>OZ012737.1:389820908-391117036 GCA_963859935.3 Lathyrus sativus
CGGAAAGCCACTGCAACTATATATGATATCAGTGCCAAGCATACTCCGATCAAACCAAATGATGTTCTCAGCAGACAACCCATCAACCAAGAAGACCAATCCAAAGTATCAACAGCATCCCTAAAAGGTCCTGTCTTCGGAAGATGTCCCTGGAACCACCTGTACAAGAGCGGAAGACAGCAAGAAACATTCTTGCCACGACGTTTCTCATTCTTATAGTGAATAGAATGATAAACATCACCCAAGAGAGTAGGAACTGGATTCTTTGAGGCAAGAATCAAGAAGGCATCTGAGTCAACAAAATCTGGCACATTGGGAAACAGGACAATCCCATAGATGCAGACAGCTAGAATGGCACTGAAGGCAACCCAACATCCACTCTTCGCGCACTGTGTAGCCTCCTCAACCAGGACAGACAGGTGAAAACCATAGGCTCCGTTTAGCTTGACCAATCCTCCAGGAAACATAGAAGTGTAACCAACTCAGGCTCAACATCAACATGTATAAAGGGCATCTGGTATAACACAGGAACTCCCAACATAGCAGAATACTCCTCCAAACTGGGTGCCAGAATATAGTCGGGGAACATGAAGCATCTCAGCTGAGGCTCATAAAACTGCATTAAAGTTTACACCCCTATCGTCTCAAATGCTGAAGGCCTGTACAACAAACTAAGCAATCTCCCATAAGATACTCTGAACTCAGCCCTCACTCTCTCATCTGCTAGAGCAAGTAATCCCAGCAAGGAACTGATATCTGGCGAGTGCAACCGGTAAGCAACTGTCCTCTTCATGGACTCCATGTCTGGCCAGAAGATACAGTAGAATCAGAGGGGAATGATCACACCTGCAACATAAATACACGTTAATGAAATGCAAACATGAAAATGCACATGCGTATGTAAACAGGGGATCAAGCGCAATGCTGATGAACTATGCTGCTTTGTACTGAAGCCTGAGAACCATCAAATCTTTGCCTCAAACCAAACCAACCACTCAAATGAACCCTGTATCCACATCTCACTGACAGAGATAATACAGGTCCTCTGAGGTCAAAGGTTTCCTGCAAACAGACCTACCTACCCCTCACAGGTATGTGCTTAACTCGCAGACGAGGTACGGCATCCTGTGTGGGTTCAACGTCACAGACTTTCAAGAGTGATGATACGATACCCAGAAGGTGTGGCATCATCATCCCTTGAAGCGGCCTCACTTAGTTGAATCCCAAATGATAGGTCCCCAGAGTCGACAATCCTCGGGTTAGACAACTTGTCGAGCCCTAAGGGCCAGTCAAGAAGCATCAAAGAGAATCTCGTCCGAGCGCAGATTTCGCGGCTAGCTGGTGCGAGCTAAGCAAGCAGGCTAACCACTACTCTCTACTTTTAAGTTTATGTGTAAACTCAAGCCCAGGTCCGGCTTATCTCTCAATCTAACCCTCTTCCCAGTATAACAACAATAATATAATACTGAAAGAAAAGGCAGAAAGGTAAATACATGCAACACCTTAGATGGGAAAACAAGCGCTAGGATTGCCTCGCATAGGGAACCGAATCTCCCCAGCAGAGTCGCCAGCTGTCGCTACTGCGAAAATCGGCGCCGGCTATGACAGAAGAGTCGCCACCGTGCGTTATTTATGCCACAGGATGGAAAGGAAATGCTCAGAGTAAACCTAATGCAAAATGGGAAAGGAATGGTCATCGCAACCAAATCCTGGATTCGGGAGTCGATTACGCAAGGGGAAGGTATTAGCACCCCTCACGTCCGTCGTACTCGAAGGGATCCACGCTTGTTTTCTATCTAAGGGTATGTTATTCTATCTACTCCAAAGGTCTGGGTTAAAAATAAAAGAAAATGACTCGGCAAAGTATCGCACTTTAGGCCTACGTATTCCCGTCTGGAACGAGAAATCAGAGTCAACGTAGTTCGCCTACCTACGGGAAAGGAGGGGAAGGTTGCTCGCTAGGATATCGCATCCTATGCCTACGTACTTTCATACGGCATGAAAGATCAGAGCAAACGTAGTTCGGGCTACGGAGGACACAACCTTGTCTGACAGTTTTTTATCTCCTTAAGAAAGGGTTTTCCTGATTAAAGGTCCAAGCGGACAAAAACAAAGTTTGAATGTTTGTTTGAGTTTTTTATGAAAGAAATGTTTTTTAGTCTGTTTGCAACTTGTACTGCACTAAAGACTTGTGATCTGAGAGTGACTACGTCACATGTCACCTTAAGGGTACCATACTAAGCAGTCAGATTACTGAAGAGTGACCCTCCAGCAACCTTTTCTCATATAGCTTAAGGCTCGTAGCGTACAACACGCGTTATCCTTATTATTGTGTTTTTTTGAATTGTTTTGAGATGAGAAGAGAAAGAAGCTCTAAAAAGCCTAGGGTTGAAAAGGGAATAAAACTAACCTAATGTTGTCATGCATGGATAAGAATCCTAATTTCTGTCATAATTCCCTCCTGCACAGAGGAAATCAGAGATCCTAGGGGATAAACCGAAAAGAAAGCAAACAAATACAGTAAAATGCATGCAATGCAGCAGTACAAGCGAGGCAAGGGAGTCCCACTCAACCTCGAACCTGGGAAAACAACAGGCAAAGTGAATCAACATTCACCTCAAACCTAGGGGGAAAGCTACACAAGCCAACAAACAATATAGAAAACAAAACCCCAAAGCAGAGGAGGCAGCCCAAACAGCAGCACCAAACTCCTACAGCAAACAGCAGCTCTGACAGCAACAAATGATTAACCAGCAAAAAGTTGACAGCAACAACCTTCATCTTCATGAATAACTCCCATCTTTAAGCTTCAATAAACTTTCAATCTTCAACAAGCACAGGGCTTCAACAAGCTCCCAGCTTAAGCAAGCTCAAACCCCAACCAGTAACCAGCTTCAACAAGCTCCTGACTTCAACTTCAACAAGCAGCAAAACCCTAGCTTCAACAAGCAACCAACTTCAACAAGCTCAAACTTCAACTTCAATAAGCTTCAACAAGCTCAAACTTCAACTTCAATAAGCTTCAACAAGCAACAAAATTTCTCTTTACCAAGCTTCAACAAGCACCTCCAAGGGAGAATCATTCAACAAGATCAAGTTGAAATGTTAAGTACCTTAATGACAACCAAAGGAAATCACTAAGAACTTAACATTGCAAATGAAAGGTATCCTCAATGTTCTACTCACTTGGGCATACCACTCATCCCTCCTAAGGAGAGATGAAGCTTCCCAAGAAGGACTTTATGTCATTGGATAGAATAGAGGCAAACAATGCACTCTATGTTTGAAGAAAGAATCAAAACTAGGTCTAAGGCACTTCCTAAAACCCTAATTTCCTAAGCTCCTAAAAAAGCTCCACAAGAGGAAAAAAAATTCAACTCCAAGCTCCAATCCTCAATCTCAAGCATCTTCAATGAATCCAGAAGCTCCAACAAAAAGAACTCAAGCTCAAACCGACTCCAAGGCAGCCAACCAAGCCAAACAAACCAAAGCCCTCAAGAGAGGAAATCATAAACACAAGCCACTTGAAAAATACAACTAAAATAGAAAACAAAGTTGTAAAAATCTAATAAAATTCCTAGGGGAACATGAATATGTCTACTAACAGCCAGCAAAAGATCTCCTCCTAATTCTATTCCAATCACTAGAACAAAAATCAACAAAAAGAGGGAAGAATTACGAAAAAAGAAGAGAAAACAAGCAACATGCAAATGCAAACATGCGAGTGGAAAATGCACACAAGATCATGATTAAACGGCCAAAAACAGTGACAAACATCCAAAATAATTCAATCCTAATTCAACACAATGATCTATGATGATTCGGATCGAACCGGCACGCGAACAAGCAAGCAAAACAGCAAAACAGGCCCTCTGTTACAGTGTTAATCGTTTAACGCCAGGGGTTAATCGGTTAACCATTGAAAAACGCTTGAAAATTTGAATATTTGAGTTGGTTAATCGATTAACCATATAGGTTAATTGATTAACACTGTGCCAGAGGTGAAAAACAGCAGTTCAGAATCACTTTTCTGACATGAAAAATATCCTGCAAAATAAAATAAAATCGGTCGCTCGATCGCTGGGAAAAACAAGTGTTGAAGCCTCTGATATTTGTTTTTTAGCCTCTTGCACTGAAATTTGCACCTGGAGCCACCTGAATGTCTTGATCCCCTGCCTCAAGAATAAATGCTATGCAATGTAAATGCTAGAACAATTTAATGAAACATAAACCAAGTAAAAGAAAAGGTTGAGCAAATTTTGGGGTGCAACATAGGCCAGTAAGTTTATGTATGCGCATTTTATCAAAAACATCGGTGTTCTTTTTCGCAAACAAAATAGATAAATGCTAAACAAGCAAACAAAATTGTTGAATAGTATATATTTTATTGATAATGAACCCCTGAATGGGAAAAAATATTTTACAATAGATGCAAGCTCCTGGAATAAGGAAGCTGCGCAAATATAAAAACATAAATATACATCGGTATATACACAAATGTCGGCAATATGGCGCAGACAAACACCATGAGTTGATCCCTCTATGACCCACTCGACTTCGATACTTCTTCGACGCTTCAGCTTCAAAAGAGATTCATTCAGATAAACGGCCCTCAGGTCTTCCAAACCACTAAACAATGAAAGTCCATACGCGGAACGCGGTCATTTGCTTTTTCAAATCCCTAACTTTTTCCTGAATCTCCCTTTCGGGTTTTTGATTCACCGGGATACCCTTTTTTGCCAAAGTCGCCCTTCCAGGTTTTCGACTTTGCGGGTGTACCTTTTTTCAGTTATATCCCTAATTTTTGCCCGAACCTTTTTCTTTTTTATGGTTCGCCGGGATGCCCCATTTTTGCCTGGACATTCTTTTTCTTTCCAGCGGGTCATTTTTTAAGCAAAGTATTTTTTAACTGCGTCCGCGTTCACCGGGGATGCAAAATATTCGCCATCCATCGTGGATAACAATAAGGCTCCTCCCGAGAAGACCTTGCTGACGATGCACGAACCTTCGTAATTGGGACACCACTTGCCCCGGTGATCGGATTGTGGAGGAAGAATCTTCTTCAGGACGAGATCACCCATCTGAAAGCTTCTAGGACGTACCTTCTTATCATAAGCTTTCTTCATTCGGCTTTGGTATAGATGACCATATGCAATCGATGCTAACCTCTTCTCGTCCATCAGGCTGAGTTGGTTTAGTCGGTTCTTAATCCATTCTGCCTCATCGAGTTTCACGTCAACCAAAACTCGTAAAGAAGGAATCTCAACTTCTAACAGTAGGACAGCTTCCATACCGTACACCAGTGAGAAAGGAGTCACCCCGGTTGATGTACGTACTGTCGTACGATAATCGTGCAATGCAAATGGCAACATCTCGTGCCAGTCCTTGTAGGTCACAACCATCTTCTGTACGATCTTCTTAATGTTTTTATTGGCCGCTTCAGCGGCGCCATTCATCTTCGGCCGGTAAGGGGACGAGTTGTGGTGTTCAATCTTGAAACTTTGGCACAGCTCCTTCATCATCTTGTTATTCAGATTCAAACCATTATCGGTAATGATCCGCTCGGGAATTCCGTAACGACAGATGATGTCCCTCTTTATGAATTTAGCCACCACTTGCTTGGTCACGTTAGCATACGAGGCTGCCTCCACCCACTTGGTGAAGTAGTCGATGGCTACTAGAATAAAGCGATGACCGTTAGATGCAGTGGGCTCGATCTTGCCTATCATGTCGATGCCCCACATGGAGAACGGCCACGGGGAGTACATGACATTCAATGGGCACGGCGGCACATGAATCTTATCGGCATAAATCTGGCATTTATGACATCTCTTGGCGAATTTAAAGCAATCCGATTCCATCGTCAACCAGTAATATCCTGCTCTCAGGATCTTTCTTGTCATAGCATGCCCGCCGGCGTGCATACCAAATGTGCCTTCATGGACTTCTTCCATGAGAATACTCGCTTCTCTCTCATTTACACATCTAAGTAGCACGAGATCATGGTTTCTTTTATACAGAACTCCATCAGGATTGAGATAGAAATTTCCAGACAGCCTCCTCAGAGTCTTCCTATCCTGGGTTGACGCTCCCGCCGGATACTCCTTAGACATAAGGAAGGTCTGGATGTCATGGAACCATGGCTTGCCATCGGAGGCTTCCTCGATCGCAAAGACGAATGCAGGTCTATCAAGACGAGAAAGGACAATCCTTGGAGCTTCATTCCAAAAATTGACTTTATACATCGAAGCCAACGTTGCTAAGGCAACAGCCATCTGATTTTCTGCCCTGGGCACATGATGGAGTTCCACTCGATCAAAGAACGGAAGCAGCCTTCTGGCATAGTTCATGTACGGCACCAAATTCGATTGTCGAGTCTCCCACTCCCCTTTGATCTGGTTGATCACAAGTGCCGAGTCACCATATACATCTAGGTTCTTGATTCTCAAATCAATTGCTTCTTCTAGACCCATGATGCATGCTTCGTATTCTGCTTCGTTATTGGTGACTGGAAACGTCAGTCTAGCAGTGAACGGGATGTGGGATCCATGGGGAGTCGTGATGATTGCCCCAATGCCACTTCCGTAAGAAATAACCGCCCCGTCAAATATCAATTTCCATTGGGATTTCCTATCTGGACCCTCGTCGGGCAACGGTTCATCACAATCCTTCACTTTGAGAAACATGATATCCTCATCAGGGAATTCAAATTTCATCGGCTGATAATCCTCTATTGGCTGTTCGGCAAGGTATTCAGACAATACGCTCCCCTTGATGGCCTTCTGGGAAACGTACTGAATGTCATATTCCGTCAACACCATTTGCCATCTGGCAATCCTGCCCGAAAGCGCTTGTCTCTCGAAGACGTACTTGATCGGATCCATCTTCGAAATTAGCATGGTTGTGTGGTTGAGCATGTACTGTCGTAAACATTTGGCAGACCAGGCTAGTGCACAACACGTTTTCTCCAGCATTGAGTAACGAGATTCACAGTCTGTGAACTTTTTACTCAAATAGTAAATAGCATGCTCCTTTCTGTCCGTCTCGTCGTGCTGACCGAGGACACACCCCATACTATTCTCAAGAACTGTCAAGTACATGATTAAGGGTCTTCCGGCCATTGGGGGTATCAAGATCGGAGGTTACTGTAGATATTGTTTTATCTTATCAAATGCCTTCTGGCAATCCTCGTTCCATATAATCCCTTGATCTTTCTTTAGCAGTTTGAACATCGGTTCACACGTGGCCGTGAGCTGAGAGATAAACCTTGCAATGTAGTTTATTCTGCCCAGGAAACCACAAACTTTTTTTTCGGTTTTTGGCGCTGGCATTTCTTGTATTTCTTTTATCTTTGCAGGATCGACCTCAATGCCTCTTTCGCTCACGATAAACCCCAGTAGTTTTCCAGACCATACTCTGAAAGTACACTTGTTAGGATTCAACCTCAATCTGAATTTCCTAAGCCTTTCAAAAAGCTTCAGCAAATTGACCAGATGTCCCTCCTCCGTTTGGGACTTCGCAATCATGTCATCAACATAGACTTCAATCTCATGATGAATTATATCATGAAACAAAGTAACCATTGCTCGTTTGTAAGTGGCCCCTATGTTCTTCAGACCGAAAGGCATTACTTTGTAGCAAAATGTTCCCCAAGGTGTAATAAACGTAGTTTTCTCCATGTCCTCCGGCGCCAACTTGATCTGATTATAGACGGAGAAGCCATCCATGAACGAAAATACAGAGAATTGAGCTGTATTGTCGACCAACACATCAATATGAGGGAGCGGGAAATCATCCTTAGGGCTCTCCCTATTCAGATCCCTATAATCGACACACATTCGTACCTTACCGTCCTTCTTCGGTACAGGCACTATATTGGTGACCCACGGAGGGTAAGTAGTGACCGCTAAGAAGCCAGCATCAAGCTGCTTTTGCACTTCTTCTTTGATCTTAACGGCCATATCTGGTCGTGTCCTCCTAAGCTTCTACTTAACGGGAGGACAGTCTTCTCGCAGCGGCAAGTGATGGACCACGATGTCAGTATCAAGCAAAGACGTCACTATACTCTCTCAGCATCTTGACCAATCTCTGCTTGACATCACTCCGCAATGCAGCCCATATCCTGACGTTCCTGACCAGCTCTTCAGAACCCAGATTCACAATCTCAATCTCTTCCTCGTGAGGCAGAATAAATTTCTCTTCTTGTTTCAATAAGCGGGCCAACTCTTCGGGAAGGTCTTCGTCTTCATCAATCTCTTCTTCGGCTTGATAGATCGGGAAATCGAAGTCGAAGTGAGTTGTAGAAGGTCCAGAGTCGATGTCATCTGCTATGTGGATCCTGCAATAACAAGGGTTAAGCTTAAAACAAGGATATGCAGGTTAGAACAAACCCTATTGCCATTTTATTGTTTTTCAAAACAAATATAGAACAGGAATAACAGAGATCACAACATTTGAATGCGAAAAAACGCCTTTTTGATTTATTGGTAAAATGCATGTACATAATCAAACAAGGCCCTGGCAATAAAACCACTATGCCTCTGGTAGGACATAGGGTTGTACAATAATTGGAGAAAGTAAATCATTACTCTTTGCCTATCACTTGGATGGTATCCCTGATGGACCAGTTGGTGAGGCTCTGGCCTGGTTTGCTTGGCTGGATCCAAGAGGCCAGGTTGCAATCGCTGTCTTCGTCGTCTTCAGACACTGCGTTGACACTTTCAAATATCACCCCGCCACTGGTAAACTGGATCGGCCCTTTACCTCGCGACGCACTGTGAGAAGAGGAGGCTTCAGCCGTAGGAGAGTATCCTAGCTGTCGCTACTGCGAAAATCGGCGCCGGCTATGACAGAAGAGTCGCCACCGTGCATTATTTATCACAAAAGAGGGAAAGGAAACGCTCAGAGTAAACCTAACACAAAGAGGGAAAGGAATGGTCATCGCAACCAAATCCTGGATTCGGGAGTCGGTTACGCAAGGGGAAGGTATTAGCACCCCTCACGTCCATCGTACTCGACGGGATCCACGCTTGTTTTCTGTCTAAGGGTATGTTTATCTATCTACTCTAAAGGTCTGGTCTAAAAGAAAATAAAATGACTCGGCAAAGTATCGCACTTTATGCCTACGTATTCCCGTATGGAGCGAGAAATCAGAGTCAACGTAGTTCTCCTAACTACGGGTTAAGGGGGGAAGGTTGCTCGCCGAGATGTCGCATCTCGTGCCTACGTACTTTCATACGGCATGAAAGATCAGAGCAAACGTAGTTCGGGCTACGGAAGACACAAGTTTGTCTGACAGTTTTTTATCTCCTTATGAAAGGGTTTTCCTGATTAAAGGTCCAAGAGGACAAAAACAGAGTTTGAATGTTTGTTTGAATTTTTTTACGAAAGAACTGTTTTTTAGGATGTTTGCAATCTCAGTCGCACTAGAGACTATGACCCAGGAGTGAACGCTTCGTATGTCACCCAAAGGGTACCACACTAACATCCAGATTACTGGAGAGAGACCCTCCACCATCCTTTTCCCAGATAGCTTAAGGCTCGTAACACACGACTTCAATTAACCTTATTACTGTGTTTTTGAATTGTTGTGAGATGAGAAGAGAAAGACGCCCTAAAACTATGGTTGAAAGGGAATCTACCTACAGTTGTCATGCATGGGTCAAAACCTAATGTCTGTCATAATTCCCTCTTGCACAGAGGAAATCAGAGATCCTAGGGGAAAACAGCAAAAGAGAGCAAGCAGTAAACAGTAAACAGTAAAATGCATGCTATGTAACAGTACAAGCGAGGCAAGGGAGTCCAACTCAACCTCAAACCTAAGAAAACAACAGGCAAGAGGAGACAAGCTCCACCTCAAACCTATAGGTGATTAACACAAGCAAACAGAAAATACAACAAAAGAAAAGAAACAGAGAAAGCAGCCGAAGCAACAGCAACAGTCCTCAGCAGACAGCAACTTCAATACTCAACAGCAACAACTCTAAACAGCAAATCCTCTTGACAGCAAAGTTGACAGCAGAATGGCTTCATCTTCAAGCTAGCTTCTATCTTCAAGCTTCATCAAACTTCATCTTCAAGCTCTAGCAAGCACACTCCAAGCAAAGGATTAATCACTAATATCAAGGTTGCAATGTTGAGAACCAAATGAAAACCAAAGGAAATCATCAAGTACCAACATTGAAATGGAAATGCATCCTCAAAGTTCTACTCAACTATGGGCATACCACACATCCCTCCAAAGGAGAGATGGAGTTTCCCTAGGAGGACTTTACATCATTGGATAGATTAGAAGCACACAATGCATTCTATGTTTGATGAAAGAATCAAAACTAGTCCTAATGGCTCTTCCTAAAACCCTAATTTCCTAAGCTCCTAAAAAGCTCCTAAAAGAGAAGAAAGCTTCAACTCCAAGCTCCAATCTTCAAGCCACAGAAGCTACACCAAATCTAGAAGACCTCCCAAGAAGGAATCCAAGCAAATCCAGCACCAAAGTCACCAACAAGACCAAACAAACAAGAGTACTCAAGATAGAACACCACAAGCACAAGCAACTTGCAAAATACAACTAAAATAGAAAAAAAAGTTGTAAAATTATAATAAAATTCCAAGGGGAACATACATGTTTGAGCAACCTAGGGTTAAAATATTAAAGCCTAATTCAACTTCTAAGTCACCTAAATAATTTCTAAGTTGAAGGGTATCAAGGTGATCCACAAGTTTGGGAAGGATCTAATCTCAACACCTAAAACAGAACCTAAAGTTGTTATAAAATTCTAACAAAAATTCTAAGGGGACATGAATATCTACCCTAAAACATACTAAAAAATCAAAGCCAGATTCAACACCAATTGGAAGAACAAAATTCAACAAGACAGATGATCAAATATGCAAATATTAAAGAATTAAACAAAATAAGAAAAATCAAATTAAATTGAAAAATGCATGAAAATGCATTTTATTGATTTCATAAAATCACAAATTCTCTCAAGATCATGGAGATATTTTTAAAATAATTTTTGGATCAAAATCGAATTTATTGTGATTTTTTGAATCAATAATGCATTTAAAATAATCAAAATCAAATAAAAGAAAATAAAAAGATGAAATAAATCCTGAGGCGTGGGATCTGTATACGAGTCAACACATCCAATGTCTGAGGGCTTGCCACCTTATTAAGTGAAACTGCAGCATTTTGAGACCAAAAACTAAACTCTCAGATTAAAACATGGCCGTCAGATGCAAGGAAAAGTCATGGTCAAAGCAAGATCCAATGGTCCAGTCTTCATCTTCTCCAACTCACAGGCCAACCGGAGTGAGATTCAGGGCGGTGGCCGGAGAAGACTCTGGTTGTCTTCTCCGGCGAGGTTCAAGTCTCAGGCAACCAAATGCAACAATCCTTATATCAATTTTGCTCAGTTTTTCATCAGGATTTCAAATTTCCTATCCATATGTTCTAACTCTTCATAGATTTCAAAATTCGAAGCAATGTTCAGAACACACATCCAAATCAATCATCATCAATTGCAAATCTAAGACTATAGAATTCATCCTCATGCTACATTGATCATCCTGATCTAATCATCTTGCTCTAACTCATCATGAATCAAGAGATTCAAATCCAAACAGAATTACTATGTCATGATCAACCATCATCAAATCTCTCCAAATTGATCCTAAAATGATCTACATCTTGCCTAGATCCTAACCACAAGTTCAAATCTAACTATCTCATGCTAAATCATGTGGAATTTTGAAAGTTACTAACCTGTTGTAGATCTAGTAACAGAGGCACTTGGAGCTTGATTCTCCCTTCAAAACTCTCCAGATACGTTCAATGATGCACTAGGAAGAGTTTGAAACCTTCAATTTTCTTTGATCTTGCTTCAAACTGAAAACTCGATTTCACTCGCTCCTCTTGAAAACTCAACTGCAACTTCAGCTTTCTGGCATGAAAATGGTTCCAAAATTGATCTGAAATCAATCCAATGAATATATAGAATGTTTCCATGGGCTTTTGAATTCAATTTGAGGCCCAATCCAGCCAATTGCAATTTCTGTTTTTGCTCTTAAAGTTGCATATGACAGTCACGAATTGGCCATGGAAATTGTTCTAGAATCTTCCCTTTCAATTGCACATTGCCTTGTGAGTGTATTCAGACTAAAAGGAAGACCTGAATTGCATTATTGAATTGTTTGGTTATGTAACTTGCATTTGAAGCAACCATATGATAACTTGTAAAACTTGACCTAAGCTCAAAAATCTGGTAATGTCAATGTGTCTAAAATGAACTTTACAATCAAAATGATCACTTATTTGACAAGTTTTGGTCACTTAACCAATTATTTGAATTTTCCCCTTTTAATCCTTTGAAAATCTTCCTTAATCAAACCATTTCCAACCAAGTCTTGATATGAGCCCAATCAATCCATCATGACCTCTTGGCTAGCCTAAAAACCCCATTTTGAACAAATTTCATGTTGAACAAAAATCCATTTGACAAGTGCAAGTTTGAGATTTTGACCTATGATTGAAAATGACCTATAATCTCACTTTCCCAAAATACCCCTGACTTGTAAACCTCATAACTTGAGTTCTACAAATCAGATGGAAGACTTCTAGTACAATTTAGAAAGCTAAGAGCATGAGGAACAACTTTAATGTTGGCTAAAAGTTCAGGTGAAACCGCCTTCTAGGTCAAAAATAGCTTTGAAGTCAGATGATTTTCACAGACAAATTTCAGATGCATCTGAGGACTCGTAACTTGTCTGGGTCATAACTTGAGTTATATAAATCCCCTTGAGGAATTATAGTACTCAAATTAAAGGTATTGAGATGCTCTACAAGTTTCATGTTGGCCAAAGATCCATTTGAAACTTGTATCTTGACTTAGGTGGTCTTGAAGCTGGGCACTAAATAGGGAATTTTGCACTGAAACCTTAATTTAGCAACTTCCCACACTCTTGACTTTTCTTGACTTGATCTTGCTACAACACCACAAATGTCTCATCATATCAATTCATGAACTCCATGACCTAAAAGTAGGCTTTGATACCCTTCAATTGCACAGTTGACCTAGGATCGACCCAGATGAAACCCTGATTGCTTGCACCTCAACTGTGGCTCTTGCATTTGACACAATGACTTGATTAAACTCTCTCATGGCCCTCTAGGAATTATATGAACTCCATACACATCCTCTTCTCACATTTAAAACTTCACAACCCTCTGATGGTCTTCAGTTGATCCTCAAGTTAGGAGAAGATTCACACTTAAACATCTAAACCCTTAGGCACTCAAACCACCTTCTGATGACTTTAACAACTTCTCAATCTTGAATGAGACCTCTTGCTAGGCTTCTCTTGAGAAGAAGCACACTTGATCCCCTACTATATGAATGATAGCATGATATGCAAATGATATAATTATGCAAATGTTAATGCAATGAAACATAAACCAGGTAAGAAAAGGTTGGGCAAATTTTGGGGTACAACAACAACCCAAACTTGTCCTGTTTGTTAGGTATTTCTAGAACCTGCCCCCAGCCTGGGGTAGATCCGGCTTGAACAATGTCCCGAGCTTACTTGAAGGAAGAGAGAGTCATCTCTGGTTTCTCAGTCATTACTGGAGTCACGTCCTTGACTTTAACAGCTTCGAATGCCTGACACAGGGTTTCGTTGATTTCCCCATCCATCTCAACGTATTTGAAGGATGACAAATGGCTCACCATTATGTCTTCCTCGCCACATACAGTTACAATGCTGCCTCCGACAGCATACTTGAGCTTCTGGTGCAACATGGAGGTCACAACACCAGCAGAATGGATCCATGGCCGGCCTAAGAGACAGCTGTAGGCGGGCATGATGTCCATGATGTAGAAGACTGCGTCGAATGTTTCCGGCCCAACTTGGATTGGCAAAGTTACCTCTCCAAAGACATGATGCTTGGTTCCATCGAAAGCCTTCACAACCAGATCACTCGGTGTGCAAATCAATCCTCGAGTATCTAACTTCATCAATGCTTTCTTCGGAAGAACATTGAGAGATGACCCAGTGTCTACCAACACATGAGACATAATTATTCCCCTACACTCTATCGAGACGTGCAAGGCGCTGTTGTGGTTTCTTCCCTTCGGCGTCAGCTCCAGGTCAGTGAACCCTAACCCGTTTCCAGCATTTACGTGGGCTACTACCCCTTCCAACTGGTTGACCGAGATCTCCTGCGGTACATACGTGGCATTCAAAACCTTTAGCAGCGCGTTGCGATGTGACTCCGAACACCGCAACAAATTCAGGATGGAAATTTTCGAGGGTGTTTGATGGAGGTGATCCATGATCTTGTAGTCACTCTTCTTGATCAACCTCATGAACTCTTCAGCGTCCTTTACAAGTAAGTCCTTCTCTACCCCACGAGGGGTTTCCTCAACAACTTTACTCTTTCCCTTATCAGTTTCCTCAGCTGTGTCTGCTTTGTCCACCACAATCTCAGGTGGAGCAAATACTCTTCCGTTGCGCGTGATTCTGCTAGTTCCCACTAGGTTATCCACAGACTGCCCAGATGGTTCCAGTTCCAATTTCTGTCCATTACAGTAGACGTCTGCCCTATAATGCCACGGGACAACATTGGTGCTTTCAAAAGGTATCGGCCCAGCCTTTGTGATGGTAATTGTGGGCGGCCTGGGTGCAGAAATGGTTATCGTCTGGCGAGGGATGGTGATGGTAGCAACCTCGTCATCCTGCTTCAGCATTACCTCTCTAGATCCACATTCGGCCCTTCGGCTAAACTACAAGATTCCTTCGGTCATCAAACTCTGAATCCTCTCTATCAACTGTTCACATCCATCAGGATGAGTCGCACAACCCATACACAGTTCTCCACAGCCCGGAAAGAAGCCTCTCTTCATCAGCTTGGCTTCAACGAAGCTAAGCGGTGTCTTCAGATCCTTGACATCAGTCAACAAATCTAAGTTATCTTCTTCAATAATGGCATTCACCCCACCTCCCCTATGATTCGGCATAGGGTTCTTTGTGACATTCGACACATTATTTGAGAAATTGATGATTTTAGCATCCACCATATCTTGCACCTTGTGTTTGAAGGCTTTGCAGTTTTCTATCGTGTGCCTGGGTGCCCCTGAGTGAAAATCACATGTTGCATTCGCATCATAACCCTGCGGAGGTGCCCCTGTCATGGGAGCCAGGGTTCTTTTCTGGACTAGCTGTAATTGAAGCAGAGTCTGTAACAGCTGAGCATAAGACATGGGCGGTGTCTCAAGGTGACGACTTGACATAGGTGCCTTGTTCTGATACCTTCTGTACCCTTGCTGATTTGGCTGCTGCTGCTGCGGCTGGAGTTGTTGGACTGCGGGGATGGTTATGCTAGCCACCTGCTGGCGCTGACCCTTACCTTTCCTCCGGGCGTTAGACACGGCGTTCGTCTCTCCTTCACGCCTTTTGTTACCGTATGGTTTCTTTCCTCCTTGATAACACGAAATCCTATATATATATTGATGCATAATTCAACTAATGTTTGACTGTTTTCAATTCGATTTCGGGTTCTTTCCATGTTATTTGTTTGATATTTTGCAGGTATTTGATGATCATGTCTAAACAAATCAATATGAAGAAAAGAAGCAATTACAGATGAAATATGGACGAAAACCAGATGAAAACAACATGAAAAATGCAGAATGCACATTTTGCTGCTGTGACGACCGTCACACCTCCATGACGACCGTCACACGGGTGACGACCGTCACACACCATGACGACCGTCATGCAGGCAAAAACGCACAACTTCAATTGAACGTGCAAAATGCAGTTCCAAGTCCCAAATAATGGACCACTACTCCCTGATATTTCTGCCTCCAAGTCCACCTTCTTCAAATTACAACCGTTAGAATTCTACTTCTATAAAAGGGGAAGGAGGGGAGCTAAGAAAGGGAGCCGCATTCAGAAAACGAAGTGCTGCCCAAATTTATTTCCAGAGCAAAAATTTAGTTTTATTCTTTCTGTTTTTGTTTCCTTTCCTTATTCCTGTATTCCATTTCGACAATATTCGTTTGTGCGCTCTATTGGTTTGAAGACATAATCCTGCCGACATCTTTGGGATTTGGCCAAAAGCCAATTGGATACGTTACAGGTTTTTCGTTATTTCGTTAATTGTAACTTTAATTATCAGTAATATGAATGTTCTAAGTTTCTGTTTTTATTTATGTTTTACCTTTCCCAAATCCATGTCTAGCTAAATAAGAGTAATCGATATGTAATAATAATTCAGACGGGATTTGACAATAACCGGTTGAAAACTTTCTTTTTCAAATGTTGTTTATGGTCTGAGTGTTTAAACTTATTAACTGAATAAACATTCGTCGTGAAAGCGAGAACTTATTTAAAATTAGTTTTGCCACGACAGTGGGAAATTACTTAAGGTACGAAACAACAAGCGACAGCTGCGGTAAGACCAGATAGTAAACACTAGGCATTTGTTTTAATAACAGCGAAAGCACTTTAAAATGGATTAGAACTTAGAGATTTCCAAAAAGTAGTCTTAACCCCGAATGGGACAGCGAAAGCGTACATTCGGCCCTTAGAATTATGACTAGCGTCAACAACCATCGTGAGACGAAAGTATTCAGATCACTATTTTCTGCTTAAATAAATTCTGAAAATATTTCATATACCGGTAGCTTGTCAAATCCCCGAAGAACATAATTACTGCATATCGATTCATGTAATTATAATTCAAGTAACGTTTTTAGTTCCCTTTAGTGACAGAAATTATTCCCTTAAACATTATCTACCTAGCTAAACATAGTAACTCCCGAGAACACTAGTTTGATTACGAGTCCCTGTGGGATCGATATCTTTTGTTACTACGCGATAGACTGTGCACTTGTAGTTAAGTTGTATTAGACATAGAAAGTCACGATCAAGTTTTTGGCGCCATTGCTGGGGAACCGTTTAGTCAATAGTGTAACCTTCTGTTACGCCGTATAGACTAGGTTAACAATTTTATTTTCCCTTTACTGGTTCTGTCGATTGTATGCCAAGTAATCGCCCACAAGGCGATATCTTAAAACCTTCAGTCGCAGAACTAGAGCGCTTCTTACATTTAAGAAGTCGCATAATTGAGTACCAAATAAAATATAACATTCCCGATCCTCTCACTCCCATTCCCAAATCCGAAGAAGAATCAAAGATGGCCGAAGGACCTCAAAACAAACCGCTGAAGGCATACGCTACACCCTCTCAGATGGAGCCTAGAAGTAGCATTGCTGCCCCAGCTATTACTCGAAACGATTTTGAGCTGAAACCCTCATTGCTGTCAGTTGTACAACAAAACCAATTCTCAGGAAATGCAACTGAGGATCCAAACGAACATTTAACGAAGTTTGTACAATACGCAGACACAGTGAAAGCAAATGGAGTAACTTCAGACGCAATAAGACTTCGTCTTTTCCCTTTCTCTCTTAGAGACAGAGCGTGGACATGGTTACAATCCTTACCATTCAACTCCGTTACGACGTGGGAATAGTTGAAGAACGTCTTCGTAGCGAGATATTTTCCGCCAAGCAAAACTGCTATGCTTAGAGCTCAAATCAACGGATTTCGACAAAAAGATACTGAATCTCTTTACGAAGCATGGGAACGATTCAAAGATATGATGAGAACATGTCCTCAACACGGTCTAGAAGACTGGGTGACGATTCATACTTTCTATAATGGGCTTTTATACAACACCAGATTAACGGTAGACGCCGCTGCGGGCGGTGCAGTTATGGATAAGCCATACGACGAAGCCTATCAAATAATCGAAAACATGTCTCAGAACCACTGCCAATGGGGAGGTGAACGCACTCCAACAGAGAAATCCGCAGCGAAAGGTGGGATGTACGAGATCAGCAACCTTGAAAAGTTCAACGCTAAAGTAGATGCTCTAGCACAGAAGATTGACAGTCTTACCGTTAACCCCACTGCAACCGTCACTGCCGTAACTCCAAACTGCGAGTTATGCGGAATCGCCACTCATAATGCGCCCGAATGCCCATTGCTGGCCGGAATCCCACCAGACCAAGTAAATTATGCTCAAGGAAATCCTTACGCAAATACCTATAACCTAGGTTGGCGAAATCATCCAAACTTTTCTTACAAAAGCGATAATGCATTGCAAATGCCTACTGCTCCGCCAGGATATCAGAAACCAGCTGCTGCTCAGACTGCACCTAGGAAATCAAAACTCGAGTTGATGATGGAAAAATTCATAGCTACTCAAGCTCAAACAAACAAAGAATTCCTGAATCAAAACATACACACTAGCGAGAAAATTAAACAGCTGACCGGAAAAGTAGACGCTTTAGCCACCCACAACAAAATGTTAGAAACACAGATATCACAAGTGGCTCAATAACAAGCCTCTGCTGCCGCACCCGCTGGCACATTTCCTGGACAACCCGAACAAAATCCAAAAGGTCAAGCAAATGCTGTAATACTAAGAAGCGGAAAAGAATTGGACGAACCGATCGATCCGAGGACCGAAAACTCAGCCATGGAACAAAAACCAACTGAACAAGTAGAAAAGGAATCCGAGTTAGAGGAGAAGGAAGACAACGAGAAGGAGGATACAGCAAGTGAAAAAACTCAAGCACCTCCAGCGCCATATAAACCACATATCCCTTATCCTCAAAGATTAATAAACTCCAAAACTTCAGGACAATTTAAGAAATTTGTAGAGCTCCTTAAATAGTTGAATATCACTATTCCTTTTACAGAAGCAATAACGCATAGGACAATTCTACATCCCAACCGACTTCATAATCATGGACATCAAAGAGGACTCTGTTACCCCAATTATCCTAGGAAGACCGTTCCTAGCTACAGCCGGAGCTATTATAGACGTGAAGAAAGGAAGGCTAACATTCGAAGTAAGAGAAGAAAAGATAGAGTTCATTCTCACCAAGTTCTTACAAGCACCAGCCATAGACGATACCTGCTATTTAGTAGATGTAATTGACGAATGCATAAGAGAACTTGAAAATGAAGAGACCACGTATTCAGAAATAATAAAGATTCAAATACCCGATATTTCTGAAGACGATGATTGGCGTAAACCGTATAAAGACGACAGCCTAAGCGAAAGCTTAGCACTGACCCCAAACCATATGCCAGGTCCGAAGAACCCATCTTTAGAACTTAAAACACTACACAAACCTTAGATATGAATTCCTAGACGATGAACTAAAAAGACCAGTGATAGTCAACGCCGACTTAGGACAACTGGAAACCGAAAAGCTATTAGAAGTCCTAAAGAAGTACCTCACCGCGTTAGGCTATAACATAAGCGGTCTAAAAGGTATAAGCCCTTCAATCTGTATGCATCGAATTACAATAGAGGAAGACTGTAAAACCTTTAGAGAGCATCAGAGGAGACTGAACCCCATCCTAAGCACTGTAGTCAGAGATGAAGTAAAGAAATTGCTAGATGCAGGAATCATCTATCCAATCTCCGATAGTGAATGGGTTAGCCCAGTTCATGTCGTACCTAAGAAAGGAGGAGTCACAGTAGTTAAGAACGAAAAGGGCGAATTAATAACAAAAAGAGTCGTGACTGGAAGCAGGACGTGCATTGATTATAGAAAGCTTAACAAAGCCACACGAAAAGATCACTTTCCTTTACCCTTCATAGACCAAATGTTAGAAAGACTAGCCAAACATTCATATTTCTACTATCTAGATGGTTATTCAGGATTTTTCCAAATTCTCATTCATCCTGATGACCAAGAAAAGACTACATTCACATGTCCTTATGGTACTTTTGCTTACCGCCGAATGCTGTTCGGACTTTGTAATGCTCCAGCAACCTTCCAAAGATGCATGATGGCAATCTTCGTAGATTTCATAGACGACATCATGGAAGTATTTATGGACGATTTCTCAGTATGCGGACAAAGTTTCGAATGATGCCTACAAAACTTAGAAATGGTATTAGAACATTGTGTAAAAGTGAACCTCGTCCTAAATTGGGAAAAATGCCATTTTATGGTCCGACAAGGAATAGTTCTAGGACATGTCATATCAAATAAAGGAATTGAGGTCAACAAAGCTAAAATAGAGATTATAAAAGATCTACAACCTCCAAAATCCGTACGAGAAATACGGAGTTTTCTAGGACATGTCGGTTTCTACCGAAGATTTATAAAAGATTTTTCAAAAATCACAAAACCTTTGACCGGCCTGTTGATGAAATATGTTGAGTTCGTCTTTGACGACGACTGTCTAAAAGCATTCGAAACATTAAAATCAGCCCTTATCACCGCACCTATTATGCAACCACCCGATTGGCGACTACCGTTCGAAATCATGTGCGATGCGAGTGATTATGCCGTAGGCGCAGTTCTAGGACAAAGGAAGGACAAGAAACTCCATGCCATTTACTATGGCAGTAGAACTTTAGATCCTGCCCAAATGAACTACGCTACAACAGAAAAGGAACTTCTAGCAGTTATATTTGCGCTTGACAAATTTCGTTCTTACTTAGTAGGAGCAAAAATTATCATATACACAGACCACGCTGCCATTCGATACCTAATAAGCAAAAAGGATGCCAAACTAAGATTATTGAGATGGATCCTGTTATTACAAGAGTTTGACTTAGAAATCAAAGATAAGAAAGGAACCGAGAACGTTGTTGCAGATCACTTATCCCGAATAGAAGGCATCAAACATGAACCAGTACCGATAAATGACGATTTCCCGTACGAACGTCTGATAGCCAAATTAGAAAGTGACCTGCCTAACTTAATCTCGGAAGATCCAGAACTCGAAAAAGCCGTAGAAGCCGTCTATGCCCAAGTCACGTTACCTTGGTATGCTGACATCGTTAATTACCTAGCTGCAGGCGTGCTTCCACCGGATCTCACTTATCAGCAAAAGAAGAAATTCTTCCACGATCTGAAACACTATTATTGGGACGAACCTCTACTCTTCAAGAGAGGGGCCGACAACATATACCGTCGCTGTGTCCCAGAGGAAGAAATAGAAAATATCATTTCCCAATGCCATTCAGCACCATATGGTGGTCATGCTAGTGCATCCAAGACGTGCGCTAAGATTCTCCAAGCCGGCTTATTCTGGCCTAACCTTTGGAAATACGTTCACATCGTTGTGCTAAAATGTGATCGATGCCAACGAACTGGCAACATCTCACGACGCGATGAAATGCCTCAGAAAGGAATCTTAGAGGTAGAAATCTTTGACGTATGGGGAATAGATTTCATGGGACCATTCTCGCCTTCTTTTGGTAATAACTACATACTCGTCGCTGTAGACTATGTGTCTAAATGGATAGAAGCCATTGCTGCTCCAACAAATGACGCACGAGTAGTAATCAAACTCTTCAAAAACACAATCTTTCCTAGATTCGGTGTACCCAGACTCGTCATTAGTGACGGCGGATCACACTTCATATCGCGAATCTTTGACAAACTTCTTTCTAAATATGGAGTCCGACACCGAGTAGCTACACCCTACCATCCGCAAACTAGCGGACAAGTAGAGGTCTCGAACAGGGAAATAAAACAAATATTGGAAAAGATTGTCGCTACCTCAAGGAAAGATTGGTCATCAAAGCTAAATGAAGCTTTATGGGCTTATAGGTCCGCTTTTAAGACACCAATAGGTACTACACCCTACAAATTAGTTTACGTTAAATCCTGTCATCTCCCTGTAGAATTAGAGCACAAGGCCTTCTGGGCCATTAAGACACTTAATTTCAACTACACTGAGGCAGGAGAGAAACGAATCTTGAACTTACACGAATTAGAAGAACTTCGATTGGACGCTTACGAAAATGCCCGTATCTACAAAGAACGAACTAAAAAGTGGCATGATAAACGTTCAGTCAAGAAAGAATTCAGTGTGGGAGACATCGTACTTCTATTTAATTCAAGATTAAAACTCTTCCCAGGTAAACTAAAATCTAGGTGGTCTGGACCTTTTTTAGTGACTAAAGTACTTCCAAGTGGAGCTGTTGAAATTACCGATAAGACGAATGCACCGTTTATCGTAAACGGGCAACGTCTAAAACATTATAATAAGAACGAAAACAACCCTCAAACCAGCAGTATAACATTGCTTGAACTTCCAGCTCAAACACCCGAATAGCTTGTCACCAAGCTATCGTCAGGCTTTAGACGTTAAAAATAGCGCTTACTGGGAGGCAACCCAATTTTCCCGTATTTCCCTCGTTACTATATTTCATTCTCATTTTTTATTTAAAATTCTACTTTGAAACTTTAACAAAAATCCTAAACTTAAAATTGCTACTATTTTTACTTTCTTTTATTTTAATTTTTGATTTTATTTTTCTCTTTTATTTTTTGTTTTTACCGCCTTTTGTTTCTAAAAATCCTGACTTCAAATTTCTGTTTTAAACTTTTCAGGATTTTAAAAGCCTTCAAACCTTCCTTCTGTTTTTCTCCGACTTACCTGCGAGTATGGCCGCATACGACTTCACAAAGGTTCATTTTTGAGGATTAGCTCAAAAGGAAAGATTTGAAGC
The DNA here is from genome assembly GCA_963859935.3 of Lathyrus sativus. Lineage (NCBI taxonomy): Eukaryota > Viridiplantae > Streptophyta > Magnoliopsida > Fabales > Fabaceae > Lathyrus > Lathyrus sativus. The sequence goes on from OZ012737.1 coordinate 389,843,467, forward strand.
ATTAACTGAGAGAGACATAGCCTTAACACTGTATTATGATAAGTCTACCATGGAGAAACTAGGAATTACTGATAGCATCCAATACGTGTTTAATCAATTAGGCTGGGAGAACGCTTCTTTGAAAACCCGTTTTGCTACCTATAAGGACCTCACCTATGAAATCCTTAGTTCCTTCTGGTACTTACCCAACTATGGTTTTGGATCCAACACAGAGCTGATCACCTTTAGGATGTTTGGAATGGACCAAACCCATAGCCGGATGTCATTAGCTAACCTCCTAGGATTTCCTAGCGGACCACATGTGTTCATCAGTGCCGAAAATGACGATCTTGATTTTGAACTCAACCATTTCTGGGGTAGAATCACAAGCGACTATCACCCTGACCCAAACAGCATGTATAATGATGAGATTCATAACCCAGCTTTCAGATACTTTCATAAGATCCTAGCTCACACCCTTTTAGGAAAAGAAGAAAATATTACTACAGTATCTAAAGAAGAGTTATTTATCATGTTCTGTGCTTCTCAGGGCCGTACAGTGAATGCAGTACCTTTTATGATGAGATCCTTCCGACGCCTCACTCAGGAACCACAATCACCTATTCTAATAGGTGGCCTCGTGACAATGATTGCCCACGAGCTTGGCCTTAGATTCCACCTAAATGCAAGCACTAGTTTTGGCACCATCCGACCCATGAATATCCAGTTTTGCTTTAACAGGCGCATTTTAAGAACTATGGGACCTGGACCTTACGAGTACCTCATCAATGACAAACCTGTCCAGCTATTCACATTGCCAAATCATCAGATTACAAGTATCCATAACAAGGACAACTGGGTTTATGAATTGGATGAGCCTATGGGACCTCCTTCACCTCAATCAACACCACAAAATGACATGTACGACAGTGATCACATCTCTGAAGCACATGATTATATGTACTATGAGGATGCTGTATCGGAAGCAGAGGTAGACCCTACGACCCCTCCGCATTACAACACATATCCTGAGCCCATTCCTGAGGAAACCACCGACAAAATGGATACTGTTTTGCTCCGATTAGACAACGTTGACGCAACTCTGACCACCGTAAAAGAAGACATCACAAGCATACACAACGAACTCATAGTCTTCATGGACTTAGTCTGTGACCAGCTCGACTACTACGCCCGGAAGTTCGACGAATTGAAGGCACGAAAAGACTAAGATATTAGCTTTAGTTTAGTTTAGTTTACTTTTTTTCTGTTTTCGGTCCGTTTTCAATTATTTTGATTTTTGCTGTGTTTAATTTCCCTTATGTATTACATTACAAACAATCATTTTAATTACATGCTATTTCAATTGTATTCTTTATTCATTGATTCTGTCTTTACGTTATCCTATGTTTCTTGGCCGATATAATGCATTGCCACATCAATCCTAGGCCTTAAAACCATTGCAAGAACACCCCCATATCAAAATTATGCGTTCTGCAGATTTTGCTGGTGTGACGACCGTCACAGAAGCCTGACGCCCGTCACACGGGTGACGACCGTCACAGATACGTGACGACCGTCACGAGCCCAAAACTGTTATCTGCTATAACAGAGGTTGCGTTTTCTCTCCCACTCCCATCTATTCAACTTCCAATCATCACAAACTCAAACCCCACTTTCAATTTTCATTTTCCCACCTTGCTCCATATATTCCAACTCCCATTTCAACTTCCTAATCCACTTCTGTGACATTTTTCATTCCACAGAACCAACTCAATCCACATTTCCTCAGCATCCTCCAACAATGGCGAGAAACAACGAAACTCCAGACCTCAGTAGTATCGTGTTCAGCAACGGCGACTCCGGAGAGAAACAGCGAGCCAACTATATCGCCTTCCATCAACAGTCGCTACAGCCGACCCACTACCTGCATATCCCATCCCTCACGGAGCTTGTCCTCCTTGACGGCGTCACTTGGATGCTCCAAAGAGCCGGCATCTGGCACCTCTGCACAAATCCGCAGCCGACATACGAACAACTCACCCTCGAGTTCCTCATTCGTTCAGATACTTCACTTCCAGCGGCGACCTCAGCCAACACTCCGGCGCCGCATGCTTCCGTATGTTCGGCACGAAATATCAACTGAACCAGAACCAGATCGTCGATATCTTACAATTCCCTCGCGGCGAAAATGCTCACCGCCGCCTCACCGAACAGTTTCAGCATGAAGCCTTTGCGCTCTGGTACCAGTTAACCGGAATCAATGCCGATGGCTGGGATTCTCTGCATGCAACGCACATCCACAACCCGACCATCCGGTATTTCCACCGAGCACTGAGCAACACCATCTTCGCACGGGATAGCAACCATAAGGTGAACTCGAAAGAGCTCTTCTTTCTCCGCTGTGTGTTCAACTCCGAGCCCATCAACGCCGCTCCGTTCCTCCTGGCCCACATTCAGGCCAACTGTAACCGTGGCTCTAAGCCATTTTACTTTGGCGGGATTGTTACTTCCATTGCACTCGGGCTGAACCTCGGTGACCGCCTCCAGCATCTCCATGCTATTCCCTCGGTATTCCTCGACACCGACCACTGCAGAGCTTCTCACCTCATCCGTTCTAGGGCCGACGGCAAGTACCACCCGGTCGTGCGTGGCAAAACCGTCAGAAGTATCATCCTGCCATCACGCACCCGGATGCACCCACAGGATCGTGCCAACTGGCTTTTTGACCTCAATGCCCCTGCTGCTGCCGCTGCTCCAACTCAGACCCACACCCAAGGTTCTGGTGACGAAATGCAAGATGAGTTGGACAGAACTGAGCAACCGGAGGCATCGCAACCACTTCCTTCTGAAGGCACATCCTACCGCCGCCGCCGCCATCGTCCAGAGCCCGACTACTCTGAAGAAGACCTCCGCCGATCCCTCGACCAGCAGGCCCAGATACTCGCTATGATGCAGCAGCAGAATCAGCAAGCAGAGCAGTTCGAAGCTTGGCATTGGACCCAAATGCAACAACTCCAAACCGGCCAGGACACCATCACTGAGAACTTGGCGAATCTTACCTTATAGTTCGAAAGACTCCGAGACTATGTCTATCATACCGAAGCACTGAACTTTGAGGCCCGAGTCGACCAAGTCAGAGCCAGAGGACGCGACAGAGGACGTGACCGAGGCAGAGGCCGTGATTAGTTCTTGTTTTCCTTATTTGTTTACTATATTTTCAGTTTCTTTGTATTTTCATTTACCTTGTATTTCCCTCTCGCATTCTTTCAAATCAGTGGGGACACTGATTGAGATATTATGGGAGAGGAGCGTTTATTTCCCATTCCCTTGTACTTTTAATTCCGTAATTTCAATTCGAACATTTTCACGTTTTAGCAAATAAAAGCTCTTTTATATATCTTCTTCCGTTACGCAAACATCCCCACTTTATTCGACATAAACAAAAACTTTTTCGTTCGTTCCTCAAAAGCAAAAGCATCACGAGAATGCACCCAAGTTCAAACCAAGTTTTGAGACTCCGAGACGAAAATTCTAACAAAACCAGTACCGTCCTGACACCTTAGACCTCCGGTTTATGCGAGTCGGTTTCACTACCTACGTGTACCAAAGTTTCAAGTTTCTACGCAAACTCAGCCCCAAGTAGTTTATACTAGCAGTCAGCACCATCCTAAAACACTTCTAAGCGAGCGACCAATGCAAATAAGTGTATGATCTCCAAAAAGATGAAAAATCATGAAAAGAAAGCCATATAGCCCAAGTATAGAGACATGTTCCCTCTAAGTTAGGTGCTCCTTACCCGAGCATTTAGCCCAACGGTACACAACCTCATTGAAAAATCAATGGTATAAGCTTATGAGCAATGAAAAAGATCAAAACAGAAGTGAGATCCTATTCACTAACAGGTTGACTTGCCATGAAAGTGTATGGACAACGGGCTTAATGTGACTGCGCTAGAACAAACATGGTGAACTTGACGCGAGAACCTTGATACCAAGCTACAGTAGCATGACTGGGACCGATTTGCATAAGAAGGAGACCTCCGAAGACTTGTAGTCGAGTGTCATCACCGTACTCGTTTTGTTCCTACTAAGAATCCCGGTTTTTCCCAACTTTGTGAATGAGGAAGCTGCCTCGTGCTTGCCGACTTTTTCCTGTTTTACTTGAGGACAAGCAAAGATTCAAGCTTAGGGGAGTTTGATAACACGAAATCGTATATATATATATATTGATGCATAATTCAACTAATGTTTGACTGTTTTCAATCCGATTTCGGGTTCTTTCCATGTTATTTGTCTGATATTTTGCAGGTATTTGATGATCATGTCTAAACAAAGCAATATGAAGAAAAGAAGCAATTATAGATGAAATATGGACGAAAACTAGATGAAAACAACATGAAAAACGCAGAATGCACATTTTGCTGCTGTGACGACCGTCACACCTCCATGACGACCGTCACACGGGTGACGACCGTCACACACCATGACGACCGTCATGCAAGCAAAAACGTACAACTTCAATTGAACGTGCAAAATGCAGTTCCAAGTCCCAAATAATGGACCACTACTCCCTGATATTTCTGCCTCCAAGTCCACCTTCTTCAAATTACAACCGTTAGAATTCTACTTCTATAAAAGGGGAAGGAGGGGAGCTAAGAAAGGGAGCCGCATTCAGACAACGAAGTGCTGCCCAAATTTATTTCCAGAGCAAAAATTTAGTTTTATTCTTTCTGTTTTTGTTTCCTTTCCTTATTCCTGTATTCCATTTCAACAATATTCGTTTGTGCGCTCTATTGGTTTGAAGACATAATCCTGCCGACATCGTTGGGATTTGGCCAAAAGCCAATTGGATACGTTACAGGTTTTTCATTATTTCGTTAATTGTAACTTTAATTCTCAGTAATATGAACGTTCTAAGTTTATGTTTTTATTTATGTTTTACCTTTCCCAAATCCATGTCTAGCTAAATCAGAGTAATCGATATGTAATAATAATTCAGACGGGATTTGATAATAACCGGTTGAAAACTTTCTTTTTCAAATGTTGTTTATGGTCTGAGTGTTTAAACTTATTTACTGAATAAACGTTCGTCGCGAAAGAGAGAACTTATTTAAAAGTAGTTTTGCCACGACAGTGGGAAATTAATTAAGGTACGAACCAACAAGCGACAGCTGCGGTAAGACCAGATAGTAAACACTAGGCATTTGTTTTAATAACAGCGAAAACACTTTAAAATGGATTAGAACTTAGAGATTTCCAAAAAGTAGTTTTAACCCCAAATGGGACAGCGAAAGCGTACATTCGGCCCTTAGAATTATGACTAGCGTCAACAACCATAGTGAGACGAAAGTATTCAGATCACTATTTTATGCTTAAATAAATTCTGAAAATATTTCATATACCGGTAGCTTGTCAAATCCCCGAAGAACATAATTACTGCATATCGATTCACGTAATTATAATTCAAGTAACGTTTTTAGTTCCCTTTAGTGACAAAAATTATTCCCTTAAACATTATCTACCTAGCTAAACATTGTAACTCCCGAGAACACTAGTTTGATTACGAGTCCCTGTGGGATCGATATCTTTTATTACTACGTGATAGACTGTGCACTTGCAGTTAAGTTGTATTAGACATAGAAAGTCGCGATCACTCCTCCAGCTGAGGATGGATCACCACCTTGAATGTTTCCCAACTTGATCCCATTTTCAACGTGCTCGCCAGTAATGATGAGATCTGAGAAACTCCCTGACATACCGCTGACCAATTTCTCGTAATAGACCCCCGGGAGAGTGGCTACAAATATCTCAACAAGCTCTCGTTCAACCATCAGTGGCTGAACTCTAGCTGCTAATTCACGCCATCGCTGGGCGTATTCTTTGAACCCCTCGTTGTTCCTCTGTGACAAGTTCTGCAGTTGAACCCTGTTCGGAGCCAAGTCACTGTTATACTGATAATGGTGTACAAAGGCCTCAACCAGTTCTTTCCATGTGTGCACACTGGTGGGTTCCAAACCCATGTACCATTCCAGGGTTGGCCCAGACAAGCTATCCTGAAAGAAGTGCATCAACAGCTTCTCGTCTTCAGAGTGAGCAGACATCTTTCGGTAGTATGACCTTAAGTGGACACGAGGGCAAGTGGTTCCCTTGTATTTCTCAAAGTCGGGTACCTTGAATTTAGGAGGCACCTTGAAATTAGAAATCAATCCCAATTTAGTCATGTCGACACCCATAGTGTTCTGGTTCTTGAAATTCCTCATTTTGTCCTCGAGTGCCTTAAACCTCAGACGTGCTTTAGCAGTCAGTTCTCCTTCAGCACTCCTCTGTGAGAAAAAATCTTCTTGACGATCTTCTAGCCATGGCTGCGGCCCATACAGATTCCCAGCACTTGTGTTGCCATTGCCTAGTCCAGCGTTGCCATTAGCCTCAAAGTTTCCATTACCGACGCCAGTCGTATTACCGTTGAGCCCGATGTTAGTGATCACATTGCCGTTACCACTTCCATTCCCCCCGGTCACGGGGATGCCACCCTGAGGAGTTTCAATAGGTGGGGGGACTGGAACGCTCCCACCATGAAGCACGCCGTTCTTGTCAACCCTTGAGATCAGAGACTGAACCAGTGTTCTAAGCTGGGGTTGACCGTTGGCAACCACATGCATGAGCTCCATGAAGCGGTCCATCCTTTCTCGGAGTTCTTGGACGTCAGTTTGCACTTGTTCCATTGCTCTAGATTGATTCGCTCTGGTCGGATAGTGGTGGATCGGTCTTCGGTCAATCCTGGAACAACCTGCATACACAAAGGTGCTCGTCATGCAAATGCTTCATGCAGATGCAAACGTGTGTCTGTGCCTTGGGGAGATTCCCCCCCGATCCTAGTTTTCGAGACAAATAAAGTCTATCATCCAATCATGGAAAAGAAATCCTCATATATTCATCTGAAAAGCCCGCTCGGGTAGCGTACAACTGTAATCACATACAACTGAAGCAACAAGGCATGACCCTGACCAACAGACCTGGCGGTGATCAGCATATCAATGCATAAAATGTACAAAGAAAATACAAAAAGATCAGGTGCGGCTACGGGCACAAAGATCTTCTAACAACTTCTTTGTAGCGGGAGGATCTGACTAAGTATGCAAACCCTGGGCCAGCAGGTCCCTCTGCCTGATGGACTCTGGGAGGTTCTCGGCAACGCTCCTAGAAACACCTTCTTCAGAATGGTTCTCGACTCTACTCCTCTTAGCATCAACTCGGAGTTGAGAATCTTGCAAATTAGCCTCGGCCTCAGCCAATCTATACTGGATGTCTTGTCGCAGTGAGGCTTCAGCCTCTACCTTCTCGTCTTTCACCATAATCTGAGCTTCTAGCTCGGCTACTTGCTACTTCAGCTTTTCTTCCCGCTCTTTGTATTTGGCTAGGGTGCTGCTCCAGACCCTCTCGTATTGGGTTAGCTTCCGGTACACTCTGTCCAGATCCTGTTTCTTGGTTGTCAACACACCGTGTACTAACTTCAGGTCCAACCCCAGACGTTCCCTAACATCAGTTTCTTTGGTCAAGTTGGAGCCTAGACGGTTGATCATCTCAGTCTGCTTCTTGCAGGTATAAACGGCTTCACTTTTCTCACTCTGAGGCTGAGCGATCTCTTTCTCCAACTCTTCGTTGACATTTCGTAGCTCTTCCTTCTCTTGGATTACCCGGTTGAATTTATGAATATCAATTGTAGTAGGCTCTTTGTGCATAGGAGGATACAACGGTTCCACGGCAGGAAACGACATTAGAAACTTGGCGGCACTTTCTCGAATCCAAGTCACATACGGGTCAAAGGCCTTGTTGTTGCTTTTTCCTAGCAAGATTTTCCCCTTTCGGTGAATTTTGCTCCAAGCATTCTATACCTTGATCAAAGTGTCGCCTTCAAGCAACCCTGTGAAATATAGAGATTCCCGCATCTCTTCCTCTTCAGGAGGACCTCGTAGTGCATATCCAAATTGTCGTACCAGCATAGATGGATTGTAGTTGATACATCCATTCCTTCCGACCAAGGGGATGTTCGGAAAGCCACAACAGCTATACACAATAGCTTTGCCCAGCAGATCTCTATCAAACCAGACAATATTGTCAGCAGTCAAACCCATCAAACGCGCAGACCACGGTGAACACTCAGCAGAAACAATGAATGACCCTGACTTAGGAAGATGGCTAGCAAACCACTTATACAGTAAAGGAGCGCAACATGCCACGTTCTTCCCCTTTCTGTTTTCATTCTTGCTGTGTACTGAATGGTAGACGTCTCCGAGGAGAGCGGGTACTGGATTCCCGGAGGAAAATATGTGGCAAGCATCCATGCTTATGAAGTCTGGATGACTTGGGAATAGGACGATCCCATAGATACAGAGGGCTAAGAAGGCATTGAATACGTCCCAGCGACCCTTCTTGGCAAACTTTCGGGCTTTTTCCATCAGGAAATGCAAAAGGAAACCATGAACTCCAATCTTTCGGGATATCTGAAGGTGAGATAATACTTAGAAGGGGGGTTGAATAAGTATGATGATTAAAACTTAGAAATAAAAACTCAAGTATTTTTATCCTGGTTCGTTGAACTCAACTACTCCAATCCACCCTTCCTAGAGTGATTTGCCTTTCTCAATCAAGGACTTAATCCACTATTTAATCAACTGATTACAATAGTAAGCACTAAGAACAATTGTTTAAAGTCTTCTCAAGAACTACTGATCCTAACTGGATCTTCTTAAGGTTTACAAACAAATGTAATACAAATACAAGTGTTTAAGATTGCTTTTATAAAGCTTTATCACAACTGTGATTTTTCACTTAACTATTAAGAACAAAGAAATTAATTCTTAGAAAGAATATGAAAAGTATAAGAGCTTGAATGTTGATTTCTTTTTGAATAAAAACGTCAACTGAAGAAATTTGTGAAGTCTTGCTTTTATAGGCAGTTGATCCAAGGTGAGCTTCACGTTGAGAAGAGTGTCCAAAAGGTATGAGCCTTTTTTGTCTTCACATCAAGTGACCTTTCCTAGAAGAAGAAAGCACAGATAAATCCTTTTTGTCTGTGTTCTTGTGTCTAGCATAAATAAGGAAAGAGTCGTTTGGATCATTCCAACGAATATAAACTTTGAATAATTCTTCTTCAGTTTTCAGCAAATTCATTAGAGTTTAATTAGATCCGAGCCTTCTGATGATGATCAGAGTTTTGCTGAATCAGAGTCTTCTGCAGCAGGTGTGCTTTTAGCGTGTTTAAGATCAGAGCATATTTGAGACAAATCTTCAGTACTGGCAGCTTTAGTACTTTCAGAATCTTCTGTAGAAGCTATGCTTTGAAAAACTCTTCATACAGAATTCTTCTTTGGTTCAGATGCTTCTGAGTTGCTTCAGATTCTTCTGGAGCTTCTGCTTCAGATTCTTTTGGAGCTTCTGCTTCAGAATCTTCTGGAGGCTACGCTCAGGATCTTCTGTTGGCAGCAATCAGAATCTTCTAATGGATGCATCTGGCGCTTCTGAGTCTAGCTAATTTCTTATGTTCAATTCTGATTTGCTTCTGGAGTGTTTATTCCTTTACTATCTGCAGTAAAAATTCTCAAGCAAATTTTAGAGTATATAATTCTTAATTACAAAATTTCATAATAGTTATCATCAATACATAGAGATATTATTAAGAACCAATCTGTGTTCTAACAATATCATCCCTTCCAACTCAGACTCATCTACATGAAGAGCGTCAGTCAACTTACTCAACTTGGGTTCACCTTCAACACGGTAATAAGGCATTTGATTCATCAAAGGCACCCCCAACAGGTCAGAGTACTCTTCCATGGTCGGAGCTAGGACATAGTCTGGAAACACAAAGCATCTGAGTTGTGGGTCGTAAAACTACAGCAGGGCGTAGAGGCCATTCAACTCGTACGCAGGAAGCTTATATACAATACCCAGAAGTCTCCGATAACTCTTTCTGAAACTCTCCATCACTTCCTTGTCAGCCAAGGAAATCAAAGTCTGTAACTCTCGGATGTCAGGTGTTGGTAGATTGTAAGACACAGTCTTCTTCAGAGATGCCATATCTGCCATGAGGATCAAGATCACTAGAACCAGGGGAGGAATATGCACCTACAACACAGACACACGTTAATGACATGCAAATGAGGATGCAAGTAATGCAAAATGCAATCATGCAGCAGGAGATCAAGATGACTGTGTTGTTGAGGAGATGAAGGCTCTGTATCAGCAAAACCACAACATTGCTCTGTCAAGAACAACCATATCTCTGATGAGAAGAAACCCCTTATACCAGATCATAAATCTGCTCTGTCAAGAACAACCACATCTATGATGATGAGAACCTCTGATACCAACAAAACTGATTCACTATCAAGAAAATTGATTCACTGATTCACTATAGTAAAATGCATGCAATGCAAGTGAGGGAGGAAATGTGTGTGGGGCATCAGCCTCCACAAGCTCGTCTCGACCTCAAGCCAGATATGAATAACTGCAATCATGAAATAAAAATAAAATGCCATCAAGCCAATCACAAACCACATAGGCAAGGGAGCAGAGCTCTACCGAATACCCGTAAGCAAAGCCATATAGTAAAAATACAAGCAGAGGGAGCAACTCAACCTCTGATGCAATCATGCTCCTAGCTTAAAAAAATTTAAACATGAACTTATTCTAATGCGTCAAGCAAATCAAACAAGTCACATCAATACAGTTGCACAGAAAGCAAACAGACAGGAAAGAAAGCAGATCAAAAGCTTCCCCAGCTTCACAGCAAAGCAATCCTCTGACCGCAGTTCAGTCCTCAGTATGTAACTGTTCTTCAAGGCTATCCTCTTCAATATCAAGTATCAACTTGTTCTTCATCTTTCAAGCTTCAGCTCTTTCTTCAATCTCAATTTGATCTTCTTCACACAAGTATCAACTTGTTCTTCTTGATCTTCTTCAAGCTTCATCTTCAATGGCAGTCTTCAAATAAAGGGGAAGTGCAACCTCTAGCATCTTCAATCTTCTATCAAGGAACTCCATCCTCTAGTAAGGGAGAAAGATTCATCTAACAAGAACAAGGTGGGATAGGGAGAAGCAAGGTGAAGACTAAAGGTCACCACTAAGCACTCCACCATCAAAGAGAGGAACCCTCAAAGGTTCTACCAACTTGTGAAGAGCCACACATCCTACCAAAGGAGTGATGAGGCCTTCACAAGGGGACCTTACATCATAGGGAGGAATGGAAGTGATCAACACCTTTCATGTTTCATGAAGGAAGAAAATCTATTCTAAGAGATCTCCCTAAAAACCCTAGTCCTTAACCCTAAACAAACTACACCAAAGGGAGAGCAATCTTCAAGTCCAAGCTCCACCATGCATTCCACAGCAGCCCACACAAGTCTTCATCATCATCCAAAAGCAAAAGAAGCACAACCCTAGTCTAAGGGAACTAATGAAGTCTATCTAGTTGAGTTAGTGAGTTAGAGTCACCTAAAACCTAGTATTAAAGTTAATTCTAACTAAAATACTAAAATCAATTATAAAATCCTACAAAAATAACTATGGGAACCTATGTCAATCATCACTCTATCATGTTAATTCCAGAGATCAAATCCTCAAATAAGACCTAGAAATAAATTCTAAACTACAAAGTACTAAACTTAAACCCTAAAAGGGAGCACCTAAGGTTTCAACCTAAAAACAGCACCTAATTTCATCACAAAAATGTGAGAAAAATACTATGGGAGCATACATGTCAAAGCTAAATACAAACAAAATCTCAAGCAAAAACTCATTACCAAATGATCAAACTAAATTCATCAAACAGAGGTATCAACCATGGTAATTTTATTATCAAATAAAATGTAAAAAATGCACATAAAATAAAAATGCATGGTTTTCCTAATATTTTTATTCTATAAAATTCTAGATTCAATCATGAATCAGGGGGAAAAACCTGGAATTAATTGACCTATTTTTCTATTTTTTATGAATTATTATCAAACTAATATGAAATGATGAAAATAAAGGAAATCAAAAGAAAATAACAAAAGTTGCGTGCCAAATAGCAATCCTGATCAGTTCAATACGCTGGGTTGGGCCAACGTGGGGGTGTAAGTATCAATCAGTCATTGAGCCCATGCAAGTGCAATAAGTGAAACGGAGCATTTTGCAAAGGGGTCAAAGTCAGAGTTTTCAAACTCAATCGTGGCCGTGAGCTTGTCCTACTGAGTCAAGGTCTCATACCGATCCAACGCTCCAGGTGCATCTTCCCCATTTGAATGTTCAGACTAGAGGGAAACCAGACGGTGGCCTGAGTAGTGGCGCCACCGTCTTCTCCGGTGAGGCCATGTTCACAGGTCATCAAAAATCACATAACTATACATCATCTTGTCCAGTTTTTAATGCTCATCACGAATCTAACCTTAGAATCATCTAACTCCCTATGGATTTTCAAACCCGATAGCTCTTTCAAAATATACCTCAATCTTGAATCTCATCAGAAATTCAGTTAAATGCACAGAAGTAATCCTCATTTCATGGTGATCATCTTACACTATCCAATCTTGATTATCAGTCCAAGAATCTTTAGAATTCAGCCTCAACAGAAAATGGTCATCATCCTAACTTGTCTCTAATTCACCAATTTCTGATCTAGAATCCAACTACACATTGCAAGGATCCTAACCACCTATGAATTTCTATCTATCTCCTCATACATTAAGCACAAAAGTGAAAGATACCAACCTGAGTTCAGGCGTGTAACAGATGCAGTTCTTGATCACTTCAACCTCCAAGATGATGCAGATACACTCCAAAACACCTTCTGAAGCCAATGCAACCTTCAATTTTCCTTGGTTTCTTCTTGAGCTCAGAAATCGATTTCCTCTTGCAACTCTGAAATTTCACATCAACTTTCTGCTAGCAGCTTCAAACTCTTCCAAAAAATGATCTGAACACACTCAACACCTTATATAGAACTTGATAGAATCATCCAGAAAGTTCTCAAAACTTCAGAATGAGATTTTCAATTTTCAATTTCTCACCAAAATCTCTTCCACACCAGTCACGATATGCACTCTGTTTTGGCTTCAAAATGCTTGCTTTGCACTCCTCATGAGATATTGAATCTGAATGGTGGTGATTCACTCCTTGTTTCCATCCAATGGCTCATGTTTGATATGTTACTTCATCATGAAGAAACAAAGAAAAAGAGCATGATATTGAACTCAAATAAAAAATCCAACATTGCCAATGTTTCCAAAATGTAATTTCCATTAAAAAATGCTATTATTTTGCTTCATTTGCACACATATCATTAATTTTGAATTTTTGGCCTTTAATTCTCTTTAATTCTTCCTTTTTCACAATTTCTTGAACCAAGTCTCTCCTTGAGCCATTTCAATGCCTCCTTGATACATGGTCAAGGTTAAAACCTCATTTTGAGCAACTTTTAGGGTTGCACAAAATTTCATTTGAGATGTCTAAGTTGGTGAAAATGACCCATAACCAAAAATGACCCATAATCACAACGTCCCAAAATACCCTTGACTTGTCAAAGCCATAACTTTAGTTCTACAAATCCTATCATGGACTTCTAGTACTCTCTAGAAATCTAAGAGAATAAGGAACAACATTCATGTTGACCAAAAGTTCATAGGAATCATCCTTCTTGGGAAAAAGTGTCATGCAAGTTGGGTAACTTTCAAGCTCCAAATTCACATGCCTCAGATAACTTGTAACTTGTCTGGCTCATAACTTGAGTTCTATAAACTCTATCAAGGACTTCTAGTACTCAAATTAAAGCTAATATCATGCCCTACAGCAATCATGTTGGGGTCAAGACGAGATGACAATCATATCTTTAGCTATATTGCCTTGAAGTCAGGGGTCAAACTAGGGGATTTTACACTGTCAAGTCTTAGAAACCCTAGCCTGAAACTTCTCAAACTCTTCAATCATGATGAGTTAGCCTTGGAATCATACTTATAACATCTCAATGTATCAATCCATGATCACATGGCTCTTGGATTAGGTCTCAACCTTCTTTAAATCATCAGTTGACTTAGGGTTGACCCAGTCAAACCCTAATTGCACCACTCATGGCTGAGTCTTCTTAATCTTGCACAATGACCTGTCTAGGCCTCAAAGTGATCTTCAACACTTATCATGAGCTCTCTCATGACCTCAAGTCCATCTACATGACCTCAGAATCATCTGATGGCTTCCCACAACTCTCAAGTTAGGAGACCTACACACTTGGCTTCAATCACTCTCTTTGAGGATCTTTTAACTTCTCTGACAAGGATATCAACCCTTGAGCACCTAAATAACCTTCTTAGATAGCTTCATAGTCTTGTATAGCTCTTAATTGTAATCATACCTCTTGATCTCCTACATACATGTCAATGAAATGCAAATGACAATGCTAATGTGAATGAAATGAAACACAAGCTAGGTAAAGAAATGTTGGGCAAATTTTGGGGTGCAACACCACCTTACAAGCCTCGCGTCAAGCCAACATCACCACATCCTAGGCTCCCCCTCAATCAACCTTTATTTCCAAGACAACTCTATAACATTTCAGATTAGGTCATTTATCAAATAGGAGACTTAGTAGTTTACATAAATGCTTGGATTTTGTAACTATAGACATAAATTTTGTTTGTGATATATGCCATTATGCAAAACACATAAAAATTTCTTTTCAACTTAGTGAAAATAAAGCTACTCAATGTTATGAGTTGATCCATTTTGACATTTAGGATCCTTTGTCTATTCCATCTATACATGGCCACAAGTATTTCATAGTTGCTATTGATGATTACAGCTTATTTACTTGGGTCATTCTTTGAAAAACAAAATCTGAAGTTACTCGTCTTTTTTAAAGATTCATACTTATGATTCAAAACCAATATAACTGCAAAGTTAAAATTGTTAGGACAAATAATGGTCTTGAGTTTCTCATGCTTGAATTTTATTCTTCCAAAGGCATTGAACATCAAACTACTTGTGTTGAAACTCCCTAACAAAATGGGAGAGTTGAGAGAAAACATAACCAAATATTAAATGTAGGAGAGCCTTACTTTTTCAGTCTAAGTTACCTAAACACTTTTGGTCTTAATCTGTTCTTCATGCTACCTACCTTATAAATAGCAGACGAAGTCCTTTACTTCAAGAAAAATCACCCTTATTTCATAGATTTGGAACTGAACCTCACTTAACTGAGTTAAAAAAATTGGACCCCTCTGCTATTCTACCCCCTTACGAAACCTATAACTAAACTGGATTCTAGAGCTATAAAAGGTGTTTTCTTTGGATACAAGCAAAATGTCAAAAGTATTGTAATTATTGAATTAAGTACCAAATCCACTTTTGTATCTAGACATGTTATACATCATGATCATGTTATTCCTTATTCTAACCCAAACCTACCCTTCAATTGGACATATCATGTTGATTATAATGTTCATATTGACCCTGTCATGATTCCTAGTGCTATTGATCACCAAACCACAATTTCTATTGACCATACATTAATATCTGATGATGATACACCTTAGCAAGATATTATTTCTAGTGATAATCCTGAAACCTTTAATATTGACACGCCTCAACCTGAAATAACTTCCAAGCCACATATTTTGAGAAGATCCAATAAGTCTACTCAAAAGCCTATCCATTATCATATTTCGTATGCAGTCTTTTGAAGAAATCAGTTGATCATCATTCTTCAAGTATACTCTATCCTATTGACAACTTTCATTCATTAAATAATTTTTCTACTGCACAATAACATTCTTCTTTGTCTATCATTATGCCAACTGAACTAGATAGTTACAAAGAAGCAAGCAAGTAAGCATGAATGTTGGGTCAAAGCCATGAATTTTTAGCTAAAGGCTTTGAAGCATATTAAAATTTGGATTTTTGTTAATCCTTCATCAAATATCAAACCTATTAGAAAAAAATGGGTTTATAAATTGAAACATAAAGTTGATGGCACCATAGAAATATACAAAGCAAGACATGTAGCTAAAGGTTATAATCAAGTTAAGGGGATTGATTTCTTTGACACATTTTCACATGTGGTAAATGTCGCTTTTGTCAGGACCTTGTTTGCATTAACAATAATCAATTCATGGCATCTACATCAAATAGATGTAAATGATGCTTTTCTACATGGACACTTATATGAAGATATATACATGTTAGTTCCACATGATGTTACTAGTCCCGAACCAAACCAAGTGTGCAAATTGCTAAAATCCTTTAATGCATTAAGATAAGTGAGTGGGAAATGGTATGAGAAGCTCATTGGTTTTCTCATTACTCAAGGCTACAAACGACCAAACTTTGACCATTCTCTTTTCACTCGTCACACAAATTCAGTTTTCACTACCTTTTAGTGTATACAGATAATATCATCCTAGCTGGAAATTCTATGGATGAAATCAACAGGGTAAAGGTCACACTTGACACTAAACTTAGAATCAAAGATCTTGGAAAGCTGAAATATTTTCTAGTCATAGAAGTTGCACATTCTAAAGTTGGAATTAGTATATGCCAAAGAAATTATTATTTGGATTTGGTTAAAGATACATGTCTTCTTGGTTCCAAGCATGCAAAAACTCCTATTGATCCACCTGTCAAACTATATCATGACTCGAGTGCACCTTTTGAAGACATAGTCAATTATAGAAAGTTGGTTGTGAAATTGCTCTATCTCATAACCACTTGACCTGACATTGTTTTTTGTGACAACATGCAAATGTTTGAGATACTTGATAGGTTCACTTGGAAGAGGGTTATAGAAGATATTCAATTTTTTTTTCTAATTCACAAAAGTAATTGAATTAAATTTATTTGAAATATATTTATTTGTAAAATATCATTAATCAATATGTTTGATATGTGTGCATAATTTATATAAAATTTCTAAAATATATTGAAGAGGATTTTTCAATTTACTCATACTTGCTAGGTTCAACCATATACTAATGAGAAATACTAGAAGAAGAGGAGTTTTGAATTAAAATACTTTGTTTTTCTCTAAGGTTATCTATTTCTTCCAATAAATTTTTATTTGCAGTTTCAAGGAAAGAGATAGTAGTCTTAGAAGTATAAACAAGGTGTTTTAATTTACTTGAATCTTATCTTACTTTTTTATATAAGTGAAATAATTGGTCTTAGGTAAAGCATGAAGTTGCATTATTTACCTCATTTTCTTTGTGGTTAGTTTCTTCCTCTTTTTCATATTCATATGAGGATTCCATGTTGGTATCATCCCATGCAATTTTGATTCTTTTTGTTGTCCTTGTATCTTCTAAATTTTCTTTAAATTTGCAGAAATTCTAGCTTTATGTAACCTTTCTTCATGAACTGGAAGAAATTTAGAATGAAGGTTGATCTTTATTTACTTTGCTTCTGAAATTTTTTGAAATTTGTTTTTCATGCTTTAGGAATTCCTAAATATGTGAAACATGAAATGCATGCTTCATCACTTTCACTTTGGCAGTATTCAACTTCCAACTTCATGTCTTTGACATTTGTGAATTTTAGAGAAAATTTTTTTTTTGTTGCCTTCATCTTTCTCGTCTTGAATTTTTATTTCCATTTTATGTTCTTGAACCTTTCACACAACATATCCAAATCCATGGAAGACGAGCCTTTATATTCTTAATTCGCATGGACTTTAGGTTGTCATCTAGAGTTTAAGCATCTAAGAAATTTCATAACAAAATCCTTATTTTGAAAAACTTTACTTAGAGTTCTCATTTGAATCATAATGTGAATAAAATGTTTCTCAACATCCTGAATGTTTTCTCCAAGTTTCATTTTTAAAAGCATGTACTCATAGGTTAATGAGTTCATCCTAACCCTCTTTACCCTAGTATCACCTTCATGGGCGAGTCGACGGGTGTACCACATTAATTTGGTAGCATCACAATGAGAAATAAACAAAAACTCATAAATTCCTCAGGCAATGAAGATGATATAATTTGATTTCAAGTTGCGTTGAACTTTTTCCTTATCTTCTTTGGTCCAAATTTCTCTATCTTTGTTTTCCACAACACCATTACCTTGATTTATGGAAACAAAATGACCATTTTCATAATCTTTCAAATATCATAACATATCCCCTTAAAGCTTATAATCTTCTATTTCCATAAAAGATATCTTTCTTTGTTAAAGTATGAGGGCATATTTAGTAAATCATTTGAAGTAATTCTTTCCTCCTCTAAGATGAGTAGTCTAATAACTAGAGTTATGCTTTGATGCCAATTGTTAACCAATTGACTTCAACCACAAGAGGGGGTTGAACTGTGATATTCAAAAATCATGATTGATTTATAAATATTTTTACTTTTTGAAAAAATTTATATCATAGAATATGAATAAGATAGTGAAGGTGACAAAAATACACAAGAAAGGGGGTTGAATTGTGTTTTCCATTAATTTAGTTTGCGTCTGATCAGGGTTCAGAATCTAAACTGGTGTTTGGATTCTGATTATTAGTTGTAGTGGATGTTAACATAAGCAAATAAATAATAACATAACACACATAGATTTATACTGGTTTCTCCTAAATGAGAGTAGTCCAGTCCTCTTGCAGCACAATAAATTTTCACTATAATAAAAAAACATGATTACAATCACTTATGCACTTAAGCATAAGACTTTTCTTTTCTCGGACCCTTAGCCCGAGACTTCCTTCATAAACCCCTCAGGTCCAAGACTTATGCACAGGTTCCATGAACCCAAGACTTGCCTGTTTAAGTCCCTCAGATTCAACACTTCTGCTCAGACCCTCGATCCAAGAATTCCCTGCTCAAATTCCACGAATCCAAGACTTCTTCTCAAGCCCCTCAGGCCCAAGACTTCCTTGCTCCGATTCCATGAACCCAAGACTTCTGCTCAAGCCCCTCAGGCCTAAGACTTCCTTTATTATATCCCACAGATTTAAGACTTCTGCTCAATCAACAATTACTTAAGACTTTCAATGCTCTAGCATGTAGCAAGCGACTTACTTGGCTCAAGCTTCTCAGCAAGAGACTTTGCTGCTCAAGCACATCGCAAGAGACTTTATCGAAACTACTAAACAATCATGTGTAGCAGAATAGAGAACAAGGTGTACTTGATAAAATTATACGAGGTATAGCGTAATCACCTTAACAAATATATCTAAGCACTTAATATTTCTAAGATATTAAATGATTAATAAATCTTAAGGCTTATTATAATTTATCACATATAACAGAAAACCTGCATACTCGATTGCGTGGATTATTGTATGTTCTTGTTATTTCTCCATCCAGACAGAAGTCAAGAATAAGGTCTAGATCAGTCTGCTAGTCTGACTTGAGAAGCAGATCCTTGTCCTTAGGAAGTACGTTTAAGTTCAAAATATGATTACAAACAATTGCATTAGAACGAATATTTGAGACCAGAGATGTGTTATACGTATCTATAAAAGTATGCCAAGTAGGAAGTTAGTGTTCCCAAACAAGAGTTCCTGGGATTTCTCCAATCTCATCACAATTGATCACATTAGCAATCACTTTAGAGGTTACTGTTATATAAACACCATACACTTTAGAAAGAATAGCACACTCAGAATTCAACTCAACAATGGAAGCATTAATTCAAAACTCTTTAAAAAGCCTTGGATAAGTGAAACCACATAGAATCTCAATGTATCCATTCCAACTTTGTTCAGACACAGTATTCCAGAAGTTAAATCCTAGCTTAAGAAATTCCTTAAAATCCATAAACTTTTCATTGATGGCAACTAGTTGATTCAAAGGAGAATTGACTAGAGAATTCATCTCAGGTTTGGTTTGTTCAGCACACACCACCAAAGAAAATAAAAGAACTGAACAAGATTCTAGAAGAATAAGAATCTTGCCAAAAAAGGACACAAATGATGTTTCACAAGATAGGGGATAGAGATAATACTAGTATACAAAAATAAAAACATCATTACCCAAAGGTTCTTACCTAGCATATTTCCTGAATCTACTAGATGATTTTCAACTTCATGAAATTTAAGTAGTATGAAAGTTTTTAGAAAATTTTTTTACTTAAAATTCTTAATCAGAATTAAAGAATCCCTTTTAGAATCTCAGAGACTGACAATTTTCAGAAGCTATCATCCGTCAGAGTCTAGTAGATGTAGACAACGGGAGATATCTTCTGACAGTCATTAGTCTTTGATATTTTACTCATAATCAAGGCTTTTTCTCTTGAGACTATAGTCATGCTTAACTAATGAATATTGAATTGGTTTCTTTGATAACTAACGAGCAGCAGTATCATCATAAAAAGTGAGGAAACTACTTCCATAAATATGACTATCATCTAGCTAATGATATATTCAGTATTAGAAAAATACAACATAGTTTCTTCTTAAATATTTTTGAAGATTCCTTTAACAAAAGAAATTCTCTAGATATCTAACATAGACTTTGTATTTACTAATATAAAAATATCTCGTTGAATTAAGAAGTAAGACAGAAAAGAACATATATACTTCCTTTTTTTTGTTGTTATTTTCTTGGTCAGACGCCAGATGAGTATTCATATTTGACCATAGAATCTGAATGCTGTATTGACTGGATATTGATTCAATGGCTGTTAAATACTTGACTCCACTTCTTTCACCAAACTCAACACATTCAGCTTTTAAGTCTGAGATGTAGGCTCTTCTTCCATCAAATGTTGTAAACAACCTTTGATAAAGTACCATGGAAGATGCCTTTGCTCCTTTCTTCGATATCTGCAGCAAATACATATTGAGTAATGGTACTCATATTTCTACGAGACCAAAAGTGTTAGCCCTGACATACTTTTCTTTGTCTTATGCCTTAATCTGATAGTAGTACCATGATTTATTCCATAATGTGAGTCTAGGATGTGTTATGGTATGAAAAAGATCTTGTTTTTAACAGAGTCATTGATTTCATTATCTTGGATTAAATCTTTTGACTTTGAAATCTTTGACAAGCAAAGTACCAGATAGTGTTTGCTATCAGATATTGGCATATAACAAATATAAAGCATTGTCATAATATTATGGGCAGAACACGAAGAATTGAAGGTTTCTCATGGAATTGTCCTTTAACACAAGTTTAATGATGACCTTTAATTTTTAAGAGCGATAAAGTCATTTAATATGATATCTTGAAGAGCAGACTCCTTATTATAAATATTGAAGCAAGATAGATTTGGAATTATCTATTTCTATTTAATAATTGATTTTTATTCCAAGATTCAGAAGCTTCATCAGAAGCAGTAATGAC
Source organism: Lathyrus sativus (assembly GCA_963859935.3). NCBI lineage: Eukaryota > Viridiplantae > Streptophyta > Magnoliopsida > Fabales > Fabaceae > Lathyrus > Lathyrus sativus. The sequence goes on from OZ012737.1 coordinate 389,864,747, forward strand.
CAGCATAGCCAAATTACCTTTTCTTCTGAATCCTGCCCTATGTCAGCTTCATTTGAATAAGCAATGAAGATCTCTGACATTTTGGGATTTTCTGGTAGTATTTCTCCTTGTTCTTAAGATTTGGGAAATCAGTTGAAATACAAAAATTTATAAGCTTCTGAAGTTACACTTCTATCAATAGATATCACGTTCCATTTAGCCAACTAACGAAGTCTTTTGATAATAAAGGTTAATTCCCATCATTAGACATTCCATATGAATTTTCTTCAACAACCATAAGAAGGGTTAATTTGTTAGATAGCTTTTCATCATCTAATTCCATTTCTTTTCTTCAGAGATTTCTAGATAAACCTTCAAGACACAACATACTCAAGTTTTATGACAAATTTAATAACCATGAATTTAGGTTTGAATCCATTAGGCAATCTTCTTAGAATTTGCTTGGAAAGATTAGATGAAGTGTAACTGGACAAGCTTCTTTACTGAATCCCACAAATTTGAACACAAGGATTCAAAGATATTCTGAGCATTAAACAAATCAATGATGTTGATATAATCATAGTTGACCTACCATAATGAATCTAACTCTAAAGATATTCTCAATAAGCTTCTTCTGAGCTTGTGTGAGAGACTTTCAAACTTTGACCATCCCTACTGTTGCACCCCAATATTTTCCCTCACTATTTCAAACCTTAACTAGCTTTCACTTTTCATTCATTTGCATCTCCCATTAGGTCATAACTCATAATCATACATTGCATTGGTCTTCTAAGACATGGGATTACGCGGTTCTTTGAATAAGGTTTTCCTTTTTTCTTTGAGGTCCTTTAATTCAAGTGTGAAGCAAGGGTTGAATTCTTATAATCATAATTTCTCATCAAAGATCAGTGAGTATCAAGGCCATCTTTGTCAAGATTCCTCAAGAGGTATCAAGTGCTAGGGTTTCATCAAGGTTATAACTGAGTTTTACTATGAGCTGTGATTTTGTTTATTCTCAATGTCTCAAGCCATTTTTGACACTCAAAGGGTACCTTAAATCATGATATAGGGCTTATTTCCATAATCATGTGGTACTCAAGAGAGTTTCCTCGCGAAACTTATTCATCAATGAATCTTATCATTCGAGGAATTCTGTCATTACTTGAGGCACAAGTTATTGAAGATCCTGGGGTATACATGACTGGTCGGGGTTTCATATCAAGGATCATTGGGTCATGGTGTGAGAAATCAAGTTATGGTCTGAATTTCCCATTATTTTGTTGAGTCTTTTAATCTATTCAATTAATTGTTATTTTATTGTGGAATTATGTGATAATATGTTATGTGTGTATGTTGTGGCATTTTATTATTTGGAGAGTTTGGGGAATTAATTAGAGGGTGTTTTAGATAACACTTGATTAGTAGTTATTTTGAGAGAAATAGAGTAGAAAGAGTATAAGTGGAAAAGAGAAAGAATAGAGAGAATAGAAACCAAAAGGAAAGAAAAAGAAGAGAAAGAAAGGAAGAGAAGAGAAAAGAGGAGGAAAAGGAGAAAAACTTAGAATCATCAAGAATCCACTTCTCAGCTTTCGATTGATCGGGTAAGGGTGTGAAACTTTGTTATTCTTGCAATGTGTATGATTATGTGTGTTCTTGTTGGTTTTGTTTTGGATTGGGGAGACTTTTGCTCATTTTTTATTTTAGGGCATAATGAGTTTAATCGGTAGAACAGATGTTTTATCGGGTAGAATCCGATGTAAGTAATGTAGAATAGTCAGGGTATGATAGACTAAGGCTATTGGAACTGATTTCATGAGAATCGGTCGGTTTTGGAGAGGTTGGGAAATTCTGAACAGTGAGGAATTTCTGGTTCGCAGACACTCGCTAGCTGTTCGCTAGGCGAGCTGGTCGCGAACGTTTGCTAAGCGAGCAGTAGCGAATGGTCCCAGACTTGGACAAAATGCATATTATGGTGTTCTATGGTAGCGAATGGGTGTAGCGAAGGTTCGCTAGGGATTCGCTGAGCGAGCGAGGTAGCGAACGAAGTTAGAGGCTTCTGTTTCCTTCGCGAGCTTGTTCGCTAGGCGAACAAGTAGCGAATACTCGCTAAGCGAGCAGGTGGTGAACGTGGAAGGTTGTGTTTTCTTTAATGTTTCCATCCGAGGTCGGGTTTCTGACTTAACTTTGATTGTTTTCTTGCTCGAGGCATCGATCATGCTGAGTTATATTGTGTTGTGGGTAGCCGTATGGCGTGAATCCTAGATTGTGAATTGTGGAATGTGTATGTGGCCGTTTGGCAATTTTGTGCAATTGTTCGAATTAAATGGAGTTGCATGGTGATATTGATGTGAATGTGCATAATTGCATGTACTTGTATGATGTGAAGAATGCTTGAATATGTTTGTAAACATGTGTGCATTTTAAGAGTGTATTGAGTCGTGTTGCATGTGTAGCATCATGATTGCATTCTTGTGTTTCTGATCCCGCGTAGGATCTGCAGAAACCTCGTGTGCCCTTGTGAGGTGTGAGCGATGGTTTAGTTACTTTGATCCCTAAGAGGATCTGCAGAAACGATCGTGTGCCCTTGTGGGGTGTGAGCGATGGTTTATTTTGATTCCGTAGAGAATCTGCAGAACAGTTGTGTGCCCTTGTGGGGTGTGAGCAACCAGATTGTGTGCCTGTGTGGGGTGTGAGCAATCCTGAAACATCGTGTGCCCATGTGGGGTGTGAGCGATGTGTGAACATCGTAGGCCCGACGGGGAGTTACTTCGGTAACGAGCGATGGTTCTATTTTGGTTCTTCAATTGAACCTACTGAACGAGTCGGTACCGCATTTGCATCTGCATAGAGTCGTGAGTCGGTCTCTATGAGTTGCATTATCATCTTTATATGATGTTTTATTGAAATGAACATAATTGTAAATGTTTAAGTGAAATGCTATGAATTGGTGAATGTAATTGATTATGTACGGGTACATTGTGATGTGTTGTAACAAGTTGTGGTGAGAAATGTGAATTGCGTGTATGTTATAATTGTGTTTTATGATATATATAATTTTATGCATTGTTTGTTATGATAATGTTTCTCACCCTTCTGCTGTTTTATAATGCTCTATGAGGCATTGCAGAGTAGGATGTTGGAGGTCTTTTATGAAGCGAGTATTCATTTCTTTTGGTCAGATGGCTCTGATATGTAACACTGGGTAGTTAGGAATTGTTTTGATTCTTTTGTGATACATCTGTGTATGTATCTGTTGCTGAATGTTTTGTAAACTTAACTGATGAATTGAATTAGTATGAATGTTGTATATGATGCTTATGTCAATGAAGTTATTTCAATATTTAGATGTTTCCGCTTTATTCTAAATGTTGATATGTGGGTTTTAAGCGCTATGCTTTGTTTTTAGTTGAGATTTACCCCTTTTGTTACATATCTTTATGAGCAGGTATTATTTATGTTTCGTTTCGATGATAATGTGATGCGCCTCTTTTATACCATGTTATAATTATACTCTGATGGAATTTTATTAAGTGCCTAAATGATTTAATTGTTTATTTTGGGGGTACAGAAAGGGGGTGTTACATTACGTGGTATCAGATCCAGTGTTGAGTCAGTTGTGTCTGTCTTCTTGTTGTGTTGGTTAAACGGTTGTTTAACCTTGTTGTTATTTTTGGGAATCTTCAGAATATGGGTGGTCGTGATGACACTGCTATGGCTGCGGCATTGGAGGCTATGGCAAGAGCGGTGCAAGGTGCGCCGAATGTGAATGCGAATGATGAGTTTAGAAAGAATCCGCCGCCTGTATTCAAAGGAAGGTTTGATCCTGACGGTGCTCAGATCTGGTTGAAGGAGGTTGAGAGAATCTTTAGAGTTATGAACTGTGCTGAAGGAAACAAGGTAAGACTTGGGACTCATATGTTGAGGGAAGAGGCTGATGACTGGTGGGTCATTATGAGGCAAGTTCTTGAGGTAGATGATGAAGAAATTACTTTGGATTTGTTTCGCACTGAATTTTTGAGGAAGTACTATCCTGAGAGTGTGAAGGGTAAAAAGGAAATGGAATTCCTTGAGTTGAAACAAGGCAACATGTCTGTGGTAGATTACACGGCTAAGTTTGTGGAACTAGTGCAGTTTCATCCTCATTATGCAGCTGTTACGGCAGAGTTCTCTAAGTGCATTAAGTATGAGAATGGCTTGCGTCTGGAGATAAAGCAAGCGGTGGGTTACCAGAGGATACGAAGATTTTCGGACTTGACCGAATGTTGTAGGATTTTTGAAGATGATAGTAGAGCTTGTTCTACTCACTACAAGAGTTTGAGTGAGAAGAAAGGCAAGCAACAAGTGAAGAGTGGACCTTATGTGACGCCTGTTGATAAGGGCAAGTATAGGGGAAACTTCGATAGGAAATCGAGAGGTGGAAGTTCCGGTGCAGTCAAATGTTACAAGTGTGGCGTGATGGGTCACAAATCTTTGAGTGTGGGAAGTCTACGAAGAAGTGTGCTACTTGTGGAAGTTTTGGACATACCACTTCTGAGTGTAGAAGGAATGTGGTAAAGTGTTTTAACTGTGGAGAAGTTGGTCATATTAGCACCAAGTGTACTAAACCAAAGCAAGCTCAGTCGGGTGGAAAAGTATTTGCATTAGCCAGTTCAGACACTACTAATGCAGATCACTTGATTAAAGGTACGTGTTTTATTAATAATATGCCTTTAGTTGCTATTATTGATACTGGAGCGACTCATTCGTTCATTTCTTTTGAATGTGCTAAGCGTTTGGGTTTGTGCATGGTTTCTTTGAGTGGTGGCATGGTTATTGAGACTCCTGCTTCAGGGTCGGTAACTACTTCTTTGGTGTGCGTAAGTTGTCCCTTGACCATGTATGGTAAATACTTTCTTATGGATTTGGTGTGTTTGCCGTTGGAAGGCTTGTATGTGATTTTGGGTATGAATTAGTTGCAATTTAATAGAGTTCATTTAGATTTCTATCATAAGTTGGTAAGGTTTCCATCTTTGGAAGATGATGAAAGTGAGAGTTTTCTGTCCACTAAAGAGTTGAATAAACGTTTGGCGGACGAAGCTCAGTTGTTTGGTTTATTTGCATCGTTGTCGGTAGAGGACAAGGTTGGACTTGACGTGTTTCCAGTGGTGTGTGAATTTCCAGAAGTGTTTCCCGAGGATATTACGGATGTACCGCCAGAAAGGAAAGTTGAATTTTCTATTGATCTAATTCCTGGTACTAGACCAATTTCGATGGCATCGTATTGTATGTCAGCATCAGAATTGGTAGAATTGAAGAAGCAGTTGAATGAATTGTTAGAAAAGAGGTTTGTGAGACAAAGTGTTTCTCCTTGGGGTGCACCGGTGTGGTTATTAAAGAAAAATGATAGAAGTATGCAGTTATGTATTGATTATCAACAATTGAACAAAGTGACAATTAAGAATAAGTATCCGCTTCCTAGAATTGATGATTTGATGGACCAATTGGTTGGAGCACGAGTTTTTAGCAATATTGATTTAAGATCAGGTTATCACCAGATTCGTGTGAAGGAAGGAGATGTTCAAAAGACGGCTTTTAGGACACGGTATGGACATTACAAATATTTAGTGATGCCATTCGGGGTTTCTAATGCGCCAGGTGTGTTTATGGAGTACATGAATCATATTTTTCATGAGCAGTTGGATCGTTTTGTGGTTGTGTTTATTAACGACATTCTGATTTATTCTAAGTCTCAAGAAAAGCATGAGGAACATTTAAGAATTGTGTTATAGATTTTGAGGGAGAAGCAATTGTATGCCAAGTTGTCGAAGTGTGAGTTTTGGTTGTCAGAAGTGAGCTTTCTTGGGCATGTTATTTCAGGTAATGGTATTAGTGTTGATTCGTCTAAGATTGATGTGGTAATGCAATGGGAGACTCCTAGAACAGTTACGGAGATTCGAAGCTTCTTGGGCTTGGCAGGTTATTACCGGAGGTTTATTGAAGGGTTTTTGAAGTTGGCACTTCCGTTAACGCAGTTAACTTGTAAGGGAAAGGCTTTTATTTGGGACGTTGATTGTGAGGAGAGCTTTATGGAGTTAAGGAGAAGATTGACAACAGTGTCGATCTTTATTTTGCCGAATCCTACAGAACCTTTTGTGGTATATTGTGATGCTTCTTTGACTGGTTTGGGTGGTGTTTTGATGCAAGATGGGAAGGTTGTGGCTTATGCTTCTAGGCAGTTAAGAGTGCACGAAAAGAATTACCCTACTCATGATTTGGAATTAGTGGCTGTGGTATTTGTGTTAAAAATTTGGATGCATTATCTTTATGGTGCAAGATTTGATGTTTTTAGTGACCACAAGAGTTTGAAGTATTTATTTGATCAAAAGGAATTGAATATGAGGCAAAGAAGATGGCTAGAGCTTTTGAAGGACTATGATTTTGGATTAAATTATCATCTGGGTAAGGCAAATGTGGTGGCCGATGCCTTAAGTCGGAAGTTTTTGCATGTGTCCGCAATGATGGTAAAGGAATGGGAATTATTGGAGAATTTCAGAGATTTGAGTTTGGTTTGTGATATGACGCCGAGAAGCGTGAGACTTGGTATGCTTCATATCACGAATGATTTTCTTGCAACCGTTTGCGAAAGGCAAAAGTTGGATTTGAAGTTTGTTGACTTGATGACAAAAGAGAATGAAGATTTCAAAGTTGATGATTTTGGAGTTTTGAGGTTTCGTGGTCGTATTTGTATTCCTGATGATGCGGATTTTAAAAGAATGATATTGAAGGAAGGACACCGTAGTAATTTGAGTATTCATCCGAGAGCAAATAAGATGTACCAAGACTTGAAGAAGATCTTTTGGTGGTCTGGGTTGAAGAGAGATGTGGCTCAGTTTGTGTATGCGTGTTTGACTTGTCAGAAGTCTAAAGTGGAACATCATAAACCTATTGGATTAATGCAACCGTTGGATATCCCAGAGTGGAAATGGGATGGTATCTCGATGGATTTTGTTACGGGGTTGCCGAATACGCAGAGAGGTCATAATGCAATTTGGGTGATTGTTGATAGACTTACTCAATCTGCTTACTTTATTCCGATTGATATTAGTTATCCTTTGGAGAAGTTAGATGAGATCTATGTTTGGGTGATTGTGAAGTTGCATGGAGTTCCCAAGAGCATTGTATCAGATAGATATCCAAGGTTTACTTCAAGGTTTTGGGAATTTTTGCAAAAGTCTTTGGGTTCGTAGTTGAGATAAAGTTCAGCTTATCATCCGCAAACAGATGGTCAAACCGAAAGGACAATTCAATCGTTGGAGGATTTGTTACGAGCTTGTATGCTAGAGCAAGGTGGTGCGTGGGATAGTTATTTAGTGTTGATTGCATCACCTATAATAACAGTTTTCATTCGAGTACCGGTATGGCTCCATTTGAAGCTTTGTATGGTCGAAAATGTTGAACACCTTTGTGTTGGCATGGGACTGGTGAGAGGTCGGTGGTTGGACCGGAGTTGGTACAACAGACGACGGAGAAGGTGAGGTTGATTCGAGAAAAGATGAGAGCTTCTCAGAGTAGACAGAAAAGTTATCATGATAAGAGAAGGAAGGATCTTGAATTTCAAGAGGGCGACCATGTGTTTTTGAGAGTTATGCCGGTTACAGGTGTGGGTCGTGCTTTGAAGTCGAGGCAGTTGACTTCTCGTTTCATCGGTCTGTATCGGATTATTGCACGAGTTGGTGTTGTGGCTTATCGTGTGGCGTTGCCTCTGAATCTTTCGAATTTGCATGATGTGTTTCATGTTTCGCAACTTCGGAAGTACGTTCCAGATCCGTCACATGTTATCCCTATGGGCGAGGTTGAAGTAAGAGATAACCTTACAGTGGAAGCTTTGCCGATTAGAATTTTGAACCATGAGATTAAGAAGTTAAGAGGCAAGGATATCGCGCTTGTGAAAGTTGCATGGGGAGGTGCTGCAGAAGGTGATATGACTTGGGAATTGGAAAATAAAATGCGAGAGTTGCATCCAGAGTTGTTTGGATCAGGTAATATTTTCGAGGACCAAAATTTCTAAAGTGGGGGAGAGTTGTAACGCCCCGATTCTGAATTTCCCATTATTTTGTTGATTCTTTTAATTTATTCAATTAATTGTTATTTTATTGTGGAATTATGTGATAATATGTTATGTGTGTATGTTGTCGCATTTTATTATTTGGAGAGTTTTGGGAAATAATTAGAGGGTGTCTTAGATAATCCTTGATTAGTAGTTATTTTGAGAGAAATAGAGTAGAAAGAGTATAAGTGGAAATGAGAAAGAATAGAGAGAATAGAAACCAAAAGGAAAGAAAAAGAAGAGAAAGAAAGGAAGAGAAGAGAAAAGAGGAGGAAAAGGAGAAAAACTTATAATCATCAAGAATCCACTTCTCAGCTTTCGATAGATCGGGTAAGGGTGTGAAACTTTGTTATTCTTGCAATGTGTATGATTATGTGTGTTCTTGTAGGTTTTGTTTTGGATTGGGGAGAGTTTTGCTCATTTTTCATTTTAGCGCATAATGAGTTTAATCGGTAGAACAAATGTTTTATCGGGTAGAATCCGATGTAAGTAATGTAGAATAGTCAGGGTATGATAGACTAAGGCTATTGGAACTGATTTCATGAGAATCGGTCGGTTTTTGAGAGGTTGGGAAATTCTGAACAGTGAGGAATTTCTGGTTCGCAGACACTCGCTAGTTGTTCGCTAGGCGAGCTGGTCGCGAATGTTCGCTAAGCGAGTAGTAGCGAATAGGTAGCGAATGGTCCCAGACTTGGACATAATGCAAGTTGTGGTGTTCCCTGGTAGCGAATGGGTGTAGCGAAGGTTCGCTAGGGGTTCGCTGAGCGAGCGAGGTAGCGAACAAAGTCAGAGGCTTCTGTTTGCCTTCGCGAGCTTGTTCGCTAGGCGAACAAGTAGCGAATACTCGCTCGGAGCTCGCTAAGCGAGCATGTGGCGAACGTTGCAGGTTGTGTTTTCTTTAATGTTTCCATCCGAGGTCGGGTTTCCGACTTAACTTTGATTATTTTCTTGCTCGAGGCATCGATCATGCTGAGTTATATTGTGCTGTGGGTAGCCGTATCTCGTGAATCCTAGATTGTGAATTGTGGAATGTGTATGTGGCCGTTTCGCAATTTTGTGATATTGTTCGAATTAAATGGAGTTGCATGGTGATATTGATGTGAACATGCATAATTTCATGTACTTGTATGATGTGAAGAATGCTTGAATATGTTTGTAAACATGTGTGCATTTTAAGAGTGTATTGAGTCGTGTTGCATGTGTAGCATCATGATGGCATTCTTGTGTGTCTGATCCCGCGTAGGATCTGTAGAAACCTCGTGTGCCCTTGTGGGGTGTGAGTGATGGTTTAGTTACTTTGATCCCTAGGAGGATCTGCTGAAATGATCGTGTGCCCTTGTGGGGTGTGAGCAATGGTTTATTTTGATTCCGTAGAGAATCTGCAGAACAGTTGTGTGCTCTTGTGGGGTGTGAGCAACCGGATTGTGTGCCCGTGTGGGGTGTGAGCAATCCTGAAACATCGTGTGCCCATGTGGGGTGTGAGCGATGGGTGAACATCGTAGGCCCGACGGGGAGTTACTTCGGTAACGAGCGATGGTTCCATTTTGGTTCTTCAATTGAACCTACTGAACGAGTCGGTACCGCATTTGCATCTGCATAGAGTCGTGAGTCGGTCTCTATGAGTTGCATTATCATCTTTATATGATGTTTTATTGAAATGAACATAATTGTAAATGTTTAAGTGAAATGCTATGAATTGTGAAGCATGAATTGGTGAATGTAATTGATTATGTACGGGTACATTGTGATGTGTTGTAACAAGTTGTGGTGAGAAATGTGAATTGCGTGTATGTTATAATTGTGTTTTATGATATATATAATTTTATGCATTGTTTGTTATGATAATGTTTCTCACCCTTCTGCTGTTTTATAATGCTCTATGAGGCATTGCAGAGTAGGATGTTGGAGGTCTTTTATGAAGCGAGTATTCATTTCTTTTGGTCAGATGGCTCTGATATGTAACACTGGGTAGTTAGGAATTGTTTTGATTCTTTTGTGATACATCTGTGTATGTATCTGTTGCTGAATGTTTTGTAAACTTAACTGATGAATTGAATTAGTCTGAATGTTGTATATGATGCTTATGTCAATGAAGTTATTTCAATGTTTAGATGTTTCCTCTTTATTCTAAATGTTGATATGTGGGTTTTAAGCGCTATGCTTTGTTTTTAGTTGAGATTGACCCCTTTTGTTACATATCTTTATGAGCAGGTATTATTTATGTTTCGTTTCGATGATAATGTGATGCGCCTCTTTTATACCATGTTATAATTATACTCTGATGGAATTTTATTAAGTGCCTAAATGATTTAATTGTTTATTTTGGGGGTATAGAAAGGGGGTGTTACACATTTTCCCCATTGTTTTTTAACGCGGAGTTCATTTTTACCCTTACTTTCAGCATTTAAGCACTCTAAAACCATTAAAAATTGCCACGAACAAAACAAGCTCAAACTTAGACTCACACAAACAAGAACAAAAGTAGACAAAACATACTCCAAATCACTTCAACATTTTAAATATGACAACCATTCATCTGAAAGAGCAAAAGAAAGTGAGAAAAAAAGAAAAGAAAACCTACCTACGTGAGAGCTTGGTGCACTTCTATTTCACGTGTAAGCAAGGCTCTAAGTCCTTCCACTAGCCTCTAGAAACCCTCAGAAGATTGTTTGAAGCAAGGATTTGGAGTAAAACGCTCTTACCCAAGGAACTAGCCACAAGCCTCATTTGAACCAATACCCTAGACAGCTATCCATGAGATATGAGGAGGATAATCAATGCTTATATTCTTGATTCAAGTGGTTGAATGACATGCCTTGATGATGATGGAAACCTTGTGACTTGAGATTACCACAAAGTTAAGCTTGAGCTCTTGATTAAGCTTTAAAAATGAAGCTCTTCTCTTGATTGTTGGATAAGATTCCTTGATTCCTTGTCTAATATCAATGGTAGGTGCAAATGCTAATGCAAATGATAATGATATTGGGGCTAAAGGTTAGGGTGAAAAAGAGGGTGTGACATTATTAAACAAAGGAAATGTCATTGCAATAATAATATCAGAGTCATTACAAATTCATATCAGTGACACCCCCTAGCATTGGGGGGTTTAGCTACTCATAATATTCAAAGAAAATAACAAGCACAAATTAGACATTACAAGATAATAAGATTATTGGATCTTCAATTGCTTCCGCTCATGAAAACCTTCAGTTTCCTAATAACCTTGATCTCTCCAATCCTGATAGTGCAATTATTCTCTCCAAAAAAGTCATGTTTTCTTTCTCAAAATTTGTCTTAAATATTCCCTGGTCCAACACAATAATAGGAAAATACCCAAAATACCCATAGGAATCACAAAGGCCCAAAAAAATCAGAAAATTGGAAGATGAAGCGCATCAGCCAACACGGGCCGTGTCAGCTGACACGAGCGGCCGTGTTGGCTCCCTAGTCATCTGATGCAAAAGGAACCCTGCTCCAGACTTGCTGACACGGGTCGTGTCAGCTGACACGAGCACCCGTGTCATCCCCCTGTCCAATACTCAACTTTTTTCAACTTGGTACCATCCTAACACGGGTGGTCGTGTCATGCCCCTGTTTCACTTTTAAAACTCTTCCAAATTACTGTTGTTTTTCCCAGTTTTTGCTCCCATTCTTCTTGATTGCGTACTTGAACTTAAAAATGATGGAAATACCAACCAATGCATAAAATGCGATAAAAGGAAATAAAACGCAACTAAACATATCAGATAATTAGCTAAAACGCATGGTAAAATACCGTATATAAATCAATGATCAACAGGCTTGAATCTGGTGCATTATTTCAAACTCAAGTTTTAATGCTTCTTTAAATCACGTTCATGAACCTTAGGTGCTAAAGCCTTTGCTCCTAACCTTATTTTCATTCTGAAAATCCAATTTCGTGTCTAAGTAAACTAATCTGTGGAGGCAAATCGCCACATATCACACAAGACTGTAAGACATTGGTAAATGCAGGTTTTGATGATGACAAATTCCCAAGATAGACTGGAAAGTATGAATTCCAGATTCACTAAACCAGATGCAACGTATCACCCACCATATCCTTCTTTCGCTTATCTTAAAAATTTCTGAAATGAATATACTTTGTGTTGACAAAATGCAATCATGACTAAATGCATGAAAAACTTCAAACTAATGAATTTTTGCAGGCTTGCAAGACATGGGTCGACCATAGGGTCGGCGTAGTCATCAAAAAGGTCCAAATCAGTCAGCGCACAAAGCATGCATCGACCATAGGGTCAGCGCATGAAGGAATAACATTCCAGTGGGTCAGCGCGTAAGGGCATGGGTCGACCATAGGGTCGGCGCACAAAGGAAATGAATTTCAACTGGTCAGCGCACGCCCACTGTATGGTCGACGCACACTGATGAAATTTCTAGAAATCCAAAACAGCGCAGGCCATGCGTCGATGCACAGACCTATTATGGTCGACCGTTCGCGCGGAAAATCTGTTTTAAAATACTTCTCTCTCATATTTGAAATACGGTTATGTCCTGAATTATGTTGGCACTATATATACTTGCTTAAACACTTGTTTCTACTAACATTTGATATTCTTTTGATTCATGTGTTCAAAAACAAGAAAGAGTGAAATAGGTGTCCAAGATTCATCATCTTCATCTTCAACATCTCACAACATTTCAATTACACACAATCATTTTTGAAATACATTTGTGAGAGATTCAAGGTGATAAGGTTCGAGGCTTAGATTGGAGAATCAAGCTCGGGTTGAAGATTGCGACAGGTTCTTTCTTGAATAAAACCACTGGGGTTTTGCCCTCCAATATTGGTTCAAATTTTGGGGGTTTTTGGACGAGATTCTTCATCAACGATCAATCGAGCGAAGGTGATTGTGAAGAGGTGGTCTTCACAAGTCTAGTAGCGGATTCGGTGATTTTGAAGGGAAGTTCTCGGGTTCGATTTGGTGCTGTTGAGATCAGCCGGAGCCAAAGGTTTGAACAACAACGTGCTCTTCAATAAGGTGGCTGGAGTCGGAGGTCCATCAATACAAATTGAAGAACTTGATTCAGCTTGAATCAAGGGGCAAGGAGTGAAGGCAACTTTCAACACATTGAGACTTTTGTTGTATATTTGCTGCTCAATCCTTGTATAAACTGTTCATTCAAACAGGTGATATCTATACAATATATCTCAATTCTAGTTTTAGAATTTAGTGCAGACGTACCCCGAAGCGAGGATGACGGGGGAACTGCCTCACCAAATTACTTGTCTTCTCTATTTTCAGCATTTACGTTACATCTCAAATAAGTAATTTTTGTGTAAGCTCTATTGTCAAAATTGTGATATCAATTGAGTAAGAGATTAAAACTTTGTTTTTAACTCTAAAGTACAACAATACATTGTACTAGGCTGGTTGAAATCACTTACTCAACATAAACATCACTTGGAGTGTTTTTGCACACTAAGTGTTTGACATATTGCTTGAACCAAAATTATCTTACTTGTGTATCTAGTTTTCGTTTGATTTTGAATCATTGGAACTAGGAATCCTTACAACTGAAGTAAATAATTGATAAGTGTAGTTTGGGTTGGGATTCTATTTTTCCGAATTATCATTAATCCATAGGCTTACGTATATTCGGTTTTCCAATAACCGTTCGTTTTAGACTATATTTTTCCTCGGCTGCTTCCACACTTAAAACATTTTTAAAACCAATTTTAAATTGGTAGCGCCGACTCAAATTTTAATTGGGGATCTATTCAACCCCCCCTTCTAGATTCGTTCCATAGTCTAACAAGTGGTATCAGAGCCTGGTTATTCGGTGCTTCAAATACAACGAGATAGAAAATGGCAAACGAACCTAAAGGGGCGTACAATAGGGCTCCTGTTTTCAACGGTGAAAATTATAGTTATTGGAAAGACTTATGCGTGTGCATATAAACTCCATAGACAGAAAAATATGGAACATTATCCTTAATGGTCCAATAGAAATTACTATGACCAATGCGGATAACGTAGTTGTGCCAAAGCCTGAAGCACAATGGACCGATGACGATGAGAAAAAATACAATTATGATTGGAAAGCTAAAAACATCTTAATCTCCTCATTAGGTGTAGATGAATACTATCGTGTATCCCATTATCCTACCGCTAAGGCCATGTGGGATTCACTACAAATAGCCCATGAGGGGACAAACGATGTTAAGTTGGCTAGAATCAATACATTAACTCAAGAGTTCGATCTTTTTTTCATGGAGCAAGGGGAAACCATTGCTGACATGCAAAAGAGATTTACTCATCTCATCAATCGTTTACATTCATTAGGTAGGCCTGTTTCCAATGATATTGCTACTAATAAGATCTTAAGATGTCTAAACAGGGAATGGTAGCCTAAAGTGACCGCCATCAAAGAAGCACATGATCTTACCTTATTAGATTTAACAACATTGTTTGGCAAATTACAAGAGCATGAACAGGTACTCTTGAGCTTAGACCAACGCGAAAAGATGGAAAAGGAAGACAAAACAAAGGTGAGTGAAAAGAAATCGATAGCTCTCAAGACTTCCTCCTCGAAGTCTCAAGAAAAAGAGCAAAATGATTATTCCTCGAGCGACGAAGAAGAAGAGGACACAAGCGAAGATATGGGGTTGTTTGTTAAACGGTATAACTGTTACGTGAGAAAGAACGGCATCCAACATTCCGAGAAGAACTTGGTAAACTTCCGGAAACAATCGAGACACTCCAAGGATGATGACTCGAAAGGTAAAAAGACTAGAGGGACGTGCTACAAGTGTGGAAAGCCCGGTCACTACAAACCGGCCTGTCCAATCAATAAAAAGGGAAACGACAAGGAATCATCAAAATCACACAAGAAATCATCAAAGCCTAGGAGAGCGTACATAGCATGGGAAAGTGACAACGACTCTTCCTCCTCTGATGAAAGTTCTAGTGATGAAGAAGAGTCCGTGAATCTATGCCTCTCCGCCAATCAGAAAAATAAGAAAAAACAGGTACGTCACTCTAAATATGATAAGTCCTCAAATATGTCGCATTCAGAATTACAAACCGCATTTCATGCCTTACATAATGAAGCAGTTGAAGCCTTCAAGAAACTTACTTCTAATAAGAAAATCTTTACGTATTTAGAGCATAAAGTTAAAGAGTCCGAAAAGAAATTAGAGGACCTTAAGGCTTCCATTATGAAAGGCAATGAATCAGATTGTAAAGACAATAGAAATCCTTCCAACTTCGGGTGTGGCACTTGTCATATTTGGCAAGGTGAGGTTAGAAACCTCAAAGCCAAATTAAACAAGGCACTTGAGCCTAAAGTTACATTTGCTATTGATAAAAAGGATTTTAGAAAAAGTATGATTAACCCATACCAAAAATATGCATATGTAATTAAGGATCAAGCAAGTGAAAGTGTCTCTAAAGTTGATTTTACTTGCTTATATTGTTGCAAGAAAGGCCACTCCATTGGTAAATGCCGGTTTAGGAGATTTCTGGTTCCTAAAGGCATCTACCAATGGTTTCCCAAATGCAACCATTTTGTCGCTAACCTATTAGGACCCAATATGCCATTGGGTACCTCCTTGTGCTAATTATGTGTTGACAGGTGAAATGTGTCGAGACCACGGAGAAAAGATGGGTTCTCGATAGTGGGTGCTCAAGAAACATGTCTGGAGACATATCCTTATTCATAGTCTTTGTGGCTAAGAAGAAAGGGTATGTAACTTATGGTGATAACAACCGCGGAGCAATACTAGGTAAAGGTAGTGTAGGTAATCCCGCCTCTACTATGATTTCCGACGTATTGCTTGTCGAAAACCTTAAACATAACCGGCTTAGCATTAGCCAATTGTGCGACAAAGGATACAATGTATCCTTTTCAAAAGATTGTTGCAAAATTGTGCATGAAAATGATAAGAAGAATATATTTAATGGTTTTAGAGTAAACAATGTATATATGCTTGACTTAAATGAAGTATCATTAACAAGCGACAAATGCCTCATAACTATGAGTGAAGACTCATGGCTATGGCATAGGCGTTTAGCGCATGTTAATTTTGACTTACTCAATAAGGTAGTCTCAAAAGACCTAGTCTTAGGACTTCCCAAAATAAAGTTCACCAAGGATCACCTTTGTGATGCTTGTCAAAAAGCGAAGCAAACGAGGATCTCATTTAAATCCAAAAAGATAATTTCAACAACGAGACCTCTTAAACTTCTACACATGGACTTGTTTGGGCCGTCTTGGATCAAAAGTCTAGGAGGAAACTATTACGGGTTCGTAATAGTGGACGACTTTTCTAGGTTTTGTTGGACCATCTTCTTAGTAAGTAAAAGTGATACATTCGCCGCTTTTGAAAAGTTTGCTAAGCTTTCCCAAAACAAGTTAAATACAAACATAGTGTCCATTAGGAGCGACCATGGAGGTGAGTTTGAAAATCACTTATTTGAAGAATATTGCGGTAACCATGGTATTGATCATAACTTCTCCGCTCCATGCACTCCTCAACAAAACGGGGTTGTGGAACGCAAAAACTATATTTTAGAAGAATTAGGAAGAACAATGATTAACGAAATTGGTTTACCTAAATATTTTTGGGCCGACGCCATTAGTACGGCGTGCTATGTTTTGAATAGGGTACTTATTCGCCCCATTCTAAACAAAACACCGTACGAACTTTTAAAAGGGAGAAAGCCTAATGTTTCTCACTTGCACGTGTTTGGATGTAAATGCTTTGTATTAAACAATGGAAAGGAAAACATGGGAAAATTTGATTCCAAAGCCGATGAAGGTATCTTTCTCGGATACTCTCACTCGAGTAAAGCATATAGAATATATAATAAACAATTACTTGCCGTAGAAGAGTTTGTGCCTGTTACCTTTGATGAGTCCTACCCGAGAAATGTCGAAAAAGGATAGTGTTGTTCATGGTGCAGGTACATCCACTGAAGACATACTCAAAAGTGGAGAGACGGGGATTGATCAACTTGAAAAAGCCAAAATTGAGGAGGATAAGGATGCACACCGTGATGCAACAGAGGAAGTTCATCTGCCTTCAAACGACGATCTTCCTCAAGAATGGAAGTCATCTAAAGACCATCCAATTGAAAACATTATTGGAGACATCACAAAGGGTGTAACAACTCGAGCTAAGCTAAGTAATTTCTGTTATTACTTCGCTTTCGTGTCACAGATGGAACCTAAAAACCCTAAGGAAGCCCTACTCGATGAACATTGGTATTTGTCAATGCAGGAGGAACTGAATCAGTTTACTAGAAATAAGGTTTGGGATCTTGTCCCTCCTCCACGAGGTCATCGAGTAATCGGCACCTGATGGGTGTTTAAAAATAAAATGGACGACAACGGAGTAATAACTCGCAACAAAGCGCGTTTAGTCGCGCAAGGGTATAACCAAGAGGAAGGCATCGACTATGAGGAAACTTATGCGCCGGTTTCCCGACTCGAGGCTATACGCCTTCTACTTGCTTTCGCTTGTGCGAAAGATTTTAAGTTATTTCAAATGGACGTCAAAAGTGCGTTCCTTAACGGGTTTATAAATGAAGAAGTCTATGTTGCTCAACCACCTGGTTTTGAGTCTCATGAGTATCCTGATCATGT
Organism: Lathyrus sativus; assembly: GCA_963859935.3. Lineage (NCBI taxonomy): Eukaryota > Viridiplantae > Streptophyta > Magnoliopsida > Fabales > Fabaceae > Lathyrus > Lathyrus sativus. Next base: position 389,882,442 of record OZ012737.1, read on the forward strand.
CTATAAACTGAAAAGAGCTTTGTACGGTCTCAAACAAGCTCCTAGAGCTTGGTATGAGAGACTAAGCAAATTCTTACATGATCAAGGCTACTCAAGAGGAAAGGTTGATACTACTCTCTTCATTAAACTTCAAGGAAAACACTTAATTCTTGTACAAATTTATGTTGACAATATCATATTTGGGTCCACTAACATGAATCTCGTAAGAGAGTTTGCTAAGCTTATGCAGGGTGAATTCGAGATGAGTATGATGGGTGAACTCACATATTTTCTCGGGTTACAAATCAAGCAACTGAAGGAAGGAACATTCGTGAGCCAAACAAAATATTGTTTGGATCTTCTCAAGAGATTTGACATGGCAAATGCAAAAGCCATAGACACCCCTATGCCAACATGTGCAAATATGAGTAAAGATGAAAGTGGCAAAGATGTTGAGGTAAAAAGGTATAGAGGTATGATTGGCTCGCTTCTCTATCTCACTGCTTCGCGTCCCGACATTATGTTTAGCGTGTGTATGTGCACCAGATACCAATCATGTCCTAAGGAATCCCACCTAAAATCTGTCAAACGCATGCTTCGATACCTATCTGGTACTCCGTAGTATGGATTGTGGTATTCTAAGGGTAATGATTGTTCATTGGTAGGCTTCTCCGATTCTGATTTTTCCGGTTGGAAATTGGATAGGAAAAGCACCAGTGGTACATGTCACTTATTTTCAAACTCCTTGGTTAGTTGGCACAGCAAGAAACAAGTGTTTGTTTCTCTGTCAACCGCCGAAGCGGAATACGTAGCCGCCGGTAGTTGTTGTGCGCAAGTCTTATGGCTTAAACAACAACTATTGGACTTCAATTTGAAACTAGAATGTATTCCAATATTTCGTGACAACACCAGTGCTATAAATCTTACCAAGAATCCGGTGTTACACTCGCGTACCAAACACATAGAAATTCGACACCATTTTCTTAGGGACCATGTAGAGAAGGGTGACGTTGTCTTTGAACACGTCGATACTAAAAACCAACTAGCGGACATTTTCACAAAGCCGCTAGCCAATGAGCCCTTCTTTCATATCCGTCGAGATCTTGGTATTCTCGATATTTCTGATCGGGTTTAACAATTACTACGTTCAAATTTAATATATTTACAACTATGTTTTTGCACCACTAACAATCGTTTTGAGTTTGTTGCAAGTGCAAATCTGTGGTTAACAAGAGTGGTCGGTATAGAGGTGATATTGCTCCTTTCTCCTTCTGTTTCTTCTCTCTCTCTCTCTTAGCATTCATGACTTGAAAATAACTATATCGTTCTACAATCATGGTACCTATATATGTATATGACAGTTGCTGGTTGATACTATGTGTGTTGAATGCATGTCATATTGTGAAAAGATGAATAGGCATGATAAATAGGCAAGTGTGACATTCTGCATAACATAAAATTGAAAATTTTGAGTTTTTTGAAGGTTTGAGTCGACCTAAACAGGACAATGGTCGACACATGCTGTAAAATTTCAAAATTATCAAAAACTGTACAGTATGCGTCGACGCATGCAGGGCTATGGTCGACGGCTCGCTTGAAAACCCAGAAATTTTCTCCTTTTGAAAAACGTTCCAAATTCCCTCACCCCTACATTAAATGTGTAGACAACTCTTATGATGTTTTGATATGACATTCATCTTGTAAATTGCATCTATACACCTAATATGTCTCCTTGTCTCCTCCCTCTTCCCAAAAACCCTAACACCTCCCTCTATTAAAGACCTAAGTATTCTTATTCTCCAACATTATTCCCAAATCATTCTCTTCAAAGTTCATCTTCAAACTCCACCAAAACTCATCATCAATGGCTTCCTCTCTCCGCAAAACTACCGGTAAGAGATCAAGAGCTTCTTCATCCTCTGCTTCCGTTCCGGTTACTGCTGTTTCACTTGTTCATCCTCCTGCTGTTGAAAACTTCAACAAAACTCTCAGCAAAAGGGCCATAGTTCCACAGCATGCCTTCTACCGTGCAACAAGTGAGCACTTGAATCTCACTCGGATTCTGTCCCTGTTGGACTTTCAAGGGTTCGTCAATTTCCAAGAATGTAATACAAAGTACAGTGAGGATTTGGTCAGAGTGTTTTACACAAATATGCGAGGTAACTTTCAAGATCAACACTTTCACACCTCTGTAGGAAATAGACTGGTTAATATCAATTCTGAAGTATGGAACAAATATTTTGATATGACTGTTGATGCTGATGCACCACCTCTTCATGAGGTAACTGACACTCGTACGGTGTCGGGTTATGAATTTAAGAGGGCTCTGAATGGAATGCTCAAATGACCCTATCCAGAGGCAATTGTCAACAGCGATGCTTTTCCTCGATCGGTCACATCCGGGAAACTCAATACAGGGGAGCGCATCCTTTAGTGGATCGTCGCTCGTATACTACGACCGAAAAAGGGTGGCATGTCGCGTGTCGAACAAGCTGAGGTACATCTTATCTATATACTGCAAAACAGGATCAAAATAAATTGGCCTGACTATATTGCTAGCAGGATGTTTGCTCTGAGAGACTCAAGTAGAGGCACTGCTTTAGCCTATGGATCGTTCATCTCGGAAATTCTTGCTGCTGCGAATGTTGTGTATCTAACATTTCCATGTGTATCAGTTCCCTCGGATAAAGAATTTAGCACCAAAACCCTTGCAATGATGGGGTATTTTTGGTGTGCTGAACGACGTTCATACAGATTTGTCCGCCGGGCCAATATTCCTCCGGTGCCTCGTAACGATTCTGATGAAGAAGACAGTGAAGAGCAGGGTGAAGAAGAAAGCGACAAACAAGGTGAAGAAGAAAGTGACGAGGAAGGTGAAGAAGACGATGCAAAAGACAACACAGATGCAGAGATACAAGAACCTATCTATGGGACTCAAGATTATCATCAATCTCCAGTCCAAGATACGGCTACAAATACCGATTGGGTCCAGTACTCATATCCATCAGAAGAACAAGAAGGCGATTCTACAAATCAAGGATGGGGCGATTGGCAATATACAGGCTGGACTACCTTGGGTAGATTCTATGACCCATATCACGGCTACCCTCAAGACTATCAACTCTCTCAGCACTCATCACCTCCTCCGCCTTCGGATAACTCTGAAGTCATTGCTATGATGCAGTCAATGCAGTTAGACCAACAAAACTTCATGAGGCATCAAGACACTCAGATGGAGCAGATTAGAGCTGAGCTCCATGCCCAAAATGAAAGGTTCAATTCATTTTCTACTCGGATGGACGCCCATATTTCCTCTCTGGTTGAATCACATGAGCGGAAAGATTGGGAAATCACCAAGTCTCTTAGTCATCTCAACATGTCCGTGGAAGCCTTTTTGGACTTCTCGGATCCTTACCACAATCCAGATGCTGCATACCAAGGGAGAGGACGAGGACGGGGCCGTGGTTATTAGATTCATAGTTGCATATTTCATATTTGCTTATCTATTCTTGTCTGTGTACTGTTCATTTTTTTGTATTATGTGTGCCTGAACTTTCATTACATGGTTTCGCCATTATCTATTAATTCACGATATTTTTGTTCATTATCATGCTTGTGTGTGAAGTTTGATAATTAACTATCACCTATTGTATGTTCTCTGTTAATTGATGCATTCCTCTTCTCTTTTTGATGGTGTCAAAGGGGGAGAAGACAATGTAGCAAGCAAACACCAAAGCCAAGTCAGGATATTAACAGTTCAGGATATTAACAACATTTGATGGTTGTTTGTTCTACAGCCTTATAGTGCAAAAGAAAGGGGGAGCTTGTATATACTCGTGTGTATACATTGCATATTTGGTGTTTTAGTTGTATACAGGTTGTCATCATCAAAAAGGGGGAGATTGTGGAGGCAAATCGCCACATATCACACAAAACTGTAAGACATTGGTAAATGCAAGTTTCGATGATGACAAATTCCCAGGATAGACTGGAAAGTATGAATTCCAGATCCACTAAACCAGATGCAACGTATCACACACCATATCCTTCTTTCGCTTATCTTAAAAATTTCTGAAATGAATATACTTTGTGTTGACAAAATGCAATCATGACTAAAGGCATGAAAAACTTCAAACTAATGAATTTTTGCAGGCTTGTAGGACATGGGTCGACCATAGGGTCGGCGTAGTCATAAAAAAGGTCCAAATCAGTCAGCGCATAAAGCATGCGTCGACCATAGGGTCAACGCATGAAGGAATAACATTCCAGCGGGTCAGCGCGTAAGGGCATGGGTCGACCATAGGGTCGGTGCACAAAGGAAATGAATTTCAACAGGTCAGCGCACGCCGACTGTATGGTCGACACACACTGATGAAATTTCCAGAAATCCAAAACATCACAGGCCATGCGTCGAAGCACAGACCTGTTATGGTCGACCGTTCGCGCGGAAAATCTGTTTTAAAATACTTCTCTCTCATATTTGAAATACTGTTATGTGCTGAATTATGTTGGCACTATATATACTTGCTTAAACACTTGTGTCTACTAACATTTGATATTCTTTTGATTCATGTGTTCAAAAACAAGAAAGAGTGAAATAGGTGTCCAAGATTCATCATCTTCATCTTCAACATCTCACAACATTTCAATTACACACAATCATTTTTGAAATGCATTTGTGAGAGATTCAAGGTGATAAGGTTCGAGGCTTAGATTGGAGAATCAAGCTCGGGTTGAAGATTGCGACAGGTTCTTTCTTGAATAAAACCATTGGGGTTTTACCCTCCAAGATTGGTTCGAATTTTGGGGGTTTTTGGACGAGATTCTTCATCAACGATCAATCGAGCGAAGGTGGTTGTGAAGAGGTGGTCTTCACAAGTCTAGTAGCGGATTCAGTGATTTTGAAGGCAAGATCTCGGGTTCGATTTGGTGCTGTTGAGATCAACCGGAGCCAAAGGTTTGAACAACAACGTGTTCTTCAATAAGGTGGCTGGAGTCGGAGGTCCATCAACACAAATCGAAGAACTTGATTCAGCTTGAATCAAGGGGCAAGGAGTGAAGGCAACTTTCAACACATTGAGATTTTTGTTGTATATTTGCCGCTCAATCCTTGTATAAAATGTTCATTCAAACAGGTGATATCTATACAATATATCTCAATTCTAGTTTTAGAATTAAGGGAAGACGTACCCCGAAGCGAGGACGACGGGGGAACTGCCTCACCAAATTACTTGTCTTCTCTATTTTCAGCATTTACGTTACAGCTCAAATAAGTAATTTTTGTGTAAGCTCTATTGTCAAAATTGTGATATCAATTGGGTAAGAGATTAAAACTTTGTTTTTAACTCTAAAGTACAACAATACATTGTACTAGGCTGGTTGAAATCACTTACTCAACATAAACATCACTTGGAGTGTTTTTGTACACCAAGTGTTTGACATATTGCTTGAACCAAAGTTATCTTACTTGTGTATCTAGTTTTGGTTTGATTTTGAATCATTGCAACTAGGAATCCTTACAACTGAAGTAAATAATTGATAAGTGTAGTTTGGGTTGGGATTCTATTTTTCCGAATTGTCATTAATCCATAGGCTTACGTATATCCGGTTTTCCAATAACCGTTTGTTTTAGACTATATTTTTCCTCGTCTGCTTCCGCACTTAAAACATTTTTAAAACCAATTTTAATTTGGTAGCGCGACTCAAATTTTAATTGGGGATCTATTCAACCCCCCCCCCCCCTTCTAGATCCGTGCCATAGTCTAACATAATCCACTTCCATTTTTGTTAACCCATTATAAAAACCTAAGCCATTTTTTTTTTACTTTCAGTCAAAAGTCCATGTTTCCAAACATATTCAAAGTAACCATTCACCTTAGAATCATTGTGTCAACTCAATTTCATGGTCCATTAACCACTTTATCCAATTAATTCCAAATATTCATTTTACCACCAATATCCACATTCAAAATTTTAAACCATTTTATTAAATTGATCGCGGTTTAGTGTGTCTAGATTAATATGACTGCAAGTATACAGTTGTATCGTGTAGTTTTAATAGATTATCGATCCACAGGGACTAAAAATCAAACGTATCATATTCTAATGTTACTATGTAAATCTAAGGCTAATCATTTTAGGAAAGTTAAGTGCGAAGAATTTAAATCTAAACTATGATAAATTTTTTAATAAGAATAATCAATAACGGGATGTCAGTATACAACACATCAATCTTCGGGAATTTAATAAACAATTGATGTAAGTCAGGTTGTTCAAAATACTTTTTATTATAAAAATCCTTATCTCACACTCTCGTGTCTATTGATTCAGACTATATCGTTAAATTAAAATAAGCGCTCTTGCTGTATCATTCGAATTTAAAGATACCTTTAGAAAATAAATAATTTCTAATTAATTCTAAAGTGTTTCCCCTGTGTTTAGAATTAATGTCTAATCTCAGCTATCGGGTTAAAACCTCAAACTCTCGTTTATCTTGACCTTAACCTTAGTTTCCCCTTTTTACTCTCGCAAGAAAGGTTGATTGATTATAATAAGAAACTAGAGCCTAAAAAATAATTTGTAAAGAAGAACAATACCGATTATTATTTAATCCATTCTGACAGATTTGTTACATACCGACATCAACTAATTTAGCCAGACATGTTGGGAAAATCAAGCATCATAATACAATGCAACATATTAATCATAATCATGCTGTAATACGATAAATAGAAAACAAAATAATTGAAACCTGGAAAATGAAAGAAATTGGAGATACAAGTTGAGTGCAGGGTTGAAGGAGTAACACTGGTGTTCTTCAAACAGGTACAAGAAATTGAACTTCGGCACGAAGAAAAATAACAAAAACTAATATTGCACTAATCTAGAATGAAAACTGAAATAGCCTAAATTTCTCGTGAAAAATCAGCAAACCCCGTTTTGGAGGTTTTCTCTGGTATATATACTGGGTTGAAGAGGAGAAGGAATCAGTTGAAGTTGCATGAAAATCATTTGGAAGCGTGATCGAGTGGAGTTGGTATAATAAGTATTCAAATTCATTTGCATAATCAAGGGGTTCAGGGTGTCAAGACAGTACCGATACTATTAATGCTCTCCTAGTTCTTTCTAACTTAGCCTAATGCTTTTAAACTGCCATGTCGTGTATGAAACCAAAAATTTATATTTTTTGTTATGGCTCAAGAGAGATGGGAGAATCCAAATAATAGCAGAAACTATGTGTAGAGACTCGAAAATACCTGAATTTATTTTTTTATTGAATCATAAATAGTAAGCATACTAATCAAAGGAAATAAGCATAAGAATTTTAAATCCACCTAGAAAACAGTAAATAGCTAGAAAACAGTAAATAGATAAAACAATTAAATAAAAGCGATAAAACTTCCTCCCCTACACTTAAATTGAGCATTGTCCCCAATGCAAAATGTAAGGTGGAAAAGGAAGGAGAAAACTGGAGAGTCGGGCTACTGGCGGCCTCTTCTGCGAGTTCGTGGTTTCCTGATATTTCTTGTTTGATGGTCCGACGTACCCAGATTCGGATATTGGTCTTGCTCTTGAAAGGACATACCAGTCATTCCTAGTATCAGCTCTGCCATCGAAGTTTTGCCTCACTGCATTTGCTGTACAATTTGTATCATCTCTGACTGTTGGGTGTACATTTGGTTTTGTTGGGCCATCATTTGAGCTTGGTTGATTTTCGAGGCTTTGTAACCATTGGTCGCGGAGAGCGTTTGATTTGCCCTGTCTCATCACCTCATCATATATATTATCTAGCGTTCTGAATGATTCTTCCTCTCGTCTCCTACGCCTGCGTCTAGATGATGTACCTGCAATAAACTTAGAGGAGGATGGTGCGATGTATGATTGTGTGTTAGTTCCATCCCCTCCAGTAGCAACATTTTCAGAAATGTGCGTGGGGCCTGGGTTGTCAGTATAACAGAGGGTAAGCTTAGGAACTCAAGGGTAAGCTTACGGTAGGAAGTAAATCTTCTTCAGAAAGCAGCATTCTCCCACCCCATTTGGCTAAACAAATACATAACATTATCACTAATACCTAACCTATCCATAGTACGTCCATCATAGTAAATAGTGAGACCCATATCTCTCTGAGCTAACACCTCAAATCTCCTTCTCTGAGCTATTCCTCTGAAAACAATTCCCATGTAGTCTACTTGTTGCATCGTGAAAGTTAGTTACTAACTAAACTAAGTTAGCCTGTAAGTAAATAGACAATATTTTTGCAAAGTTAGTGATTATAATTTATGGCATTCAAAATGGAGATGAAGGAGAGAAAAATACAAATACAAATAAATATAAAAATAAAAATAATAATAAATGAAATAAAAGGTAAGAAGTATTGAAGGGATAAAATTTGCAAAATTAAGTAAAATATGTGGGTTGCCTCCCACCAAGCGCTGTTTTTAACGTCTTAAGCCTGACATAGTTCTAGTGCAACGTCAGTTTTCAGAATGAACAGGCAGCTCTATGAGCTTTAAACTAGTGGAGTAGTCCTTATTGTCTACATAATGATAATGTTTTAAGCGCTGTCCGTTTACTACAAATGGTTGACTAGATTTGTTTTTGATTTCTACGGCTCCACTTGGAAAGAATTTAGTTATTATAAAAGGACCAGACCACCTAGATCTAAGTTTTTCTGGGAAAAGTTTAAGGCTTGAATTAAATAATAACACTACATCACCTTTATTAAACTCTTTACGAGAAATTCGCTTGTCATGCCATTTTCTTAGTTCTTTCTTTATATATCCTAGCATTCTTATATGCGTCTAAACGAAGTTCTTCTAGTTCGTGAATGTCTAGGACTCTTTTCTCACCTGCGACAGTATAGTCTAAGTTAGGGTCTTAATGGCCCAATAAGCTTTATGCTCTAATTCTACAGGTAGATGACATGGTTTTCTGTAAACTAACTTAAAAGGTGTGGTTCCTATTGGGGTCTTATAAGCTGTCCTATATGCCCATAGAGCTTCATGTACTTTTGATGGCCAGTCTTTCCTAGAGGTTGCTACAGTCTTTTCTAAGATTTGTTTAATTTCTCTGTTTGAGACTTTGACTTGTCCACTTGTTTGTGGATGATATGGTGTTGCTACACAGTGTTGGACTCCATACTTCAACAGAAGTTTTTCAAATATCTTTGATATAAAATGGGAGCCTCCGTCATTGATGACAAGTATTGTCACACGAAATCTAGGGAAGATTATGTTTTGAAAAGCTTAATTACTACTCGTGTGTCATTTGTTGGGGAGGCTACAGCCTCGATCCATTTTAAAACATAGTCAACAACAACGAGTATATACTTATTACCAAAAGAAGATGGGAATGGTTCCATGAAATCAATCCCCCACACTTCAAAGACTTCCACTTCTAAAACACTCTTTTGTGGCATTTCATCTCGTCTAGAGATTTTATCAGTGCGTTGGCACCTGTCACAGTTTAATATCGCAACATGGAAATCTTTCCATAGATTAGGCCAGAAAAGGCCAGATGGTAAGATCTTATCACAAGTCTTTGAAGTGCTTGCGTGTCCACCATAAAGAGAAGAGTGACAATGAGAGATTATGTTTCCTATTTCATCTTCAGGGACACATCGACGAAAAATACCATCGGCACGTCTCTTAAAAAGAAGAGGTCATCCCAATAATATTATTTAAGGTCATTATTAGTTCCATGATTCTATGATTGGCCATGGTTCTATGATTCGCTAAATTTTGGTAAAACATGATTCTGCACTGATGTTAAGCAAGATGTTATAACATGATTCTGCACTGATGTTAAGCAAGATGTCCTGCACTGATGCTAAATTTTGGTAAAACATGATTCTGCACTGATGTTAAGCAGAATTGTGTGACTTTGTAAGTCACCCTTTGTACCCTTGGATGCATCGTGGTAGACATGTTTAGACTGTTAGTTGCTAGTTGTTAATTGTTCACTCAAAGATTGTAAGCAAGAGTGTATTGTTCTTGATTGAAGCTGTTAAGCAAAATCAAGTATTGTCTTGGAAGAGTGTCTTCTAAAACTTGTTCATTTGTTTTTATCACTGTTGTGATTGTGGGGAGTGAGAGGTGTCTCTTGTCTAGTGGGATCTAGGAAGAAATTGCATTGGGTAGGGATTAAGTGAGGGGTTGTAAATTGGGAGTTTAGCTCTGAATTAATACTACTAATAGTGGATTTCCTTCCTGGCTTGGTAGCCCCCATATGCAGGTGATGTTGCACCAAACTGGGTTAACAATTCATTGTGTTATTTATCTTTCAGCATTTACAATTCTGCACAATTTAAATGGTTAGATAAATAGTTCTGTCAGTCTGCAAATGTTACAACAGATGTCATGACACTATTAATTTTTAAAGGGATTTAAATTGCTCATGTTTTGTCCTTGTTCTGTTTTAGCAGAGATCAATGTTCTTAGCATCTCTTAGGACATCTGAGATCTACATACCAAAATTTCAATTGGTATCAAAGCAAGCACCCTGTCTGTTCTGGATGAGATCTTGGGACATAATTTTTGGTGGTTTTAACAAGGAGAAGTTGTAGCTGATTTGCGGATCTTACTCAATGTTTGGAGTTATTGCTTATGGAGTTAATGAGATGTTTGTGTTTACTCTTGCTTGTGAAGGATCCTGTGTATCTGCTGCTGTGCCCTCTGATATAGGAACTTCTGTGACTTGTTGAATGTTTTGCCAAAGGAGGAGTGGCTACTTCTGTATGATGTCCTATAAGATGTTCTAACATCTTGTTTAGGGCATGTTGAAGATGTTCTTTTGGTGGTTCCGCTGCATATTTTTCTGATGAAAGAACTCTGGTAGCCCTTGGAGAAGATTGGCCTATAAACAGTTTGATATATGGTTGTGGCAGGTGTGTAGATGGTTGGAAGATGGTGTTTGTTGCTGCTCTATTTGGTCTGATAAGATGTTGATGCTGCTGGATGCTATTTTGTTGGGTTGTTGCTATTTTTATTCTACAGGTTGATGAATGCTGCAACTGTGTTGTTTGTGTGCCTAGGCTGTTGCTTGTGTGCTTGGGTTGTTCTGTTGTGTATTACAGGTTGTTGAAGGCTGTTTTAAAGAAGATAGTGGGAGGTGATTTATTTTCACCACTCATGACTTGCAAGGGTTCTATCAGCAGAGGAAGTTGTAGATGCTTTTGATTGGATGCATTTTATGGCAAAATATTGATGGATGTATGAATGTGATGACTGATGTTATGACATACATAATGAGGATTCAGTAGGGTAAGTTTAAATAGCTAAGAGTCACTTAAGTTAGATGTCATGACTGAATGTTATGACATCAAGCGTATGACATCAGGGCGCGCAGGTATTAGTTTCTGTTATTAGCTCAGGCTATACTTCAGGAAACATTTTAGGAAGCCTAGTTATCTTAGGCGACATATCAGACACTGCTAAGGATAACATGGAATGCCCTTGACTCAATTGGACGTGCGCAGCTTCTTGAAGAGAGGTTTACTTGGGTAAATCTAACTTGGGCACGAAGGCCCAAAGATAATCTGCTGCTATAAATAACAGAAGATCAATCCTAATCAGGCAGAGATTGAAGATTGTAGTTTGTGAGTGAAGAAGTCTGATTGTATCAGTTGTTCTTCACGTGTGTATTGTGTCTTAGGATACTTGTATGCCAAACAATTGTCTGTTGCATGATTGCTTTGGTATAGTGTGTGTGAACTGTTTGTTCAGTGTTTCACTCTAAGCTTTTAAGCAAGAGTGGTGTGTCACTTGATCAAAGCTGTGAAGCAAGATCAAGGTGTTTTTTAAGTGTGGCTTCAATTTCTCTTTTGTAACTTTGAATTGGTTGATATCACTGTTGTGATTGAGGGGGAGTGAGTTGGTAAATCTAGTCTAGTGTTAGGTTGAAGTGTCATTGGGTAGGTCTTAAGTGAAGAGTACCAACTGGTTGTTTGACTCTTAATTAATTCTACTAATAGTGAATTTCCTCCCTAGCTTGGTAGCCCCCAGATGTAGGTGTGGTTTGCACTGCACTGAATTTCCTCTACTTGTGTTATTTTCTATTTTCATTTACAGTTGGATATTAAGTTCAGTAGTCCGTGTTACAGTGGATGTCATAACATCAGTAATAACATCCACTATTGGGTACCTAGAATTTCAATTGGCATCAGAGCAGGCACCCTGCCTGTTATTTTCTGGGTGAGATCTAGGGAAGGAAAATTCTGGTACTATGGATAAGGATATATGATTCCCAAATAGACCACCAATTCTGGATGGCTCTAATTATGACTACTGAAAACCTAGGATGATAGCCTTCTTGAGGTCTTTAGACAACAAGGCATGGAGAGCTGCAAATTCAGGATGGGAACATCCAGTGAAGACTGATAAGGATGGATTATCTGTGTTAATATCTGAGGAAGAATGGACCAAAGAACAAGAGGCCTTGGCTCTTGGGAATTCTAAGGCTTTGAATACCTTATTTAATGGCATAGACAAGAATATTTCCAGACTAGTGCATCATTGTGAACTGGCTAAAGAGGTTTGGGATACTCCCAAAACAACTCATAAGGGAACCTCTAAAGTCAAGATGTCAAGATTACAAATGCTGACCACTAAGTTTGAAAATCTAAGAATGAAGGAGGATGAGACTATTCATGACTTCGACATGAACATTCTTGAGATTGCCAATACCTCAGGAGCTTTAGGAGAAAGATGTCTGAAGAAAAGCTTGTGAGGAAGATTCTAAGATCCTTGCCTAAGATGTTTTCCATGAAAGTTACTACTATTAAAGAAGCTCGGGATATATGCAACATGAAAGTGGATGAACTCATTGGTTCTCTCCAAACTTTTGAGATGGGGATGTGTGATCAGGTTGAGAAGAAGAACAAAAGCACAACCCTTGTCTCAAATAAAGCAAAAGACTCTGAGGAAGACAATAGTGAAAGTGAGGAGACTCTGTCAGAAGCAATAGCCTTGCTTGGAAGATAATTCAACAAACTGATCAAAATAATAGATCACAAGTATAGGCCTAATGACAAGAACACTTCCTCTAACATCGGCAGAAGAGGAAGAAATGAAGAAAGGCCCAACCAAGGCAAAGGAGTGAAGTGTCATGAATGTGAGGGATATGGGCACATTAGAGTAGAATGTCCCACCTATCTCAAGAAGCAAAAGAAGGGCCTAGCAGTCACTTGGTCTGATGGAGATTCTGAGATTGGATCAGAAGAAGAGTCTACCAAAAATGTCACTATTTTGAACAATGTTTGCATATCTGATGGTGACTCAAGTGAAGATGAGCTGACCTTTGATGAGCTTGCAGCTTCATATAGAAAGTTATGCATCAGAAGTACATAAATATATCAGCAAGGAGAGCAATAGAAGAACTGCATAGGAGAATTAGAGGCTAAGAAAGTTGAGCATATTGCAACAATAGACTCTCAAAAGTGAGGTCAGCTTGTTGGAATCTAAACTAGATCAAATGTCAAAGTCCATAAGAATGCTAAATCCTGAGACTGACACTCTAGAAAAAATGCTACAGAGTGGTCAGAAAGCTGGAAACAAGTCTGGACTGTGATTTGTTGCAGAACAGAAACCCATCTTGGGGTCGAAGAAGCCAAAGGTTGAGAATCAGGAGTCAAACCGGATGTCACGACCAATGTCACAACATCAGAGGAACCTAACCAAGAATAAATTCCAAGGGTATAAGTGTTACTACTGTGGGAGACTTGGACACATTAAACCTCTCTGCTTCAGGTTACATGGATTTCCTAGTCACCCTTATCAAGGCAAATCCAAACAGGGTATTCATGCCAAGAAACAACATCAAGTTAGACCCAAAAGGGACGCTCAGGTCAAGAAACAACAATGGGTTGCCAAGGAGGCTGCTCTAGTAGCTCATACATCTCTTAGGATGCCAACCAAAGAAGACTGGTATTTTGACAGTTGTTGTTCTAGAAACATGACTGGAATGGAGAATCTTTTGATGAACCTCAAACCTCATACCTCAAGCCATGTAACCTTTGGTGATGGAGCTAGAGGAGAATTCATAGGTGCTATAAAACTAAATTGTCCTGGTGTTCCAAAACTGGAGAATGTCATGTTGGTTAAAGGACTGACTGTAAATCTTATCAGTATCATTCAGTTCTGTGACCAAGGTTTCAATGTCAAATTTACTAAGGGTAAATGTGTTGTCACAAATGAAGAAGGTGAGGAAGTCATGAGGGGATCTAGAGCTAAGAATAACTGTTATGTATGGGAGCCCAGATGAAATCTAAATGTCTTGATCAAGGAAGAACAGGAGGATCAACTGTATATTAAAAAGGGTAAACATCTTCAAGGGATAACAAAGACCATATCCAAGGAAGTTGTGAAGGGAACTCCAAAGTTAATCCCAGATGCAAGACAATACTGTGGGAAATATCAGACTGGTAGACAAGCCACAAAAGGACATCCAAAGAATGGACATCATAGAAATCTAGATCTGTTATACTGGAACCTAATGGAGTCCATGAAAAGTGATCAGTATAAAAGACGCAATGACTCTCAGGATGTCATGACATTATTCTGTGACACTCTTAGTGACTTCAATATGAACTCCATTCAGCTTAATAGAGCAATACATAGGAATAACAGGCAGCACTCTAGAGAAGATATTATGGAGCTTAAGGACTCTGACATACAAAAGACTGACATTTTCATAAAGGATCACATGACTACTCTAAGTGAAAATGTAAGAGGAAATTTGTGAAGGTGTTGTAATAAGAAATTATAGCAATTAATAGGGAATTATATTTTGAAATTTAATCATCTCCTTATTGGTCAAAATATTCAGTTCCCTCCACTTTTGCAATATTACCCCTCTAGCCCCTCTACACGATTAGATTACTTCTGTGTGTGCACATACCAATTCGTTCTTGTTCATACCTCATACAATAACCAGAGAAAACCCTTTCCTTTACGGCCAAAGTCATCAACAATGTCTCAACAACAAACCTCCATCCCTGCCAAGCATGACCCTGCTCACCACGAGAGCATCTTCCTGGAGGATGTCCTTGATATCATTCTTCTCAGTATGGTTTTTGGAAAAGGTAATGAAGCCCCAAATTCAGCTCCTCCACATGCAGACCAAAATTCTAAAGGTAAACACCCTAAATTTTCCATGGACAAAAATAATAGAATGGAAGGCTCTACCTATGATACCAGGTCTATCGATGAACTAGTCTCCAAGATCCTTGAAGAAGGTCACAATGTACATGGAGTCACCATTCCTCTGTCTCAAGTTGACCCATTCCCCATCCCTAATGAGAATCATGAAGATAAATTTGAGCTTCCTTATGCTAAGACTAACCCTAACACAGAAAATCTAGAAAATCTTGCCAGCTCTGTGGTACAGGAGGAAGGTCAGGATGGTGGCCAACATGATAGTGAAACCAAGAGTATTGAGAATGAGGAGGACATGGATTTTGTAAATGTTGAAGATGTGTCATCAGATGATGAACTTATCAAGAATGTTGCCCTTGGTATTGCCAAGAAACTTGTGACTAGGAAAGGGAAAGCTGTGCTTGAAGAGAATCCTTCCAAAAGTCAAAGAAAAAGAACTCCTGTTGGTCCCTCCAAAACTTAGAGCAAGGTATCGGCTGCATCCAAGAAAAGGAAAGTTACTAATAGAAACTCTGATTCTGATAGTGATGTTGTGAAAGATGTTCCTAACACCAGTCATGTAAAGAAATCTCTCAAACCCGTGCCAACTGCCCCTTTAGACAATATCTCTTTCCATTCTGTTCATAGTGTGACCAAATGGAGATATGTCTATCAAAGGAGAATCGCCCTTGAGAGAGAATTGGGGAAGGATGCCTTGGAAATTAAGGAGGTAATGGATCTAATTAACAAAGCTGGACTGCTCAAGACAGTCACTGGATTTTCCAAATGCTACGAAGGACTGGTAAAGGAGTTCATTGTAAACATACCTAACTCAATCTCAAATAGGGACAACAAGGAGTTCATGAAGGTGTTTGTCAGAGGAAAGTATGTGCAGTTCTCTCCTGCTATGATCAATAGATGTTTGGGGCGAGCAAATGGTGGTGAGAGAGAATTGGTTGCTTCAGACAACCAGGTTTGCAGGATCATCACTGCAAATCAAGTCAAGACATGGCCCTCCAAAGAAAAGCTATCCGCAGGACTGCTCAGTGTAAAGTATGCCATTCTTCATAGAATAGGAGCTACTAATTGGGTGCCTACCAACCATACATCCACCATTGCTGTTGGGCTTGGCAAGATCATTCATGCCACAGGGACCAAAGTTCACTTTGGTTTTAGCATGTACATCTTTAATCAGATTTTTAAGCATTCTACAACCAGTGCTATCAAGCTTCCCATTACTTTTCCCTCCCTTATCTGTGAGATTATTCTGAATTAATACCCTAGGATTTTGAACTTTAGTGATGATGCTAGCAAAAGAGAGTCTGCACTGTCTCTTAACTTCAAACTCTTTGCTGGGAGACATGTCCCAGATATGGTTTCCACTTCTGATGAGAAGGCCAAGGTCTCTAAAGAACTGATAACTGCTGAATTAAAGGAAACATGTAGGGAATTGAGAGATCAAGCTAGAATCTTTCATTCAAAGTCTTGAAAGAGATAATGCTGATAGTGATGGTGTGGCTATGTCTGGAGAAGATTCTGATGACAATCATACGGATGTCTCAACTGATGCTAATGACATTAGTTCCAGTTCTGCTGAAGAGGAGGAAGATTAATGTGTTGGTGGTTTGCTGTGTGGCTTAGGATGACGAGGTGCTGCTGGTGCTGGCGTGACTAGTGATGTTTCCTTGCTTAGATTTTTGCCTTTTATTTCTTTTGACAGCTATTTGTATTGCTCGTCATGAGCTTTATGTTGTAATGACCCCTAACTTCTGCACTTCCATATTTTTTTATCTATAATATTTAGTTAGTTTTGATCTAAATTTGTGGCTAAAAAGGGGGAGAAGTGATAGTAGTAATTAAGTAACAGCAGGTGGAAGGCTTGTTTGTTGTTCCTAATGTGTGTAGTAATGTAGGTTAGAAGTGTGTGAGTTTTGGATGAAGCTGTTAAGCTGTGTGTGAGTGGTGCAGCTACTCTGAGTATGTTTGTAGGTTGATCTTGAATGTGTGTGTTCCTTGATGGAACCTAGTAGTAGTAGAGCTACTATTAGTGTTTGTGTCTGCAAGGTGTTTGTAGAATGTGTGTGTGGTTGTGCATCTTTTCAGGGGGAGTATCACATGATGTAACAGGTGATTGTGTTCTTCAGGATGTCATCCTGAATGTCCTGACTTCCAGAATCCAGTCAGGATAAATTGTGTGACTGCTGTGTGTGTAGCTTGTGTGTGCACTGATGTGATGTGCATCAGTTGAGGGGGAGTATCACTAGATGATCCACAGATAAGTGTGATACATGTAGTATAGACTAGCAGGTAGTCCTTAGGGTGAGAAGATGACTCTGATATGGTGAAATAGTTGTGTGTGTTTAGCTAGTAGCTTTCATGCATGTATGGTATGATTTATACTGCTTGTGATCTCTGATATGGTAATAGAGTGTTTTAGCCAAAATTTTGCCTAAGGGGGAGTTTGTAGATGCTTTTGATTGGCTGCATTTTATGGAAAAACATTGATGGATGTATGAATGTTATGACTGATGTTATGATATACATAATGAGGATTCAGCAGGGTAAGTTTAAATAGCTAAGATTCACTTAAGTTAGATGTCATGACTGAATTTTATGACATCAGGGTGCGCAGGTATTAGTTTCTATTATTAGCTCAGGCTATACTTCAGGAAACATTTTAGGAAGCCTAGTTATCTTAGGCGACATATCAGGCACTGCTAAGGATAACATGGAATGCCCTTGACTCAATTGGATGTGCGCAGCTTCTTGAAGAGGGGTTTACTTGGGTAAACCTAACTTGGGCATGAAGGCCCAAAGACAATCTGCTACTATAAATAACTGAAGATCAATCCTAATCAGGCAGAGATTGAAGAGTGTAGTTTGTGAGTGAAGAAGTTTGATTGTATCAGTTGTTCTTCACGTGTGTATTGTGTCTTAGGATACTTGTATGCCAAGCAACTGTCTGCTGCATGATTGCTTTGGTTTAGTGTGTGTGAACTGTTTTTTCAATGTTTCACTCTAAGCTTTTAGGCAAGAGTGGTGTGTCACTTGATCAAAGTTGTGAAGCAAGATAAAGGTATGTTTGAAGTGTGTCTTCAATTTCTCTTTTGTAACTTTGAATTGGTTGATATCACTGTTGTGGTTAAGGGGGAGTGAGTTGGTAACTCTGGTCTAGTGTTAGGATGAAGTGTCATTAGGTAGGTCTTAAGTGAAGAGTGCAAACTGGTTGTTTGACTCTGAATTAATTCTACTAATAGTGAATTTGCTCCCTGGCTTGGTAGCCCCTAGATGTAGGTGTGGTTTTCACTGAACTGGGTAAACAATTACTTGTGTTATTTTCTGTTTTCATTTACAGTTGGATATTAAGTTCAGTAGTCTGTGTTATAGTGGATGTCATAACATTAGTAATAACATCCATTGTTGGGTACCTAGAATTTCAGAAGTCATAGGCAGCTTGTGTCAAGAGTGTCAGCTTTGATGTATCGACATTAAAGATATAATATTCAACCAAATGTGTGTAGAGATTCTGTAAAAATCTTGTTGATTCAAATAGTGACTCTCTGAAGCAAAGGAGATGTAGATGATGATCTTGGTACCATCTACTTGTGTGTTTCCATTCTTCCCCAGCTTGGACCTACGAAGGCACGAAATGTGTCTAGAAAGTTTCCTGGAAAGAAACTTGTCTAAAATGGTGCTGAGGGAAGTTGTAGATTTCATCATCTTGATGAATTGACCTTGGATCAGTTTATTTTGTAATGGAGTGCAGTAGATGTCAAGGATAAGTGGCGGTTATCTTTGAATTCCTGAAGAAGTCTCTACTTAAGGAAAAGAGGACTCCTTTTGTAAAGATTTTTGTGATCCTTCCCCTCTTAAGAATCAAGCTTTGGCATGTTTGGTTTCTCTTAAGAGGAGTTCCTGAAGCAAATGCATTTCAAGTGATTTGTTGTGGTACAATAAAGAAGAATATAGTTTGCGGGAGCTACAAGAAGGAATAGATGTTGCTGGTCCAAGTCTTGGTGTATCTAAGATGCCTTGCTATGGAGCAAGTAGAATATGAAGATCAAGTTTGCTTTGTGGATTAGAAAATTTTATAGAGCTCTGGAAGAAGCTGAGTAACCAAACAGTGGCATTTGGTTATTTAAGAAGTGTGCTTAAAGAAAATTACTCTTGTGCAGAAGGGTAGTTGTTTGAAGACCAAAGGAGGGTCTGGTTCTGTTCATGTCTTAGAGCTTATGGTAGAAGACCTAAGGATAAGTGACTTCTTTTGGGAGAGGTATGATAGATTAAACTCTCTCTATGTTCCTTGGAATTCTCATTGGTGGAATTGTGCTCTTCGATGATTGGATTACTATTCAGATAGTAAGTTCAAGTGGTTAGCATATCAAGAACCATTATGTATGATGTTTGTGTTTAGGATGTCCTAACTGATGTTAGAAACTCATTTTGGTTGCTGAACTTGAAGGTGAGATAATACTTAGAAGGGGGGTTGAATAAGTATGAAAGATTAAAACTTAGAAATAAAAACACAATTATTTTTATCCTGGTAGGTTGAACTCAACCACTCCAGTCCACCTTTCCTAGAGTGATTTGCCTTTCTCAACAAGGACTTAATCCACTATTTAATCAAACAGATTACAATAGTAACACCTAAGAACAACTGTTCTTAGTCTTCTCAAGAGCTACTGATTCCAACTGAATCCTCTTAAGGAAAACCTTTACAATCAATGTAAATCAAATACAAGAGTATGAATGCTTCTAAAAAGCTTTTATCACAACAGTGATTTTTCTCTTAAGTTTAAGTACAAATAATTCTAAGAATGAATATGAAAGAATGAGATCTTTGAATATTATGAATTATTTTCAGCAAAATGTCTAACTGAAGAATTCGGTGAAGTCTTCCTTTTATAGGCAGCTGATCCAAGGAAGCTGAGCATTGAGAAGAGTGTCCCAAAAAGGTCTGAGCCTTTTTGTCTTCACATCAAGTGACCTTTCCTAGAAGTAGAAAGCACAGAAAAATCCTTTTTGTCTGTGTTCTTGTGTCTAGCACAAATGAGGAAAGAGATGTTTGATTTACTCCAACGGATATATTCTTTGAATATTTCTTCTTCAGTTTTCAGCAAGTTCTTCAGAATCTGATTGAGTCAGAGTCTTCTAATGATGTTCAAAACTTTGCTGCATCAGAGTCTTCTGCAGCATGTGTGCTTTCAGCGTGTTGATCATCAGAGCATATTTGACACAAAACTTCAGTACTTGGCAGCTTTATTACTTTCAGAAACTTCTGTAGAAACTATGCTTTGAGAAACTCTTCATACAATATTCTTCTTAGCTTCAAATGCTTCTGCTTGCTTCAGATTCTTCTGGAGCTTCTTGCTTCAGATCCTTCTGGAGACTACGCTCAGGATCTTGTGTAATCAGCAATCAGAATCTTCTAATGAATGCATCTCACGCTTCAGAGTCAAGATAACTTCTTGTATACAATTCATATTTGCTTCTAGAGAGTTATTTTCATTTCAATCTGCAGTAAAACACTCAAACAAATTTTAGACTATATAATTCTTAAATACAAAATTTCCTAACAGTTATCATCAAAACAAAGAGATATTATTAAGAACCAATCTGTGTTCTAACAGAACTTGGGGTTCAGATTGTGGAATAGGATAAGTCACTAGTTCAATCAGAAGTATTCTAACCTATCATACGGGAGAATGATGAGGTAAAGAATGTCTTGGATTATGGGGTTTCTATCTTGTTCTCTGACTCAGGCTGAGGCCAGAATACTTATGGAGAAGCGGTAACTCTAGAAAGAAGTGGAGCAGTCTGGTGCCTTCTCACTGTTTGTGCATGAAGTTGGTCATGAGAGATAATGTGGTGATCTTGGGTGAGCTACTATGGTATATAGGTTTCTTGTGGTTCTAGCAGTGAGTGAATGCGTTCAACAGGTGTGTTGAACAAAGAGTGAGCTATTGAAGACATGAAGATGAGTCTTATGTTTTCTATTCACGTGCTTCTGAAAAAGAGCACTAGTTATCCTGATATGGGGAGTTATACTTCTATATAGGATCTGCTGCTACGATAGTACAGTTGTTTCTCAAGATTATTTATGGTTTCAAGCAGTTTGTGATTGTATGTCTCTAGGAGGATGGAATGTCAGACAAGATGTTGTGACATTATGTTACTGCTCTAGCTCATGGTGAACTTGACAGTGTATTTTTTTGGTTCTGTCATTGGGTGTTAATGGACTAAATCAGACTTGTACAAGCTTAATGGGAGTAATATAAAGGTAAGAGCATTATGATCTGGCTTTCACTGAAGGGATTTTGGTCAGCATATTTTTGGGCCTCTATCCAAGTGTTTTGTCTTGTATGGCTGGTGAAGATGAAGGTCAAGACATCATTAGCTCTGATTTTGTGCATAAGGAAGGACATTCACCCTGACATCTTGGAGATTTTTCTAGTCCTTCAAAGCTGAATTTGAGTAATCTTACAAATAGTTATGTCTATCCTGCAAATACTTCTGCTATTTGGTCTAGTATGGTTTGTGAAACAAGGAGTGTAAAGTTGCAGTGTGTGATGAAGTGTTTCTTCATGTGTTTGGGTTCTCTCTTTTAAGGGGAGTGCTGATTATGCATGACAGGGCAGCTGTGTACCTGTATGATTTGTAGATGCATTGCTTGTGGTGACTTTGTGCTGATGTGGAGCTGTGTACAAAGTTTGATGATTCTCAGGCAAGCTTGTGTTCTTGAACCACTAATGAGGTTTTAATGTCAGACAAGATGTCTTGACATTTTGCTGTCTGGTGTAATTTTTCTTGACAATGTGATTGTGGGTCTAGCTTTGTGAGACTGTTGGTTTGAACTAGGTCTGTGCTTACTTCTTATGAATGACCTATGAAACAACATTGCTTACTGTCTGGGAGTATTTATTTTTCTCTGCAGAATATTTGTGTCTCAAATTGGGGATTTAAAATCACTTACTAATTGTGGCCTTAGCAAGTATTTAATTGATTATCCTTTAATTGGTGATGTCTAAAAGTGTCACTCCTGAAGGTGCAGCTTCAGACAAGGCAAGACTCAAGATTCAATGAATATGCTCATAGGGTAAAGCTTTGTGGAGTTTTTACTATGGAGGTTGTTTCTCATCATGATGAAGCATGGTGTATGATGGTCTTGATGAAGAATCGTTTTATTGATGGATCTGTGCAAAAGGGATAGAAAGTAATGGAGATGTAGGCCATGACTTGGTGCTTGGAGTCTGACTGATTGATGAAGGAATCATATCTTAAGGTGCTTAAGAATAATTATTGTAATGTCAGACAGGATGTCAGAAACATTATGTATCTAAGGAAGCTACATGAGAGTTTACTTCTCTCCTTAATTATACATTGTTTGAATGAGTTTAGAATGGGGTTTAAGTCCTTGTCCATGGATTGTTGCTACAGTGGTGCAGTCTTTATTTTGATGGAGGATCAAGCAGCTTGTGTATCACTTGGGAGGTTGTGAGATGTCAGACTGGATATTTGGACACCATGTGAAGTTTGTCAGCTGAGTCTTGCCTTGAAGCACGATGATTATCGTTCAGTTTTTTTTGGGTTGGCTCTGTTTGATGTGTGCATCTGAGGCTATATGTGTGTACATTTACTCCAATCTTTGTCAACTTTTGGGCTAAACAAAGGGGGAGTAAAGTGTTAATGAGTGTTAATGCTACTGCTAAGGGAAGAGTAGTGTTTCGTTGTTGCTTGCTGGATGCAACTATTAATGGGTAGCATGATAGTTTGTGAGGTTAGATGTATTTGAGAATACTACTGCTGTTGCTTCCCTGATAAGTTTGTTTGGTTGTTTTAGCCAAAATATGCCAAAGGGGGAGATTGTTAGTTCCATGATTCTATGATTGTCCATGGTTCTATGATTGGCTATATTTTGGTAAAACATGATTCTGCACAGATGTTAAGCAAGATGTTATAACATCTTCATCTACTGTTTTGACAGTACTGCTGTCATGTGTTTTAATCAAGATGTCAAGCCATAACTACTGTCATGTGTTTTAATCAAGATTTCAAGACAGATGTCATGACATCTTTGTCTGGTACAACAGGAGATGATATTTATATCTCTTGACAGAGATGTTTTGGTTTGATGAGATCCTGTTGGATATACCTTATCAGTATGCGCAGGTCAAAGAGATTTATTAGGAACAAAGTACATATTTAATTGGATTTCATAAAAAGGATCTTTGATAATTTTTAGGAAACTATAAAATATTTGTTTCTGCTGTTATGAAGAAGATTCTGCAGAAGATTTGGAGTTTGACTTAATTGGCAGGCATTTTGGTAAAACTAGGTGTAATCACAAGATGTCCTACAGGATATCGTGACATCTGCCTCTCATGAATATATTTGTGTGTCCATATCTTTTTGTGCAAGCTGACTGCACTTTTCTGGTACAGAATCTGCGTGTTTTTATTGGCTTACTATGGGCGTTTCTGATAAACTTGTTGTGGATCAGATTGGATTTGATATGGAGTTATTATTAGAAGATTGGTTGAAGATTGGAAGAATGATATGATTAGATTTGATTAATCAAATCAAATCTGCTGCTATTAATGAATATTGAAATCTTCTCTTTCTGCTGTTATTTTTGACTAGCCCAAGCCCAGTCTGCATTACTATTTAAGGAGGCGAAAACCCTAGGAAAAGGCAGCATTCACAACAAGAAAAATTGAGTGCTAAATAAAGGTTTAGGGTTTTGAGAGTCTTTTTTGTGTGACTTTGTAAGTCACCCTTTGTATCCTTGGATGCATCGTGGTAGACATGTTTAGACTGTTAGTTGCTAGTTGTTAATTGTTCACTCAAAGATTGTAAGCAAGAGTGTATTGTTCTTGATTGAAGCTGTTAAGCAAAATCAAGTATTGTCTTGGAAGAGTGTCTTCTAAAACTTGTTCATTTGTTTTTATCACTGTTGTGATTGTGGGGAGTGAGAGGTGTCTCTTGTCTAGTGGGATCTAGGAAGAAATTGCATTGGGTAGGGATTAAGTGAGGGGTTGTAAATTGGGAGTTTAGCTCTGACTTAATACTACTAATAGTGGATTTCCTTCCTGGCTTGGTAGCCCCCATATGCAGGTGATGTTGCACCAAACTGGGTTAACAATTCATTGTGTTATTTATCTTTCAGCATTTACAATTCTGCACAATTTAAATGGTTAGATAAATAGTTCTGTCAGTCTGCAGATGTTACAACAAATGCCATGACACTGTTGATTTTTAAAGGGATTTAAATTGCTCATGTTTTGTCCTTGTTCTATTTTAGCAGAGATCAATGTTCTTAGAATCTCTTAGGACATCTGAGATTTACATACCAGAATTTCAGTCATTAATGAATTTCTTATTTTGTTGATAAGTTAGATTTGGTGAAAGTACTCCGGTAGCTAAGTAGTTGACAAAGTCAGCATACCACGACAGAGTTATGTTTGTTTGAATTTCATCCACTGATTCTTTTGATTTGATATCATTCAAGGTTAGTTCAGATTTATTGCTTTCCATTTGGGCTATGAGGTGTTCGTATGGGAAATCATCATTGATAGGCACTTGTTCAGGCTTAATGCCTTCTATTCTTGACAGATGGTCTGCAACTACATTTTCGGTTCCTTTTTTATCTTTTATCTCTAGATCGAATTCTTGTAAGAGTAGGATCCATCTTAACAATCTTGGTTTGGCATCTATCTTACTTAATAGGTATCTAATGGCGGCATGATCGGTATAGAAATGATTACGGTGAAACATCATTGGCGTTTTGGCTTTAAAAAAAGCATCTTCGACACTTACTTTTTGTGTATGAAGGAACATTGTGAGTGCGACCTTTATATGAAAGGCGTATTATAGGAAAACACAACCAAGTTAATTGAGAGCTATCCATGCCCCAAGGTTAAAATTGTGGGTTTTTTTGTAAAGAAAGAAACTCCAACTTCTAGGCTCGAAGGGGGTGACAAGGGAATAACTTCCTTATTTCTCCAGTGTTTGGGGAATTGAAACAATGCCTTACATCGTCAACAAGGTTTGATTGAAAGGATACTGACAGCCGTTATGGGTATAACGTTTTCGTCATCCTCCCTCCAATCTTTGCATATCAAAAATTTGAACAAGGAGTAAATATTTGAAAGACTAAGCGTAAAGATGCAAATAACAGATAAAATAAATTAAATCAAAAGTTGTAATGCCTAGTTCATTAATGTAAAAGTACAAACATAAATCGAAAGCAAACAACTAATAAAATAAAGAAAGTACAAAAAACGAGAAACAAAAGGCCTATTGACTAAAATCAGTACAAAGATGCTTCACTTCTGATGCACTGGCAAAGGATTCTTCTGGACATTTGGAGGATTATCCATAAAATCAAGTATTCCTTCTCTGATCAACTCGCGTACTCTAGCTTTCAGTGCAAAACAATGCTCCAAGTCGTGGCCCGGGGCACCCTCATAAAAAGCACAATGGAGATCAGCCCTAAATCCAGCTGGAGGAGGATTAGGAGGAGGTGGCAAAGCCTTTGTAGTGATCAGCCCTTGCTGAACTAATGAAGGGCACAACTAGTTAGCTCTAGTCTGATATCGGTGTCGAGGAATTAGCTTGACGACTCAAAGGAACACTGGTAGATAACGAGAACTGTACATGAGAAACCGGTGGAAAATGCAATGCAAAACAGGATGTTAGTGCGATGCATTAGTTTCAAGAACTTCAACAGTCGATTGCAAACATTTCTAGGAAAGCTGAAAAAGTTTTTAGACTTTAAAAATGTAGGACTTTTTAAATTTGCGAAAAGGACTGTTGAATTCCTTGAAACTAGGAGTGATATTATGTTTTATGGATGCAATGCACAACCAAAAATAACAAAAGGTCCTAGGTTAGAGGAACAATGAATGGAGTTAAGGTCTACCCATCCACAAAAGGTATGTACTATAGGGAATGGATGCAATGCACAACCAAAGTCATCAGTCCATCCTTCGGATATTATCAGCTCCTCGACTGACTCGAGGGACGATAATATTCTCAAGAGAACCTCTTTTGAGTGTAGCATCGCGTAGCAACTATTGTAGGACTACTCCCACATAGTTCCCGCACTACCTCCTAGATAAGGCCAAGATGGTGTAAAGGTACTACGGTTCCTAGTATCACAGACTCCAATCGATAATAGTAAAAGTTTTCACGACTACACTCATTCAACCGAACCATTTTCGAAAGGGTCTCAACTGAGCGGTGATTCTCGAGTCAGCTTGGTCGGGACTCACTCCCTATAAGCCTCGTCAAATATCTCACCATCCTATAATAATGTCACTCAAGTTCGGGTGTATGACTTATCTCATAACAAAGATACCCCCAAGCAAGGTGCAATAGATATATATGTACAAGCAAATAATAATGAAGCAAATAGCATAGCAAACAAACAAGATAGGGGTAACCCTTATAGGATAGGACTTTCCCCAGTGAAGTCGCCATTTTCTGTTGCGGTGGAAATAGGATAACAAATTATTAGTTAATTTGAATCGCATCTTTAGTTCACAACCACTCTTTGATTTATCCGAAGGAAAAAGTCAAAAGAGGAAAAACCTAATTTTTGCATCGTAAATACAATGCGGGGAAAGATCTAGGGTTCGGGGGTTGGTTAAGCTCAGGGAAGGTATTAGCATCCTAAACTTCTGTAGTACTCTACAGGAACCTTTTGTTCATTGTTTACTATTTGCTTCATTATTATTTTAAAGTATATACAAAGGGATTAAAAGTTAAAGAAAAGACCTAAGGGTTAGTCCTAAGTTTACTCGGCAAGATTTACATCTTGTGCCTACGTATCCTGGTAGGGAATGGAATCAGAGTAATCGTAGTTCACCTTGAAAGGGACGTTAGAAACATCTTGACTGTGGTCAAGGTTTCAATGGGGAGTAAGAATTTCATAAGGAAACGCTTACGTGGAGTACGGCGACTCCTATTTCTAAGTTGAAAATAGTTGAATTGAAATTAAGGTTAAATTAGGTGTTCCAGGGGGGAAACCCTAAAACAGAGTACGACGACTCTTTGACCTAATGCTAGGGTAAATGGCATTTTTGTCAACGGCGAGACACCTATGCGATTAGGGTTTTGAAATGGTCAAATGTTAGGGTTATTGACTCGGCGGTCAAACGGCTAGACCTAATCCTTCGGAAGAGATTCTAACGGAAAATCATGCAAGATATAGCAAATTATTATACGGTAGAATTAAAGTGCGGAAAGACAAAGAAAGCGGTAAAAGAAGCATCGCGACGAACACTCGCGTAAATTACAAATCCCAAAAACAAAGGCGAAAATAAAAATAACCGCGATCATGGCCTCGCATAAATTACATCCATGAAACAAAAAAATAGTATGAACAAATGAAATATTGAGGAGCTGCAACGAACAAATTATTGAGGGTGATAACAAGAAAACGCATCGATTATATCGCTAGATTTCATTGACGTTTTATCGCGCATTCACCGTTTTAACACTCGATTTCTCGAGTTTTTCTTACTATTTTGCAGGTACATTGTTATGTGAAGCTAAATCATGAATTAAGAGAAAAGGAACAAAAGAGACCACAAGGAGATGAAGAAATGCAGAAGCCTGCAAAAAGACTGCATAATTTGTTGCAGCCACGATCGTTACAAGGGTGTCACGACCGTGACACCCCAATTTGGGCCATCACGACCGTAAGAGAGTGGTCACGACCATGACACTTAAAACCCTCAAATTACGAACGTGAAGACCTTGTCACGCCCGTGACAAGGATAAAACTTGGTTTTGACTCAGACTACGTCAAGGCACCACTTGAAGACCACTTCTCCTCTTATTTCTCCTCAAGGCAGCACGTGAAGACCACTTCTCCCATTTTTGTTGCCACGTTCCAGCATCCCTTCAACAACTTCAGCAGGGCCCATGCAACAAAGGACCAGGAATCCAGCCCATTAAGGACTCTATAAATAGTACAAGCTCTGTGAACTCAGGGACAAACTTCATTATTCAAAATTCCTGCGGAAGCTCTGCCAAACTGCCTTACGAACCAGCATTTCCATTCCAGCATTATTTTTAGTTTCTGTTTCGTTTTTATTTGTATCCAAACCAACCGTGTAACAATTTCCAACATCAGGAAATTGTTATACATTTATTTGTTTCTAAACCTTCAGCATTCGTTTATTTTTAATTTCCGCCTACTCCGAGCTTTCCGGTCTGTGGAAGAAGGAGTCTGCTCAAATATTTGTTAATCAGGTTTTTCAATTTATTGCAATTTAATTTAATTATAATGTCTATTTATTTTTCTGCCATGAGTAAGTTATTATTTAATTCTCTGTCTGGTTCAACCTCGATGAGTAGCTAAACACCTTAGGGCGGTATGTAGTTATAACAAACTTAACCGGTAAAATATAACCATAGGCTGAAAATAATTAATCACTTAACATTCTGGCCGATACTTTTTAATTGAAATAGACCTTTTCGTTACGAGAGTAAGAAAAGGGTATTAGGTTGGGTCAAGACCACGAGAGTGTGAGATTTTAACCAGATAGCTAAAGTTAGGCATTTAAATTAAACACAGCGAGAGCGCTTTAAGATAAATTAGAATTATTTAGTTTCCAAAAATTACCTCTAAACACTTATGGGCTAGCGAGAGCAGGCATAGGGCTTTAGGGATAAGATCTGATATAAGACCACGAGAGTGTGAGTTGAGGGTATTTAAACTGGTAATCTCTACCGAATAGATTAAGTGAACATCTTTATAAGCCTAAGTTAGAGTGACCCACCTAAGTTAGTATAATTACATACCGACCGCCTTAGTATTACTTTATTAAAAACTTAAATCTAATTCCGCCTTTAATAGTCTTAAAAACCAACAACAATCGTGACAACCATTCGCCTTAGCTAAACTAGAAGTTCATCTAGCACTAAGTAACAATAGAATCCCTGTGGATCGATAATCTTAAATATTACTTCGATAGGCTGTGCACTTGCAGTAAGATACCGCTAGACGCATAAGTAGACACGTCTTTAGCCCATCAAGTTTTTGGCGCCGTTGTCGGGGATTCCTTAATTTAGTTACTAGTGCATTTAGGTAGCATTGTCTAGACTAAGGTATCAACTATTTAATTTAATATAATCTCCGAGTGTATGCCAAGTACTCGCTCTAAAAGCGAAGACTTGCAACCTCTAATCCCTGAATCGGAGCGCTTCTTACACGTAAGAAGACGTATATTCGATTTCGAAAATAATTCCAATATTCCAGATCTTCAATTAGATCCGCCTAAACCAGTCATAAAATCAGAAGACGCAGGGATGGCTGAAGAACAAACTCATCCACTCAAGTATTACGCTAATCCTTCGCAAGGTGAACCGCATTCAAGCATTGCAGCGCCGGCTATCAACCGAAATGATTTCGAACTAAAACCTTCGTTGATATCAGCCGTGCAACAAAATCAATTCGCCGGAAATCCTACCGAGGATCCGAATCTTCATCTTTCGATCTTTGTGCAATATGCAGATACCGTAAAAGCCAATGGAGTTACCCAAGAAGCTATTAGACTACGTTTATTTCCTTTTTCACTTCGAGACAGAGCAAGAGCTTGGCTTCAATCTCTGCCTTCGAACTCAGTAACTACGTGGGCAGAACTTAAGAAAGTTTTCTTGAATAGGTATTTTCCACCTAGCAAGACAGCTATGCTGAGAGCTCAGATCAATGGATTTAAGCAAAGAGAAAGTGAATCATTATTCGAAGCTTGGGAATGCTATAAGGATCTACTTAGACTTTGTCCACATCATGGATTAATAGACTGGATGGTCATCCATACCTTCTATAATGGACTCTTGTACAATACAAGAATGACAATTGACGCTGCCGCGGGTGGTGCATTGATGGACAAAGAATATAAAGATGCCTATGCACTTATCGAAAGTATGGCTCAAAATCATTACCTTTGGGGAAGCGAGAGAGTCGCAACCGAGAAACCAACAAAGGGAGGTATGTACGAAGTAAGTAGTATGGACCAAGTCAATGCGAAGTTTGACCAACTAAGCCAAAAGATCGATAACTTGGCCATAACACCTGCAGCCACCGTGGCTGCAGTAACACCTAACTGTGAGTTATGTGGAGTCCCAGGACACGAAGTTTCTGATTGTCAACTATTGACAGGAACTCCCACTGATCAAGTGAATTATGCTCAAGGAAACCCTTACTCAAACACATACAACCCAGGTTGGAAGAATCATCCAAACTTCTCCTATAAGAATAACAATGCTTATTACGCACCAGGTCAAGCACCAGCTACATCACCAGGATATCAAAAGACTGCTCCTAACATCCCTAGAAAATCGAACCTTGAATTGATGATGGAGAGCTTTATAGCTAGCCAATCTCAGACAAACAAGGACTTCTTAAACCAAAACATTCACACTAGTGAGCAGATTAAACAATTAGTGAGCAAAGTAGACGCATTAGCTACACATAACAAAATGCTTGAAACTCAGATTTCACAAGTAGCTCAACAACAACCACCTACTGCTGCACCAGCTGGAGTATTCCCTGGACAACCTCAACCTAATCCGAAAGGACATGCTAACGTTGTAATATTAAGAAGTGGCAAGGAACTTGACGGACCTACCGATCCAAGACTTGACAATCCAGCCATGTACCAAAAACCGGATAAACCGACTGAAGTAGTGAATGATCCAGGAGAAAAGGAAGATGAAAATCGAGAGGTAGTGGAGAAAGAACAACCTTATGTGCCTCCACCACCCTATAAACCACCAATTCCGTACCCTCAAAGATTAGTAAGTTCCAAGACGACGGGTCAATTTAAGAAATTTGTCGAACTTCTGAAACAGTTGAATATTACTATTCCGTTTACAGAAGCAATTACCCAAATACCCTTGTATGCTAAGTTTTTAAAAGAAATCTTATCCAATAAGAAAAAGATAGAGGATAACGGAACAGTTACACTTACTGTCGAGTGTAGCGCCATAATTCAGAATAACATGTCTCCTAAGCTAAAAGATCCAGGAAGTTTTTCTATACCCTGTGTAATAGGAAAATTCGTCATTGACAAAGCTCTATGCGATTTAGGAGCCAGTATCAGTGTTATGCCCTTAACGATTTGCAAAAGGCTAGACATGGGAGACCTAAGACCAACTAAAATGTCTGTTCAACTAGCCGATCGCTCTGTTAAATATCCTGTAGGCATACTAGAAAACGTCCCAGTACGTATAGGACAATTCTACATTCCTACTGATTTTATAATCATGGACATCTCTGAAGACTCCACTACACCTATCATACTAGGAAGACCATTCTTAGCTACCGCCGGAGCCATAATAGACGTAAAAAGAGGAAAGCTAACCTTTGAAGTAGGTGAAGAGAAAGTTGAATTTGTTTTAACACAATTCTTACATTCACCAGCTATAGAGGATACATGCTATCTAATGGACGTAATTGACGAATGTGTAAGAGAAATGGAACTGAAGGAGACCACTTATTCTGAAATAATGAAAATTCAAATCCCTCCGATTTTCGAAGATGATAATTGGCGAAAACCGTATCAGGATGATAGTCTAAGCGAAAGCTTAGCACTTACACCGGATCCCATGCCAAGTAAAGATAAACCTACATTAGGGTTAAAAACTTTACCTCATAACCTAAGGTACGAAATCTTAGACGTTGAATGTAAAAGACCAGTTATAGTAAATTCCAGTTTAGGAACTATAGAAACAAAGAAACTTTTAGATGTCTTGAAGAAATATCCAACTGCATTAGGATATAACATATCTGATCTCAAAGGAATATGTCCTTCAGTTTGCATGCATCGTATTCTGCTAGAAGAAGATTGCAGAACCTCCAGAGAATCTCAAAGAAGAATTAACCCAACCCTTAGCACTGTAGTAAAAGAAGAAGTCAAGAAATTATTAGATGCCGGGATAATATATCCAATCTCTGATAGTGAATGGGTTAGTCCAATACATGTAGTGCCAAAGAAAGGAGGTATCACTGTTGTGAAAAACGCTCAAGGCGAATCGATATCACAAAGAGTAGTGACGGGATATAGAGTGTGCATAGATTATCGTAAGCTAAACAAAGCCACTCGAAAAGATCATTTCCCACTACCTTTTATAGATCAAATGTTAGAACGATTAGCCAAGCATTCTTACTTCTGTTACCTTGATGGTTACTCAGGATTTTTCCAAATCCCTATCCATCCTGATGATCAAGAGAAGACTACATTCACATGTCCTTATGGAACATTCGCTTACAGGCGAATGCCCTTTGGATTGTGCAACGCTCCTGCAACCTTTCAAAGATGTATGATGTCAATCTTCGCAGATTTTATAGACAACATCATAGAAGTGTTCATGGACGACTTCTTTGTATGCGGGCAAAGTTTTGAAGGATGCTTATCGAATTTTATGGTCAACGAAGGAATAGTATTAGGTCATGTAATATCCGACAAGGGAATTGAAGTTGATAAAGCTAAGATTGAAGTAATAAAAGATCTTCAACCCCCTAAAACCGTTCGAGAAATACGAAGCTTTTTAGGACACGCCGGTTTTTACCGACGATTCATCAAAGACTTCTCGAAAATCACTAAACCTCTTACTGGTTTATTAATGAAAGACGCTGAGTTCATATTCAATGAAGATTGTCTTAAAGCATTCGAAACTCTAAAAACAGCCCTCATCACCGCACCAATCATGCAACCCCCTGACTGGAGATTACCTTTTGAAATCATGTGCGATGCGAGTGACTATGCTGTAGGCGCAGTTCTGGGCCAGAGAAAGGAAAAGAAACTTCATGCGATTTACTACGCCAGTAGAACCTTAGATTCTGCCCAGATGAACTACGCTACTACAGAAAAAGAATTGTTAGCAGTTGTCTTCGCGCTTGACAAATTCCGCTCTTACCTAGTTGGAGCGAAAATAATCATTTACACAGACCATGCTGCTATCCGATATCTATTAACTAAGAAAGATGCTAAACCAAGACTCTTAAGATGGATTTTACTCTTACAAGAGTTTGATCTAGAAATAAAAGATAAAAAAGGTACTGAAAACGTCGTAGCGGACCATTTATCTAGAATAGAAGGTATTAAACCCGAACAAGTGCCGATTAACGATGATTTTTCGTATGAACAGCTGATAGCACAAATAGGAAGCGACCTATCTCAGTTAGATATAAATGAACCAGAACCCGTGGAAACAATACAGACAACTGTAGGACTGCCATGGTACGCTGACATTGTCAACTACCTAGCCGCAAGAGCTCTTCCACCCGATCTAACCTATCAGCAGAAAAAGAAATTCTTTCATAACCTGAAACATTACTATTGGGATGAACCATTATTGTCCAAAAGAGGACCAGATGGAATCTTTCGCCGATGTATTCCCGAAGAAGAAATAGAAGATGTCATTGCTCAATGCCATTCATCTCCTTATGGTGGACATGCAAGCACTTCCAAGACTTGTGCAAAAATCTTGCAAGCCGGCTTATTCTGGCCTAATCTATGGAAGGATGTCCACATCGCCGTTATAAATTGCGACCGGTGTCAACGCACTGGCAATATTTCAAGAAGAGATGAAATGCCCCAAAAGGGAATTTTAGAAGTAGAAATCTTCGACGTCTGGGGAATAGATTTCATGGGACCATTCCCATCGTCTTTCGGTAATAATTACATACTCGTAGCTGTTGATTATGTCTCGAAATGGATTGAAGCCATAGCTTCTCCTACAAACGATACACGAGTAGTAATAAAGCTTTTCAAAAATATAATCTTTCCCAGATTTGGTGTGCCTCGACTCGTCATAAGTGACGGTGGCTCGCACTTCATTTCAAAAATCTTTGACAAATTACTATCTAAATATGGAGTAAGACACCGTGTGGCTACGCCATATCACCCACAAACAAGTGGACAGGTCTAAGTCTCAAACAGAGAGATTAAACAAATCTTAGAAAAGACTGTCGCCATATCTCGGAAAGATTGGTCATCTAAACTTAATGAAGCTCTATGGGCTTATAGGACCGCTTACAAGACACCCATAGGTACTACACCTTTCAAACTAGTTTATGGAAAATCTTGTCACCTCCCAGTAGAACTAGAACACAAAGCTTATTGGGCGATCAGAACTCTCAATCTAAACTATAATGCTGCAGGAGAAAAGCGAATCCTAGACATTAACGAATTAGAAGAATTAAGGTTAGATGCATATGAGAATGCTAAGATATATAAAGAAAGAACCAAGCGATGGCATGATAAACGCCTATCTAGGAAAGAATTCAGTGTGGGAGACGTTGTACTCCTCTTTAATTCAAGACTTAGGCTCTTTCCTGGAAAATTAAAGTCTAGATGGTCAGGACCCTTTGATATAACTAAAGTATTCCCAAGTGGAGCAATAGAAATTAAGGGTAAGAATAGTGAACCATTCATAATAAACGGACAACGTCTAAAACACTATCATAAAGTTGAAAATAGAGATTATGCGAATAATCTAAAGCTTTTAGAATTGTCCACTAATTCCCCTGATTAATCTAAACCAAAGCATTACGTCAGGCTTTTGACAATAAAAACAGCGCTTAGTGGGAGGCAACCCATTTACTTATTTACTTATTTTTAGCTATTCTTTTCTTTTAGCACATTGTTATCTATCGTTTTTACTATTTGTTTAAATTGTTTTGTCAGTTTTATTTTACATTACTATTATCGCCATTACATTATGCATTTCATTTTCTTATTTTTATCTTAAATCACTTTTTACAGATTTTCTAAAGTCTTTTCCACTGATTTGTTTTCCCCATATTTGCACTGACCATGGCTAACCAACCAATTAACTATATGGAAACCAAATTTAGAGGTAGGAACCAAAGAATGAAGTTTGAAGAGTTATCACAGAGGCAAATGGATTTGACCCTGTACCCAGATGATAAGACTATGGAAACCCTAGGTATACATGATAGTGTCATGTACTTGTTCAACCGACTCGGATGGGAGAATGCATTGATCCAACATAAGTTTGCGACTTACCGCGAGCTTACCCTTGAGTTCCTTAGCTCCTTACTTTACTTACCTGAGCGCGGTTTTGGATTTAGGAAAGGATTTATTAGTTTCCGCCTATTTGGAATAGAATACGACTTTAACCATAAAGAACTAGCTGACTTGTTAGGATTCCCTAGTGGACCATTTGCTTTTACTACCACACATGTAGAATTGATGGATGTGGAGCTAGATTTCTTTTGGGGAACTCTAACCGGAAACTACCACCCTGAACCAAATAACATGAATAATGATGAGATCCATAATCCTGCTCTCCGTTACTTCCACAAATTCCTTGCCCACACCTTCTTTGGAAAAGAAGAAAACATTACCGGAGTTTCTAAAGATGAAGTATTTATTATGTCATGGTTCACTAATGGACAGTCTGTTAATGGTGTACCTTTCATGATGCAAACCTTCACCCGCATCCAAGAAGAACCTGAATTACCTATATTAGTAGGAGGTCTTGTAACCATGATTGCTGATGCCATAGGACTTAGGTACCAACTGGACAGGTGCAACCGTCTAGGAACAATCCGCCCTATGAATCTTAAATTCTGCTTCAATAGACATATCATAAGGAATTTAGGACGCCCACCTTTTGAGTACCTAATCCGGAACGAAGTAGTAACCCTGTTCACATTGCCCAATCATGCTCGAGTAAGTGTTCACAATAAGGATAACTGGCTGTATGAGTTAAACCCACCTGATTATCCAGCTACTCCTGAAACACCTCAGTCTCACAGGATAACAGATGATATAATGACCGCTGTTGAAACTGATCCTGAGACACCTCCTGGTTACCATGACATTGACCCAACTGACAAAGTACATGAAACCCCTGGAGTGAATCAAGGAGATTATGCTAACAACTTACAAAACATCATGAACACTCTCAATGCCTACCAAACTGACATTAATCTATTCAAAGAAGACATTAAGAGCATGCGATTGGACATTATAGGATTGACTGACATGGCCTGCGAACAGTTCTATCATTTGGACTCCGCCATCGAAGACCTGAAGAAACGCTTTTGAAAATGCTATAAGTGATTTAGTTTATTTTTTCTCATTATTTTCGTTTCTAGTTAGATTTATCTTTCGCAACAATTTCATACCGCAATTTCCGTTTTTGTAATTTCATTTTCAATTACTTTATGCAATGCACCTTTAATTTCAATTATTTCTCCATTTTTAGCAACTTATATATTTTTTCTATATACTGTTATGCCTGCATTATTTCATGTATACAATCTTTCATGCAAGTTCGTATAATACTGTGTTGCAAATTATATACAATATGGTGTGTATTTAATATAAGTGTTACTAAAGAAAATAAATTATTACTAATTTATGAATCACGTGAGAAAATGTTTCTTTCTGGGAATTATTCAGCAAAGCATGCCCTCACGGTCGTCACACCTATCTTACGATCGTGACGTGCTCATTTAGCGTGTCACGACCGTCACGCCCCTGTCACGACCGTGACGATCCCTATTACAGGAATCGTGAGAAACAGAACTGTTTCTCATCGTGCCCCTTCTTCTTCTTCCTCCATAACCTACCCAAAAACTACCCATTCCTTCCATAACCGCCGTAACCTCCCCATTACCCCCATTAACCCCCCATTATCATCAACCATCTCATTAACACTCTCCCTTATTTAACCCGAACCTCTATCTCCCTCATTCTACCATTTTTCTCACAAAACTTCACAAAAACCTTCTTCCCTCACTCTTCACTCTTGCATGCTATGGATTCCATCACTTTTAGAGAAGGTGAAGCTGGAGTAACCCAGAGAGACCGTTTCATCCGATTCCAAAACCGCGGTGTGCAACCTACCCGCTACATTGCCACTGACTGTCTGCGGGAACTCGGAATGTTGGCCAGCGTTCAAAGCCTACTACAAAAGGTCGGTCTGTGGGATCTCTGCCGTCAACCTCAGCCCACTTTCGAACTTCTGACGCTGGAGTTCTTAAGCTCTTACAGTTACATCACCCCTCCCGGTTCTCAGAGTCAGCTCACCGGCATCGCAACATTCCGATTGCACGTCCAAGAGTTCAACCTCCCGCAAACCAGGATAGCCGAGCTGTTAGGCTTCGATCACGGAACTGAAGCCCACCGTCGCGTGCCCGATAATTTTAGTGAACAAGCTTTCACTCTATGGCACGACTTAACCAACACCCGTGCATCCACCTTCCAGAGCCTCAACGCCACACACATCCACAACCCGGCAATCCGCTATTTTCACTGGGTCATCTGCAACACAATCTTCGCTAGAGAAAGCAACCATAAGCTCAACTCCAAGGAGCTTCTGTTCTTATACTGCGCTCTTCATGACGAGCCGATCAACGCTGCCCCTTTCATGCTTCATCACATCCAGGCCATTGCACAGCGAGGCTCCTCCCCGTTCTTCATAGGCGGCATTGTCACCGCCCTCGCCATTCAGTTGGGGATTGGTGACGCGCTCGTTAATCAGCCTCACCTAGCCGCCGAATTCCTCACCAAGAGCTATTGTAGGTCCGCCCACCTGATCGCGCAGAGAGAGGATGGCAGGTATAGCCCTGTTGTCAATGGCACCATTTTCCACCACATCATTCTACCATCCCGCAGCCGCATCGATCCATCCAACCGAGCCAACTGGCTCTTTGTTTTACCTGCTGCTGCCGATCACGTCCCGGTTCATGATGATCAGGCAGACGCTCCAGTGGACGAGATGCAGGACGCTATGGATGCAGCTGAGCCTGTCCAGGATATCCCAGAGACATCTACCCGACAGCCCCCTGCTCCCGCAGTCACACTTGAGGAAGTCCTCCTTGCGATTCATCAGCAGAACCAGATGAACGCCGCACTGGAGCGAAGGCAGAAGGCGCAATATGATGCTTTACTCGGCACTATTGCTGCAAACCAGGAGGCCACTAATGAGCGGTTTGGAGAACTTTTCAGCGAGCTAGAAGCGCTCCGCATTAGCATTACTGCTACCTCCGGCACCGGTTCTGATCCTGACGCGACTCCCTCCAGACGCCGCTCTCGCACCAGAGGCCGAGCCCGCGGTCCTCAGCAGCCATAGTTTACCTTTATGTTTGTTTTTCGTTTTAGTCTTGTACTGTATTTGTACCGCATTTATATCACAACATTGAGGACAATGTCTGATATAGTGTGGGAGAGGTACCTTTCATTTCCGCACTTTTCCATTTCGTTGTACTTTCAATTCCGTTGTATTTCTTTTAGCAAATTAATGAAATGAGCAAATCTTTGCGTTATTTTCTTTAATTTCGAGCTTTCCCCGATTATTAAGCTATACCAGAAAAATCTTTAATTATTCGCATTACCCGACTTACCTACGGAATCGTAACTAGGAAGCCGAGAACGATTAAACAAGACCAATACAATCTTGACATCTTTGACTCCCTGCTTAAGCAATTCCATCCCGATCACCATTGCGAGTACACCTTTAGTTTCAGTTCAAAAGTAACCCCCAGTAGTTTATACTAGCAGTCAGCACCGTCTGAACACAAACCACGTGGGGAGCCGATGAATATAAGCGTTTGATGCCTAATCAATAATGATCCTTCATATCTTGATGCAAAATGAAAAGAAATTGCACCAAAGTACACGGTCGCAGATAAGAAACGAGAAATATGAGAAGGAATCCGTTTCGAGTTGGTTCAGAGGTATTGGTTCTGAACTCGGTAGGGCGTGCTACGGCTCGATCCCCCACAACCTCCGAATCGGATAAAACATGAAGGGTTACCACACTCGTGTACCAGACCCCGTGCTCAAAAAGGATCAAAATCGCTAACCGGCTACTCCACTACGTGCGTGCTAAGGCAAAGGGCTTAATGTGACTGCGCTAGAACGAAACCGGGCGAAATAAGATCGAAAAACTCTAGGTGAAATCGTAATGTGATTGCCGATTGTTTCGTTTAACGGGAAGTCGACGACATAGCTTGTTGCTTGTGTCATTAGTGTATCGGTAGTGTTATATCAAAGTACCGGAGTATCCGACAAAACGATCCACCGTACGGTTTGTTATGAGTATGCGTGAGTAAATTCGTGTCCGCCGATTTTCAACCGACTATTTGCTTGAGGACAAGCAAAGGTTTAAGTTTGGGGAAGTTTGATAACAAGAAAACGCATCGATTATATCGCTAGATTTCATTGACGTTTTATCGCGCATTCACCGTTTTAACACTCGATTTCTCGAGTTTTTCTTACTATTTTGCAGGTACATTGTTATGTGAAGCTAAATCATGAATTAAGAGAAAAGGAACAAAAGAGACCACAAGGAGATGAAGAAATGCAGAAGCCTGCAAAAAGACTGCATAATTTGTTGCAGCCACGATCGTTACAAGGGTGTCACGACCGTGACACCCCAATTTGGGCCATCACGACCGTAAGAGAGTGGTCACGACCGTGACACTTAAAACCCTCAAATTACGAACGTGAAGACCTTGTCACGCCCGTGACAAGGATAAAACTTGGTTTTGACTCAGACTACGTCAAGGCACCACTTGAAGACCACTTCTCCTCTTATTTCTCCTCAAGGCAGCACGTGAAGACCACTTCTCCCATTTTTGTTGCCACGTTCCAGCATCCCTTCAACAACTTCAGCAGGGCCCATGCAACAAAGGACCAGGAATCCAGCCCATTAAGGACTCTATAAATAGTACAAACTCTGTGAACTCAGGGACAGACTTCATTATTCAAAATTCCTGCGGAAGCTCTGCCAAACTGCCTTACGAACCAGCATTTCCATTCCAGCATTATTTTTAGTTTCTGTTTCGTTTTTATTTGTATCCAAACCAACCGTGTAACAATTTCCAACATCAGGAAATTGTTATACATTTATTTGTTTCTAAACCTTCAGCATTCGTTTATTTTTAATTTCCGCCTACTCCGAGCTTTCCGGTCTGTGGAAGAAGGAGTCTGCTCAAATATTTGTTAATCAGGTTTTTCAATTTATTGCAATTTAATTTAATTATAATGTCTATTTATTTTTCTGCCATGAGTAAGTTATTATTTAATTCTCTGTCTGGTTCAACCTCGATGAGTAGCTAAACACCTTAGGGCGGTATGTAGTTATAACAAACTTAACCGGTAAAATATAACCATAGGCTGAAAATAATTAATCACTTAACATTCTGGCCGATACTTTTTAATTGAAATAGACCTTTTCGTTACGAGAGTAAGAAAAGGGTATTAGGTTGGGTCAAGACCATGAGAGTGTGAGATTTTAACCAGATAGCTAAAGTTAGGCATTTAAATTAAACACAGCGAGAGCGCTTTAAGATAAATTAGAATTATTTAGTTTCCAAAAATTACCTCTAAACACTTATGGGCTAGCGAGAGCAGGCATAGGGCTTTAGGGATAAGATCTGATATAAGACCACGAGAGTGTGAGTTGAGGGTATTTAAACTGGTAATCTCTACCGAATAGATTAAGTGAACATCTTTATAAGCCTAGGTTAGAGTGACCCACCTAAGTTAGTATAATTACATACCGACCGCCTTAGTATTACTTTATTAAAAACTTAAATCTAATTCCGCCTTTAATAGTCTTAAAAACCAACAACAATCGTGACAACCATTCGCCTTAGCTAAACTAGAAGTTCATCTAGCACTAAGTAACAATAGAATCCCTGTGGATCGATAATCTTAAATATTACTTCGATAGGCTGTGCACTTGCAGTAAGATACCGCTAGACGCATAAGTAGACACGTCTTTAGCCCATCAGAGGGTTAGGCGAATATGAAGCGGCTAAATAAAAAATTTTATTTTTTTGAATTTTATTTAAAGGGAAGAATTAATTTTTGCATTTAAAAGGAGAAATTATTTTAATTTTTGATATTTTTTTTAAAAACTTGTTCTATTTTGATTAAAGAAAAATGCTTTGATGAAGAACAAATCTGTTTTAATTTTAAGGTTTTAAATTAAGAAGAGTTTGTTTTTAATTTTTTTGTAATAAAAAAATATTTTAATTTTAATGTTAAAAAAAATGTTTTAATTTTTTGAAATTTTGTTTTGATTAAGAAAGTTGCTTCTTAAAAAAAGGGTTCTTAATTAAAAAAGAAATGGTTTTTTCAAAAAAAAGGTTTTAATTTTTGCCTTAGGGTTTTAAAAATAAAAGAAGTGTTAGTAATAAATTAAAATATAATGTGATTACTAATTACTGTTTTAAAAAAATAATAATATTAAGATAAAAAAAAAAGATAATATAATAATATGATAATATAATAATATGATAATATAATAATATGATAATATAATAAAAAAAAAAAGAAATAGAAATAGAAATAAAAGGAGTGGGGATAGGTGGATGGTGTTGCTGTGTTGTTTCGAGGGTTTGGGAAAAAACCCTTTCCCTTCATTTTAGGGTTTGGGAAAAAACCCTTTCCATTCATCTTCCTAACCGGCGGCGGATGTCTTCCATGGTTCAGAGCTTTTCTCCTCATCTTTCGCTTGCATGTCTTCTTCTTCCTCTTTCTAATTCTTCTGTTCATCTGGAAGAAAAAAAACAAACATTGTTATAGTGGCTTACCCTTTTCTCTATGATTTTTGGTTCCGGTTTGACTATTTCTCGTCCGTTTGGATGATGGATTTCGTCTGTGGTGGTGGCTGCGGCCGGTGATGAAGTTATCTTTTGAGGCGGTGATGGCGGTTCGTTGATGTTGATGATGAAGCTTTGAAGGTTTTTTCAAAGATCTCCCTTCTTCTGATAAGTCGTGAGAACGACCGCCGTCTTTTTTCTTTTTGTCTCCTCCCTTCATTCTTTTACAACTTATGTTTATATAAGTATCAAATTAGGGTTAACTCTAACCTAATGCCCATTTTAAAGCCCAACTTAAATTAATATTAGTGATAACTAAATAGAATTTAAATAATTAAAATAAAATTAAAATGCAAAAAAACATAAAAAAAATTATGTTAAAATGAAATAATCATAATAACAAATTTTTAATATTAACATGAAATAAACGTAGCAGTTTTTTTTATCATAATAATATTAACATGAAATAATCATAATAATAATTTTTTTGATATTAAAATAACATAACAAACTCATATTAAAATGAAATAATCATAACAAAACTAAACAAACAAAAAAAATCCTTTTTATTAAAATGAAATGAAACAATTTTTTTTATTAATAATGACATGACACAAAATTCTTTTTTTTTTTTAAAAATGAAATGAAACAAAATTCTTTTTTTTAATAATGAAATGAAACAAAAGGAATTAAAATTTATTAAAATGAAATGAAACAAAAACAATTAAATTTTTTATGAAAAATGAAATGCCAATCCACACCATCCGATTAATCTCTGTCTCCGATACCACCCCCGACTAATCTTTTCGAAAATTTAAATGAAGCTTTATCAGAATAAATCCAACCCGTCGATTCCTCAAGTGGACATATCTTTCCGACTATCCTCTATGATTAAACACTTTCTATCGACACCCTCGGCCTCAATTCTCATCAACAAACTCAAATAGCTCAAATTCCATGACTACAACTCATATTCAAGAATTGGCAACCGACTACGAATAAATGACCCTTTTACCCTTCACCAAGCTAAAGAGCGCGCAACGTGATTTTTCCTGCAAAATCAACAGACTACACAAACCTATTAGTGACTGGTTAAATGCAATGAAAAAATGCAATGGAATGCGAGCTGAATCGACTAATCTTAGGGCAAAATTTGGGGTGCAACACAAAGATTGGAGGGAGGATGACGAAAACGTTATACCCATAACTGCTGTCAGTATGCTTTCAATCCAACTTTGTTAACGATGTAAGGTATTGTTTCAATCCCCAAACACTAGATAAATAAGGAAGTTAATCCCTTGTCAACCCCTTCGAGCCCAGAAGTTAGAGTTTCTTTCTTTACAAAAAACCCGCAATCTTAACCTAGGGCATGGGTAGTTCTTAGTTAACTTAGTTGTGTGTTCCTGCAATACACCTTTCATATAAATTTCCTTCGCACACAACAAGTAAGTTTCGAAGATGCTTTTAAGCCAAAACACCGATGATGGTTCACTGTGATCATTAAGCCAAGCAGTCGCTTTCTTTCTTCCAAAAAAAATCAAAAGAAAAAGTCCGCTAAGTCAAAACCTATGAAGGAGACTTAGGCAAAACTGGGGCATCCTGCTGACAGTGTATTTTAAAAGAAACAGTTCAGGCAAAAGTTAGGGATAATAAAAAGAGGAGGTCTTTAAATCCTTACCCTGAAAATCCTTAATTTCAAAACAACCAAATGTTGTAAGGAAGTAGTGGCTGCCTTTTCATAGGTCCCTTGATTTCTCAACCATCATTGGTACCATTAGTGCAATTCCTAACCTATAGGAACCTAAATGCATAATGAGTTAACTGAGCGTAGGACTGAAGATTATCACGTAGATTGGGTGGGCCTAAATAAATATTGAGCCTTTATCCTTTTCTTCTTAAACCGTGAACCAGGCCACGTTACAACCCTCAAAAGATACTAACTGAAGCAAGGTTATTTTGAAAGTGTACTACAACAAGGTTGTGTAAGCTGACTCCAA
Organism: Lathyrus sativus; assembly: GCA_963859935.3. Classification (NCBI taxonomy): domain Eukaryota; kingdom Viridiplantae; phylum Streptophyta; class Magnoliopsida; order Fabales; family Fabaceae; genus Lathyrus; species Lathyrus sativus. The sequence continues at coordinate 389,926,154 of OZ012737.1, forward strand.
AAGATCTTTGCAAATCATTTATTTTGGCAGTACACCTTTATTTTACACTTTGAGCATTTTGAACCACCGTGTTCTGACCAACGACTCATTTATTTCTCATCTTTCAAAAATAATTTTGATTTCAAAAGTTACATGAACATTGCATTACCATGTTTGTATAAATATTTTTGGTTGCAAGTTCCTCTAAGGAATTTTCAAACAAATGAGAAACTTGGTCAAGTGATCCTATCAGGGGCAAGTTCCTTTTACATCCTGTCTAAGAATAAATTCAATATTTGTTCAAGGAAAGTCCTTCTCAGATTGGGATTATCCAAAACTTTTTCAAGACACAGACTGGGGCAAGCCTTCTGAGGGTACAGTAAAACAATCATTTTCACGAGTCAGACAAGTTGAAGTGATTATTAGTTCGTCTATAACAGAAGGCTTAATCTGGGGTGGTTTGCTTGAAGGATCCCCAAGCAGCTGTGCATCCTTCCTACAAGGATCATCAACTTGATACAGTTTAGAAGTGTGGCAGAGATGTGTTCAGCAGTAGCATCTTTAGTCCCCGAGCAGAATAACATTGATCTCTGTGTTGAGGAATCAGTCTTCCAGTTTTGTCATCTTACCAAAAGAGTCAAGCCATGTCGTCGGCGTCTGCATTTGCATTTGATCATATATCATAGCATAATTCATATACATATACATATCATGAGTGTTTCATCCTCATTTGCATTTCTCCCGAGGTTGTGTTTTATCCATGTCTTACCTTGTGGTCAAAGTCCAACTTACTTGGCACCTACCAAATAGATTTGTCGTGTCTAACTGACGTTCTTCCAGATATGACATATTTCTTATCCGATTTTTTTTCTGGATATGTTTGTTCCTCTTGCACCTAATACCACTCTCGGATATTATGATTATACCTTTCATTCAAAGCCATTATTGGATGTCTAGTATCCTTTTTATTCACTGTCATTCTTAGATGTCACCCTTATATTTGTGTCTCTTTCTGATGGTTTTCCAGATCGAGTCGTTGCTTTGATGTTCTTCCAGATCTTATCTGATGGTTTTCCATATATTCCTTTGTGATTCTGATGTTCTTACAGAATCTTTCTGACGGTTTTCTGGATTTATTCCTCTCTCTAATGGGTTTCCAGATTGAGTCTTTGTTCTGATGTTTTTCCAGAACTTATCTGACGGTTTTCCAGACATTCCTTTTGATTCTGATTTTTTTCCAGAATCTTTCCGATGGTTTTCCGGATACGTTCCTCTTGCTGATGGTTTTCCATATTGATTCTTTGTTTTAATGTTCTTCCAGAACTTATCTGACTGTTTTCCAGATATTTCCTTTGATTCTGATGGTTTTCTAGAATCTATCCGATGTTTTTCCGGATTTGTTCTCCCTCTGATGTTTTTCCAGTTTGATTTTGTGTTCTGATGTTCTTCCAGAACTTATCTGATGGTTTTCCAGATATTCCTTTAATTCTGATGGTTTTCCAGAATCTATCCGATGTTTTTCTGGATATGTTTCTCCTTCTGATGTTTTTCCAGACTTAGTTTTGGTTCTGACGTTCTTCTTGTACTCCTTTGTTGCTTATCTGATGTTTTTCCAGATATGTCTTCAAACTTGTCCCATACATTTATTGCTTTCCTAAATGTTTCAGATGTACCTTCAGAGACCTTGTCGTTATTTCATGCTCTTATAGATGTTCTCATGTTGTTTCTTTCTCCCGGAGTTTATTCGATGTTTTTTCGAGCATCTCTGGTGTGCTTCAGAGTTCATTCGATGTGCTTTCGGATGTCCCTGAAATTTGTTTCTTTGTCCCAGAGTTCATTCGATGTTTTTCTGAGTGTCTCTGGTGTGTTTCAAATTTCATTCGATGTTCTTCCAGATGTTTCTGATGTTTATTTCTCCCTATATATTTTCCGATAATTCTTGAAGATCCCGCTCGATCTCTTTGTTTAACGGAATGTCCGAAAACTCCAGCACTTGTTGTTTACCTGATCCTACCGCCGTGTGGATCCCGTGTTACCTTGTCATCCTAGAGTGCCAACCGGTCGTGCCTGAATCCGTTGCATAACTACTCTTGGATATTCCCCAGTGGAGGTCGTCTCGTCGGTGCCCTCTCAATTGAGGATCTGATTCTTACCGTTCTTTCTAAAATGACAATTAGTTGTGCTTACGTCTGTGGATCCATAACTTTAGAATTCCCTGGTGTCGTGCTGCTTCCCAGTGCGTCGTATTTCCCAGTATGGTTTGTTCGTCGCGTCTGTCCCCTGTGTCGTTTGCATCCGTGCATTTGTCATTGCAGCATACGCATCATACTAGAATCATAACATTGTTAGCATTATAGTTCGCTTCGTTTTGTCCATAGCATTGCATAGCACTGTGTCTAAGGGCAAATATTTTCGGTTATTTATATTTAAATCCCTTTCACCGGGACTTCTCGAGTCTCTGCTGCTCAAATCATTCGGTGAAGTTATTTAAATAGGGGCAACTGTAATACCCCAAAATTTTCCCCGAGATTATTAGGTTCATTTTGAATGTCATCTCATTCTGTATGGCATTTTAACTAGCCGCTAACCGGTTTGTTCAGTCTGTTGGTTTTGCAGGAAAAATCACACTGCACGCTCCTTAACTTATGAAGGGAAAAATGGTCCTTAATTTGCAGTCTGCTGACAATTCATGAAGCCAAGTCTTCATCAGAAGTTCCTCGAATGATTAGGGTTCCCATCTCTGAATCATGTGACTTATTTGAGGATGAACTGAATTTCGCAGCAGTTTTGACGTCAGGTTTCTCGTGACACAGTACATTTTATTCAAGGGCCGAGTTTTAGTCGTCAGACGGATTTCCGAAATACTGTTTGATTCCGGAACGATATGGAGCTGAATACATTGAGATATCAATGGATTCATGGTTTAAATCGGTGCGAGAATTTGCTTTGCAGGATTTATTCTGACAAATATACTTTTTCCTGTTTCTGCTGGCCAACAATAGGGTTTTAAAGGAACAATGGAATTTCGGCATGAATTAATTTGCAAAGGGATTAGTCGAGTTTAGCAGTTGTGGAGAATTTAAATTGGGCAAATTGATCAATTGTCAAAATTTGGAGGTTGGGACGTCACAGTTTAATCGGAAAATTTTCATTGATTAAATTTAATTAACTTAGTTTATTTGATGAATTCAATCAGACGGGTTTTAACCAGATGAAGTTAGTCGGATTGATTAATTTGGATGGGTCTAATCAAATAAGTTTAGTCGGGAAAATTGACACAGATGAATTTATTATGGATGCAAGCATTTGGACTTGGTGGGGCGAATTTATTTGTATGAACTAATCTGGAGGAATTTAATCATATAAATTCAATTAAATGGATTTATTTGGGTTGAATTTAAGCGGATGGATTATCGGTTGAATTTAATCTAATAAATTTAGTCGGATGAGTTTGTTCGTTTGAGTTTAATCGGGGAAATTATTTAGAGATTTTTATCGGATGATTTTTAATCAGAGAAATTGGATTGCAAAAATAAAGAATCGAATTTATCATTTGAATTCTATTTTTTTATTACAAAAGGAGTTACAATTACAAGATTAATTTCACACTACAAGATAATTGCCTAAAATCTAAAGTCCTAAAAGTCCTATTTTTCCTAAACATGTCTTCGGGTCCGATTCTTCGAGTTCCGATTTTTCTAAACATACATGGAAAATCAACAACAGAGCAAACAATTTTTTTTTAACGGTTAGAAATTTGGTTTTTTGTTGGTTCCGATACCCTTAGTTTAATTTCATCATCGGGTACGTCGAGAGGGCAACGACGAAGTCGAAGCCAACTCCCGACTTATTTTCTCAACTCCAGCTCGGACCCGGCAGTATCTGTTCTAAGTTTCCAACCAGAGAGAGAAAGTGGGAAAAAGTGATTCGCAAAAAAGTGATTTTTGAAAAAGTGCTTTTGAAAAAAAAGCATTTTTCTTGCAAAAAATTGGTTTTGGCCAAACAAGTCATAAACACAATTTTCTAGAAGTTTCTGAACCCAACTGATCAAACCATAGGCAACAAAATTCTTGGAAAAAATTGCAAGAATCTCTCAACAGCAAGCCAGCCAAGACCGCAAAATCTGCAGCCACAACAAACCTTCCTGAAATATTGTAACCAGTAAACAACATTAAAATAAATCACAACAATCAGTAGCAAAATTTCCAGAAAATACTCGCAAATCCAGGCAACAAAACCGTGAGAAAAACCAAAATCATATGAATCCAGGCCCACTAAAATCAAGAATGTAAGAACGTTATAAAACATCATCAAGAAGGGAAAATCAAGGGGGCATAAAATGGGAGAGGAACGTTAAATCGTCATCATAGAAGAATATAAACCAAGATCGGAAATCAAAAGGAAGATTAGAGACGTTCATCATCCACGAGCCACCAGCCTCAGTTCCATCCTCATTGGCCGCACAACCGGAGCAACTCAAGAAAACCGCTTCAAACCCACAACAATCGGGTGAGCAAATTTGACAATGACCGTTTTTTTAGTTTGCGTTTTTCAGGGAGCAAGAACCAAATAAGAAGGATCTATAGCCATGCAAGTAAGACGGGAGAAATTTCAGAGTAAAAACCATGGAGAATGGCCGACGGCCGTTAAAGGAGAAGAAGAAGATTAAAAAAAACCTAGATGCTGAAACATCAACGAGCAGCCCCTTCTTATTTCCTTCAATTTTCTTTTTTATTTTAGTTATTTTATATTCATTTTATTTATGTTTTTAAATTGTATTAATTATATTGGTTGTAATTAACATGAAACCATTTTAGTAAAACGTGTAATTAGTTTTTTTAAAAAGAAAATTTAAGATCCTTTTTAAAAACAATTATTTAAAATTAAATTTGTTTTAAGGATAAACCATTTTTTTATTTTAGCCAAACCAATTTTTTAAAATAACCACAAGTAGGTTAAGTTAGTTTTATTAATAAAACATATTTCTAAATGATAAAAAAAACCATTTCTTTAAAAATTAAAAAACAATAAAAAGTGAAACTTCAATTTCTAAGTAAAAACTGTTGTTATAAATAAAGTAAATAAATAAAATTAAAAGTTTTGTTTAAATTTAAAAGCTTTTCTTAAAACTTACTAAAATTTCTAATTTTTTTTAAATAGAAAATTATTTTTCGGAAAAATCTCATTGTTAATATTTGTTTTCTTAGAGATTAAACTAATCCTTCTGTAATTATGTGAGTCCATCGTCGCCTTTTATCCTGCCATTTTCTTGCTTTTGTTTCATGGTTGTAATTGACACGAGTGATCGTCGCTCTGCCCTTTTTCACTGCTTTCATATTTTCCACTATTTCAATCCTGTTGTATAACAAGTGTCGTTCATTATTTACCGTTAAGCCTTCCGAAGGTCTAGGTCTAACAGTTTGACTACCGAGTCAATAACCCTAACCTTTGAATATTTCAAAACCCTAATCCACCTAGGTGTCCCGCCGTGGACGAAATTACCCTTTACCCTAGCATTAGGTTAAGGAGTCAGCGCACTCTGTATTAGTTTCCCGCCGTGGAATACCTGTTTTACCCTTTTTAATTTCAATTCAACTATTTCTAACGTAGAAATAGGAGTCTCCGCACTCCACGTAAGCGCTTCCTTAAGAACGCTTATTCCCCTTTGAAACCTTGACCACAGTCAAGAAGTTTATAACCTCCCTTTCAAGGGGAACTACGATTACTGTGATTTCATTCCCTACCCAGGATACGTAGGCACAAGATGTGAATCTTGCCGAGTAAACTTAGGACTAACCCTTAGGTCTTTATTCTCACCTCTTAACCCTTAGCAATATACCCTCAAGAAAATAATAAAGCAAAATAGTAACGGTAAACAAAAGGTTCCTGTAGAGTACTACAGAAGTTTAGGGTGCTAATACCTTCCCTAAGCTTAACCAACCCCTTACCTAGATCTCTCCCCGCATTGTTTACGATGTAAAATGTAGGTTTTGCTTCTTTTGACCTTTTCCTTCAGATAAATCAAAGATCGGTTGCGAATAAAATATTTGCGATTCAAATTAATTAATAATTTTATATCCTATTCTCACTGCAACACCTACGTATCCTGACGAGAATAGAATCAGAGCATTCGTAGTTCCCCTAAAGGTACGAGGAACCATTGAATGTGGTCAAAGTTCCAAGGGGGAAGGTTGTTTGATTGATTCTAGGAGAAGAGACGAGTCATCATCTTAGGGAGAATACTCGACTTAACCACCACAAACGTATAAGAGATGATCTTTGTGTCGCATTGAGAGATGGGCTCGACTCGGATCTATAATCAACGAGTATGCCACATACCTTTCTCAAGCAGAGAAGATGCTACATCTTTCTTGATGGTGTTATGGGATAGGAGAATCACATCTCGACTACACAAATGAATCACATCTATTTTTCTTGTGAGAGAATAGGGGATTTAGTTATGAGTTATCTAAGTTGAAAACTTAGGAGAGCCTATCTTAGATATAAGGGTATGACCTAAGCTGATCAACATGAAAAGTCAGGGATCAAGCAGGGAAATGATGCATATGCATAATGTAGTGTGTATAACTTAAACAAGTCACACACAAATTCTTCCCTTTGGACATAGACGTGTTCAAACGATAAAGATTTAAAGACCATGAATAATTTCCAAATAAGCAAAAGTGAACAAGATATAGTCATGCAAAGATTAATTGCGAAATCAAAACCTAAAGAGGATTTTCTAGCCTAGTGTTATCATATGATGGTTCAGAACTTCAGATCTAACTTGATTTGGTTTATCGAAGCTAAGATCAAATTAGGGATCCTTACAAAAGGCGACAGGCACGTAAGGATTTGAATGCTCATACTACTCATACTTCATCGCGAAAGCCACAACATTTCTTTAGACGGAAAAACAATCATGATTCTAAAAATCTTAGACAACAAACTAAAAGAAATAAGAAATTCTACAAATTAAAACCTAATAAAAGTATAATTAGAAAACACTTAGTATTCTATAGGGAAAAAAACGTGATCTAATGGAAATCTTAATTAGAAAATAATCGATATCCTAAAAAAATAAAATTTAATTGGGATCTAAATAGTTTACATAAAAAAACAAAATCAAGCTCTAGTTATGAAAATTTTTAACATAATAATAATAATAATAAAACTATAAAAAAGTTGAAAGCAATAGGGTGTGTGTTGCTGGATACGGGGTATGGTTTGTAGTGTCATTTTTGGAAAAGAAATAAAAAGGAAAAACACGGGTTTAACTACAAGGCCTGTAAGCAACAATATTGCCAACTGCAAGAACAACGAGAAAACAAATCAAGCCACATTACTGTCTTACTACCTATCACTCACCATATCTCCCTCTAATCAAAATCTGCGCCGTCTATCTCAAACTCCGCCGGAGGTCACACAAGGGTTTCGTCGGCATAAAATTAAGCTTCTCACTCGTCATGACTTTAAGTTCAGTTGCAGTGGAGGGGGGTTCGGAACATCACTCTTCTCGATTCAAAAATGGAATAGCGGCAGTTTGGGTGAAGTTCACAAATATACAAATGATTCTCACTAGTTTAAATTTAAGGATTATTTACCTTCAAAGAGTTTGACGAGATGTTTTCGATGGCGCCGGTTTCCAGGTATTCGCCCCTTTTGTGTTCTTCTTCGTGAAAATTTTCGTTGTGCATTGATGATGCTGGTTGTGTGTTGATTTGTTTCTGCTCTCGTCCCCCCTGTGTCTATTAGTTTTGACCGTTTTTATATCCATTTGAAAAAAAACGAATTGTGTGGTTTTGAAATCTTTTTATTTTCTGAACCGACATGTCTAGACACATTTGAAGTTTGTCTTGAAAATCTGATAAAAACTTTCCATTTTGATTGAACGTGTGAGACATGTTTTAGATTGTTTTGGAAGGAAAACGAATTGGCCTTGATTGTGTGTTGAGCATGCTTGATTGTTGTCTGAGACACATTTTAGGAACGTAAGTGAAAAATGAATAAGTTTCCAATCTGATTGTATTGTGCTTCTTTGTGGATTACTTCGGGCGACAAAGTAGCCATGATTCCTCAATGTTACCTTCATTTTGATACTTGGTTGTACTTACCTCATCTTCATCTTAACACTTGACTGGTAGAGTGTAACACCCCAATTTTAATCGGAATATTTTAATTAATTAATTTAATTGAGAATGTTCGTATTTTGGGTGTTTCCGGTGATTTTTGGTGTTTTGTGGAATTATTGAGAATTATGCAATTTGTGGGTTATTTATTTAATTGATAGTACATAATATTAATTTATTAGTATTATTATGATATAAAATAAATAATAGTGAAAGAAGGGTAAGTGAGGGTATAATGGAGAAAGCCCAATTATTTGGCTCAAGTCTAGGTTTAACAAAAAGACAGTTCTGAAGGGTTTTTAGGATTCATTTGTGTTAACCGTGAAGAATTGAGGCCAGAGAGCTCTGAAGAGAAAATTGGAGGCAGAAGCTTGAAGGATTCCCTGACAGATTCGTGAAGGCTTTGAATCAACATTTAAGGTATGGGGAGTATAGCTTTTCATGATTTCATATGTGTAGATTTCGATGTGATTATGGTAGATTTAAGGGTTTTATGGAGAATTATGAGAAAAGGGGAGTTTTGGCCTTCGTGGCCTAAACCGATTATAGGTAAATCTAGCTGTGGTTCAATTGGGGAAAAAGGGATTTTGGCCTTCGTGGCCTAAACCGATTATAGGTAAATCTAGTCGTGGTTCAATTATGGAAAAAGGGATTTTGCCCTTGGTGGCCTAAACCGATTATAGGTAAATCTAGTCGTGGTTCAATTAGGGAAAAAGGGATTTTGGCCTTTGTGGCCTAAATCCAGTTGTGGGAACTCTGATGTTTGGTGTAGTGGTAAGTATTCCTGACAGTAGAGTATAATATGGGAAAGGGAAACCTTAGGCCTTCGTGGCCAAAACCTTGAATTGCTATATGTCTGACCCTAAAGGAATAAGAATATTTGAATGTGAGTAATTCAGATACCCACAGGGTAATTGTAGGGAAATTGTGATTTAGGACATGAATATGTTCCGGGATTGGCCTAATAAACCGTAGGTTTTGTGCCTTTATCGTCGTAGGACCTTAGGGATGATTTAAGGATGTTTTGGGGGCATTGGGTAATTGAATCGCAGAGCCTTTTGGGTAGAAATCAGTTCTGGTGCATAGAAGAATTTGCTGTCATCGCATAGTTCGCCTAGCGAAGAAAGCTTCACCTAGCAAACCATGTTGTTCCCAGACTCTCTTAGCGAAGAATCCTTCACCTAGCGAACATGCCAGCGAACATAGCAGAGTTTCGCGAATGTTGATCGTGTGCAGCGATGCCTTGATGTTTGATTCTGTGATTTCTGTGATGAATTGACATGAGTGTGACTGTGATTTTTATGTGATGTATACATGATGACATGATGATTTATATGACTTAATATGATGATATTACCATGATTTGATGAATTTGTATGATGATATGAAATATGATGATGATTGACATGATGATGAATATGATGACTGATGATGCACTTATGATGTTATATGAGGATGATTTGTGGCATGTGCATCATGCATTCATGTGCATCCGGAATTCGGTTCAGGACCTCAATTACTTTGGCTTCAATCCCATTGTGTGGATGATTTGTGCGGTGTTTTGTTGTGCTCCGGTTCTCTAACAGAATCGATCCTATTGATGGGGATCCATGAAGGGTTGATGACCCAGTGTCCATCGCACTGTGATGATTGGTACCACATGCATTGAGTCGATGTTGCATTTGCATTTATGAGCCTTTTTGTATAAATTATGATGTTGTGGCCTGCGAGGCCTATTGAAGGATATGAATGTGTTGAATATGAATATGACACCATTATATGTTGATTTTTATACATTGGTTATTATGAATTGTTTTACTCACCCTGCCTATTTGAATGTCACCTCTACGTGGGTAACGTGCAGATGACCAAGTTTAGCCATGGACTCTGTCGAGGAGTATCTTTGAAGTTTTAAGTTTTTAGCCTTTTGGTTAGCTTAGAGGGTCTTGTTATGATATGTAACATCGGGTTGGGTTCTTTTGAGTTAAACTATATACTGTTGAGTTATTTTGCTTATTTTTCTCTAACGAGGAAACCTTGATTTATGCCTTTGAGTTCCGCTACTTTGTGTGAATTGATTATTTTGAGAAAAACTGTTGTTTACAGAGCCTTGACCAATTTTGTTGATTTGGGAAGTGTACGCCCTTTTGATGGCTTTTATGAAATTTAACAATTTTACTCTGAAATCTGTGTACTTTTGCCATGATAATTGTGGGGTAGAAAAGGGTGTTACATTAGTGATATCAGAGTAGGTCGGTCCGTCCGGCCAAGTTTTATGTTGTTAGTCCCCTGTCAGTCGATAGTGTGAGAACACTATTGATGAGTTGTTTTCTTCTAACCTTGTTGGTGGTTGCAGATGGCTGGAAGAAATGATCGTGCTATTATTGATGCGCTGGAATCACTTGCCCAAGTGATGGCTCAGAATGGTGGACCTCCAGATAAGTTTCGTGCTTTGGGATAGTTCCGGAGGAACAATCCGCCAATTTTTGTGGGCACTCATGATCCTGATGGTGCGCAGAAGTGGTTGAAAGCGATTGAGAAGATTTTCTGAGTTATGGCGTACACTGATGCTCAGCAGGAGCAGTTTGGTACGCATATGCTAGCAGAGGAAGCTGAGGACTGGTGGGATAACACTCGTCAAATATTGGAAGATGTTGGCATTGCAATAACTTGGGTTGTGTTCAAGGAAGGATTTTTGAGGAAGTATTTTCCTGATGATGTTCAGGGAAAGAAAGAGGTGGAATTCCTTGAGCTGAAAAAAGGGAATATGATTGTGGCTGAGTATGCGGCAAGGTTTGAGTCTTTGGTAACGTTTTGTCCGCATTAAAACCGTGTTGATGCAGAGATGTCGAAGTGTCCCAAGTTTGAGAATGGTATAGACCAGACATTAAGCAGGGAATTGGGTACCAACAGGTTCGTAGGTTTGTGGAACTAGTGGACAAGAGCAGGATTTATGATGAGGATAGCCGAGCTCGATTTACTCACTACAAGCAGCTGAGTGAGAAGAAAGAGAAAGGCCAGTACAAAGGTAAACCATATGTGACTTCTGGTGATAAGGGGAAGCAGAAGACTTATGATGGGAAAAAGCCAAGTGGGGGAGCGACTAATGCTCCAGGTAAGTGTTATAAGTGTGGCGAGCAAGGCCACCGTGCTGAGAATTGTAAGACGCTGAGATGTCACCGTTCGAAGGTATTACAAGTTCGGGTACCAAACACATATTCGAAGCATTCAGATCAGAAGTATCACGCCCCTTCATGGCCTCAATTTTCTCTTCCAACACACGACATCTTTCAACAAACTCAACATCCTGCGTTCATTTAGTATTCCCCACCAGGCTTGTCCCTTGTGAATTCGACGTAGTGAATGCAAAGCTATGGTATTCAACAGCATCATGAAATGAGGTATTTTCATCTTGAATAGTGTGATGTTCTTGTATAACCTGGTCCTTAACAGGAATCCGCATAGGTTGAGGTATGACGTTCTAAGTGACTATAGGCCGTTGAGGGTTGTTCTCTCTCCTTGCCAAGGCTAACATAGCTTCCACATGTTGGTCCAATTGGTTCTTCATCAAGTCAACATCTACTCTTGACACAAACTGGTTTTGCTCTTCTGAGCTCATGATTCTTTCAAAAGCTGCTTCAAGTCTGATACGGGTGTCGGGAAATCAACTGCGGATGACGGACAAAGGATGGATAATTTTTCTGGTTAAGAGAATGATACGAAATGCAAGTGCAAATGATATGCGAATGCAATGCAATGCACAAACAGGATCACAGGTTCAATCACGCTCTGAAGTTAGATGGAACAGTGGGTAAATAACAGATATCTCTGATTAAAGGAACCCCATAGGTAGGCTCTAAACGGGTAGGTGCCTAGAGTCATGGATCTTTTCAAAGATATTATTACCATGACAAAGATTCATCCGATAATAATACCCTCGAAGGATCTCTTCTAGGTGAGGTTTTTGTGTCGTCCCACGAGAAAGGCTCCTCGCGAGTCTCTACTACACAACCATCGAATCCAATGTTTCTGAAAGGGACCTCAGAGTCATAGATCGAGGTTGAAAATATCATTGTCAGAATAACGATACGTTCAAGGGATCTCATCTGATTGGGGCGTTCACATCAACCCAAAAAGGAGTGACCCTCATGAGTTAACGCTACCAACCACCATCGAAATGGGGTCAAAGGTCCTTAGAGTTATAGATTCAACCTTAAAACACTATTGTCATGGCAAAGACTCACCACAACAATAACATCCTTAAGGGAATCAACTCTAAGAGGAGCTTTCGTTTCGCCCCAACGAGAAAGACTCCTCGAGGGATTACACTACACAACCACCATTCTAATCCTATGTTTTTTCTCGGACTCCGGTGTAGAGCCATCACACAAAGTTCCAACAATCAGAGAACCCCAACAGTGTCACAAGAAACCATAATAGGATATACATATATAAAAAACAAACATGCAATTAAATAAGAGAAGATAAATACACAAACGGATGTAACTCTCACGAATCGAGTCAAGTTAGGCTTGAATCTCTCTAGCATAGGGCTATGCATAATCCCCAGCAGAGTCGCCATCTGTCGTACCTCGAAAAAATATGATCCTCGCGATGGACGCGGAAAAAAAGTTCGAACAGAGTCCCCACCGAACTTTATTCATTCCAAGGAAGTAATAGGAAAATATCGATAAAACCTTTAAAGAGATAAGAACATGGTCATCGCAACCAAATATTCTAGGTTCGGGAGTCAGTTACGTAAAGGGAAGGTATTAGCACCCTCTACGTCTGTTGTACTCAACGGGAACCTCTTGATTCGATTCATGAGAGGAATTAGATATCCTTATTTATCTTCTAAAGGAATTGCTTGCTAAAGCGAAAAGGGTGTGGTTTTAAGATAGGGTGCTCACGAAGGATTGGGGCCCTTGTGCCTACATATCTTCACTTGTAAAAAGTGGAAAATCAGAGTGTTCGTAGTTTGTGGGACTACGGGAAAGAGAGGCGATTGTGGAATTGGGGAATTATGGGGAAATGTGCTCGCCAAGATCATCGCAATCTTGTGCCTACGTTTCTTACATTCAGAAGAGAATGAAGAATCAGAGCAGCCGTAGTTTGGCCTACTACGGTAAAAGGGTTGAATTGGTTTGAAGATGGTACAGATGACGATTACTCGAAGCTTAAGAAAGACTTCTCGGACCCAAGTAATCGGGAAAGTGAGTCAAAGACTTGACTATCTCTTTTTTTTATCGTGAAAAGAAGGTTGTATTTGAATGGAACGAGTGTTTAGGTCACATTCTAACTGCTAAACATGGGCTTTTCTGCTTGCTAGGGGAGGCTGAAGCATGAGTTTGTTATGCGTGAAAGAATGGACTAAACAATGTTCTTTGGTAAAGGGGTTGAGGTTAACGAGATTTTATGAAAGACTTCTCGGACCCAAGTAATCGGGAGAGTGAACCAAATACTTGGAGCTCTCTCTTTTTCATCTAAGTGTTGATGGAAATGGATATGGTTCGAGTGGGTGGATCGGATGACATTTACTCGAAGGTTAAGAAAGACTTCTCAGACCCAAGTAATCGGGAGAATGAACCAAAGACTTGGAGCTCTCTCTTTTTCATCTAAGTGTTCATGGAAATGGACATGGTTCGAGTGAGTGGATCGGATGACGATTACTCGAAGCTTAAGAAAGACTTCTCGGACCCAAGTAATCGGGAGAGTGAACCGAAGACTTGGACCTCTCTCTTTTTCATCCTAAAGAGTGGTTGTGTTTATAAGGGTTTGAACGATGGGATGTGGTTAAAGTATTTTAATAGATGGGGATTACTCAAAGCTTAAGAAAGACTTCTCGGACCTTAAGTAATCGGAAGAGTGAACCAAAGACTTGGAGCTCTCTCCTTTTCTCATCTAATATTATGAAATATGTTTGATATAATTAGAGTGAATTAATCGGATGACGATTACTTGAAGCTTAAGAAAGACTTCTCAGACCCAAGTAATCGAGAGAGTGAACCAAAGACTTGGAACTCTCTCTTTTTCATTTAAGTGTTTAGGAAAATAGATTTGAATTTGTTTATCATTTTTAGAAGACAATTATCCGAGCTTAAGAAAGACTTCTCGGACCCAAACAATTGGGAGAGTGAACCAAAGACTTGGAGCTCTCTCTTTTTCATCTTTATTGAAATTGTATTTGAGTAGTTATTAAGTATTTTAATTTTATTTGAAGAATTTTTTTGATGTGAATCAAGGTTTGAATTTAGAGTTTTTAATGTGTATACTAGCAAAGTGGGCTAGTCTTCTAAATGACCAACTAGAGATAATTGATCAAATAGGTCTCACTATAAGGAAGCCCAGGAGTAAGCTTTAAATGTTGTGTATGTGACCAAAAGGTTGATGGCGAGGCTTTGAAAGCACTCGAATTACAAGGTAGAAAGTGGCTCGACGAATCGAGAATTTATTTTGAAAAATGTTTTGAAGCATAAAACATAATTAAGACAAAAGGGATAAAAATTATTACATTTTGGAGGGAGTTGGGGTACACTTGTTCAAATGGGGATGAAATAACATAGATACGAGTGTTTACGAACAAAAGCAAATTGAGTTTTAGAATCCCTCGAACTTGACCCGATTTTATTTATAAAACTCGAAAGGTCAAAGTTTATTAAATCACTTAATTAAATTAATCCAAACTAATTATCAAAATTATTCGATTAAAAAGAAAAATTAGTGTAATCAAATAACTAAGTTCATTGGAATTGATTAATGAAGTTAAGCGATTGGGATTTGATTAATTGATTAATCATGCTAATTAATATTAATTAACAAAATTATTCGGTTAAGTCAAATAATTAAGTTAATTGAAATTGATTTACAAAATTAAATTATTAAACCCAATTCAAAATTATTTCCTAAAAAAAACTTTATATTTTGTTCATAAGATTCTTCTAACAACAACACAAAACATAAAACAAATCAAAAGAGAGTTTGAGTTGGACCTTGTTGGAAACAGAAGAGCCGTAGGTTGAAAAGTCGTGATACCGTTGAATGAGTAATTTACGAAGAGAGAAAATGGGAATTGTGGTCGTGATACTCCCTTAACTGTCTAGTCTCCTTTGAAGATCCCATTTAGATCAACAACCTGTTAGTTTATTTATGTCCCTCCCCTCACATATCCATTGAAGCATTAATGTTGTTCAATGTCCTGTTCACTAAAGAATTATCGATATAATATATTGATGAAGGTGATTTGAGAAAAGAAGAAGAGAAATGATTCTAATGCGGTGAGTTAACGCCAAACCATACGTTATAGACGTTGCCAACTGTCACTGAAGATGCCATTCTCAACACAAAACAAAATTAAAACAACAACAGTAGTAAAAAATTAGTCTATTTTCTTAAGAAGAATACAGCTCAACATTTTTCAGATTCGAATGCCGTAAAACCAAAACAAAAATCTCAAACACAAGCTACATATATATATAAAAAAACAGCAACAAATAATTTGCATCACAAATTCAAAATGGAACGTAAAGCGAATATGAAGCCACCAAATCGAGAATGCCACCGGGTGCAATTTTTTTGTTGTCGCCATCATCTTGGAATTGCTGAGTTATATGGATCCGGTGCTGTCGTGGGATGAGGCGAGTTGCTGATGACAATGTGCTTGCTAAAAGATGGAATCCGGGATGTCGCGTTGATATTGAATCGAACCAATATCGCTAATCAACTCTCAACCTGAACATAAATAGTCACTCAAACGAACAGCACGGGAAACCAAAACAGAAGTTGAACTTAAAGAAAGCAGATCCAAGCATATACATAACCCATGCTCTTCTCTTCCACACAAAAAACAAACCAAAATCTGTAACAATTGCAATGAGCTCAAAATCAAAAATAAAGTTAAACATTGTAACATAATACATTAAATTACCAATAGAATCAGCATAAACTCAATGCAGCGGTTCACCAGTACATTTAGCAGAAATTTAAACAACAGCAGCAGACAATTGGTACCAAGATGCGAGCAAGCTAGCAAATACGTTCATGATTTTATCCAGGAAAATAAATAGAATAGTCATCACCTGTGAACTCGGACAGAAAAACAAGTTACCAACGTTTTACTTTGTTAATATTTTCGCTGATAAGTGTGAAATCGAAACAAGGGTGAAATGAAAATGTTGTTGCCAAAATCTTTTTCCACGGATCTGCAACTTGTTGCTTTCCACCCTCAAGACTTTGAGACAAGGATCAAATGCATGTCTGAGTCTAACATCAAGAACAATCGAGCTTGTGTATCGAGTTTGTCATAGTAAACATCACGTAATGGTTGCGGGGAGTTGGTGTCATGCTTGCACATATCAATCATGTACTGCTGCAACATGATCAATCGGAATGGAAAATTTGAGCTCGCAGCTGTAGGGAAAACATTACCGTCGAAGAATCTGTGGGCATTCAAAGTCACACAATGACGGTGGCTAACGGTCGTTGATCTAAGGTTATTATTGAGTCTAGATTGGAGATTTCACGACGGTGAGAAAGAGGTTTGAATCCCGGAAATTTTTTAGATTGGGGAAGGGGAGAAATTGTTTAGAGGCTATGGAAGGAAAGAATAGGTGATGGAGGAGAAGGAGATGAAGGAATCGGAGGTGAGTTTGTGAAGGTTAGGGATGAAGGCACCGACAACTATTTTGGGAGAAAAACAGTGGGGATTTTGAGGTTAGGAAGAAGAAGATTATGGTTTGAGGACTGAGTCCTTTCTCAGAGAGGAATTTGGGAAGAAAAGGAAGACTGGGCGCGGCGGCTGCCAATTGGGTTTTTTTTTAGTTCTCCAATTTGGGGCGACTTGGTTTAGCTAAGGAAGAGGAAATTTAGGGTTTTTTTTGTGTCGGAAGATGAACAGTGAAAATCTCAATTTATACCCAATTCTAACCCTAACTCCCCCTTTCCATCCAACCGTGTTTTTCTTCTAACAAATTTTGTTTTTTTTTTTATTTTTCTTTTAATTAATTAATAAAACCTATTCTAACTCTAATCTAATTAATTAATTATAAATTCTAATTTAATTTAAAAAAACCTATTATAATACTAACTCAGATTCTAATTTTAATTAAAATTCTAATTTAACCTAATTGAAATTCTAAATCTAAATCTATAATTAAAAATTTAATCTAATTCTAATTAAAAACTAAATTTTCTAATTCTATTTTAAAATCCTACTTTAAATTCTAACCTAAATCTAAAATCTATTTAAAATTCTAATTTTATTTCTAATTCTAATCTTATTCTAAACTTTTTAATTAATTAATATTAATATCATATTATATTAACATTATCTTAAAATTAAATCATAAAACAAAAATAATGATAAATAATAAAAAGAAAGCCACGTGTCACAAATTCATTGGGAAAAAGTGAAAATTTTGAAAATTCACCAATTATCAAATAAATATGCTAAATAATAAAGATTAATCATTCTCGACGTTTTGACGAAAATATAAAAGTAAATGGGACGAAAATAAACAACTATTCGGCGACAAAGATGCCTAAAAAAATAGTTTATTTTGTTGAAAATTACGTTACACTGTACAAGCGATGCGAATTGAAAAAATAAAGTCGGGCGAGTGAAAATTTAAAAACAGGTAGGACAAATTTGGGATATGACACGCATGACTTAGAGTTGACCGTCGTGGTGTTTGTGTTGAAGATTTGGAGACATTATCTCTTTGGATCTAGGTTCGAAGTGTTCAGTGATCACAAGAGCCTGAAGTATTTGTTCGATCAGAAGGATTTGAATATGAGGCAGAGAAGATGGCTTGAACTTCTGAAGGACTATGATTTTGAATTGAGTTACCATCTTGGTAAGGCTAATGTTGTAGCTGATGCGTTGAGTAGGAAGTCCTTGCATATGTCGAGAGTTAGGACTGATTGAGCAATTCAGAGATGTGAGTTTGGTTTGCGAAGAGACTCCTAGCAATGTGAAGTTGGGAATGTTGAAGTTGACTAGTGGTATTCTCCAAGAGATCGGAGAAGGTCAGGAATCTGATTTGAATTTGGTGGATCGTCTCACGTTAATCAATCAAGGTAACGGAGGTGATTTTCGGATTGATGAGAATGGTGTGATGAGGTTCAGAGATAGAGTGTGTTTTCCCGATGTGCCAGAAATCAAGAAGAGCATTCTTGAAGAAGGTCACAGAAGCGGGTTGAGTATTCTTTCTGGTGCCACAATGATGTATCAAGACTTGAAGAAGTTATTTTGGTGGCCGAGTATGAAGAAGGAGATTGCAAAATTTGTCTATGCTTGTTTGACTTGGTGAAGGTACTGTGGGGAGGACCAGCTGGAGAAAGTTGGACATGGGTACGTGAAGATCAGATGAAGGAGTCATATCCGACTCTATTTTCTTGAGGTAATTTTCGAGGACAAAAATTCTTTTAAGTGGGAGAGAGTTGTAACACCCCAATTTTAATCGGAATATTTTAATTAATTTATTTAATTGAGAATATTCGTATTTTGGGTGTTTCCGGTGATTTTCGGTGTTTTGTGGAATTATTGAGAATTATGCAATTTGTGCGTTATTTATTTAATTGATAGTAAGTGACTATAGGCTGTCGAGGGTTGTTCTCTCTCCTTGCCAAGGCTAACATAGCTTCCACAAGTTGGTCCAATTGGTTCTTCATCAAGTCAACATCTGCTCTTGACACAAACTGGTTTTGCTCTTCTGAGCTCATGATTCTTTCAAAAGTTGTTTCAAATCTGATACAGGTGTCAGGAAATCAACTGCGGATGACGGACAAAGGATGGATAATTTTTCTGGTTAAGATAATGATATGAAATGCAAGTGCAAATGATATGCGAATGCAAAGCAATGCACAAACAGGATCACAGGTTCAATCACGCTCTGAAGTTAGATGGAACATGTCGCTACTGTGAAGATAAGGTGTTGGAAAAACAGAAGAGTTGGCACCTTTCGTTATTTATCCCACAGAAAGGGAAAGGAAACGATCAGAAAAACCTGACGAAAAGGTATAAGACAAGGCCATCGCAAGCATGTCTGGGTTCGGGAGTCGGTTACGCTAGAGGAAGGTATTAGCACCCCTCACGTCCGTTGTACTCAACGGGATCCACACTTGTTGTGTTTATCTGACGGGCTGGTTTAACTATCTACCTATCAAGGCTGGTCTGAAAAGAAAAGAAAACTGACTCGGCAAAGCATCGCGCTTTATGCCTACGTATTCTCATCAGAGAACAAGAAATCAGAGTCAACGTAGTTCGACTAACTAAAGGTACCGGATGGGGAAAGGTGGCTCGCCAATATGTCAGTATTGTGCCTACGTACTCTCAACGGATATGAGAGATCAGAGCTTACGTAGTTCGGGACGCTACGGATTACGGGGGTTCAGATTCATCTGTTTTTCCGAGTAGGGTTAACAAACAGTTCCAGCAGTTTGGTGTATGCAGCTCGCTCGTCGGAGTCTCGTGCGTTACCGTTTGCGGTAGAACTGACAGTTAACGACACTCTTTTTCTTCAGAAAAATTTTCCTTGGATTACGGGCCCACAGGGCAAAAAGAGGTTTGAGATTTGTTTTCTGTCTTTTACGGAAGAAGTGTTTTTTATGGATGTTTGCAATTCATATCACACTAGAGACTATGGCCTAGGAGTGAATGCGTCGCATGTCAGCCAAAGGGTACCATACTAAACATCCTGATTATTGGAAGGAAACCCTCTAACAACCATTTCATAAGTAGCTTAAGGCTCGTAACGCACGATATCAATTAACCTTTATTACTGTTTTTGATTTGTTTGAAGATAAGAAGAGAGAGGGCACAACTAAGGGGAAACTATCAAGTCCTAATAGTTGTCATGCCAAGGATTCATCCTATGATTGAGGTTAGGAGGGAACTAACTAATGTTATCATTAATGGTTAGAACCCTAATGTATGTCATAACTTCTCTTGAACAAGAGAAGTTAGAGTCCCTAAGGGAACATGGCAAAGGAAAGCAACAGCAAAAGAAATAATCTGAAAGAATAAAATGGTAAGTAAAATGCATGCAATGCAGCAATACAAGCAGAAGGAGACAAACTCAACTTCTAGAGCAAACAAGCAAAAGCAACACAATAGACAGGAAAGGGAGACAAACTCAACCTTCAGCCAACAAGCAAAACCAAACAGTAACAGACAAGCAGAGGGAGACAGACTCAACCTCTAATGCAAACAAGCAAAGGGAGGCAAGCTCAACCCTTCGATGCACTTAGTCCTAGAACCAACTACATGAAATCCTATTCTAATGCAACACACCAAATAAATAGTCACACAAATACAGTTAAACAGCAAACACAACAGAGCAGCACAACAACACTCCAACAGTCTGATAGTCTGTCTTCTAGTCCAAGTTATTTGTCCAAGCTATCCAAGAGAGAAGGGAATAAGGACTTCATCTTCAAGCTTCAACTTTCTCCATCAAGATATGATATGAATTAACACAAAGATTATTGCATGATGATGGGAAGCATGATGGAAACCAAGGAAATACATCATGGCACTCATCCACTCATCTAAGATTGGTATCCTCAAAGGTTTTACCTTTTGTGGTAGGCATTTAGTCCTTCCAAAGGAGGGACTAGGCTCCTACAAAGGAATCTTGCATCATTGGATAGGAAATGGAATTCAAAACAAAGCAAACCACAATTATGAAAAAAGAAGAAACTCCTAAAGGCTCTAAAAACCCTAATTCCACAAGCTCT
The DNA here is from genome assembly GCA_963859935.3 of Lathyrus sativus. NCBI lineage: Eukaryota > Viridiplantae > Streptophyta > Magnoliopsida > Fabales > Fabaceae > Lathyrus > Lathyrus sativus. Next base: position 389,946,997 of record OZ012737.1, read on the forward strand.
AAAAGTAACTCTCTAAAGGGAACTAATGCACCAAATTAAACCTTAAGATTCAATATACAAAGGCATCAACATGTCTACTAAACCATCAGAAGAGTTTTGGAAACTTATCATGAACTAAAGGTCACTTTTGAAGTTCAACTATGGGAGGTACTGTGCTAGAGGCATCTTACAAACAGCCTAAATGTAAAATCTAACTAAAATAGTAAATCAACTCCTAAAAATCTATAAAAAAATCTAAGAGATCCTATAGGTATTAAGAACCTATGGTAAAAAGATCAGAACCTAATTCAAAGTTTATGGTCCCTTTCTAGAGGCTAAACTAAAAGGTGTCAAAGGAAAGGACAAATGGGGAAAGTCCTATAAACCTAATCCAAAACTAATCTTAGAGTCATCTAAAAAACAGAAATAAAATCCTACAATCCTATCAAGGTATCTAGTACCAGCCAACAAAAGATCAACTCTTAATTCTATGCCTAGCTCTAATACAAAAATCAGCAACTAAACTAATCCAAAATGCCAAATTAAAAGAACTAATGAAAATAGAAAAATGGAAATTAAATTGAAAACAACATAAAAATAAAATCCAAAAGCATAGAAAAATCAGAAATTAATCAAGGATCACTCACATGTTTTTTCCTTAATTTTCTGATCAATAAAACTATTTTTATTGAATTAAAATCAATCAAGACAGTTAAGGAAAATAGAAAATCAATTAAAGAATATAAAGAAAATTAGGAAAAGCTGCAACCACTAGATCTCATTACCAGTCAACAGATCCTAGGGGAGAGAGAGTGACACACGCGCGCTGACTGGGATTAGTGATGCATTGCATTTCACTAATGAATCAGGTGTGTCTCATTGACTAACGTATATGGTGTGGTCTAATCAAGTTCATTCATTGAAAAAGTATGATCATCTAACACTCCAGAGCATGCCACCTCACCAAGTCAAGGTCAAAGACTCTCAGGATGAATCTCACGCGTGGGATTTGACTACTAAGTCTACAAATTCAAACGAAATCAACGGTCTATGGTTCATCTTCTACCTTTAAACTGAAACTAAGAGGGAAAGTAATTCGTGGTGGCCGGAGAAGAGCTCCACCGTCTTCTCCGGCGAGAGCAACAATGCTCTGGATTCAAACTCAACTAAACTCAACAAGAAACACACAGTTCCACTCGTCTCCACACCTTGAGCATCATGATCTATTCTATTTTCATTTTTATCCAAAGATCAAGCAAATACGATCCCTAACAACAAAAGTGCTCTTGAAAAAATCATCATTAAACTTCAATCTAAGGCCATCAATCTACTTTACTCTCCTTACTGAGTAAATATTCATGATCAATTCTTGAAATCCTTCAATATTGAGCCCTAACCGAATCTCTAAACTTTTCATCCAGGATCAAGAATCATCTCAAAACCTCTCCAAGTCATACCTAAATTCATCTAGGGTTCAAGACTAACCTAACCACATGCAGTTTCTATCTTAATTCAGTCTCAATCAAGCATAATAATGAAAAGATGAAAACCTGTTTTGAGCTTTGATAGAGAGTGCCACAACCTTCAATTCTTGATCAATCTTGCTCAGAATCGTTCAGAGATGCTTGCTGAAGAATCTTGAAACTTCAATTTCCTCTGCAATAGCCTCTAAGATGGAAAATGATTTTCACCTTGTAACCAACTTTTTCAAGTGCTCTTACCTCTTCTAAGCTTCTCCAATCACCAACCTTGCTCTGAAATCTTCCAGAAACTTATATAAAACTCTTATGGATCATTTCCTGGCCCAGTTGTGGCCCAATTCACTCAATCCAAAATTTCAATTTTCCTTCTACACTCTTCCATGGCAGTCGTGTTTCAGGCTCTGTTTCAACTTCATTTTCACCCAAATGGCTTGCAAAATACCTCATGAATATGAATGGATCAGATTGAATCCTCAATTCAATCCTATGGTGCACAATGGTTATGTTACTTCAACCTTAAGCAACTTGGAATTATGCCATGAAATCAATCGCAATTCCAAAATGTAACAATGCCAAAATACTCCAAATGGCTTCTACCTTCAAAACACAAACTTGCCAAGTTTTGCACAAAAATGAGTTATTTTGGATTTTTCTCTTTTTTATGCCTTTTAATTATCTTTTTTCAAATTTTCTTCATACAATCTTCACTCTAGGCCATTTCAATGAACCCTTGATGCTTGGTTGAGTATAAAATGCCATTTTGAGAAACTTTCAAGTTGAACAAATTTCCATTTGAGGCATGCAAGATAGAGAAATGGACCCATAATCCAAAATGACCTATAATTCCAAATTCCCAAACCACCCTTGTCTTGCAAAGCTTATAACTTGAGTTCTACAAATCTAATCATGGACTTCTAGTACTTTCTAGAAATCTAAGAAGATAGGACCAACATTCATGTTGGCCAAAAGTTCATGAGAATCATTATTCTAGGGAAAAAGTGTCCTGCAAGTTGGTTGACTTTCAAGCTCCAAATTCACATTCTTCTAACGACCTGTAACTTGTCTGGCTCATAACTTGAGTTCTATAAACTCTATCAAGGACTTCTAGTACTCAAATTAAAGCTATGATCATGCCCTACAACAATCATGTTAGGGTCAAGGTGAGATGAAAATCACATCTTGAGTTATGTGGTCTTGAAGTTAGGCACTAAACCAGGGGATTTTACACTGTCAAGCATAGCAACCCTAGCCTAGGAACTACTCACACTCTTGATTCATGATGAGTTGACCTTGGAATCATCCCCTGGGCATCTTAATTCATCAATCTATGATCACATGGCCTTGGAATTAGGTCTCAACCCTCTTCAAATTATCAGTTAACCTAGGGGTGACTAGATGAAACCCTAGTTGCACCAATCTTGGTAATAGCTCCATATCTTTCACATGATGACCTGTCTAGGCTTCAAAATGAACTATCAATACCTCTCATGAGCTCTCTCAAGGCTCTAGGTCCTCTCCCATGGGTTTAAAATCATTTGAGGACCTTCCTACAACTTTCAAGTTAGGAGACATACACTCTTGGCTTCAACCACTTTCTCTAGGAATCTTTAACTTCTTTGGTGAGGATATCAACCCTTGAATACTTGAATAAGGTTCTTAGATAGCTTCATGGCATTGTATAGACCTTGGTTGGTAGTCATACCTCTTGATATCCTGCACACATGTCAATGAGATGCAGATGAAATGCTAGAATGAATGCAATGAAACACAAGCTAAGTAAAGAAAGGTTAGGCAAATTTTGGGGTGCAACAGCTGCCGCTATTCAAACGGCTTGGACCTGACTGGGTGAGAAGTGAACGACTCTCAAACAATCACGGTAAAAGATGGTTGAATACCAATAAACCCAGAAATTTGCCAACCGCACAAGTGAACGATACTCTGATGGAGACAAATCTTCGAGAACTGAAATGATAGTTGCACGCAACTTGCTGGAGAATGCTTAATCTCAAATCTTCGTCAGGATGATCATCCAATTTTAGTGTAGAATTTCGTCCTCAAGTCATCAAGGGATCACTAGTTACACGGTAGCTGATATTGCCGTCAGGCATTCTGCGGCACGGCAGCAGAAGAATTCCTCGGGACTCATCAGGTCATTAGGAACTTTTGACAATCGAGTTGGTTATGTCGTCGGGCATTCAAAGAAACTCTCGGGCGTCAGGCGGACTTCATCAGTAAGTTGAAAATAGAATCCTCAATCAATCATGAACCAATAGGGATATCTAAACTTCTGTCGTCAGGCACTCCACGTCAGCTTAGAGAACTGCTTCGACATTGCAGTCGGACTTCATCAGTAAGTCTTGAAATAGAATCCTTAATCAATCACGGACCAATAAGGATGTATGATCTTTTGCCGTCAGCCCCTCTGCGTCAGCTTAGGGAACTTCTTCTTCGACATTGCAGTCGGACTTCATCAGTAACTCAGGGAATAAAATCCTTAATCAATCATGAACCAATAAGGATGTCTCATCTTTCGCCATCAGGCACTCCTCGTCAGCTAGGAGAACTGCTTCGACATCGCAGTTGGACTTCATCAGCAAGTCTTGAAATAGAATCCTGAATCAATCACTGACCAATAAGGATATCCAATCTTTTACCGTCAGCCACTCCGCGCCAGCTAGGAGAATTTCTCGACGTTACCGTCAGACTTCATCAGTAAGTCAGGGAATAAAATCCTTAATCAATCATGAACCAATAAGGATGTCTAAACTTCTGCCGTCAGGCACTCCGCGTCAGCTAGGAGAACTGCTTCGACATCGCAATTGGACTTCATCAGTAAGTCATGGGGGTTCGGCACTACTGCCGGACTTCAATCATCAAGTTTTCAAGGGAAATTTTAACTTCTCTGTTCAAAACCTGCTGGTGATGACACATCTTCGCTAGGGATTCTAGAGAACTATCAAGTAACTCTACTTTGGGGATTCAGAAATCATTCTGAACAAACAACTTCGCTGGGGATTTCAAGAATCATCATGAACAAACATCTCTACTGAGGAAATCAAGAATCATCCTGAACAAACAACTTTGCCGGGGACTTCAAGAATCATCTTGAGCAAACAATTCTGTGGCGGAACACCTGCAAAACGAGAACGGTAACGACCTAGCTCATGTTTCATATGCATATGTTTGACAATGGCGTAATGCTCCACACGGTGGAAATGCTACGCGTTTAGGGTAAATGCTATGTAATCATGCAAAATGCTACGACCCTAATCAGCAAAATAAATGATGAAGAGAAAATCCTCCTGTCAAGGAGAAAGAACCACTCTGATGGTGGAGAAGGAATCATCCTGTCGAGGAGAAGGAGTCACACCAATCTAAATTGGACTTAACCTGGGGAAACGAACTTCAGACGACTTTCTGTAGGGGAAAAAGTTTTACAATAACCTGTACTCGCTCAACTAGGTATACGAACCACGAACTGCTGAGGAAACGACGTCAATTGCAGAAATAAACTGCACGACCTTCACAGATAGAAATTTCCTGGAGACACGGACTTCGATGGGTAAGTGTAGCAACAATTATTCAATACTCTCCTAGGGAACACCAATAATGCCCTGAACAGCATTGTTGCACCCCAAAATTTGACCAACTCTTCTTTACCTAGCTTATGTTTCATTTCGTTCACATTAGCATTATCATTTGCATTTCATTGACATGTATGCAGGGGATCAAGAGGTATGAGTACCAATCAAGAGCTATACAAGACTATGAAGCTAGCCAAGACGCTTATTCAAGTGTTCAAGGGTTGATATCCTTGCCAAAGAAGTTAAAAGACCCTCAGAGAGATTGGTTGAAACCAAGGTGGTGTGCCCCCTAACTTGAGAGTTGTGGGGAGCTCCTCAGATGATTCTGAGGCTATGAAGAAAGACTTGAGGTCTTGAGAGAGCACATGAGAAGTGTTTAAGATCATTTTGAAGCCTAGATAGATCATTGTACAAGATTAAGAAGACTCAGCCATGAGTGGTATAATTAGGGTTTGATTGGGTCAACCCTAGGTCAACTGATGATTTGGAGAAGGTTGAGACCTAATTCAAAGGGCCATGTGATCATGGATTGATGAATTGAGATGCTATAAGGAGGATTTCAAGGTTAACTCCTCATGATTGAAGAGTTTGAAAAGTTTCAAGCTAGGGTTTCTAAGGCTTGACAGTGTAAAATCCCCTAGTTTGATCCCTATCTTCAAGGCAGTTTAGCTCAATATGTGATTGTCATCTCATCTTACCTCTAACATGAATGTTGTAGAGCTTGTTCTTAGCTTTAATTTGAGTACTAGAAGTACTTGATAGGATTTTTAGAACTCAAGTCATGGCTTTGACAAGTTACAGGTCATCTGAGGTATGTGAATCTGGGGCCTTGAAAGTCACCCAACTTGCATCAAACTTTTGCCCAAGAAGGATGATTCCTATGAACTTTTGGTCAACATGAATGTTGTTCCTTATCTTCTTAGATTTCTAGAGAGTACTAAAAGTTCTTGATAGGATTTGTAGAACTGAAGTTATGGCTTTGACAAGTCAAGGGCATTTTGGTCATTTGGAGATTATAGGTCATTTCAAGCATAAGGCCATAACTTCTATTTCCAAGCTTCAAATGGAAAAATATTCAACATCAAACTTGCTTAAAATGATGTTTTAAGGCTAGTAAGGAGGTCATGAGATGTTGGAAACGCTTGTAGCTCAATGTTGCAAAAATGACATAAAATGAAGGCATAAGTTAAATAAGTCAAAGTTGGAAATTGATATTTTCAACCTACACATCTAAACCATGGCATGTAATATATCATTTTGACTCTGGAAAACATTTTAAAGACAATGGTTTAGCCACATTTTTGATTTGAGGTCTAAATCATAGACTTGCTTTGGAAAATGGTTACTTGCATATTAAGCAACATTTGCAAAACATAAAATTAAGGCATGGGCAAGGGACTTGGCAAGCTAAACCATTCCAAAATGTCACTAGGGGAGATTTTGAAAGAGAATAGGATGGTTTTCAAGCTGCAAACAGAATTGAGCATGGCATGATAAGTGATTCAAAATCTCATGACATGAGATGTGTAAAATCTCATTGGAAGGATCTAGAGGGTTCTAGATCATCCAAACTTCACCTATATAAGGAGTAGAATGGATCCATTGAAGGGGTTGGTGATCATTAAAGGTTTGAGCATAGTTTGGAATTGAGTTTTCATAGCTTGCAAGTGCAATCGGTTTCATCAAATTCCTCCATTTCCTTCCATTTTCTTAATTGGTTCTTCTTCCCTGAGTATCAAGGATTGATTCCAAATCATTTCCAAGAAGAATTGGTGGCTAGATCGTGTGGGAGCAAGTGATTTTCAGCACCTGCAACTCTTCATCGTGTTTCAAGATTGAAGCACTTTCCATTGAATCTTTTGCATACAGAAGCAAGGAGGAGGTTCAGTGATCGTGTCCAGAAGATTTGAGGGCTTGAAGTGGAGATTTCGTGCATCTGTTATTCAAGAATTTCCAGGTTTGTAACCTTCTTCCTATAGCATGATTTAGGTAGAATTAGGTTGAATTAGGGTGCTAGATTAGTTGTAGAATGGCCTAGGATGGATTTCAGGTGGTTAATTGATGAATTAGAGACAAATTAAGAGAATTGCCATTTTCGGTTAAGATTGGGAGATGATGAATCTTGAGGTTTCAGAGGAAGTTAATGGTATGGTTGAACTCGTGGCAAGAATTGGAATAAGATTCATGTTTTGACCTCTTGGATTGGAGGCCTCTAGGCAGAACTAGGGTTGAAGGGGATGACCGGAGCTCCACCGGTGGTGGCCGGAGCTGGGCGCGAAGCTCAGAGGTTTGAAAGGTTGAAGACGACCTCAGGACCATTGGATGAGGGTTTGACCTTTGACTGGGAGCTGATCCAAGGGCCACGTTTTAAAGTTGGTTTGTGAAGGATTCTGATGAAGGAAACGTTGCGTTTCATTTATTTGTTGTTTTGGGCTTAGTGATCTGAGCGTTATTCGCACCCCCCTGATGGCCCAACCCATGATTTGAACTGAATCTGAATGCTATTTACACCGCGCGCTTCATTATTTTCATTGGATTTTCATTTAATTTCCATTTATTTCATGATTCTTGGAAAATTCATAATAAATTGAATATTAATCCAATTCAACCCATTCTTTTTGCATATTACTCATGATTGAGTCTATTATTTTTTAGAAAAAAATATTTTCATTTCATATAATTTCTGATTTAATTGGAATTTTGCATTTTAACTGATATTAAAATGTTTATGTTTGATGCATATTTTTGTAGAATTTTGTTTGATCTCATGGTGATGATTCTTGGCCTAATTTTTTGTGTGTGATTAGGTTAGACATGTATGATACCATAGTAATTTTCTCACATTTTTGTGATGAAAATAGGTATGCCTTCTAGATTGATGTTTAGATGCTTCCTTTTTAGGGTTTTAGGTTGATAGCTTAGAATGTAGGATTTAGTTCTAGGTCCAAATTGATGATTTGATCTTTGAAACTAATGTGATAGAGTCATGATTGACCTAGGTTCCCATATTAATGTTTGTAGGATTTTACAATTGATTCTAGTATTTTAGTTAGGACTAACTTTAGTGCTAGGTTTTAGGTGATCCTAATTTACTAATTTAACTAGTTTAACTCATTTAGCTCCCTTAGATTAGGGTTTGTGCTTGGTTTGCCTTTGATTGAGATTGAAGACAAGTTGAAGAAGAAGTGGAAGATGCTTGGGGTGGCTTGAGGTTGCTTGGAGCTTTGGACTTGTTGGTGCCTGAAGGTGTCTGATGAAGATTAGGAGATAGGACATAGGGAGAGCCTTGTAGTTAGAATGATTTCTTTCACAAACATGGAAAGCCTCTTGTGCTTCCATTCCTCCCAATGACTAAAAGTCCTTCTCAGATATTCACATCCCTCCTTTGGAAGGATGAGTGGCTTTATCTGAGAAGTAGAACTTTGAGGGAACCAGTCTCTCATAATGATGAGCCCTTACATGCTTCCTTTGGTTGTCAGTAAGTTGTTTATCATTTCCTCTCATCCTGTTAAATCAATTGTATTCTGGTTTGAGTATCTTGAAAGATGTTGGACTTGAGTTTGAAGATGAGGACTTTATTGAACAGTGTGGAAGAGGATGATTCCTTGAGCATTGCCATTGCAGCTGAAGCTTGAAGAGCAAGAAGAGCAAGTTGATACTTGAAGACCCAATGGATATTGAATGAAGAGTGAGGAGTTCCTTGCTTGAAGAAGATTGAAGGATGAAGTTGCCACTTCCAAGTGATTGAAGACTACTCTGAGAAGCTGAAGCTTGTAGATGAAGAGAAGCTAATTGAGACTGGTAAAGAAAATAAAGCTTGAGAAGCTTGAAGGCTGAGTTGATACTTATGAAGAGGGTTCAATTGAGATTGAGTGAAGAGCTGAGGCTTTAGGAATGAAGGATAAGTTGACACTTACTCTGAAGCTTGGAGACCCTGAAGGAATCAAGTTGATACTTGCAGTTAGGAGTGAAGCCTGAAGGTGGAATTCAATAAAAGAGCTGAAGCTTGAAGATTGAGTTGAGACTTATGTTAAAGGGTTGAAACCTGAGGAAGCAAATTGAAATTTGTCATGAAGGATGATAACCTTGAAGGGTGATTGAAGTCTGAAGACTGAGTTGCTGTCAGAAAAGCTGAAGCTTGGAATGAGAGAGGGGTTGATCTGCTTTCTTGTCTGTTTTCTTTGTTGTATTGATGTGCCTTGTTTGACTTGCTTGATGCATTAGAATAAGTCCATGATTAGACTGACTTTAATCCAGGAGCATGATTGCACTAGAGGTTGAGTTGCTCCCTCTGCTTGTATTTTTACTGCATGGCTTTGCTTGCGGGTATTCGGTAGAGCCCAGCTCCCTTGCCCATGTGGTTTGTGTTTGCCTGATAGAATTTTATTTCATTTCTTCTGTATGATTGCAGTTTATTATGTTTTGCTTGATATCATGTTGTTATTCCTTCTGTATGATTACAATTATTCATATCTGGCTTGAGGTTGAGATGAGATTGTGGTGGCTGTTGCCCCACACACATTTCCTCCCTCACTTGCATTGCATGCATTTTACTGTATTACTATTTACTGTTTAAGCTGATGCTTTATCTGTTCCTGTTTATCATTGACATGATCCCTTAGGACTCTCACTTCCTTTGATAAGGAAGTGATGACAGAACTTTAGGTTGAAACCTATGCATGATAACTTCTAGGAGATCCCTGTTTCAAACTTCAACTATAGGATGAATCCTTGGCATGACAACAGTAGGACTTGATAGTCTCCCCGTGGTTGAGCCTGTTCTCTTCTCATCTCAAAACAACTTAAGATACAGTAATCATGAATGATTTCTTTCGTACGTTACGAGCCTTAAGCTATCCGAGAAAGGATTGTTGGAGAGCTTCTTTTCAACAATCTGGATTTTTAGTATGGCACCCTTTGGGTGACATGCGACGCATTCACTCTCTGGTCATAGTCTTTAGTGCGATTGAAATTGCAAACACAATAAAAAACACTTCTTTCGTAAAAGACAGAAAACAAACTTCAAACCTTTTTTCCCCGTGGGCCCATAATTCAAAGGAAGCTTTTCTGAAGAAAATAGTGTCGTTAAACTTCAGCGCCAACGCAAACAGGCTTTGTCCCTAACTGCTGGAACTGTTGTTTAACCCTACTCGATAAAACAGGTGAATCTGAATCCCCGTAATCCGTATTATCTCGAACTACGTAAGCTTTGATCTCTCATATCTGTTGAGAGTACGTAGGCACAATACTGATGTATTGGCGAGCCACCTTCCCCGTAACCTGTAGTTAGTCGAGCTACGTTGACTCTGATTTCTCATTCTCTGATGAGAATACGTAGGCATAAAGCGCGATGCTTTGCCGAGTCATTTTCTTTTCTTTTTAAGCCAGCCTTGATAGGTAGATAGATAAACCAACTCGTCCAGTAAACACAACAAGCATGGATCCCGTCGAGTACGACGGACGCGAGGGGTGCTAATACCTTCCTCTTGCGTAACCGACTCCTGAACCCAGACAACGGTTGCGATGACCTTGTCTTATACCTTTTTCATCAGGTTTTTCCGATCGTTTCCTTTCCCGCTCCGAGGGATAAATAACGAAAGGTGGCGACTCTTCTGTTTTGCCGGCACCTTATTTTCGCGGAAGCGACAGGCTTCCAAGGACTCGACTCTCTTGGGGGACTGCAAACTCGGTTGAGGATAGGCAACCAGACGCTGGAATCACTCCTACTTGCCGGGGAGAATACAACTCTATAGGGAATTTTAACTCTCCTGGAGACTTCAGTCTGAACTATCGGAAGCTAAACACTCAAGGATAGTCTTCTACGAGAAAAACTGCACGCTGACCCACTGCTGGGAATGAGTACACACCCCTGCGCATGACTCAGCTGGGGAAATGATGACCTTAACTGGGATACATCTGGTTGCGGAGAATCTATCTCTGCTTGGGAAGACATATTAATGCTCACGGTCCCATGCTCAGACTCCGTGGGGAACCGCTGCTGAACTCGCTGGGGAAGAAGGAATCATCCTGCTTGGAAAACATCTGGCATACTGCCTTAAGGGTGACGTCCCTGCAACAAAATAAACAAACAAACAGGATACCCTTCACAAAGGGACCTATCAAGGTTATCATCCGGTGACAATGTTCAGGTAATTCAATGTTTTAACAATTATCGGCCTAGCCCAGCAAGTTTATGTATGTGTATTTTATCAAAAACATCGGGCGTTCTTTTTCGCAAGCAAAACAGATAAAAGCTAAACAAACAAACAAAAGTACTGAATAATATATGTTTATTGATGAATGAGCCTCTGAATAGGAAAAAATGTTTTACAACAGATGCAAGCTCCTGAAATGAGGAAGATGCGCAAGCATAAACATAAATATACATCAGTATACACAAATGTCGGCAATGTGGCATAGACGAACACCATGAGTTGATCCCTCTATGACCCACTCGACTTCGATACTTCTCCGACGCTTCAGCTTCAGAAGAGATTGATTCGGATAAATGGACCTCAAGTCTTCCGAAACCACTAACCAATGAGAGTTCACACGCGGAATGCAGTCATTTGCTTTTTTAATCCCTAACTTTTGCCTGAACCGCCCTTTCAGGTTTTCGATTCACTGTGATACCCTTTTTTACCAAAGCCGCCCTTCTAGGTTTTCGACTTTGCGGGTGTACATTTTTCATTTATATCCCTAATTTTTGCCCGAACCTATTTCCTTTTTTATGGTTCGCCGGGATGCCCCATTTTTTCCTGGATATTCTTTTTTCTTTCCAGCGGGTCGTTTTTAAGCAAAGTATTTTTTAACTGCGTCCGCGTTCACAGGGGATGCAAAATCTTCGCCATCCATCGTGGATAACAACAAGGCTTCTCCTGAAAAGACCTTGCTGACGACATATGGTCCTTTGTAGTTAGGCGTCCACTTGCCACTGTGATCGGAATGTGGTGGAAGAATCTTCTTCAGGACGAGATCACCCGTCCGAAAGCTTCTAGGACGCACCTTCTTATCATAAGCTTTCTTCATTCGGCTCTAGTACAGACGATCATATGCAATCGATGATAATCTCTTCTCATCCATCAGACTGAGTTGATTCAATCGGTTCTTAACCCATTCTGCCTCATCGAGTTTCACGTCAACCAAAACTCACAAAGAAGGAATCTCGACTTCCAACGGCAGGACAACCTCCATACTGTACACTAGTGAGAAAGGAGTTGCCCCGGTTGATGTGCGTACCATTGTACGATAACCGTGCAATGCAAATGGCAACATCTCATGCCAATCTTTGTAGGTCACAACCATCTTTTGTACTATCTTTTTAATGTTCTTGTTGGCCGCTTCAACCGCACCATTCATCTTCGGCCGGTAAGGTTATGAGTTGTGATGTTCAATCTTGAAGTTCTGACATAACTCCTTCATCATCTTATTATTTAGTTTCGAACCATTGTTAGTAATGATTTGGTCGGGAACTCCGTATCGACAGATGATGTCCTTCTTTATGAATCTAGCTACCACTTGCTTGGTAACGTTAGCATATGAGGCTGCCTCCACCCACTTGGTGAAGTAGTCGATGGCTACCAAAGTGAAGCGGTGACTGTTAGATGTAGTGGGCTCGATCTTGCCTATCATATCAATGCCCCACATGAAGAACGGCCACGGGGATGACATGACATTCAACGGGCACGACGACACATGAAATCTATCAGCATAAATCTGGCATTTATGACATCTCTTCGCGAATTTGAAACAATCCGACTCCATCGTTAGCCAGTAATATCCTGCTCCTAAGATTTTTCTCGTCATAGCATGTCCACCGGTGTGCGTACCAAATGTGCTTTCATGGACTTCCTCCATAAGCAAACTCGCTTCTTTTTCATCCACACATTTGAGTAGCACGAGATCGTGATTTCTCTTATACAGAACTCCATCAGGATTGAGATAAAAATTTCCAGACAGCCTCCTCAGAGTCTTCTTATCCTGGGTTGACGCTCCCACAGGATACTCCTTAGTCATAAGGAAATTCTGGATATCATGGAACCATGGCTTGCCATCAGAGGCTTCCTCAATTGCAAAAATGAATGCAGGTCTGTCAAGACGGGAAATGACAATTCTTGGGGCTTCATTCCAAAAATTGACTTTGTACATTGAAGCCAACGTGGCTAAGGCATCAGCCATCTGATTTTCTGCTCTGGGCACATGATGGAGTTCCACTCGATCAAAGAACGAAAGCAGCCTTCTAGCGTAATTCATGTACGGGACCAAATTCGATTGACGAGTCTCCCACTCCTCTTTAATTTGGTTAACAACGAGTGCCGAGTCACCGTATACATCCAGGTTTTTGATTCTCAAATCAATAGCTTCTTCTAAACCCATGATGCATGCCTCGTATTCTGCTTAATTGTTGGTGACCGGAAAAGTCAACTCTGGCCATAAACGGGATGTGGGATCCCCGGGGAGTCGTAATGATTGCCCCAATACCACTTTCGTATGAATTAACTGCACCGTCAAATATCAATTTCCACTAAGACTTCCTATCTGGTCCCTCGTCGGGCAACGATTCATCACAATCTTTTACTTTGAGAAACATGATATCCTCATCAGGGAATTCAAATTTCATCGGCTGATAATCTTTGATAGGTTGTTTGGCAAGGTATTCAGACAATACACTTCCCTTGATGGCCTTCTGGGAAACATATTGAATGTCATACTCTGTCAACACCATTTGCCACCTGGCAATACTTCCTGAAAGCGCTTGCTTCTCGAAGACGTACTTGATCGGATCCATCTTTGAAATTAGCATGGTTGTGTGGTTGAGCATATACTGTCGTAAACGTTTGGCGGCCCACGCGAGTGCGCAACACGTTTTTTCCAGCATTGAGTAACGAGACTCACAATCTGTGAACTTTTTACTCAAGTAATAAATAACATGCTCCTTTCTGCCAGTCTCGTCGTGCTGACCGAGAACGCAACCCATGCTATTCTCAAGAACTGTCAAGTACATGATTAAGGGTCTTCCGGCCACTGGGGGTATCAAGATTGGAGGTTCCTGTAGATACTGTTTTATCTTGTCAAATGCCTTCAGGAAATCCTCGTTCCAGATAATCGCCTGATCTTTTTTCAATAGTTTGAACATCGGTTCACACGTGGCCGTGAGCTGAGATATAAACCTTGCAATGTAGTTTATTCTGCCCAGGAAACCACGAACTTCTTTTTCAGTCTTTGGCGCTGGCATATCTTGTATTGCTTTTATCTTAGCAGGATCAACCTCAATGCCTTTTTCACTCACAATAAACCCAAGTAGTTTTCCGGACCGTACTCTGAAAGTACATTTGTTAGGATTCAGCCTCAACCTGAACTTCCTAAGCCTCTCAAAAAGCTTCAGCAAATTGACCAGATGTCCCTCCTTCATTTGGGACATCGCAATCATGTCATCAACATAGACTTCAATCTCATGGTGAATCATGTCATGAAACAAAGTGACCATCACCCGCTTGTAAGTGGCCCCTGCATTCTTCAGACCGAAAGGCATTACCTTGTAGCATAACGTCCCCCAAGGTGTAATGAACGTGGTTTTTTCCATGTCCTCCAGCGCCATCTTGATTTGGTTATAGCCGGAGAAGCCATCCATGAACGAAAACACGGAAAATTGAGTTGTATTATGGACCAACACATCAATATGAGGGAGCGGGAAATCATCTTTATGGCTCGCCTTATTCAAATCCCGATAATCAACGCACATCCGTACCTTACCGTCCTTCTTCGGTACATGTACTATGTTGGCGACGCACGGAGGTTAAGCAATGACCGCTAAAAAGCCAGCATCCAGCTGCTTTTGTACTTCTTCTTTGATTTTAACGACCATATTTGGTCGTGTCCTTCTAAGCTTCTGCTTAACCGGAGGACAATCTTCTCGCAGTGGTAGATGATGAACCACTATGTCAGTGTCGAGCCCAAGCATATCTTCATACAACCAAGCAAAGATGTAACTATACTCTCGAAGCATCTCGACGAATCTTCGCTTGACAACGCTCTGTAATGCAGCCCCTATCCTGACATTTCTGACAAGTTCCTCAGAACCTAGATTAACAATCTCAATCTCTTCCTCGTGAGGAAGAATGATCTTATCTTCTTCTTTCAACAAACGGGCCAACTCTTCGGGAAGGTCTTCATCTTCATCAATCTCTTCTTCAGCTTGATATATCGGGCAATCAAAGTCGAAGTGAGTCATAGAAGGTTCAGAGTCAATGTCATCTGTAGTGTGAATCCTGCAATAACAAGGGTTAAGCTTAAAATGAGGATATGCAGGTTAGCACAACCATATTGCCATTTTATTGTTTTTCAAAACAAAAGTAAAACAGGAATAACAGAGATCACAAAATTTGGATGCAAAGAAAACGCCCTTTGATTTATTGATAATATGTACATGCATAAGCAATCAAGGCCCTAACAATAAAACCGTTATGCCCCGGGTAGAGCATAAGGTTGTACAATAATTGGAAAAGACAAAGCATTACTCTTTGCGCGTCACTTGGATGACATCCTGGACGGACCAGTTGTTGAGGCTATGGCCTGGTTTGCATGGCTGGATCCAGGAGTCCAGGTCGCAATCACTATCTTCGTCGTCTTCATACACAGCGTTGACATTCTCAAATATCACCCCACCTTTTGTGAACTGAATCGACCCTATGACGCACGGCGCACTGCGAGAAGATGAAGCATCAGCAGCAGGAGAATACCCTAACCCAAACTTATCCTGCTTGTTAGGGATTTCCAGAACTTGCCCCCAGCCTGGGGCAGAACCAGCTTGAACAACAGCTCGAACTTCCTTAAAGGAAGAGAGATTCATCTCAGGTTTCTTGATCATCACCGAAATCGCATCCTTGACTTTAACAGCTTCAAACGCATGGCACAAAGTTTCGTGGACCTCGCCATCCACCTCAACATATTTAAAATATGACAAATGGCTCACCATTATGTCATTTTCGCCACAGACAGTCACGATGCTGCCCCCCCCCCCCCCCCACAACATACTTCAGCTTCTGGTGCAATGTGGAAGTTACTGCACCCCCAGAATGGATCCAAGGCCGGCCCAATAGACAGCTATAGGCGGGCATGATATCCATGATATATAAGACCACGTCAAAGGTGAAGGTGAGATAATACTTAGAAGGGGGGGGGGGGTTGAATAAGTATGAAAAATTAAGACTTGAAAATAATCACACAATTATTTTTATCCTGGTTCGTTTAAACAACTACTCCAGTCCACCCTTCCTAGAGTGATTTGCCTTTCTCAAAAAGGACTTAATCCACTATTAAATCAAACTGATTACACTAGTAACACCTAAGAACAACAGTTCTTAGTCTTCTCAAGAGCTACTGATTCCAACTGAATCCTCTTAAGGAGTAACCTTTACAATCAATGTAAATTAAATACAAGAGTTTTAATGCTTCTAAAAAGCTTTTATCACAACAGTGATTATTCTCTTAAGTTTAAGTACAATGAGATTCTAAGAAGAATAAGAATGAATGAGAGCTTTAGAATATAATGATTTCTTTTCAGCAAAGTGTGTAACTGAAGAATGTGGTGAAGTTCTCCTTTTATAGACAGCTGATCCAAGCAAGCTGAACGTTGAAAAGAGAGTCCCAAAAAGGTCTGAGCCTTTTTTTGTCTTCACATCAAGTGACCTTTCCTAGAAGTAGATGGCACAGTAAAATCCTTTTTGTCTGTGTAAGTGTGTCTAGCACAAATGAGGAAAGAGACGTTGAATAGCTCCAACGGATATATTCTTGAATATTTCTTCTTCAGTTTTCAGCAAGTTCTTCAGAGTCTGAATGGATCAGAGTCTTCTAATGAAAATCAGAACTTTGCTATATCAGAGTCTTCTGCAGCATGTGTGCTTTCAGCGTGTTGATCATCAGTGCATATTTGACACAGAACTTCTGTACTTGGCAGCGTTGGTACTTTCAGAAACTTCTGTAGATAAATGCTTTGAGAAACTCTTCAATAAATATTCTTCTATGCTTCAGATGCTTCAGCTTCAGATGCTTCTGATTATCTTCAGATGCTTCTGACTCAGAATGTTCTGGAGCTTCTTGCTTCAGATCCTTCTGGAGACTACGCTCAGGATCTTCTGTAAGGAGCAAACAGATTCTTCTGTAAGGTGCATCTGGCGCTTCAGATTCAGAATAACTTCTTGTATTCAAAACAGATTTGCTTCTAGAGAGTTAATATTATTTCAATCTGCAGTAAAACTCTCAAACAAATTTTAGAGTATATAATTCTTAAATATAAATTTCCTAACAGTTATCATCAAAACAAAGAGTTATTATTAAGAACCAATCTGTGTTCTAACAATCTCCCCCTTTTTGATGATGACAAAAAGTGTCAGAAATTTTATTTAACTGAACATAAAGAATTATAACTCCCCCTGAGATGATGAATCTCCCCCTGAGTTAAATAAGAAAAAAGGAATAGAAACTTCCTTTTTTTTGAGTAATCTTCAGAGTCAGATCTTGTTTGTCTTTGTAATAATTTAGGGTCAGAATATCTTGCAGATATAAGATTCAGAGTTTGATAAAAAAGCAAATGATCTGAGAAACTCAGAGATTCTTTTATAGAGTATTCTTATCAAATGTTCTGAAATGGTCAATTTAAATATTAGATAGAATAGATATGTCTGAAGATTCATTCTAGTGAAGTTATATCAAACAGCTCAGATCTTTATTTTCTCCCCCTTTTTTGTCATAAGCAAAAAATAGAAACTTTCAATAAAGACAAATAGAAGGAATAATAAATAGATAATTCAATGGAGAAAAACTGATTCATTTAACAAAACAGAGCAAGAGTACATTGGTAAATATCAGAAGATATAACAATAAAATTCAGATGCAAAACAACAGATGCACAAACATTAGAATGAAAAAAAATCTGAGTGTTTTGACAAAAGCATCTTCAATAGGTCTGTAATCTCAGATGAAGATTGCTCTTGCTTTGACATCCACTTAGTCATTGTCTCATTCTTCTCATCTTGTTTTGACATCCACTCTGTCATGTCCTCAGATTTCTTGTCTTGCTTCGCCATCCAAGATTTTATTTCAGATTGACCAGCCTCCAGAGCAGCAATCTTGTCTCCAAAATCTGGATGTTCTGTCTTTATCTCTGATGAAAAAGGTAGAGGTTCTGCAGCCTGAACAAAGTCAATTGCCATAGGTTCTGGAGATCCTGAAGAGGGTTCTACCAGAGTCATAGTCAATGCATTGGCAGTTGGTTCTGTTGGAGGAGGAGGAGCATCCAAACAAAGCAGAGGTTCAGTTTTGTTGACAATCCAAAATTGAGTTCTTTCAGCTCTGAGCTTTGCATCATCAGAACAGATGTTCTTCAGATTGGAAGCTACATTGTTGAATCTATTGATAAATCCTTTCCAGATGATGTCAGTTTCATTTGCATCCATAGTTTCAGAGCATCTCTTCTGAACAGTACCTAAAGACATCTGTATTTCTTGCAAAAATGTTTGAAATAAATGATCAATATTAAGTCTGGGTGGTGGTTTAAGCAAGGTTTCCAGAGTCATATGTTTAGGTTTGGGAGTTGGTGGTATCAGTGATTTTGGGATGGAAATCAGAGGAGGGGGATAATATGGAATGAAAGGAATTTCTGGTTTTTGAGGTAAGGATCTGTTTAAAGCATTAAGCAGATTTGGTTTTGGTCTTGTGCGTGGGCAAACATCATCAAAGGGTTCATTAGAGTATGGTATGAAAGCAGAGGTTGATGGTTTATCAGATGCAACTGTGTTATCAGATGCAGGTTGCAGAGCTGAAACAACAGCTTTACCAGATGTAGCAGATATGGTTGCTAAGGATCCTTCATTGTTCATAGATTGAATATATGAAAGGATTACAGATGGAAGAGCCTGTCTGAGTTTTGGTTTTAGAGGTTTCAGGGGTTCAGAAGGTTCAACTCTATCATAAAAATCTTTCAGTTTGAAACCATAGGATAGATTATGATAAAGAGAAGAAACTTGGGCACAAGATATACCAGATGATGATGTATTAGAAGTGGGAACAATCATCTCAGATGATGGTGCAGGTGGAGGCAAAGGGTCTGAAATGGGAGTTTTAGCAGGTAAGATTGATTCAGGTTCAAGTTCATGAACAGGGTATTTGTCAGATGGAGAAATTAGAAAATCTGGATGAATTTCTGATTTTGATGAGTTGGAGGATGTTGTAGGTGTACAAGAGGTAGAAGAGACTTGAAACACTATTTTTAATGGAGTGATATCAAGAACTTCTGTCTCAGGGATATGAGACGGTTCTGAAGGAGTATCAGATTGTTTGGATGGTGGGTCTGATGAAACAGGAGCAGAAGTTACTTTTGTGGGTTCAGAAGTAACAAGTGCAACAGCTTCAGAAGATGGAGTATTTGATGGTGGTATGACAGAGTCTTTTTCTGGTTGATCTTCTGTGGTTTGGTTTTCTGGATGTTCAGAAGTTTTTGGTTGATCAGAGTTTTGTTTATCAAAAGGTTGTTGTAGTTCTGATGGTTGTGGTTCTGTTTGTTGTGGTTCTGTTGGTTGTGGTTCTGTTGGTTGTGGTTCTGATGGTGATGGACGTGGAATGAAGTGTTTGATGTGTATTTTGGGTTGAGGTGTTTTTGATACAGAAGCAGTGTTTTGTTTTTGAGGTGAGACAGAACTAGGGGCAGCAACAGAAGTTGTTTGAGTAACAGGTGGTTTGGGAACAGACTTAATAGTTGAATCATTAATAACAACGTTTTTAGAAATAACAGAAGTCTTAGTACCTTTTAGTTTAATCCTCTTGGCAGATGCAGAGGCAGCTTCTTCAGAATCCTTTCTCTTTAAGATATTCTTTGGCTTCTCAGCAATCTTAGCCTTCTTCTAGACAGGTTCAGATTCTGTTGCAGGCTGAGTCCTTTTCCTCTGAAGTGGTACTTCTTCTTCTTCTCCTGCATCTAGTAGTGGTTGTTTGACAAGCTGAAACACATTTGCTGGAACAGGTACTCCTTCCCTTTTGCATTCCTCTATATACATCAGTACTATATGCCTGGGTTCTTCAGCAAAGAATAGAGGGAAGTCAGATACTGGAACCCTCTTATTCAAATCAGACATATTCAGCCTCTTTGGAGCAGTAGTGAGTTCATCTACAATCTTGAGTCTCAGAAGACTTTTAGCGTTCAGAGGCTTTCCCATAATAAACTCTAATTCCTCTGTAACCCCAGCATCATACAGAGCAGCCACTAAACCATTTTCAGTGAGAAGATCTGAGATCAACCTTCCAAATGGGATCCAAGTCCTGATCTTCTGGCCTTTTTCTTTTACAGATTCTCTAGATGCATTGATGTGATTCCACAGATGCATGAACAGAATGTAAGGAAGATCTACCTTGTTGCTCTGACTAAGGCAGTACATAAAATAGATCTGTTCATTGTTGACATAATCTGGGGAATTTGTTGACTTCCTGTGATGTATGCATCCCATGAAGATCTTGGCCCAGATCTTGTAATCAGGCTTCAGATCTTTGAATCTGTTAGAAGCTTGTCCAGCAGTCATAACTTCCTCATAAACCTCTTCCATATCCACACGCCCAGCTGGCAAGTGGGAAACACCATCTGTTTCTTCATAACCAATCAATCTTCTTATCAGATCCTCTATGATGATAATCTCTTTTCCCAGCACAGATGATAAAATAAACTTGGGATAAACAGATGCATGAATCCAGAATTCCTTCACAAGTAGAGGGTAAACTGGTCCAAACAACCTATCAAAGTATTTCACCCAACCTTGAGCTCTAACAATGGAGCGAAAATCAAATCCATTATCAGCCAGAGAATCAAATTCAACCATAGATTCACACAGCACTTCTAGTTTATCAATAGGTGTGAGAAGAGTTCTCTTGGGAGGAGAATATGGAGCAGCACCTAAGTTATCTGAAGTCACAGCAGCCATTGTAGATTGGAACTGAGCAGTTGTTGATGAAGAAGACGCCATTGAAGAATGCTTTTTCAAACACTTAGGTTTTGAGTTTTTATGCAGAGAGAACAAGAGATGAAAACGCATGTAAATTCTGAGAGTGAAAAGTGTGAAAGTGAATACACAACAAGTATTTATACTAAACACTCAGGCACATCAAAAGTCAGAAAAACGCACGTTTGAGCAAGCATTAAATGAAGAAGAATAAAATCATTTCAAACAATAAATGCTTCTGACAATTTTGGGGGGAAAACCAAGATTTTTACTATTCAAATTTCACCTCAAACGTCTCTTCAGTTATGTACACGCCACCTCTTCAGATTTTGTGTGACACGTGTTTACTTGCATGCTGTTCTGAATTCTATCAAGAAATGAAACGTTAGCCAATGTTCAGATCTTCTAAAGATGGTTAGTTCAGAGTTTCACATCAGAAATATTAATCAGAATAGAATAAACAAACAGAAGAAATAGTTCAGATGAATTAAGCATTTTTGCATCTGTGACAATTTGCTTCTGATAAATATCATTCTGGACAAAAATCCATACCAATATTTTTTAGAATAAAATTGAATCTATCTTCAACAAGGGGTTTTGTAAAAATATCTGCCCATTGATGATCTGTATCAACAAAGGCTAAGTTTATGATTCCCTTCTGAACATAGTCTCTGATGAAATGATGCTTAATTTCTATATGTTTTGCCTTAGAATGTAAAATGGGATTCTTGGACAAATATATAGCAGAAGTATTATCACAAAAGATAGAAATGTTACTCTCAAAAATTTGATAATCTTCTAGTTGACTTTTCATCCAGAGCATCTGCGTGCTACATCCAGCAGCAACAATGTATTCAGCCTCTGTGGTTGAAAGTGCAATTGTGGGTTGCTTCTTGCTGTACCAGGAGATTAGATTTCTTCCTAGAAATTGACAACTTCCAGAAGTACTTTTTCTTTCTACTATGTCTCCAGCATAGTCAGCATCACAGAATCCAATTAATTTGAAATTATCAGATTTTCTATAACACAAACCCACATTAGAAGTACCTTTCAGATACCTTAGAATCCTCTTGACAGCTGTCAAGTGTGATTCTCTAGGATCTGATTGGAATCTAGCACACAGACAAACACTGAACAATATGTTAGGTCTAGAAGTAGTGAGATAAAGAAGAGAGCCAATCATACCTCTGTAGAGCTTCTGGTCTACTTTCTTACTTACCTCTTCTTTGCCAAGTGAGCTAGTAGGATGCATTGGAGTCTTTGCCAGCTTGCTGTCAGACATGTTGAATTTCTTCAGAAGTTCTTTAACATACTTTGTCTGATGTATGTAGGTGCACTCTGGAGTTTGATTAACTTGGATTCCTAAAAAGAATCTGAGTTCTCCCATCATGCTCATTTCAAATTCTTCCTGCATACATGTAGCAAACTCCTTTCCAAGCATAATATTTGTTGATCCAAAAATAATATCATCTACATAAATTTGGCAAATTAGAAGATCTTTCTTTATAGTTTTACAGAATAAAGTTGTATCCACTTTGCCTCTGATGAAATTCTTCTCCAGAAGAAAATTACTCAATCTCTCATACCAAGCTCTGGGAGCTTGTTTTAATCCATATAGAGATTTCTTTAATTTGAAAACATGATCTGGAAATTTTTCATTTTCAAAACCAGGAGGTTGGTGGACATAAACTTCTTCTTCTATAATACCATTAAGAAAGGCACTTTTAACATCCATCTGATACATAGTGATGTTATTTTGTGCAGCAAAAGAAATAAGAAGGCGTATAGATTCTAACCTTGCCACTGGAGCATATGTCTCAGTGTAATCAATACCTTCTTGCTGATTGTATCCTTGAGCAACCAGCCTTGCCTTATTCCTCTCAACTTCTCCTTTCTCATTTAGCTTATTTCTGAAGACCCATTTTATACCAATAATATTGAATCCTTGAGGTCTTTGAACTAGATCCCATACATCATTTCTGCTGAATTGGTTTAGCTCTTCTTGCATGGCAATAATCCAATCATTGTCTTGCAGAGCTTCTTCTACAGAAGATGGTTCAATTTCTGACACTAGTCCAAAAAGTGATGCTTCAGATGATCTTAGAAATGATCTTGTTCTGATGGGATCATCCTTCTTTCCAATAATGACATCCTCTGGATGAGAAGCTTTAATTCTGGATGATGATCCTCTGATAGTTGACTCTTCAAAAAATTTTAGATTATTCATCTGAGAAGTTAAGGGAGTAGCATCTGGAGTTGCTTCTGGTTCCTTCACTTGAAGTTTGTCTGCTTCTGGTACTTCAGAGTCAATAAAGACTACTTCCCTATCTGCAGAGTTATCAACCTGCTTTGGCTTTTCAGAGCCAAGCTTATCATCAAATCTGACATGAATGGATTCTTCCACAATCTGTGTCTCAGTGTTGTATACTCTGTAGCCTTTAGAGCGTTCAGAATATCCAAGCATGAAACACTTCTGTGCTTTGGAATCAAACTTGCTCAGATTTTCCTTAGTGTTTAACATATAACAGATACATCCAAAAGGATGAAAATATGAAATGTTGGGCTTTTTGTTCTTCCACAATTCATAAGGAGTCTTTTTCAGAAGAGGTCTAACAGACACTCTGTTATGAATGTAGCATGCTGTATTGATTGCTTCTGCCCAAAAATGTTTTGCCAGATTTGTCTCATTGATCATGGTTCTGGCCATTTCTTGCAAAGTTCTGTTTTTCCTCTCTACAACCCCATTCTGTTGTGGAGTTCTAGGACAAGAAAAATCATGAGCAATGCCATTTTCAGAAAAATATTTTTCAAAGTATTTATTTTCAAATTCCCCACCACGATCACTTCTGACTTTTATAATTTTGAAATTCTTTTCATTCTAGACTTGCTTGCAGAAGTCAAAGAACACAGAATGTGACTCATCCTTGTGTTTTAAGAACTTTACCCATGTCCATCTGCTAAAGTCATCAACAATGACCAATCCATACTTCTTGCCTCTGATGGATGCAGTTTTCACTGGTCCAAACAGATCAATATGAAGTAGTTCTAATGGTTTAGAAGTAGAAACAACATTTTTTGATTTGAAAGATGTTTTTGAAAACTTCCCTTTCTGGCATGCTTCACAAAGAGCATCTGAAGTGAACTTCAGATTAGGGAGTCCTTTGACAAGATTAAGTTTATTAATCTGAGATATACGTCTCATATTAATATGGCCCAATCTTCTGTGCCAGACCCATTGCTCTTCATTAACAGACAAGAGGCATTTAACATTTTGAACTTTAAGTTCTGAAAGATTTATTTTATAAATGTTTTTTTTCCTCTTACCACTAAATAGGATAGAGCCATCCTTCTGACTAATAGCTTTACAACATTTTTGATTAAAAGTTATATCATAACCATTGTCACTTAATTGACTTATGGAAAATAAGTTATGCTTTAACCCTTCAACAAGTAAAACATTAGTAATAGTGGGAAGTTTACCATTTCCAATGGTGCCAGATCCAATGATTTTGCCCTTCTGGTTCCCTCCAAACTTCACGTCACCTCCAGATCTAAGTTCCAGGCTTTGGAACATAGACTTTTCTCCTGTCATGTGTCGTGAGCATCCAGAGTCCAGGTACCATGATTGGTGTCCTGACCTTGCTGCTAAGAACATCTGCAACAGGAATTATTTTGTTTTTAGGTACCCAGATCTTCTTGGGTCCTTTGGGGTTAGTTGGTTTGTAGGTTTGTCTAAACTTCTGTTTTACAACATAATGTTTATTCTGACTTGCCTTAGGTTTAAACACATAAGTACTCTTCTCAGAGCTTGTGTGTTTAATGTCATTCAAGTGACCAAATTTGAATTGAGAATACAGAGGTGTCTTCCTGATGAAAAGTTTGTCAACAGGTTTTGGATTGCTTCCAGATGAAGACTTATATCCAATGCCTCTTCTGTTGTTTCCACTAACACCATAGATCATGGAAGCCATCTTGCTTCTGTCTATGCTCTTAGTGAGAAATCTCTGAAAGCTAGAGTCATATTTTTCTAAAATATTTTCACATGACTTAGTCTCAGATTCAGATTCTTGTTGAGTTCTTTCAAAGTCATTTTTGATTTTCAAATTTATTTCTTTTTGCTCAACAAGTTCAGTTTTCAGAAGATCAATTTCAGATTCAAGATTGCTTTTCAGCTTCTTGTATTTGAGTTTGATGTTGTTATAACTTTTAAGAACTTCTGTTAAAACTTTAATGAGTTCTTCTTTGGTAAGTTTAGCCATTACCTCTTCTGCATCATCATCAGATTCAGATTCTGATTCATATCCTGAGGTACCTTCCTCTTGATCCTCTGTACTGGCCATTAGTGCAACATTTGCACATTCTTCTTCTGATTCAGAAGATGATTCACATTCATCTGAGTCATCCCATGTTGCCATCAGAACCTTCTTCTTTTTGTTAAACTTCTTCTTGGGTTTTTCTTTCAGAAGTTTGGGGCAGTCATTCTTGTAGTGCCCAGGTTCTTTGCACTCATAGCACACAACTTCTTTCTTGGCAGATCTTCTGTGACTAGAAGATTCCTTTCTGTTGTCAGATCTTCTGAAGTTGTTGAACTTCTTTCCCTTGTGCTTCCAGAGTTTGTTAATCCTTCTGGACAGCATGGATAACTCATCTTCTTCTTCAGAAGAAGATTCTTCAGAGCTTTCTTGAATGACCTGCAAAGCTTTAGCAGTTTTATTAGATTTTAATGCAATAGATTTACCTTTTTCTTTCTTCTGAGGTTCATCTTCCTCAAGCTCAATCTCATGGCTCCTCAGTGAGCTGATGAGTTCTTCTAGAGATATCTTGTTCAGATCTTTGGCCATCTTCAGGGCAGTCACCATTGGTCTCCATCTGATAGGCAGACTTCTGATTATTTTCTTTACATGATCTGATGTAGAATATCCCTTGTCCAGAACTTTCAGCCCAGCAGTGAGTATCTGAAATCTGGAGAACATGGCTTCAACAGATTCAGAGTCTTCCATTTTGAAAGCCTCATACTTCTGGATCAGAGCCAGAGCTTTTGTCTCCTTAACTTGAGAATTTCCCTCATGTGTCATTTTTAGGGATTCAAACATATCAAAAGCAGTCTCCCTGTTTGTAATTTTCTCATACTCTGTATGTGAAATAGCATTCAGTAATATGGTCCTGGCTTTATGGTGATTTCTGAAGTCTTTCTTCTGAGAATCTGTCATAGATTTTCTGTCAATCTTTTTGCCATCCCCATCTATGGGATGTACATATCCATCTATGACAAGATCCCATAGATCAGCATCATATCCTAGGAAAAAAACTCTCAATTTTGTCTTTCCAGTAGTCAAATTTCTCCCCATCAAACATTGGGGGTTTGGTGCTGATCCTATCCCTCTCTTCATATTTATTGTTAATATTTGACATTGAATTATCAGCCATGATAACAAATAAATATATATATATATATCAAAGTATATCTCTCTGGATCTTTACTGACACTGTTAAGTGATAGCACACTCAGAACCGGAGCTCTGATGCCAACTGAAGGTGAGATAATACTTAGAAGGGGGGGTTGAATAAGTATGAAAAATTAGGACTTGAAAATAATCACACAATTATTTTTATCCTTGTTCGTTTAAACAACTACTCCAGTCCACCCTTCCTAGAGTGATTTGCCTTTCTCAACAAGGACTTAATCCACTATTAAATCAAACTGATTACAATAGTAACACCTAAGAACAACAGTTCTTAGTCTTCTCAAGAGCTACTGATTCCAACTGAATCCTCTTAAGGAGTAACCTTTACAATCAATGTAAATTAAATACAAGAGTTTTAATGCTTCTAAAAAGCTTTTATCACAACAGTGATTATTCTCTTAAGTTTAAGTACAATGAGATTCTAAGAAGAATAAGAATGAATGAGAGCTTTAGAATATAATGATTTCTTTTCAGCAAAGTGTGTAACTGAAGAATGTGGTGAAGTTCTCCTTTTATAGACAGCTGATCCAAGCAAGCTGAACGTTGAAAAGAGAGTCCCAAAAAGGTCTGAGCCTTTTTTTGTCTTCACATCAAGTGACCTTTCCTAGAAGTAGATGGCACAGTAAAATCCTTTTTGTCTGTGTAAGTGTGTCTAGCACAAATGAGGAAAGAGACGTTGAATAGCTCCGACGGATATATTCTTGAATATTTCTTCTTCAGTTTTCAGCAAGTTCTTCAGAGTCTGAATGGATCAGAGTCTTCTAATGAAAATCAGAACTTTGCTATATCAGAGTCTTCTGCAGCATGTGTGCTTTCAGCGTGTTGATCATCAGTGCATATTTGACACAAAACTTCTGTACTTGGCAGCGTTGGTACTTTCAGAAACTTCTGTAGATAAATGCTTTGAGAAACTCTTCAATAAATATTCTTCTATGCTTCAGATGCTTCAGCTTCAGATGCTTCTGATTATCTTCAGATGCTTCTGACTCAGAATGTTCTGGAGCTTCTTGCTTCAGATCCTTCTGGAGACTACGCTCAGGATCTTTTGTAAGGAGCAAACAGATTCTTCTGTAAGGTGCATCTGGCGCTTCAGAGTCAGAATAACTTCTTGTATTCAAAACAGATTGGCTTCTAGAGAGTTAATATTATTTCAATCTGCAGTAAAACTCTCAAACAAATTTTAGAGTATATAATTCTTAAATATAAATTTCCTAACAGTTATCATCAAAACAAAGAGTTATTATTAAGAACCAATATGTGTTCTAACAAAAGGTCTCTGGCCCAACTTGGATGGGTAGAGTCACCTCTCTAAAGACAGTCCGCTTAGTTCCATCAAAAGCTTTTACCACCAGATCACTGGGTGTACATATCAACCCTCTCTTATCCAACCTCATCAGAGCTTTCTTAGGGAGAACGTTCAAAGATGATCCCGTGTCCACCAACACATGGGACATAACCGTTCCTCGACATTCTATCGAGATATGCAAGGCGCTATTATGGTTCCTTCCTTTCGGCGTTAGCTCTAAGTCAGTAAACCCTAATCCATTTCCCGCATTCACATGAGCAACTGCTCCTTCTAGCTTGTTGACGGAGATCTCTTGCGGTACATACGCTGCATTTAGAACCTTCAGTAGGGCATTGCAGTGTGCCTCGGAACATAACAACAGATTCAGAATAGAGATCTTAGATGGCGTCTAATGAAGATGATCAACTATCTTATAATCACTCTTCTTGATCAGTCTCATAAACTCTTCGGCGTCTTTCACAAGCAGGTCTTTTCTTACCTCACGGGAGGTTTCTTCGAAGACCTTACTTTTACCTCTGTCAGTCTTCCCAGCCTTGTCAGCTTTGTCAGCCTGGTGGAGCAAACACTCTTCCACTACGTGTTATTCCCCCAGTTCCAACTAGGTTGTCAACAGATTGCCCGGATGGCTCCAACTCCAATTTCTGTCCATTGCAATAGACGTCTTCCCCAAAGTGCCATGGAACAGCGTTAGTACTCTCGAATGGTATAGGCCCAGCCTTCGTGATGGTGATCGTAGGTGGCCTTGATGCAGAAATGGTAATTGTTTTACGAGGTATGGTGATAGTGGCATCTTCATCCTTCTGCTTCAGCATTACTTCCCCTGATCTGTTCTCAGCCCTCCGACTAAACTGCAGAATTCCTTCGTTCATCAAACTCTGGATCCCTGCTACCAACTGACCACAACCGTCTGAATGATTCGCACAATCCATACACAACTTTCCACAGCCCAGGAAAATACCTTTCTTCATCAACGTAGCTTTAACGAAACCAAGTGGTGTTTTCAGGTCTTTGACATTAGTCAATAAATCTGAATCTTCCTCTTCAATGATGGCGCTAACCCCATCTCCCCCATGGTTAGGCATAGGGTTCTTTGTAACATTCGGAGCATTATTAGAAAAGTTGATTATTTTGGCGTCAACCATATCTTGCACTTTGTGCTTAAATGCTTTACACTTGTCAATCGAGTGGCCAGGTGCCCCCGAATGAAACTCACATCTCGCATTCGCATCGTAGCCCGGTGGAGGTGTCCCTGTCAAGGGAGCCAAAGTTCTCTTCTAAACTAGCTGTAACTGACGCAATGTCGGCACAAGCTGGGCATACGACATAGGTGGGGTTTCAAGATGACGACTTGACAATGGTGCTTTATTCTGGTACCTCTGGTACCCTTGCTGGTTCTGCTGCTGCTACTAAGATTGTTGGACAGCAGGAATAGTAATGCTAGTGACCTGCTGGCGCTGACCTTTTCCTTTTCCCCGAGCACTAGACACTGAGCTTGTCTCACCTTCACGTCTCTTACCACTGTAAGGCTTCTTTCCCCCTCCAGCCGAGGATACATCTACACCCTGAATCTTTCCGAGTTTGATGCCATTCTCTATCTGCAATGATGATGAGATCGGAGAAGCTTCCCGACATACCACTGACTAGCTTCTCATAATAAAATCCGGGAAGAGTAGCTACAAACATCTCGACAAGTTCTCGCTCAACCATCGGTGGCTGAACTCTTGCTGCCAGTTCACGCCACCTTTGGGCGTACTCTTTAAATCCTTCGTTGTTCTTCTGAGACAAATTTTGTAGCTGAACCCGATTGGGAGCCAGATCGTTGTTATACTGATAATGGCATACGAATGCTTCAGCAAGGTCTTTCCACGTACGTACACTTGTGGGCTCCAAACCAATATACCACTCCAACGAGGGGCCTGACAGGCTGTCCTGGAAGAAGTGCATCAACAACTTCTCATCTTCAGAATGTGCAGACATCTTTCGATAGTATGACCTAAGATGGACACGGGGGCAAGTGGTGCCCTTATACTTCTCGAAGTCGGGTACCTTAAACTTGGGAGGCACCTTGAAGTCTGAGATCAGTCCCAGCTTGGTCATGTCAACGCCCATAGTATTCAAGTTCTCAAAACTCTTCTTCTTGTCTTTGAGTGCTTTGAACCTTAAGCGGGCTTCAGAATTCAGTTCGCCCTCAGCTCCTTTCAGTGAGAATAAGTCCTCTTGACGATCCTCTTGCCATGGTTGATGGCCATTACCCTGAGCAAACCCAGCAGCATCAAGACCATACACATTACAAACACCAACATTCCCAGCATTACCCGTTCCACCAGTATTGCCATTGCCCATACCAGCATTACCATTGGCCTCAAAGTTGCCATTTCCGACTCCAGTCGTATTCCCATTAGCTCCAACATTAGTAACAACATTACCATTGCTACTTTCATTCCCTTCAGTCATAGGAATGCCAGCATGAGGGGTCTCAACAAGCGGAGGGTTCACCACATTCCCACCATGTAGCACGTCGTTGTTGTCGACGCGTGCAATCAGAGGTTGCACCAGAGTTCTGAGCTGGTCCTGGCCATTAGCGACCACTTGCATGAGATCCATAAAACGATCCATCCTCTCTCTGAGCTCTTGAATGTAAGTCTGAACCTGTTCCATTACTCTGACTTGATCTGCTCTGGTAGAATACCGGTGAATCTACCTTCGTTTAATCCTGAAATAACCTGCAAACACAAAGGGTTAGAAAAGCAGCTCGAGGTACCTGTTATGCAAATGATTCATGCAAATGCAAACGTGTGTCTGTGC
This sequence comes from Lathyrus sativus, assembly GCA_963859935.3. Lineage (NCBI taxonomy): Eukaryota > Viridiplantae > Streptophyta > Magnoliopsida > Fabales > Fabaceae > Lathyrus > Lathyrus sativus. The sequence continues at coordinate 389,977,600 of OZ012737.1, forward strand.
CTTAGGGAGATTTCTCCCCCGATTCTAGTGCCAGAGTGCTAGTGCTGATAATAAGAAGTCCAGATCCAGTCATGGAAATAACGTCTTGTATATATTAAAAGCCCAACAAGGTAGCATACAATGTCACTGAATACAGGTAGAATCAACAGCATGACCTCGACCAACAAGTCTGGTGATGGTCAGCATACAACAATGATTAGAAAATACAAAGGATTACAAGGTAGTCAAGTGTGACAACGGGCGCAAAACTCTTCTAACAACTCCTTTGTTTTGGGATGATCAGGCTGAGTGAGTAACCCTTTGACAAGTAATTCTCTCTGCATAAAGGTGTACTGGAGACCTTCAACAGAGTCCTTCCACTCTTCTTTGCCAAAACAGTCTTCTAACCTTCGCTTCTTAGATTCAAAACTCTGCTTGCGATCCATCAGGTTCGCAATAGCCTTGTTCAACATGTCTTGTGTGGCGTACCTACGAGAAGTTTCATCATCAAACTTCTTCTCACTGGCCTTCAACTTAGAGATCTGTTGCTTCAGCTTGTCCTCCCGCTCTTTGTTGCTGGCTAGGGTGGCATTCCACTACTGGTTGAATTCAGAGATTCTCAGGTAAGCACTATCTAGGTTCTATTTTTTGGTGGCAAGCACATCGTTGATAGCCTTGAAATCCAAACCTAAATGTTCATGTTCAGCGCTCTGTTTGGTCAAGTCTGTTCCTAGCAAGTTCACCAGCTCTGTCTGTTTTTTGAAGGAATAGATGGCTTCGTTCCTCTCGCTTCTAAGCTGAACCAGTTCTTTTTCTAACTCCCCATTGGCCTTCTTCAGCTCTTCCTTCTCAGCCAATACCTGGTTGTATTTCTGAATGAACACTGTAGTAGGTTCCTCAACCACTGGATGGCAATCTTGCTTAACAGGTGGAAAATGCATCCCTACTGTTTCTGTCCTGCTTTGAATCCAAGTCACATAAGCAGCATAAGCCTGGCTATTGCTCTTACCCAACAGTGCTTTCCCTCGCCTGCTGATGTCGTTCCAAGCATGCTTGAGCTTGGCTAACATACCTCCACCTAGGAGCCTTGTGAGGTACAGAGATTCCTACACCTCCTCGTCTTTTGGCGGGCCTCTCAAGGCGTAAGCAAACAGTTTGACAAGTAATGAGGGATTGTAGTTAATACAGCCATTTCTTCCGATCAAGGGCACATTAGGAACACCACTGCAACTATAGATGACTTCAGTACCCAGCATATCCCAATCAAACCAAACAATGCTCTCTGCTGATAAACCCATCGGACGTTCAGACCACTCAGCTGTGGCTGCAGAGAAAACAAAGAGACCCTTCTTGGGCATGTGGCTATCAAGCCATCTATAGAGTAAGGGCGCACAACACGACACATTTTTACCCCTTCTGTTTTCATTCTTGTAATGGACAAAATGATATACATCACCAATCAAGGTGGGAACTGGATTTTCCGATGCAAAGATATGGAAGGCGTCCAAATCTATAAAGTCTGGCATGTTTGGAAACAAGATGATGCCATAGATGTAGAGGGCGAGAATAGCGTTGAATACGATCCAACAACCGTCTTTAGCGCACTGTTGGGATTTCCCAACCAGAAACTATAGAGAAAAACTAGGAACTCCATTCCATGAGGTCTGAAGCATCTCTGAAGCATCCAGATGAAGAGCAGCAGCTAGGTTAGCCAGATTAGGCTTAGCATCCATGTGAACAAACGACATTTGATCCTTAATAGGCACACCCAATAACTCAACATACTCTTCTAAGGTAGGCGCAAGAATGAAATTGGGAAAAGTGAAACACCTCAACGGAGGGTCATAGAACTGTAGCAATGCATACAACCCATTCAACTCATAGACTAAAGGTTTACGAACCAGACTGAGCAACTTCCCATAAGATTTCTTGAATTCCCCTTTCACTGTATCATCTGCCAAGGCAATCAAACTAAGCAGCAAAGTAATATCTGGGGTAGGGAGCTTGTAAGCCATATTCTTCTTCAATGATTCCATGCTAACAAACAGAGGGCAAGATTATTGGAACCGGGGGATAATATATGCACCTGCAACACAGACACACGTTAATGATATGCAAATGAGTATGCAAAAATGCAAGATGAAATCATGCAGCAGGAGATCAAGAGTGTGCTGTTGAAGAGATCGAGGCTCTGTTTCAATAAAACCATAGCACTGCTCTGACAATAAGACTCTGAAGAGGACCATAATTATGCTCTGTCAAGAATAAAACACATCTCTGATGATAAGAACCCTCTGATACCAACAATACTGATTCACTGTCAAGAAAACCAGGTTGTCTGAAAGTTAAGGTTTCCTGCAATAACCCGACCCTGCTCACAGGTATGGACCTAATCACAGACAAGGTTCGGCATCCTATGCGTTTCCCAGCGTCGCAGACTTTCACAAAGTGATGATATGTTCACCATTTCTGATTTGGCATCATCACTCCCTGAAGAAGCCTCACTTAGCTGAGTCACAAATGATCGGTCCCCAGAGTCGACAATCCTCCAAACCAACAACCCCTCAAGCCCAAAGGGCTTGAAAAGAAGTCAACCGGGAGAGTCTCGTCTGAGCGTGGATTTTGCGGGACATTAGTACATGCAAAGCATGCACGCGCCCACTACTTTCCACAACTAATGCTAGGTATAAACTCAAGCCTGGGTCTGGCTTATCACTCATCAGAGCCCCCTCCCACAACAACACAAATAATCATATCATACTGAAAGTAAAATGCGGAAAGTAAAGTGCGATAAGTAAATGCAAACCCATCAGATAAACACGCAAGCGCTAGGATTGACTCGCACAAGGGACACGAAACGGTCCCAGCATGGAGGATGGAAAAGTCCCAAGCAGCTAGAAGTCCCCAGCATAGTCGCCAGCTGCTAGGGATGACCCAGACAGCCAGGAGAAAAATCCAAGGCGAGACTCGCATAGGGAACCATCACAGTCCCCACCAGAGTCGCCAGCTGTCGCTACTGCGAAGATATGGTGCCGGCAAAACAAAAGAGTCGCCACCTTTTGTTATTTATCCCACAGAAAGGGAAAGGAAACGATCGGAAAAACCTAACGAAAAGGTATAAGACAAGGTCATCGCAACCATGTCTGGGTTCGGGAGTCGGTTACGCAAGGGGAAGGTATTAGCACCCCTCACGTCAGTTGTACTCAACGGGATCCACGCTTGTTGTGTTTATCTGACGGGTTGGTTTAACTATCTACCTATCAAGGCTGGTCTGAAAAGAAAAGAAAACTGACTCGGCAAAGCATCACGCTTTATGCCTACGTATTCTCGTCAGAGAACAAGAAGTCAGAGTCAACGTAGTTCGGCTAACTACGGGTAACGGATGGGGAAAGGTGGCTCGCCAATACGTCAGTATTAGGGATGGCAAAATGGATGGATTGGATGGATGTGGATTGGATTGTTAATGGATGGATTAAAACAATCCATTAGTCCATTAACAATCCACTAATTTTTTTTAAAATTATCCAATCCAATCCATCCATTAAGAATAAAATCCATCCAATCCATCGATTAACATATTTTTAATGGATGGATATCCATCCATCCAACTTTTTTTTTTTATTTTGTAAGAATAAAAAAAATTATTTTCTAAAAATAAATAAATTTTTTTATTTTTAAAATTCGATTTTATTTTATTTTTGAAAAATTCATTTTTTGTATTAAAAAAAAATTATGAAGTTTGTTTTGTATTTTAAAAAAGTCGGTCTTTTTTTCGGGAAATTTTTTTTTATTAAAAAAAAATTGGTTTTTTGTTTCGAAAAAATATTGTTTTTTTCTTTAAAAAACCATTTTTTTAAATCGACTTTTTTTCGAAAAACAAATCAGTTTTTTATTTTGGAAAAAAAATCGATTTTTCACACTAAAAAAAATCGATTTTTGTTACAAAAAAATAACAGATTTTTTTTAGAAAAAAAAACAATTTTTTTTCAGAAAAAAAAACCGATTTTTTTTCGAAGAAAAAAATGAATTCTTTTTTAAAAAAAAAATCGATCATTTTTTTTTGAAAAAATTACAAGTTTTTTATTAAAAAAAACAAATTTTTTCTTTTAAAAAATTTATTTTTAATTAGATTTTAAAAAATCTATTTTTAATTATTTTTAAATAAATAATATAACAAAAATAAAAACAATCCATTGGATTCTTAAAATATGTTGGATGGATTGAATCCATCCATGCATATAAATGAATAGATTTAATCCAATCCATTAACTTATTTTTTATATGGTGGATGGATTGGATGGATTGGATGGATTTTGTCTTTAATGGATTCTATTGCCACCTTTAGTCAGTATTGTGCCTACGTACTCTCAACAAATATGAGAGATCAAAGCTTATGTAGTTCGGGACGCTACGGATTACGGGGGTTTAGATTCATCTGTTTTTCCGAGTAGGGTTAACAAACAGTTCCAGCAGTTTGGTGTATGCAGCTCGCTCGTCGGAGTCTCGTGTGTTACCGTTTGTGGTAGAACTGAGAGTTAACGACACTCTTTTTCTTCAGAAAAATTTTCCTTGGATTACGGGCCCACGGGGCAAAAAGAGGTTTGAGATTTGTTTTCTGTCTTTTATGGAAGAAGTGTTTTTTATGGATGTTTGCAATTCATATCGCACTAGAGACTATGACCTAGGAGTGAATGCGTTGCATGTCACCCAAAGGGTACCATACTAAACATCCTGATTATTGGAAGGAAACCCTCCAACAACCATTTCCTAAGTAGCTTAAGGCTCGTAACGCACGATATCAATTAACCTTTATTACTGTATTTTGATTTGTTTGAAGATAAGAAGAGAGAGGGCACAACTAAGGGGAAACTATCAAGTCTTAATAGTTGTCATGCCAAGGTTTCATCCTATGGTTGAGGTTAGGAGGGAACTAACTAATGTTATCATGCATGGTTAGAACCCTAATGTCTGTCATAACTTCTCTTGAACAAGAGAAGTTAGAGTCCCTAAGGGAACATGGCAAAGGAAAGCAGCAGCAAAAGAAATAACCTGAAAGAATTAAACGGTAAGTAAAATGCATGCAATGCAACAATACAAGCAGAAGGAGACAAACTCAACTTCTAGAGAAAACAAGTAAAAGCAACACAATACACAGGCAAGGGAGACAAACTCAACCTTCAGCCAACAAGCAAAGCCAAACAGTAACAGACAAGCAGAGGGTGACAGACTCAACCTCTAATGCAAACAAGCAAAGGGAGGCAAGCTCAACCCTTCAATGCACTTAGGCCTAGAACCAACTACATGAAATCCTATTCTAATGCAACACACCAAATAAACAGTCACACAAATACAGTTAAACAGCATACACAGCAGAGCAGCACAATAACACTCCTGCAGTCTGACAGTCTGCCTTCTAGTCCAAGTTATCTGTCCAAGCTATCCAAGAGAGAAGGGAATAAGGACTTCATCTTCAAGCTTCAACTTGCTCCATCAAGATATGATATGAATTAACACAAAGATTATTGAATGATGATGGGAAGCATGATGGAAACCAAGGGAATCCATCATGGCACTCAACCACTCATTTAAGATTGGTATCCTCAAAGGTTTTACCTTTTCTGGTAGGCCTTTAGTCCTTCCAAAGGAGGGACTAGGCTCCCACAAAGGAACCTTGCATCATTGGATAGGAAATGGAATGCAAACCAAAGCAAACCACAATTATGAAAAAGGAAGAAACTCCTAAAGGCTCTAAAAACCCTAATTCCACAAGCTCTAAAAGCAACTCTCTAAAGGGAACTAATGCACCAAAATAAACCTTAAGATTCAATATACAGAGGCATCAACATGTCTGCTAAACCATCAGAAGAGGTTTGGAAACTTTTCATGAACTAAAGGTCACTTTTTAAGTTCAACTATGGGAGGTACTATGCTAGAGGCATCTTACAAACAGCCTAGATGTAAAATCTAACTAAAATAGTAAATCAACTCCTAAATATCTATAAAAAAAATCTAAGAGATCCTAAAGGTATTAAGAACCTATGGTAAAAAGATCAGAACCTAATTCAAAGTTTATGGTCCCTTTCTAGAGGCTAAACTAAAAGGTGTCAAAGGAAAGGCCAAATGGGGAAAGCCCTATAAACCTAATCCAAAACTAATCTGAGAGTCATCTAAAAAACAGAAATAAAATCCTACAATCCTATCAAGGTATCTACTACCAGCCAACAAAAGATCAACTCTTAATTCTATGCCTAGCTCTAATACAAAAAACAGCAACTAAACTAATCCAAAATGCCAAATTAAAAGAACTAATGAAAATAGAAAAATGGAAATTAAATTGAAAACAGCACAAAAATAAAATCCAAAAGCATAGAAAAATTATAAATTAATCAAAGATCACTCACATATTTTTTCCATAATTTTCTGATCAATAAAACTATTTTTATTGAATTAAAATCAATCAAGACAATTAAGGAAAATAGAAAATCAATTAAAGAATATAAAGAAAATCAGGAAAAGCTACAACCACTAGATCTCATTACCAGTTAACAGATCCTATGGGAGAGAGAGTGACACGCGCACACTGACTGGGATTAGTGATGCGCTGCGTTTCACTAATGAATAAGGTGTGTCTCATTGACTAATGTATATGGTGTGGTCTAATCAGGTTCATTCATTGAAAAAGTATGATCATCTAACACTCCAGAGCATGCCACCTCACCATGTCAAGGTCAAAGACTCTCAGGATGAATCTCACGCGTGGGATTGGACTACTAAGTCTATAAATTCAAACGAAATGAATGGTCTGTGGTTCATCTTCTACCTTTGAACTGAAACTAGGAGGGAAAGTAATTAGTGGTGGCCGGAGAAGAGCTCCACTGTCTTCTTCGGCGAGAGCAACAATGCTCTGGATTCAAACTCAACTAAACTCAACAAGAAACACACAGTTCCCCTCGTCTCCTCACCCTGAGCATCATGATCTATTCTATTTTCATTTTTATCCAAAGATCAAGCAAATACAAGCCCTAACAGAAATAGTGCTCTTGCAAAAATCATCACTAAACTTCAATCTAAGGCCATCAATCTACTCTACTCTCCTTACTGAGTAAATATCCATGATCAATTCTTGAAATCCTTCAATATTGAGCCCTAACCGAATCTCTAAACTTTTCATCCATGATCAAGAATCATCTCAAAACCTCTCCAAAGCATACCTAAATTCATCTAGGGTTCAAGACTAACCTAACCACATGCAGTTTCTATCTTAATTCAGTCTCAATCAAGCATAATAATGAAAAGATGAAAACCTGTTTTGAGCTTTGATAGAGAGTGCCACAACCTCCAATTCTTGATCAATCTTGCTCAGAATCGTTCAGAGATGCTTGCTGAAGAATCTTGAAACTTCAATTTCCTCTGCAATGGCCTCTAAGATGGAAAACGATTTTCACCTTGTAACCAACTTTTTCAAGTGCTTCTTACCTCTTCTAAGCTTTTCCAATCACCAACCTTGCTCTGAAATCTTCCAGAAACTTATATAGAACTGTTCTGGATCATTTCCTGGCCCAGTTGTGGCCCAATTCAGTCAATCCGAAATTTCAATTTTCCTTCTACACTCTTCCATGGCAGTCGTGTTTCAGGCTCCGTTTCAACTTCATGTTCACCCAAATGGCTTGCACAATACCTCATGAATATGAATGGATCAGATTGAATCCTCAATTCAATCCTATGGTGCACATTGGTTATGTTACTTCAACCTTAAGCAACTTGGAATTATGCCATGAAATCAATCCCAATTCCAAAATGTAACAATGCCAAAATACTCCAAATGTCTTCTACCTTCAAAAAATGCACAAACTTGCCAAGTTTTGCACAAAAATGAATTATTTTGGATTTTTCTCTTTTTTAGAAACTTTCAAGTTGAGATCACGTGTTTTTGAGAGTTACGCCGGTGACTGGTGTTGGCCGAGCTTTAAAGTCTCGAAAGCTCAGATCGCGCTTTGTTGGTCCGTATCAGATTTCGCAAAAGGTGGGGTAAGTAGCATATCAGATTGCTTTACCGTTGTCGCTTGCGAATTTACATGATGTGTTTCATGTATCTCAGTTGAGGAAGTACATTCCAGATCTGTCACATGTGATTCAGATGGATGATGTACAAGTGCAAGATAATATGACTGTTGAGGCGTTGCCTGTCCGAATTGACGAACGAGAAGTGAAGCAGCTGCGAGGTAAAGAGATTGCCTTGGTGAAGGTACTGTGGGGAGGACCAGCTAGAGAAAGTTGGACATGGGTACGTGAAGATCAGATGAAAGAGTCGTATCCGACTCTATTTTCTTGAGGTAATTTTCGAGGACGAAAATTCTTTTAAGGGGGAGAGAGTTGTAACACCCCAATTTTAATCAGAATATTTTAATTAATTTATTTAATTGAGAATATTCGTATTTTGGGTGTTTCTAGTGATTTTTGGTGTTTTGGGGAATTATTGAGAATTATGCAATTTGTGCATTATTTATTTAATTAATAGTACATAATATTAATTTATTAGTATTATTATGAATTAAAATAAATAATAGTGAAAGAAAGGTAATTGGGACAATTGAGAGGAGTAAGTGAGGGTATAATGGAGAAAGCCCAATTATTTGGCCCAAGTCTAGGTTTAACAAAAAGAGAGTTCTGAAGGGTTTTTAGGATTCATTTGTGTTAACCGTGAAGAATTGAGCCCAGAGAGCTCTGAAGAGGAAATTGGAGGCAAAAGCATGAAGGATTCCCTGACAGATTCTTGAAGGTTTTGAGTCAACGTTTAAGGTATAGGGAGTATAGCTTTTCATGATTTCCTATGTGTAGATTTTGATGTGATTATGGTTGATTTAAGGGTTTTATGGAGAATTATGAGAAAAAGGGATTTTTGTCCTTCGTGGCCTAAACCGATTATAGGTAAATCTAGCCGTGGTTCAATTAGGGAAAAGGGATTTTGGCCTTCATGGCCTAAATCCAGTTGTGGGAACTCTGATGTTTGGTGTAGTGGTAAGTATTCTTGACAGTGGAGCATAATATGGGAAAGGGAAACCTTAGGCATTCGTGGCCAAAACCTTGAATTGCTATATGTCTGACCCTGAAGGAATAGGAATATTTGAATGTGAGTAACTTAGATACCCACAGGGTAATTGTAGGGAATTGTGATTTAGGACATGAATATGTTTCGGGATTGGCCTAATAAATCGTAGGTTTTGTGCCTTTATCGCCGTAGGACCTTAGAGATGATTTAGGGATGTTTTGGGGGCATTGGGTAAGTGAATCGCAGAGCCTTTTGGGTAGAAATCAGTTCTGGTGCGTAGCTGAATTTGCTGTCATCGCACTGTTCGCCTAGCAAAGAAAGCTTCGTCTAGCAAACCACGTTGTTTCCAGACTCGCCTAGCAAAGAATCCTTCGCCTAGCGAATAAACTCGCCCCAGACTCGCTTAGAGAACATGTCAGCAAACATAGCAGAGTTTCGCGAATGTTGATCGTGTGCAGCGATGCCTTGATGTTTGATTCTGTGATTTCTGTGATTGATTGACATGAATGTGACTGTGAGTTTTATGTGATGTATACATGATGACATGATGATTTATATGACTTAATATGATGATATTACCATGACTTTGAAGAATTTATATGATGATATGAGATATGATGATGATTGACATGATGATGAATATGATGAATGATGATGCATTTATGTTGTTATATGAGGATGATTTGTGACATGTGCATCATGCATTCATGTGCATCCGTACTTCGGTTCAGGACCTCGATTACTTTGGCTTCAATCCCATTGTGTGGATCTGAAGTGTTTTGATGTGCTCCGGTTCTCTAGCAGAATCAATCCTATTGATGGGGATCTATGGAGGGTTGACGGCCCAGTGTCCATCGTGTTGTGATGATTGGTACCACATGCATTGAGTCAACGTTGCATTTGCATTTATGAGCCTTTTTTTATAAATTATGATGTTGTGGCTTTCGAGGCCTATTGAAGGATATGAATGTGTTGAATATGAATATGACGTCGTTATATATTGATTTTTATACATTGGTTATTATGAATTGTTTTACTCACCCTGCCTGTTTGAATGTTACCTCCACGTGGGTAAAGTGCAGATGACCAAGTTTAGTCGTGGACGTCGTCGAGGAGTATTATTGAAGTTTTGAGTTTTTAGCCTTTAGGTTAGCTTAGACGATCTTGCTCTAATATGTAACATCGGGTTGGGTTCTTTTGATTTAAACTATATACTGCTGAGTTATTTTGCTTATTTTTCCCTGATGAGGAAACCTTGATTTATGCCATTGAGTTCCGCTGCTTTGTGTGAATTGATTATTTTGAGAAAACCCGTTATTTACGAAGCTTTGACCGATTTTGTTGATTTGGGAAATGTACACCCTTTTGATGGCTCTTATGAAATTTAACAATTTTACTCTGATATTTGTGTAATTTTGCCATGATAAATGTGGGGTAGAAAAGGGTGTTACATAGAGGATATATGAGCGGATCAACAACATGGAGGTGGTTTGAAGACTTGCAAACATAAATAGCCTCGACGCTATTGACAGTTAGTGATGAGTAAGAGGTAAAGTACCGCAATACTATTGTGCACGAGGTAAACTTGTACCTTTAGGGTTTCTCCTTTTTTTAAACGACATTTAGATAGGTGTCATTAAACCACTTTTTCAGTATCAAGAGATATTTTTTCTTTCACAAATGTTATCCTTTCTAATCTCATTCTCTGAAAAATTTCCATTGGATTCACTATTTGGGATTTCCATCTTACTGCCCTTGAATCCGGGGTTTTGAAAACCATTAAATTGCTTCTTTGGAATGACTATTGTTGTCGTGTATTGTACTGTCACAAACATATTCACGCATTCCTTTTGATTTTGTGCATAAATTATGGCCGCAATTCAGTAGTATACCCAAATCCCGCAGTCTTGGATGATTCAACTAGTGGTACATTAGGTCCGGAACTCGATGTAACATTTTTATGATTTGGGACTTTTTTAATAAATTACTTCATTTGCAAAAGTAGCAGACAAAAGAAAAGCATAGGACAATGATGCACTAATTTGTAATGAAAGATGACTTTATTTATGTAGCTTCCCTTGTAAACCACTTTTCCTTTCTTAATCTTGAGGTTGACCTTAAACTTGTAACTTTGGATGAATTTTGAATAATATGACTTAACCTTTGAATTGTGTTGGACTAGACAATTATTCTTGGAAAGGATATTGTAACTTGAACCCTTATGTGGGATTAATTGAGTTTGGCCTTAAGATGTGAGTCTTATATTTGAGCTTCTTTGCAATGTAATGAACTTATGTATCTAATTTGTGACAATTTGGTTTTGTCACACCTGTACTTGTAAGGAGATTTTCGGCGTTGCACATATGTACCTTAGATTAGTATTTGAAATTGTAAATCTTGGCACGAGTGGTGAATCTTAATAATTTTTCTTGTATGCCCTCAAATGTCAATTCTTCTTGGATGGTGTTTGTAAGAAAGAGGGATTGTGGGATTTCATGAAATTGTCTTTGATTTTAACCTTATGAATACATAACTTCGACGTAGGGCCCAAAATAAACTTGGAACCTTAGATTTATGAACCACTTTATTTTTGTGATATTGAGTTTTGGTGATATAGTATAAACATTCAAAATAATCCTTTCCATCACAACGACCTTGTTTTCAAGCTCTCTTGATTTTGAATTGTATTTTGTATTCTAAGTTATTCTCATAATCATTCATATGTTTAATTTGATCTTGAAAGATTGATGAGCATAAAGGATGTCTTAAGGATCTTGAATTGAAACTTCATCTTAAGACCTGTATTATTACGTTCCATTGCAACTTGGTTTCAAAACAATCCATTTGAATGGTCTTTGCACCTATCATTAACTTTTCTTTTCGAGTAAACAAAAAGCAATGGGTCTCCCACTTTGGACATAAAAATGAACTGGAATTTGAGATGATGAACTTGTAATTGATTCCTGGGATAGTTGTTGCACCCCAAAATTTGACCAACCATTTCTGGTACTTGGCTTTTGTTTCATTTTTCATTTTTAGCATTTGCATTTGCATAGCATTGTTCTTAGCAGGGGATCAAGAGTTTTGTTGTGCCAGTTAAGAGGAGAGTCTCTTTGGTTTCAAGCTCAAGCAAGGGCATTTGTGCAAGTCATCAGGGTTTCATTACCATCAAGATTGTGTTTCAAAGCTCTTGGAGAAGAGAAGTTTGTGTATTGGTATCACCTCCTATCCTGAGGATAATCAAAGGGTTTTCAAGGATTCATGAGGTCTTGTCCTTTGTTGAAACATGTTTTAAGATCTCATTGAGTACCCTAGGAGTCATTGTGGAGCTTGTGTAGTCATTCAATTCATCTGCAAAGGGCACAGCCAAAAGACATGGAACTAGGGTTTCATCTGGTCAACCCAAAGTCAACTGTGGACTTGAGAAGGTTTTTAACTTGGTTATAAGTCATTGGGGCCATGGGAAGTCATATTAAGACATCTAGGATGTCATGTTAAGATCAAATCAAGGGGAGTCAAGAGTTCAAGAAGTTACTAAATTAGGGTTTCAAATGATTTCAGTGTAAAATCCTTTTCTTAAGTGCCTAACTTCAAGGACAGTTTTCCCTATGATGCAAGCTCAATCTCATTTTCATGCAAACATGAGACTTATTGGTCATGTTCCAAGATTTATTTTGAGTACAAGAAATCATACATTGAGTTTTTACATCTCAAGTTATGATGTCAACAAGTTAGGGTCCTCAGATGAAGAGAATTTTGGTCAACTTAAAGTCAACTCACTTCGAAGGCATTTTTGACCTAGGGTCAAGTTTCTCCTCAACTTCAAGTAAACATGAAAGTTGTTCCTTGTGATTTTAGCTTTACAAAAAGTCCTAGAATTCCTTTTTATCATCTGTGCATCTCAAGTTACGGACCTCACAAGGCAAGGGTATTTTTGGAAAGTTCATTATAGGTCATGTTTTTCAATGACCATTTTCATGAACTTATGGACCTCAAATGCAATTCCAACCAACATGAAACTTGTGTCTAATTATCTTAATTCCACATTGAACTCAAAATCCATGAGTTTGTTGGATTATATAGTCATGTGAATCATTTTAAGATGAAAAAGTAGACTTTTGGTCATGGTTTGTTCTTTTTCATTTACAAGTCATGTTTTGTTTCATTTTTGAACCTCTTCACACCATTACATAACCATAAAGATAATTTCCTCATTTGTGCCAACATGAAAGGAGATTATAGGCCACTTTTTTTCAAATTCATGCCTAAAAAGTCATGCACCAAAACTTTGTACAAACTCATTGTACATGACTAAAAATGATCCATTTCCTTTCTACACACTACACAATATCATTTGCTGACCCAAAATGGTGTATGTGTGGCCAACTCGTGAGTGTGCATGAAAGGGAACTTTGAAAAGAAAATCTTAAAATCATTTGATTCTACCAACATGGGCCTGCATGCTTATGCAGAACCCATCCCATAATAGCCACAAAATTTCCCTAATTGCTGAGAATGCTAATGGTTGCGTGAGAGAGAAGAAAAAACTCCAAAAAGTTCATAAAATTCTTTCTTTTGAATATGACTATTTTGAAGAGATTTCTGCGAGCTTTGGTGTCAATCATCATCAGTGAAGTTCAAAGGGAAGATTAGAAGTGCAAAACTGAAGCTCAGCTGAGATATCAAGAGCCAACGGAGATGCTCCGTTCAGTAAGATCCTTCATTCTTTTTCTCTCATTCTAGGCATGTTTTAGGGTCATGTTGGTATGCATCTAAAGCCCTATGTATCATAGGCCATGTTTGGATCATTAATTTGCTTGTATGTTGAAGTTTCAGCATGAACATCATAACTTTCGTGCCTTGTTTTCTACTCATCCAAGAACCTTTTTGATAAAGGAATGTTGGATTTGAAACCCTTGTGAGCTCAACTTTCTTTTGGTACTATTTTTGTTCATTTGTATGGAGATTTGGTGACTGGTGTTCGGCGAGCTGGCTAGAGAAGACGACCGGAGCCCTAGCTCCAGCGTCCAGTCACCTGTCTAGTCTTAGCTGACTTGGCCATGTTGGACTCTTTGACCATGTTGCTTGGCACGGTTCCATTGGCTTGAATTTGCTGGTGTGGATATTTGACTATGACGTGTTTTAATGAAACACAGAGTTTCATTAAAACTCCGAGTCCTTGGGTCATTTTGGCTCAAATTGATAATCACACCCCTACCCTTTTGGCCCATGCGCGCAGATTGCCTTGGTTCAGTTCATTCTGAAGTTACTCTTGCACCTCCCAGCTTGTTTATCTTATTTTATTTCATTTTTAATTTCTGTTTTCATTTTATAATTTGAAAAATAGCTCCAATTGTCAAAAAAAAGTCCCAAAAAAATATTTTCTTACACTTTAAAGTGTTATTTAATTTTATAAAATTTTTGTTTCTGTTTTTATTTTATTTTTCCATTTTATTTTAATTTTACAATTAGATGCCTTTATGGTTCATTCCTTGTTTGATCCATTTCATTTGAACCCCTAATTCAAGTCCCTTATGATTAATGCTCCTTCTCCATTTTGAGGATGAATTGAAGTGTCTTTGAGGGTGGATATGGCTCATGATTGATCATTTTTTGGTTGACTTTGAGTTGACTTTTCTTGTCCCTCAATTTATGCTAGATAAGGTGGAACACCATCAATTTTTGAATTTTTTGGTGATGCCTTGAGATGAATTTGACCTTGAGGCTTTGGATTCTGTTTGCCACTTGACTTAGTTTTGTTGTGCTTTTTATTTGGAAATTATTGAACAATATTTCTATTTTTGACGAAGCTTGCAAGTCAAGTTATTTTAAAAGAGGTTCATACAAACTGGTTTGACCTAGTTCCTTTGGGAGATGACTTCTATGGATCCCATATGCACCTTATGACTCTTGATGTTTGTTCATGACATGATTAAGGTGTTGATTTTTTGATTTTAGGTCATACACTTGTGTAACTTGTTTTACAAGTCACTTAGAAGTCATGCCTTCCACTTGGTTTTAGGTGTTGAATTTGTGATAGAACCTTGTTTCGTTCACTTGTCATGACTTGGTTAATGTTTTGCTTTGTTTTAATCTTGTATTTGAGCTTTCTTCTTATTGATACATCTCTTCCCCATGTGTTTTGTTCATTATTCAAGATGATTTTGTGTTCATGTTTATGCTTTGAGCTTGTCTTGAATGGTGGACCACTTCTTTCACTTGTTGGCCCTTTTCTTCTTCATGATCAATGTGAGATGTTGGTTGAGATAATTTACATTGTGCTTGCTGCCCAAGCTTCTTTCTCCCATCTTCTCTTTGATCATGGCCCTTTGCTCTTGCTTTGTGTTTAACATTTGTTTAAATGATAGATGTTTGAATGGTTGTAGGAGTTGTTACTTCTCCCATTTCATCTCACTATTCTTGACTTGTTTAAGTCAACTTATTTGTGTTTGAGTCTTTGTTGCATCATTTGAATCTTACATCTCATTTTTCACCTTTGCATATCATGTTTGCATTACCTTTGACTTGTTTAAGTCAACTTCTTCTCTTTCTTGATTTCATCTATGATTGAATTATCTGTTGTTTACTTGGTCTTTTGCCATAATCCCTTAGGACTCCTAGTCCCTCTGTTTAAGATGGGAGTAGGAGAGACATTAGGTGTTCAATCCTTTGCATGATAACATTAGGATAGCTTTTCCCTTTTCAACCCCAACTTTAGGAGCACATTGCATGATAACATTAGGGTTGATCAGTTTCCCTTAGAGTTTGTGTCTTCTCTTCTCATCTCCTAACTTCATAAGACACTTAATAAAGTTTAACACTTGTTGTACGCTACGAGCCTTAAGTACTTGAGGAATGATAGGTGGGGGGACTCCTCTCACACTGTCTAGAGTGTTTAGCGTATGCCCTTTGGGCGATATGTGATGCATTCGCTCTCAAGTCATAGTCTTTAGTGCAACATGAGTTACAAACTTAACTCAATTCACTTCTTATTTAAAAAACACAAAATAAAACATCAAACCTTTTTATCCTTCAGGATTGTTTGAAAATAATTTTCAGAAAGAGTGTGTTAAGCTTTGGTTCTACCGCAAACAAGCATCGTCCCTAACTGCTAGAACGAATGTTTAACCCTACTCAGTTAAAACACTTAACCAATCTGTGGTCATGTCAGCCCGAACTACGTTTGCTCTAATTTCTCGTACTAGACGAGGATACGTAGGCACAAGACGGCGATGTCTTGGCGAGAAACCTTCCCCACCTTCACCCGTAGTTTTCCGAACTACGTTGACTCTGACATTCCCATTGTACGAGGGAATACATAGGCATAGAGCGGCGATGCTCTATCGAGTCTCTTTTATTTTATTTTGTCCATGTGAGCCAGCCTTTTAATAGATTAACACCCTTTTAGATAGACAACAAGCATGGATACCATTGAGTACAACGAATGTGAGGGGTGCTCATACCTTCCCCTTGCGTAACCGACTCCGACACCCAAGATTTGGTTGCGATGACCTGTCTTTTCCCTTTTTCGTAGGTTTTCTCTGATTGTTTCCTTTCCCTCTTTTTGGGATAAATAACGAGTATTGACGACTCTTCTGTGTTTGTCGGCTCCCTTTTTTGCAGCGATGCGACAACAGTGAATTCCTCATGGTGAAATAAAATAAGCACATTGTCCGCAAACTAATGATAGTAAAATTTAGACTCTTTCCTTTAAATCCACGAGAAATGAAAACTTCTTGGATATTTTTTACTTTTACCGCTTGATGAGTTAAAGACAAATTTGGTATCAGAGCCATATCTTAAAGAATCCTCATAATTGGTCATGAAAACTCCAAACATCCTCGACATATTCCAAACTTAGTCTCAACGGGGTAGAAGCTCCTACTCTTCTCTCACATTTTGAATTTGGTGTACTTGGTTGATGGTTCACTTGATATTTGACTGACTAACTCTTGAGGCCATTTTTGAAGCAAATCCCTAATGGAGAAACAGAAATAATAAAGCATAGAGATTTGGTTAGCCATGTAGGTAGGATTGACCTAGAAATGTTATGCAATATGATGCACAAAGAGATGGGATTTTATGGTCAAAATTAGGGTATGACAGATGCCCCTATTTAAGTTTCTTCTATCCGGAGATATGGAGATTGATACCTTCGTTCAGATGTGATAGAAGAGAATTAAATACAAATATTGAACGAAATTTTGGCCCTAGAATTCCATGAGATACATATGATATGCAATGATATGGTATGGAATGCAAGACGAAGATCATGTGGGGAATGATGTCATACAAGGATAACTATAACACCCCAAATTTAATTGGAATATTTATTTAATTTATTTAAATAAGAATATTCGCATTTTGGGTATGGTTTTGTGGAATATTGGAAATGAATGGATTTTGGGTTATTTATTTAAATAATAGTATATAATATGAATATATTATTATTATTATTAATTTAAATAAATATAAATTGTGATGGGATTAGGATTCATTTGTTAGACCATGAGAAGAATTGAGGCCATAACTCTGAGGATGAGGATTGGAGGCAAAAGCTTCGAAAGGTTCCCTGAAATATTTGAGAAGGCTTTGATCGACAATTAAGGTATGTGGAGTATTGCCTTCATGATTTTGAATGTGTAAATTCAATGTATTTAAGGTCGATTTAAGGGTTAAGTGTTTTGAGGGTGGATATGAGAGAAAGGGATTTTGGCCTACGTGGCCTAAATCTATTATTTGTGAATCTAACCGTGGAATTCATTGGGGAAAAAGGAAAGTTAAGCCTTCGTGGCCAAAACTATGATTTGACATTTACCTAACCTTGAAGGGATAGGAATATTAGATAGTAAGTAATTCTAATGATATGGGTAATTGTAGGGAAATTTGTGATTTAGGGCGTGAATAATGATACGGGATTGGCCTAATGAACCGTAGGTTTTATGCCTTTATCGCCGTAATACGTTAGGGATGATTTAGGAATATTTTAGGGGCATTAGGGAAGTGAATCGTGGGGCTTTTAGGATGATTTTAGGTTCTAGTGCGTAATAGAGTTTGCTTTCATCGCGTTGTTCTCCTAGCGAAGAATCCTTCATATCGAACAATTTCGTCCCAGACTCGCCTAGCGATGAATCCTTCGCATAGCGAAGAAACTCACCCCAGACTCGCCTAACGAACGTAGCAGAGTTTCGCGAATTCAGAATGTGTGTAGTGATGCCTTGATGTTTTGATGTTATGATTTCTATGATGAAGTAGTATGAGTATGACTACGAATTTTATGTGATTAATATGTGATACTATGATGATTACCATGAGTATAATTATGAATTCTATGTGATAGTATGATGAATTAATATGAGTATGAGTATTATGATATTTTCATGAGTTTTGATGATTTTATGATGACATGATGATGAGCTATGAGGATATGATTTTGATGATGATGATTATGATGAATGATGATGCACCTATGATGTTATTATGAGGATGATTATTGATGTGTGCATCATGCATTCATGTGCATCCGGACTTCGGTTCAGGACCTTGATTACTTTGGTTTCAATCCCATTGTGTGGATGTGAGGTATTTTTATGTGCTCCGATTCTCAGGTAGAATCGATCCTATTGATGGGGATCTATGGAGGGTTGATGGCCTAGTGTCCATCTAGTTGTGATGATTGGTACCATATGCATTGAGCCTTGTTGCATTTGCATTTATGAGATGATTTTGAGTAAATTATGTTGTTGTGGCCTTTGATGTCCATTGATGAATATGATGATGTTGAATATGAAAATGAAGCCATTTATATGTTGATTTCCTACATTGATTATTATGAATCGTTTTACTCACCCTGCCTATTTGAATGTTGCCTCCTCGTGGGTAACGTGCAGATGACAAGGTTTAGCCGCAGATGCCGTTGAGGACTTTCGAATGTTTTTGAGTTGTTGGCCTTTTTGTTAACTTAGAGGGTCTTCCTCTGATAGTGTAACATCGGGTTGGGGTCTTTTAGTTAAGATATGTTCTTATTGAGTTATTTTGATTATCTTTCCGTATAAGGAAAACTTTGGATTATGCCTTTTGAGTTCCGCTGCATTTGTGTAATTTTTGATGTCTTTTGGGAAAACTCGTTGTTTACGAAGCCTTGACCTATTTTTGAGTTATTGGGAAATGTACGCCTTTTGCGGTGATTTTTATGGTGTTTAAAAGTTTACTCTGATATATGTGAAAAAAACGTGCCTTTTAATTATGGGGTAGAAAAGGGTGTTACATTAGTGGTATCAGAGCTGGTCGGTCCGTTCGGCCAAGTTGTCTAATGTTATTTATTCCCTAGTATGCGACATGTGTGTGAAAACACTTTCGGTACACATTTTTTATAACCTTTGTATGCAGAAGTGGGAATGAGGTAAGTGGGGGAGAAGCTTGTGCTTCTCCAGGATGCTTCAAGTGTGGAGTGGTGGCTCAGTGTGTCGATCAACGCTCTTGTAGTTTGGTAAAGATGGTTTATACCCCGTCATAATTTTCGACCGTCTATTGACAAATTGAGGAACTGATCACCCTTAATCTCTTGTTGATAGCAGACGGGGTCATGTTGGATGGGATAGACGTGTCTTGCAAGCTTAGATGGCGTGTGTAGTGAATTGCTTTGAGTTAAGCTGAGTGCTTACAGATTATTTTGGTGAGTCAGTGCAGGATGGTGCCGAGATGTTTATTTTGATGGAAACTTTGAGTGTTAATAAAATTTGGAAGTTGGTGGTGTGCCAATTAGTTGTGAGTATTAGGAAGTTTTTACTAATGAGATAAGTGATTTACTGCCGGAACGTGAAGTGGAGTTTGTGATCGACTTAGTTCCTGGAACTAGTCCGATATTGATGGATCCATGTCATATGTCTGCATTAGGATTGATAGAGTTGAAGATTCAACTTGAAAATTTTCTTGAGAAGAGATTTATTTTTTCGAGTGTGTCACCGTGGGGTGCACCAATTGTGTTAGTTAAGAAGAAATAAGGTTATGTGAGGCTGTGTGTGGATTATAGACAACTGAACAAGGTGACTATCAAGAATAAGTATCCACTTCCAAGGATTGATGATTTGATGAACCAGTTGGTTGTTGTAAGTGTGCTCAGTAAGACAGATTTGAGATCTGGGTATCATCAAATTCGTGTGAAGGCTGAAGATATTCAAGAGACTACTTTTAAAACAAGGTATGAACATTATGAGTATGTCGTGATGCCATTTGGTGCAACTAATGCACCATTTGTGGAATATATGAATGGGATTTTCCATACTTATTTGGGAAAGTTTGTGGTTGTGTTCATTAATGATATGTTTATATATTCGAAGAGTAAAGAGGATTGTACTCAGCATCTGAAAATTGTGTTATCATGGTTGAAAAAGGAGCAGTTGTATGCAAAACTGTCAAAGTGTAAGTTTTGGTTGAAGGAAGTGAGTTCCTCGGTCATGTGATCTCGAGTAGATTATTGCAGTTGATATGTCGAAGGTTGAAGCTGTATCGTAATGGGAAGCTCCAAGACCTGTTTTTAAGATTAGAAGTTTTCTTAGGTTGGCAGGTGATCAATGATTTTTACACGTTATTTTACCGTTTATTTCAGTTAATCATTTGTTTTGTCTTGTCGCATTTTAGTTGTTTTTATTACATTTTACGCGTCTATTTGGTATTTTCACTGTTTCTAGGTCAGGTATACAATAAAGGAGAAGAAGAGCGAAAACCGGGGAAAAATGGCAAGATTTCGGAAGAGTTTTGTTGTGAAATCTTTAGCTGTCTGCACGGAAACGATCATAACTGGAGTCCCGGGAATCTGTTTGAGGCGTTCTAAAAACCGCTGGAAAGCTAAGAGAGAGAGAGCTACGACTTTCATGTTGGAGTCGAAGTCAAATTCAAAACAGGGGCGCAACACGGGTGCCCGTGTTGTGTGACACGACCCGTGTTGCAGTATTTGCTTAGAAAAGGTGATTTTTGGTGGAAAACAGTGGCCTGACACGAGTGCCCGTGTTGTGTGACACGGCCCATGTCAGGACACCTGGGACGTGGAAATTTCACGCGAAAAATGTGTCAGGAAGCCAACACGGCCGCCCGTGTTGCCTGACACGGCCCGTGTTGCAGGAAGCACTTTTTCCCCTATTTTTCTTGTATTTTTTACTCTTGTGATCCCCGAGGGTATTGTGGGTATTTCCCTAGTTCCGAGTTGGAACTGTGACTATTTGTTACGTGTTTGGAGAAAGGAGAAGAGACTTTTGGATTATACGAAAAAATACAACAAGAGATTGAAGCTCTGGAGAATTGGGAGGACAAGGAGATTTTCATGCTCGGAAGAAATTGAAGATCGAATTCACTCCTAATACCATTATAATGTTTCTAATTATCATGTTATTTTTATCGAATATTATGAGTGGCTAAACCCCCAATTGTTAGGGGTGGTCCTAAATTGCGACGTATTGACCTTTGTTGGGATTATTCTATGAGATTTTTGTTGTTCACCTTATGGCTTTTATTTTGCAACGATCTTTATGCTAATTCATATTGGAAAATAGAATTTGATTTACAATTAGGTTTTGTCTGGAAAGTCGACCTAATGCTTTTGCAAAATAATGTTACGGTTGATATTGCCTAGGAATGGGGGTATCCCGTAGCAACGTGTTTTTTATGTCAGAACTATTGCTTGATGATTTTCGTGGGCAACTAAGGAATTAGTGTGCATGAAATTCATCAAAGGGTTTTTCATTAAGGAATTAAGGAAAACTACTTTTGAAATTTGATTTTTTTTAAGGTTGGAAAAAAATATCTCAGAAGAATTCTTTAAGGTCTTTACTAGCAATTTATCCACTTCCCTAACACTGATCTTATTTTAATCTATAAAGTCTATTATTTTGCTTGTTCCTATATCCTGTTGCCAAACGAAACCCAATGTTATTTTGTCTGATTGAAATAACAAGTTTATCCTAAAAATTTACACGCAGTCCTCAGAGATCGACATTCGGGGAATTTCCCCTTATCACTACATCGGTGAAAATAGTACACTTGCTAATTTACCGGTCAAGTTTTTGGCGCCGTTGCCGGGGACTGCCAAAATTTTTAAGTATCTTGTTCGTTCAATTAGAATTTTGTCACTCTGTGACTAAAATTTTAAATTATTTTTCTGATTATATTTCTGTTATTACTAGTAATTTCCTAACCTGTGTATGCGAGGTAAGACTTCAGCTTTATTTTCTTTTGACTCAGAACCTGAAAGATTGTTGCACTCCAGACGTAGAAAAGCCAAAATTGCAGAAAACGAAGAAGTTGTATTTGTGAATAGTGATTCAGAAGCAGAGACGGAGACAACACCAGAAACTGTTCAAATGGTTGGGAATCCACCTCAGCCTGAAAGACTTTTAGGAGACTATGGAGGGGCCAATGCTCAACTAAACCGGATGACTATCATAAATCAACCGGTGAATGTGGCACACTTTCAGCTACATCCGTCCACCATTCGCCAGCTGGAGAGCAAGCCTTTCGCAGGAAGAATCAATGAAGACGCAAACAAGCATCTACAAAGATTCTTAACGACTTCCACATCTCTGAAGATAGAAGGTCACTCCGAAGAGGCCAAGAGACTTGTTATGTTTCCATTCACACTGACCGATGATGCGGAAGAATGGTTCTATTCACTTCCAGCTGGGAGTATTACCACATGGCTAGAGATGGAAAATGCATTCCTTAATGAGTATTTCCCTGCTTCAGTGTTTATTCGAAAAAGGTACGACATTGTCAACTTTAAACAAAAATAAGGGGAATCTCTGGGAGATGCATACAAGAGGTTTAAGAGGTGTCTGAATGCATGCCCAACTCATAACATGGATGCAACTGAGCAGATGCAAAATTTTGTGAATGGTTTGAGAATCATGACAAAACGACTTATAGATACTGCTGTCGGTGGCTCAACTAATTTCTCAACAGCCACCGGTATCAAGAGGATTATAGAAGCAATTGCTGCCAACGAGCATCTTGAGTTGTATGATCGCACTGTGAACCAACCAGAGGGTAAGATTGATTTGAAACTAGTGGAACAAGTTGTGAACATGGAAGATCAAATCAAGGCTGAAGTGGAAAGAAGGCTTAAAGGGATGAATGTGAGTACTGCAACTGGAGCTCAAGTTCAACCGGTCCAAGCTGTGATTTGTGAGGTTTGTAATGGTCCCCATTTTACTGTGCATTGTCTTGCTACTACTCAACAAGTCAAAGAGATAAAAGATTTGAGGAAGAAAAATCTGTATTCTCAGACCTATAATCCAGGATGGAAGAATCATCCTAATTTTTCCTGGAAAGACCAAAACCAACCTCCATATCAACAACAACAACAACAACATGCCCCTCAAAAAGCAGAATGGGAGTTATCTTTGAAAGAATGGCAGCTCAAAGTATGCAATTCCAAGAAGATACCCGGAACATTCAAAGGAACAACACAGCTTCCATCAAAAACCTTGAGTCGCAGATGGGACAGGTAGCCCAACACCTCTCAACACACACTCAAGGAACCCTCCCGAGCGCGATAGTACCGAATCCGAAAAATCAAGAGAGTATTAATGTTTTCACAACAAGAAATCAGAAAGTGATAGAAGAGGAGGAAACAAAGGAGGAAGAATGCATAGAGGTGAAACTTGAGGTAAGAGAAAAAATAAAAGAACCAGAAGAAGTTGTGCTATCTAAAAAGTCAACTGGGGAGAAAAAGAAAGAGGAGGCCAAACCGAAAATCAAATTACCGTTCCCTCAAAGAGTTGCAAAGAAGGATCAGAACGAGAAAGACTTCGAAATGTTCAGTGCAATGTTCAACAAATTGGAAATCAATATGTCTTTCTTTGAAGCACTTGAGCAAATTCCTTTGGACAAGAAATTCATGAAAGAGGTTATACGTAAAAAGAGACTAATGGGTGAAGAATCGAAGACCACAACTGGGCAATGCAAGGAAATAGCACAAGAAAGGAAAATAACCATCAAGATGAAGGATCCTGGACCAGTTGTAATCCCTTGTACTATAAAAGATCGAACTTTTAAGAAAGTCCTAATTGATTCAGGTGCTAGTGTGAGTCTCATGCCGTTATCTATTTTCAAAAAGCTGGATATTGGAAAAGTGAGCGATACGAGAACAAGCTTGAAGTTTGCCGACCACACAACCAAGATGGCATATGGGCTAGTAGAGGATGTTCTAGTGACAATCGATAACTTCACTTACCCAGTTGATTTTCAAATCATGGATATACCCGAGAATGAAGAAACTTTGATCATACTTGGCCGACCGTTCTTGCTTACTAGTCGGTGCAATATTGATGTGCAAAAAGGTACGCTCACTTTGAAATTTTTTGATGAGGAAATCACTTTAAAAACTCAAGAGGGTCGAAAGAAAGGTAAGGAGAAAGATGTCA
Source organism: Lathyrus sativus (assembly GCA_963859935.3). Lineage (NCBI taxonomy): Eukaryota > Viridiplantae > Streptophyta > Magnoliopsida > Fabales > Fabaceae > Lathyrus > Lathyrus sativus. The sequence continues at coordinate 390,002,044 of OZ012737.1, forward strand.
AATGTTCAGTTGGGAAGATCAACAAAACTAAGAAGGGAGAACAATCAAAACCATTTCAAGTTGCTCTTTTCTCTGAACCGGCACAATATTCTGTTGCGAAGAAGTCGAGCAATAGAGTTTGGAGGCTGAAGTACCCCCCATAATAATGGGGATTTTATCGTCGAGCCATGCGACGTTAAATGAAGCGCTGCGTGGGAGGCAACCCACTGTTTTATGAATTGATGTTGTTTCTTTTTGTGTGGTTATTTTTTTTGCAGGAATAAATGAGATTTCGCAAGGGAAAACGTGGTAGCAGCGAAGAGGTGCTGCATTACCTGTCGACCGCTCTGTGAGGATCTCTATGAGTACACCTCTTCTCCTCTTGTTCTTGAACATTGAGACAATGTTTAGTTCAAGTTTGGGGGAGGTTTTACCATTTTGTATTGTCAAGTTAAGCCTTTTTTATTTTAAGTTCGGTAAATACCACGGCATATTCGCCCCTACGAAAACCGTAAAAGAATTTTTCTTGTATGTGGGTTGTGTGTAAGGTAGTCAAGAGAGTATTTAGAGTTCAAGGGAAAAGGAGTTTGAACTAAGGAACATGGGAAAGTTTGGAAATTGAGGTATAATGTGAACCCCCTAGGTTCCCCGGAGTAAGGAAACGAGTCCAACGTGTAGATTTGTGCCATATACTTGGATTTGAGAAGTATTCCCCAATTAGTTCATTGTGATAGTCCGGCATGATTGAAAATGACTTGTGGTACCAAAAAAAAAAGAAAGTTGAATAATGACGTAATGACAACCTGTCCTTCTAAGTTGGGTAACCCTCACCCGGTTATTTAGCCTAACGGCGGTTGAATCTCTATAGTCGTCCCAAAGTGGACTAATAAACGCCTGTGAGCGGGAAAAAAAAAGAATAAAGGTGCCACAGAAAAAAATCTCGAGCAAAAATGTGCATGCCTTAATCTGATTATCCAAATGAAAGGGGTAGAAAATCGAAGAAAAGACTTAAGCCCAAAGCATAGTTGGAGAGGTGGCCGAAAGGGAGATTTAGGTCCGTAAGTTTACTGCGGTATGTGTTTATGTAATGCCTTCGTTAACGGATGAGTACCGAGAGAGCTGGTTTGAGCCGATCGGAACTAAGACTCACGTATGAGTATCGACACGCCTTACACCCTGAACCCTTCACTTGATGTGCTGTTTGACTTGAAAATTATTTATCCAAGCTTTTTGCTTGAGGTGAAGCAATGGTTTAAGTTTGGGGGAGCTTGATCGGTGGTTTTTACACGTTATTTTACCGTTTATTTTAGTTAATCATTTGTTTTATCTTGTCACATTTTAGTTGTTTTTATTACATTTTACGCGTCTATTTGGTATTTTCAATGTTTCTAGGTCAGGTATACAATAAAGGAGAAGCAGAGCGAAAGCCGTGGAAAAATGGCAAGATTTCGGAAGAGTTTTGTTGTGAAATCTTTAGCAGTCTGCACGGAAACGATCATAACTGGAGTCCTGGGAATCCGTTTGAGGCGTTCTAAAAACCGCCAGAAAGCTAAGAGATAGAGCTACGACTTTTGTGTTGGAGCCGAAGTCAAATTCGAAACAGGGGCGCAACACGGGTGCCCGTGTTGTGTGACAAGGCCCGTGTTGCATTATTTGCTCAGAAAAGGTGATTTTTGGTGGAAAATAGTGGCCTGACAAGGGTGCCCGTGTTGTGTGACACGGCCTGTGTCAGGACACCTGGGACGTGGAAATTTCACGCAAAAAATGTGTCAGGAAGCCAACGCAGCCGCCCGTGTTGCCGGAAGCGCTTTTTTCCCTATTTTTCTTGTATTTTTTACTCTTGTGATCCCCGAGGGTATTGTGGGTATTTCCCTAGTTCCGAGTTGGAATTGTGACTATTTGTTACGTGTTTTGAGAAAGGAGAAGAGACTTTTGGATTATACGAAAAAATACAATGAGAGATTGAAGCTCTGGAGAATTGGGAGGACAAGGCGATTTTCATGCTTAGAAGAAATTGAAGATCGAATTCACTCCTAATACGATTGTAATGTTTCTAATTATCATGTTATTTTTATCGAATATTATGAGTGGCTAAACCCCCAATTGTTAGGGGATGGTCCTAAATTGCGATGTATTGACCTTTGTTGGGATTATTCTATGTGATTTTTGTTGTTCACCTTATGGCTTTTATTTTGCAACGATCTTTATGCTAATTCATATTGGAAAATAGAATTTGATTTACGATTAGGTTTTGTTTGGAAAGTCGACCTAATGCTTTTGCAAAATAATGTTACGGTTGATATTGCCTAGGAATGGGGGTATCCCGTAGCAACATGTTTTTTTATGTCAGAACTATTGCTTGATGATTTTCGTGGGCAACTAAGGAATTAGTTTGCATGAAATTCATCAAAGGTTTTTTCATTAAGGAATTAAGGAAAACTACTTTTGAAATTTGATTTTTTTTAAGGTTGGTAACAAATATCTCAGAAGAATTCTTTAAGGTCTTTACTAACAATTTATCCACTTCCCTAACATTGATCTTATTTTAATCTATAAAGTCTGTTATTTTACTTGTTCCTATATCTTGTTGCCAAAAGAAACCCATGGTTATTTTGTCTGATTGAAATAACAAGTTTTTCCTAAAAATTTACACGCAGTCCTCAGAGATCGACATTCGGGGAATTTCCCCTTATCACTACATCGGTGAAAATAGTACACTTGCTAATTTACCGGTCAACAGGTTATTATCGACAATTCATTGAAGGATTTTTCCAAGTTATCTTTGCCATTGACACATTGGACTAGGAAGGTTCAAGCTTTTGTTTTGGATGCAAAGTGTGAAGAAAGTTTCAAGAGCTTTTGAGAAGGCTGACAACAGCTCATGTTTTGATTTTGCCATATTCGGCAGAACCATTGTTGTATATTGTGATGCTTTGTTGATGGGATGGGGAGGTGTGTTAATGCAACATCAACAATTTTTAGCCTATGCTTCCAGAAAATTTAAAGTGCATAAGAGAAATCATCTGACGCATGATTTAGAGTGGGTTATTGTTATGTTTGTGTCGAAGCTTGGGAGGCATTATTTGTTTGGTTCGAGATTTGAGATGTTTAGTGATCGTAAGAGCTTAAAGTATTTGTTTAGTTAGAAGGATTTGAATATGAGGCAGAGGAGAATGACTTGAACTTCTGAAGGATTATGATTTTGAATTGAGTTACCACCCTGGTAAGGCTAATGTTGTAGTTGATGCGTTAAATAGGAAGTCCTTGCATATGTCAATGCTTATGGTTAGAGAGTTAGGACTGATTGAGCAATTTTTTGATATGAGTTTGATTTGTGAAGAGTCTTCATATGGAGTTAAGCTTGGTATGTTGAAGCTTACTAGTAGTATTCTTGATGAGATGTGAGAAGGTCAGAAATCTAATATGAGTTGGTAGATCGGTTGAATTTGATGAATCAAAGTTGAAGAGCTAATTTTCGAATTAATGGGAATGGTATCATGAGACGTCGTGATAGAGTGTGTGTTCCAGATAATGTTGAGTTGAAAAAGATTATTCTTAAAGAAGGACATCAAAGTAGATTGGGTATCCATCCCGGTGCTATGAAGAGGTATCCGAATTTAAGGAAATTGTTTTGGTGGTCAGGGATGAAGAAAGAAATGGTTGAGTTTGTGTATACTGGTTAGACTTGTCAGAGGTCGAAGATTGAATGTTAGATACCGTCGGGTCTGATGCAAACGTTGAATATTCAAGAATGGAAATGGGATAGAATTTCTATGGATTTAGTGACAGGTTTACCGAAAACATTGAAGGATATGATTTAATTTAGGTGATTATAGATAGATTGACTAGATCAGCTCATTTCTTACCAATGAGGATTAATCATTCTATGTTGAAGCTAGCTGAAATATATATTGAGGAAATTGTGAAGTTGTATGAGATACCTCCGAGTATCGTGTATGATAGAGATCTGAGAATTACATCGAGATTTTGGAAGAGTTGCAAGACGCTTTGGGTGCCATGTTGAGATTGAGTTCTGCCTATATCCCTAGACGGGTGGATTGATAGAGAGAACTATCCAATCTTTAGAGGATTTGCTGAGGGCTTGTTGTCGCTTTCCCGAAAATAAGGTGCCGGCAAAACAGAAGAGTCGCCACCTTTCTTTATTTATTCCTTAGAGCGGGAAAGGAAACGATCGGAAAAACCTGACGAAAAAGGGTAAGACAAGGTCGTCGCACCCGTTGTCTGGGTTCGGGAGTCGGTTACGCAAGGGGAAGGTATTAGCACCCCTCATGTCCGTCGTACTCGACGGGATCCACGCTTGTTGTGTTTACTGGACGAGTTGGTTTATCTATCTACCTATCAAGGCTGGCTTAAACAGAAGAAGAAAATGACTCGGCAAAGCGTCGCGCTTTATGCCTACGTATTCTCATCAGAGAATGAGAAATCAGAGTCAACGTAGTTCGACCTACTATGGGTTACGGGGAAGGTGGCTCGCCAATACGTCAGTATTGTGCCTACGTACTCTCAACAGGTATGAGAGATCAGAGCTTACGTAGTTCGGGATACTACGATTACGGGAATTCAGATTCATCTGTTTTATCGAGTAGGGTTAAACAACAGTTCCAACAGTTAGGGACAAAGCCTGTTTGCGTTGGCGCTGAAGTTTAACGACACTCTTTTCTTCAGAAAAGCTTCCTTTGAATTATGGGCCCACGGGGCAAAAAGGTTTGAAGTTTGTTTTCTGTCTTTTACGGAAGAAGTGTTTTTCATTGTGTTTGCGATTTCAATCGCACTAAAGACTATGACCTGAGAGAGAATGTGTCGCATGTCACCCAAAGGGTGCCATACTAAACATTCAGACTGCTGAAAAGAAGCTCTCCAACAATCCTTTCTCAGATAGCTTAAGGCTCGTAACGTACGAAAGAAATCATTCATGATTACTGTATTTTAAGCTATTTTGAGATGAGAAGAGAACAGGCTCAACTAATGGGAACACTATCAAGTCCTACTGTTGTCATGCCAAGGATTCATCCTATGGTTGAAGTTTGAACAGGGAACTCCTAGAAGTTATCATGCATAGGTTTCAACCTAAAGTTCTAATCATCACTTCCTTGTCAAAGGAACTGAGAGTCCTAATGGGTCATGTCAATGATAAACAGAAACAGATAGAGCCTCTGCTTAAACAGTAAACGGTATACGACTGTAAAATGCATGCAATGCAAGTGAGGAGAGGAAATGTGTGTGGGGCATCAGCCTCCACAAGCTCATCTCAACCTTAAGCCAGATATGAATAACAGTAATCATACAGAAGAAATAAAATAAAGTGCTATCAAGCAATATACCATAAACTGCAATCATACAGAAGAAATGAAATGCTATCAAGCAAAACAAACCACATGGGCAAGGGAGCAGGGCTCCACCGAATACCCGCAAGCAAAGCCATACAGTAACAATACAAGCAGAGGGAGCAACTCAACCTCTAGTGCAATCATGCTCCTAATTTAAAGTCAGTCTAGTCATGGACTTATTCTAATGCATCAAACAAGTCAAACAAGGCACATCAGCAATACAGAAAAGAGAACAGACAAGGAAGAAACAAATCAACAGCTTTTCCTGCTTTCAACTCAAACATCAGCTCTTCTAACATCAATCCAGTCTTCAGACTTCAACCACCCTTCAAGGATATCAGCTTCACTGGCAAGTATCAACTTGCTTCTCCAGGTTTCAACCCCTCAACATAAGTTTCAACTTAATATTCTTCTTCAAGCTTCAGCTTTCCAGTCAACTCCACCCTCAGGCTTTGCTCTTAACCACAAGTGTCAACTTGAATCCTTCAGTTCTTTAAGCTTCAATGTAAGTATCAACTCATCCTTTATTCCTCAAGCCTCAGCTCTACACTCAATCTCAATTGGATCTTCAAGTATCAACCTATTCTTCTTGCTCTTCAAGCTTTAGCTGCAATGGCAATGCTCAAGGAATCATCCTCTTCCACCCTCTTCAATGAAGTCTTCATCTTCAAACTCAAGTCCAACATATTTCAAGATACTCACACCAGAAGACAATTGATTGAACATGATGAGTGGAAATGATAAACAACTTACTGACAACCAAAGGAAGCCTGTAAGGGTTCATCATTATGAGAGACTGGTTCCCTCAAAGTTCTATTCCCAGATAAAGCCACTCATCCTTCCAAAGGAGGGATATGAATATATGAGAAGGACTCTTAGTCATTGGGAGGAATGGAAGCACAAGATGCTTTCCATGTTTGTGAAAGAAATCATTCTAACTACAAGGCTTTCCCTATGTCCTATCTCCTAATCTTCATCAGACACCTTCAGGCACAAACAAATCCAAAGCTCCAAGCAACTTCAAGGATCCTCACCTTTTCTTCAACTTGTCTTCAATCTCAACAAAAGGCAAACCAAGCACATGCCCTAATCTAAGGGAACTAGAGAAGTTAAACTAGTTGAATTAGTAAATTAGGATCACCTAAAACCTAGTACTAAAGTTAGTCCTAACTAAAATACTAGAATCAATTGTAAAATCCTACAAAAATTACTATGGGCACCTAGGTCAATCATGACTCTACCATATTAGTTTCAAAGATCAAATCATCAAATTAGACCTAGAACTAAATTCTACATTCTAAGGTATCAAACCTAAAACCCTAAAAGGAGGCTCCTAAATATCAATCTAGAAAGGACACCTATTTTCATCACAAAAATGTGAGAAAAATACTATCGGATCATACATGTCTAAACTAATCACACACAAAAAATTAGGCTAAAAATCATCACCATGAGATCAAACAAAATTCCAAAAAAATATGCATCAAACATAAACATTTTAATATCAATTAAAATATAAAATTCCAATTAAATCAGAAATTACATGAAATGAAAATATTTTTTCTCTAAAAAATAATAGACTCAATCATGAGTAGAATGCAAAAAGAATGGGTTTAATTGGATTAATTTTCAATTAATTATGATTTTTACAAAAACCATGAATAAAATGAAAAAAAGAAGAAAATCCAATTAAAATAAACAAACACACGGTGTAAGCAGCAATCAGACTCAGTTAAAAGTTTGGGTTGGGCCATCAGGGGGGTGTGAATAACATTGACTTCACTAAGCCCAAAACCAGCTGCTAAATGAAACGCAGCGTTTCATTTATTCTGATCCTTCACAAATTCAAATTGAAACGTGGCCTTTGGATCAGCTTCCAGTCAAAGGTCAAAACAAGATCCAATGGTAATAACTTCATCTCCTACCTTTCAAACGACTGAACTTCGCGCCCAAAATCTTGCCACGAGTTCAACCATACCATTAACTTCCTCTGAAACCTCAAGATTCATCATATTCCAATCTCAACCGAAAATGGTAGTTCTCATATTTTGTGTCTAATTCATCGATTAACTATCTGGAATCCATCCTACACCATTCTACAATCAATCTAGCACCTTAATTCAACCTAATTCTACCTAAATCATGCTATAGGAAGAAAGGTACCAACCTGAAAATTCTTGAGTAACAGATGCACGAATCCTCCGAATCAAGCTCCCTAATCTTCTGGACACGATCAAGGAACCTTCTTCTTGCTTCTGTATGCAAAAGAACCAATTGAAAGTGCTTCAATCTTGAAACCCGATGGTGAGTTGCAGGTGCTGAAAATCACTTGCTCATACACGATCTAGCCACCAATTCTTCTTGAAAGTAATCTGGAATCACTCCTTGACATTCATGGAAGAAGTGTCAATCAAGAAAATGGAAGGAAATTGAGGAATTTGGTGAAACCGATTGCACTTGCAAGCTATGAAAATTCAATCTCAAACTAAGCTCAAATCCTTCAATGATCACCAAACCCCTTCAATGGATCCACTCTACTCCTTATATAGATGAAGTTTGGATGACCTAGAACCCTCTAGATCCTTCCAATGAGATTTTCCACTTCTCATGTCATGAGATTTCCAATCATGTATCATGACATGCTAAATTCTGTTTGCAGCTTGAAATTCATCTCAATCTCTTTCAATTTCTCCCCTAGTGACATTTTGGAAGGGTTTATCTTGCCAAGTTCCTTGCTCATGCCTTAATTTTGAGTTATGCACATGTTACTTAATATGCAAGCAAGACCATGAATTGAATCTCAACTCAAAAATGTGGCTAAACCATTGTTCTTAAAATGTTTTCTAGAGTCAAAATGATATATTACATGCCATGGTTTGGATGTGTAGGTTGAAAATATCAATTTCCAACTTTGGTTTATTTAACTTATGCCTTTATTTTAGGCCATTTTTGCAACTTTGAGTTACAAGCCTCTCCATCATCTCATGAACTCCTTAATAGCCTTAAAACGTCATTATGAACAAGTGTGATGTTGAAGAGTTTTCCATTTGAAGCTTGGAAATAGGAGTTATGGCCTTATGGTTGAAATGTCTTGTAATCTCCAAATGACCAAAATGCCCTTGACTTGTCAAAGCCATAACTTGAGTTCTACAAATCCTATCAAGGACTTCTAGTACTCTATAGAAAGCTAAGAAGATAAGAAACAACATTCATGTTGAACAAAAGTTCATAGGAATCATCCTTCTTGGGAAAAAGTTTGAGGTAAGTTGGGTGACTTTCAAGGCCCCAGATTCACATACCTCAGATGACCTGTAACTTGTCAAAGTCATAACTTGAGCTCTAAAAATCCTATCAAGGACTTCTAGTACTCAAATTAAAGCTAAGAACAAGCCCTACAACATTCATGTTGGGGGTAAGATGAGATGACAATCACATCTTGAGCTAAACTTCCTTGAAGATAGGGGTCAAACTAGGGGATTTTACACTGTCAAGCCTTAGAAACCCTAGCTTGAAACTTCTCAAACTCTTCAATCATGATGAGTTGACCTTGGAATCATCCTTATGGCATATCAATGCATCAATCCATGATCACATGGCTCTTGAATTAGGTCTCAACCCTCTCCAAATCATCAGTTGACCTAGGGTTGACCCAGTCAAACCCTAATTGTACCACTCATGGCTGAGGCTTCTCAATCTTGCACAATGACTTATCTAGGCCTCATGATGGCTTTCAGGACATCTCATAAGCTCTCTCAAGGCTTCAATTCTTTCTTCATAGCTTCAGAATCATCTGAGGAGCTCCCCACAACTCTCAAGTTAGGAGGCACACACTCTTGGTTTCAACCACTCTCTCTGAGGATCTTTTAACTTCTCTGACAAGGATATCAACCCTTGAACACTTGAATAACCTTCTTAGCTAGCTTCATAGTCTTGTGTAGCCCTTGATTGGTACTCATACCTCTTGGTCTCCTGCATACATGTCAATGAAATGCAAATGATAATGCTAATGTGAATGAAATACAACATAAGCTAGGTAAAGAAATGTTGGTCAAATTTTGGGGTGCAACAGCTGCCCCTATTCAAACGACTTGAACCTGTCTGGGTGAGAAGCGAATGGCTCACAACCAATCAAGGTGAAAGACGGTTGAATACCAACAAGCCCGGAAATTTGCCAACTGCACAAGTACACGGTACTCTGATGGGAACAAATCTTCGAAAACTGAAATGCTAGCTGCACGACAACTAGCTGTGGGATTGGTCACACGGTAACTGGTGATACATGGTCGATCATGCCGTCAGGAATCAGGATTCCTCGGGACTCGTCAGGTCAACAATCAAGTTAATCATGCCGTCGGGCATTCAAAGAAATCTTTCGGGCGTCAGCCGGACTTCATCAGTAAGTCGGGAATAGAATTCTCGGTCAATCATGGACCGCTTGGGGATATCCACACTTCTACCATCAGGCATTCTGCATCCGCTGGGAGAACTGCTTCGTCGACACGGTTGGACTTCAATCATCAAGTCTTCGAGGGGGAAGTTTCAACTTCGCTGTTCAGAAACCTGCTGGGGATGACACATCTCCGCTGGGGATTCTGGAGAACTATCAAGTAACTCTGCTTCGGGGATCCAGGAATCATTCTGGGGTGAATCATCTCTGCTGAGGACTGCAAGAATCATCTTGAACAAATAACTCTGCGGGGACTTCAAGAATCATCCTGAACCAATAACTCTGCTGGAGGTTTCGGTAATCATCCTGAGCAACCACTCTGCCGGGGATTTCAAGCATCAACTTGAGCAACCAAATCTGGCGACTTCACTGGGGATTTTAAGAATCATCTTAAGCAAACGTCTCCGTTGGAAAATTCAAGAATCATCTTGGGCGAACGAATTTGCTGGGGAGAATTCAAGAATCATCTTGAGCAAGCGACTCTACGGAGGAACACCTGCAAACAAGAACGGTAACGACCTAGCTCATGTTTAATATGCATATGCCGCAATGGTGCAATGTTCCACACGGTGGAAATGCTACGCGATCATGCAAAATGTTATGCAATCATGCAAAATGCTGCGATCCCGTCAGGAAAATAAATGCCGACGAGAGAACCTTCCTGTCAAGGAGAAAGAACCACTCTGGTGGAGGAAGGAATCATCCCGCCGAGGAGAAGAAGTCACGCCAATCTCAATTGGACTCCGCCTGGGGAAACGAACTTCAGTTGACTGCTGCAGGGGAACGAAGCTCTACGAGAACCTGGACCTGCTGAGGAAAGCGATGTCAATCACGGAAATGAATTGCACGGCCTTCCCAGCTAACCTTCCTGGAGATAACGACTACGGTGGGGAAATACAACGTCAGCTATTCAACACTCTACTGGGGAAAACCAATCGTGGCCTGAGCGGCTTCCAAGGACTCGGCTCTCTTGGGGATCTGCAATTTCGGCTGGGGAAGAAGGAATCATCCTGCTTACAGGGGAGAGTACGACTCTGTGGGGAATTTCAATCCTCCTGGGGACTTCAATCTGGAACTATCAATTGCTGCACACTTCAGCGTATGACTCAGCTGGGGAGACGACATTCCTTCAGAATGCATCTGATTGGGGAGAGAATCTTCTCTGGTTGGGGAGACATATCAATGCTTAAGATTTCATGTTCGAACTCCGCGGGGAAAGGCTGCTGAACTTTGCTGGAGAAGAAGGAATCATCTGGCTTGAGGACGCGTACGGCGTACTGCCTGGAATATGCTACACCTGCACCAACACAAACAAACAGACAAGATACCCTTCTCAAAGGGAACTATCAAGGTTATCATCTTGTGACAATGTTCGAGTAATTCATTGTTTCAATAATCAGTGGCCTAGGCCAGTAAGTTTATGTATGCGCATTTTGTCAAAAACATCGGCGTTCTTTTTCGCAAACAAAACAGATAAATGCTAAACAGACAAACATAATTGATGAATAGTATACATTTTATTGACAACGAACCCCTGAATGGGTAAAAATGTTTTACAACGGATGCATGCTCCTGGAATGAGGAAGCCGCGCAAAGATAAAACGTAAATATACATCAGTATGTACAAATTTCGGCAATGAGGCGTAGACGAACACCATGAGTTGATCCCTCTAGAACCCACTCGACTTCGATACTTCTCCGACGCTTCAGCTTCAAAAGAGGTTGATTCAGATAAACGGCCCTCAGGTCTTCCAAACCACTAAACAAATACAGTCCACACGCGGAACGCAGTCATTTGCTTTTTCAAATCCCTAACTTTTGCGTGAACCGCCCTTTGCGGGTTTTCAGTTCACCGGGATACCCTTTTTTGCCAAAGCCGCCCATCCGGGTTTTCGACTTTACGGGTGTACATTTTTTTCAATTTATATCCCTAATTTTTGCCCGAACCTTTTTCCTTTTTTATGGTTCGCCGGGATTCCCTATTTTTGCCTGGACTCTCTTTTTACTGTCCAGCGGGTGCTTTCAAGCAAAGTATTGTTTAACCGCGTCCGCGTTCATCGGGGATGCAAAATCTTCACCATCCATCGTGGCCAACAAAAAAGCTCCTCCCGAGAAGACCTTGCTGACGGCGTACGGACCTTCGTAATTGGGAGTCCACTTGCCCCGGTGATCGGAGTGTGGAGGAAGAATCTTCTTCAGGACGAGATCACCCGTTCTAAAGCTTCTAGGACGCACCTTCTTATCATAACCTTTCTTCATTCGGCTTTGGTACAGATGACCATGCGCAATCGATGCTAACCTCTTCTCGTCCATCAGGCTGAGTTGGTTCAGTCGGTTCGTAATCCATTCTGCCTCATCGAGTTTTACGTCAACCAAAACTCGTAAGGAAGGGATCTCAACTTCTAACGGTAGGACAACTTCCATACCGTACACTAAGGAGAACGGAGTTGCCCCGGTTGATGTACGTACCGTTGTACGATAACCGTGCAGTGCAAATGGCAACATCTCGTGCCAATCCTTGTAGGTCACAACCATCTTCCGAACAATCTTCTTGATGTTCTTATTGGCCGCTTCAACTGCGCCATTCATCTTCGGTCGGTAAGGAGATGAGTTGTGGTGTTCAATCTTGAAACTCTGGCACAGCTCATTCATCATCTTGTTATTCAGATTCGAACCATTATCAGTAATGATCCGCTCGGGAATTCCGTAACGACAGATGATATCCCTCTTTATGAATTTAGCCACCACCTGCTTGGTCACATTAGCATATGAGGCTGCCTCCACCACTTGTTGAAGTACTCGATAGCTACTAGAATGAAGCGATGACCGTTAGACGCAGTGGGCTCGATCTTGCCTATCATGTCGATGCCCCACATGGAGAACGGCCACGGGGAGGACATGACATTTAACGGGCACGGCGACACATGAACTTTATCAACATAAATCTGGCATTTATGACATCTATTCGCGAATTTAAATAAATCTGATTCCATCATCAGCCAGTAATATCCTGCTCTCAGGATCTTTCTCGTCATAGCATGCACGTCGGCGTGCATATCAAATGTGCCTTCATGGACTTCTTCCATGAGCATACTCGCTTCTTTCTCATCTACACATCTGAGTAGCACGAGATCATGGTTTCTTTTATACAAAACTCCATCAAGATTGAGATAAAAATTTCTAGACAGCCTCCTCAGAGTCTTCTTATCCTGGGTTGACGCACCCGCAGGATACTCCTTAGTCATAAGGAAAGTCTGGATGTCATGGAACCATGGCTTGCCGTCGAAGGCTTCCTTGATCGCAAAGACGAATGCAGGTCTATCAAGACGAGAAAGGACAATCCTTGGAGCTTCATTCCAAAAATTGACTTTATACATCGAAGCCAACGTGGCAAAGGCATCAGCCATCTGGTTTTCTGCTCTGGGTACATGATGGAGTTCCACTCGATCAAAGAACGGAAGTAGCCTTCTGGCATAATTCATGTATGGCACCAAATTCGATTGACGAGTCTCCCACTCCCCTTTAATTTGGTTGATCACAAGCGCCGAGTCACCATATACGTCTAGGTTCTTGATTCTCAAATCAATTGCCTCTTCTAGACCCATGATGCATGCTTCGTACTCTGCTTCATTATTGGTAACTGGAAACGTCAGTCTCGCAGTAAACGGGATGTGGGATCCGTGGGGAGTCGTGATGATCACCCCAATGCCACTTCCGTAAGAATTAACCGCCCCGTCAAATATCAATTTCCACTGGGATTTCCTATCTGGACCCTCGTCGGGCAACGGCTCATCGCAATCCTTCCCTTTAAGAAACATGATATCCTCATTAGGGAATTCAAATTTCATCGGCTGATAATCTTCGATTGGCTGTTCGACAAGGTAATTTGACAATACGCTTCCCTTGATGGCCTTCTGGGAAACGTACTGAATATCATATTCTGTCAACACCATTTGCCATCTGGCAATCCTGTCCGAAAGAGCTTGCTTCTCGAAGACGTACTTGATCGGATCCATCTTCGAAATTAGCATGGTGGTGTGATTGAGCATGTACTGTCGTAAACGTTTGGCAGCCCAGGCTAGTGCACAACACATTTTCTCCAGCATCGAGTAACGAGATTCACAGTCAGTGAACTTTTTACTCAAGTAGTAAATGGCATGCTCCTTTCTGCCCGTCTCGTCGTGCTGACCGAGAACACACCCCATACTATTCTCAAGAACTGTCAAGTACATGATTAATGCCCGTCCAGCCACTGGGGGTATCAAGATTGGAGGTTCCTGCAGATACTGCTTTATCTTATCGAATGCCTTCTGGCAATCCTCGTTTCAGATAATCGCCTAATCTTTCTTCAGTAGTTTGAACATCGGTTCACACGTCGCTGTGAGCTAAGAGATAAACCTTGCAATGTAGTTTATTCTGCCCAAGAAACCACGAACTTCTTTTTCTGTTTTCGGCACTGGCATTTCTTGTATCGCTTTAATCTTCGCAAGATCAACCTCGATGCCTCTTTCACTCACGATAAACCCCAGTAACTTTCCGGACCGTACTCCAAAAGTACACTTGTTAGGATTCAGCCTCAACCTGAACTTCCTAAGCCTCTCAAAAAGCTTCAGCAAATTGACCAGATGTCCCTCCTCCGTTTGGGACTTCGCGATCATGTCATCAACATAGACTTCAATCTCATGATGAATCATATCATGAAACAAAGTAACCATTGCTCGTTGGTAAGTGGCCCCTGCGTTCTTCAGACCGAAAGGCATTACCTTGTAGCAGAATGTTCCCTAGGGTGTGATAAACGTCGTTTTCTCCATGTCCTCCGGCGCCATCTTGATCTGATTGTAACTGGAGAAGCCATCCATGAATGAAAACGCGGAGAACTGAGTTGTATTGTCGACCAACACATCAATATGAGGCAACGGGAAATCATCTTTAGGGCTCGCCCTATTCAAATCCCGATAATCGACGCACATGCGTACCTTACCGTCCTTCTTCGGTACAGGCACTATGTTGGAGACCCACAGAGGGTAAGTAGTGACCGCTAAGAAGCCAGCATCAAGCTGCTTCTGCACTTCTTCTTTGATCTTAACGGCCATATCTGGTCTCGTCCTCCTAAGCTTCTGCTTGACGGGAGGGCAATCTTCTCGCAACGGCAAGTGGTGGACCACGATATCAGTATCATGTCCGGGCATATCCTCGTATGACCAAGCAAAGACGTCACTATACTCTCTAAGCATCTCGACCAATCTCTGCTTGACATCACTCTGCAATGCAGCCCCTATCCTGACGTTCCTGACGAGTTCTTCAGAACCCAGATTCACAATCTCGATCTCCTCTTCATGAGGCAGAATAACTTTCTCCTCTTGTTTCAACAAGCGGACCAACTCTTCAGGAAGGTCTTCGTCTTCATCAATCTCTTCTTCGGCTTGATAGATCGGGCAATCAAAGTCGAAGTGAGTCGTAGAAGGTCCAGAGTCGATGTCATCTGTTATGTGGATCCTGCAATAACAAGGGTTAAGCTTAAAACAAGGATATGCAGGTTAGCACAAACCCCATTGCCATTTTATTGTTTTTCAAAACAAATATAAAACAGGAATAACAGAGATCACAATATTTGAATACGAAGAAAAACGCCCTTTGATTTATTGATAAAATGCATGTACATAATCCAACAAGGCCCTGACAATAAAACCACTATGCCTCGGGTAGGACATAGGGTTGTACAATGATTGGAAAAAGTAAATAATTACTTTTCGCTTGTCATCTGGATGATATCCTTGACAGACCAGTTGGTAAGGCCCTCGCCTGGCTTGCTTGGCTGGATCCAAGAGTCGAGGTCATAGTCTCTATCTCCGCTGTCTTCAGACACTGCATTGATGCTTTCAAATATCACCCCGCCACTAGTAAACTGGATCGGCCCTTTACCTCGCGACGCACTTCTAGAAGAAGAAGCTTCAGCTCCAAGAGAATATCCTAACCCAAACTTATCTTGCTTGTTAGGTATCTCCAAAATTCGCCCCCAGCCTGGGGTAGATCCGGCTTGGACAACAGCCTGGGCTTTCTTGAACGAAGAGAGGGTCATCTCTGGCTTCTCAGTGACTACAGGAGCTATGTCCTTGACTGTAACAGCTTCGAACGCTTGGCATAGAGTTTCATGGATTTCCCCATCCATCTCAACATACTTAAAGGACGACAAATGGCTCACCATTATGTCTTCCTCGCCGCAAACGGTCACGATGCTACCTCCGACAGCATACTTGAGTTTCTGGTGCAACGTGGAGGTCACGGCACCCGCAGCATGGATCCATGGCCGGCCCATGAGACAGCCGTAGGCAGGCATCATATCCATAATGTAAAAGATTGCGTCGAACGTTTCCGGCCCGACTTGGATTGGAAGGGTCACCTCCCCGAAAACATGGCGTTTGGTTCCATCGAACGCCTTCACAACCAGATCACTGGGTGTGCAAATCACTCCGTGAGTATCTAACTTCATTAATGCCTTCTTCGGAAGAACATTGAGTGATGACCCCGTGTCCACCAACACGTGAGACATAATCGTTCCCCTACACTCTATCGAGATGTGTAGGGCATTATTGTGGTTCCTCCCCTTCGACGTCAGCTCTAGGTCAGTGAAACCTAGCCCATTTCCGGCATTCACGTGGGCTACGACTTCTTCTAGCTGATTTACCGATATTTCCTGCGGTACATACGCGGCATTCAACACCTTCAGCAGCGCGTTGCGGTGTGCTTCAGAACACAACAACAAGTTCAGGATGGAAATCTTCGAGGGTTTCTGATGGAGATGATCCACAATCTTGTAGTCACTCTTTTTAATTAACGGCATAAACTCCTCGGCGTCTTTAACGAGTAAGTCGTTTTCTGCCCCACGCGGGATCTCTTCAACGACTTTACTTTTCCCTTTATCGGCTGCATCAGCTCTGTCCGCTTTATCTGCCACGACCTCAGGTGGTGTAAACACTCTCCCGCTGCGAGTAATACCACTGATTCCCGCAAGATTCTCCACAGACGACCCAAACGGTTCTAGCTCCAGCTTCTGGCCGTTGCAGTAGACTTCAGCCCCATAATGCCATGGGACAGCATTAGTGCTTTCGAAGGGTATCGGCCCAGCTTTTGTGATAGTAATCGTTGGCGGTCTGGGTGCAGAAATAGTTATCATCTGGCGAGGGATGGTGATGGTGGCGACCTCATCATCTTGCTTCAGCACTACCTCCCCCGATCCACATTCGGCCCTCCGGTTAAACTGTAAAATCCCTTCAGTCATCAGACTTTGAATTCCTTCTATCAACTGTTCACATCCATCAGGACTAGTAGCACAACCCATACACAGCTCTCCGCATCCTGGAAAGAAACCTCTTTTCAACAGCTTAGCTTTGACGAAGCTAAGGGGTGTCTTCAGATCTCTGACGTCAGTCAACAAATCCAAACTCTCGTCTTAAATAATGGCGTTTACTCCACCTCCCCTATGGTTCGGCATAGGGTTCTTCGTGACATTTGACACATTATCCGAGAAGTTGATGATCTCAGCGTCCACCATGTCCTGCACCTTATGCTTGAAGGCTTTGCAGTTTTCTATTGTGTGGCCTGGTGCCCCTAAGTGAAACTCACAAGTTGCATTCGCGTTATAACCTGGCGGAGGTGCCCCTGTCAAGGGATCCAGGGTTCTTTTCTGGATCAACTGTAGCTGAAGCAAAGTCTGTAACAATTGCGCGTACGACATGGGCGGTGTCTCGAGGTGACGACTCGACAGAGGTGCCCGATTCTGATACTTTTTGTACCCTTGTTGATTCGGTTGTTGCTGCTGCTGCTGTGGCTGTTGAACTGCAGAGATAGTTATGTTGGCCACCTGTTGGTGAGGGCCTTTACCCTTCCTTCGAGCGTTGGTCACGACGCTCGTTTCTCCTTCCCGTCTTTTGCCTCCATACGGTTTCTTTCCGCCTCCTACAGCGGAGGATGACTCACCTTGAATTTTTCCGAGTTTGATCCCATTTTTGATGTGCTCACCTGTGATAATAAGATCTGAGAAGGTTCCAGACATACCGCTGACCAATTTCTCATAGTAAACCCCTGGGAGGGTGGCTACGAACATCTGCACAAGCTCACGTTCAACCATCGGCGGCTGAACCCTGGTTGCCAATTCACGCCACCGTTGGGCGTATTCCTTAAACCCTTCGTTGTTCCTCTGCGACAGATTCTGCAGTTGGACTCGGTTCGGGGCCAAGTCGCTATTATATTGGTAGTGGTGCACAAACGCTTCAGCAAGGTCCTTCCACGTGCGCACACTAGTAGGCTCCAGACTCATGTACCATTCGAGGGAGGGTCCAGACAGACTGTCCTGAAAGAAGTGCATCAGCAACTTCTCGTCCTCAGAATGAGCCGACATTTTCCTGTAATACGATCTCAGGTGGACGCGATGGCAAGTGGTGCCCTTATACTTTTCAAAGTCAGGTACCTTGAACTTGGGAGGTACCTTAAAATCAGCAATCAGTCCCAATTTGGACATATCAACACCCAGGGTGTTCTGGTTCTCGATATTCCTCATCTTGTCCTCGAGTGCCTTGAACCTTAGACGTGCTTCAGCAGTCAGCTCCCCTTCAGCACCTCTCTGAGAGAACACATCGTCTTGACGATCTTCTAACCACGGCTGAGGCCCGAACAGATTCCCAACACCTGCATTGCCGTTGCCCAGCCCGACATTGACATTAGCTCCTAGACTCCCATTACCGACGCCCGTCGTATTTCCGTTGAGCCCCATGTTAGCTATCACATTGCCGTTGGCACTGCCATTCCCCCCGGTCACGGGGACGCCATTCTGAGGAGTTTCCACAGGTGGAGGAGTAGGCACGGTCCTACCATGGAGTACGCCATTGCTATCGACCCTTGAAATCAGAGGCTGAACCAAGGTTCTGAGCTGATCCTGGCCATTGGCGACCGCTTGCATGAGCTCCATGAAGCGATCCATTCTTTCGCGGAGTTCCTGAACATCAGTTTGCACTTGCTCCATGATTCTGGTTTGATTAGCTCTGGTCAGATAGCGGTGAATAGGTCTCTGATCAATCCTGGAATAACCTGAAACAACCTGAAAACACAAAAGGGTTAGGAAAAAACGACAAAGTGCTCGTTATGCAAATGCTTCATGCAAATGCAAACGTGTGTCTGTGCGTTAGGGAGATCTCCCCCGATCCTAGTGCCTGAGTGCCAGTGATGATAATAAGAAGTCCGAGTCCAATCATGGAAACAACAATCTCATGTATATAAAGAAAGCCCATCAAGGCAGTACACGACATCAGTGAGTACAAAACGAATCAATAGCAAGACCCCAGCCAACAAGCCTGGTGATAGTCAGCATACAACAATGATCAAACAAAGGAATACAAATAGTCAAGTACGGCCACGGGCGCGAAACTCTTCTAACAACCCCTTCGTTTCTGGATGTTCAGGCCGAGTGAGTAACCCTTCGACGAGTAGCTGCCTCTGCATAATGGTATATTGAAGACCTTCGACCGAATCTTCCCATGCTCCTTCGCCGAAACAATCTTCTAGCTTCCGTTTCTTGGATTCAAACGTCAATTTGCACTCCTTCAGGTTAGTGAGAGCCCTGTTGAGCTGGCCTTCGGCGGCGTATCTGCGAGCGGTTTCTTCGTCAAACCTCTTCTCACTAGCCTTCACCTGGGCTTTCAGCTTGGAGATCTGTAGCATCAGCCTATCCTCCCGCTCTTTCCTGGTGGCTAGGGAGGCCTTCCAGTGCTGGTTGAACTTGGATATCCTCCGATACGCTTCGTCCAAGTGCTGCTTCTTCGTGGCCAGTACATCGTTGACAGCTTTGAAGTCTCGACCCATGCGCTCACGCTCAGCTATCTGCTTAGTCAAATCTGTCCCCAACTGGTTCACCAGTTCTGTCTGCCTCTTGAAGGAATGAACGGCCTCGCTTCTCTCGCTTCTGAATTGAGCCAATTCTTTCTCCAGTTCTTCATTTGCCTTCTTCAACTCATCTCTCTCAGCTAACACCTGATTATGTTGCTGAATGGGCACGGTAGTAGGCTCTTCAATCACTGCAGGGCTTTCTGGCTTGGCAGGAAGAAACGACATCCCTATAACATCTGCTCTGGCTCTGATCCACATCACATACGGAGGGTAGGCTTGGCTATTGCTTCTCCCCAACAATGGTTTTCCCCTCTTACTGATGCCATTCCAAGCGCGCTGAAGCTTAGATAACAGATCCCCCTCTAGAAGACCAGTGAGGTACAGAGATTCCTGCACCTCTTCATCCTTCGGCGGAGTTCTCAAAGCGTAAGCAAACTGTCGGACCAGCAAAGACGGATTATAGTTTATACAGCCCTTCCTGCCTATCAAAGGCACGTTCGGAAACCCACTGCAGCTGAAGATAATCTCGGTACCCAACCTATCTCTGTCAAACCAGTCAATATCCTCTGCAGATAGACTCATCAAACGCTCGGACCACTCAGTTGTGGCTGCAGACGAAACAAAGGGACCCTTCTTGGGCAGATGACTATCAAGCCATTTATAAAGCAAGGGCACATAGCACGAGACATTCTTACCCCTTCTGTTCTCGTTTTTGTAGTGGACGAAATGGTAGACATCTCCTATCAAGGTCGGGACTGGATTCCCTGAAGCAAAGATGCGAAAAGCGTCAAAGTCTACAAAATCGGGCATATTGGGGAAGAGAATGATGCCATATATGCACAGGGTAAGAATGGCATTGAACACGACCCAACATCCGTCTTTGGCGCACTGCTGAGCCTTTCCCTCTAAGAACTGCAAGGAAAAACCGGGAACCCTGTTCCAACTAGACAAGATCAACTCGGAGGCATCCAGGTGAAGTGAAGGAGCTAGACTAGCCAGATCAGGCTCAACGTCCATATGAACAAAAGGCATCTGCCTCTTGATAGACACACCTAACAAATCAGCATATTCTTCCAGCGTGGGCGCGAGAACAAAATCCTGGAAAGTAAAGCATCTCAACGGAGGATCGTAGAACTGCAGCAGAGCGTGCAACCCATTCAACTCAAACGCAGAAGGTTTACGAACCAAACTGAGCAATTTGCCGTAAGATTTTCTGAACTCGTCTCTCATAGAATCATCTGCTAAAGCAACCAAACCAGTCAGCTGAACCACATTAGGGGCAGGGAGCTTGTAAGCCACGGTCTTCCTCAGAGAACCCATAACAATACAATAGGAGGCAAGAAATCCTGAATCGGGGGAAACGGTACCTGCAACACAGACACACGTTAATGAAATGCAAATGCGTATGCAAGGCAATGTAAAACGCAATCATGCAGCAGGAGATCAAGGCAACTGTGCTGCGAAGATTCTGTATCAACAAAACCATAATCCTGCTCTATCAAGAACAACCACTATCTCTGATAAGAAGAAAGCCCTGGTATCGGACCACAAATCTGCTCTGTCAAGAATACACACATAAGACCATAAACCTGCTCTGTCAGGAACAGACATCTGATAATAAGGACCTCTGACACAGGACCAAAACTCTGCTCTGTCAAGAACAACCATCTGATAATAAGGACCTCTGATATAGGACCCTAACTCTGCTCTGTCAAGAACAAACATCTGATAATATGGACCTCTGATCCCAATCAAAACCTGCTCTATCAAGAACACTCATACATCTGCTGATGAGATCTTCTGATCCCAATCATAAACCTGCTCTGTCAAGAACAAATACTCATCTGAATATAAGGTCCTCTGATACAGGACCAAAGCTCTGCTCTATCAAGAACAATCATATATCTGATGATGAGAACCTCCGGTATCAACAAAACTGATTCACTATCAAGAAAACCAGGTAGTCTGAAGGTCAAAGTTTCCTGCAATAAACCCAACCCTGCTCATAGGTATGAACCTAAACTGACTCAAGTTCGGCATCCTATGCGTTCATCAGCGTCACAGACATTCAAGAGGGGTGATACGATACCCAGAAGGTGTGGCATCACCAGCTCATGAAGCGGCCTCACTCGGCTGAATCACAAATGATCGGTCCCCAGAGTCGACAATCCTCCAAACCAACAACCCCCTCAACCCAAAGGGTTGAAAAAGAAGCCAACCGGGAGAACCTCGTCTGAGCATGGATTTCATGAGACACTAGTGCCTGCCAAGCAAGCACGCGCCCACTAATTTCCACAACTAATGCTATGTTCACTCAAGCCTGTTTGCATTGGCGCTGAAGTTTAAAGACACTCTTTTCTTCAGAAAATCTTCCTTTGAATTATGGGCCCACGGGGCAAAAAGGTTTGAAGTTTGTTTTCTGTCTTTTACGGAAGAAGTGTTTTTTATTGTGTTTGCGATTTCAATCGCACTAAAGACTATGACCTGAGAGAGAATGCGTCACATGTCACCCAAAGGGTTCCATACTAAACATTCAGACTGTTGAAAAGAAGCTCTCCAACAATCCTTTCTCAGATAGCTTAAGGCTCGTAACGTACGAAAGAAATCATTCATGATTACTGTATTTTAAGCTGTTTTGAGATGAGAAGAGAACATGCTCAACTAATGGGGAGACTATCAAGTCCTACTGTTGTCATGCCAAGGATTCATCCTATGGTTGAAGTTTGAACAGGGAACTCCTAGAAGTTATCATGCATAGGTTTCAACCTAAAGTTCTAATCATCACTTCCTTGTCAAAGGAACTGAGAGTCCTAATGGGTCATGTCAATGATAAACAGAAACAGATAGAGCCTCTGCTTAAACAGTAAACGGTATACGACTGTAAAATGCATGCAATGCAAGTGAGGAGAGGAAATGTGTGTGGGGCATCAGCCTCCACAAGCTCATCTCAACCTCAAGCCAGATATGAATAACAGTAATCATACAGAAGAAATAAAATAAAGTGCTATCAAGAAAGATACCATAAACTGCAATCATACATAAGAAATGAAATGCTATCAAGCAAAACAAACCACATGGGCAAGGGAGCAGGGCTCCACCGAATACCCGCAAGCAAAGCCATACAGTAACAATACAAGCAGAGGGAGCAACTCAACCTCTAGTGCAATCATGCTCCTAATTTAAAGTCAGTCTAGTCATGGACTTATTCTAATGCATCAAGCAAGTCAAACAAGGCACATCAGCAATACAGAAAAGAGAACAGACAAGGAAGAAACAAATCAACAGCTTTTCCTGCTTTCAACTCAAACTTCAGCTCTTCTAACATCAATCCAGTCTTCAGACTTCAACCACCCTTCAAGGATATCAGCTTCACTGGCAAGTATCAACTTGCTTCTCCAGGTTTCAACCCCTCAACATAAGTTTCAACTTAATCTTCTTCTTCAAGCTTCAGCTTTCCAGTCAACTCCACCCTCAGGCTTTGCTCTTAACCACAAGTGTCAACTTGATTCCTTCAGTTCTTTAAGCTTCAATGTAAGTATCAACTCATCCTTTATTCCTCAAGCCTCAGCTCTACACTCAATCTCAATTGGATCTTCAAGTATCATCCTGTTCTTCTTGCTCTTCAAGCTTCAGCTGCAATGGCAATGGTCAAGGAATCATCCTCTTCCACCCTCTTCAATGAAGTCTTCATCTTCAAACTCAAGTCCAACATCTTTCAAGATACTCACACCAGAAGACAATTGATTAAACATGATGAGTGGAAATGATAAACAGCTTACTGACAACCAAAGGAAGCCTGTAAGGGTTCATCATTATGAGAGACTGGTTCCCTTAAAGTTCTACTTCCCAGATAAAGCCACTCATCCTTCCAAAGGAGGGATGTGAATATATTAGAAGGAATCTTAGTCATTGGGAGGAATGGAAGCACAAGATGCTTTCCATGTTTGTGAAAGAAATCATTCTAACTACAAGGCTTTCCCTATGTCCTATCTCCTAATCTTCATCAGACACCTTCAGGCACAAACAAATCCAAAGCTCCAAGAAACTTCAAGCATCCTCACCTTTTCTTCAACTTGTCTTCAATCTCAACCAAAGGCAAACCAAGCACAAGCCCTAATCTAAGGGAACTAGAGAAGTTAAACTAGTTGAGTTAGTAAATTAGGATCACCTAAAACCTAGTACTAAAGTTAGTCCTAACTAAAATACTAGAATCAATTGTAAAATCCTACAAAATTTACTATGGGCACCTAGGTCAATCATGACTCTACCATATTAGTTTCAAAGATCAAATCATCAAATTAGACCTAGAACTAAATTCTACATTCTAAGGTATCAAACCTAAAACCCTAAAAGGAGGCTCCTAAATATCAATCTAGAAAGGACACCTATTTTCATCACAAAAATGTGAGAAAAATACTATGGGATCATACATGTCTAACCTAATCACATACAAAAAATTAGGCTCAAAATCATCACCATGAGATCAAACAAAATTCCAAAAAAATATGCATCAAACATAAACATTTTAATATCAATTAAAATATAAAATTCCAATTAAATCAGAAATTACATGAAATGAAAATATTTTTTCTCTAAAAAATAATAGACTCAATCATGAGTAGAATGCAAAAAGAATGGGTTTAATTGGATTAATTTTCAATTAATTATGATTTTTACAAAAACCATGAATAAAATGAGAAAAAGAAGAAAATCCAATTAAAATAAACAAACACACGGTGTAAGCAGCAATCAGACTCAGTTAAAAGTTTGGGTTGGGCCATCAGGGGGGTGTGAATAACATTGACTTCACTAATCCCAAAACCAGCTGCTAAATGAAACACATCGTTTCACTTATTCTGATCCTTCACAAATTCAAATTGAAACGTGGCCCTTGGATCAACTTCCAGTCAAAGGTCAAAACAAGATCCAATGGTAATAACTTCATCTCCTACCTTTCAAACTCCTGAACTTCGCGCCCAGCTCCGGCCACCACCGGTGGAGCTCCGATCATCCCCTTCTACCCTAGTTCTCCCTAGAGGCCTCCAATCCAAGAGGTCAAAACATGAAACTCATCCAAAATCTTGCCACGAGTTCAACCATACCATTAACTTCCTCTGAAACCTCAAGATTCATCATATTCCAATCTCAACTGAAAATGGTAGTTCTCCTATTTTGTGTCTAATTCATCGATTAACTATCTGGAATCCATCCTACACCATTCTACAATCAATCTAGCACCTTAATTCAACCTAATTCTACCTAAATCATGCTATAGGAAGAAAGGTACCAACCAGAAAATTCTTGAGTAACAGATGCACGAATCCTCCAAATCAAGCTCCCTAATCTTCTGGACACGATCAAGGAACCTTCTTCTTGCTTCTGTATGCAAAAGAACCAATTGAAAGTGCTTCAATCTTGAAACCCGATGGTGAGTTGCAGGTGCTGAAAATCACTTGCTCATACACGATCTAGCCACCAATTCTTCTTGAAAGTAATTTGGAATCACTCCTTGACATTCATGGAAGAAGTATCAATCAAGAAAATGGAAGGAAATTGAGGAATTTGGTGAAACCGATTGCACTTACAAGCTATGAAAATTCTATCTCAAACTAAGCTCAATCCTTCAATGATCACCAAACCCCTTCAATGGATCCACTCTACTCCTTATATAGATGAAGTTTGGATGATCTAGAACCCTCTAGATCCTTCCAATGAGATTTTCCACTTCTCATGTCATGAGATTTCCAATCATGTATCATGACATGCTCAACTCTGTTTGCATCTTGAAATTCATCTCAATCTCTTTCAATTTGTCCCCTAGTGACATTTTGGAAGGATTTAGCTTGCCAAGTTCCTTGCCCATGCCTTAATTTTGAGTTATGCACATGTTACTTAATATGCAAGCAAGTGCTTTTTAAAGCAAGTCCATGAATTGAATCTCAACTAAAAAATGTGGCTAAACCATTGTTCTTAAAATGTTTTCTAGAGTTAAAATGATATATTACATGCCATGGTTTGGATGTGTAGGTTGAAAATATCAATTTCCAACTTTGGTTTATTTAACTTATGCCTTTATTTTAGGTCATTTTTGCAACTTTGAGTTACAAGCCTCTCCATCATCTCATGACCTCCTTAATAGCCTTAAAACATAATTTTTAACAAGTTTGATGTTGAATATTTTTCCATTTGAAGCTTGGAAATAGGAGTTATGGCCTTATGGTTGAAATGACCTGTAATCTCCAAATGACCAAAATGCCCTTGACTTGTCAAAGCCATAACTTGAGTTCTACAAATCCTATCAAGGACTTCTAGTACTATATAGAAAGCTAAGAAGATAAGGAACAACATTCATGTTGACCAAAAGTTCATAGGAATCATCCTTCTTGGGCAAAAGTTTGAGGCAAGTTGGGTGACTTTCAAGGCCCCAGATTCACATACCTCAGATGACCTGTAACTTGTCAAAGTCATAACTTGAGCTCTGCAAATCCTATCAAGGACTTCTAGTACTCAAATTAAAGCTAAGAACAAGCCCTACAACATTCATGATGGGGGTAAGATGAGATGACAATCACATCTTGATCTAAACTGCCTTGAAGATAGGGGTCAAACTAGGGGATTTTACACTGTCAAGCCTTAGAAACCCTAGCTTGAAACTTCTCAAACTCTTCAATCATGATGAGTTGACCTTGGAATCATACTTATGGAATCTCAATGCATCAATCCATGATCACATGGATCTTGAATTAGGTCTCAACCCTCTCCAAATCATCAGTTAACCTAGGGTTGACCCAGTCAAACCCTAATTGTACCAGTCATGGCTGAGGCTTCTCAATCTTGCACAATGACCTATCTAGGCCTCATGATGGCTTTCAAGACATATCATAAGCTCTCTCAAGGCTTCAAGTCTTTCTTCATAGCTTCAGAATTATCTGAGGAGCTCCCCACAACTCTCAAGTTAGGAGGCACACACTCTTGGTTTCAACCACTCTCTCTGAGGATCTTTTAACTTCTCTGACAAGGATATCAACCCTTGAACACTTGAATAACCTTCTTAGCTAGCTTCATAGTCTTGTGTAGCCCTTGATTGGTACTCATACCTCTTGGTCTCCTGCATACATGTCAATGAAATGCAAATGATAATGCTAATGTGAATGAAATGCAACATAAGCTAGGTAAAGAAATGTTGGTCAAATTTTGGGGTGCAACACTTGTGTGTTGGATCAAGGTGGATCATGGGATAGTCATTTGCCATTGATTGAGTTTACCTACAATAACAGTTACCATGCTAGTATTGGAATGGCACCGTATGAGGCTTTGTATGGCAGGAGGTGTAGGAATCCTTTGTGTTGTTATGAGTCAGATGAGAGTGTTGTACTCGGACCTGAGATTATGCAGGAGACGACTAAAAAGATCAAGATGATCCAAGAAAAGATGAAAGTGTCACAGATTCGTCAGAAAAGTCACCATGATAAGAGGAGGAAAGCACTTGAATTCCAAGAGGGGGTCACGTGTTTTTGAGAGTTACGCCGGTAACTGGTGTTGGCCGAGCTTTAAAGTCCAAAAAGCTCACACTGCATTTTATTGGACCGTATCAGAGTGGTGTAGTGAAAGCGTGGGAAAAGTAGCAGGTCAGACTCTTTTACCGCAGTCGCTTGTGAATTTGCATGATCTGTTTCATGTGTCTATGTTGAGGAAGTACAATCTAGATTTGTCACATGTGATTCAGATGGATGATGGACGAGTGGGATATGATTTGACTGTTGATGCGTTAGCACTTCGGATTGATGAACGAGAAGTGAAGCAACTGTGAGGTAAAGAGATTGCCTTGGTCAAGGTATTGTGGGAGGACCAGCTGGAGAAAGTTGGATTTGGGAGCATGGAGATCAATTGAGGGAGTCGTATCCGACTATGTTTCCTTGAGGTAATTTTCGAGGGCGATAATTCTTTTAAGTGGGGGAGAGTTGTAACACCCCAAATTTAATTAGAATATTTATTTAATTTATTTAAATAAGAATATTCGCATTTTGGGTAATTTCGGTAGTTTTGTGTAATATTAGAAATTAATGGATTTTGGGTTATTTATTTAAATAATAGTATATAATATGAATATATTAGTATTATTATTAATTTAAATAAATATAAGTTGAATAAAGGTAAATTGGAAAATTAAGAGGAGTTAGTGAGGATAATATGGGAAAAGCCCAATTGTGAGGCCTAAGACTAGGTTTTACAAAAAGGAAATTGTGATGGGATTAGGATTCATTTGTTAGACTGTGAGAAGAATTGAGGCCAGATCTATGAGGAGGAGGATTGGAGGCAAAAGCTTCGAAAGGATCTGTCGTATCGCTGCGAAGGAGGGGCCGGCGGAAGACAGAAGAGTCGCCACCGTTCGTTATTTATCCCAAAGAGAGGGAAAGGAAACGATTAGAGAAAACCTACAAAACACGGAGAAGACAGGTCATCGCAACCAAATCTCGGATTCGGGAGTCAGTTACGCAAGGGGAAGGTATGAACACCTCTCACGTCATTTGTACTCAATGAGATCCACGCTTGTTGTTTATCTAAAAGGGCGTTAAACTATCTAAGCTACAGGCTTGCGGGGACAAAGGAAAAGAAAAGCGAATTGATAGAGCATTGTCGCTCTATGTCTACGTATTCCCTCGTGCAATGGGAAAGTCAAAGTCAACGTAGTTTGAAAAACTACGGGTGAAAGTGGGGAAGGTTGCTCGTTAAGACATCGCCATCTTGTGCCTACGTATCCTCATCTGGTACGAGAAATCAGAGAAAATGTAGTTCCGGCTAACACGACCACTGGTTGGTTCAAGTGTTTTAGACCGAGTAGGGTTAAATCTTAGTTCTAGCAGTTAGGTGTATGCGGCTCGACCATTGGAGACTTAGGCGTTACCTGTTTGCGGTAGAACCAAGAGTTAACAACACTCTCTTTATGAAAATGATTTTCCATTATTCCCGAAGGATAAAAAAGGCTTGATGTTTTTGTTTTATATTTTTTTAAGACAATAAGTGAATTGAGTTATGGTTTGAAACTCATGTCGCACTAAAGACTATGACTCGAGATCGAGTGAGTCGCATATCGCCCAAAGGGCATACGCTAACACTCTAGACAGTTGAGAGGAGGCCCCCCAACCATCATTTCTCAAATACTTAAGGCTCGTAGCGTACGACACAAATTATTCTTTATTAAGTGTTTTAAATTGTTTAGGAGATGAGAAGAGAAAGACACAGACTAGGGGGAAACTGGACCCTAAAGTTGTCATACACAATGCTCCTAAAGTTGGGATGAAAGGGAATGAAACTATCCTAATGTTATCATGAAAAGGATTGAACACCTAATGTCTCTCATACTCCCATCCTAAACGGAGGGACTAGGAATCCTAGTGGGATCATGGCACAAGGCCAAGTAAACAATAAATAACTCAATCACAAATGAAATAAGAAAGAAAGGAAGTTGGCTTGGACTAATCAAGATGCAATGCAAACAAAGGATGCAAAGAAAAGATGCAACAAACAAGGAATAGAGGGAGGAACACATGCAATGAACAAGTGACGAGGCACAAAGCACATTAATTTGTAAGTTCAATTAAAATGGAAAATAAAAAATAAAAATGATGAAAAATAATTTAACACATTAAGATATGAGAATATGATTTTTTTTTTTGGGATTTTATGATATTCAAACTATTTTTAAAATAAATAAAACAAATCAAGAAAAAACACTAAAATTAAACAAAATAAACAAGTTGCTAAAAAGAAAGAAATGCCTCACCCAAGGCTTGAACCCAAGACCTTGGGGTCATAGGCTTAAAACAACAACAATCCAACCATTAAACGCATGTGAACAAATATGGAAAAAGAAAGCAAAAATATTAAAAATGAGAAAATTAGGAAGAAAAAACACAAAAATGCCCTCGCTGAGGGTTGAACTCGGTAACACGCGCATGATAAGGCATTTAAGGGCAAGGCACTAACCACTGGGGTGGAGATACATCCGTTGTATCAAGCCACCCCAGTTGATCATATACCTAACAAGGCGTGATTTCTGGGTATTTGCAAGACAAGTAAAGTTGAAAACTGAAAAACGATTTGATTCCAATCTCACCAATTCTAAACCAATTTTAACAAAATAAAAGTCAAACATACTTGTTTTTTCACAGGGAAGAAGATGGTATCAACCATTTTGTGAAATGATGTTCATACAGTAAAATTCGAAGGTTCATGCAATTACGAGTTTTTGAGATGCTTGAAATGTATATTTGGAGTCAATGATTAAAACTGATGCAATTAAGATTAAACAAGGGTTTGAGACAATATTGTGATATGATATTGAGGGAGTTCTAACAAGAATTTCCCTCAACAGATCTCTTGAACAAGAAAATGATATGAGTTACCAATTATGAACATGATGTGAACACAATCCAAAACAGCAAGGCCACAACATTAAACAATACAAACTCATCCTGTCAAGAGTTTAGTGCAATTTGGATCAATCACCTAAGAATTTCTAAAACAATACTGCCCTTATGAGTTGATAAAATAAAAAATGGCCCTTAAAGCATTTTCTCCCAAAGCTGACCAACAATGCAAGGTGTACTCTAACAGTAATATACATCCTCACTAGGATAGGTGGCCTAATCAGAAAAATCTTGACAAAATCCAATAATCAAAGAAATAGTCCAATGGTTGCAACAAAAGTCATGAGTTAAATAGGCTTATACCTGAAAACCAAATGACAGTACCACTAATGTCCAACATCCTTAAACCAAACAAAGAACTTTCATGACAAGGCAAATTGTCCTTCCTCCAACAAAACTACTAAGAGTACCAGGTTTTGCAGTAACAACAAGAGCTTACATCCTAAACTCAAAGCTTAAAGGTAACTACTTAAAACTAAGCAAACCAAAACAGAAATGGAGCAACCCCACCAAAAAATCAACAGAATCTAGACATGTCAATGTAAACTTAAAATCTCACACACAAATCCAGCAGCAGCCTTAAACAAGACTCTAAAGACAACCACTACCTCAACCTAGAAGAGATACAACAGAACCCATCATACAAACTAAGCCCTAGCAGCAACTACATGATAATGCCAACCAAACAAACAAAATAGATTTCAAGTGGTGTTACATCCTGTTGACAGCAAACATAGACACTAAAACCCCAAACATGATTCAAATATGGACAGAGGAAAAAAACTTGTCATGATAATGTCAAGCATCAACAAACTCAAAGTGTATCTCTCATGGAAACAACTTGCAAAAATTAACACAACAAAGTTGTACATTCAATAACCACAGACTTGTCATCACCATGACAAATCAACATTTCAAATGAAAGTTAACAAACCATGAACACAAACAAAAAAACTCAAATATGTTTTAATGATACTTATGCATATAAAATAGAGAGTTTAGAGATACCTTCAATAAGCTAGTAGCAAGATATTCCTCCCTCCTTTGAGCAAGCTTTGAAATTTCTTTTGCAAACAACAATTGATTTTTTGAGGAAAGTTTTGAGAAAAGTGTTAACAACCCTTCTTTTTTGCAAACAGTAGCAAAGAGAAGTTGAGGTGATGATGTTTTGATGAAAGGTTTAATGAATAGCTCACAAAATGAGAGAGTTTCAAAGGAAAAAATCAGAGGTTTCCAAAAATCAAAGTTCTGATTTCTTGCAAAATGGTGGCTAGGGTTTTTCTTGGCTGATATGTTGCTTATATATGAAGTGAGAAAGAGGTTTTGAGGAGTTTTACCATGGTAAAGATTCAATGGACAGATTTGCATTTTCATGGTTTTTTTGTGAATCAATGGTTGATGATGGAGATGGTACATGAGCATCTTGCATCCTTGTCTTCTTGTGAGTGAAAAAGCATGTTGGTTGTGGCTACCAAGATCAGAATACAAGGGCAGCTTGTCCCTTTCTTGTTTGGGAAAAATATTCAAAAATGTCTCAAGGTAGTACATGCGTTAGTTTGGCTTGTTTTGGCAAAGTTTGGCATGCTCCCAATGCAAATCCCTGCGCATGGGATAGAAAGCAAACCAGACTGCATGATTAAAATGCAAATATGCCAAAATGTCTTTGTAACCATGTCTTGTGAAAATGTTAAAACCACCAACTTTGAGCAAAGATAACTTGGTGTACAAGAACCGTTTTGGCTTGAATTTGAGCTCTAAGCAAAGAGGGAATGGTGAAACAGTGTAATAGAACATACTCAGGGAAGGTGAAATAGTGTAATTGAGGGTTGTAAAATTGTAGCAGTGTGTGGAGACCCTCCAACTCATACTTTGAAACCCTACAGACAAAGCTTAAGATCTTCCCATACTCCTGCTTGAAGTCCTCCATAACTCCATGCTTCACTCCGGAAATGAGACCAAACAAAGGCTTCACATCTAGTTTCGGGAACTTGTAAATGACTGCTTTTTTGAAACCAAGCTCCATGGCAACAGTGGATTGAGGTGACTAGAATCAAGGAGAAAGTATACACCTGAAACACAGATACATGTTAATGTAAAATGCAAATGAGTATGCAAATGCAACAGAGGATCAAGTTGATGTGTCATTGACGGAGATGAAATAGCGTTTTGCTTTGGCGAGAAAACCATACAACACTAGTACAAGGATCCCACTGTAACTATTTGTAAGAACACAGATTGTGTCTTAGTTATATCTCTATGTTTTGATGATAACACTTATGAATTTTGTATTCAAGAATTATATACTCTAAACGTGTTCTAGATTGTTTGCTACAAGCACTAAAGAAAATTATCTTAAGAAAGCAAATTTGGATCTGAACAATGTTATTATGAAGGGCTTCATAGGTTCAAGAGCATCTTAAGTAAAGATCTGAACGCTGCTCCCAGAAGAATCTGATTACTGTCTCTTTAAGATTCTGAAGCAGGAGCCTCTAAAGCATAGAAGACTCTGCTCTGATAGATTTACACGCTCAAGCACACAAGCTGCACATACTCTGATTCAGCTCAATCTGAAGAACATCCAAGACTCTGAAGATCCATAAGATCTCTATTCTGGAGACTCTGAAGATTCAGATTCTAATGTTGAAAGATGAACTTACTTTGAAGAAGATTTAAATATGTACGTTGGTTTATCTCAACAGCTCTTTCCTATTTTGTGCTAGACACAAGGACACAGACAAAAAGGTTTTATTTGTGCATTCCATTCTAAGGAAAGTTTTCTGCAAGTGAAGACAAAAGGCATCAGGCTTGTTTCAGCACAGCCTCCAATGTAAAGACAAAAGGCTTCAGGCTTTTCTGCACAGCCTTCAACGTAACAAGACTTTTTGGATCTAAGTGCCTATATAAAGAAGTCCACTTCATCTTCTTCAGTATCGAACTTCTAGCAAAATCTCTCACCATAGCAAAACTCTCAAAGCTCTTGTTATTTTATTTTTGCTATAACATTGTTCTTAACTTAAGAGAAATATCACAGTTGTGATAAACAGCTTATTAGAAGCATTCATACTCTTGTATAAGTTTTACTTGTTTATAAAAGGTTTTCCTTAAGAGGATCCAGTTGGGATCAGTTGCTCTTGAGAAGACTAAGAACAGTTGTTCTTAGGTGTTGCTATTTGTAATCAGTTTGATTAAATAGTGAATTAAGTCCTTGACAGAGAAAGGCAAATCACTCTTGAGAGGGTGGACTGGAGTAGTTGTATTCAACGAACCAGGATAAAAATATCTGTGTTCAAATCTTTGATTTTTGGTCTTACTTATTCAACCCCCCCCCCCCCCCCTTCTAAGTAATTTTCTCACCTTCAGTTGGCATCAGAGCTCAGGTTCTGCGTGTGCTCCACTTAACCGTGACAGTTAAAGATCCAGTGAGAAAGACACTTTGATATTTATTTGGTTGTCAATATGGATAATACTTCTACATCAACTTACAACAACAAATATGAAGGAGATAGGATCAGTACCAAGCCACCCATGTTTGATGGGGAAAAATTTGACTATTGGAAAGATAGAATAGAAAGTTTTTTCCTTGGGTATGATGCTGATCTTTGGGATATGGTCATTGATGGATATGAACATCCTACTGGTGAGGATGGCAAAAAGATTGATAGAAAATCAATGACTGAAGTACAGAAAAGAGATTTCAAGAATCACCACAAAGCCAGAACTATATTACTTAATGCAATCTCTCATACTGAGTATGAGAAGATTACTAACAGAGATACTGCTCATGACATGTTTGAGTCACTCAAAATGACTCATGAGGGAAACTCTCAGGTTAAAGAGACCAAGGCTCTGGCGCTCATACAGAAGTATGAGGCATTTAAAATGGAAGAGTCTGAAAATGTAGAAACTATGTTTTCTAGATTTCAGATTCTTACAGCTGGTCTGAAAGTTCTGGACAACGGCTACTCAACGTCAGATCATGTCAAGAAGATCATCAGAAGTCTTCCCACCAGATGGAGACCAATGGTGACCGCATTGAAGATGGCAAAAGATCTGAACAAGATCTCTTTAGAAGAACTTATCAGTTCGTTGAGAAGCCATGAAATTGAGCTGGAGGAAGATGAACCCCAGAAGAAAGATAAAGGTAAATCCATAGCTTTAAAATCTAACAAATCTGTTAAAGCTTTGCAGGTAAAAGAAGAAAGCTCTGAAGAATCTTCGTCTGAAGAAGAAGATGAGTTATCCATGCTGTCCAGAAGGATTAACAAACTCTGGAAGCATAAGGGAAAGAAGTTTAACAACTTCAGAAGATCTGATAACAGAAAGGAATCTTCTAGTCACAGAAGATCTGCCAAGAAAGAAGTGGTGTGCTATGAGTGCAAAGAACCTGGGCACTACAAAAATGACTGCCCCAAACTTCTCAAGGAGAAACCCAAGAGAAAGTTTGATAAAAAGAAGAAGGTTCTTATGGCAACTTGGGATGACTCAGATGAGTGTGAATCATCTTCTGAATCAGAAGAAGAATGTGCAAACGTTGAACTGATGGCCAGTACAGAGGATCAAGAGGAAGGTACCTCAGGATATGAATCAGAATCTGAATCTGATGATGATGATGCAGAAGAGGTAATGGCTAAACTTACCAAAGAAGAACTCATTAAAGTTTTAACAGAAGTTCTTAAAAGTTATAACAACATCAAACTCAAATACAAGAAGCTGAAAAGCAATCTTGAATCTGAGATTGATCTTCTGAAAACAGAACTTGTTGAGCAGAAAGAAATAAATTTAAAAATCAAAAATGACTTTGATAGAACTCAACAAGAATCTGAATCTGAGACTAAGTCATGTGAAAATATTTTAGAAAAATATGACTCTAGTTTTCAGAAATTTCTTACTAAGAGCATAGACAGAAGCAAGATGGCTTCCATGATCTATGGTGTCAGTGGAAACAACAGAAGAGGCATTGGATATGAGTCTTCATCTGGAAGCAATCCAAAACCTGTTGACAAACTTTTCATCAGGAAGACACCTCTGTATTCTCAATTCAAATTTGGTCACTTGAATGACATTAAACACACAAGCTCTGAGAAGAGTACTTATGTGTTTAAACCTAAGGCAAGTCAGAATAAACATTATGTTGCAAAACAGAAGTTTAGACAAACCTACAAACCAACTAACCCCAAAGGACCCAAGAAGATCTGGGTACCTAAAGACAAAATAATCCCTGTTGCAGATGTCCTTAGCAGCAAAGTTAGAACACCAATCATGGTACCTGGACTCTGGATGCTCACGACACATGACAGGAGAAAGGTCTATGTTCCAAAGCCTGGAACTTAGATCTGGAGGGGACGTGAAATTTGGAGGGAACCAGAAGGGCAAGATCATTGGCTCTGGAACAATAGGTAATGGTAACCTACCCTCTATTTCTAATGTTCTGTTAGTTGAAGGATTGAAACATAATCTATTGTCCATAAGTCAATTAAGTGACAATGGTTATGATATAATCTTTAATCAAAAATGTTGCAAAGCTGTATGTCAAAATGATGGTTCTATCCTATTCAATGGAAAGAGGAAACACAACATTTATAAAATTAACCTTTCAGAACTTAAAGTTCAAAATGTAAAATTCCTCTTATCTGTGAATGATGAGCAATGGGTCTGGCATAGAAGATTGGGGCATATTAATATGAGACGTATATCTCAGATTAATAAACTCAATCTGGTCAGAGGACTTCCTAAGTTGAAGTTCAACTCAGATGCTCTGTGTGAAGCATGTCAAAGAGGTAAATTTTCAAAATCACATTTTAAATCAAAAAATGTTGTTTCTACCTCCAGACCATTGGAATTACTTCACATTGATCTGTTTGGACCAGTGAAAACTGCATCCATCAGAGGCAAGAAGTATGGGTTAGTCATTGTAGATGACTACAGCAGATGGACATGGGTAAAGTTTCTAAAACATAAGGATGAGTCTCATTCTGTGTTCTTTGACTTCTGCAATCAAGTCTAGACTGAAAAAGATTGTAAAATTATTAAAGTCAGAAGTGATCATGGTGGAGAATTTGAAAATAAACATTTTGAAAAGTATTTTTCTGAAAAAGGCATTGCACATGATTTCTCCTGCCCTAGAACTCCACAACAAAATGGAGTTGTAGAGAGGAAAAATAGAACATTGCAAGAAATGGCCAGAACCATGATCAATGAGACAAATCTGGCAAAATATTTCTGGGCAGAAGCAATTAACACAGCGTGTTATATTCAGAACAGAGTGTCTGTAAGACCTCTTCTGGAAAAGACTCCCTATGAATTGTGGAGAAACAGAAAGCCTAACATTGCTTATTTTCATCCTTTTGGATGTATTTGTTATATGCTTAATACTAAAGATAATCTGAACAAGTTTGATTCCAAAGCACAGAAGTGTTTCATGCTTGGTTATTCTGAACGCTCTAAAGGCTACAGAGTATTCAATACTGAAACACAGATTGTGGAAGAATCTATTCATGTTAGATTTGATGATAAGCTTGGCTCTGAAAAGCCAAAGCAGTTTGAAAGTTCTGCAGATAGAGAAGTGATTCTCACAGACTCTGAAGGCTCAGAGGCAGAAAAGGCAAAGAACAAAGAATCTGACGCAACCCCAGATGCTACACCTTTGACCTCCCAACTAAACAACTTGCATATTTCTAAAAGACCAACTGTCAGAGGATCTTCTTCCAGAATCAAAGCTTCTCATCCAGAAGATATGATAATTGGAAAGAAAGATGATCCAATAAGGACAAGATCATTTCTCAGAACTTTTGAATCTTCTTTATTTGGCTTAGTGTCAATGATAGAACCTACATCTGTAGATGAGGCTCTGGAAGATAATGAATGGATTATAGCTATGCAAGAAGAGCTGAATCAATTCACCAGAAATGAAGTTTGGGATCTGGTTCCTAGACCTAAAGGATTCAATGTTATAGGAACAAAATGGGTCTTCAGGAATAAGCTTAATGAAAAGGGAGAAGTAGAAAAGAATAAGGCAAGGCTGGTTGCTCAAGGATACAGTCAACAAGAAGGTATTGATTACACTGAGACATATGCTCCAGTGGTAAGGTTAGAATCTATTCGTCTTCTTATTTCATTTGCTGCACAGAATAACATCACTCTGTATCAGATGGATGTTAAAAGTGCTTTTCTTAATGGTATTATAGAAGAAGAAGTATATGTCCACCAACCTCCTGGTTTTGAAAGTGAAAACTTTCCAGATCATGTCTTCAAATTAAAGAAATCCCTTTATGGATTAAAACAAGCTCCCAGAGCTTGGTATGAGAGGTTGAGCAACTTCCTTCTGAAGAAAAATTTTATCAGAGGAAAAGTGGATAAAACTTTATTCTGTAAAACTGTTAAGAAAGATCTGTTGATTTGTCAAATTTATGTAGATGACATTATTTTTGGATCAACAAATATTACGCTTGGAAAGGAGTTTGCTAAATGTATGCAGGAAGAATTTGAAATGAGCATGATGGGAGAATTGAGATTCTTCTTGGGAATCCAAGTCAACCAGACTCCAGAGTGCACCTACATACATCAAACCAAATATGTTAAAGAGCTTCTGAAGAAGTTCAACATGGTTGATAGCAAAATGGCAAAGACTCCAATGCATCCTACAAGCACTCTAGGTAAGGAAGAGGTAAGTAAGAAGGTAGATCAAAAACTCTACAGAGGTATGATAGGATCTCTTCTATACTTGACTGCTCCTAGACCAGATATTCTGTTTAGTGTCTGCTTATGTGCAAGATTCCAATCAGATCCTAGAGAATCACACTTAACAGCTGTTAAGAGGATTCTAAGGTATCTGAAAGGTACTGCTAACATGGGTTTGTGTTACAGAAGATCTGATGAATTTTCATTAGTTGGATTTTGTGATGCTGACTATGCTGGAGACAGAGTTGAACGTAAAAGCACTTCTGGAAGCTGTCAGTTTCTTGGAAGTCATCTGATCTCATGGTACAGCAAGAAGCAACCTACCATTGCACTATCAACTACAGAGGCAGAATACATTGTTGCTGTTGGATGTTGTACTCAGATGCTCTGGATGAAGAGTCAATTAGAAGATTATCAAATCTATGAGAGTAATCTTTCTATCTTTTGTGATAATACTTCTGCTATATGTTTGTCAAAAAATCCAATCTTGCATTCTAAGGCAAAACATATAGAAATTAAACATCACTTCATCAGAGACTATGTTCAGAAGGGTGTAATTAATTTAGCTTTTGTTGATACAGATCATCAATGGGCTGATATTTTCACAAAACCCCTTGCTGAAGATAGATTTAAGTTCATTCTGAAAAATATTTGTATGGATTTTTGTCCAGAGTAATATTTCTCAGAGGCAACCTCTCAGATGCAAAATGTTTAATGATCTGAAGTATTTCATCTGTCTATTTGTTCATTTATATTCATTCAATTATTTTTTGTGTGAAACTCTAAACTAACAAGCTCAGAAGATCTGAAAGTTGGAAACGTTTCATTTCTTGAGAGACATCAGATGCGCATGCAAAGCAAACACGTGTCACTCAGTATCTGAAAAGATGGAGTGCTCAACTGAATTGACGTTTGAGGTATTGCTTTGAAAATCTCACTTTTCTTGGTTTTCCCCCCAGCTGTCATAAATTTAAAATGAAATGATTATTTTTTCATTAAATGTTGTCCAAACGTGCGTAAGTGTCTTTTGTTGTGCCCTATGCTTGATTATTGGTTATCTATAAATATCACCTATCACACTATTTTCACACTTTCCACATTCACTACATTCATGCGTTTCTGTTCTCTCTTCAAACTCTACCAAAACCCTAAACCTAAACCAAGATCCTCTTCTTCTTCAATGGCGTCTACTTCAAACACTACTGCAAAACCCAACAAGACTATAATGTACAAAGAACCAGAACGAACCTTATTCACTCCAGTGGCAGATCTGGAGGTTCTATGTGAAAGCTTCATTGATCTTGATTCGTTAAAGGAAAATGGGTTCGATCTAACTCCTGCCATTAAAGCTCAAGGTTGGGAGAAATACTTTGAAAGATTAATGGGTCCTGTATTTCCATCACTGGTAAAGGAATTCTGGATTCATGCAAGCGCTGGTCCTAAGTTTATTCATTCATCGGTTCTTGGAATGGAGATAGTTATTACTGAGAAACTGATCAGGCAACTGTTCAGTTATACTGAATCTGATGGAGTTTCAAACCTTGCTTCTTCTCGCATTGATATGGCTAGGGTTTATGAAGAAATTACTATAGATGGAATGCCATCAAGTAAGGTTAAAGATCTGAAACCCATTTATAGGATCTGGGCAAAAAATTTATGAGTACATTTTTTCACAGAAAACCATCCAACTCACCAGACTATGTGAGTTCGGAACATCTGTATTTCATGTACTGCATTAGCAAGAATGTCAAAGTGGATCTACCGTATCTAATCTTCAGTCATCTACTAACTCATGTCAAAGAAACTAGAGAGGAGGTAAGAGCTAAAGCTGGTAAAGTTAGGACGTGGATACCCCTGGGAAGATTCATTTCAGACATCCTTATTGAGAACAAGCTGGTACAGCATCTGACAGATGCGAAGATTACAGAAGATCTGACTTACATCATTGGATCTGAAATAAATGGACTCAATCTGAAAAGGATGAAAATCATTTCAGAATTGAAAGGACAACTAAGGAAGATCAACTCTGAAGAGGTTCAAGGCAGAAGAATTCCTGTGGAAGACTTTCCACTATTCAGTGCAGATGAACCAAAGGAATTTGTCTGGATGTACATTACTGAATGTCTAAAGGAAGGAATTCCTCTACCTGCTAATCTTGTTCAGAAACCAGGAGAAGAATTGCCCAATCTGATGAAGGAAAGGCGTAGTAAGAGGAAAGCTGAAGAAGGATCAGTTCAGAAGAAGAGAAAAGCATCTGAAGCTTCAAGAAAGAAGAAGAGAGAAGGAAAGAAAGCCAGAATCAGTCCTAGAGAATCCACTCTGGAAGAGATCAGAGACACCATTCAACAGGTATTAGCATCTGATCCTACACCTACTGTTCATTCACCCCTTTCATCACCACAACTCTCTCCAAACCTTAGACAAAGAACTTCTAAATCCAAACAGTCTGTCAATCTTTCATCTGAACCACTCTCCTCTGAACCAGTAAATCAACAATCATCTCCTGTACCAATTCCATCTGAACCACAACCTCAAACAATTCAATCAGAAATTCCACCACCAGAACCAACTCAACCAGAAAACTCTCCAACAGTAACTCCACAACCAACTTTGTCACAACCACAGAATCCCCAATTAGAGACTCTCCAACAAGAAACAATTATTTCAGAACAAAACCAACCA
The DNA here is from genome assembly GCA_963859935.3 of Lathyrus sativus. NCBI lineage: Eukaryota > Viridiplantae > Streptophyta > Magnoliopsida > Fabales > Fabaceae > Lathyrus > Lathyrus sativus. Next base: position 390,042,486 of record OZ012737.1, read on the forward strand.
GAGACTGTTCAAACTGAACACTCTGAACAAACAATTCCCTCAGAAGATCCAAATCTTTCTGACAATATTCTTGATATTCAACCCCTCAATCAATCAATTATAATCTCTTCAACATATGTTCACTCAGATGAATCTTCTGATTCATCTGATTCATCTGATTGTGATTCAGAGTCACTCAAACAAGCTCGCTCTGAAAGTGTTATGAAGAAACATCTTAACATTGCCTTGTTTCATACCCCACCAAACTCTCCATCTCATCTACAACCATCTGAAACTCAACCATCTAACACTCAAACATCTGGAAACCAAACCATTCCTCAACCACCTGAAACCAATCCATCTGAAAATCAGACTTTTCCTCAACCATCTGAACTCCCTCAATCTGACATCCACACATCTCAACCACCCACACCTCAACCACAACCATCTGAACCTACTCCTATTAACACCCCTAATCCTTTTTCCTCTGGACAGTCTGAACAGTCAGATCTAGGATCATGTGTTAATACTATGTTTGATATTTTCAAAAAGGAGTTAGATTCTGAATATGATCGTGTTAAGGTTGTATGCATGTCTAGTTTGGATCCAACTGTTTCGAATACTGCTTGGAAGCGCTTCATCTGGATGTTCAACAAAGCTGCCTTAAAAGTTAGAGCTAAATGCTCTAAGCTTGCTAAGAATAAATTTGCAGAATTAATCAAGGTAACTCTGATGAACATGCCTCCTCCTCCTCCTGTGTTACTTTTGGAAGCTGCTCCTCCAGTAGTTCCTGCATCTGAAATGGTTGAACAAGCTTCTGATGAAAACCAATCTGAAGGGAACCCTGCTGCTACTACATCTGCTCCGTCTTCATCTGTGGTTGCAGAACTTGTGAATGATGTGAAGGATATAAAGGACTGGATGATCAAGCAAGAGAAGACAACTGATGAAATCAAGACCTGGATGTCTAAGCAAGAAGAGTCAGCTGCCAAGATGACAGAGCTTCTGACCCTTATTGCCTCTCGCCAGACTTAGTTTTATTTGTTGTTTTGCACATGAACTGCTTTTGCTGTCTGTTTGTTTTTGTTGTGTTATGTGTTTTGGCTTCTGCCTGTTTGACTGTGAACTTTGGTTTGTTTTAATTGCATGATAATATGTTTGATCCTATATGCCTCTTTTCTTCTATATCTTTCTGCCTTTGAAAATCTTTTTGATTATGACAAAAAGGGGGAGAAAAAGAGAAACTGAGTGTTCAACCTATAAGCAATTACTAAAACTGAAATTCAGACATTTTATTAACTTACTTTGAATTTATGTCTTTCAGATTACATTGATATATCTAACATAATTCATTGAAGTTACCCTGAGATTGTGTCAACCAGAACCTGATCCTCTAAAGAAAATTTGAGTATTCAATCAACTCTGATAACTCTGATATCTTACTCTGATACATTTATTCTGAAAGAGAATTCATGCAAGATGATAACCAGACGCTCTGACTAAAGGAAGTCATATGTATCTGGCATCAAGATTTGATTCTGAACTCTTTCATCAGGCTCTGAATCTGAAATATACTTAATCAGAAAGGGAAGTATTCTATTCTATTGAAGTATTTATTTCAGGGGGAGATTGTTAATCTCAGGGGGAGTTTCTAATTCATACTCTTTATTGAACAAAATTTCTCATGTTTTGTCATCATCAAAAAGGGGGAGATTGTAAGAACACAGATTGTGTCTTAGTTATATCTCTATGTTTTGATGATAACACTTATGAATTTTGTATTCAAGAATTATATACTCTAAACGTGTTCTAGATTGTTTGCTACAGGCACTAAAGAAAATTATCTTAAGAAAGCAAATTTGGATCTGAACAATGTTATTATGAAGGGCTTCATAGGTTCAAGAGCATCTTAAGTAAAGATCTGAACGCTGCTCCCAGAAGAATCTGATTACTGTCTCTTTAAGATTCTAAAGCAGGAGCCTATAAAGCATAGAAGACTCTGCTCTGATAGATTTACACGCTCAAGCACACAAGCTGCACATACTCTGATTCAGCTCAATCTGAAGAACATCCAAGACTCTGAAGATCCAGAAGATCTCTATTCTGGAGACTCTGAAGATTCAGATTCTAATATTGAAAGCTTAACTTACTTTGAAGAAGATTTAAATATGTACGTTGGTTTATCTCAACAGCTCTTTCCTATTTTGTGCTAGACACAAGGACACACACAAAAAGGTTTTATCTGTGCATTCCATTCTAAGGAAAGTTTTCTGCAAGTGAAGACAAAAGGCATCAGGCTTGTTTCAGCACAGCCTCCAATGTAAAGACAAAAGGCTTCAGGCTTTTCTGCACAGCCTTCAACGTAACAAGACTTTTTGGATCTAAGTGCCTATATAAAGAAGTCCACTTCATCTTCTTCAGTATCGAACTTCTAGCAAAATCTCTCACCATAGCAAAACTCTCAAAGCTCTTGTTATTTTATTTTTGCTATAACATTGTTCTTAACTTAAGAGAAATATCACAGTTGTGATAAACAGCTTATTAGAAGCATTCATACTCTTGTATAAGTTTTACATTGTTTGTAAAAGGTTTTCCTTAAGAGGATCCAGTTGGGATCAGTTGCTCTTGAGAAGACTAAGAACAGTTGTTCTTAGGTGTTGCTATTTGTAATCAGTTTGATTAAATAGTGGATTAAGTCCTTGACAGAGAAAGGCAAATCACTCTTGAGAGGGTGGGCTGGAGTAGTTGTATTCAACGAACCAGGATAAAAATATTTGTGTTCAAATCTTTGATTTTTGGTCTTACTTATTCAACCCCCCCCCCCCTTCTAAGTAATTTTCTCACCTTCACTATTCACACTGATAAGACAAATGGGCAGGATGAAGGTCAAAGTTTCCTGCAAACCCACCCCCTCACAGGTATGAACTTATCTCTGATAAGGTATGGCATCCTATGCGGTCATCAGCGTCACAGACTTTCGAGAAATGATGATACATTCACTATTTCTGGTTTGGCATCATTGTCTCACGAAGCGGCCTCACTTAGCTGATTCCCAAGTGATCGGTCTCCAGAGTCGACAGCTTTCAAATCCAACACCCTTTCCTGACGAATGCACAGGATAGGATGTCTTCAACAAAAAACCTCGTCTAAACGCGAATTTCATTAAGACTAGTGCACGCCTAACGTGCAGGTCCCCACTACTCTCTACTCTAATGCTAGGGTTATCCTCAAGCCTGGGTTTTAGCTTTTCTCACAATGGAACACCCCCCCCCACACACACACACACAACATAACAACATGATATATGACAATAATGAAAGTAAAATACAATAAAGCAATAAAAATTTAAACACATACTGCACATATATACACACCCAAAGATAAAACATACAAGTGTTAGGATTGACTCGCATAGGGGATGGGAATGAGTCCCCAGCAGAGTCGCCAACTATCGCATCGCTGCGGAGAGGGGCCGACAAGGACAGAAGAGTCTCCACCGCTCGTTATTTATCCCAAAGAGAGGGAAAGGAAACGATCAAAGAAAACCTACGAAAAAGGGAAAAGACAAGGTCATCGCAACCAAATCTTGGGTTTGGGAGTCGGTTATGCAAGGGGAAGGTATGAGCACCCCTCACGTCCGTTGTACTCAATGGGATCCACACTTGTTGTTTATCTAACAGGGGGTTAAATTATTTAAGCTACAGGCTTGTGGGGATAAAGGAAAAGAAAAGAGACTCGATAGAGCATCGCCACTCTATGCCTATGTATTCACTCGTGCAATGGAAAAGTCAGAGTCAACGTAGTTCAGAAAACTATGGGTGAAAGTGGGGAAGGTTGCTCGCCAAGACATCGTCGTCTTGTGTCTACGTATCCTCATCTGGTACGAGAAATCAGAGCAAACGTAGTTCGGGCTAACACGACCACTGGTTGGTTCAAGTGTTTTAGACTGAGTAGTGTTAAACCTTAGTTCTAGCAGTTAGGTGTATGCGGCTCGACCATTGGAGACTTAGGCGTTACCTGTTTGTGGTAGAACCAAGAGTTAACAACACTCTCTTTATAAAAATGATTTTCCATTATTCCCGAAGGATAAAAAAGGCTTGATGTTTTTTTTTGTATTTTTTTAAGACAATAAGTGAATTAAGTTATGGTTTGAAACTCATGTCGCACTAAAGACTATGACTCGAGAGCGAGTGAGTCGCATATCGCCCAAAGGGCATACGCTAACACTCTAGACAGTTGAGAGGAGGCCCCCCAACCATCATTTCTCAAATACTTAAGGCTCGTAGCGTATGACACAAATTATTCTTTATTAAGTGTTTTGAATTGTTTAGGAGATGAGAAGAGAAAGACACAGACTAGGGGGAAACTGGACCCTAAAGTTGTCATACACAATGCTCCTAAATTTGGGATGAAAGGGAATGAAACTATCCTAATGTTATCATGCAAAGGATTGAACACCTAATGTCTCTCCTACACCCATCCGAAACGGAGGGACTAGGAATCCTAGGGGGATCATGGCACAAGGCCAAGTAAACAATAAACAACTCAATCACAAATGAAATAAGAAAGAAAGGAAGTTGACTTGGACTAATCAACATGCAATGCAAATAAAGGATGCAAAGAAAAGATGCAACAAACAAGGAATAGAGGGAGGAACACATGCAATGAACAAGTGACAAGCCACAAAGTTCATTAATTTGTAAGTTCAATTAAAATGGAAAATAAAAAATAAAAATGATGAAAAACAACTTAACACATTAAAATATGAGAATATGATTTTTTTTGGGTTTTGTGATATTCAAAAATATTTTTAAAATAAATAAAACAAAACAAGAAAAAAAACTAAACTAAAATAAAATAAACAAGTTGCTAAAAAGAAAGAAATGCCTCACCCAAGGCTTGAACCCAAGACCTTGGGGTCATAGGCTTAAAACAACACCAATCCAACAATTAAACACATGTGAACAAATATGGAAAAAGAAAGCAAAAATATTAAAATTGAGAAAATAATGAAAATAACACAAAAACGCCCTCGCTGAGGGTCAAACTCAGTACCACGCACATGATAAGGCATTTAAGGGCAAGGCACTAACCACTGGGGTGGCGATACATCTATTGTATCAAGCCACCCCAGTTGAGCATATACCTAACAAGGCATGACTTCTGGGTATTTACAAGACAAGTAAAGTTGAAAACTCAAAAACAGTTTGATTCCAATCTCACCAATTTTAACAAAATAAAAGTCAAACATAGTTGTTTTTTCACAAGGAAGAAGATGGTATCAACCATTTTGTGAAATGAGGTTCATATAGTAAAATTCGAAGGTTCATGTAATTATGAGTTTTTGAGATGCTTGAAATGCATTTTTGGAGTCAATGATTAAAACTGATGCAATTAAGATTAAACAAGGGTTTCGGAAAATTTGTGATATGATATTGAGGGGAGTTCTAACAAGAATTTCACTCAACAGATCTTTTGAACAAGAAAATGATATGAGTTACCAATTATGAATATGATGTGAACACAATCCAAAACAGCAAGGCCACAACATTAAACAATACAAACTCATCTTGTCAAGAGTTTAGTGCAATTTGGATCAATCACTTATGAATTTCTAAAACAATACTGCCAGCAAAGACTTAAAGTTTTGGGGGGCTGTCAAGCCATAGCAGTTGGCTTGCTGCAGTGTATCATGACATATCTCAATAGAACAATGATTGCATCCTTCTTAGTATAACCATACCCTCACTCTAAAACAAATCTTGTGCAAGAGCTAAAATCAGTCACAACACAACACATACATGTATACAAACAAGGATGTACCAAAAACGGTTGGTATCACATGAAGGAATTGGGCAATCCTAACCAACAAGCTCAAACATCATACATTATGCTGAGACCAACACAAAGCTACTACAAACTGGATATGAATTTTTATGCTGAAATCAAAAGTTAACAAACATTAGGGTAAAGTATGACAGCATAATGAAACAATGAGTTGATGGATCAGAAGTTAACAAACCTCAAAAAATGACAGTCAATATGTTTTGGTATTTCAATCAATGCATATTGATAAATTCCAACAACAACTCAAAAAAGCATAACTTAAAAGTCTCTTAATGTAAAAACATGATTGAAAAAAGTCTTGTTAGGAAAAAGAAGCAACAACATTCCTCCATTGGAAACAGAATACAAACACATGTTTAACACAAGCAAACAACAACTTAAACTGGTCTTAACAACCTAGCCATAAAAACTGTCAAAGTCCGATCCCAAAATCTGCTGAGAAGTCACAACTTTCATTTCAAACAGAGACAAATACCTAGACTAAAACAGATGCAGCCACAAGGCAAAGTATCCACACACAAATGGTAACTGACTAGAACTAAAACCTCCTAGAAACAAAACCAACAAACTCTAAAGCAAAAACTTACAGCCAGCTCTTGGTGTTTCAATCAATATCCATTGATGAATTCCAATCATAGCCCCAACAGTAGGTTGAAAACAATATCAAAGAAAACTACACAAGTGTGTTCTTGTTAACAGAAGCAGTCACACACATTGATCACTAACCTCAGTTCCAAACAAAACCCTCAGATGAAAAACAAAGCAAAACTAACCTCTAATAATGAGAAACAAATCAGATAATAACTAAACCTGAGTTGACCAAATCAGTTAAGACATTAACAGCAAAGTGATCATTTGAACATGTCAAAATCCAACTTAAACCAACCAAATAAAACTTAACAGGCTGAAGATACTAGCACAAAGTAGGGTTATGAACCTAACATAGGCCAATACTAAAACTCAGAAACTATATCTCCAAAGATCTAGAGGCAAACAACAACTTAGAACTCATGACAGCTCTCACTTGGTCCTTCAAAACTGTTCCAAAACCAACAACAAACTGCTCTTCTAAAAAGCTAAAATTGAACCAACCAAACTTGGCAACATATGGTAGTGAGTTGACAAAACTCATCCCTAGAAAGGAACCAACTGTCAACATAGTCATAACTTAAGCAAGTCACAGCAAATCAAATCCATCAAACTAGAACTCCCAGCTTAAGGACTCAACTCAAAGAAGCCAATACTAAGCAACCTTTAAGTAAAACCAATACACACTATGTCAACCACAAATGACAATCCAATTTGTCAAGAATTCCAACAGACTATGGTAACAGTCTCTAAACCAAACTAAAAAAATAACCTTGGGTCCTCAAGACATGCCTTTACTTGTTATCCAACTAACAACAACTCCCAGATGTAAACCAAAGCAAAATCCAATCTCCTCTTATCATGTGAAATTCCTTTAGCAACAACTATGAGTTAACTAACTCTGCTCTAGTTGCACTCATGAATACAACTCACCATACTAAACCTCCATTCTAAATTAAACAACAAAAAGCTCAAGCCTAACCTCAAAACCTCAAAGGAACTTACTTAAGACTTAGCAAAACCAAACACTGACATTACAATTCCTAAGACATTCATACAAAGAGTTAACAACTTAAATATCTGACCATGGCCTGATAACTCCAACCCCATACATTCTGTCAGCAGCCCCTAAACAAAGCAAACTCAAACAATCCCAAATCTTAATACTAGTAGGCCTTTGAATGCTATATTCTTGATGCAACAAGCACCACACAAACCAAGCAACAACCCCAAAAGTCTTAAAGCTCTTGACAGTCAAAGTGAGCTATCAACCTAGACAATGGAACTGACAAAACCAAAGTAGCCTCATAACAATGCTGCTACTCATAACAGGTTCTATAACAAGTCAAAGCAATTTCCAATGAGAGGTACACAATCTCAAAATAGTATGGAAATAAGTTCTTGACAATGCAAAAAAGTGAGCCTCAACTTGACAAGGTTAGATCAGTCCAAGACTCCAATCAGTAGGCAATTTGAAACATAAATGCATCCTTCAGGGCATAACAATACCAATAAAACTAGAATAGAAGCCTCTATGCAAAACCTCAATGACAATTATTAAACAAAACTAACATGAATAACAGTTTATAGTAGGGCGCAAGAAACAAATATCAATCCAAAGGCTTAGCTCTTGATAGTCCTTATGAGTTGATAAACTCAAAAATGGCCCTTAAAGCAACTGCTCACAAAGCAGACCAACAATGCAATGTGTACTCTAATAGTAATATACATCCTCACTAGGATAGGTGGCCTAATCAGCAAAATCTTGACAACATCTAATAATCAAATAAATAGTCCAGTGATTGCAACATCCTTAAACCAAACAAAGAACTTTCATGACAAGGCAAACTGTCCTTCCTCCAACAAAACTACTAAGAGTACCAGGTTTGGCAGTAACAACAAGAGCTCACAGCCTAAACTCAAAGCTTAAAGGCAACTACTTAAAACTAAGCAAACCAAAACAGAAATGGAGCAACCCCACCAAAAGAGTCAAAACACTCTAGACATGTCAATGTAAACATAAAAGCTCACACGCAAATCCAGTTGCAGCCTTAAACAAGACTCTAAAGACAGCCACTACCTCAACCTAGCAGAGATACAACAGACCCTAACATACAAACTAAGCCCTAGCAGCAACTACATGATAATGCCAACTGTCGCTACTGCGAAAAAAGGTATCGGCAATGAAAGAAGATTCGCCACCGTTCGTTATTTATCCCAAAAGAGGGAAAGGAAACGATCAGAGAAAACCTGACGAAAACGGGAGAAGACAGGTCATCGCAACCATATCTCGAGTTTGGGAGTCGGTTACGCAAGGGGAAGTTATGAGCACCCCTCACGTCCGTCGTACTCGACAGGATCCACGCTTGGTTATCTAGTCTATGAGTGAAAAATAAACTATCTACAACTTCTAAAGCTAAACAGAAAGAACTGACTCGATAGAGCATCGCCGCCCTATGCCTACGTATTCCCTCGTGCAATGGGAAAGTCAGAGTCAACGTAGTTCGGGAAACTACGGGGGGATTGCTCACCAAGACATCGCGTCTCGTGCCTATGTATTCTTATCTAGTATGAGAAATCAGAGCAAAACGTAGTTCAGGCTAATTATGGGACGAAAGGGTGTTCTCGATCACACGGGGGTGAGAGAAAAGGTAGATAATACTAGCGCACGCATTCTAGCAGTAAGGTGTATTGCTGCTCGACCATTGGAGACTTAGGCATTACTTGTTTGCGGTAGAACGAACGTAGTATGTCATTGGTTTAAAGGTAAGTATACCTAAAGGATTCAGAACTACAGGCTGGTCTCGATTGCATTGGGGCAAGAGAAGGGGGTATTAGTCGTCAGCGGGAAAGTCTCGATCGCACAGAAGCGAGAGAAAAGAGATGTTAGTTGTTAGTGTGTTCGCCAAGACATCGCATCTTGTGCCTACATATTCTCATCTGGTATGAGAAATTAGAGCAGCTGTAGTTCAGCCAACTATAAGAAAAGGGGAAAAGTGCTCGCTAGGATAACCGCAATCCTATGCCTACGTACTCTCAACAGATACGAGAGATCAGAGCAGCCGTAGTTCGGAAAACTATGGAAAACGGTCTCGATTGCACGGGGGCAAGAGAAAGGATCTCAATCTCCAAGATGCGAGAGAAAAGGAAGTCTCAATCACCAGGATACGAGATAAAAGAGGGATCGGGACGCACAAGTTAAGTCCTAAGACATAGGAGCGAATGTGCCGCATATTGTCCAAAGGACATACGCTAAACACTCTAGACGAGTGAGAGGAAGCCCCTCACTCATCATTTCCCGCATATCTAACGCTTACGGCTCACAACACTCGACGGTTGAATAAAAGAGATGAAAGAGATGAAATAAAAACAATGTTACCGAACGGAGTGGTTCTGTTGACCCTTTACTTTGCGTGCAAGCTCCATTTCCAAGCTTTCCTCTTCTGATCCTTGATGATGACGTTTCGAATCAGAACCAATGTGACGCTAAACCATCGTAACTCTACTTATAAATGGAAGTCAAGCTATAAGAGGTTGCATATTGATTTCCGTGTCAAAGAAAAGATAGAGAAATGATATTGCGAATCATTCTCCAATTGAATCGTGTCACACGAACGAAACCAAAAAAAAGTCAAAATAAAATCAGAAGTAGAAGAAAAATGAGGACAGAAATAAGTGGTCTCGGATCCTACATTATCCATCAACAAGTCGATTAATAACGGTTTACGGAAGTGTCGTCGTCGACCTAAACACAATCAAAATGAGATAACAAGTCCAATAACAAATGGAAATTGAAATAAACTTCTAATAGAAAATAAACCTCTAATAGGAAAAATAAGGTTCTAAAGAAATATTAAAAATTGAATTTGAAAAATAGAATATAAAATTCTATTTAAAACTCTATATATTTATATAATATTCTAAAGAAAAAATAATATTATAATCCTAGAAAGAAAATAGTAAAATGTATTTACAAAATATACAAATGAAAAATATAATACATAAAGTCTTTACAGCAACAGGATAGGGGTACAGATAGGAAACCACATTGTGGGCTTTTTGGTCCACCAATCTTCAACAAAATAATCAGACAGTAGGGGGTGTAAAGATGAAAACGGAGGTGATAGCTCAGAAAAATAGTTGGGCCTCACGGCCCACTAACCCGTTTGGAGGTGTCCACGAAGACCTTCATTCACTTTGGAGAAAACAAACCCTATCTTCTTCTTCTTCAACATTTCTGTTTACCTCTCAACCTTTCTCCGTTTGAAACCTCACCCTGTTCAAAGAAAACAGCAACAAAAGTCATGGCCAAAAGAAAACAAACGCTCCGGAATCAAACCCATTCACTTATTCACCGTCCATCACCAACTCTCGTTATCCATCCTTTTCGGTCTCTCTCTGCTTCAACCTTTTTTTTTGTTCGAAATCTCCCTCTCCACTCTTTGCTACAACCTATTCTTGGCGATGAAGACGCGACAGTTCGTGATGGAGATATAGAGACTTGTGAATCCGGATCGTGTGAGGTTTGTTGATGTGGAGAAGTTTGGATCCAGATTTGGCTGAAGGTTCATGACGAACATATGAAGATATGGAGATTGGTATGAAGGTGTAATGGAGATTTAGAGAAAAATTTGGAAAACGAAGAAGAAGGTTATGAACATGATGAAGTTTGTATGAATTTTGGAGAAGTGGATAAAAATGGATGATGAACGCGATGAAGGTTTAAGGAGTTGATGAAAAATCTGGAAAAAACGGTTACGGTGTTGATGAAGATCTTGAGTGGAACTGAGAAAACGGATGAAGACGGATGAATATCGTGATGAACACGATGAAGGTTAGGTGAAGAATCTGGAAAATCACGATGAATATGGGATGAACATATGAGTTTTCCGGTGGAAGGTTGAAGTTTTTGGTGGATTTTTCGGTGAAGACAGTGGTGTTTGATTTCTCCAATGAAGGGTTTAAGGTTTGCGTTTTTGGGACGCGTGTAGCATTCATGGCGCCACCTGGGAGGGGTAACATGTCAGCATTCATGATGAGAGAGAGTGTACAGGCTATTTATAGCCTGAAACATGTCAGCGAATTGCATAATGGACCTGCAAAATCCTGATTAGGAGGGCTGATTAGTGATTAAAGCTGACTTAAAAGCTGATTATGATTAAACTAAAGATTAAAACTATTAGTAAAGCTGAACAAAAATCTAACTAATAGTAACTAACTAAAAATTAATAAGACAAGCCTTGCTAATACTAAAAAGCTGGTAAAGATTAATGCTGCAACGTGTTCTCCAAGATCAACTAATTAAACCCAAATCCAAATAAAACTCTAATAACCTATTTAAAATTCATTCTAAAAAATCTAAATTAAATGAAACTAGATTAATAAAATCTAACAAAAATCTAGAAGAATTAATAAAACCCTAATATTCTAAAAACAATTAAATCTAAAGAATATAAAATGCGAGAACGCAACGAAATAAATGGTAAAAATGCAAACAACAAAATATCCTCAAAAATAACAACGCAAACTGAATCACCGGGAAAAGCATAAATTCCAAAATAAACCTGCTTATTCGAAATGGCCCGAAACGTCTAAAATACGAGAAAATGGGTTGTGATCCCGATAAAATCAATCTGGCTGAAAAAATGCATAGTATGTGGTATTTAGATGCAAATGCAAATGAAATGAAACATAAGCCAAATTGCAAGAAACGGTTGGTCAAATTTTGGGGTACAACAGCTGCCCCTATTCAAACGACTTGGACCTGAAAGGTTGAAAAGCGAACGGCTTTAAAACATTCAAAGGTAAAAGACGATTGAATACCAAAGAACCCAAAAATTTTCCAACCGTAGAAATAAACTACAAACTCTGATGGGACAAAAATATCCGAATAACTGCACTGATAGTTGCAACGACAACAAGATGGTTGATTAAAAATTTTAAATCGTCGACACTAAGTCGGAAAGATCATCTGATATCACGTAGCGGATACTGAACCTCTGACTTCGCCGTCAGGCCTCTGCACCAATTTGGAAAACATCTGACCTCGCCACCAGTAATCAATTGCAATCGATATGTAACGAACCCGAAGGTAAAGACATCTGACATCGCCGCCAGACATTCACTAAATAAAAGCGAGCACATCACATCGTCTAATGGTAGACAGCAAGAAACATCCAACATTCACATCGTCTAAGGGTAGAGAGAAAGCAAACCATAACCAAAACTCACATCGTCTAATGGTAGACGGTAAGAAATATCCATATCCAAAATACCACATCGTCTAAAGGTAGACGGGAAGAAACACCATCCGAAGAAACACATCTTCTAAAGGTAGACGGGAATCAAACATTTGAAGAACCACCTCGTCTAAAGGTAGACAGAAAGAAATATCCATAAAGCCACATCGTCTAATAGTAGACGGAAAGAAATATATCTGACATTCACATTGGCGAACTTTAGAACTCTTTCGTCAATAGGAATTGACGGCAAGAAATACCAAATCCACAGATCCCGTCAAAGAACTTCAAAATCCTTTCGTCAATAGGAATCGACAGAAAGAAATACCAAATCCAAGCTCCATATCGTCAATAGGAATTGACGAAACGAAAACCATCTTCAAAGAGCCACCTCATCAATAGGAAATGACAGAAAGAAAACCCTATCAAAGAAACACATCGTGAATAGGAATTGACAAAAAGAAAATCATCCAGAATATCACCTCGTCAATAGGAATTGACAAAAAGAAATATCCAGAATATCCAAAATCCACATCGTCTAATGGTAGACGAAAAGAAGCACCATGTCCGAAAAACCACACTGAAATCTCGCATCGTCTAAGGATAGACAGAGAGAAAAGCTGCATCTAAAACTCACATCATCTAAGGATAGACAGGAAGAAACATCAAATCCGAAAGTATCACCTCGTCTAAGGGTAGACGAGAAGAAATATTGTATCCAAAATATCACATCGTCTAAGGATAGACGGGAAGAAACAACCATCTCCAAGATCATGTCGTCTAATGGTAGACGGGAAGCAAACATACCGAAGCTCACATCGTCTAAGGGTAAACGGCAAGAAATATATCCCAAAAACTCACATCTAAAATATCACATCGTCTAACGGTAGACGGGAAGAAAACATGTCCAAAGAACCACCTCGTCTAAGGGTAGACGGGAAGAAATATCCAAAATCCACATCGTCTAATGGTAGACAGAAATAAATATCCATATACGAGGAACCACATCGTCTAAGGGTAGATGGAAAGAAATATCCAACAGTCACATCGTCTAATGATATACGGAGAGAAATACTACACAGAATAATCACATCGTCAATAGGAATTGATATGAAGAAAATCATCCAAAATACCTCGGCGAATCTTAGAACTACTTCGTCAATAGGGATCGACAAAAAGAAAACCTGTTGGGGATGTCATCATCAGACGGCTGACAAACAAAGAAAATCTTCTTGGGGATGTCATCACCAGAGGGCTGATGGACAAAGCATAACCGACGTATGATCTGAAACCCAAAAGTAAGCAGATGAGCCGACTGAACCAGGCTGCTGATATATCATTGTCTTGACTGAAAGAGTTGAATCAGATTTCCATGGAAGGCTAACAGAAACGGGCTTATGCTTCGCATGCATATGCTTGATTTTTTTTGTATGGCGTAATGCTCCATACGAAATGGAAATGCTACGCATTTGAGGATGAAATGCAAAAATGATAACTATATGCAAAACTGCAAATGCAGGCTCGGGCTGCCGGGGAAAGTTAGACGCAAAGAACCACTTCAATAAAATAAATACCGAAGAGGTGAAGCCCACTCCGCTGGGGGATAACCGGATCTGCCAAACATGGTTGGACTTTTGTTGGGGAAGACCAGGTGAAATCTTCTTAGGTACCAATGGGAATTGGATTTTGAATGATGCGCCAATAGGGATTGGGCTTTCTGGTGGTTGCCAATGGGGATTGGACTTTGGGTTTTCTGTGAGGGGTCAGGTATGGCTGATGCTGGGAAATGCCCTGTCTGGATAAAAGGTTGGAAAACGGCTTGTCTGAATACAAGGTTTATGATTGAAGGGTTAGGGGATGGTTACTGTGACTTCCCGACATTTGTCTTGAACTTGAAGGTTGACAGAACCTGCTTGAATAGCTATGAACAGCTCTGAAAATATGGAGAGGAACAATTCCTTCTATTTCCGAATTTTCCCCAACTTGTGGGATTTCTGGAAGAATCCTCCTCGAAAGGGAACCTGAAATCTCTACACCCTGATGGTTAGACATGAACTTCCTCAACATTTTGAATCTCAAAGAAGTGTTGGCTTCTGGATAAGGATAGCTTCTACTCTTGGGGTGGCCTGCCCCAGCCTTACAACGACTTTTCCCCTGATTGGCTGATCTGTGGAGAAGTGCCCATTGCTATCTTCGAGAGATTTATCGAATCTCGACCTGATTGCCCCATATTAACTGAACTTTGGATGGCTGACTCCCATGATATGATCGTTTGATGTAGCTTGCCCCGGTTCGACGGAGTGCATAAAATCTATGCATCTTATCCTGATCAAGACTTTCCACTATGGAAACTTTCCTGATGCCAAGTGCTTACTCGCAAGTAAAACAAATTGTTCTGCATAAAAGATATATTAATGTAATGCATATGACGTTTTGAAATCCAAGTCTATTCACTGGAAAAATTTGTGACATAGTGAGCAAATCACTTATTAGAATGTCAACACCAGTACAACACTGTAAGAGGAATCCTTTTAGGAGTCAGTTTCAACGCGATATTTACCAAAGTATGCTTTCTAAACAACCCTGCTTCAATTAGGACTTTTGAAGGTTGTAACATGGCCAGGTTCACGGTTAAGAAATAAAGGATATAAGGCTCAAAGTTTTATTTTAACCCACCCATTCTCCTTTATGTTCTCCAATCTTACGTTCAGCTAATTCGACACTAGCGCTCACCTTTCAAAGGTTGAATGACAGGAGTGATGGTTCAGGAAACCACAAGTTTTTGGAGTGACAGTCACTTGCTTTTCGTCTTTTGGGTGCCTGAATCACACGACTTATTTTTCACCATTCTTTTTTGGATTTCCCTATTTTTTCCTGGACTGGCTCTTTTGAGCTTCTTTTGATTTGAAAGTCTAGTGGTATGCCCTAATTTTTTTTGCCTAAGCCGCTTGTTTTCAAGTTATCGACTTAGCGGGCTTCTTCTTTTGATTTTTTCTCTCTCTCTTTTTTTTTGAACAAATCGTGTGACACTGGCTTGTCTGACTTGTTGAAGGGATTATGACTGTTTCACTCCTTGGTCAGTAATGGATAACCACTGTGGTTTTTTAGGTACGGTCTATAGAGGTGTGATTAGTCCTCGAACGGGAACACTCCTTTTGCAATTTGGACGCTCGGTCAAATTAATTGACACTTACCCTGCCCCAGGTTAAGATTGAGGGTTTTTTCATTTTCAGAAAGAAACTCCTACTACTAAGCTCAAAGGGGTTAACAAGGGATTATCATCCTTATATCTCCGATGTTTAAGAATTTGAAACAATGCTTGTACATCATCAACAAGTTTATTCAAAAGCATACAATCGGAAGCTTGCGCGTCTTTCAATTTCGTCATCCTCCTCAGATTCCGCTTAAACAAGCGTTTGATATTAATAAAAAACATAGAGTGAACACGAATGGATTAAATCAAAACATGCATATTCATTTCATTATCAATATCAATTGAAAACAATACATGTTTTACAGATGAGATTTGCACTTTAACAGAAAAGAAACTACAAATGTAAAGAAATTACATGATAAAAGAAGACTGCTAGCTTCGGGGAACTGGGCTTTCAAGTGTTGATTTACTGCTGAACTAGCAATCCTCAGAATTGCTCGTCGAAGTCAGTCTGGTACTCTTTCAAACCCACATGACTGGATGATGGAAGATCGTTGATCTGGACACCTTGAGGCGTGACTGAGAACATGTTAGAGTCAAGCAAAGTCTAAATCTTGCTTTTGAGCACCTTGCAGTCTTCGGTTGAATGCCCATGTTCCCTAGCATGGTACTCACAGTGGGGGTTGACATTAAAACCTGGTGGATACAGAGGAATCTCTGGATTAATCTTCTTCGGTAATATCAATCCACCTATGATCAAGTCTGAAAACATCCGACTGTACGACATCGGCAACTGAGTGAAATGCCTCTGCGGATTCCTTGGTCTTTGTCGGACGTGCTGATGCGGCTGGTGACGGTAAGACTGCTGACTCTGAAGGGGAACAGATACCTGATACACAGAACCAACAGGTTGCTGACTCTGAACGCTCGAAGTGTTTGGAAATTGAATCTGAGGTACCAGAGATTCCGGGATAGCATCACTTTCTTTCTCCTATTCCTCTTGAGAACTGACAATTGATTCGCCTTTATAAAATGAGATATCTGAGATGTCTCAAATCTTTCCACTCTTGATTCTGCTCTCGATACATTCTCCCATTATCATCAAGTCAGAAAAGTTTGATGTCCCACTACCAACCATCTTATCAAAGTAGTTCCCATGCAAAGTACCCAAGAATATGTCAACCAGTTCTCTATCCAGAAGTGGTGGTTGAACGCAAGCTGCGAATTCTCTCCACCTATGCACATACCCTCTAAAAGATTCATTGTCGGCCTGAGATAATTCTTGCAACTGCATGCGGCTGGGAGCCATGTCGAGATTGTAGTAGTACTGCTTCACAAAGGCATTGGCTAAATTTGACCATGATCTGACCCAACCACTTTCTAACTGCATATACCAGCTCAACGATGCCCCACTCAGACTGTCCTGGAAACAGTGGATCATAAGCTTGTCATTATGGACATACGAGGTCATTCTTCTGCAGAACATCACCAAATGCCGCTTCGGACAACTATCCCCTTTGTACTTCTCAAAATTTGGCATTTTAAACATCAGAGGTATCACAAGACCTGGCACCAAACACATGCTCGAAGCATTCAGATTAAGAGTATCCTGACTCATCAGGGCGTCAAGCTTTTCATCCAATAGACGATATCTTCTCATAAACTCAACAGTCCGTGGGCTTTTAGCATTAATCTTCGGAACAACCCTTTGAGAATCTGGCACAGGGAAAGTGAAATTCTAATAGTCTGTGTCATGAAGAGAAGATGAATCTCTTTCTCTGACAATAGTATACTCTTATACAATAGGAATCTGCACAGGCTGAGCTCGAGCAACATTGTCCACTAGAGTCCTCTGAATACCAGCCTCTCCCCTAGTCATAGCAGTCACGGCTTCCATGAGCTGATCTAGCTGATTCAACATCAATTCAAACTCGGCCCTCGTAACAACCTGATTCTGCTCTCCTGAGTTCATGATCCTTCTAGAAGCTAATTCAAATCCAATGCGAATGTCAAGAAATCAACTACAGGCTGGACAAAACACGGGTAAGCTCTCCGTTCGGGCTGAGGATGGATATGCAAACATGATATGCAAATGCCATGCAATGCAAAATGTTGATGTAGCACACAAAGGATCAAAGATCCCACAAAGCTCTAAAATAGTTGCTGCACTGCTGACTGGATAAGTTCACTCTGAAGAGAAAACCAAAATACCGGGTTGGCTGGAAGTCAAGTTTCCTGCATAAACCCTCCCACTCACAGGTATGGACCTATCCACTAATAAGGTTCGACATCCTATGCGTTCATCAACGTCACAGACTTTCGAGAAACGATGATACGTTCACCATTTCTGGTTTGGCATCATAATCTCACGAAGCAGCCTCACTTAGCTGAATCACAAATGATCGGTCTCTAGAGTCGACAATTTCCTAATCCAATACCCCCTCCCGACTAATGTACAAGATAGGATACCTTCACAGAAAACCTCGTCTGAACGCGAATTTCGTGGGGACTAATGCATGCTGAAACATACAGGTTCGTCACTACTTTCCGCTCTAATGCTAGTTGTATACTCAAGCCTGGGTTTTGGCTTATCTCTCAAAGGAACAACCACCCAACAGCACAACAGCAACATATAATAATATAGTGT
Organism: Lathyrus sativus; assembly: GCA_963859935.3. Lineage (NCBI taxonomy): Eukaryota > Viridiplantae > Streptophyta > Magnoliopsida > Fabales > Fabaceae > Lathyrus > Lathyrus sativus. The sequence continues at coordinate 390,060,940 of OZ012737.1, forward strand.
GAAAAATGTAAATACAGCAATATACAAAATACAACACACAAATATACACACCCAAAGACAAACAAACAAGCGCTAGGATTGACTTGCATAGGGGATGTTCCTGTCCCTAGCAGAGTCGCCAGCTGCTGGGGAGCCCAAACACCCAGGAAGCAAAATAAGGCGAGACTGCAAAAGAAGTCCCCAACAGAGTCGCCAGTTGTCGCTACTGCGAAAAAAGGTGTTGGTAATGACAGAAGAGTCGCCACCGTTCGTTATTTATCCCAAAAGAGTGAAAGGAAACGATCAGAGAAAACCTGACGAAAATGGGAGAAGACAGGTCATCGCAACCATATCTCGAGTTCGGGAGTCGGTTACGCAAGGGGAAGGTATGAGCACCCCTCACGTCTGTCGTACTCGGCGAGATCCACGCTTGGTTATCTAGTATATGGGTGAAAAACAAACTATCTACGGCTGCTAAAGCTAAACGGAAAGAGTTGACTAGATAGAGCATCGCCGCCCTATGCCTACGTATTCCCTCGTGCAATGGGATAGTCAGAGTCAACGTAGTTCGGGAAACTACGGGGGGATTTCTTGCCAAGACATCGCGTCTCGTGCCTACGTATTCTCATCTAGTATGAGAAATCAGAGCAAAACGTAGTTCAGGCTAACCACGAGATGAAAGGGTGTTCTGGATCACACGGGGGTGAGAGAAAAGGTAGACGATACTAGCGCACACATTCTAGCAGTTAGGTGTATTGCTGCTCGACCATTAGAGACTTAGGCGTTACCTGTGTGCGGTGGTACGGAGGTAGTATATCATTGGTTTAAAGGTAAGGGTACCTAAAGGATTCAGCGGGAAAGTCTCGATCACACGGAAGCGAGAGAAAAGAGAAGTTATTTGTTAGTGTGATCGCCAAGACATTGCGTCTTGTGCCTACATATTCTCGTCTGGTATGAGAAATCAGAGCAGCTGTAGTTCAGCCAACTACAGGAAAAAGGGGAAAAGTGCTCGCTAGGATTATCGCAATTCTATGCCTACGTACTCTCAACAGATACGAGAGATCAGAGCAGCCGTAGTTCGGCCAACTACGGAAAGACGGTCTCGATTGCCCGGGGGCAAGAGAAAGGATCTCAATCGCCAGGATGCGAGAGAAAAGGAAGTCTCAATTGCCAGGATTTGAGAGAAAAGAGGGATCAGGGCGCACATGTTAAGTCCTAAGATGTAGGAGCGAATATGTCGCATATTGTCCAAAGGACATACGCTAAACACTCTAAAAATGTAGAATAAAGAAAAAGAAGTGGTCTCAAATTCATCGCCATTTATCAATAATTTGACCAGTGGCGACTTTTTTGTTTTGTTTCGTCATCGACCGATAAATAAATATGAATCAAGTCAAAAAAAATCAAAGTTTACAGGGGAACATCAAGATCAGTGAATACCAAATATCTACGAGAAGTGCTAACAATAAAATAGATAAAATAAGACAAGTACAGAAATATAAAACAAAAGAGGACCATTTCGGCTTTACAAAGCCCATCAACCCTTCTTAAACATGGCTTAAACAAGAGGGGTGGATCATCATAATGATGAGGTGTTCTAGAAAAAATTCACGGATTCATCATGGGCCACTTGGCCCACTCATTCATTATCAAAAAACTATGCGCACAAAAACAAGATAGCACAGCCTACCCTTGCTTAAAGACAAAAGCACCAAGAAACCTCAACCTAAAGTATTTCCTCCATAAAAAAAAATCTGAAACGAAAACAGAGAGCTGCACAATGAAAAAAAATCATTTTGAAAGCTATAACATTGAATCGCATTTCTCAACCTTTCCACGTGATTCTGTTTCAATCGCATTTTTTGCCATCTTCGCCGTCCCAAACTCACTCTCCCTCTGCTTAGATTCGAAACTCACTCACTTCCTTGCTCGATCTACCTCAACTCATGTTTCACTTGCTTATAATATTGCTCGATTCAAATTTGATTTGATGAGTTAGTTTGCTTCAATCAGGTTTGTGATATGCTTTGAATCGAGTTTCGTTTTATTATCACTCTTCTTCGTCCTTCCTTCTGATTTTGGGTTTTTATATGAAAGGATTTGAGTTGTGATTTGGAGATTGTTGTGGGTTGAATAAGGTTGGTGATGTTTTATGTATGAGTGGTTGGGGAATGTAAGTTCTCTTGATTGGCTGCATTTTGTGGCAAAACTTTAGAGTGTGCATGTATGTCATACTGAATGTTAGGACATACTTAATGATGTGTGTGCAGGGTAAGTTGACTATAAGTTAAGTTGAATGTCATACAGAATGTCATGACACTGACCATATGACATCCAACGGGCAAGTTAGTTCTTCTGGTATCTAGAAATCAGGAATCAAATCAGGAGCTCAAGCTGAAAGACAAGAGACATTTGTGAAGCCCTAAAGCGAAACAAATGATCCTAAATTAAAGGGCAAGCGTGCAGAGAATTAAAGAGTAGGGTTTGTTATGATTAAACCTAACTATGTGCACCAAGACCCAAAGGAATGTATGCACTATAAATATCCGAAGGAGAAATCCTAGAAATCAAGCACTTAACAGAAGATCAGAGAGTGCAGACCAAGAGTCCTTGTGAGTGAAGAAGGTTATTCTTCACATGAGTATTGTGAGTGAAGAAAGTGTCTTCACGTGTGTATTGTGTCTTAGGAATACTTGTTCACCAAGAAACTATATGTTGCATTGGTTAGGTAGTTTGTAAGTTGTTGTACCACTCAAAGCTTTTAAGAAAGAGTGTGTGTCACTTGATCAAAGTTGTGAAGCAAGATCAAGGTGTGTATGAAGTGTTCCTTCATATTTATTCTGTAAGTGTGTACTGGTATCACTGTGGTGTGATTGAGGGGGGGTGAGTGGGAATACTCAGGTCTAGAGTGTCTCTAGGTTGAAGTGTCATTAGGTAGAGATTAAGTGAGAAGTGCAAACTGGTTGTTTGACTTTGAATTGATTCTGCTAATAGTGAATTTCCTCCCTGGCTTGGTAGCCCCCAGATGTAAGTGTTGTTGACACTGAACTGGGTGAACAATGGTTGTGTTATTTACTTTACTTACAGCTTTATTATTTAGTACAGTAGTCAATGTCACAGTGGATGTTATAACTTTGGCAATAACATCCATCGTTTGCTTGCCAGAATTTCAATTGGCGTCAGAGCAGGCACCCTGCCTGTTTATTCTGGGTGAGATCTAGGGAAATAAATTTTGGTGTTATGGATAAAGATATAGGATTCACTAATAGACCTCCAATTCTGGATGGTTCTAATTATGATTATTGGAAGCCTAGGCTGATTGCATTCCTAAAATCCTTGGACAACAAGGCTTGGAGAGCTGCAAACTATGGCTGGGAACATCCTGTGAAGACTGACAAGGATGGAGCATCTGTGCTAATTCCTGAAGAGGAATGGAACAAAGAGCAAAAGGCATTAGCTCTTGGGAACTCTAAAGCATTGAATGCACTCTTCAATGGTATAGACAAAAATATCTTCAGACTAGTACACCACTTTGAAATGGCAAAGGATGTGTGGGACACTCTCAAAACTACTCATGAGGCAACCTCCAAGGTCAAAATGTCAAGACTTCAAATGCTGACCACCAAGTTTGAAGGTCTGAGAATGAAGGCAGATGAGACCATTCACGAGTTTTACATGAATGTTCTTGAACTTGCAAACACCTCAGGAACTTTGGGAGAAAAGATGACTGAAGAGAAGCTTGTAAGAAAGATTCTAAGGTCACTACCTAAAAGGTTTGCTATGAAAGTAACAGCCATTGAAGAAGCCCAAGACATATGCAACATGAAGGTGGATGAACTCATAGGTTCTCTCCAAACATTTGAGATGGGCATATGTGATCAAACTGCAGACAAAAAGAGCAAAAGCATAGCTCTTGTCTCAAACACTGCTGAGGATTCAGAAGAAGAGGGTGGTGAAAAATAGGAGAATCTGTCAGAAGCAATAGCCTTGCTTGGAAGACAATTCAATAAACTGATCAAAAGGATAGATCATAAGTCAAATCTCTATACCAAGAACACGCCTTCTGACAGCAGCAGAAAGAGTAACTTTGAGGAGAACTCTAACCAAGGCAAAAGAACTCAATGCCATGAGTGTGAGGGATATGGACATATCAGAAAGGAATGTCCTACATACCTCAAAAAGAAGGGAAAAGTTCTAACTGTCACCTGGTCTGATGAAGACTCTGAAAGTGGATCAGAAAAGGAGTATCTCAGGCATGTCACTGTTCTAAATAGTGTAAGTTCATATGAAGATGACTCAAGTGAGGATGAACTGACTTTTGATGAGCTTGCAGCTTCATAAAAACAACTGTGCTTCAGAAGTGCAGAGGTATGCAAACAAGGAGAAAATCATAAAGGGGTCATTAAAAAGCTGGAGGCTGAGAAGAAGGAATATCTTGCAACAATAGACTCACTCAACAGTGAGGTCAGCCTGTTGAACTGCAAACTTGAGTAGATGACAAGATCAATCAGGATGCTGAACCATGGGGCTGACACTCTTGAAAAAATTCTACAGAGTGGTCAGATAGCAGGAGACATGTCTGGACTGGGGTTTATTAGTGAACAAAAACCCATCTTGGGGATCAAGAGACCAGAGCCTGTAAATCAGAGGTCAAACCAGATGTCACGACAAATGTCACAACATCAGAGGAACATGAAGCAGACAAGAGGAAAGTTCCTAAGGTGGAGGTGTCATTACTGTGGAAAATTTGGCCACCTAAAATCTTTTTGCTTCAAATTGCATGGATATCCTAGTCATACTCATCAAAGGGCTCCTGCCAAGAAACAACTATGGGTGACAAAGGAGGGTAGCTTGATAGCTCACACCTCTCTAAGAGTGTTAACTAAAGAAGATTGGTACTTTGATAGTGGCTGTTCTAAAGACATGACTGGCATAAAGAATCTGTTGGTGGACATCAAACCTCATTCCACTAGTTATGTGACTTTCGGTGATGGAGCAAAAGGAGAGATCAAAGTGGTCGGGAAACTGGACTTCCCTAGAGTACCTAACCTGGACAATGTATTGTTGGTGAAAGGACTGACTGCCAACTTGATCAGCATTAGTCAACTCTATGATCAAGGACTAAGTGTGAAATTCACTGAAGAAGAATGTGTGGTCACAAATGGTGATAACAAAGAAGTAATGAAGGGGTCTAGATCTAAAGACAATTGTTACTTATGGGAGCCCAAGGACTCAAGTAGATCCACCAGATGCTCTATGGCCAGAGAAGCAAAGGAGGTAAATTTGTGGCACCAAAAACTTGGGCACCTTCATCTAAGAGGTATGAAGAAGATCATCTCCAAAGAGGTTGTAAGAGGAATTCCAAACCTGACTATTAATGAAGGGAAGATATGTGGTGACTGTTAAGTAGGCAAGCAAACCAAGACATCTCATCCAAGGGTTGGTCACCTGATTACCACCAGAATTCTGGAACTACTGCACATGGACTTGATGGGACCAATGCAAGTAGAGAGTCTTAGTCGTAAAACGTATTCCTATGTAGTTATGGATGACTACTCCAGATACACCTGGATAAGCTTCATCAGAGAAAAATCAGATATTTTTGAAGTCTTTAAGGAGCTGTGCATTAGACTTCAAAGAGAAAAAGGATGTGGTGTGGTCAGGATCAGAAGTGATCATGGCAAGGAGTTTGAGAACTCCAAGTTTGTTGAGTTCTGCTCATCTGAAGGGATCAGCCATGAGTTTTCCTCTCCTATTACTCCTCAGCAAAATGGAGTAGTGGAAAGGAAAAACAGGACTATCCAAGAATCTGCAAGAGCCATGTTACATGCAAAGAAGTTACCTATGCACTTTTGGGCAGAGGCTATGAACACAGCTTGCTATGTTCACAATAGAGTGACCTTGAGAAAAGGAACATCAACTACCTTGTATGAGATGTGGAAAGGAAGGAAACCAACTGTGAAGTACTTCCACGTGTTTGAAAGCAAGTGTTACATCTTGACAGATCATGAACAAAGGAGGAAAATGGATCCCAAGAGTGATGAAAGCATCTTTCTGGGATACTCTACCAACAGCAGAGCTTATAGAGTGTACAACTCCAGAACAAAAGTCTTGATGGAATCCATTAATGTTATCAGTGATGATCAGTATGAGGAAATCAATGTCATAGAGGAGTTTGGAACATTGCTTGAGACATCAGCTGATGGTGTAGTGAATACTGAAGATACTCAAGCTGTAACTTAAGGCTTTGAACCAGAAACCACCATCAGAGAACCTTCTATCAGAATCCTGAAAGATCATCCCAAAGATCTTATCATTGGAGACCTCCACAATGGGGTAAGGACAAGAACTAGAGAAGTTGTCTCAAATTCATGTTTTGTGTCTAAGATTGAACCCAAAAATATGAAGGAGGCCTTAATTGATGAATACTGGATCAAGGTCGTGCAAGATGAATTGGAATAGTTTAAAAGACATGAGGTATGGGAACTGGTGCCAAGATTTGAAGGAACAAACATCATTGGCACCAAATGGATTTACAAGAACAAATTAGATGAACAAGGTATTGTAGTCAGAAACAAGGCTAGACTGGTGGCACATGGATACACTCAAGTAGAGGGAATTGATTTTGATGAAACCTTTGCACCAATTGCAAGACTTGAGTCCATCAGGCTACTATTAGGAATTGCCTGCATCCTAAAATTCAAACTGTTCCAAATGGATGTGAAAAGTGCATTTCTGAATGGATATCTAAATGAGGGAATACATGTGGCACAACCCAATGGATTTGAGGATCCTAACTTAATAGACCATGTATACAAGTTAAGGAAGGCTCTCTATGGTTTGAAGCAGGCCCCTAGGACTTGGTATGAAAGATTGATTGAGTTTCTTACTACCCATGGATACAGGAAAGGAGGAATAGACAAGACCCTCTTTATGAAAAATGAGGATGGAAAACTCATGATTGCTCAAACCTATGTGGATGGCATAGTCTTTGGTGGAATGTCTGAAGAATTGGTTAAACAATTTGTCAATCAGATGCAATCTGAGTTTGAGATGAGTTTGTATGGAGAACTAACTTACTTTCTTGGGCTGCAAGTCAAGCTAATTGAGGAGTCCATATTTCTCTCCCAAAGTAAGTATACCAAAAGCATAGTCAAAAAGTTTGGCTTGGATAATGTTGGTCACAAAAGAACACCTGCACCTACTCATCTGAAGTTGTCAAAAGATGAAAGTGGTACTAGTATGGATCAAAGCCTGTACAGAAGCATGATTGGAAGCTTATTATATCTAGCAGCCAGAAGACTTGATATTGCATTTGCAGTTGGTGTATGTGCCAGATATTAGGCAAACGCTAAGGTAAGTCACATAACTCAAGTCAAAAGGATTCTCAAATATGTGAATGGAACCAGTGAGTATGGTAAAATGTACACACATGGGTGTGATCCTACATTGTCGGGATACTGTGATGCTGACTGGGCTGGAAGTGCTGATGATAGAAAAAGCACCTCTGGTGGATGCTTCTTCTTGGGGAATAATCTCATATCATGGTTTAGCAAAAAGCAAAAATGTGTCTCACTGTCCACTGAAGAAGCTGAATACATAGCAGCTGGCAGTAGCTGTTCTCAGCTGGTCTGGATGAAGCAAATGCTGATAAAATACAATGTCAAGCAGGATGTCATGACATTGTATTGTGATAATCTTAGTGCTATCAATATCTCCAAGAAACCAATTCAGCATAGCAGAACTAAGCACATTGATATAAGACATCACTAAAGTGGTCTCCTTGGAACACGTGTCCACAAAAGTACAGCTGGATGACATTTTTCCTAAGGCCCTTGATGCTGCTCAGTTTGAGAACTTGAGAGGAAAATTGGGTATCTGCATAAATGAAGAATCATAGCAATTAATGGCACGTGAGAGTTTTAATACTTCAATGCATCCTCGGCTTTGACCTCAAAAACTCTCCTCCCCACGCAAACGTGCCATATCTCTGCATCTAGAAGTTTCTCCGCCTCCTCCTGTCTACAGAATTCCCAAGCTGCACTCCTCATCAAGATGTCTTCCTATCATAATGCCTCCTCCTCCAAGACCCCTCCCAAATCCTCAAAAGATGACCCTCCTACTGCTGAAGAACCCAAGCGCAAGTATCCTCCTCCCACTGCTGAAGAACTTAGGAGAATCAGCAATAGGGAAGGCACGACTTATAGGGAAAAATCAAATAGGAAAATTGTCGATGATATACTCAAAAAAGGGCTGCCAAATTGGGGTATCACCATTCCCCTGGCTCGCATGGATCCGCCTCACAATTCTGATATGCCAGAGGACGATCCTGATGACATCAATAAGAACATCTCACTGCCAGATTCAGATGACAGTGATTCCAGCTCTTCTGAGGAAGATGATTAATGTGGGCTAGTAGACTGTTGTCTGCTGGTTGGTGAGCTAATGTCATGTGCTGCTGGTTTGAGTATTTCATTGTTTACGTTTTTGTGACAGCAAGAATTGTGCTTTTGTGATGCTCTCTATAAGCAGTTTGTTTAAATGTGCCCATAAAAATTATAATGTTACAATTTTTGATCTGTGCTAAGTCAGTAGTTAGAACTTAATTTGTGGCTAAAAAAGGGGAGAGAGTATAATAGAAAACAGCATGTACAGCAGATGAAATAAGAGAACAACGGGTGGAAGAATAGGTGGACTAGCATATGTGCTGTTATGGTATAATCCATGCTTGCAGGTGCTGCTGAGGAGATATGTGATAACAGTTGTGTAGTGCTGTTAGTAAACTCTGATTTGTGTGAATGTTTGTTAGAACTGATTGGTTGAATGTGCATGTTGCAAACAATTTGTGATCCTAGAAGGTGTTTAGGAGTTGTGTGTGTCTGCATGATAGTAGTAGAGAGTGTTGTGCAACTCTTCAGGGGGAGTAGCACAGGTGTGTGTACTTTAGGATGTTATCCTGAAGGTCATAACATCCAGAGCAGACTGGATGAGTATGTGTGACTGCAGAGTGTGCAAGTTAAGTGCTCAGCTGGTAAGATGCATCAGTGTGTTACTCAGCAAAGTGTGACATCTGTAGTGGTAAATAACAGAGAGCTAACTGTGAGGACATAGAGAGGCTTGAGCTAGTAACTATTCTGCATGAAAGGACACATCATAAGACTTCTGCTGTGTGTAAACTCTGATATGTTAACAGGGTGTTTTAGCCAAAAATTTGCCAAAGGGGGAGTTTGCAAGTGCTCTTGGTTGGCTGCATTGTGTGGCAAAACTTTAGAGTGTGTATGTATGTCATACTGAATGTTAGGACATACTTAATGATGTGTGTGCAAGGTAAGTTGACTATAAGTTAAGCTGAATGTCATACAGAATGTCATGACACTGACCGTATGACATCCAGCGGGCAAGTTAGTTTTTCTGGTATCTAGAAATCAGGAATCAAATCAGGAGCTCAAGCTGAAAGGCAGGAGACATTTGAGAAGCCCTAAAGTGAAACAAATGATCCTGAATTAAAGGGCAAGCGTGCAGAGAATTGAAGAGTAGGGTTTGTTATGATTAAACCTAACTATGTGCACCAAGGCCCAAAGGAATGTATGTACTATAAATATCAGAAGGAGAAATCCTAGAAATCAAGTACTTAACAGAAGATCAGAGAGTGCAGACCAAGAGTCCTTGTGCGTGAAGAAGGTTGTTCTTCACGTGAGTATTGTGAGTGAAGAAAGTGTGTTCTTCACGTGTGTATTGTGTCTTAGGAATACTTGTTCACCAAGCAACTGTATGTTGCATTGGTTAGGTAGTTTCTAAGCTGTTGTGCCACTCAAAGCTTTTAAGCAAGAGTGTGTGTCACTTTATCAAAGATGTGAAGCAAGATCAAGGTGTGTATGAAGTGTTCCTTCATATTTATTCTGTAAGTGTGTACTGGTATCACTGTGGTGTGATTGAGGGAGAGTGAGTGGGAATACTCAGGTCTAGGGTGTGTCTAGGTTGAAGTGTCATTAGGTAGAGATTAAGTGAGAAGTGAAAACTGGTTGTTTGACTTTGAATTGATTCTGCTAATAGTGAATTTCCTCCTTGGCTTGGTAGCCCCCAGATGTAAGTGTTGTTGACATTGAACTGGGTGAACAATTGCTGTGTTATTTACGGCTTTTACTTACACCTTTATTATTTAGTATAGTAGTCAATGTCACAGTGGATGTTATAACTTTGGAAATAACATCCATCGTGTGCTTGCCAGAATTTCAGGGAAGATTTAGAAATGAGAGAAAGATTGGTTGAAGGGTGCGCCAAAGGGAGGATTTGGGTGATTTTTTATCTTTAAGGAGACCCCTCATTTCTGTGAAGGAGACCTCGATTTTATGGAGAGTTGAAGGGTATTTAGGGGAGAAATTGAAGGGATAATGATGTTCTTGAGGAGGTGAAATGCATCGTTTTACTGCGTGTTGTACGTTTTGGGATTGTCTTGTAAGTGAAATCGAAAATGAAAGTTGGTGATTGCGTTATCAGATGTTGTGCAACGTTCTTGAACATGAGGTGGGGTCTTAATTTGTATTGATTTTGTAGGTTCTGGCTTTACTGGATGCAGGTACAGGTTACACAAGCTTGGAAAAGATTTGCAAGTTATGCTGCTTGTGTATGATGTAGTTATTGTGATGGCAAGAAGGCTTCATTTTTCTTGTGGCTAGCTCAGTGTAGCGTGGGAACTTCCATGAGTTTTTTTTTTACTTCTGATTGTATCTTGTATTGGACTTCTATAAAAAATAAAAGGTTCCCTTTTGTATATGTATGAAAAAAAAGGTGATAAAGAAAAATAAATGATGGGCCTAAATTTTTTGTGAATTTCATGAGCTTGATATTTTTGTTATAACATGGGCTTTCTATTGTGAGATGAAGTGGACTTTGGTTTTGGACAATGTTTTGTTAATAAAATTATGTTTTTTAATAATTGAGAATCACATGGACTTTGTGTTAATCATGAATCATGCCTTGGCCCAATTGGCATTTACACCTCCACCATGATACTTGCATCCTAGGCTTGGAAACTTGGCCTTTGAATCTGAATAAACTTGCTTGAAACTTTGATTTAAAGTATCATGCTAATAAAAATTGAATTTTCAGTGAGAAAAAAATTTCAACACTCTTAACTTTTTCACCTGAAATAACTTGAATCGAATTTTGACAAATGAAATACCACATGAATCCACCTTGATTTTAAAATGAATCGGAACCTAGAATCAAAATTAATTTACTACTGAATCAATCCTTAGACTTTGTCACTTGCACTCATGAAAACAATTCTCTCATCGTGAACCAAATGAGCACTAAATGCCTAAAAATCAGAAGACAATGACTTGAGATGTGAACTGCAATGTAGTTGCACCAAAACCTATTTGAAAGTGGGTCAGCCCTCACATGATCCTCAACCACGAAGCATCTGAACTTAGCACACCCTGATAACCTGACCTTGATGCCCCTTGCAACAACCCTGAGTTTAGCCAGTAAGAAAAGACAACATTTTTTTTTGGATTTTTCAAATAATGGTTAGTGGCTAGATGCATCGATGGAGATTATATACAAGTAGGAAAATTTTGGGGTATGACAGTTTCCTAACCTTGTTTCCTTTGATGAATCTTCCAGTCGGATATACATTTCCCTAATGGATTTTTTTTCCCAGTGGAGATTTTCCTTCCCTAGTTGGAGTCTGTGTCTGTCGACTTTTGTTCCTCTGTATGGCTTCTTATCCGTATCTCCCTTGATGCATTTCCCCGGTGGAGATTTGCATTTCCCCGACGGGGATTGGCCTTTTCCCTAGTGAAGATTTTTCTTCCTCAGTGGAGTTTCTGTCCCCTATATGGAGGATCCCCGCAAAGTACCACCTTTAGTCATGTCTGAACTATTGGTTAATTTGCTTTGAGCCTCTCCCAAGTGTGTTTGTGTTCCCTGTGAGTGGTTACTCATTGTTTTTGTTCTTCTTTTTTCTTTTGCTCGTGTGTCAGCATTTTTCTTGCACTCAAGCATCATTCTTAGAACTCATTTCATGGTCAACATTTGTCCTTTTGCATACCATCGTATCTAAGGGACAAAATTTTCGGTTTTCTATATTTAAATACCTTTCACTATGATTCTATGGAGATTGTCATCTCTCATTGCCATCTGGTAAAGATATTTAAATAGGGGCAACTGTCATACCCCAAATCTTGACCCCTAGATTCCATCATCATTCTAGGAGCATCAAGCATGTTTTATCTAACCTTAACCTTTTTCAAGGTGATCTTTGTCAAGATGCAGAAGAATTAGGGTTTTACACTGTCAAAATCAAGGATCCTGTGAATAGATCAGTCATGGTTTTGGATTGATCTTCTATAAATCAAATCTTCATGTCATCAAGAGACTCACATCTTGCCAAGAACAAGTTTTATTGGAGGTTGCTACCAAAATAATGGGGGAATTGTAGTAAGACACCCTGATTAGGGTTTCTTGTAGAAAAAGTCAACTGAAGTTTGACTTTTGGCTTGGATGGTTTTCCAAAGCTCGAATCATGATCCATGGTACTCCTATGACTTATTAAATTCTCCCCAAGAAGTGTGAAAGGCTCAAAGAACCGATAACACTGAGGATCAATCCTAAAGATTTCAATCGTTCAGTTCGTCTGTCTGGAAAGTCAACTCTTTGACATTTAGGGTTTTGACCCCAAATTCAAGCAAGCAAATCTTCCAACATCACTTTTTTCCTAAATAGTGATTTTGGTGAAGATTTAATCAAGGATTGATGGATAACTTGCAAATCAAGAAACTAGGGTTCATGAAAAACCCTAATTTTAAGCCAAATTGAAATGATCATAACTTCCTAACCACACATCCAAATGGAGTGGTTCAAAGCTTGTTGGAAAGCTCTTGAGGAGCCCTACAAAAGTGTCCTACGAGGTTTAGGCTCAAAAATTCATAGATTTTGAGTTGTGAGCTCATCAAGTTGTGAAGAATTTCAACATTTAGAAAATTTTCATGTTTCTTGACTTGTAAGTCAACTTTTGCAACAAACTTCAAGAGGATTTTTGACATAGTTCCCTTTGTAATTTGGACTTGTGTAAAAAATGAATTTTTTAGATCATGTTTGTGGTTAGGGAGAATCGAAGAAGGCAAGTTGGGCATTTTTCATGTCACAAAACTAAGTTCAGCACTTGCATTTTCTTGCATAAACCATTCAAACCTCTTCTAATCATTTTCTTAACTCATTATTTGATTCTTATGAACTTAATTGAGGAGATTAGAATGCATAGCCACGAGAAAAACCCAGATATTTGATTAAATGAATTGTTTAATCATGCAAGTGGATGCAAGTGGCATGAGAGAGAAACTTTTTTGCAAGTTCTATTACAACTCAGCAACAACATCAGCTTCTCCCTCCCTTTCACTTCAAGACCACTATTTTCAAGCTATAGGTGATGATCCAACTCATAGAGAGGTGGCTAAAACTCAGAAGACAGATCTCAACTTGATCTTGCACATTTTGCCTCCAAAAAGGGCAAAGTCGCCAAGATGATCCAATCTGCCCATACCATTTTCTTTCCAAGCTTGCCTATAAATAGAGCTTTCTCATCACATCCAAAATACACAATATTGAGCGAGAAACCATGCAAAATCTCTCCCATTCCACATATCACAACCTTTTTGCAAGCATTGGAAGTAACTTCCTTGTGAAGCAAAAATTTGTTTTGCACAAACTCTTCCAAAGCTCCTTCCAATCGTCAAAAACCTCTACCAACACTTAAACACATCACATATGATGTATTAAAGCTATCCAAACACTCACTCTCACCAGAAAACTTCTCACTCAAAAAGTCAATTGTCAATCCACAAAAGTTTGACTTTTCTGCATTTTCAAAGCCAAGTCACTGTCTAGACCATTTCCAAACCTATAAACACTTCAAACACCTTCCATAAATCATTACCAAGATGTTCTAAAACAAGTTTTCCATTTGTAGCTTCATCTCCTTGAAGTTCCATATTGGTCACTTTTCTATTTTGCAAGAGAAAGGAGAGATTCGCTCCAAGTGCTTCCACTTGATTCCAAGCATTCAAAGAGGTTCTTAGAGGTGTATTAAAGTTGTTCAAACCAATAAATCATTTCGGTAAGCAGCTCTCTTGAAGATCCCAAATTATCTCCAAGAGGGAAGTTCACTTGATCTTACATTTTTCAAATCATGTTATGCTTTGATGTGCACTGATCATGGACATGTTTAATATGATATTTGTGATATGTATGAACCTTTACTTGCTGCTTATCATGTTTGAATAAGTCTATACTTTTAAAATTGCAAGAATGTGGCTTTCATGATCATGCTATTGAGTTTTCAAATAGAAGAATTATTTAGAAAAACTAATTGCACCATCATGATCCTTATAAAATTCTGACTGATTTTGGTTTTTGGATCATTGCATTTCATGGAGAATTGAGTGAGATGTGGTAGTTCTTGCAACTGGTCCAATTTGAGGTTTGTGACCAGCCATGGCGCGTATTTGCTAGGCCCCAGGTCACTTGTAGCCTTATTTACTTATGAATAGGGGTGATAGAATGGATGTATCACCACCCCAGTGGTTTACCATACGCTTTCATGTATTCTCTTACCTTGCCAGTCCCAGGTTCGATCCCGTGGATCAACCTTTTGTGCCATTTTTGTGATATTTTGATGTTTTACTATGCATTGTGTTTGTTCAGCTTTATTTTCACATGTGCATGTTGGCTGAGTTGGTAAGGTTTTGACCTTTGGGCTCTAGTGCATGGGTTCAAACCCCATAGGATGCATTTCCTATATTTTGTATTACTAATTTTCATGATTTTCTTTGCAAATTGATTTATGCATAACTTCTTTGATTTTTATCATTTTGATACCACTATTTTTGGAAAATGCTCCTTGATATGCCTGGTTTCAATTTGTGAAGAAATAATTCAAGAATTGTTAGTTTTGAAACACTTTGATCCAGTTGACAGACATGACCGTTTTTAGGGTTTTTACTTGTTTTCATGGGTTTCCTTGACTCAGTGCTTGATTTTTCTAGCATGATTGATCTTATATAAATCACTTTTGGATGTGTAACATGTTTATGTGTTTGAAAACATTTGGTTCTTTGCTTTACCATGCTTATTCATGCCTTTTTTAAATGCTTGAACTTGAAAATCATGCCTTGAAACTTTTGTTGATTTGTGAAATGCTTCTTGATGTTGTAACATCTTGATCATGTTCCCTTAACCTCATATTACTTGTTTATGTGTATTTTTAGAACCATAACATGTTTAGGGTTTGATTCTTGCCTTTGTAAATGCATAAATCTGAATGTATGACTTAGAACTTCTCTGTGAATCCTATTATGCTTCTTGGTGTTGTAGCCTCATGAACTTGCCCCTCATACCGTATCTTGTTTATTTACATGTCTTGTTCGAACCATAACATGTTTAGTTTCATTCTTACTTTGGTTGTTACCATGAATCTTGTTCATCTTTCCCCTTGTGAAGTTTGAATCCATGCTTGAATTGTTGTCACTCTTCATGATTATCCATGATTGATTGTGATCAATATGCCTTAAAAATGATTATATGTTGTTACATTTATCTTTGTTTGATTCATGTGCCAAGTTGTAACTTGTATGAATGAGTTTGGTTTGTTTACCATTGATGAACTTGTTGTTTTCACACATGTTTCATGTTTACTTTTGTTGGTTGTTACCTTCATAATCTTTGAACATTGCCATGATAAGTAATGTCTTGACTTATGCTTGATGCTTGAAATGTTTGGCCTTGTAAGATCCTTTATCACCTTCCCCTTTTAGATGTTGTAACATCTTTGTTTACCTTTGGTTGTAACCATTTGGTTTGATTATTTCATTATTAAATACTTGGTTGTAACGTTGTTCTTTGCTTGATGTTGTTACATGTTTGCCCTAATCTTTCTTGGTTGTTACCATGACTATTATATCTTCATCATGTTTGAATGAATGCTTATGTGTGCTTTAACTTTGTTAAGTTTTCCCCAGGTGATGGAACTTGTTACTTCTCATCCAGTTGACTTGTTTTTCCCCTTTTCCAAAGGAAAGTTTCTCTATTGACTTCACAGTCATAGATAGCTCATTACACCTTCCTTTGACTTGGTTAAGTCATTAGGTCCCTTAACTTAGTTAAGTTAGAACCTATATCCATTAGACTTTGATTTAAGTCTAAAATACCTACCCCTTGTTAGGTTTATCCTTCAATTAGAACTTTAAGATAGAGTTTGTCAACTCTATGTAAGGATCATTGTCATGATCACTTACTCCCCTCTTGGTTTTTGTCAAAGTCAATCTCTTCCAGTGTTCAACTTAGATCTAGAGAGTTTTGTTAAACTCTACACAAACATTGTTATGTTTGTTCCCCTTGGAGTCTTGACCATAGTCAAGTATTCCTCAACTTAGTAAGGAGTACTATGATTTCTATGATTCCATCCTAGTCAGGATACGTAGGTGTAATACCCCAAAATTTGCCCTAAGATTTGTCGTTTCATTTCGCATTCCATTGCATTTAACTAGTCTCTAACAAGTTTGTGCAGTCTGTTGATTTTGCAGGAGAAATCCCGTCGCGTGCTCTTTAACTTATGAAGGACAAAATGGTCATTAACTGGCAGTCTGGCGACAATTTATGAGTTTGAGTTGTCATCAGGGGTTCCTCAAGTGATTTATTTAGTTGAAACTCGATCTGAAGTTCTAATACGGAAGGCGGTGTCGTTACCGTTTAAACTGGGTTTCTCTGCTTATCTGGTCAAGACCATATTCACTTTTAATATCAGATACAAATCGACTTGCAAGAGGTTGGTTGAGCTCAGTGGTTTAATGGGTAAATGTCGCAGTTTAATCAGATAATTTTCATTAATTTGACGATTTCAGGCAGTTGGCTCTTTAATCGGGTGAATTGTTAATCAGAGGAGCTTGGTCAGGAGAAACTTAATCGGACGAGTTTGAATCATTTGAAGTTAGTCATATTTGATTTATTTGGACGAGGTTGACATGATGAATTTAGTCGGATAAATGGAATCGGACAAATTTGAATCAGACAAGCTTATTCAGTTGAGTTTGTTTGGAGGAGCGTAGTTGTTTGAATTTAATTAAAGAAATTTGGTTGTGTTGGAGTATTTTTAAGTGAACTTATTCAGGTAAGCTTAAGTGGAGGAATTAGTTGGAAATATAATCGAGGATGGCGAATCGAGGAATAAATTCTGGTCGTTGAAACTGGGATTTATTTATTTAACTTCTCCATTTTTAACAAGAAATAATTGAAATGCTGAATTTATTTATTAATTCTACAAAGGAAATTACAAATTCAATTGTAAAGGGAATTAAATTACATTTCTTTCCTAACAATTCTATGTTCCTAAATTGTCCTAAAAACAATCTTCGCGTCCGACCAAAGCTATGAATTACTTGGCAATCACAATCTGTATCAGTAACAGCCATATACCAATTCCAGTCGTGACAATTACCAAGATCCTGGAGGCACGTCATGCATGGTTAGGTGCCCTTAAGCAGGCGGACAACACCAGCATCAAGCCATCTAGTTATAAGACATGAATCGAGAGTGGAAATACGGTTATGACATGTTGTGAAAATAGAAACGCAATCAAATGCGAGAAAAAGAAAGCGAACAATGTACGTCGAATTTTGCTCTTACCGTACTACTCCATCGTTTCCTTGCTCACCTAAGATCTTGAGTTTTCTTCATCAGCAACAACAAGGTGATACTCATGATTTTCCTCCCAAAACCTTATCAACAGAATGAATCCGGCTTCAACATACGTGGTTCTTCCAACTGACAACTCGACTTCAAACTCGTTACACCAAATCATTGCCTATTTGTATCATAAAAACTTACTGACCTTGTGAAAAGATATTGTCACGATCATTATTTCAGCGGTTAGGATCTCAAATGAGGAAGAAATATGAGGTGGTCGAATAGTTACGCGGAATTGTTCATACCTCTTAAATCCTAACAGTAAGCTATTCTGCAAGCTATCTCTCCCCTGTGTATGAGCTAAAACAATGCATCAATAACATTGCAGGAAATTAGAACTTGGCAGAAACTATCATCATCAAGCAGTAAGCGCAACGAAGGGATTCAACATAAATTTCGCAAATCACAAAATCAAGAAGTTTCAAAGTCGAAATCAAAATATTCATGAAAACGTTGAAGGTGGATCAACAGCTCTCCAAATAAAATTAGTAGCCTGCAAAAACAGTAAAAACCAAAGTCACGAGTCAGTTCACGTTCAAGAAAGGTTGAAATTTATAACACACTGGATGAGATTAATAAGCAGCTGTGGATAGCTGGTTTTGTTGTTGAACTTTCACCTGAACTGCATAAGATGGATGACAAAGGAAAAGGATATGCACTCTCGTATCGCAGTGAAAGAACTGGTAACTGCATTCGGGGTTCTTATCACTCCACCAGGCACGACATTGAGAGTGGCCTCTAATCTCCGCATTTGTGTTGATTGCCGTAATTTTCTGAGAATTTCTTCTGCAGTTCACAACCGTTAGTCTGTGACTGGGTCATAGCTTACTCTTGCTGAATCAGGAAAACTCGCAGAAGCCGTTAACATAAGCGACAGAATTCGAATATTGGCTTTCAAGGTTAAGCCTCCGATATATGTTGAGTTTTTCTGGCAGATGATTGCTCCTAAAAAGAAGGCTAAAAAGAAGGCTGAAAGTGTTGCTCCAAAGCTGGAATCCAAACAAACTCGTCAAAAATCTTAACAACAAAGCATATCCAGGCCCAACAATAGTTAAAAAACGGAAAGGGTTTTGCACAACAATATAAAGGATCCAGAAGAACCCTAAAGAAAAAAAGGGGGGAGTAAGAATGAATCGCAAAAGGAGACAATCGACGGCAGCAACATACCTGATAACCTCTCGCCGCCGATAAGTTGACTTTAATTTTGCAGCTTGTTCCATTTCACTGTTTCTGTTAGCTTTTGAAAGGTAAAAAGCTCATTGAAGAGTTGATGCGAGATGCTTCAGTCGTCGCCGTATGATGGACCCTTTACCGTGGGGGAGGAGATTTATGGTTGCGCGAGATAAATTCTGACCAGAAGCGAGTGCCGTCGGTGAGCAAGAGGAAGGAGGAAAGGGCTTTTGAGACCTGGGAACGATGGTTCAACGGGAATCCACGTCCTCCCCTTATTTTTCATTTATTATTTTCTTTTCTTGTTTTTTTTTATATTTTGTGATATTTTATTTTGTATTTTATTAACTTAGTAGGATTAGTATTAATTAAACCATCTTAATTAAACCATGATTAGGCTTAAAACCTTTGTAATTAAAAACTTTGAAATTAATTTTGATTATGTGGTTTAATGAACTCAATGCAAAAAGTAAAATATTATATTTTTAAGATTTTTAAAAAGGTATAATTGTTAAATCATTTTCAAAATTGAAATATTTTCTCATTAGCAAAAATTAAAACATTTTTTCTTTAATTAAATTTAAAACAAAATTTTCCTAAGTAAAGATATTTAAGTGAAAATAATTTCTTCTTTTTCCTTTAAAAAAAAATTCAAGAAAATAAAACTTTTGCTTTAGCCGTTTCAATTGCCGTCTAACCTTAATTATCCTGTTCTTTCTAGCTTATTAATTTTTCATATTGTTGTTGTTTCGGTTGTAATTTCGCGAGGTTATTGTCGTTGCTAATTTTTGCATTTCTTTTGGGATTTGTAATTTACGCGAGTGATCGTCGCGGCATTTCTTTTGCATTTCTTTATTTTTCCGTACTTTAATTCTGCCAGTATAATATTTTGTCTTTTTGCACAACTTTTACCGTTAATCACCTTCCGAAGGAATAGGTCTAGCCGTTTGACCCCCGTGTCAATAGTCCTCACCATTGACCATTTCAAAACCCTAAATTGCCTAGGTGTCCCGTTGTGGACGAAAATACCTTTTACCCTAGCGTTAGGTCAAAGAGTCTCCGTACTCTATTTTAGGGTTTCCCGCCGTGGAACATCTAGTCATCCCTAATTTAACCCTAATTTCAATTCAACATTACAACGTAGAAATAGGAGTTTTAAAACTCCACGTAAGCGGTTCCTTAAGAAACTTTTATTCCCTATGGAAACCTTGACCACAGTCAAGACGTTTCTAACCTCCCTTTCGAGGGGAACTACGATTATTGTGATTCGATTCCCTATCCAGGATACGTAGGCACAAGATGCGAATCTTTCCGAGTAAACTTAGGACTAACCCTTAGGTTTTTAGGTCACTCTATCCCTTAGCAATATATTTCAAGCAGATGAGAAAATAAAATAGCAAAAATAAACAAAAGGTTCCTATAGAGTACTATAGAAGTTTAGCGTGCTAGTACCTTCCCTAAGCTTAACCAACCCCTTACCTAGGTCTCTCCCCGCATTGTGTTTATAATGCAAAAATAGGTTTTCCCTTTTTTGACCTTTTCCTTCGGATAAATGAAAGAGAGGTTGTGAATCAAGAATTGTGATTTAAACTAATTAATAGTTTGATATCATATTTCCACTGCAACAGTAGCCATAAGATGCGATGTCTTTGCGAGCAGACTTAGAACTATCTTTAGGTCTTTACCTAGAGCTTTATCCTAACTTTATTCCCAATAACTATAGATAAAAATAGAGATAACTTATCATACACACACACGCACACACACACAAAAGGTTCCTGTAGGATACTACAGATGTCTAGGATGTGAAATACCTACCCTAGGCATAACCAACCCCCGGATCCACGAATCTTTAGCATTGTTGTTACATCGTACAAAAGGTCTTTTCATTCTTTAACCTTTCCTTTGGATAAACCAAATCTAAGTGGTGGATTTCAATGAATTAAGATTCAATTTAACCAATAGCTTGACATCTGATTCTCACCGCAATAGCTGGTTTTTAAAAGAAATGACATTTTCTTTAAAGGTAAAAGCAAAAAACAGTAAATGAAACAAATGAGGATTGTAACAAAACATCTTCATTGATCATAATAATTTGAAAGCATGTGGCCCATACAAAATAATCTGATAACCTCGGGCATGTTTATGGAAAACCTTTTAAAGGAAACTACAAAACAAAACAAGCAAATTACTTCTTTACAGGAAAGATAATAGGAATTTCAACAGCCGCCCAATTGTTTAGAGTGGCCTCATCATGATATACCAACTAGTCAAGATAGTCGTCTTCAAAATCCTCCTCAACTGCGTTAATTTGGATACCTCCACTGGTAAACACCTCATTGATGGTCTTCATTCGTCTTTTGGCAAACTCTTGAGTATTTTCATGAGTTGGCTTGTAACCCAACCCTTGGCAATTCATATACGCTCTTGCTTCCACCTCAATGAACTCCCCCCATTCTATAGGAGTGCCATTCTTTAATGCACATTTTATGCTTTGAACAAATGCAAAGGATAGACCACTCTCAATGACAACTTCTTCATCAACACGTCATTATCTATTTCTAAGGCTTGGAAAGAAGTTTCTAAAGCATCTTCGTCAGCTTCAATGTACCTGGATGATGATAAATTGCTCACCATTAGATCCTCTTCTCCATGGACGACCACCAATTTGTCATCCACTACAAATTTCATCTTTTGGTGAAGAGTAGAGGTCATTACGCCAATAGTATGAGTCCATGGTCTTCCCAACAAACAGTTGTATGCTGGATTAATATCCATCACCTGGAAGGTAGTGTCAAATACACGAGGTCCAACCACAACAGGTAAATCCACTTTGCATATCACTGTTCTTCTGGAACCATCAAAAGCCTTGACAATCAAAGAGGTAGGTCTCATGTCAGTCCCCTTATATGCCAATTTAGTGAGCGTCCTTTTGGGTAATACATTCAGAAAGGAACTAGTGTCCACCAAGACCCTTGCTAGAGTGTCCTCTTGGAATTTTACTAATACGTGCAAAGCATGGTTGTGCTTACAGCCTTCGGCAGGTAATTCATCGTTGCTGAAACTTAGGGTATTACATGCAGTAATATTGCCAATCACCAAATCATATTGACCAATTGTTATGTCCTTGGTTACATGGGTCTGCGCCAGCAATTTTTGTAATGCAGCAGGAGAACTCAAAAGGAGAGACATGATCGAAATTTTTGAAGGATTCTGGTGTAGCTGATCTATAATTTTATAGTCACTTCTTTTGATGATCCTTAAAAACTCTTCATTTTCTTCATTTGGTACTTCTTTGCTTTTTGCAGGTTCCTTAGGGATAATTTCTTTGAGAGGGACCATAACTACCTTAGGTTGCTAGATTCGACCGCTTCAGGTCATCTTGCTCGTACCACCAATGTTAGAGACATCTTTGTGTTTACTTTTCATCCCTTCACCTCGCACCTCTTTCCTAGATCTCTAATTTCTCCACGTGTCATCATATCTCCAAGGTACTGCCTTGGTACTTTTGAAAAAGAATGGCCTGGGATTTTGAGTGTTGACCGGCTTTGGCTGACTAGCCGCTGATTTGGCGGGTTTTTCAACATTAAACACTGGTTTGAGCACTGAATCTATTGAACTGGCATTTGGAAGATTGAATATGGGCACTTTTTCAGTCCCATCTGGCATGTTGAAAATTGGTTCAATCACTGATACGTCCCATGTCTTCATTTTACTACAAACTTGTAAAAGACCATCATTCATCAACCTCTGGATGTCTTCTTAGACTAGAGTGCAACACTTGGAATTCTTAGCACATTCTTCACATTCTGAGTAGGTACTCTCAATCATACCAACTTTGACTAATCTTCTATGGAGAGCCTGTAGCACAGTTTTGATTGTTGTTACATTAGAAATTACTGTTTCATGAACGTTTTCTAATGCATTGACGCTCCAAGGGTTAGGCAATGGGTTGTTTTTGACATTGGGTTGACGATCCCTAAAGGATAAAATCTTTTTCTCCATCAGTTCTCGAACAACATGCTTCAAAGCAAAGCATTCTTCTAGATCATGTTGGGTTTCCCCTTCATGAAACGCACATCGGGCATTGGGATTATAGAATGGTGGGAGAGGATCTGGTGGTGGTCCCATCTTCTAGTGGTAATCAGACCTTGTTGTACCATGTATGGGTACAATTTAGTGTAGGTCATTGGAATTGGTGGGATAGGAGGTCTTCCCCCTGGTTTTCTGTTTTGTATGTTTTGTTTAGGGATTTAAGCCCTAGGTTGATGTTGTTGTTAATAGGTTGAGGTGTTGGGCACCTATTGATAGCTTAGCTGGTATGCGGGTGGCGGTTGATCTGGCTGCAAAAACCGGAGTTTGATTGTGAAAGGTGGGCGTACTGGCCACCACATAGGGTTGTTGAGTGTATTGCACAGGATATGATGGTTGTTGTCGAAATTGTTGTTGACACTGAGGTTTTCTTACTTGACTTCTTCTTCCTGCAGAAATGGCATTAGTCCCGCCTTCCTTCTTCTTATGGACATTTCCAAAGGACTTCTTAGTGGTACTTCCACTTGAACTGCCAGCGATACTTGTCAACTTTCCAATTTTCAATCCCAACTCCACTTTTACTCCCACATCCATAATGTTAGAGAAGTTAGCACTCACATTGTTAATCATCCTCTCATAGAATTCCGTCCTTACTGTGTCAATGAACCAATCAGGTAGTTCTTTTTCGGTCAGAGGGGGTTCCACTTGTGAGGCGGTTTCCCTCCAACGTTGGGCATATTCTTTAAAGGATTCAGAACTTTTCTGGGTCATGCTTAACAATTGTCTTCAGTCCAGAGCCAAATCCATGTTGTATTTGTAATGCTTGATGAAAGCATCAGACAAGTCTTAAAAATTATGAATTCTAGATTGGTCTAAACATAAGTACCACTTAGCTGAAGCCCCCTTAAGGCTGTCTTAAAAACAAGGGATCATTAACTTATCATTTTCCACATAGGCTGACATCTTCCTATAGTACATGATCAAGAGGGTCCTGGGACAAGTAGGCCCCTCATATTTGTTGAAAACCGGATTTTGAATTTTGGTGAAATCACTAATCTAGAAATCAAGCACGTGTCTCTCACAACAACCCCAAATATGCTATTACCTTCCATAGCCTTGATGTTCCTCCCCATAGCTTAGATATATTCCCTCATCTTCTCACGACATTCATCTCCTTCTTTTGAATGGTCAGGGATATCGTAAACCTGATGTTCATTTTTGAAGTATGGATGTGTGTGTGTTTGCACAACAGCTAGAGTGTAAGTATGGATAGTATGAGGAAAATCAACATTTAGAGGAATAGTCAGCTGAGTAATCTTCACAGTGACTGGCGGTGGTACTAAGTTAAATGGTGGTCTAGAGGGTGGATCACTCGTGGCAACCGTTACAACTAGTGTCGACTCCATTACTATGGCATTGATCTCGGAAACCATGGTCTGTTGAGTGTCTATCTTTGCACGGATCACTTGCAACATCTCCATCATTTGGCCCATGCTGCCTCGTATGTCATCTAACTCATTGTTGACTATGTCAAACTCTTGATCTTGCTCAGCCATTCTCCTACGGGCTTGAGCTCTTGTGTTGTAAGGATGCGGAGGACTCAGGGTGACAGACTAAAGGTAAAACAACACAGATAAGCCACAAAAAAGGAAATGCATATGCAACACTCATGAAATGCTAATGCAAATGCAAAGATAACATTCAAAGAACCCCAAATTGTGTTTACAAACATTAATAATGGAGAATAAAGCGAAGTAGAGTAACCTTTCATTGACAAATGAAAATTTTTCAAGAAAAGAGATTACACATCAAAAGCCAAAGTGCGGACATAAATTACAAGAGGAAAATGAAACTAAAAGGACTAGTCTTTCTGAAAAGAAGACCCTTCCCCTTCTTAAAGCTTCATCTTCCTTGCAATTTCTTCCTTTTGGTTCTGGTGGAGCTGCTTCCAGAGTTTTTTGTTCTCTTGAACAACCATGAAGTGTTTATCCTCCTACATCTTCTTCTCTTTTTCAGCTTTTACCAAAGCATCCTTCAACTCCTCCATAGAGAAACGTTCTTTCAGAGTCGTTGGAGTATGCTCGAAGTGAGTGTAGAACATCTTTAAAGCTATCTCTTTAGACCAAAAAAGATACACCTCTGAGATGGTACAGTCTGGATGCCCCAGAACAGTCATCCCTTAGGTATTGAGGTGACGCCAAACATACTTAATTCATGCTTTGAAATCTGGGTTTCTCTGTTCTTCAAGAAAACATCTTCCCAAAAGGATCGGATTAGGTTCTTCCTCTGCAGGATATCCTAGCTGACGGCAAGCTAGAGTAGGGTTGTAACTGATGCATCCTTTTGTGCCAAGAAGAGGCACATTAGGAAAGTCCCCACAGATGTGAATCATGGTAACTCCTCCATACATGGGATTATATCAACAGATGTCATAGTGCTTGAGCGATATAAGCTTTTCTGTCCATGCCAGACTTTCCTTCAAATTCCATAGAGAGACGATCCTTGGCAAGTGCGAAATAAACCACTTGTGAAGGAAAATGGTACAACAACTAATCTGGCCCTCTCCATGGGAGTTCTTAAGATGAATAGAGAAGTATGCATCAGCTAGCAAGGTGGGAACAGGGTTCCTGATTAGAAATAGGTTGACGGTGTTTAGGTCTATGAACTCGTCAGCACTTGGGAACAGAAGGAGTCCGTAAATCAATAAGGCTAAGATAGCCTCAAATATTTTTGTGTTTTGCTTATCAAGGATCTTGTTTACAAACCATAAAATCCATCTTTGACATCCAAATGAGTCTGAAGGTCAGATGATTGATGAGTGACACATAACCTCATCAAAGAAGAATACTCTTCCAACGTTGGTAGAAGTTGATAATCTGGAAACGTGAAACAATGGTAAATGAGGTCGTAGAACTATATGAACACCATCAACATTTGCTCATCTACTTGGATCTCCAATAGAGGCAGAAGATTTCCATACTTGTTATTAAATGACAAAGGATCTTTCACTAATCCTCCTAATATCCTTAGAATTTCCAACATCGGGCTTTTAAATGTGCATCTTGGAGTTGTTTTCTTTCTTGAGTCCATTATAATGTCTGCAAAAAAAAAAACGGGCTCCTCGAATGTTAGCAAAAAACAATGAGATGCAATGCAATTGGTTTTAAGAAACTCAAAAGATTGATTTGCAAAAGGAACACTTTTGGCACAAAACCCTTAATTCATTAATATTGGAAAAAGTTACAACTTCAAAGTAAAATACAAGAGACTGAAAATACAAGGGAAAAAAGACTAGGCCCTAGGGTCTCAACATATTCTAGCTATAAAGGTCCTATCCGCGCGTCCTTTTCTGTCTTTTCAACTCTACATTCTCTAATACTAGCTTGTCGATGATTCCTTTCCAAGCACCGGACGTAGGTGGATGTCAGAGTACTCATGGGTACTAAGCACTGGTTGAGTACTAGAGAAAAAAAATTCTCTTGTGCCACATATATTTTGACAACCCTCCTTTCGAGAAACTCAATCAAATTATCCTTTTCTTTCAATTGTCTCTTCATCTCCATCTGCTCGGAATGAATGAAGTGGTACTTGCCCTCCCAAGTATCTCGCTCAAGTTACATCCTAGCCAAAGTTCCTCGGTATACCTCCATACCCTTAATAGGGATGATAGAGGAAGAAATGGCAACAGTCTGTAAAGGTTCTTCTGGGAGATAAGGCATCTCGAGATCACAGGCTCTAGAACGGACCCATTGCGTGAAAGGCTTAAATGCTATACAGTTCTTCTTCCCTAGATTAGCCTTAGTCTTCTTGCAGATGATCTTCCAAGAATCAATAACGTTATCTCTAAACCCCATACTAGCTTCTGCGTTGAGGTAGAAGAAACCTGACAATAGGATGTTACTACGCTTTTCTTTCATAGGAAACCGAAACTAACGTCTTTCAAGGATAGGGTTATAATTGATTCCCCCTCGTACACTGAGAAGAGGTATGTTAGGAAATGAACCACAATTGTCGATGATCACTCCTTTGTCTTAAGCGGCATCATACCAATGTACATCAGTCTGAGTCAGACCCATGAATCTTTGGGACCACCTTAGTCCATTGGGATTTTCTTTGAAAATATTTGTTCTTGTTAAATGTGTAACAAAGCACCTATACAATAGGGGAACACAACATAGGATGGTCCCATCTCCTTTTAGAGTTCTATAGTGAATAGAATGGTAGGCGTCTCCAAGCAGAGTAGGTACAAGATTACCAATGATGAATATCTGGATAGCGTTGATGTCAATGAAACTTTCTTCTTCGGGGAAGAGAACCAAACCATAGATGAGCAATGCAAGGACTTTTTCAAAAGCACCTAGGCTGTTTTCTTTGGAAAAGAGTGCAACTTTCCCTATCAAAAATTCAGCAGGTAGACCTCTGAGTCCATACTTAGTGATGAGATTGGCTTTAACTTTGGAAGCTTCTATGGGGATGGCATCTGCAATGTCCTTTGGTGAAGGGAACTTCTCCAAACCACTTAACGACTTCTTATCCAATACTGGCAGACTAATATGATATGAGTACTCTTCCAAGGTTGGGACGAGTAGATAATCGGGAAAGGTGGAATAGTGATATAGGGGGTCATAGAATTGCACAAGAGTGTTGAGAACTCTTTCTTGCATCTTGATCTCGACAAGTCCCAATAATATTCCATATCTCTTTCTGAAGTCTTCAGGGAAAGACACTAAAGCCACCAATTTCCTTAACTCTGTTAAATCTAATTTCTTGAAGTTGTACTTTCGAGCGTTTCTTTTTCCAAAATCCATGACCTAAGGTTTTTGCAATAAAGAAAATGAATGAGTTTCTCAAAACCAACTGCATGAATTCTTATGATGGGATGATGAGATGATGCACAAGAAACACATACACAAGTATTCATACTTTCACATATATAATGCATATGCATACAAACAAAGGTCCTAGGTTTGGGTTACAAGCACGGAGCCACGACATACCCTTCCCAGCTGATATGTATTATGGGTCGTTTGTACCTACACAACGGGTTCTACAAAGTTCCCAGAGTCATCGATAAATATTTCGGATATTATGAACCTATATGACTACTCGTGTGAGTCAAAACTATTCTCAAGAAAAACTCGTCTGAGTGTAGTATCGCGTATCAACCATTTGGGGCTACTCCCTTACAGTAATCGCACTATGTCCTAAAAAAAGGCCGAGTGGGGTAAGTGAGTAACTAAAAGGTCCTCAGTCTCATGGACTCCCAGGTCTCAAAATGTAATTAACGTTGACTACTCATATGCCATCATTAATCCCAAAGGGGCTTCAACTGAGCGTGGTTACATTATATGTCAAATATGTTAGGACTACTCCCAACCGTCAACTATTGATCATACCATAATCCTATCATAGGTATACACTCAAGTCTGGGCTAGGACTTAACTCACCTCTCAAGGTATCAAACCAATGCACATATGCAACACAACAGGTATAATATACAGATATTTAAAAATATACATGTATAAAGCAAACATACATGCACAAAACACAACTGCAAACAAGGTGGGCTTAACACTCAAGTCTCCCCAGTGAAGTCGCCATTTTTGTTGCTGTGAGAATCGAATATCAAGCTATTAATTAACTTGAACCACAAATCTTTAAATATTCACCACCGAGATTTGATTTATCCAAAGGAAAGAGTAAATATCTAAGAAAACCCTAAGTGCGCTATTAGCACCCTAAGTATCTGTAGTATTCTACAAGAGCTCTTGTTTGGTAGTTATGTTATTGTTAATGTTTGCTTGCTAAGGTGCTAAAGGTAAAAACCTATAGGTATATACACTAAGTATGCTTGCCAATACGTCGCATCTCGTGCCAACGTATCCTAACAAGGATGGAATCAGAGCAACCATAGTTCTCCTAACTAGGGTGAAAAAACTCTTGATTGTGGTCAAGGTTCCAAGAGGAATAAGTATCCATAACAATGATACTTATATATAGTTAACAAACTCTGTAAGTATAAGTTGAAATACTAACTAGGGGTTTGACTTTAACAAAATCCAAAAGGAGAAAAGTGAGTACCCATAACAATGGTACACACATAGAGTTAAGAAACTCTAGTCCTAAGCTCTAAGTTACATGACTCATAACAAGGTATGCTAAAGGTCTTGACTTGACAAACTCAAGAGGTAGTGGGTTCTAACTTAAGGCTAAGTTGAAAGTCCTAATGACTCTAACAAGGTCAAAGGGAGGTTTAAGAATAAATGAGTTATCTATGACAATGAGTCAATAGAGAGACTTTCCTTTGGGCTTAGGAACGTAAGGCAACTCTTTTAGGATGAGAGCTAACAAGCTACATCACTTAGGGGAAATTTAGCAAAGCTTTAGCATACATATACATTCACTCAAACATGATGAAGATATAAAATCATGGTAACAACCAAGAAAGTAAAGGCAAGCATGTGACAAGATCAAGCAAAGCAAATAACAAGGTTATAACCAAGAATTCATCCACAAAATTTTAGAATAAAACCAAATGGTTACAACCAAAGGTAAACATAGATGTTATAACATCTAAATGGCTATGAAATAAGGTTCTTACAAAACCAAACATCATAGATGACCAGTACAAGTGAATCATACATAAGTCAAAACATCACTTATCAGGCAAAGTTCAAAACTCAAGGTCAACATGCATAAATCATAACAATATTTAAGGCATGGATACAAGTCAAGAGAAGTGGAGGTAACAACCAAACATCTTTAAACAATAGTGTGACATGTTTGACAACAACATGTGAGTTATGGTGAATCATTTCTAAACAAGAAGGTAACAACCAACATGTAAAAGGAGTTCAATCATAGTTTTTTTAAGAAGATGAGAAACATCTCAAAGGTGATTCATGCATACTAAACTTATTTCAAAGCAAAACAACAAGTGTTTAAGAACACTCAAGGCAAGGTATGAGATACATGAAGCATATGCACATTCAAATCATTTGATTTTGGAAGAGAATCACATGTCAAGGGCTAGGTAACAACCAATGTTTTATGATATTCAATCATGCATTCACATATGAACATGAACTTGAAAAAGCAATAATCATCATGTAACAACAAGGGAATCCAAATTCACAACATCAAGTAAGGCTCATACAAGGTATGTGAGGTTTATACAAGTCAAAATGTGCAAGGAGAATCAAAGGAATCAATCAAAAGATCACAAGGAAGCCTAAGAAACCATAAAAAAGTCACATACTTTGAACATGAATAAGTACCAAATAAATAATTCTTTTGGGATTTTTATTGACATAGACAAAAAAAATAGACATTCATATGGGCATTTAGCAAGAAGAGTGGTATCAAAATGATAAAAATCAAGAGATTTATGATCAAATCAATTTGTGAAAGAAAACATGAAAACAAGGCATTAAAAATAGAAGGAATACACTCAATGGGGTTTGAACCCACGCACTACTGCTAATAGGTAAAAAATCTAACCATCCAACCAACGCGCATGTTATGGATCATCTGGAAACAAGATATTATATGTGAAACAAGGTTCAACAATGAGAAAATGGGCAAAAATCATCAAAAAGGGGGTCGCTAGGACTCGAACCCTGGTTAGGAAAGGCAAGAGAGTACTTGAATGCGCATGGTAAACCATTGGGGTTGTGATACAACCATTGTATCACCTCCCTCAAAATAGAGATAAACGAAGGTTGAGCCTAGATGCTGGCCAAGGCGCCATGGCTAGCTGAAGCTCATCACCTTCATCAACTCAGGATGCAAGAACCATCCTATCTCTTTGAATATGGAATGAAAGGCCATGAAGTAAAAATGAAAGTTGTGTATTTTTTGACAAGGATCATAGTGGTATAACTCATTTTGTCCAATTTTAATCCTAATTCAAATATCGAAGCAGAAACCTCAAGAACCCTAAAATATGCACTTTCTAGCAAACAGATTCATATAAACATGATGAGAAACAACTAAATGAGGGAAAACATTTTAAGTATCATACCAAACAAGTTTCATGTTCAAGGTACATCAAAATGTAGCATGGTTCAATGAGTTTAGGTTTTGAACACTTACCTCTTGAAGCCAAACTCGAATCTCCAAATAAGCTGCTGCAGAATTGCTTTAATGATCTGAATAGCTTCTTAGGATCCTCTAGAAAGTTTTTGAATGCTTGGACTCACTTGGAACTTCTCCTAACCAGCTGCAGCTTCCTTGTTTCAAAGTGATAGCAATGTGATCTTGACTCTGAGGCAAATGTGTTTACATTCATGAAATGAGGGTTTGCATAACTTGAGACATGTTTGAGGATTGGTTTTGAAAGATCAAATAGTTTGGAAAAGGTCAGAATCAAACTTTGGTATATAAGATGCAAAAAGTCAACAATTTGAGATTTTGAGAGTTGACTTTCTAATTTCTTAGTTTTCTAATGATTGTGGTTGTTTGAACACCCTTATGAGGTATTTTATGGTTTGTATGAATGACAGGATTAGAGGTTTTATAACTAAAGAAAGTTCTAGGTGAGTTCTTGCAAGATGATGATTCTTGATTTCAAATGATGACTTCGAATATTAGTTCTGATATGGGAGGGTTCTGATGTGTTTTGAGGTACCTCTCTCCTTTTTTTAAGTAAGAGTCAAGTCTTTATTTCAAGGTTTGGTTGAATTCCAATTTGATAGTTTTGATGGTCCTCATGGTTCCAAGGAAAAGTACAAGGAGATATTGAGTGGTTGGATACTCTAGATCTTTCTTCTGCATATGGAACAAGTTGTGGTCTCGAGAAAAACAAGTTGTGATTAAATTTGCTTTTTGAAAATGGCATTGCAACCTTTATGTCCAAAACATCCATAAATGGTATGAAACATGAATCATGGTTCAAACCTTTGTGCAATGACTCCAAGAGTAGTAAAAACTTCTAATTATAGACTTATTTGCAAGTCTCAAGATTTTCAATCAATGGATTTTTCAGATTTGTTTGATCTTTCAACTTGTTCTTGGCATGGAAATGAACAAAACTTCAAGTGGGGAGGGCTATCTTTCCTCCTTAGAAACTCCTATCTCAAAATGGTATGTATGAGTTCTTGTAATTTTTGAAAATCCTTAAAAATGCTTTAAAACTTTCATGTTTGGTGAAATTCTTGAATCCAAAGGGATCATGATGAAAATTGGCCTTGAAGTTGGCTGAAAATTGAAGTAACAAGGCTATCTTGAAAATTTCCTAAGTGTTCAAAGATTTTTCCAAACTTTGAAACTTCATAACTCAAAACCTAAGGAGAGTTTGCTCATAAGACACTTTTGTAGTACATGCGGAGATCTTTAAATTGATCTTTGGATATAAAAAATGGATGTGTGGATTGAAAGTTATGGCCTCTCAAAGTTGGTACCAAAATTAGGGTTTCTTCCCACACTTAAAAAACATTCAAGTTATCCAAGTTTCTTCTTTTGCAAGAAACCTCTCAAATCTTTATTTCTTCATGATAAAACTCATTGATTAAACATATTTTGATGAAATTTGGCTTGGAAGCTTCAATTTGAACCAAAAACCCTAAAAGTCAAAGAGTTGACTTTGTCAGATGAATTTTATATCAGGTGAATTCAACTGTGTGATCTTCAATGAATTTTCATCTTTGGACTTCTAAAACATATTAGATAGGATCCAAGGATGTATGTGAAAATATTGAATCATTTTCCAAGGTTCGAGATCATGCTTGGATTAAAAGTCAAAGGCACAATTGACTTTTTCTAACAAAACCCTAATTTGGGGGCAGATGAAATTGGACTTCAATTGACTTGTAGTGAGATCAATTAGAACTTGATTCTTGTTGAATATAAACTACTTTAATGTATGGGAATATTGATTTGATTATGATCAATCCAAAACATTGACTGATCAAGCAATAGTCTTCTTGATTCTAATGGTGCAAAACCCTAATTCAGGTGGATCTCAACAACAAAAACTTGAAACAAGGTTAGGGTTAGGAAACAATGCTTGATGCTCCTAGAATAGTAATGGAATTTAGGGGTCAAAATTTGGGGTATGACACTTTGATTTATTAAAAAAATAAGGAATAACAATAGCTTCTCCAAGACTGATTAAAACCTCGAAATACAAAATCAAATGCTCTTGCAATCAAACTCACAAACATCCCCGAGTGGTGGATAATTACCTCAAATAGATAAGATTGGACATCTTATTAACCCCTAGTAAGGGTTGAGTTTCAGTTCTTCTACCAACTAGATGTTGGAACCAAGATGAAGATCTGGTCCTTTTCCCCGACAGTTTTTTTTTCACCATCAAAAACACCAATAATGGCTATATTCCCCATAATGGTTGAGTATCCGGTTTTGTTTAACACCAATTTATGTGTCGTGTTTGTTTTGTCATCATAAGTATAACAATCATACATCATGCATAATCAAGTCATATATTCATATTGCATAAGTTGCGTCATTCACTTTGGTTATGTTCAACCCAGAGTGATTCCACCTCTCCAATAGAGTTGTCAACTTTAAGAAGAGAATGTATATTCTTTCTAACCCCCCCCCCCCCCCCCCCCACTGAGTTCAATCCTCGTGGAAATCTCACTTTAGTTCTCCTTTCAACACCTAGATAGGATAAAGTTCCCAATTTGAGTTCACTCCTCGTCTGGAAGTATCTTCCTTCATGCAGTCTCTCTGGATTGAAATTGGTCCTTGATATCATTTTTTTAAACTTGAACCTCTAAGGGAGAAGGACATCCATTGGAACCTTACTCTTCCCCAGCAAAGACACGGTTTTCTTTCCTAGATAAAGGAAAATTGCCAATGGAAACTTTTTAGCAAAATCTCTTGGTAGCAAGGACATCAAATCTCCTAAGAAGTATATACCAATTGACAAATCGCAGTCTCTTTCAGAACAGTTTGTCTATTACCATCAAAGATAAGTTTATTCCTCATCAGAATCTAAGCCTGAAAAAATAATTTGTAATCTCTTAAAAAGTTTGTTCTTGTCCCAAAAATTCCCAGTGGGTCGATAAATGGAAATCTCTTCCCGAGAAGTTTGTCCCTCTTTCAACAAAGTCATCAGCACCTCAAAATTTTCCTACATCACATGGAATCCTCTCCAAAAAAGTCTCAAAAGGAAGTATGATGAAATCTCCCCAAGAAAATGGCGTCTCAACAAAGAGTTTGCAAACCTCTACATTACAATCTAAGATATTCTCCAGTAAGTCTGTTATCAGGTCCTTGTTCATCCTATGGCATCTCTTCGAATAAGTCTCGAAGAGAAGTATGATAAATCCTACTTCAATCAAATGGAATCTCCTCAAGTGAATTACAGCGAGAAGTTTGATGAAAACCCTCATAGATTTCAAAATTTGTCGTACAAGATAATTAGCCCGCATCTCCTCGAAGATCCCTAGAAAAATTATTAATCCAGCAAGTCATCATCTTTTTAGAAGCTTGTCTGGCCAAACCTTGTCAAGATAAAGACTTCATAACAAGAAACTGAGATCAGCTCCAAGGCTGAAGACCACGATTGAGGGGAAGTTTATTTCGAGAAACTGAGATCAGTTCCATGACTAAAGACCAGGATCGAGGGGAAGTTTCACCTTTTCTAAGTAGGATTACTTAGTAAAAGAAGATGGATAAAGATGTTCCAGCATTGGAAATTTATCATTGTTCAAGTTAGCATATCATCTACATTCCCAGTCAAAATTCCGGGTATTCTGATATTTAATCCTCTTTTTCCTTGAATGCTTGAATATTTTCATCATTCATCATTCAGGTCCAAGAAGATTAATTAGGGGCATCTGTCATACCCTAAATTTTAACCCTAAGATTCCACATCATTTTCATATCATATGAATATACTTTCATGCATCACTAACCCATCACAAGTACAAGATATGTGAGTCTACTTGTATCACAGATTAGGTGATCCCCCTAAAGCTCAAGCAGATGAATTATCAAGGGATAGGCACCATATTCAACACCACAAGTATCTATATCATCCATGAAGATTAATAACTTTCACTCATCAATAATCAAGTGAAAAATTGCATCATGACAAGCTCATCAAAACTCAAGACCCTCGGTGCACCAAAATTAGGGTTTTGACCTAATTCAATCTCTGGGATGACTTGTGGGGAAAGGCATGATCCAAGACCTCAAGATATGTTTCAAGGACCTCAAATAAATCATATTAGACCATTCATATGGTTTTATTGATCCAAATAACATAATTCATAAACAATGCAAGAATTCAAATCCATCTGAGCCACAAAACTAGGGTTTTGATGAAAAGTCAACCATACCTTTTACTTTTGACCAAGACATGATATCAAACCTTGAGACATGATTCAAGACACTCAAATATACCCTTGAATCCCATTAATAAAGTTTAAACTCGCATTGGGATATTCATTCATTGAGAATCAAGAATTAAGGTTTCTCTGCACAAAATTCATCTGATACACAAAGTCAAAGTTTAACTTTTTAAGAAAAATTGATCATCAAGGGCTATTAATCAGGAAAATATGACCCATAGTTGCATTTAACCGAGTTTTGATCAAAGAATCAAGGTTACTTGCAATGGAAGCAAAATTGGGAGATTTGAAATTTTCACTAAGTTATGGAAATTCATGTTCAAGTACCTAACTTTACAAGGCCATAACTTGTGATTCAAGCAACCATTTTTTGCACTCCAAGCTCAAATGTTAGATCTTCTTCCATACAACAAGATTGTTGGGATGAATTATCCCCAAAAAATGCATAGGTTTTTAAGATATAGGGCCATGAAGTTAGGGTTTCAAGACATTTTAAACTTTGACACTTAGAAATTTTTTTAGGCTGAATCTGTTTTGTGTTTTGGCCAACTTTGAGGCCATTTTTCACCATGATACAAGAAGATTCAAGACCAAAGGCAAACATCAAAGTTAAATTAGGATATCTCGGTTTTCCAAAGAGTACAAGAACATCCATTAATTCTACTTGAGGAAGGAGATATGATCCTCACAACATACCATGATCAAACTGATTTTCAAGACAACATTGGTGCATTACTTGTGTCACATAATTTTCATATTGAAATTTTGTCACTTTACAAGCCTTGTCATCCTCCAAGGTCAGAAGGAATCTTGTTGAATCACATAATATCTTGAACTTTGAACCATAAGTCAGGGATTCCATCTTTTAGCATGTGAAAAACCATCATTATATAGCCATGAATTCAATTTTGCTTTTGTGCATTTATGTGAAACATTGAATTGGCAAGAAATGAGCCACACCAGTTCGGATATGTTCAAAAACAATGAATGTTCAAACCTGTAAATGGAAATTAAGTCAAGATTCCAGTCATGCTATGGAAGACTTTTGGTACCTTAGCCTTTAAGTTAAACCTACATGGCTATATCCATTGGATAATAGCATGCTCCATCATCCAACAATATTCATCCAAAAAAAATCAATTCACCTATAAATAGAGCTCATTTCTAATCATTCAAACCACACCAAAACAATACCAAAGGCTTGCTTTCTCATTCTCCCTCTTTACTTCAAGTTTCAAAGTTTCAAAGAGCAAACTTAGGATTTTAAAAACAAGAGCCTAAACCACTCAAATAACCATCTAAACACATCAAAAATCATCCCTTAAAGGTGACCAAACCCTCACCTTCATCTCAAACACCAAAATCAAAAAGTCAACTATCAAAACCTCATATCTTTGACTTTCTGCATTTTCCAAGCCATGTCTTGATCCTGTCCATTTCAAAACCAAACAACACTCCACACACTCTCTAAATAGTATCCCTAAATTTTTCCAACAAGAGTTTCTCAATTGTAACACCATTTGATAGAGTTTCCATTTTGACCGCTTTTGACACATTTTGCAAAAAGGAGCCATATTATGTTCTAGAAGGTTCCCTTTAATTCCAAGCGTCCAAGAAGCATTTATAAGGTGTATTAGTGGTGTCCAATGGCTTAGTTTACTTCTATAACAAGTTTCTTTCAAATTGACAAGTGAGTTTCAAGAGGTAAGCTTCCTAAGAACTTGAACTCTAATAAATATGTTTTGCTTTGATGTACATTGATCATGATCATATCATATATCTTATTTATGTTATGTTTGAACCATTTTGTGACAGTATTATTAATTGTATGGTGATATAGCATAGATCTTGCAAAACCTTGTCATTCTAAGAACTACCATTGGGTTTTGAAATAGACACATTTTTTGACAAAACCAATACCACCATTATATTCCTTGTGAAGTTTTAGGCAAGTTACATCTTTACACTTTTTAATTTCGTGGAGAAATGAGGGAGATATGATCCTTCTTGCAAATGAACACAAACTTGAAAACCTTGGGCAAGCCAGCCATGGCACCTTTGTCTTCTTCTGATCATAGGTATTTTCCACCCTTATTAATTTATGGGTGTGTTTTGATACACGAGATGTATCACCACCTCAGTGGTTTAACCTGCGTGCCCTTGAGTTATGCCTACCAGAACTGGGGTTCGAATCCTCCTCACCCCAGTTCTTTTTTATTTTCTGATTTTTCAATTGGTTTTCAAATATATTTTTGTGCCTTCACCATATTATAGAGTTGGCTATTGTTTTATGCTGCAAGCGAGGGAACCTGGGTTCAACACCCATGGGGACCTTTTCCTTTTTTTAGCACTTAAGCTCTACAATTTTCCTCACATTTTCAAATATCCATAACTTTCTCATTTTTAATCATTTTGAACTCATTCTTTTTGAAAATTGTTCACGATAATTTCTATTTTCTCCTTGTGAAAATAAAATATAAAAAATAATTATTTTCTCATATTTATGAGTGCCTAAAGTGTGTGACTTTTTTAGGAATTCTTAAGTTTCTTCTTGATTCTTTTAAATGGGTTCCTTGCCTTTCCTTGCTCACAATGACTTGAATAAACCATATACATCTTATATGAACCTTAAATAATGTTGTGAATTTGTACACACTTATCCTTAATTGATTTTAATACATTTTCAAGTGTATGTTTACATGTGAATGAATGATGAACTTTCAATCATGCCATGAATTTTTTGCTTGATCCTTTACCTTAACATGTTGATTTTCTTCCATGTTTACATGACTTTGATATGTTTATGTGCCTTGTATTGATCATATCATGTTTATATGCTTCTAAAACATTTGAACTTTTCCCTAAAATGTTTTTATATACATATTTATCTGTATGAACCATTGTGATGTTTCCACTTTATCCAAGCCCATGTTTAAACCCTAACATGAATGTTTGATTGTTATCAACTTGTCTTAACATGTTCAACTTGTATCCTTGCTTCAATATTCAAGTATTTCCTTCATAAAACTCTCACCATGTTGAATACATCTCTTGTTTTAAATTCATTTTCAATAAAAACATCTTGGGCTTCTATTAGAGTGTAAGACCCATCACTTTTCACATTTTTAAAAATAAATCACTTTTAAAACCCTTTGGGCCTCTATTAGAGTCTAAGTACCTTCCCTCTTCCTCAAAAATTACTTCAATTTCTCAAAACTTTCAATCTTCCAAAACTCAATCCTCGACTTTCATCAAACACATCCCTAATGGTAGTCAACTTTTAAACTCTCTTAGGCCTCTATTAGAGTGTAAAACTCATCACCTTTTCCTTTATTTTCAATAAATATTGGGCCTCTTCTTAGAGTGTAAGACCCAACACCTTTGTGAATAAATACACAAATAAAGCATTCAACATATCAAACCCCTACAGATGAAAAAATCTTCCATGAATTCGAACATATCATAAACATGTATATGCTTGTGAATCTTCAATCATGTTTGTTCGTATTTTGTTAAATTTCTCTTGACATTTATATCATCTTTAGTTTAGACATATGTCAAATAATAGGATCCCTTCAATCACAACTTAGTTCAAACAACTAGTTCACTGGCCTCCTCTTGGGCCTTATGCAAGCATCATTGCCTCCTCTGGGGCATCATACAAAGAATATCCCCAGCAAGATTAGCCTCATCTTGGGCTTCATACAAGGAGACTTTCAATTCCTCACAGCCTCCTATTGCGCTTCATGCAAGGACCCTCAGGATTCTTAAAAGCATAAGTTAAGTCTTAGTAATCTATACAAAATCTTTTAACCTCACCATCCTAGGCTTTGTACAGGATACAAATAACTTTTTTTATCCTTATTCATCTTGGACTTTGTACATGATACAAATAACTTCTTTTAGCCTCATTCATCACGGTCTTTATACAAGATACAAATAAAATCCCCAAAGGAGTTAGTCAAATCCTTTGTATTGAGTCATTCTTTTCAAATTTCCTCAACAGTCATTAGCCTTCTCTCAGGCTTTTACATAAATAATTTCCCCAGTCAATCAACCTAAATCTTGGGCTTTGTACAAGATAGATAAAACTCCCTAGTTGAGTTAGTTTTCAATCTTTTAGCTTCATATCTTGGGATTCAATCAAGATACATAAATGAATCTCCTCACATATGAGACATTCTGAGTCATCTTTGTAGGAATACATCTCTTCTAATCATTACAATAAAACATTAAAAACCCTTTTCCATATAAGTGATGTAAGTGGCATACTTGTTGTTTCAAAATCCAAGCTGGAGTCCCTCTCTTATCATGGTTCAAAAACTTTTCTTTCATCTAACTAATTTAAGTGGCATACTTGTGGATCCAATATCCAAGTTAAGGTCCCTCTCTTACTATGTAAAGAATTCATAAAGGAAAAAGTGGAATTACTTAAACACAATAAGTTCAAAGCTTTCTTCCCTTATGACATCATTCTCATATAGTTGTAGTGAATAGGTGAGATATCTCCCTTAAGAATGACAATTTGTTAAATCTTTCAACACTCTTTTTAGCTTCATCATCTTGGGCTTTAAACAAGATACAAAATAAATGTTTTCCTCCTATAGACAAGGAGGAACTACAAATGTTATGATTCCTTAGTTTCCTTTTTGAGAATACGTAGGCATAAGATTGCGAGATCTTAGCGAGCACACTAATGAAACCCTTAGGTCTAGATACCTTCCAAAAATAATAGAAAACCATAAAAACAACAAAAACATTTCCTCAATTTTCACAAAGAAGAAACTTTCCCAATTAAACAGCAGAAAAACCTAAGCAAACAAGTAATTTAACAGTAGAAATATACAATCAAGGTTCCTATAGATTACTATAGATACTCAGGGTGTTAATAGCTTCCCTTAGTATAACCAACCCCTAATTCCAGATCTCTTAGCATTTGTAGAAAAAAACATTTGCGAGCAGAGTTAGTTTACAATATATTCCCCTTCCTTTTAAGTTTCATAGGATAAATATTAGAAATCATAAAGTAGCACAAAATGTGGTAGTGGCCGCGTCACAAAAATCGGAGCTACATCGAGGAGATTGGTTCAGGCCATACAAAGACCTATTTAACTTGCACACATAATCTTCCTTATTCTTTTCTGCATACCCTTCAGGATGACGAACCAGGATCGTTTTGTCTAGGTCACCATACTAAAATGTTTCTTCACATCCATTTTCTCAAGTTCTAAGTCGAACATCGCCACCATGGCCAAAAACATTCTAATGGATCTATTCTTTACAACAGGTGAGAACACATCATTGAAGTCAACACCTTCTTTCTGAGTGAACCCCCTATCAACTAACCTTGCCTTAAAGCGCTTGACATCACTCTTTCGATTCCTTTCTTGACCTTGAAAATCCCCTTACAACTGACTAACCTTGCTCCTGCAGGTTTCTCAATCAGCTCCCAAGTGTTATTATCATGAAGAGATTTCACCTCGTCATCCATGGCTTTTCGTCATTCATCCTTATTTCGAATCTTCATAGCTTCTTTGTAATATATAGGTTCTTCCTCAAGTACCTCACTTGCAGATATTAAGGCAAAAGTTATAAGATCTTCCTAACCAAGTCTCCGAGGTGGCTTGATGAGTCTTCTGGACCTATCTCTTGCCAGTAGGTAGTCATCGATAGTTTCCTCAATCTTTTTAACATCTTGCTCTTCTTCTTCGTCTTCATCTGGGTTATGCACTTCAACATCACTATGCTCCACCTAAACAGGAATATTTACCTGTTCCAGCTCCTCTTCAGAGATTTCTACACTTCGACCAACATCACCTGTTTTGTTGAATGTAATCTCGACTTCATTGAAAACTACATCACGACTTGTGATACATCTTCTGTGACCTGGTTCTAGGCACCACAACCTATAACCTTTGACTCCCTTAGGATATCCAAGGAACATGCATCTCAAAGCTCTATGTTCGACCTTGTCTTGCCTAATATGAGCATAGGTTAAACAACTAAATATTCTCAATTTGTCGGGATCTGGTGGTTGACCCGACCAAACTTCTTCAAGTGTCTTCATTCCCAAAGCAGTCGAGGGATATCTATTTATCAAATAAGTTGTTATAGAAATAGCCTCCGCCTAGAACACCTTCTTCAATCCAACACTAACCTACATGCATCTAACCATTGCACGGATTATTTGATTGAATCTCTCAGCTACACCATTTTGTTTAGGAGTACCTGTTACAATGTTATGCCTTGCAATCCCATACTCAACAAAGTAACTGTCGAAAGCTTTGTTGCAAAGCTCAAGGCCATTGTCGGTTCGCAACCTCTTAACCTTTCTGCCAGTTTGAGTTTTTACCAGAACCTTCCAACTTTTGAAAATCTCAAAAGTTTCATCCTTAGTCTTCTGAATGAATACCTATAATTTTATGAAATAGTCATCAACTATGGATAGAAAATAACTTGCACTTGCATGTGAAGGATTCCTTGCAGTCCCCCAAAGATCAAAATGGATGTAATCAAGGGATCCATGTATTCTTTGTTTACCTTTGTTAAACTTCACCCTACAGGATTTGTCAAATACATAAGGTTCATAAAACTCCAACTTCTCGACTTTGTCACCACCTAGCAGGTTCTATTTCCTCAGTTCGACCAGGCCTCTTTCATTGACATGACCCAATCTCATGTGCCATAATTTTGTCTTCGACACCGGTTTTATGGATGTAAAATCTTCTTGAATCTTACTGATCTAATACCCGACCCTAGTCAATCTCATGTGCCATGATTCTGCCACCAAGAGAAATTAAATTCCTCTTGAGGTCAGGTACATACCTAACCCTAGTCAATAGCCTTATTAACTCATCACGGAACTTGAATCTTACAGATCTAATACCTGCAATCTTGCAAGCTTTATTGTTTCCCAACAACACTGATCCACTGTCTTGATCACATAATTCTTCAAACATATTATTGTTTGGAGTCATATGTCAAATACATCCAGAATCCATAATCCACTCTTTGCAAGAGTTGCTACTCAACACCACAAGGACATCAGATGATTTATAATCATCTTGCACAATTGTTGCATTGCCATTGTCCTTACCTCCATGATTATTCAGACGCTCAGGGCACATCTTTCTTGTGTGACCCTCCTTCTTACATTGATAACATTTAATCCCAGAAATATCACCACCATAAGACTTCTGCTGAGTTTTACCTTTCTTCTTCTTAAACCTACCATCTCTTTTCGATGATTTTCCCTTTACGGACAACCCTTCGCCAACTGGTGATGATGATTTCTACTCCTTTCTTTTGTTCAAATCCTTCAAATACAAGGCTGCTTGAACTTCTTCAATGGTCAGAGACTCTCTTTCATACAAGGGGGTTTCTTTGAAGTAAGCATACGACTTAGGTAAAGAACACAACAATAACAACGCTTGATCTTTATTATTGATGGTAACATCAATATTTGCTGAACATACCCAGCTGCTCCATCAACACTTTATCTTTAGTCATCTTGAATAAATACAAAGCTTGCTTCAGGTACAAACGATTCACCAGGGATTTTGTGATATACAATCCTTCGAGTTTCAGCCAAACACTAGTTGTCGTAGTCTCCTTCGAAACCTGCTTGAGAACCTTATCACCAAGACTCAAAACAATTGCAATGTGGGCTTTTTCGATCATCATTGTCCATTCCTTCTTCGTCAATGTAGCATCCATGACATCTTCTCCCTTTAACGCTTCTAGCAAACCCTGTTGAACAAGAAGTGCCCACATCTTCAAACACCATAAACCGAAGTCATTAACTCCGGTAAACTTTTCAATTTCAAACTTTGTTGATGTCGTCTTCTCCACGCTCACCACACCAGTTTGTTGTGAACACAAACAATACCTTTTAACAAATAAAGATTGAGAAACGGAGTTCTTGGGTGAATAATGAAACTGTTAGAACAAAGAGAGAAAGAAAACAGGATAAAGAAGAAAGAAGAAGAAGGACTAGGGCAAACTGTTTACTATTCACTTTCTCATTTTGGGTTTACAAATGATTACAACATGAGTGATCTACCATATTTATATACTAACTAGCTAACTTACAATACAAGGTAATTAATCAATTGGATCTTTAACACAAGGCCCAATTCGACATAATAAGTCAACAATATATTTCGATATTACATACTAGAACTAGTTTCGACTATAGTATGTAACTCGTCGACATCAACATGTAACCTAACTTCGACTTCATGGTTGTATCATGTCGAAACACATGAAAATTATTCCTCAAAAAAGTTAGAGTTCGGCCTAAAATCTTACATTGTCATTAAAAAAAATACAATACATTATTGTTTTTTTCTACTAGGATGGTTTATAATGTGGTTGTATCAATAAACTGAACTAGCCTTAACCATAACAAAACTAAAAAAAGAATTGAATCGTTTTAGGATTTCATAATTAAATTAAATTAAATTAAATTGTTTGCATTGGTATGTCCACTCTACTTTTGAATTGAATGTGTGAACTATTTAAATTTCTATATTTATTATGTTTTTGTATAAATTTTTTTTAAAAATTGTGATATTTACCATCTACTCTGTTTATAAACATTTTTAAATATATTTTAAAACTAATTTATTATCACTACTAAGCAATATTCCTAATATGTTACAAACTAATAAAAAAATTAAAAATATATCAAATTAAATATTATTAGATATTTTATTTGGATCTTATTTTGAATTAAAATTTTAAAATCGAACTATTAGTTTAATTTAGTTATCAAACAATTTGAAAAATATTAGTTTGGTTCATTAACTAAAAATAATAATTTCATTATTTATCGATTATTTTTTTTATAACAAAGAGAACCAAAGTCCAAAAGAAGAAAAAACAGAAAAGAAACTACACAGCTGTTACTAGAGGTGGCAATTAAATCCATTAAGGCAAAATCCAT
This sequence comes from Lathyrus sativus, assembly GCA_963859935.3. Taxonomy (NCBI): domain Eukaryota; kingdom Viridiplantae; phylum Streptophyta; class Magnoliopsida; order Fabales; family Fabaceae; genus Lathyrus; species Lathyrus sativus. The sequence continues at coordinate 390,105,133 of OZ012737.1, forward strand.
CCAATCCATCCATCAAAAAATCCATCCAATCCATCCACCACACAAAAAATAAGTTAATGGATTGGATTAAATCCATCCATTTATATGCATGGATGGATTCAATCCATCCATTTATATGCATGGATTGATTAAATCCATCCAACATATTTTACGGATCCAATGGATTATTTTTATTTTCGTTAGATTTATTTTTTTTAAAAATAATTAAAAAACTATATTTTTTTTTCTGAAATTTTTTTGAAAAAAAATCTGTTTTTTTTTCAGAACAAAAAACTGATTTGTTTTTCGAAAAAAAAAACCGACTTTTTTTTTTTGGAAAAAAAATCAGTTTTTTTTTTTCAGAATAAAAAACTGATTTGTTTTTCGAAAAAAAAAAATTTTTTTTCTCGAAAAAAAGGCCGACTTTTTTTTTGGAAAAAAATCGGTTTTTTTTCAGAATAAAAAACTGATTTGTTTTTCGAAAAAAAAATAAAATTTTTTCTCAAAAAAAAATCGGTTTTTTTTTTCAGAATAAAAAACTGATTTGTTTTTCGAAAAAAAAAATTTCAAAAAAAAAACCGACTTTTTTTTTGGAAAAAAAATCAATTTTTTTTCTGAAAAATCGGTTTTTTTTCAGAATAAAAAATGATTTGTTTTTCGAAAAAAAACCGATTTTTTTTTTGGAAAAAAAATCGGTTTTTTCTTTCAGAATAAAAAACTAATTTGTTTTTGAAAAAAAAAATATTTATTTTTACGAAATTAAAAAAAAAGTTGGATGAATGGATATCCATCCATTAAAAATATGTTAATGGATGGATTGGATGGATTTTATTCTTAATGGATGGATCGGATTGAATAATTTTAATAAAATTTTAGTGGATTTTAATGGACTAATGGATTGTTTTAATCCATCCATTAGCAATCCAATCCATATCCATCTAATCCATCCATTTTACCACCCCTAGCTGTTACCAGCGGATCAAACTAATTAACTTTGTCAATTTTTAACAAAAACACGAGCCCTCTTAAAGTGTTGACGTAGATCTTAGACTATGTGACCATAGAACTCATCTTAACTAAAGCATGAGCACAAGTATTTCTATTTAAAAAGTTATGTTGAGAGTAATTGTAATTAACATGTTTTCGACTTGTATTTATTTTGAAAAGGATTTATCATGATAGTTTAAAGTAGTTTTATCATTAATATATATGTTCCCTAAAGTCGGTTATCATCTAAGATCTTGTTACCCACCCTTGAGATTTTAAGGATTTGATAAATGATTTCAGTCAATAATTGACTCATAAAATATGATGTTACATTACATTCATTAAAAAGAAAAGATTATAGTATCAATTTTATCCGCATGTTTGCAACTTGATTGTTACATATTTTTTGGATAGTAGTGTGCATTTGTTAGCAGTGGACAAAACATAGCAGCAATAAACAAAATAAAATATTTCAGATATGTTTCTGCCCAATAGCCACCAAACACCTAAAATATATCAATTTCAACTTTATTAAAAGTAATTGATTAGTCAAAAAAAGTAACTTATACGATGGGGAACTAGCTGTACCCATTTGATAGCACTCTTTGATGTTTATGATAGATTCTAGAATCTATTGTAAACAATACAGATAAGTTGTAGTTCATGAAAAAAGTTGGGTGATGGATGTAAAGCAATGGATAGAATATTGTTGCCGACTCTTATGAAGACCAAATCTAGTTACTATCTATAAAGCATGAACCATCACATTGATATTGATGAACACATATATTGATATTATAATTAGATAAATTATTGTGAATGAATTTATGTACTACATTTAAATTGAGTAGTATGTTTTATTATAAAGGAAATTTTATATAGACATGTTATATGTTATTTGTAATAGTAAAGAAATATTAAAGAAATATAAATATTATAAGTTAGTCTTTAAATTTATATAAAGTCTGGTGACGTGAATGTACAACAAAATTAAAGATTCAAATGTGATTTAACATTAGTACTATAAAGTATGACTTTCATTTAAGTGCAATAAGTCCTAGGTGATGATAAACAACGATGATTTAAGAATAATTTAAATGAAAACTCTACTTTCTAGTATAAATGTTGAAGAATATCTACGTCATCATAATTTAACGTTTTTTTTTCTTCCAAAACATAATACAAAGGATCAAATAGACTAACAGAAATGAATTTAAAGAACTAACTTGTAATGCTTTTTAGTTAAAAGACTATAGTAAAACATTAAATTAAGTTAAAAGATTTAGAGACTAAATATGACACTATATATTTTGTTGAACAAATATATATTTTATAAACTGGATATATTTATTTTTTATATAGCAATTATGACTCATATTGTACCTAAAGCCTACCGTAGGCTATTTAATGTAATTTTTATGATTTTTTAATGGTGAATGACAATCAGATTTATTATCAAATCTCAAGTCATAATACACTCAATCGATCACAAATGTGTTATCTCTCGTATCTCAATCAAATATTGTTTCCATGTTAGTTTTGTGTCAATGTGATCAATTTGTTCATCGGTTGCCTCAACTTGACTCTGCTTTGTTGGAAGAGTTATCATACGGATAGAGCTTGGATATGGACTATAACTCAACCTATTCTTGGTTCCCGACTGCAAGAAAAAAAATATGTTTACAACCCTTAAGCATGAGTCGGGTATGGGCGAAAGATTTCCTGAGACCTATCAATTACTACAACATGTATGCAGTCCTTCAAACATGAGCCACATAAAGGTGAATTGTTTTCCTGAGACTTGTAAAAAAGCCAAACATGTACGCAGTCCCTCAAGCATGAGTTGCATAGGAGCGAAATGCTTTCTTGAAACAGTTTACTAATTGTCTAGTGTGTCTCACTAGACGATTTTTTCAACAGAACTTGTTGTAATTTTTTCAAGCGTGACAACCTTTGACCGTGACCAGCTAAGCTCATCTTTGTAGGTTGCCTAACTATTCCACTTGCACTAGTTATTGTCAAAGGCATTGGAAATTATCACATATATCTACTTGTTGTGACCCTTGGAAAATAGCTTTAAATACATTTGTCATTTTGCTTGCTACTCAAACCCTATAAACAAATTTCATCGTTTCTCATCTACCTTACCTCTTCACTTCACCTCACATATTTTTCAACACGTATCCCCACATTTCTCGTCCTTCCCTTTTTGAATTTTCAACAAATACTCAAAACATTAGGTAATATCCTATTTTGATTTTTATCTTCTTTTATGGTGTTTATTTAAGATTGTGATTCATGTAAAAACGTCATAAAAATCTCTCACAACGATGCCAAAAAATACGAATGATTGTTATGCTACATTATGAAAAATTATAACACAATATTCTTTTCTATCAACAAACTAGTAAAATACCCGTGCGTCTGCACGGGTCCATTAATTTTAATTGATATATAATTTGTTTATATGTATTTGTAAATATGAATTGATAAATTTAATTATCTAACGCAAATTAATTATATCAAATGAATAGTATATTAAATGGAATGATTAATTTCTTATGGTAATTTGGTTAAAATTAATTAGATGTAGTAAGTAAAAATTAATTATTCCAGAAACGTTAAAACCAAAAAGAGGCAAGAAAGCTCCTCTAACTACTCCCGAGAGGTTATTAACAACAGATGTGCAAGGAAACTGCTATCATTATGGAGGCAAAATAACACGAGTTGAATTACATTAATCTAGAACCACACACAGCCAAGAATGGTTCTATTCAAAATAAATATAAAGCATCTATAAGAGATCAAATGGTGGAGATTAGCCTTTCTCACACTCACTTGAGAGAGAGGGGGTAGTGTCACGGGTCAAATAAAATAAGAAAAACCCTCACATGTGGACCCAAAATGCCAACATTTTTTCTCAAGCCATCCATATCCAAGCCCGAAATCGCTTTACATTACTATTTCATAAAAATTGTACATACCCAACCAAGCATATCTGTACCAAGCACGTACCAGATACATTAGCACCTACAATTTTGGTGCATCCATGTTTCATAGTATATGATTAAGATATATGACCAACACAATTAAACAATCAAGTATAAGTATAAACAAAGCTAGCAAAAATTAATGATTGTGAAAATAGGAATGCCAGGATTGCTCCATTACTTACTATGTTGATTGCTGCTGACCAAGCTGAGTCATAAGAGCTTGCTGCATAGACAAGAGTTGCTGCCATAATTGAAAATACACGAGTTAATTTACTACAATTATCTTGGGACAACAACACTAACTCGTAACATATTAGATCACATTAGTGTTGTCAATTGTAGATCTTGGAAAATAGCAATTTGTTCAAATCATGATATGTTATAGTGCTATAGCACTGCAATAACTACTATTTGACAACACTTGGCATTAAATCATGTATAGTGAAACAAAAATAATGGCTTGTCAAATTTTTGCTATGCTATAGATGCTACTTGAGAACATGGGATACATTTACTAAAATCTATTTTTTTTTTCAACACAATTCATCAGAATTTAATCACAAATTGTCTCAGCCCATTAATTCCCAAATGCTAGAAGGCCATTATACCACCACTTGATCTAGGCAGCTCTCAGTCCAATCAGGTCTGACTATGATACTCATTATTCTTTTTTTTAATACTGAAAACCTATTATTCAAACAACTCATCACAAGACAGGAGATACAAAACTGAAAATAGTTGTAAAAGCATTTAAAACTAATGTACTCCCAAAATAAACATGACTAAATGCTTCAGCATTGGACCAAAAACTTATTAACATGTGAATAGTTATGTACTCAACACTAATTGGGAGAGCATATTAGTTCAAATTCATCAACAGACATGTGTATTTTAAATCTATCTACCTGCGTTGTCTCGGGTGAGGAAAACATGCGAAGAAACTCTGGGTTTTGCATCACTTCTCTCATTGAATTTAGATCAGGCACCCCATGCTGATCAGTATTCATACCAAGAATCTAAGAGAAACTGAGACGTTAGAGAGATCAGTTGAAAAACATGCACAACTTATGGGCACATTAAGTAAATACCTGATTCATTGTTTGAGGATTGAAAAGGATACTTTGCATCATTTGTGAAATAGCTGGATTTTGCATAAATTGGCTCAATGAACTGGCATCTAGCAAACCACCCAACATGCTTTCAAGATCTGGCATACCAAGCCCACCTAAGCCAGTGGGTGTTTGCTACCGAGCTTCCACGCCAATTGCAGCAACCATTTATGTCAAATCCCAATTTAGTGATATAAATTATGAACTCGCCTGCGATGCAAAATTACGAGTTAGTGTTGTTGTCCTAAGATAAACGTAGTAAATTAACTCGCCACCACCTCCACCCATCATTTGACGTTTGTAATTTGTCTACATGATAGGGTATCACCGTGTCCAAGAGTGCAACATAAGGCGCGTTAGAAGGGGGCGAGCCCTTGATGCCACCTATATGTTTCTGTTTCTCAAACATCATCTGAAGATGTTTCCCTTGGTTTCCAGTTTGAATATGCAACTTCCTTTGAATCTGTATAACAGATACAATATCAGAACATGAAAGTTCATTGGTGTTTGTTTGGTGAATTAATCACGTACCTCAAGTTGTTCGTGAAACCGTTATATGTTCATCTTTGATAAATAATCATTTTTTAATTAAATAGTTAGTAAAGATAATTTTTAAAATAATTGATCTATAAAATAAAAAGTTACGTTTAAAGATAAGCAAAAAAGGTTAAGATCCCATTACATCAACATTCAAGCTAATAATATCATATATTATCCATAGCAGACGAAAAATGAGTTGAAAAAACTTCCCAGCCATACAAACCTCTTTGGGTTAATAAATGTCAGTTTCAAATTTTGACACATGTTCCAAATTACACTACATCCACTGCCCCTAATAAAATTGAATACCATAAAGAAAAACACAAACCTTCAGGTCACTAAATGTCTTAGTTGTTGCAAAACAAACTGAAATGGGAAAGAATGCTGATGAATCTGCTTGTGGAACAACAAACTCCATGGACCCACAAATTTTTAAGATCAGACAAAACAAATCTAAACCTTAAAATTAAATCTTAATAAGTCACTCCAAACTTAGCATACCTGTGATTTGAATTGTCAATTAGAAGGACAGACCACTCCAAAATGGAATTCCTAGAGTCATACCTGCAAACCAATTTTATTAGGGAAATATCGAGTGCACAAGAATGTGAGTAAAGTAAAATGATTTGAGTTATAAATGGAAGTAAGAATATGAAAGACATCATCAATTTGAATCTGAAGATGTTTCCCTTGGTTTCCAATTTGAATCTGCAACTTCCATTGAATCTGTATAACAGATACAATATCAGAACATGAAAGTTCATTGGTGTTTGTTTGGTGAATTAATCATGTACCTCAAGTTGTTCGTGATACCGTTATATGTTCATCTTTGATAAATAATCATTTTTTAATTAAGTAGTTAATAAAGATAATTTTTAAAATAATTGATCTATAAAATAAAAAGTTACGTTTAAAGATAAGCAAAAAAGGTTAAGATCCCATTACATCAACATTCAAGTTAATAATATCATATATTATCCATAGCAGACGACAAATGAGTTGAAAAAACTTCCCAGCCATACAAACATCTTTGGGTTAATAAATGTCAGTTTCAAATTTTGACACATGTTCCAAATTACACTACATCCACTGTCCCTAATAAAATTGAATACCATAAAGAAAAACACAAACCTTCAGGTCACTAAATGTCTCGGTTGCTGCAAAATGAACTGAAATGGGAAAGAATGCTGATGAATCCGCTTGTGGAACAACAAACTCCATTGACCCACTGCCAAATTTTTAAGATCAGACAAAACAAATCTAAAGCTTAAAATTAAATCTTAATAAGTCACTCCAAACTTAGCATACCTGCGATTTGAATTGTCAATTAGAAAGATAGACCACTCCAAAATGGAATTCCTAGAGTCATACCTGCAAACCAATTTTATTAGGGAAATATCGAGTGCACAAGAATGTGAATAAAGTAAAATGATTTGAGCTATAAATGTAAGTAAGAATATGAAAGACATCATCAATTGGTGATCTTGGGAGGGGATGAGTGATGTGCGAAAGCAAAATTAGTTCCATTAAACAATATAATGCATGAACATCTGATCAGTGGTTTAAAGCTCCCGGATATGTAACAGATTCTACTAACCACAACAATTTACAACTGACTTCAACCAAAAACATGATTGTTCAGGGAAGATAAACAACAAATTACACACCTTCATTCTCCATCAATCTGACTAACAGATGGTGCCTCTCGAAGAGTTGGAAGAGGTACTGGAATCATAACATTCCACAGATCAAACATTGATGAAGCCTCATATTCAATGTTGACATAAGTTTTATTTCAGAAGAAGATGGCCAACAGTTGAATGCATTTGAAATATATGTGACACTGTCAGTTCTTATTGCATGAAAATAAAGTAGTTGACCACATTCATGATAGATATTAACTCACTTGTCAGTGGCACCAATGACTCATCGGTGCTTTGCATTCTCCACTTTAAAAAACCAACACCTGCATCATCACTGGCCTGCAGCATCATTCAGGCCTATTCTTTTTCTATCCAAAATATCAGAGAATACGGTAATACACAACTACATAACCTAACTGTTGTGCTACCATGCCCCCGGTTAAATGGATGTACAGTCGAAGAAATAACAAAGGTTTTAGGTAGCCACGACTGGCAATTAACTGAACTAATGATAACTTTAACTATATATAGGCTAGGTTAGTTAGGAGAGTTAATAAAAGGAAGGAACAAAACAGTCCTGAGGAAAACCTCTAGTAGGCTGCTCCAGCAACTGAATGATGTTATTCTTTTATTATTTAATTAAAGATAATCTTTTCTCTATTGAAAATATGTACCAGCCCCATCATGTGTGTAAGAAGATTGATCGAGTGGCTAAAGCATACAAAAAAAAAACAGCTCATATTGAGCTTAACATCTATGCCTGAAGTATCTAACTAAAACTTTATAATTGACCTATTTTAAATTGCAAATAGATTGATTTTTAAACATTAACAATAACAAACATAGATAATTGTTTGTCTAACATATCGGTGCAAACTAAACCTCACATAAACCATGAGAAAAGTGTATATACACTATAGACAACATCTAAGGTGGGAAAAGAATTCTGTTTCACATGAACTGTTTTATCAAATGATGATGAGATTAAATGAAACAACTATAACTTTTGCATGTCAATAACTCATTTTGTTATTAAAAATAAATTCCTGGTTATGCAAGCCACATGACACATCTTGAGAAAGATAGTAAGTATACAATACCTGAACTTGAATATGTCCATCTTCTTGGTTAAGAATTTGCAGAGACAATGTTCCTTGAACATCAAAACTACCAACTCCGCCATCTCGTTTCAGAATCACATTTTCTCAACAGTTAAAGTGACAGGATCGGTAAGGGGTGGGGCAGCTGTCCGAGACTACCTAAGTCTTGGCTGAACATCTTCAAGAATGACCTCACCTTCTGCTTTCAATGATGCCAAAAACTGATTTGTCTTTTAAGATTTACCAAGCTTCATACCAAGACCCTTTGGCGGAGCAGCAGCAGACGCAGTTGGCCGACCTAAGGAAGAGAAAAGGAGGGTACATGTCGCTACTGCGAAAATTGGTGCCGGCTATGACAGAAGAGTCGCCACCGTGCATTATTTATCCCACAAGAGGGAAAGGAAATGCTCAGAGTAAACCTAACGCAAAGAGGGAAAGGAATGGTCATCACAACCAAATCCTAGATTCGGGAGTCGGTTACGCAAGGGGAAGGTATTAGCACCCCTCACGTCCGTCGTACTCGACGGGATCCACGCTTGTTTTCTATCTAAGGGTATGTTATTCTATCTACTCTACAGGTCTGGGTTAGAAAGAAAAGAAAATGACTCGGTAAAGTATCGCACTTTATGCCTACGTATTCCCGTCTGGAACGAGAAATCAAAATCAACGTAGTTCGCCTACCTACGGGAAAGGAGGGGAAGATTGCTCGCTAGGATATCGCATCCTATGCCTACGTACTTTCATACAGCATGAAAGATCAGAGCAAACGTAGTTAGGGATACGGAAGACACAAGCTTGTCTGACAGTTTTTTATCTCCTTCTGAAAAGGGTTTGCCTGATTAAGGGTCCAAGAGGACAAAAACAGAGTTTGAGTGTTTGTTTGAGTTTTTTATGAAAGAAATGTTTTTTAGTCTGTTTGTAACTTGTACTGCACTAAAGACTTGTGATCTGAGAGTGACTACGTCGCATGTCACCCTAAGGGTACCATACTAAGCAGCCAGATTACTGAAGAGTGACCCTCCAGCAACCTTTCCTCAAATAGCTTAAGGCTCGTAACGTACAGCACGCGTTATCCTTATTACTGTGTTTTTGAATTGTTTTGAGATGAGAAGAGAAAGACGCTCTAAAAAGCTATGGTTGAAAGTGGAACTAACCTAATGTTATCATGCATGGGTCAAAACCTAATGTCTGTCATAATTTCCTCTTGCACAGAGGAAATCAGAGATCCTAGGGGATAAACAGCAAAAGACAGCAAGCAATTACAGTAAACAGTAAACAGTAAACAGTAAACATGCAATGCAACAATATAAGAGAGGCAAGGGAGAAAACAATAGGCAAGAGGAGACAAGCTCCACCTCAAACCTAGGGGTAATCAACACAAGCAAACAGAAAATACAGAGAAAAACAAAAGACATAGAGGAGGCAGCCCAAGCAGCAGCAACTAACTCCTACAGCAAACAGCAACAGCAAGCTCTAAACAACAAAGTTGAAAAGACAGCAAAGTTGACAGCAAGGGCTTCATCTTCAAGCAAGCTTCTATCTTCAAGCTTCATCAATCATACTCCAAGAAGAGGATTAATCATCAAGATCAGGTTATAATGTTAAGAAACTTAATGACAACCAAAGGAAATCACTAAGAATTCAACATTGCAAATGGAAGGTATCCTCAAAGTTCTACTCACTTGGGCATACCACTCATCCCTCCTAAGGAGAGATGGAGTTTCCCAAGGAGGACTTTATGTCATTGGATAGAATGGAGGCAAACAATGCACTCCATGTTTGAAGAAAGAATCAAAACTAGGTCTAAGGCACTTCTTAAAACCCTAATTTCCTAAACTCCTAAACAAAAGCTCCACAAGGGGAAAAGCCTTCCAATCAAAGCTCCAATCTTCAATCCCAAGCATCTTCAATGAATCCAGAAGCTCCACCAAAAAGAGCTCAAGCCTAAACGCACTCCAAAGCAACCAACCAAACCAAACAATCCAAAGCACTCAAGAGAGGAAACCACAAATACAAGCCACTTGCAAAATACAACTAAAATAGAAAAACAAGTTGCAAAATTCTAATAAAATTCCTAGGGGAACATACATGTTTTAAAAACCTAGTATAAAATGATTGAAGCCTAAATCAACTTCTAAGTCATCTAAAAAATTCCTACATTGAGATAGGTCAAAGGAATCCACAAGTTTGGGAGGGTCCTAATCTCAATACCTAAAACAGAACCTAATGTTGTTCTAAAAATCCAAGAAAAATGCTAAGGGAACACACATGTCTACCCTAACATATACTAAAAAATCAAAGCCAAACTAATCACCAATTGGAAGAACAAAATTCAACAAAACAGATGGTCAATTATGCCAAATTAAAAGAAATAACAAAAATAAGAAAAATCACATTAAATTGAAAAATGCATAAAATTGCCTTTTGTTAATCCCAGAAAATCACAAATTCCATAAGGATCATGAGGATATTTTTAAAATAATTTTTGGATCAAAATTGGAATTAATATGATTTTTGGAATCAACAAACAATTAAAATAAAACAAAAAATGAATAAAAGAAATAAAATGTTGAAATAAAACATGAGCCATAGGATCAGTCAACTAGTCAATCCATCCAAGCGCGCTAGTGATGCCACGCAATTTAATGAAACTCTGCGTTTTGGCTTCAGAAATTTCAAAACTAACTTTAAGTCGTGGCGATCAGATCCAGGTTGTGGTCAAAGGTCCAAGTTCAATCCAACGGCAATGAGGTTATCTTCTTCATTTTTCAAATCATCTGAGTAGAGACACAGGGCGGTGGTGCGTGGTGGCCGGATAATACTCCGGTTGTCTTCTCCGGTGAGGGTCCAGGTTCAGGCAACCAAAAATAACAAACTATATACCAAATCAACTCAGTTTTTCACGTACATTCTAAATCTCCACTCAAAATCATCCAATTCTTAACAAGTAAGCAAACACGAATCAAAGTTCAGAAATGGCATCATCCACAACTCTCACTAAACTTGAAATTAATGGTATAGATCTCTTCATCTTGTTGCGCACATCAACCTGATCTAAACAACTAGCATTGAAACCTTATGAATCAAGAGATTCAAGTCCAAACAGTTAGGGCATGTCATCTTCAATCATCATCAATTGAGTCCAAATCAAGCCTAAAACGATCTATGTCATGTGTAAATCCTAACCACAAGTCTAAATCTAATCATCTCATGCTAAATCATGCTGAATTTTGAGAAATGCAAACCTGGTATAGATCTTGAAACAGAGGTACTTAGAGCTTGTGGCTTGCTTCCAAATGTTCCAGATAGCTTCAATGATCCACAAGGAAGAGATTGCACACCTCAATTTGGCTTGAATTGGCTCAAAACTCAGAATCGGATTTGAACTTGCAGTTGAGAAAATTTTCTTGCTCTTTCTTGCTCTGGCGCGAAATGAAGTTCAAACTTGATCTGAACTCACTCTAATGAATATATAGAATCATTTCATGGGCTTTTGGATCCAAATTGAAGCCCAAAACAGTGGTTTGCATTTTCTGGTTTTTTCATCCAAAGGAAATGTATCATTCGTGTATTTCAAGCTTTGCATTGGTTCTAGAAGGTTCTCACACCTTGCACATGTCATTTAGAATGAGTTTGGATGGAGAAATTGGCCTGAATTGCCTTGTGCATTGATTTTGCATATGTAACTTACAAGTGAAGTAACCATATGCTATCTCTCAAAACTTGAACTAAACTCAAAATTCTATTAAAACCAAAGTGTTTGAAATGTGATTTCCAATCATAAAATTCACCCATTTGCATGGTTTGAGGCATCTAGCACAAAAATGCATTTTTCCCTCCTTTCCATATTTGAAATTTCTTCCTTTTCAAGCCATTTCAAGTTACTTTTTGATATGAGCCAAAAAAACTCTCCTGACCACTTGGTTGCACTCAAAACATCATTTTAAGCAACTTCCATGTTGAACAAATTTCCATTTGAAGCTTGCAAGTTGGAGATATGGACCTATGATTGAAAATGACCTATAATCTCACTTTCCCAAAATACCCTTGACTTGTAAACCTCATAACTTAAGTTCTACAAATCAGATGGAAGACTTATAGTACAATTTAGAAAGCTAAGATCATGAGGAACAAGTTTCATGTTGGCCAAAAGTTCAGGTGAAACCTCCTTCTAGGTCAAAAATAGATTTGAAGTCAGATGATTTTCACAGACAAATTTCAGTGACCTCTGAGGACTTGTAACTTGTCTGGACCATAACTTGCGTTATATAAATCCAATGGAGTACTTCTAGTACTCAAATTAAAGGTATTGAGATGCTCTACAAGTTTCATGTTGGCCAAAAATCCATTTGAAACTTGTATCTTGACTTATGTGGCCTTGAAGTTAGGCACTAAACAGGGTAATTTGCACTGAAACCCTAATTTAGCAACTTCCCACATTCTTGATTCTTCTTGATTTGATCTTGGCACAACACCACAAGTGTCTTATCACATCATTTCATGAACTCCATGACCTCAGAGTAGGCTTGAATGCTTTTCAATTACATAATTGACCTAGGGTTGATCCAGATGAAACCCTAATTGCTTGCACCTCAATTGTGGCTCTTGCATTTGACACAATGGCTTGATTTAGCTCCAACATGGATCTCTAGGCACTCCATGAGCTCTATACACATCTCATATTCACACATCATGCTTCACATCCCATTGATGGTCCTCAGCTGATCAAGACCTCCCACCACCTCCTAATGACTTGGATGACTTCTCAAGCTTGGATAAGATTTCTTGCTAGGCTTCTCTTGATAATAATCACACTTGATCCCCTGTTGGATGAATGATATGTGTCGCTACTGCGAAAATCGGCGCCGGCTGAATAGAAGAGTCGCCACCGTGCGTTATTTATCCCAAAGGAGGGAAAGGAAACGCTCAGAGTAAACCTACCGCAAAGACGGGAAAGGAATGGTCATCACAACCAAATCCTGGATTCGGGAGTCGGTTATGCAAGGGGAAGGTATTAGCACCCCTCACGTCCGTCGTACTCGACGGGATCCACGCTTGTTTTCTAGTACAGATTGTTATTCTATCTATTCTACAGGTCTGGGGTTAAAAGAAAATAAAATGACTCGGCAAAGTATCGCACTTTATGCCTACGTATTCCCGTCTGGAACGAGAAATCAGAGTCAACGTAATTCGCCTACCTACTGGAAAGGAGGGGAAGGTTGCTCGCTAGGATATCACATCCTATGCCTACGTACTTTCATACAACATGAAAGATCAGAGCAAACGTAGTTCGGGCCACGTACGACACAAGTCTGTCTTGATTGTTTTTATCCTTCTGAAAAAGGTTTTCTCCTGATTACGCGTCCAAGCGGACAAAAATGACTCTTTGGTCGGTTTACAGTCTTTTACGCAAGAACTGTTTTTTATTGATGTTTATCCTTTTATTGTATTTTTCTGATTGTTTTGAGATAGAAGAGAAACAGCAACTCTAAAACCTATGGTTGAAAAGGGGATCAAAATCTACCCTAATGTTGTCATGCATGGATGAAAGCCTAATGTCTGTCATATTTCTCTCTTGCGCAGAGAGAAACAGAGATCCTAAGGGAATAAACGGAAAAGAAACAACATATATACAGTAAAGCAATAAAATGCATGAATGCAGCAGTACAAGCGAGGCAAGGGAGTCCCACTCAACCTCGAACCTAGAAAACAAAAGGCAAAGTGAAACAGCTTCACTTTGAACCTATGGGAAAATTAACAAACAATACAGCAAAGAAAATAAACCCCAAAAACCCAGCTCTGACAGCTCAACAGCTCCTACAGCAGCAACTCTGAAGAACTTCCAGCTCTGACAGTTGATAAACAGCAATCTCCTAATGAACCCCCAAAATCCAACTCTGATGGGACCCAAGCTACAATAAGCTTCCATCTTCAAGAAATCCCCAAACTCAAGCAAGCACAGAATCTTAACCAGTCGACAGCATCGGACAACAGATAGCTCCAGACAGCAGTAAACCCTATCTTTAACAGTTGCACAACTTTGACATGAACAATCTTCATCTTTGTCAATCTTTGATCTTCATCTCTATCTTCAATGGCTTCTTTCTTCAAGGCAAGCACTCCTAGATGATTTGATTTATCAAAATAAGTTGAATGTCAAACAGTTCATTGACGACCAAAGGAAGTCTATGAATAGTTGACATTGTAACAAACTGTTTCCCTCAAAGTTCTACCTCTAAGGTAAGGCCACTTATCTCTCCAAAGGAGGGAGGTGAATACCATAGAGGGACTTTATGTTATAGAGAGGAATGGAAGCACACGAAGCTATCCATGTTTGTACAAAAAAATTCAGTCTATTCTAAGGCTCTGCTTATTCCTATTTCTCCTAAGTCTTTAATCAACATCTTCAATCCAAGCAATCTTCATGCATCAACATTTGATTATTATCCTCAATCTTCTCCTTTGATGCTTCATGCTTCCACAAGCCCAAACCAAGCCCACACCCCCAAATAAAAACCCAAAAGCCCAAGCAAACAAATAAAAACCCCAGGTGGGAACACCAAACAATCATCCAATTTGCAAAATATGCTAAAAATAGTAAAATAGTATTTAAAAACCTAGGATTTATTCTAAGGGGATTCCTATATCTACCCTACATACCCTATATGTCCCATACCCTAATTCATGCTAAAAAGCCCAAAATAAAATGGTAGAATGCACCTATGTTGAGTTTAGACCCTAAAATTATCACCCTAATGTTCTCTAATCAAACTAATCAAAATTAATCCACAAAAATATGAAATAAATCTCTAAAGGAACTTAATGCTCTAATCTAGCTAGCACAAGAAGAATGGGATCAAAATATGATTTTAAATGACTAAACGAAATTCATCAAAATGTATGTACAAACAATATGAAAATAAAAGCACTTAAAATGTAAAAATCACCATAAAATGGAAAAAACCTAAAAATATATTTTTAATTTTTCACAATATACTTGAGACAATTATTGAAATGTGGGAAAAAATCCCATATTAAAATGATGATTTTTGATTTTATATGATTTATTTGGTAAACTAAACAAACTAAAAGAATTAAAAAGAAAATCAAATGAAATATACAAGGGGGTGGCAAGAGCAATTCAATATAGTTCAGAATATACAACTGGGCCCAGGAGGGGGTGCGCTCAGCAATGCGCTGGGCCCAGTCCACCAATTCAGAAGAACAACAACACAAATAATCCAAGGGGGTGCTAACAGCGCATAATTCGCTGGTATCTGACTTGGGCCTTCCAACGGGGGGTGCTAACAGCAATGGGGTTAGGCCCATATTTTGTTTCAGACAACAAAACGAAGGGGGCGCAGATAGTGAATAATTGCTCATAATTCCCGTTTGGGCCCTCAATGCGGGTGCGGGTAGCAATTACTGCTAGGCCCAAACACATTCAAACCAAGGGGGAGGGGGTACGACTGAAAATAGAGGGAGTATGACTCAGAAATCTGCAATTTGAGCCTAAGCCCGGGATCCACACTCACAATCAACAAAACCCTAAAAAACTCCTAATACTCCTTCCAACCTGAATACTGTTCACCTCCTCCAACCTGCAACCCTAACAACGCCCTCATGAACTCTCTCCAAAACCAACGATTCCTTTCACCCAGATTCCAAAAGAAACACTCATCAATCTAATACCTCACCCATCATACTTCAATTCAAACCAAGCCTCACTCATACTCGTCTCACCAGAACTCACCTACTCAACCTAACAGTCACAAAACAAAACCCTAATCAACCATGAAAGCTTATGAGTTAGAGAAGGAAGATGAACCTGGATATCTTGATGAGGAAGATGGATGTTGAAGAACGACGGGGAAGACGATGCTCCAGATGCGCGAGGAGTTACGAATCGAAGACGATCAGAGGCGTTGGAGGATCCTTGAAGACGAAAGGATCGGCGAAGATCTACACCAAAACAAGAGATCTGGTGGAAGTTCTTGAGATTTTGGAGGATCGGTATGCAACTCGTCGAAGGAATCTGGAAACCACTGAAGAAGGTTGAAGAAATGATGAACGTATCTGGAAAAATACACGAACCACGTTGAAGGTTGCAGAGCGTTCTTGATGAAAGACGAAGGTTTCTGGAAAACGATTCAAGAACGCGATGATATTCTGAGGAAGGCGATGAAGATCCACGGAGTTCTTCTGAAGTTTCTGGGTGATGTGCTTGGTGTTGATGATTCTGATGCAGATTAACGAAAAAATCGAATGATGATCGGTCGAAGTTATGAAAACTTGGACGGATTTGGATGGAAAATATCTGGAAACAGAATACTGATGAATGTGAATCGGAGGAGGAAGAAGAAGATTAAAGGTGTTTGATGGGATTTTCTGGAAAAATCCAGATTCCGGCGAGTTGGCGGTGGTCGGAGACAGTTGAGGCCACCGGAGACGATCGGTTATGGTGGCCGCCGGCAGCTTTGCATGGCCGGCGATGAGGAGCTCAGGCGAGGGGCAGGTGGCAGAGGGAAGTGATGAGGGGGTTACACGTGGTGGGGGAGAGAGAGAAGGGAAGTGGAAACGTGGCAAGCATGCAAGATCAGAGAGAGAGTGAGGTGGGGAACCCTTGGCTGCACGCGTGGCAGACTATTTATTGGACATGTGGCGCTCTGACTTGGACTCTGACTCTGGGCTTCAGTGGATAATGGGCCCATTTGGATTAATTTCTGGCTTAAACATGATTAACTCTTAAAACGTAATTACTGAAACAAAACAAAATTAAAATCTGGAAACATAATTAACTGCTAAACGAAAATTAAAAACTAAAACCTGATATTAAACCTGAAACAAAATTAAAAATAAATCCTAATTAACTCTAAAAATCCAAATTAATCATAATGCATCTATTAAAAGGAAAATTAAAAAGGTAAACTCCTAATTAAAAGAAAATTTTAATATCTAAAAAAAACTAATTAATTCTGAAAAACAAAACACTAAACTTTTAATATCTAAAAAAAAAAAAATTTTTTAAAACCCTAATTAATTCTAAAAAAATACAAATAAAAATCTAAAAAACATTTTAATTTTTTTTTAAATCTAAACTATTAACACATTTTTTTTAAAACAAATCTAATCTAAAGAAAACCATACTATCTACTTATTATTTTTTTTACTATTCTATTAAAAGAAAAATGATAATATCTATTAAAACTAATAAAAGAAAATATCTAAAATTTGTTAAAAATTGTAATATCTAAAAAAGCTATTAATTTCTAAAAATGAAAAGAAAATTTATTTAAATTCTAAAAATATTAAAAAAAAACTCTATTAAATCCAGAAAAATCCATTAAATGCATTAAAATTCAAAAAAAAATGACAGGAAAAGCCTAAAAATGCCAGGAAGCCGATTAAATCGAATAAAACCCCATTACGCGGCCGTAACGGAATCTGGGCACCGAGATGATCTGAAAACACGGGAGATGAGCACCAATTCTCAGCAGACTTTTATTCTGACTGACCTGTACTGCCTGAAACGCCAGGGGCTGTAATCCTGATAAAAATCAATCCTGATTGATAAAAATGCACTGCATGCCGTATGCAAATGCGAATGCAAAAGGTATCGAAACATAAACCAGATATGGAAACCAGTTGGTCAAATTTTAGGGTGCAACAGCTGCCCCTATTCAAGCGGCTTGGACCCGACTGGGTGAAGAGCGAACGACCTTCAAACATTCGAGGTACGAGACAGTTGAATACCACAGTAAACCCGAAAATTTGCCAACCGCAGAGATAAACGGCACCACTGCTCGGGGAACGACGTTCGTATGATTATTACGGTAGCAACCGGTCAGCCGTCTGTGAATAACTTTGATTTTGACTATCGCCACCCGTGTAACACCACAGGTACTGAACTATCTTTGCAACAACACTTTTGTCCACAATTGGACTAACCTCGTCAACACAGGACGAGAAACAAATTCATCCACATGAGTAAAGATCCCATCATCACAGGAAAATTTATTCACAATTGCCCTTAAATTTCGTCACCACGAAGAGCCATAAATTCGTCATTACGAGGAAATCCTATCGTCATAGGAATACAACTTGCCCTCATTAGTACTTTTCAAATTTGTCCTCCACAGAACTCCATATTCCATCATCATGGAGAAACAAAACTTGCCGACTCCACTGGGGATGGGCTATCAGCATCTTGTCAACACAAGGGAAACAAGTTCATCAACATGAATAGATCCTATCATCATAGGCAATAGAGTTTTTTTTTACGTCTTATTACCACAAGAACTCCCATTAACATAAAGATAACTCGTCCACGTCAGGACTCACGTCTCGTCAACACGAGGGAAATAGATTCATCAACATGAATAAATCCTATCATCATATGAGTACCTTTCTTATACCTCTTTGAACTCACATTTCGTCAACACGAAGAAATCCTATCCACATAATCATAAATTGTCCTCGTCAGGACGCACATTCTGTCAACCCAGAGAGAGTGATCCGTCAACACGAATAAATCTTATCAGCATAGGCGTAGATTGTCCTCATCAGGACTCCATATCCCGTCATCACGGAGAGAGCAATTCGTCAACACGAATAAATCCTATCATCATAGGCATAAATCGTCCTCATCAGGACTCCATATTCCGTCAACACGGAGAAATAGTTTGTCAATACGAATAAATCCTATCAGCATAGGCATAAATTGTCCTCATCAGGACTCGATATTCCGTCAACACGGAGAAATCAAGTTTTGTCCTCAACAGGACTCCATATTCCAACATCATGGAGAGATCAAACTTCGTCCTCAACCGGACTCCATATTCCATCATCATGGAGAAATCAAACTTCGTCCTCAACAGGACTCCATATTCCATCATCATGGAGAAATCCCATCAACATAGGCGTAATTTGTCCTCATCAGGACGCCATATTCCGTCAACACAGAGGAAATAATTCGTCAACACGAATAAGTTCTATCAACATAGCTGAAGACATTCTGAAAACCAATGCCCGTCACCCGTTCTGACAACAAGCGACCACTTCTGCAATTTTGATGCATGGAACCCTGAGATGCTACTGCCGCAATAAACTTGATAAAACAGTCCGCTGATCGGACACGAGAAAACCTCAATCAGTAACTCTGTGGGGATGGAAATAAACTGAATCACATCATCATATGCTTCACATCAAGACTTTGATTGTCTGAAAAGACCTCTGAGCTTTAGAACTCCATACTCCTGTTGAGAAAACACACCTGAAAGCAAAAGGTTAACCAACCTGGCTTATGTTTCAAAATGCGTAGGTTTGACGATGGCGTAATGCTCCATACAACATGGAAATGCTACGCATTTTCTAGGTGGATGCAGACATGATAATGCATGCAAATGCAAATGCAGGTTCGAACTGCTGGGATAGCCCTGATAAGCTCGCTTCATCACGGATGTTGAGGGCAAATACCACCCTGCTGGGGAGTGAACGGGTGTCACCAAGCCTTCTGGAAAAATAAATGCCAGAACACACAACCAACTCTGCCGGGGAGAGCTTTAAACCTTCAATTTCCCCTGGGAGGAAAGAAAACACTTGCTGAAAAGAGAACTCCGTTGGGGACGAAACGACTCTCTTGGGGAATATACTGACTCCGCTAGGGGGAGTAAATGACCCTACTGGGAAGGGAATCTCTACTGGGGAGAGTAGACTGTCTGAGTACAGCTCACAAGTTTGGAAATATTAGTCTTCTGGGGCTAAACCACCCTGCTCGGGATAGGGAATCCCTCTGGGGAGCACCACACTATCTGAATACAGCCTACAATTTTGGAATCACCAAAATTTGCTAAGGGTAAACGACCTTACTGGAGAATATCCTTCGGATAAGCTGCGACTAGCTGGGGAATTTGATACTTCTTCAGTAAGGAACATTGTCATCTTAGCTTCAGGGAATGAAGTGCGACCTGCATGGGGATTCACTTCGCATAACGATCAAGTCTTTTCGTTACGAGCCTCTGGTTAGGACTGCAATCTCCTGATCGTCCACCTCATATGGGCAAGAACCCTGCAACACCACAAACGAGACAAGACAAGTCTATACAACCAAATCTATTCAGGTTAGCGTTAGTGACATCATCTTCAGTTAATTCGAAGTTTTAGCAATTATTGGCAATGGCTAGCAACGTTATGCACTTGCTAGTTTTATTAAAACATTGGCGCTTTTCACATACGAAACAGTAAAGAACAAGCATCAAATACTGAATAACATGTTTTATTAATTGGGCCCCTGAATGGGCAGAGTTTTATACACTGGATGTAACTCCTGAAAAGAGGAAGTTACACACAACAAACATACAAGTATGCACAGGAAGCATAAATACGGTGACAAATCAAATTTGCACATATGTCGGCAACGTGATGCAGACAAACATCATGAGTTGATCCTCCTATGACTCGCCTGACTCTAGCGCTTTCCCGGTATTCAAACTTCCGAAGAGATTGTATCTGATAATCGAATCCCTAAATATTCTCCCAACCACCAAGCAATGCAACATCAAATCCGGACCGCAGTCATTTGCCTTTCAAATCCCTAACTTTTGTGTGAACCGCGCTTTGCGGGTTTTCAGTTCACCGGGATACCCTTTTTTGCCGAAGCCGCCCAGTGTAGGTTTTCAATTTCGCGGGTGTACATTTTCTTCAATTTTATCCCTAATTTTTGCCCGAACCTTTTTATTCTGTTTTTTGGTTCGCCAGGATGCCCCATTTTTGCCTGGACTCTCTTTTTTCTGTCCAGCGGGTCGATTTCAAGCAAAGTATTTTTTAACTGCGTCCGAATTTACAAGCGACGTAAAGTCTTCACCGTCCATGGTGGAAAACAATAAAGCTCCTCCTGAAAAGACTTTTCTGATAACGTATGGCCCTTCGTAGTTGGGGGTCCACTTGCCCCTGCGATCTGTCTGTGGCGGGAGAATCCTCTTCAGTACAAGGTCGCCCGTCTGAAAGCTCCGAGGATGTATCTTCTTATCATACGCTTTCTTCATCCGGCTCTGGGACAACCGACCGTATGCTAGAGAAGCTAGCCTCTTCTCATCCATTAAACTCAGCTGGTTCAATCTGTCTTTTACCCATTCTGCCTCCTCGAGTTGGACATCTCGTAATACCCTCAGGGAAGGAATCTCAACTTCCAGTGGTAACACTGCTTCCATTCCGTATGCCAACGAGAACGGGGTCGCCCCGGTTGATGTGCATACCATCGTACGATAACCGTGCAAAGCGAAAGGGAGCATCTCATGCCAGTCCTTATAGGTCACCACCATCTTCTGAACAATCTTCTTTATGTTCTTATTGGCCGCTTCGACAGCGCCATTCATCTTGGGTCGGTAAGGAGAAGAGTTGTGATGTTCGATCTTAAAACACTGACACAACTCCTTCATCATCTTGTTATTTAAGTTCGAACAGTTGTCGGTAATTATCCGCTCGGGGATTCCATATCTGCAAATGATATCTCGTTTGATAATCCTGGCTACCACCTGCTTGGTCATATTTACATATGATGCCGCTTCCACCCACTTGGTAAAATAATCAATTGCTACCAAAATGAAATGGTGTCCGTTAGATGTCGTCGGCTCAATCTTTCCAATCATATCAACTCCCCACATCGAGAATGGCCACGGTGATGACATCATGTTCAGAGGACTTGGAGGCACATGGATCTTATCCGCATAAATCTGGAATTTATGACACCTCTTCGCAAACTTGAAACAGTCAGTTTCCATAGTTAGCCAGTAATAACCTGCCCGCAGCAGCTTTCTCGTCATAGCATGCCCACCAGCATGTGTACTGAATGTACCCTCGTGTATTTCCTCCATAAGCAACTTCACCTCTTTCTCATCAACACAACGTAGCAACACCAAGTCGTGGTTTCTCTTGTACAGGACACCATCCGGATTCAGATAGAAATTACCAGCCAATCTCCTGAGAGTCTTCTGATCGTGACTGGATGCCCCAGCCGGATACTCCTTGTTCTTCAGGAAATTCTGGATATCAAAATACCAGGGTTTATCATCGGATGCTTCATCAATGGCAAATACAAAGGCGGGTCTGTCAAGCCGAGAGATAATAATTCTGGGAGCCTCGTTCCAGAAGTTGACTTTATACATGGAAGACAATGTGGCCAGGGCGTCAACCATCTGATTTTCGGCTCTCGGCACATGATGCAATTCAACCTTGTCAAAGAAAGGCAACAATCTCCTCGCATAATTCATGTATGGTATCAAATTGGGCATACGTGTCTCACATTCTCCTTTTATTTGATTCACTACCAGAGCTGAGTCTCCGTATACATCCAGATTTTTGATTCGCAAATCAATGGCTTCTTCAAGACCCATGATGCAAGCTTCGTATTCGGCTTCATTATTGGTAACCGGAAAGGTCAATCGAGCAGTAAAGGGGATGTGCGACCCCTGAGGAGTGGTGATAATTGCACCTATTCCGCTACCATAAGAATTTACAGCTCCGTCAAAGATCAACTGCCATTTGGAATCCGTCTTTGGCCCTTCATCCGGCAACGGTTCTTCCCAATCTTTCATCTTCAGGTATATGATATCCTCGTCAGGAAAATCAAACCTCATCGATTGGTAGTCCTCAATAGGCTGCTCAGCAAGATATTCCGATAACACGCTCCCCTTTATAGCCTTCTGTGAAACATACTGGATGTCATATTCGGTCAAAACCATCTGCCAACGGGCAATTCTCCCAGATAGGGCCTGCTTTTCAAATACGTATTTGATAGGATCCATCTTCGAGATGAGCATGGTTGTATGATTCAACATGTACTGCCTCAAACGCTTGGCGGCCCAGGCTAGCGCACATCAAGTTTTTTCGAGCATTGAGTACCGAGATTCGCAGTCAGTAAACTTCTTACTCAGGTAGTATATCGCATGCTCTTTACGCCCCGTCTCGTCATGTTGACCGAGAACACAACCCATACTCCCCTCAAGAACCGTCAAATACATAATCAAGGGTCTCCCTGCCACTGGAGGTATCAAAATAGGAGGCTCCTGCAAATACTGTTTTATTTTATCGAACGCCTTTTGGCAATTGTCATTCCATGTTACAGCCTGGTCTTTTTTCAACAGCTTGAATAACGGCTCACACGTAGCTGTTAGGTGAGATATGAACCGAGCGATGTAGTTCAATCTCCCTAAAAACCCGCGCACCTCCTTTTCTGTTTTAGGCATCAGCATTTCTTGTATTGCTTTTATTTTCGCAGGATCAACCTCTATTCCTTTTTCGCTTACAATAAACCCCAGCAGTTTACCCGATCTCACCCCGAAGGTGCATTTGTTAGGGTTCAGTCTCATCCTGAACTTCCTAAGCCTCTTGAATAACTTCAGCAGATTCACCAAATGTTCTTCCTCCGTCTGGGATTTGGCAATCATATCATCAACATAAACCTCGATCTCTTTATGCATCATGTCATGAAAGAGAGTCATCATTGCACGCTGATACGTTGCCCCAGCATTCTTTAATCCGAAGGGCATCACATTGTAACAAAATGTTCCCCAAGGCGTAATGAAGGTAGTCTTCTCCATGTCTTCTGGCGCCATTTTAATCTGATTATAGCCCGAGAAGCCATCCATGAAGGAGAATACGGAGAATTGAGCGATGTTATCAACCAGCACATCGATGTGAGGAAGTGGAAAATCATCTTTCGGGCTCGCTTTGTTCAAATCACGGTAATCTACGCACATCCTCACTTTACCGTCTTTCTTTGGCACTAGCACAATATTAGCGACCCATGAGGGATATTTGGTAACAGCCAGGAAACCAGCATCTCACTGTTTTTGAACTTCTTCCTTAATCTTCACAACCATGTCCGGTCTAGTTCTTCAGAGCTTCTGCTTAACCGGCGGGCATTCTTTTTTTAGCGGCAGACGGTGCACAACCATATCTGTATCCATCCCAGGCATGTCTTCATATGACCAAGCAAAAATATCGCTGTACTCTTTGAGCATTTCAACCAATCTTCGCTTGACGTCGCTCTGCAGCGCGGCCCATATACGGATGTTCCTTTCAACCCCTTCCGACCCCAGATTGACGATTTCAATGACCTCCTCATGAGGCAGAATGATTCGTTCTTCTTGTTTTACCAACCAAGACAACTCTTCTGGAACGTCGCCATCTTCAACAATCTCTTCTTCGGTCTGAAATACCGGGTGCTCAAAGTCGAAGTGAGTCATAGGCGGTTCATAGATGTCGTCTGAAATAGTAATCCTGAAAAGGAAATGGTTAAATGCTTCAAAATACATACAAAGCGAATAACCATGTTGCCATTTTGTTGTAAAAAATAAAAACAGGAAAAACAGAGATCACAACATTTGTTCATGAAAAACGCCTTTTATTTAACAATTAAACAGTGCAATGTACATAACAGAACAACCCTAAGCAAAATCACGATGCCCTGGGTAGGACACCGGATTGTTCAACAATTAAGAAAACAAAGTATTACTGTTTAGTTGTCACAGGAACAGTCTCCTGAATAGACCAATTGCAAAGCCTTTGTCCTGGCACGCTCGGCTGAATCCAGGCGTCCATGTCGCAGTCACTGTCTCCTTCTTCGGAATCTGAAACAGCGTTGATGGTCTCGTGATATACTCCGCTAGCCGTGATCGTTATTGGTCCTTTGAACCGGGGTGCCCCTGCAGCAGGGGTTGATGATGAAGGTTGATATCCCAGCCCAAATCTGTCCATTTTCACGGGAATATCCAGATCCTTGCCCCAGCCCTTGGTCTCGCCGGTCTTACCTAGAGCCTGAGCCTCCTTGTATGACGATATTGCAACCTCTGATGCTTTACTCGGCCCTGAAACCTTGTCTTTGATGCGCAACCCTTCAAAGGCTTGACAGGGTGTCTCATGAATCTCGCCGTCGACTTCCACGTACTTGAATGACGACAGATGGCTGACCAATATATCCTCCTCACCACAAACTGTAACCACACTGTCCCCTACCATGTACTTCAGCTTTTGGTGCAAGGTAGATGTGACTGCCCCAGCACCGTGGATCCATGGTCGTCCGAGAAGACATCTATATGCGGGCTGGATGTCCATAATGTAAAATTCAGTTTCAAAAATCTCCGGCCCCACCTGCAGAGGCAAAGTTATGGATCCGAAGACTGACCTCCGTGTACCATCAAATGCCCTGACCACCAAGTCACTAGACATACAAATGATCCCCCTGATGTCCAATTTCATCATTGCTTTCTTTGGCAGCACGTTCAAGGAAGACTCGGTATCTACCAGCACGTGGGACATGACTACGCCCCTGCATTCAACTGAGACGTGCAACGCCATATTATGCTATCTTCCCCTCGGGGTTAAATCAAAATCCGTAAATCCCGAGCTATGGCCTGCATTCACGTGCGCCATTACCCCCTCCAACTGATTCACAGAGACATCTTGGGGTACAAACGACGTATCCAAAATTTTCAATAGTGCATTCCTATGGGCTTCGGAACACAATAACAACGACAGTATGGATATCTTCGACGGCGTTTGTTGAAGGTGCTCAACAATTTTATAATCACTCTTACGGATAAGGCGCATAAACTCTTCTACATCCTTCAGTGCCGTTTCTTTTTCATTCCTCTGCACAGGAACCTCCTCATTCACCTTTCCTTTACCTTTTGCCAATCATTCAGCTTCTACCTCAGGCGATATAAAAATTATCCCGCTCCTTGTCATCCCTCCGGTCCCGACGACATTGTCTACAATCTCAGCTGGCTGTTTACTGATATCAAGTTTCTCCCCATCACAGTATGCTTCCAGCCCATAAGTCCATGGTACCGCCTTAGTGCTCTCATAAGGGATTGGCCCTGCCTTCGTAATAGTGATCGATGGTCGTCTGGCTGGCGCCGTTATAGTTATCGTTTTTCGGGGAATTGTCACCGTAGCAACATCAATTTGCTCATCAGCTAATACTTCTGCAGGTTTCTCAACTGTTGTTCTGTCGAATTACAACGTGCCTTCATCTATCAAGCTCTGAATACCCTTCTTCAATTCAGCACAACCCCCAGCTTGGGTCCAACATTCTAGACAAAATTCATCGCAGCCCGGATATACACCTCCTTTCAATAACCTGCTCTTTATCTCACATAATGGCGTCTTCAGTTTATCAACATTCATGATCAGATTCAAACCCTCCTCAGTCAAAATAGCATTTGCCCCATGGTTGGGCATTGGCTGCTGTACTATATTTGGACCTGCTCGTCCAAAATTTATGGCCTTGCTGTCTAGTAGATCTTGAACTTTATGCTTAAACGCATGACAGGCCTCTATGTCATGCCCGGGTGCCCTGGAGTGGAAGTCACAGTGTTTGTTAACATCGTACCCATAAGGAAGGGTCGGTCCCGTGGGTAGAGCCAACGTCCTTTTTTCAACTAAATTCAGCCCCAACAATGTCTGAAAGAGTTCCGCGTACGTGGAAGGAGGCGCTTCAAACACTCGTTTCGGCTTCGCATTCGGAAATCTTCTTTGGCCAGCATTCTGCCCCTGCTGTTGTTGTGGTTGCTGCTGTGGTTGCTGCTGTTGTGGTATTGGTTGTTGATGAAATGGAATTGTGACACTTGCCACTTGTTGCGGATGATTTTACTGATTCCGTCCTCTGCCCCGGCCTCGGCCTCGGCCTCCGAATACTGCACTTGTGTCGCCCTGACGGCGACCACCGAAAGCTTTTCTATTACTTCCAGCTGAAGTGGATTCCTCAGCTTGGAATCTCCCCATTTTGATATTACTTTCAATCTTCTCGCCCATCAAGATTAGATCCGAGAAACTGCCCAAGGAAGCAGGAAACAACTTATCATAAAACATACCGGTGAACGTTCCTATGAACATGTCATTCATCTCCTTCTCAACCAAAGGAGGATGAACCCTTGCAGCCATGTCGCGCCACCTTTGCGTATATTCTTTGAAACTCTCATCTTTCTTCTGTGACAACCCCTGTAACTGGACCCGGTTTGGTGCCAAGTCACTGTTGTACTTATAATGAGTCACAAACGCTTTAGCCAGTTGCTTCCATGTCTTTATCTGAGTAGGCTCCAACCCCATGTACCATTCAAGGGAAGGACCAGACAAGTTGTCTTGAAAGAAATGCATCAGCATTCTCTCATCATTCGAGTAAGCGGACATCCGTCTGTAGTATGACCGCACATGCACCTTCGGACAGGTATCTCCCTTATATTTGTCAAATGTGGGAGCTTTAAACTTCAGCGGTACCCTCAGGCCAGGCACCAAACCCATAATGGTCATATCTAAACCAACAGCACTTTGATTCACAACACCTTTCATCTGCTCCTCGAGCATCTTGATTCGCTGAGTGTTGTCTACAGGACCTTCAAAACCTCTACCAGAGAAAGCATCCTCTTGTTGGTCTTCCATCCAATTACCATTCTCGTTTCCGTACCCATCATACCCGTTGTTACGACCAAGTCTAGTTTGATTCATCACAGGGCCCCGTCCCCTGTTACCATACCCTTGAGCGACCCCGGCAGGTCCAAAAGGCATCATTCCAGCACCATTTCCGTTACCGAATCCACCATAGCCCTGATTGGCATTACCAAATCCATCATGTCTGAAACCCGGAGCGTTGAAGCCAAACTTCCCATCCTGGTTAGCATAATCAAACCCCTGGTCGTTATAGCCAAATCCGTTGTTACCGAAGCCATTACCTCCATTGTTATCACCGCCCAGATTGGCGTCTCCGAATCCAATGTTTTTAATGACAGTTTCGTTACCCATCCCTGTATTACCATTCCCGGCGCCAGCGCCATTGTTCATGTTCACAGCAGGTATATTCACCACAGGTGGAGCTACAGGTGTAGGAGTACCATCCCCGTGAATGGTGTCAACAACTACAGAATTGTGGTCTTCGTTTCCATGCCCAACATTTCTCGCCAGTAATGGCTGCACCAAAGTTTGCAAGTTTTCCTGCCCTTTCACAATTGTCTCCATCGTCTGCATGAACAGCGCCAGCTTCTCACGCATGTCCTACATCTCGCTCTGCACCTGGTCCATAACTCTTTTGCAGTTGGTACGAGTAGAGTATCGGTGATGACGTTGACTTTCAATTCTGGAAAAACCTGGATAATGCAGGACATGAGATACAGTTCAATAATCACCTGTAATGCAATATGAATGTGTATGCAAATGCAACATGTCTCTGTACATTAGGGAATATCACTCCCCAATTCTAGTGCTAATGTGCCAGTGCGGTGACAGTGACAGTAATAAGAAGCTCGGAACCCAATCATAGAAAAACATCTCATACATTCCAGAAAATCCCATCAAGTCAGGAATACAATATCAATGAGTGTACAATAAGAAGGCATGACCTCAACCAACAATCCTGGTGATGGCCAGCACAATGCAAATAAAGCATACACATCAATACATGAAATAGTCAAGTGCAACCATACGCCTGGTACTCCTCCAATAATCTCTTAGTCTCAGGATGATTTGGTCGAGTAAGCGAACCCTCGACAAGTAGATCTCTTCGCCTGAGAACACGTCGTGAATCACCAACGGATTCCTCCCATGCCCCTTCTCCAAAGCGATCCTCTAACTTCCATTTCTGAGACACCGCCTCCTTCTTGCACTCGATGGCTTTGTTCAATGAGTTCTGAAGACTATATCTCGTCATAACCTCCTCTTCATACTTTCTCTTGCTAGCCTTCAACTGATCTTCGAGCTCAGAAATTTGCTGCTTCAATTTGTCTTCCCTCTTTTTGTTGTTGGTTAGCGTAGCATTCCACGTTTTGTTGCACGAAGAGATTTCCCGGTAGGCGGCATCGAGTGACTTCTTCTTGGACTCTAACATATCATGAGAGCTTCTGAATTCTTTTCCCAGGCGTTCACACTTCTTTTTCTCTTCTGTCAGTTCAACACCTAGCCTGTTTACCAACTCAGTCTGCTGTTGGAGGGAATACACAGCTTTGTTCTTCTCACTCCGGATCTGAGCCAATTCCTTCTCTAACTCTTCATTGATCTTTATCAAGTCTTCTTTTTCTTTCACAACCCACTCATAGACCTCAATAGCTACAGTAGTCGGTTCCCTAACTGGAATGGGAACAGGACGTGATGCTGCTGGAAAAGGCATCTGCACCTGTCTTACCCTCTCTTGAATCCACGTCTTGTAAGGCATATAGGCTTGACAATCATTCTTGCCTAGCAATGGTTTTCCTCTTCTGCAGATATGATTCTAAGCGTGCTGAAGGTTGGCCAATAATTCCCCACTCAGGTCACCAGTGAAATACAGAGATTCCTGTATTTCTTCTTCCTTCGGTGGACTCTTCAAAGCATACCCAAACTGTCGAATCAACAAAAATGGGTTGTAATTAATACCTCCCTTCCTTCCAATCAAAGGAACATTGGGAAACCCGGCGCAACTGAAGATAATCTCTGACCCCAATAAGTCTCTATCGAACCAGACAATGTCTTCTAAAGAAAGCCCCATTAGACGCCCAGACCATTCAGTTGTATGTGCAGACTCAACAAAAGGACCCTTCTTGGGCAAATGGCTCTCAAACCACATATTCAGCAACGGTACACAACAATGGACATTTTCCCCCTTCTGTTTTCATTCTTATAATGCAAGGAATGATAGAAATCTCTAATCAAGGTAGGCACCAGGTTGCCTGCAGCAAACAAGTGGAACGCATCCAAATCAACGAACTCAGGCAGATTAGGGAATAGAATAATCCCATAGATGCACAAGGCAAGAACAGCGTTAAACACAATCCAGCAGCCACTTTTGGCATATTCTTGAGCTTTTCCAACCAAAAACTTGAGAGAGAAACCAGAAGCTCCATGCCAAGAAGTCACTAACAGCTCTGCAAGATCCATATGCAAGGGAACAACTAAGTCTTCCAGCTTAGGCTTAGCATCACAGTGAATGAAAGGCACTCTGTTTTGGACCGGCAATCCTAGAAACTCAGCGTACTCCTCCATGGTCGGAGCCAAAATGAAGTCCTGGAACATAAAACACCTCAAGGAGGGATCATATAACTGCATCAGTGTGTATAACCCATTCAGCTCATATGTAGTTGGTCTGCAAACCAAATTGAGTAGCTTCCCATAACTCTTTCTAAAACTTCTCCTCACATCATCGTCAGCTAGGGAAATCAGACCCAATAGAGAAGTCACATCAGGGGTAGGCAACTTATACGCAACAGTCTTCCTCAAAGTACTCATAATAACAGATAGAAGTCCGAAGCACTAGAATCGGGAAGTATGAAAATGCACCTGCAGCACAGACACACGTTAATGATATGCACATGATGATGCAAACAATGCAATATGCAAGCAATGCAACAAGGGATCACGTGCCCCTGGATGAGAAATCCAATCCACAATATTGGCCTCAAATAGACCCACAAACTGCTCGAGACCATCCACAATGCTCCAACCTGGTCTCTGACAGACCCAATAATACTGTCTTCAAATATCAACACCACTGAATCTCAATCAAGAAAACCGGTAATCTGGAGGTCAAGTTACCTGCATGCCCTAACCCCTCTCATAGGTAGGTGTCCTAATAACTGACACAAGGTACGACATCCTATGCGGTCATTGGCGTCACAGACTTTCAAGACTGATGATACGATACCCAGAAAGTGTGGCATCATCATGTCCTGAAGAGGCCTCACTTAGCCAACTTCCAAATGATCGGTCCCCGGAGTCGACAATCCAACTAACCCACAACCCCCTCAACCCAAAGGGTTGAAAAAGAAGTCAACCAGAAGAACCTCGTCCGAGCGTGGATTTCATGAGACACTAGTGCCTGCAAAGCAAGCAGGCGCCCACTAATTTCCACTCTAATTCTAGGTGCACTCAAGCCCAGGTCCGACTTATCTCTCAATCATGGATCCCTTTCATACCCACAGCAATAATAACAATAATATAATGCTGAATGTAAAATATAGAAACGTAAATCCGTACAAAATCCACGACGGGAAAACAAGCGCTAGGATTGACTCGCGTAGGGAACCGTTGGAGTCCCCAGCAGAGTCGCCAGCTGTCGCTACTGTGAAAATCGGCGCCGGCTGAACAGAAGAGTCTCCACCGTGCGTTATTTATCCCAAAGGAGGGAAAGGAAACGCTCAGAGTAAACCTACCGCAAAGACGGGAAAGGAATGGTCATCGCAACCAAATCCTGGATTCGGGAGTCGGTTACGCAAGGGGAAGGTATTAGCACCCCTCACGTCCGTCGTACTCGACGGGATCCACGCTTGTTTTCTAGTACGAATTGTTATTCTATCTATTCTACAGGTTTGGGGTTAAAAGAAAATAAAATGACTCGGCAAATTATCACCCTAATGTTCTCTAATCAAACTAATCAAAATTAATCCACAAAAATATGAAATAAATCTCTAAAGGAACTTAATGCTCTAAACTAGCTAGCACAAGAAGAATGGGATCAAAATATGATTTTAAATGACTAAACAAAATTCATCAAAATATATGTACAAACAATATGAAAATAAAAGCACTTAAAATGTAAAAATCACCATAAAATGGAAAAAACCTAAAAATATATTTTTAATTTTTCACAATATACTTGAGACAATTATTTAAATGTGGGAAAAAAATCCCATATTAAAATGATGATTTTTGATTTTATATGATTTATTTGGTAAACTAAACAAACTAAAAGAATTAAAAAGAAAATCAAATGAAATATACAAGGGGGTGGCAAGAGCAATTCAATATAGTTCAGAATATACAACTGGGCCCAGGAGGGGGTGTGCTCAGCAATGCGCTGGGCCCAGTCCACCAATTCAGAAGAACAACAACACAAATAATCCAGGGGGGTGCTAACAGCACATAATTCGCTGGTATCTGACTTGGGCCTTCCAACGGGGGGGTGCTAACAGCAATGGGGTTAGGCCCATATTTTGTTTCAGACAACAAAACGAAGGGGGCGTAGATAGTGAATAATTGCTCACAATTCCCGTTTGGGCCCTCAATGGGGGTGCGGGTAGCAATTACTGCTAGGCCCAAACACATTCAAACCAAGGGGGAGGGGGTACGACTGAAAATAGAGGGAGTATGACTCAAAAATCTGCAATTTGGGCCTAAGCCCGGGATCCACACTCACAATCAACAAAACCCTAAAAAACTCCTAATACTCCTTCCAACCTGAATACTGTTCACCTCCTCCAACCTGCAACCCTAACGACGCCCTCATGAACTCTCTCCAAAACCAGCGATTCCTTTCACCCAGATTCCAAAAGAAACACTCATCAATCTAATACCTCACCCATCATACTTCAATTCAAACCAAGCCTCACTCACACTCGTCTCACCAGAACTCACCTACTCAACCTAACAGTCACAAAACAAAACCCTAATCAACCATGAAAGCTTATGAGTTAGAGAAGGAAGATGAACCTGGATATCTTGATGAGGAAGATGGATGCTGAAGAACGACGGGGAAGACGATGCTCCAGATGCGCGAGGAGTTACGAATCAAAGACGATCAGAGGCGTTGGAGGATCCTTGAAGACGAAAGGATCGGCGAAGATCTACACTAAAACAAGAGATCTGGTGGAAGTTCTTGAGATTTTGGAGGATCGGTATGCAACTCGTCGAAGGAATCTGGAAACCACTGAAGAAGGTTGCAGAAATGATGAACGTATCTGGAAAAATACACGAACCACGTTGAAGGTTGCAAAGCGTTCTTGATGAAAGACGAAGGTTTCTGGAAAACGATTCAAGAACACGATGATATTCTGAGGAAGACGATGAAGATCCACAGAGTTCTTCTGAAGTTTCTGGGTGATGTGCTTGGTGTTGATGATTCTGATGCAGATTAACGAAAAAATCGAATGATGATCGGTCGAAGTTATGAAAACTTGGATGGAAAATATCTGGAAACAGAATACTGATGAATGTGAATCGGAGGAGGAAGAAGAAGATTGAAGGTGTTTGAAGGGATTTTCTGGAAAAATCCAGATTCCGGCGAGTTGGCGGTGGTCGGAGACAGTTGAGGTCACCGAAGACGATCGGTTATGGTGGCCGCCGGCAACTTTGCATGGCCAGCGGTGAGGAGCTCAGGCGAGGGGCAGGTGGCAGATGGAAGTGATAAGGGGGTTACACGTGGTGGGGGAGAGAGAGAAGGGAAGTGGAAACGTGGCAAGCATGCAAGATCAGAGAGAGAGTGAGGTGGGGAACCCTTGGCTGCACGCGTGGCAGACTATTTATTGGACATGTGGCGCTCTGACTTGGACTCTGACTCTGGGCTTCAGTGGATAATGGGCCCATTTGGATTAATTTCTGGCTTAAACATGATTAACTCTTAAAACGTAATTACTGAAACAAAACAAAATTAAAATCTGGAAACCTAACTAACTCCTAAACGAAAATTAAAAACTAAAACCTGATATTAAACCTAATTAAACCTGAAACAAAATTAAAAATAAATCCTAATTAACTCTAAAAATCCAAATTAATCCTAATGCATCTATTAAAAGGAAAATTAAAAAGATAAACTCCTAATTAAAAGAAAGTTTTAATATCTAAAAAAAACTAATTAATTCTGAAAAACAAAACACTAAACTTTTAATATCTAAAAAAAAAATTTTAAAACCCTAATTAATTCTAAAAAAATACAAATAAAAATCTAAAAAACATTTTAATTTTTTTTAAAATCTAAACTATTAACACATTTTTTTTTAAAAACAAATCTAATCTAAAGAAAACCATACTATCTACTTATTATTTTTTTTACTATTCTATTAAAAGAAAAATGATAATATCTATTAAAACTAATAAAAGAAAATATCTAAAATTTGTTAAAAATTGTAATATCTAAAAAATCTATTAATTTCTAAAAATGAAAAGAAAATTTATTTAAATTCTAAAAATATTAAAAAAAAACTCTGTTAAATCCAGAAAAATCCATTAAATGCATTAAAATTAAAAAAAAAATGACAGAAAAAGCCTAAAAATGCCAGGAAGCCGATTAAATCGAATAAAACCCCATTACGCAGTCGTAACAGAATCCGGGCACCGAGATGATCTGAAAACACGGGAGATGAGCACCAATTCTCAGCAGACTTTTATTCTGACTGGCCTGTACTGCCTGAAACGCCAGGGGCTGTAATCCTGATAAAAATCAATCCTGGTTGATAAAAATGCACTGCATGCCGTATGCGAATGCGAATGCAAAAGGTATCGCAACATAAACCAGATATGGAAACCGGTTGGTCAAATTTTAGGGTGCAACAATATGCAATGGTATGCAAATGATAGAACTATGCAAATGATAATGCAATGAAACATAAACCAAGTAAAAGATGTTGAGCAAATTTTGGGGTGCAACAGCTTCCCTTATTCAAACGGCTTGGACCCGACTGGGTAAAGAGCGAACGACCTTCAAATAATCGAGGTAAAAGACGGGTGAATACCAAGAAACCCGAAAATTTGCCAACTGCAGACACGAACTGTAAAAACTGCCTGGTGAACAACATCCGTTGTGCTGAACCCAGTTGTTACGGCAACAACTGATCAATCTTCTAATAAAACTTTTGATTTCAATGTTAACTCCCTGTGTGACGCCACAGGCATCGAATTAACTTTACGAGAAAAAATTCCGTCCACAACGGGACTAAACTTCGTCAACACGAGGAAGGACTCCCTCAACATGGGTACAATTCCGTCTATAATTGGAATAACGATCTCTGTCAGTCACAGGTAACAACTCCACTGGGGATAATCCATCGATTACGGATAATAACTCCGTCCACATGGGTAGCAATCAGTGTCAACACAGGTGCAAATCACTAGCAATCGCAGGTAACAAACTTTTCTGACGCTTTTACTGGGGAAACAACTCTACCAACAACACAGGGAAATAACTTTGGCGACTTCCACTGAGGAAATAGTTTTATCAACAAATAAGGAATAACTCTGCCAACAACACAGGAAAATAACTCCGTCACCACTACGGGAAAATGACTCTGCCAAATACAGGAAAATAACTCCGTCACCACTACGGGAAAATAACTCTGTCCAACACAGGAAAATAAATCCGCCATCATTACGGGAAATAACTCTATCTGATACAGGAAAATAACTCCGTCACCACTACGGGAAATAACTTTGTCCGATACAGGAAGATAACTCCGTCACCACTACGGGAAATAACTCTGTCCGATACAGGAAAATAACTCCGTCACCACTACGGGAAATAACTCTGTCCGATACAGGAAAATAACTCCGTCACCACTACGAGAAATAACTCTGTCCGATATAGGAAAATAACTCCGTCACCACTACGGGAAATAACTCTGTCTGATATAGGAAAATAACTCCGTCACCACTACGGGAAATAACTCTGTCCGATACAGGAAAATAACTCCGTCACCACTACAGGAAATAACTTTGTCCGATACAGGAAAATAACTTCGTCACCACTACGGGAAATAACTCTGTCCGATACAGGAAAATAACTCCGTCACCACTACGGGAAATAACTCTGTCCGATACAGGAAAATAACTCTGAATACAGCTTCTCTGCCTATCTTTGCAGTAGCTAACTCCATCAATCAAATGGGTAACAAAATACTGGTCCAATCTTCAAATTTTTAGCGTGGTCATGGCGGAAAATCTGAGAAGGACTCTAATGGGGATTTTCTGAACCCAAATTGCCAGACACCTACTTCGACACAGGCGGCAACTTCCAAAAAATGATTCACGGAATCTTTTGATACTATCATAATAACAATTTTGAAGAAATACTCCGCTGGAGGGGTAAGAGAAACTAATCCAAGCAACTCTGTGGGGAATAATGACAAAACGAACATTATCATTACACGTATCACGCCGAGACCTTGCTTATCTGGTAATTAATCTGAGCAAGAGCTCCCTCCACCTGCAGGGAAAACAACACTTGAAAACAAAAGGTTAACCAACCTGGCTTATGTTTCGAAATGCGTATGTTTGACAATGGCGCAATGCTCCATTCGACATGGAAATGCTACGCGTTTGGGTAGATGCAGATATGATGATATATGCAAATGCTAATGCAGGCTCGAGCTGCTGAGAAACACTCTGGTATGAAATGGCTAAGAACAAAAAACCAACTCTGCCGGGGATGAACGGGTATCACAAAGTATTCCGGCAAAATAAATGCCGGAAACAACATCCGACTCTGCCGGGGAGAGATCAGACACCTGGGAAGAAAACACAAACTCTGTTGGGGAAAGATGCGACCCTTCTAGGGGAAGAACTACATTGTCGGGACACAGTCTACAAACTCGAAGCTACAAACTCTACTGAGGACAAATCATCCTGACGAAAGAATGACGACCTGCGGGGAAAGGGAATAACCATCCGCCGGGGAGGCGTCCTCTGCCGGGAATATTGATTTTACCCTCCTGGGGATATCCTATGGACAAATTCCATGAGGATATTCTTCAGGCAACATTCCTGGTGATACTCTCTCGGGGAGGACAATTCCACATCTGGTAGGAATAAGCGCCGTCTCCACTTTCTGGGGATAAGATACGACTTGCTAAGGAACGACATCAACTGAAGTCAGGCCCTACGTCAAGAGACTTTGGCTGGGGAATACAATTCCTGACCGTTTGCTTCAAAGGTAAGGACCCTGCAAAACACAAATGAGACAAAACAAATCTACACAACAAAATCTATCCGAGTTAATATCCGTGACATTTATTCAGTCAATTCGAAGTTTTAGCAATTATTGGCAAGGGCCAGCAAGTTTATGCAAGTGCAAGTTTATCAAAAACATCGGCGTTTTTCACAAACAAAACAGTAAAGAACAAGCATCAAGTACTAAATAACATTCTTTATTGAATGGGCCTGTAAATAGGCAAAGCTTTGTACACTAGATGTAACTCCTGAAAAGAGGAAGTTACGCACAAGCAAAATACAATATATGCACAAGAAGCACAAAGAAAGATACAAAACAAATTTGATATACATGTCGGCAACGTGGTACATACGAACACCATGAGCTGATTCTCCTATGACTCGCCCGACTCTGGCGCTTTCCCGGTACTCGATCTTCAGAAGAGATTGTTTTAGATGAACGCCCCTCATGTATTCCCAAACCACCAAGCAATGCAGTATCAAACTCGGACCGCAGTCATTTGCTTTTTCCAATCCCTAACTTTTGCGTGAATCGCCCTTTGCGGATTTACAATTCACCGGGATACCCTTTTTTGCCGAAGTCGCCCTTTTCAGGTTTTCAGCTTCGCGGGTGTACATCTTTTCAATTTTATCCCTAACTTTTTCCCAAACCTTTTATTCCTTTTTTAGGGTTCGCCGGGATGCCCCATTTTTGCCTGGACTCTCTTTTTTCTGTCCAGCGGGTCACTTTAAGTAAAGTATTTTTTAACTGCGTCCGAATTCACAGGAGACGTAAAGTCCTCACCATCCATGGTGGATAACAACAAGGCTCCTCCAGAGAAAACCTTTCTGACGACATATGGACCCTCGTAGTTGGGAGTCCATTTTCCCCTGTGATCCGATTGTGGTGGGAGAATCTTTTTCAGCACAAGATCGCCCGTCTGAAAGCTTCGATGGCATACCTTCTTATCGTAAGCTTTCTTCATCCGACTCTGATACAACCGACCATATGCGAGAGAAGCCAGTCTCTTCTCATCCATTAAACTGAGCTGATTCAGTCTATCTTTTACCCATTCTGCCTCATCAAGTTGGAGAACGCGTAAAACCCTCAAAGAAGGAATCTCAACCTCCAATGGTAACACTGTCTCCATGCCATACACCAATGAGAAAGGGGTTGCCCCGGTTAACGTGCGTACCGTCGTACGATAACCGTGCAAAGCAAAAGGCAACATCTCATGCCAGTCCTTATAGGTCACAACCATCTTTTGAACAATCTTCTTTATGTTCTTATTGGCTGCTTCGACAGCGCCATTCATCTTGGGCCGATAAGGAGAAGAGTTGTGATGCTCAATCTTGAAATTCTGACACAGCTCTTTCATCATCTTGTTATTCAAGTTTGAACCGAAGTCGGTGATAATCCGCTCTGGGATTCCATATTTGCAGATAATATCTCTTTTGATAAATCTGGCTACTACTTGTTTGGTGACATTAGCATATGACGCTGCTTCCACCCACTTGGTAAAGTAATCAATAGCCACCAAAATGAACCGGTGTCCGTTTGATGTCGTGGGATCAATCTTGCCAATCATATCAATTCCCCACATCGAGAAAGGCCACGGTGATGACATAACATTCAAAGGGCTCGGAGGCACGTGAATTTTGTCCGCATAAATTTGACATTTATGACACCGCTTCGCAAACTTGAAGCAATCTGTTTCCATCGTTAGCCAATAGTAACCTGCCCGTAACAGTTTTCTCGTCATTGCATGTCCCCCAGCATGCGTACCAAATGTACCTTCATGAATCTCTTCCATGAGCAACTTAGCCTCTTTCTCGTCCACACATCGCAACAACACCAAGTCGTGGTTTCTCTTGTACAAAACCCCATCCGAATTCAAATAGAAATTGCCATCCAATCTCCTAAGAGTCTTCTGATCACGACTGGATGCCCCAGCCAGATACTCTTGGTTCTTCAGGAAATTCTGGATATCAAAATACCACAGTTTGCCATCGGATGCTTCCTCAATGGCGAATATGAAGGCGGGCCTATCAAGGCGAGAGATAACAATCCTGGGAGCCTCATTCCAGAAGTTAACTTTATACATTGAAGACAACGTCGCAAGAGCGTCGACCATCTGATTTTCTGCTCGTGGTACATGGTGCAATTCCACCTTGTCAAAGAAAGGTAACAACCTCCTTGCATAATTCATATAAGGTATCAGATTGGGCTGACGGGTCTCCCATTCTCCTTTCATCTGGTTGACCACTAGAGCAGAGTCCCCGTATACATCAAGATATTTGATTCTTAAATCAATAGCCTCCTCAAGACCCATGATGCACGCCTCATATTCAGCCTCATTATTGGTAACCAGAAAGGTCAATCTGGCAGTAAAGGGAATGTGCGTCCCTTGAGGAGTAGTGATAATTACCCCTATTCCACTACCGTAGGAGTTAACAGCGCCATCAAATATCAACTGCCATTTGGAACCCAACTCTGGACCTTCATCCGGCAACGGCTCATCACAATCTTTCATTTTCAAGTACATGATATCCTCGTCAGGAAAATCAAACCTCATTGGTTGGTAATCTTCAATCGGCTGCTCCGCTAGGTACTATGACAGAACACTACCTTTGATAGCTTTTTGAGAAACATATTGAATATCATATTCTGTCAGCACCATCTGCCACCGAGCAATCCTCCCGGAGAGTGCTTGCTTTTCAAATACGTATTTGATCGGATCCATCTTTGAAATTAGCATGGTTGTATGGTTTAACATGTACTGTCTCAAACGTTTGGCAGCCCAGGCTAGCGCACAACACGTCTTTTCGAGCATTGAGTAACGGGATTCACAATCTGTGAACTTTTTACTCAAGTAGTAAATCACATGCTCTTTACGTCCAGTCTCGTCATGTTGACCGAGAACACAACCCATACTTTCCTCAAGAACCGTCAAATACATAATCAATGGTCTCCCGGCTACTGGGGGTATCAATATTGGAGGTTCCTGCAAATATTCTTTTATCTTTTCAAATGCATTTTGACAATCTTCATTCCAGGTCACAACCTGATTCTTTTTCAACAATTTGAATAACGGCTCGCATGTAGCAGTTAGGTGAGATATGAACCGAGCAATGTAGTTCAACCTCCCTAAAAACCCACGCACTTCTTTTTCTGTTTTAGGCGTTGGCATTTCTTGTATTGCTTTTATCTTAGCAGGATCAACCTCAATTCCTTTTTCGCTCACAATAAACCCCAATAGTTTACCGGATCTCACCCCGAAGGTGCACTTGTTAGGATTCAGTTTCAGCCTGAATTTCCTAAGCCTCTTGAACAATTTCAGCAGATTAACCAAATGCTCTTCCTCCGTCTGGGATTTGGCAATCATATCATCAACGTAAACCTCGATCTCTTTATGCATCATGTCATGAA
Source organism: Lathyrus sativus (assembly GCA_963859935.3). NCBI lineage: Eukaryota > Viridiplantae > Streptophyta > Magnoliopsida > Fabales > Fabaceae > Lathyrus > Lathyrus sativus. Next base: position 390,145,567 of record OZ012737.1, read on the forward strand.
AGAGCGTCGTCATAACACATTGATATGTTTCCCCAGCATTCTTCAAACCAAAGGGCATCACTTTGTAGCAAAATGTTCCACATGGGGTAATGAAGGTTGTTTTCTCCATGTCTTCTGACGCCATTTTTATCTGATTATAGCCCGAGAAGCCATCCATGAAGGAGAACACAGAGAATTGAGCAGTGTTATCGACCAGCACATCGATATGAGGAAGCGGAAAGTTGTCCTTTGGGCTCGCCCATTTCAAATCATGATAGTCTACGCACATCCGTACCTTACCATCTTTCTTTGGTACCGGTACTATATTGGCGACCCATGATGGATAAGTTGTAACAGCAAGGAACCCCGCATCCCACTATTTTTGAATTTCCTCCTTAATCTTCACAGACATATCTGGTCTGGTTCTTCTAAGTTTCTGCTTAACAGGCGGACATTCTTCTCGCAATGGCAGACGATGAAAAACCATGTCAGTATCTAATCCTGGCATATCCTCATACGACCAAGCAAATATATCACTATACTCTTGCAACATCTCAATCAGACCTTGCTTGATGTCGCTTTGCAGTGCAGCCCCTATCCGGATGTTCCTGACAACTCCCTCGGATCCCACGTTGATAATCTCAATTTCTTCCTGATGAGGCAGAATGATTATTTCTTCCTGTTTCAACAGTCGAGTCAGCTCTTCTGGCAAGTCGCTATCCTCAACAATCTCTTCCTCAGCTTGAAATACCGGGTGTTCAAAGTCAAAGTGAGTCATAGGAAGTTCGTGTTCGGTGTCATCTGAAATATGAATCCTCAAAGGAAATGTTTAAATGCTTCAAATGAGTGCAAACAAAGCTCATAACCACGTTGCCATTTATTGTTAAAATAAAAATAGGAAAAACAGGGAACACGAAATTTGTATGAGAAAAACGCCTTTATTCAATGATTAAACAGTGCATACTCATAAGCAGGTGGCCCTAAAACAAAATCACTATGCCTCGGGTAGGACACAGGATTATACAATAATCAAGAAAACAAATCATTACTGTTTTGTAGTCACTGGGACAATTTCCCGGATGGACCAGTTGCAGAGACTTTGTCCTGGCACGCTAGGCTTGATCCACGCATCCATATCGCAATCACTATCTCCGTCTTCAGAGTCAGACACAACATTAATCGTCTCAAAGCGGACTCCCTTTGGAGTAATCACCATCGGTCCTTTGAACTTGGGTGCTTTCTGTGATGAAGATGCTGATGTTGGGCGATACCCTAGTCCAAACTTGTCCATCTTGACAGGAATTTCGAGTACTTCACCCCAACCCTTGGTCTCACCCGTCTGAACCAACGCTTGAGCGTCTTTGTACGAAGCCACAAAAACCTCTGGCCCTTTGCTGGGAACACTGGACTTATCTTTGATTTGCAACCCTTCAAAGGCTTGGCAGGGCGTTTCATGGATTTATCCATCCACTTTAACGTACTTGAATGATGAGAGATGACTGACCAAGATGTCCTCTTCCCCACAAATAGTAACGATGCCACCACCGGCTTCAAACTTAAGCTTCTGATGCAGCGTGGACGTCACAGCCCCTGCAGAGTGTATCCATGGACGCCCAAGTAAACAGCTATAAGCTGGATGAATATCCATGATATAAAATTCAGTGTCGAATATTTCCGGCCCGACCTGCAACGGTAACGTTATCGATCCAAACACCGACCTTCTCGTTCCATCAAACGCCCTCACAACCAAGTCACTTGGCGTGCAAAATAATTTCCCGAATATCCAACTTCATCATAGCCTTCTTAGGCAATACATTCAAAGATGATCCGGTATCCACAAGAACGTGCGACATTACGGTGCCCCGGCATTCCACCGATATGTGCAAAGCCATATTATGCTCTTGGCCTCTGGGTGTTAGATCAAAATCAGTGAAACCCAAACTATGTCCAACATTGACATGTGCCAGTACCCCCTCTAGCTGGTTGACAGAAACCTCCTGAGGTACAAATGACGTGTCCAATATCTTCAACAGAGAATTTCGATGCGCCTCAGAACAAAGTAACAAAGATAGAATTGAAATTTTTGAGGGTGTCTGTTGTAAGGGCTCAACAATCTTATAATCGCTCTTGCGAATTAGCCTCATGAACTCTTCTATGTCCTTGAGCGACGTGTCTTTCTCTTTCAACTGGGATGGTCCACTTTCATTCACCTTGGCCTTGCCTTTAGCAATCTTCTCTGCTTCAACTTCAGGTGCGGTGAAGATTCTTCCACTACGGGTCATGCCTCCCGTTCCAACAACATTGTCAACTGCCCCTGCCGGCTGGCTATTCACCTCAATCTTTTCTCCATTACAGTATGCTTCTAACCCATATGTCCATGGAACAGCTTTCATACTCTCAAAAGGAACGGGTCCTGCTTTTGTTATTGTGATAGTCGGCCGCTTGGCGGGCGCCGATATCGTAATAGTCTTCCTTTGGATCGTAACAGTTGCAATCTCATCCTGCTTTTCAAACAATGCCTCAACAGGCTTTTCAACAGCAGTCCGATCAAATTGCAAAATCCCCTCGTCCATCATGGCTTGGATACCTCTTTTCAAATAAGCGCAACCCTCTGGTTGGGTCCAGCAATCCAGACAATATTCGTCACATCCGGGGAATACACCCCCTTTCAACAATCTGCTTTTAACACAACTCAACAGTGGCTTCAACTCATTCACATCCATAACCATGTTCAAATTCTCTTCCGTTATGATAGCATTCGCTCCATGATTCGGCATGGGTTGTTGTACAATATTGGGACCATCCTGACCAAAGTTAATGGCCTTACTATCAAGCAAATCTTGAACCTTATGTTTGAAAGCATGGCAACCTTCAATATCATGTCCGGGCGCCTCGGAATGAAAATCACAATGTTTACCAGCGTCAAAACCAAATGGAGGAGTGCCCGTCTACGAGGCCATCGTTCTCTTTTCAACCAAATACAAACCCAATAGCGTTTGAAGCAGTTCAACATAAGTTGAAGGAGGTGCTTCAAATACCCTCTTCGGCCTACCCTCTTGAATTCTACGCTGAGCAGGGTGCATTCTCTGTTGCTGCAACTGTTGTTTCCGTTGTTGTTATTGTTTTTTCTGAGGTATCGGGATAGTAACACTAGCAACTTGCTGTGGCTGATACTGATTCCTTTCCTCTTCCACGACCTCGACCACCATATACCGCACTGGCGTCGCCTTGTCTCCTTGCACCTCCAGCTGAGGTGGATTCACCTGCCTGAATCTTCCCAATCTTAATTCCATTTTCGATCCGTTCTCCCATGAGAATCATGTCGGAGAAACTACCCATCGAGACATTGAGCAATTTGTCGTAATACATTCCAGAGAATGTTCCAATAAACATATCAATCAACTCTCTTTCAACCAAAGGGGGATGAACCCTAGCCGCAATATCACACCAACGTTGCACGTACTCCTTGAAGCTCTCACCATTCTTCTGAGACAAAATCTGCAGTTGGACCCTGTTTGGCGCCAAGTCACTATTATATTGGTAATTTTTAACAAAAGCATCAGCCAATTCTTTCCAGCTTCTAATTTGGGTGGGCTCCAGTCCCATGTACCATTCCAGCGATGGTCCCGATAAACTGTCTTGAAAGAAATGCATAGGCATCTTCTCGTTGTCAGAGTATGCAGACATTCTTCTGTAATAAGAACGTACATGAACTCTAGGGAATGTATCCCCCTTATACTTGTCAAATGTTGGAGCTTTGAATTTCAAAGGCACCCTCAGCCCAGGCACTAGTCCCATGGTAGTCATATCTAACCCAACAAAGTTCTGATTGGCTATCCCTTTGATCTGCTCTTCCAGCATTTTGAACCTCCTATCATTATCATTAGGCCTTTCAAATCCCACGCCTTGTCCAGAGAAAGCGTCTTCCTGGCGATCCTCGCCCCAGTTCAGATTCTCATTGCCATATCCCTCGTAACCAGCGTTATGGCCATATCCCTGTTGATCGAAAATAGGATCCTGTCCTCTATTACCGAATCCTTGGTTGACCCCACCTAGTCTATAACCGGTGTTGAAAGGCACCATCCCAGCGTCATTGTTGTTCATGTTACCAAAACCACCATCACCGTATCCATACCCTTGGTTGTTGTTACCATAGCCATCGTAGCCAAAGCCTTGATTGTTGAAACCAAAATTACCATCATGATTACCAATGCCAAACCCTTGGTCATTGTTTCCAAAGCCATTGTTGTCACCTAACCCTTGATTAGCATCTCCAACATTGCCAGTATCGTTAACAACATTCCGATCACCATTTCCAGCATTTCCAGTACCAGTGTTACCAATACCAGTGTTACCATTACCAGCACCAGCGCCAGTATTTCCATTGCCATTGCCATCACCGACACCAACTCCACCACTTGTGGGAACGACAACTGTAGGTATCCCATCCTCCCTGCGAGGAGTTCCAACATAACGATGCGTTCTCTGGTTGTCAATCCTGAAACCTGTGAGATGCAGGAAATAAGATACAGATTCACAAAAAACTGGTCATGCAATGTGAGTATGCAGATGCAAATATATAAGTATGCTACAGGTTATATTCCCCCCCCCCCCCCCCCCCCCGATTCTAGTTTCAGAGAGAATGCCATCACGACAATGGAGTCCCAATCAAGCAAGCAAGGAATCAGAAAATCCTCATACATAAACAAATGCCAAGAGGCAAAGTACAGGAGTACAACTGAATACAGCTGAAAAGACCTCGGCCAACAATCCTGGCGATGGTCAAAATACAAGTACAAATAACAAAAGCAAAGCAAAGATAAATCAGGCCAAATGGAGCGCTCTGACATCTTCCAATATCCTCAACATCTCTGAATAACCTAGTCTGGAGATTAGCTCCTGTATCAGTAATGTATGTAGCTCAACAGTGGATCTCAGCTTTTTGGCGTCGTCCTTGCAGGTTCCTTCGCCAAAACACTCATCGAGTCTGCATCTCTTGAAGCCGGCCTTCACTTCATAACCTCTCAGCTCCTTGCCAAGGTCACTCACTCTAAGCTCAACAACGCTCCTAAGTGATGTCTCTTCGGCAATCTTCGCATCTTGGGCTCTCATCTACGCCTCTAGCGTGGCAATCTGCAGCTTCAGCTCATCCTCACGCTCCTTCCGCTTGGTAAGCGTGGTATTCCATAATGTTTCCCACTTGCCGAGTCGGGAATAAGCTTTGTTTAAGAGTTCCTTATTGGAAGCAAGCACCTTGCTAACACCTGTCGCTACCGCGAAAATAAGGTGTCAGCAAAACAGAAGAGTCGCCACCTTTCGTTATTTATCCCTCAGAACGGGAAAGGAAACGATCGGAAAAAACTGACGAAAAGGTATAAGACAAGTTCATCGCAACCATTGTCTGGGTTCGGGAGTCGGTTACGCAAGGGGAAGGTATTAGCACCCCTCACGTCCATCGTACTCGATGGGATCCATGCTTGTTGTGTTTATCTGACGGGTTGGTTTTATCTATCTCCCTATCAAGGCTGGCTTAAAAAAGAAAAGAAAATGACTCGGCAAAGCGTTGCACTTTATGCCTACGTATTCTCATCAGAGAATGAGAAATCAGAGTCAACGTAGTTCGGCTAACTACGGGTTACGGGGAAGGTGGCTCGCCAATACATCAGCATTGTGCCTACATACTCTCAACAGGTATGAGAGATCAGAGCTTACGTAGTTAGGGATAATACGGATTACGGGAATTCAGATTCATCTGTTTTTTCGAGTAGGGTTAACAAATAGTTCCAGCAGTTTGGTGTAAGCGGCTCGACCCTTGGAGACTTAGGCGTCACCGTTTGCGGTAGAACTAGGAGTTAACGACACTCTTTTCTTCAGAAAAGCTTCCTTTGAATTACGGGCCCACGGGGCAAAAAGGTTTAAAGTTTGTTTTCTGTCTTTTACGGAAGAACTGTTTTTTAGTTGTCTGTAGTTTGTACAGCACAAGAGACTATGACCTGGGAACGAATGTGTCGCATATCGTCCAAAGGACGTATCCTAAACATCCTAGACGATTGAGAGGAGGCCGCTCAATTATCATTACCTAAGTAGATTAAGGCTCGTATCGCGCTTATACTAACTTGCCTTTATTACATTTTTTACTGTTGTTTGAGATGAGAAGAGAACGGGACAACTATAGGGAGACTATCAAGTCCTAATGTTGTCATGCCAAGGATTCATCCTATGGTTGAAGTTTGAAACAGGGAACTCCTAGAAGTTATCATGCATAGGTTTCAACCTAAAGTTCTAATCATCACTTCCTTATCAAAGGAAGTGAGATTCCTAGGGGATCATGTCAATGATAAACATAAACAGATAAAGCATCAGCTTAAATAGTAAACAGTAAACGACTCTAAAAAGTAAACAGTACAGGGAACGACTGTAAAATGCATGCAATGCAAGTGAGGGAGGAAATGTGTGTGGGGCATCAGCCTCCACAAGCTCGTCTCAACCTCAAGCCAGATATGAATAACTGCAACCATATAGGAAAAATAAAATGCCATCAAGCAACTCACAAACCACATAGGCAAGGGAGCAGAGCTCTACCAAATACCCGCAAGCAAAGCCATACAGTAAAAATACAAGCAGAGGGAGCAACTCAACCTCTAGTGCAATCATGCTCCTAGCTTAACACAATCTAAACATGAACTTATTCTAATGCATCAAGCAAATCACACAAGTCACATCAATACAGTTGCACAGAAAGCAAACAGACAGGAAAGAAAGCAAATCAACAGCTTCTACAGCTTCACAGCAAAGCAATCCTCTGACAGTAACTCAGTCCTCAGTCCGCAACTGCTCTTCAAGGCTCTCATCTTCAAGAGAATGAAAGGTACTCCATCTTCAAGCTTCCATCTTCAATAGAAAGTATCAACTTGCTTCTTCAAGCTTTCAATGCATCAATCACAAGTATCAACTTGTTCTTCATCCTCTGCAAGCTTCAGCTCTTTCCTCAATCTCAAATTGATCTTCTTCACAAGTGTCAACTTGTTCTTCTGGATCTTCAAGCCTTAGCTTCAAGGGATGTCTTCAAACAAAGGGGAAGTGGCAACCTCTAGAATCTTCAATCTTCTAGCAAGGAACTCCATCCTCTAGCAAGGGATAAAGATTCATCTAACAAGAGCAAGGTGTGGATAGTGGTGAGCAAAGTGAAGACCAAAGGTCACCTTTGAGCACTCCACTATCAAGGAAAGGAACCCTCAAAGGTTCTACCAATTTGTGAGGAGCCAATCGTCCTGCCAAAGGAGGGATGAGGCCTTCACAATGGGACCTTACATCATAGGGAGGAATGGAAGTGATCAACACCTTCCATGTTTCATGAAGGAAGAAAATCTATTCTAAGAGATCTCCCTAAAACCCTAATCCTTAACCCTAAACAAACTACACCAAAGGAAGAGAAAACTTCAAGTCCAAGCTCCACCATGCATTCTACAGCAGCCCACACATGCGTTCATCATCATCCAAGAGCAAGAGAAGCAAAACCCTAATCTAAGGGAACTAAAGAAGTCATTCTAGTTGAGTTAGCAAGTTAGGATCACCTAAAACCTAGTATTAAAGTTAATCCTAACTAAAATACTAAAACCAATTGTAAAATCCTACAAAAATAGCTATGGGGACCTAAGTCAATCATGACTCTATCATGTTAATTCCAGAGGTCAAATCATCTAATAAGTCCTAGAATTAAATTCTAAACTATGAGGTACTAAGGTTAAACCCTAAAACTAGAGCACCTAAAGTTTCAATCTAAAAACAGCCCCAAACTTCTTCACAAAAATGTGAGAAAATTACTAGGGGAGCATACATCTCTAAGCTGACTACACATAAAAACTCAGCTCAAAAATCATCATCACATGATCACACAAAAATTCACAAGACAAGGTATCAACCATAATGAAATTAATATCAATTAAAATACAAAAATGCAATTAAAAATAAAAAATGCATGAATCCCTAATCTTTCAATTTCCTAAAATTCTAGACTCATTCATGAGTCAGGGGAAAAAATTGGATCAATTTGAGTTATTTTCCTATTTATTATGAATTATTTTCTAAGCTATATGAAATGATGAAAATAAAAGAACAAAGAAAGAAAATAATAAAACTAGCGTGACAAATAGCAAATATTTCAAGTTCATTTTCCAGACTGGGCCAATTGGGGGGTGTGAATATCAAACTGTGCACTAAGCCCAAACCATTCCAATTAATGAAACGGTGCGTTTCATTCAAAGTATATCGTCAGAGCTTGAAATCAAATCGTGGCCTTTCATTCCTTGCCCAAGTCAATGGTCAAACGCTCATCTGATGGTTCCCATGCATCGTCCCCAATTTGAACTCAGATGGAGGGAGTTCCCAGACGGTGGCCTGAGTTGCAGCGCCACTGTCTTCTCCGGCGAGGTGCTCATCACAGGTCAACAAAAATGACAAAAAAAATCATCATCTTACTCAATTTTTCATCCTGAACACGAATCCATCATCTGAATTCACTAATTCCTTCTCTAACTTAAAACACGATGGAATTTTAAGAAATACATCAGATCTTGATCATCATAATTCTCAAAGATAATGATCCTAATGTAATATACACTTCTCACTGATCAATCTCCACTATTCAATCAGGAATATATCACCAAGAATCTTGAGAAATCAGGCTCAACAGAAAGTGGTCCATAACTTAGAGTGTCTCTACCCATCAAATTCTTGTACCAAAATCCATCTATATCATGCTAAGAACCTAACCACATGCAAGTTTCTAGCTATCTCTCCATAAATTAAGCACAAATTTGATTTGTACAAATCTGGTTTCAGATGAAGAACAGGTGCAATTCTTGCTCGATTCCTTCTCCACAATGATCAAGATTCACTCCAAATCTTCCTCTGAAGCTAATGCACACCTCAATTTGCTCTGATTCTTCCTCAATCCAATAACACAATCTTGAGTTGCGGCTCTGCAAAATCCAATGCTCTCTCTGCTACCAGCTTCAAAATGCTTCCAAAAAAATGGCTGAACACACTCCAAATCTTATATAGAACTCATCAGAATCATCTAGAAAGTTCTGTAACCACCCAAATGAGATTTTGCAATTTCAATTTCTCTTCAAAATGTCATCCACACCAATCACGATTCTAGCTCTATTTGGGCATGGAAATGCTTGGAAAATTCATCTCATGAGATATTGAATTGGTTGGTTATGCTCACTTCCTTGTTTGCAATCCAATGGTTCATGTTGGTTATGTTGCTTCATCATGAAGAAATGAAATGAAATGGCATGAATTTGACCTCAAACCAAAATTCTAATATTTCCAAAGTTTCTAAAATGATTTTCCCAATCAAAATTACCTATAACTTTGCCTTTTTTGGACACAAAATGCCTTATTTCAATTTTTGGTCATTAAATGCCTTTAATTCTTCTTTTTTCAAAATTTTCTCAAACCACATCCTTCCTTGAGCCATTTCAATGTCTCATTGATACGTGGTCAAGGTTAAAACCCCATTTTGAGCAACTTTCAAGTTGAACAAAATTTCATTTGAGGTGTCTAAGTTGGTGAAAATGAGCTATAATCATAAATGACCCATAATCACAACTTCCCAAAATACCCTTGACTTGTCAAAGCCATAACTTGAGTTATACAAATCCTATCAAGGACTTCTAGTACTCTATGGAAATCTAAGAGTATAAGGAGCAACATTCATGTTGACCAAAAGTTCATAGGAATCATCCTTCTTGGGAAAAGGTTTCATGCAAGTTGGGTAACTTTCAAGCTCCAAATTCACATACCTCAGATGACTTGTAACTTGTCAAAGCAATAACTTGAGTTCTAAAAATCCTATCAAGGACTTCTAGAACTCAAATTAAAGCTAAGACCATGATCTACAACAACCATGTTGGGGGAAAGATGAGATGACAATCACATCTTGAGCTAAATTGCCTTGAAGATAGGGGTCAAACTAGGGGATTTTACACTGTCAAGCCTTAGAAACCCTAGCTTGAAACTTTTCAAACTCTTCAATCATGATGAGTTAACCTTGAAATCATTCTTAGAACATCTCAATGTATAAATACTTGATCACATGGCTCTTGAATTAAGTCTCAACCTTCTTCAAATCATTAGTTGACCTAGGATTGGCCCAGTCAAACCCTAGCTGCACCACTCATGGCTGAGCCTTCTTAATCTTGCACAATGACCTGTCTAGGCCTCAAAATGATCTTCAACACTTTATCATGAGCTCTCTCAAGACCTCAAGTCCATATTTATGGCCTCAGAATCATCTGATGGTCTTCCCCATAACTCTCAAGTTAGGAGGCTCACATTCTTGGTTTCAATCACTCTCCCTGAGGATCTTCTACCTTCTCTGACAAAGATATCAACCCTTGAACACTTGAATAACCTTCTTAGCTAGCCTCACAGTCTTGTATAGCTCTTGATTGGTAATAATACCTCTTGATCTCCTGCACACATGTCAATGAAATGCAAATGATAATGCTAATATGAATGAAATGAAACATAAGCTAGGTGAAGAAATGTTGGGCAAATTTTGGGGTGCAACAGCTGCCCCTATTCAAACGGCTTGGACCTGACTGGGTGAGAAGCGAATGACTCTCAAACAATCAAGGTGAAAGACGGTTGAATACCAACAAACCCGGAAATTTTCCAACTGCACAAGTATACAGTACTCTGACGGGGACAAATCTTCGGAAACTGAAATAATAGTCGCGCGACAACTAGCTGGAGAAATACTGATCTGAATCTCCGTCAGGATGATTCTCTGATTTATCTGATATCATTGCATCCTCAAATCATCAAGGGATCACTGGTTACATGGTAACTGGTGATTTGCCAACCACGCAGGTAAACGATACCCTGATTGGTAGGAACATCTTCCAAACGGAGCATGATAGTTGCACGGCAACTCTGTCGGGGAATTGGCCACACGGGAATTGGTGAAGGGTCTAATCTCAAATCTCCGTCAGGATGATCATCTGATTTTGCTGTAGATCTTCGTCCTCAAGTCATCAAGGGATCACCGGTCATTCGGTAACCAACGATGGATGGTTGACCATGCCGTCAGGCATTCTGCGTCATAGCAGAAGAATTCCTCGAGACTCATCAGGTCATTTGGAACTTTTTAACAATCAAGTTACTCATGCCATCGGGAATTCACAGAAATTTTCGGGCGTCAGCCGGACTTTGTTAGCAAGTCTGAAATAGACTCCTCTGTCAATCATGAACCAAATAAGGATATCTATTCTTTCGCCGTCAGGCACTCCGCGTCAGCTGGGAGAACTGCTTCGGCCTCGCAGTCAGACTTCGTTAATAAGTCTTCAAATGGAATCCTTAATCAATCAGGACCCACTAAGGTTATACAAATTTTTTTGCCGTCAGGCGCCCTGCGCCAGCTAGGCAAACTGCTTCGACATTGCAGTTGGACTTCATCAGTAATTCTTCAAATGGAATCCTTAATCAATCATGGACCAATAAGGATATACATTCTTTTACCGTCAGGCACTCCGCGTCAGCTGGGAGAACTGCCTCGGCCTCGCAATCAGACTTCGTCAGTAAGTCAGGGAATTTGGCACTACTGCCAGACATCAATCATCAAGTCTCCAAGGGAAATTTCAACTTCTCTGTGTAAAACCTGCTGGGGATGACACATCTCTGCTGGGGATTTTGGAGAACTATCAAGTAACTCGGCTTCGGGGATCCAGAAATCATTCTGGGTGAATCAACTCTGCTGAGGACTTCAAGAATCATCTTGGACAAATAACTCCACCGGGGACTTCAAGAATCATCCTGAACCAATAACTCTGTTGGAGATTTCAGGAATCATCCTGAGCAAACACTCTGCCGGGGACTCTAAGCATCAACTTGAACAACCCTCTCTGGCGACTTCACCGGGGATTTTAAGAATCATCCTAAACAATCAACTTCGCTGGGGAATTCAAGAATCATCTTGAGCAAACCATTCTACGGAGGAACATCAGCAAAACAAGAACGGTAACGACCTACCTCATGTTTTGTATGCATATGCTTTGACAATGGCGCAATGCTCCACACGGTGGAAATGCTACGCATTTTTAGGGTAAATGCTATGCAATCATGCAAAATGCTACGACCCCATCAGCAAAATAAATGCTGAAGGGAAAAGCCTCCTGTCAAGGAGAAAGAACCACTCTGGTGGAGGAAGGACTCATCCTGCCAAGGAGAAGAAGTCACACAAATCTCAATTGGATTCCGCCCGGGGAAACGAACTTCAGTTGATTGCTGCAGGGGAACAAAGTTCTACGAGAACTTGGACCTGCTTATCTAGGTGTACGAACCACAACTGCTGAGGAAACGATATCAATTGCAGAAATAAACTGCACATCCTTCGCGGCAAAACTTTCCTGGAGATAACGACTCTGGTGGGGAAAAACAGCCTCAGCTATTCAACACTCTACTGGGGAAAACCAATCATGGCCCAAACGGCTTCCAAGGACTCGGCTCTCTTGGGTATTTGCCTGCTCGGCTGGGGAAGAAGGAATCATCCTGCTTGCTGGGAGAGTACGACTCTGTGGGGAATTTCAATTCCGCTGGAGACTTCAGTCTTGAACTATCGAGTGCTGCACACTTGCGGATAGTCTTCTGCTAAAACTGCACTTCGACATAGTGCTGGGGAATGAACGCACACTTCAGTGTATGACTCAACTGGGGAAATGACGATCCTTCGGGATACATCTTATTGGGGAAAATATTCTCTGCTTGAGGGATACATATCAATGCTCTTGGTTCTATGTTCCGACTCCGTGGGGGAGACGATGCTACATTTGTTGGGGTAGAAGGAATCATCCTGCTTGGGGACGCATACGGCGTACTGCCTGGACTATGTTGTACCTGCAACAATGCAAACAAACAGACAAGATACCCTTTTCAAAGGGACCTATCAAGGTTATCACCTTGTGACAATGCTCAAGTAATTCATTGTTTCAACAATCAGTGGCCTAGGCCAGTAAGTTTATGTATGCGCATTTTATCAAAAACATTGGCGTTCTTTTTCGCAAACAAAACAGATAGATGCTAAACAAGCAAACAAAATTGCTGAATAGTATATATTTTATTGATAACGAGCCCCTGAATGGGCAAAAATGTTTTACAACAGATGCAAGCTCCTGGAATGAGGAAACTGCGCAAATATAAAAACATAAATATACATCAGTATATACACAAATGTCGGCAATGCGGCGTAGACGAACACCATGAGTTGATCCCTCTATGACCCACTCGACTTCGATACTTCTCCGATGCTTTAGCTTCAGAAGAGATTGATTTAGATAAACGGCCCTCAGGTCTTCCAAACCACAAAACAAAGACAGTCCACACGCGGAACGCAGTCATTTGCTTTTTCAAATCCCTAACTTTTGCCTGAATCGCCCTTCCGGGTTTTCGATTCACCGGGATACCCTTTTTTGCCAAAGTCGCCCTTCCTGGTTTTCGACTTTGCGGGTGTACACTCTTTTCTTTTATATCCCTAATTTTTGCCCGAACCCTTTTTCCTTTTTTATGGTTCGCCGGGATGCCCCATTTTTGCCTGGATATTCTTTTTCTTTCCAGCGGGTCATTCTTTAGGCAAAATATTTTTTAACTGCGTCCGCGTTCACCGGGGATGCAAAATCTTCGCCATCCATCGTGGATAACAACAAGGCTCCTCCCGAGAAGAACTTGCTGACGACGTACATGCCTTCGTAATTGGGAGTCCACTTGCCCCGGTGATCAGAGTGTGGAGGAAGAATCTTCTTCAGGACGAGATCACCCGTCTGAAAGCTTCTAGGACGCACCTTCTTATCATAAGCTTTCTTCATTCGGCATTGGTACAGACGATCATATGCAATCAATTCTAACCTCTTCTCGTCCATCAGGCTGAGTTGGTTTAGCCGGTTCTTAATCCATTCAGCCTCATCGAGTTTCACATCAACCAAAACTCGTTAAGAAGGAATCTCAACTTCTAACGGTAGGACAACTTCCATACCGTACACCAGTGAGAAAGGAGTTGCCCCGGTTGATGTACATACCGTTGTACGATAATCGTGCAGTGCAAATGGCAACATCTCGTGCCAATCCTTATAGGTCACAACCATCTTCTGTACAATCTTCTTAATGTTCTTATTGGCCACTTCGACTATGCCATTCCTCTTCGGCCGGTAAGGAGATGAGTTGTGGTGTTCAATCTTGAAACTCTGACGCAGCTCCTTCATCATCTTGTTATTCAGATTCGAACCATTATCAGTAATGATCCGCTCGGGAATTCCGTATCGACAGATGATGTCCCTCTTTATGAATTTAGCCACTACCTGCTTGGTCACGTTAGCGTATGAGGCTGCCTCCACCCACTTGGTGAAGTAGTCAATGGCTACTAGAATGAAGCGATGACCGTTAGATGCGGTGGGCTCGATCTTTCCTATCATGTCGATGCCCCACATGGAGAACGACCATGGGGAGGACATGACATTCAACGGGCATGGTGGCACATGAATCTTATCAGCATAAATCTGGCATTTATGACATCTCTTCGCGAATTTAAAGCAATCTGACTCCATCGTCAGCCAGTAATATCCTGCTCTTAGGATCTTTCTTGTCATAGCATGCCCGCCGACGTGCGTACCAAATGTGCCTTCATGGACTTCTTCCATGAGCATACTCGCTTCTTTCTCATCTACACATCTGAGTAGCACGAGATCGTGGTTTCTTTTATACAAAACTCGATCAAGATTGAGATAAAAGTTTCCAGACAGCCTCCTCAGAGTCTTCTTATCCTGGGTTGACGCTCCCGCAGGATACTCCTTAGTCATAAGGAAGGTCTGGATATCATGGAACCATGGCTTGCCATCGGAGGCTTCCTTGATCGCAAAGACGAATGCAGGTCTATCAAGATGAGAAAGGACAATTCTTGGAGCTTCATTCCAAAAATTGACCTTATACATCGAAGGCAACGTGGCTAAGGCATCAGCCATCTGATTTTCAGCTCTGGGCACATGATGGAGTTCTACTCAATCAAAGAACGGAAGTAGCCTTCTGGCATAATTCATGTACAGCACCAAATTCGATTGACGAGTCTCCCACTCCCCTTTAATCTGGTTGATCACAAGTGCCGAGTCACCATATACATCTAGGTTCTTGATTCTCAAATAAATTGATTCCTCTAGACCCATGATGTATGCTTCGTACTCCGCTTTGTTATTGGTGACCGGAAACGTCAGTCTAGCAGTGAACGGGATGTGGGATACGTGAGGAGTCGTGATGATCGCCCCGATGCCACTTCCATAAGAATTAACCGCCCCGTCAAATATCAATTTCCATTGGGACTTCCTATCTGGCCCCTCGTCAGGTAACGGTTCATCACAATCTTTCACCTTTAGAAACATGATGTCGTCATTAGGGAATTCAAATTTCATCGGCTGATAATCTTCGATCGGCTGTTCGGCAAGGTATTCAGACAATACGCTTCCCTTTATGGCCTTTTAGGAAACGTACTGAATGTCATATTCCGTCAACACCATTTGCCATCTGGAAATCCTTCCCGAAAGCGCTTGCTTCTCGAAGACGTACTTGATCGGATCCATCTTTCGAAATTAGCATGGTTGTGTGATTGAGCATGTATTGTCGCAAACGTTTGGCAGCCCAGGCTAGTGCACAACACGTCTTCTCTAGCATTGAGTAACGAGATTCACAGTCTGTGAACTTTTTACTCAGATAATAAATGGCATGCTCCTTTCTGCCCGTCTCGTCGTGCTGACCGAGAACACACCCCATACTATTCTCAAGAACTGTCAAGTACATGATTAAGGGTCGTCCGGCCACTGGGGGTATCAAGATTGGAGGTTCCTGTAGATATTGTTTTATTTTATCAAATGCCTTCTGGGAATCCTCGTTCCAGATAATCGCCTGATCCTTCTTTAGCAGTTTGAACATCGGTTCACACGTGGCCGTGAGCTGAGAAATAAACCTTGCAATGTAGTTTATTCTGCCCAGGAAACCACGAACTTCTATCTCGGTTTTTGGCGCTGGCATTTCTTGTATCTCTTTTATTTTCGCAGGATCAACCTCGATGCCTCTTTCACTCACGATAAACCCCAGTAGTTTTCCAGATCGTACTCCGAAAGTACACTTGTTAGGATTCAGCTTCAACCTGAACTTCCTAAGCCTCTCAAAAAGCTTCAGCAAATTGACCAGATGTCCCTCCTCCGTTTGGGACTTCGCAATCATGTCATCAACATAGACTTCAATCTCATAATGAATCATGTCATGAAACAAAGTAACCATTGCTCGTTGGTAAGTAGCCCCTGCGTTCTTCAGACCAAAAGGCATTACCTTGTAGCAAAATGTTCCCTAGGGTGTAATAAACGTAGTTTTCTCCATCTTGATCTGATTGTAGCTGGAGAAGCCATCCATGAACGAAAATACGGAGAACTGAGCTGTATTGTCGACCAACACATCAATATGAGGGTGCGGGAAATCATCCTTAGGGCTCGCCCTATTCAAATCCCGATAATCGACGCACATTCGCACCTTACCGTCCTTCTTCGGTACAGGCACTATGTTGGCAACCGACGGAGGGTAAGTGGTGACCGCTAAGAAGCCAGCATCAAACTGCTTCTGCACTTCTTCTTTGATCTTAACGGCCATATCTGGTCGCGTCCTGCTAAGCTTCTGCTTAACGGGAGGACAATCGTCTTGCAGCGGCAAGTGATGGACCACGATGTCAGTGTCAAGTCCGGGCATATCTTCGTATGACCAAGCGAAGATGTCACTATACTCTCTCAGCATCTCGACCAATCTCTGCTTGACATCACTCTGCAATGCAGCCCCTATCCTGACGTTCCTGACCAGTTCTTTAGAACCCAGATTCACAATCTCAATCTCTTCTTCGTGAGGCAGAATAACTTTCTCTTCTTGTTTCAACAAGCGGGCCAACTCCTCGGGAAGGTCTTCGTCTTCATCAATCTCTTCTTCGGCTTGATAGATCGGGCAATCGAAGTCGAAGTGAGTCGTAGAAGGTCCAGAGTCGATGTCATCTGCGATGTGGATCCTGCAATAACAAGGGTTAAGCTTAAAACAAGGATATGCAGGTTAGCACAAACCCTATTGCCATTTTATTGTTTTTCAAAACAAATATAAAACAGGAATAACAGAGATCACAACATTTGAATACGAAGAAAAACGCCTTTTGATTTATTGGTAAAATGCATGTACATAATCAAACAAGGCCCTGACAATAAAACCACTATGCCCCGGGTAGGACATAAGGTTGTACAATAATTGGAGAAAGTAAATCATTACTCTTTGCCTGTCACTTGGATGGTATCCCTGATGGACCAGTTGTTAAGGCTCTGGCCTGGTTTGCTTGGCTAGATCCAAGAGTCTAGGTCGCAATCGCTGTCTTCGCCGTCTTCAGACACTGCGTTGACACTTTCAAATATCACCCCGCCACGGGTAAACTGGATCGACCCTTTACCTCGCGACGCACTGTGAGAAGAGGAGGCTTCAGCCGCAGGAGAGTATCCTAACCCAAACTTGTCTTGTTTGTTAGGTATTTCTAGCACTTTCCCCTAGCCTGGGGTAGATCCGGCTTGAACAACGGCCCGAGCTTCCTTGAAGGAAGAGAGAGTCATCTCTGGCTTCTCAGTCATAACTGGAGCCACGTCCTTGACCTTAACAGCTTCGAACGCCTGACATAGGGTTTCGTGGATTTCCCCATCCATCTCAACATATTTGAAGGACGACGAATGGCTCACCATTATGTCTTCCTCGCCACATACAGTTACAATGCTGCCCCCTACAGCATACTTGAGTTTCTTGTGCAACGTGGAAGTCACGAAACCCGCAGAATGGATCCATGGCCGGCCTAAGATACATCTGTAGGCTGGCATGATGTCCATAATGTAGAAGACTGCGTCGAAAGTTTCCGGCCCAACTTGGATTGGCAGCGTTACCTCTCCAAAGACATGACGCTTGGTTCCATCGAACGCCTTCACAACCAGATCACTGGGCGTGCAGATTAATCCTCGAGTATCTAACTTCATCAATGCCTTCTTCGGAAGAACATTAAGCGATGACCCAGTGTTTACCAACACGTGAGCCATAACTGTTCCCCTACACTCTATCGAGATGTGCAGGGCACTGTTGTGGTTTCTTCCCTTCGGCGTCAGCTCCAGGTCAGTGAACCCTAACCCGTTTCCAGCATTCACGTGGGCTACTACCCCTTCCAACTGGTTGATCGAGATTTCCTGCGGTACATATGTGGCATTCAAAATCTTTAGCAGTGCGTTGCGATGTGACTCCGAACACAGCAACACATTCAGGATGGAGATTTTCGAGGGTGTTTGATTGAGATGGTCAATGATCTTGTAATCACTCTTCTTGATCAACCTCATGAACTCTTCAACGTCCTTCATAAGTAAGTCCTTCTCTACCCCACAAGGGGTTTCCTCAGCGACTTTACTCTTTCCCTTATCAGTTTCCTCAGCTTTATCTGCTTTGTCCGCCACAACCTCAGGTAGAGCAAATATTCTTCCGCTGCGCGTGATTCCGCCAATTCCCACTAGGTTATCCACCGACTGCCCAAATGGCTCCAGTTCTAACTTCTGTCCGTTACAATAGATGTCTGCCCCATAGTGCCACGGGACAGCGTTGGTGCTTTCAAAAGGTATCGGCCCGGCCTTTGTGATGGTAATTGTGGGCGGCCTGGGTGCAGAAATGGTTATCGTCTGGCGAGGGATGGTGATGGTGGCAACCTCATCATCTTGCTTCAGCATTACCTCTCCAGATCTAGTTTCGGCCCTTCGGCTAAACTGTAGGATTCCTTCGATCATCAGACTCTGAATCCCTATTGTCAATTGTTCGCATCCATCAGGATGAGTTGCACAACCCATACACAATTCTCCACATCCCAGAAAGAAGCCTCTCTTCATCAGCTTGGCTTTAACGAAGCTAAGCGGTGTCTTCAGATCCTTGACATCAGTCAACACATCTAAATCCTCTTCATCAATAATGGCATTCACCCCACCTCCCCTATGATTCAGCATAGGGTTCTTCGTGACATTCGACACATTATTTGAGAAATTCATGATCTTAGCATCCACCATATCTTACACCTTGTGCTTGAAGGCTTTGCAGTTTTCTATCGTGTGGCCGGGTGCCCCTGAGGGAAAATCACATGTAGCATTCGCATCATAACCCTGCGGAGGTGCCCCTGTCAAGGGAGCCAGGGTTCTCTTCTGGACTAGCTGTAACTGAAGAAGAGTTTGTAACAACTGAGCATAAGACATGGGCGGCGTCTCAAGGTGACGACTTGACAGGGGTGCCCTGTTCTGATATTTTCTGTACCCTTGCTGATTTGGCTGCTGCTGCTGCAGCTGCTGCTGTGGCTAGGGTTGTTGGACAGCAGGGATGGTTATGCTAGCCACCTGTTGGCGCTGGCCCTTACCTTTCCTTCGAGCGTTGGACACGGCGCTCGTCTCTCCTTCACGCCTTTTGCTACCATATGGTTTCTTTCCTCCTTCAGCTGAGGATAAATCACCCCCTTGAATTTTTCCCAATTTGATCCCATTTTCAATATGTTCGCCAGTAATGATGAGATCAAAGAAACTTCCTGACATACCGCTGACCAGTTTCTCGTAATAAACCCCCGGGAGAGTGGCTACAAACATTTCAACAAGCTCTCGCTCAACCATCGGCGGCTGAACTCTAGCTGCTAATTCATGCCATCGTTGGGCGTATTCTTTGAACCCTTCGTTGTTCCTCTGTGACAAGTTCTGCAGTTGAACCCGGTTCGGAGCTAAGTCACTGTTATACTGATAATGGTGCACGAATGCCTCAGCAAGTTCCTTCCACGTGCGCACACTGGTAGGTTCTAAACTCATGTACCATTCCAAGGATGGCCCGGACAAGCTATCCTGAAAGAAGTGCATCAGCAGCTTCTCGTCTTCAGAGTGAGCGGACATCTTTCGGTAGTATGACCTTAAGTGGACGCGAGGGTAAGTGGTGCCCTTGTACTTCTCAAAGTCGGGTATCTTGAATTTGGGAGGCACCTTAAAATCAGAAATCAATCCCAATTTAGACATGTCGACCCCCATAGTGTTCAGGTTCTCGAAATTCCTCATTTTGTCCTCGAGTGCCTTAAACCTCAGACGTGCTTGAGCAGTCAGCTCTCCTTCAGCACTCCTCTGTGAGAACAGATCTTCTTGACGATCTTCTAGCCATGGCTGAGGCCCATACAGATTTCCAGCACCAGTGTTGTCGTTGCCCAGTCCAGCATTGCCATTAGCTTCAAAATTTCCATTACCGACGCCAGTCGTATTACCATTGAGCCCGATGTTAGTGATCACGTTGCCGTTACCACTTCCATTCCCCCCGGTCACGGGGATGCCATTCTGAGGAGTTTCAACAGGTGGAGGGGTTGGGATGCTCCCTCCATGAAGTACACCATTGATGTCAACCCTTGAGATTAGAGGCTGGACCAACGTTCTGAGCTGGTCTTGGTCGTTGGCGACCACTTGCATGAGTTCCATGAAGCGGTCCATCCTCTCTCGGAGTTCCTGAACGTCAGTTTGCATTTGTTCCATTACTCTAGCTTGATTTGCTTTGGTCGGATAGCGGTGGATCGGTCTTCGATCAATCCTGGAACAACCTGCATACACAAAGGGTTAGAAAGAAAAACGACAAGGTGCTCGTTATGCAAATGCTTCATGAAAATGCAGATGTGTGTCTGTGCCTTGGGGAGACCCCCCCCCCCCCCCCCCCCCCCCCCCGATCCTAGTTTCCGAGACGAATAAAGTCTATGATCCAATCATGGAAAAGAAATCCTCATATATTCATTTGAAAAGCCCGCTCGGGCAGCATACAACTGAAGCAATAAGGCATGACCCCAACCAACAGACCTGGCGATGATCAGCATATCAATGCATAAAATGTACAAAGAAAGATACAAAAGATCAGGCGCGGCCATGGGCACGAAAATCTTCCATCAACTTATTTGTAGTGGAGTGATTTGACTGAGTAAGCAAACTCTGGGTCAGTAGGTCCTTCTGACTGATGGACTTTGGGAGGTGCTCGACAACGCTCCTAGAAATACCTTCTTCAGAATGGTTCTCGACTCTTCTCCTCTTAGCATCAGCCCGCAGTTGAGAATCTTGCAAAATCGCCTCGGCCTCAGCCAATCTATACTGGATGTCATGTCGCAGGGAGGCTTCAGCCTCTGTACTCTCGTCTTTCACCATAATCTGAGCTTCTAGCTCGGCTACTCGCTGCTTCAGCTTTTCTTCCCGTTCTTTGTGCTTGGCTATGGTGCTGCTCCAGACCCTCTCGTATTGGGTTAGCTTCCGGTACACTCTGTCCAGATCCTGTTTCTTGGTTGTTAACACGCCATGTACTACCTTTAGATCCAACCCCAGACGTTCCCTAGCATCAGTTTCTTTGGTCAGGTTGGAGCCTAGATGGTTGATCATCTCAGTCTGCTTCTTGCAGGTATAAACGGCTTCGCTTTTCTCTTTCCTAAGTTGAGCAATCTCTTTCTCCAACTCTTCGTTGGCCTTTTGTAGCTCTTCCTTCTCTTGGAGTACCTGGTTGAATTTCTGAATATCAACGGTAGTAGGCTCTTTATACACGGGAGCATACAATGGTTCCACGGCAGGAAACGACATTAGAAACTTGGCGGCTCTCTCTCGAACCCAAGTCACGAACGGATCAAAGGCCTTGCTGTTGCTCTTTCCTAGCAAGACTTTCCCCTTCCGATGAATTTTGCTCCAAGCATTCTGTACCTTGACCAAGGTGTCACCTTCGAGCAACCCTGTCAGATACAGAGATTCCTGTATCTCTTCCTTCTCAGGAGGACCTCGTAGTGCATACCCAAATTGTCGTACTAGCAGAGAGGGATTGTAATTGATACATCCATTCCTTCCGACCAAGGGGACGTTCGGAAAGCCACATCAACTATACACAATATCTTTGCCCAGCAGATCTCTATCAAACCAGATGATATCGTCAGCAGTCAAACCCATCAAACGTGCAGACCAGGGCGAAGACTCAGCAGAATCAATGAACGGCCCCGACTTAGGAAGATGGCTAGCAAACCACTTATACGGTAGAGGAGCACAACATGCCACGTTCTTCCCCTTTCTGTTTTCGTTCTTGCTGTGAACTGAATGGTAGACGTCTCCGAGGAGAGTGGGCACTGGGTCCCCGGAGGCAAATATGTGGCAAGCATCCATGCTTATGAAGTCCGGGTGACTTGGGAATAGCACGATCCCATTTATACGAGGGCTAAGAAGGCATTGAACACATCCCAGCGATCCTTCTCGGCAAACTTTCGGGCTTTTTCCATCAGGAAAGGCAAAGGGAAACCATGAACTCCGATCTTTCTGGATACCATCCCTTCCAATTCAGACTCATCTACATGCAGAGCGTCAGTCAGCTTACTCAGTTTGGGCTCTCCCTCAACACGGTAGTAAGGCATTTGATTCATCAAAGGCACCCCTAAAAGGTCATAGTACTCCTCCAAGGTCGGGGCGAGGACATAGTCTGGAAACACGAAGCATCTGAGTTGTGGGTCGTAAAACTGTAGCAGGGCGTAGAGGCCATTCAACTCGTACGTAGGAAGCTTATACACAATACCCAGAAGTCTCCCATAACTTTGTCTAAAACTCTCCATCACTGTCTTATCAGCCAAAGAAATCAAAGTCTGTAACTCTCAGATGTCAGGTGTTGGTAGCTTGTAAGCCACAGTCTTCTTCAGAGATGCCATATCTGCCGTGAGGATCAAGATCACAAGAACCAGGGGAGAAATATGCACCTGCAACACAGACACACGTTAATGACATGCAAATGAGGATGCAAACAATGCAAAATGCAATCATGCAGCAGGAGATCAGGACGACTGTGTTGTTGAGGAGATGAAGGTTCTGTATCAACAACACCACAATACTGCTCTGTCAAGAACAAACATATCTCTGATGAGAAGAACCCCTGATATCAGACCATAAATATGCTATGTCAAGAACACACATATCTGATGATGAGAACCTCTGATACCAACAAAACTGATTCACTATCAAGAAAACCAGGTAGTCTGGGGGTTAAGGTTTCCTGCATCACACCCGACCCTGCTCACAGGTATGGACCTAATCACGGAAAAGGTTCGGCATCCTATGCGGTCATCAGCGTCACAGACTTTCAAGAAATGATGATACGATACCCAGAAGGTGTGGCATCATCATCTCTTGAAGCGGCCTCACTTAGCTGAATTCCAAATGATCGACTCCTAGAGTCGACAATCCTCTGATCCAACAACCCCTCGAGTCTAAAGGACCGATAGGAAGCCATCAAAGAGAACCTCGTCTGAGTGTGGATTACGTGGGAACAACTACAAGCAAAGCAAGCACGTCCTCCACTAACCCACTCTAATACTATGTAGCTCTCAAGCCTGGGTCTGACTTCTCACTCATCAGAATGCCCCTCCCCCAACAATATAGATAATCATATCATATTGAAAATAAAGTGCGGGAAAAAAATGCGATAAGCAAACACAACCCAACAAGTAATCATACAAGCGCTAGGATGGACTCTCGCACAGGGGACGTTGGATCCCCGGATTGACTCGCATAAGGGACGTTGGATCCCAGGAAACTATCAAGTCCCCAGCAGAGTCGCCAGCTGTCGCTACCGCGAAAATAAGGTGCCAGCAAAATAGAAGAGTCGCCACCTTTCGTTATTTATCCCTCAGAACAGGAAAGGAAACGATCGGAAAAACCTGACGAAAAGGTATAAGACAAGGTCATCGTAACCATTGTCTGGGTTCGGGAGTCGATTACGCAAGGGCAAGGTATTAGCACCCCTCACGTCCATCGTACTCGATAGGATCCACGCTTGTTGTGTTTATCTGACAGGTTGGTTTTATCTATCTACTTATCAAGGCTGGCTTAAAAAATAAAAGAAAATGACTCGGCAAAGCGTCGCACTTTATGCCTACGTATTCTCATCAGAGAATGAGAAATCAGAGTCATCGTAGTTCGGCTAACTACGGGTTACGGGGAAGGTGGCTCGCCAATACATCAGTATTGTGTCTACGTACTCTCAACAGGTATGAGAGATCAGAGCTTACGTAGTTCGGGATAATACGGATTACGAGAATTCAGATTCATCTGTTTTTTCGAGTAGGGTTAACAAATAGTTCCAACAGTTTGGTGTACACGGCTCGACCCTTGGAGACTTAGGCGTCACCGTTTTTGGTAGAACTAGGAGTTAACGACACTTTTTTCTTCAGAAAAGCTTCCTTTGAATTACGGGACCACGGGGCAAAAAGGTTTGAAGTTTGTTTTCTGTCTTTTACGGAAGAACTGCTTTTTAGTTGTCTATAGTTTGTACAACACTAGAGACTATGACCTGGGAACAAATGCGTCGCATATCATCCAAAGGACGTATACTAAACATCCTAGACGATTGAGAGGAGGCCCCTCAATTATCATTACCTAAGTAGCTTAAGGCTCGTATCGCGCTTATACTAACTTGCCTTTATTAAGTTTTTTTACTGTTGTTTGAGATGAGAAAAGAACGAGACAACTACGAGGATACTATCAAGTCCTAATGTTGTGATGCCAAGGATTCATCCTATGGTTGAAGTTTGAAATAGGGAACTCCTAGAAGTTATCATGCATAGGTTTCAACCTAAAGTTCTAATCATCACTTCCTTATCAAAGGAAGTGAGATTCCTAGGGGATCATGTCAATGATAAACAAAAACAAATAAAGCATCAGCTTAAATAGTAAACAGTAAACGACTGTAAAAAGTAAATAGTACAGGGAACGACTATAAAATGCATGCAATGCAAGTGAGGGAGGAAATGTGTGTGGGGCATCAGCCTCCACAAGCTCGTCTCAACCTCAAGCCAGATATGAATAACTGCAATCATACAGGAAAAATAAAATGCCATCAAGCAACTCACAAACCACATAGTTAAGGGAGCAGAGCTCTACCGAATACCCACAAGCAAAGCCATACAGTAAAAATACAAGCAGAGGGAGCAACTCAACCTCTAGTGCAATCATGCTCCTAGCTTAACACAATCTAAACATGAACTTATTCTAATGCATCAAGCAAATCACACAAGTCACATCAATACAGTTGCACAAAAAGCAAACAGACAGGAAAGAAAGCAAATCAACAGCTTCTACAGCTTCACAGCAAAGCAATCCTCTGACAGCAACTCAGTCCTCAGTCTGCAACTGCTCTTCAAGGCTCTCATCTTCAAGAGAAAGAAAGGTACTCCATCTTCAAGCTTCCGTCTTCAATAGCAAGTATCAACTTGCTTCTTCAAGCTTTCAATGCATCAATCACAAGTATCAACTTGTTCTTCATCCTCTGCAAGCTTCAGCTCTTTCCTCAATCTCAAATTGATCCTCTTCACAAGTGTCAACTTGTTCTTCTGGATCTTCAAGCCTCAACTTCAAGGGATGTCTTCAAACAAAGGGGAAGTGGCAACCTCTAGCATCTTCAATCTTCTATCAAGGAACTCCATCCTCTAGCAAGGGAGAAAGATTCATCTAACAAGAGCAAGGTGTGGATAGTGGTGAGCAAAGTGAAGACCAAAGGTCACCTCTGAGCACTCCACTATCAAGGAAAGGCACCCTCAAAGGTTCTACCAATTTGTGAGGAGCCAATCGTCCTGCCAAAGGAGGGATGAGGCCTTCACAATGGGACCTTACATCATAGGGAGGAATGGAAGTGATCAACACCTTCCATGTTTCATGAAGGAAGAAAATCTATTCCAAGAGATCTCCCTAAAACCCTAATCCTTAACCCTAAACAAACTACACCAAAGGAAGAGCAAACTTCAAGTCCAAGCTCCACCATGCATTCTACAGCAGCCCACACATGCCTTCATCATCATCCAAGAGCAAGAGAAGCAAAACCCTAATCTAAGGGAACTAAAGAAGTCATTCTAGTTGAGTTAGCAAGTTAGGATCACCTAAAACCTAGTATTAAAGTTAATCCTAACTAAAATACTAAAACCAATTGTAAAATCCTACAAAAATAGCTATGGGGACCTAAGTCAATCATGACTCTATCATGTTAATTCCAGAGGTCAAATCATCCAATAAGTCCTAGAATTAAATTCTAAATTATGAGGTACTAAGGTTAAACCCTAAAACAAGAGCACTTAAAGTTTCAATCTAAAAAAAACCCTAAACTTCTTCACAAAAATGTGAGAAAATAAATAGCGGAGCATACATGTCTAAGCTAACTACACACAAAAAATCAGCTCAAAAATCATCATCACATGATCACATAAAAATTCACAAGACAAGGTATCAACCATAATGAAATTAATATCAATTAAAATACAAAAATGAAATTAAAAATAAAAAAAATGCATGAATCCCTAATCTTTCAATTTCCAAAAATTCTAGACTCATTCATGAGTTAGGGGAAAAAAATTGGATCAATTTGAGTTATTTTCCTATTTATTATGAATTATTTTCTAAACTATATGAAATGATGAAAATAAAAGAAAAAAGAAAGAAAATAATAAAACTAGCGTGACAAATAGCAAATATTTCAAGTTCATTTTCTAGACTGGGCCAACTGGGGGATGTGAATATAAAACTGTGCACTAAGCCCAAACCATTCCAATTAATGAAACAGTGCGTTTCATTCAAAGTATATCTTCAGAGCTTGAAATCAAATCGTGGCCTTTCATTCCTTGCCCAAGTCAATGGTGAAACGCTCATCTGATGGTTCCCATGCATCGTCCCCAATTTGAACTCAGATGGAGGGAGTTCCCAGATGGTGGCCTGAGTTGCAGCGCCACCGTCTTCTCCGGCAAGGTGCTCATCACAGGTCAACAAAAATGACAAAAAAAATCATCATCTTACTCAATTTTTCATCCTGAACACGAATCCATCATTCGAATTCACTAATTCCTTCTCTAACTCAAAACACGATGGAATTTTCAGAAATACACCAGATCTTGATCATCACAATTCTCAAAGATAATGATCCTAATGTAATATACACTTCTCACTGATCAATCTCCACTATTCAATCAAGAATATATCACCAAGAATCTTGAGAAATTAGGCTCAACAGAAAGTGGTTCATAACTTAGAGTGTCTCTATCCATCAAATTCTTGTACCAAAATCCATCTATATCATGCTAAGAACCTAACCACATGCAAGTTTCTAGCTATCTCTCCATAAATTAAGCACAAATTTGATTTGTACAAACCTGGTTTCAAATGAAGAATAGGTGCAATTCTTGCTCGATTCCTCCTCCACAATGATCCAGATTCACTTCAAATCTTCCTCTAAAGCTAATGCACACCTTAATTTGCTCTGATTCTTCCTCAATCCAAGAACACGATCTTGAGTTGCAGCTCTGCAAAATCCAGTGCTCTCTCTGCTACCAGCTTCAAAATGCTTCCAAAAAAATGGCTGAACACACTCCAAATCTTATATAGAACTTATCAGAATCATCTAGAAAGTTCTGTAACCACCCAAATGAGATTTTGCAATTTCAATTTCTCTTCAAAATGTCATCCACACCAGTCACGATTCTAGCTCTGTTTGGGCATGGAAATGCTTGGAAAATTCATCTCATGAGATATTGAATTGGTTGGTTATGCTCACTTCCTTGTTTGCAATCCAATGGTTCATGTTGGTTATGTTGATTCATCATGAAGAAATGAAATGAAATGGCATGAATTTGACCTCAAACCAAAATTCTAATATTGCCAAAGCTTCTAAAATGATATTCCCAATCAAAATGACCTATAACTTTGCCTTGTTTGGACACAAAATGCCTTATTTCAATTTTTGGTCATTAAATGCCTTTAATTCTTCTTTTTTCAAAATTTTCTCAAACCACATCCTTCCTTGATCCATTTCAATGTCTCCTTGATACATGGTAAAGGTTAAAACCCCATTTTGAGAAACTTTCAAGTTGAATAAAATTTCATTTGAGGTGTCTAATTTGGTGAAAATGACCTATAATCATAAATGACCCATAATCACAACTTCCCAAAATACCCTTGACTTGTCAAAGCCATAACTTGAGTTCTACAAATTCTATCAAGGACTACTAGTACTCTATTGAAAGATAAGAGGATAAGGAACAACATTCATGTTGACCAAAAGTTCATAGGAATCATCCTTCTTGGGCAAACGTTTCATGCAAGTTGGGTAACTTTCAAGCTCCAAATTCACATACCTCAGATGACTTGTAACTTGTCAAAGCCATAACTTGAATTCTACAAATCCTATCAAGGACTTCTAGCACTCAAATTAAAGCTAAGACCATGATCTACAACAATCATGTTAGGGGCAAGATGATATGACAATAACATCTTGATCTAAATTGCCTTGAAGATAGGGGTCAAACTAGGGGATTTTACACTGTCAAGCCTTAGAAACCCTAGCTTGAAACTTCTCAAACTCTTCAATCATGATGAGTTAACCTTGAAATAATTCTTAGAACATCTCAATGTATCAATCCATGATCACATGGCTCTTGAATAAAGTCTCAACCTTCTTCAAATCATCAGTTGACCTAGGATTGGCCCAGTCAAACCCTAGCTGCACCACTCATGGCTGAGCCTTCTTAATCTTGCACAATGACCTGTCTAGGCCTCAAAGTGATCTTCAACACTTTATCATGAGCTCTCTCAAGACCTAAAGTCCATCTTTATGGCCTCAGAATCATCTGATGGTCTTCTCTATAACTCTCAAGTTAGGAAGCCCACATTCTTGGTTTCAATCACTCTCCCTGAGGATCTTCTACCTTCTCTGACAAAGATATCAACCCTTGAACACTTTAATAACCTTCTTATCTAGCCTCAAAGTCTTGTATATCTCTTGATTGGTAATCGTACCTCTTGATCTCCTGCACACATGTCAATGAAATGCAAATGATAATGCTAATATGAATGAAATGAAACATAAGCTAGGTGAAGAAATGTTGGGCAAATTTTGGGGTTCAACAACACCGTTCAAAGCTACTCCCACTTTTTCCCTCTTGTTGGTCTCTTCAGTCAAATATGAACCCAACCTATTAATCAACTCAATTTGTTCCTTCATCGTGAAGGTAGCTTCATTCTTCTCATGACGCAACTGGAAGATCTCTTTCTCTAACTCGTCATTGGCTTTCTTCAATTATTCAATTTCAGCCAACAATTTGTTATACTTCTCAATCTCTACCGAAGTAGATACCTCAATCACTGGAAGATACAAAGGTTCCACAACAGGATATGGCATCAAGGAAATCCTAGCTCTCTTGTGGATCCAAGCCAAATAAGGATCATAAGCTTTGCTATTGCTCTTACCTAGCAAAGCTTTCCCTCTCCTATGGATGTTAGCCCATGCATGTCTCAACATGATCAAAACAGCCTCGTCTAATAAGCCCGTGAGATGCAGAGATTCATGTATCTCAACCTCAATAGGAGCATCTCTCAAGGCATAACCAAACTGTCTCACCAGCAGAGAAGGGTTATAGTTGATACAGCCTTTCCGTCCAATCAAAGGGACATTCGGAAAGCCACTGCAACTATATATAATATCAGTGCCAAGCATGCTCCGATCAAACCAAATGATGCTCTCAGCAGACAACCCCATCAACCAGGAAGACCAATCCAAAGTTTCAACAGCATCAAAAAAGGTCCTGTCTTCAGAAGATTCCCCTGGAACCACCTGTACAAGAGAGGAAGACAGCAGGAAACATTCTTGCCACGACGTTTCTCATTCTTATAGTGAATAGAATGATAAACATCGCCCAAGAGAGTAGGAACTGGATTCTTCGAGGCAAGAATCAAGAAGGCATCTGAGTCAACAAAATCTGGCACATTGGGAAACAAGACAATCCCATAGATGCAGACAGCTAGAATGGAACTGAAGGCAACCCAACATCCACTCTTCGCGCACTGTGTAGCCTTCTCAACCAGGACAGACAGGTGAAAACCATAAGCTCCGTTCAGCTTGACCAAATCTCCAGGGAACTCAGAAGCGTCTAAACTGACAATCTCAGCAAGTGTAGCCAACTCAGTCTCAGCATCAACATGTATAAAGGGCATCTGGTCTAACACAGGAACTCCCAACATAGCAGAATACTCCTCTAAAGTGGGTGCCAGAATATAGTCGGGGAACAGGAAGCATCTCAGCTGAGGCTCATAAAACTGCATCAAAGTATACACCCCAGTCGTCTCAAATGCTGAAGGCCTGTACAACAAACTAAGCAATCTCCCATAAGATACTCTGAACTCAGCCCTCACTCTCTCATCTACTAGAGCAACTAATCCCAGCAAGGAACTGATATCTGGCGAATGCAACCGGTAAGCAACTGTCCTCTTCATGGACTCCATGTCTGGCCAGAAGATACACTAGAATTAGAGGGGAATGATCACACCTGCAACATAAATACACGTTAATGAAATGCAAACATGAAAATGCACATGCATATGCAAACAGGAGATCAAGTGCAATGCTGATGCACTGTGCTGCTTTGTACTGAAGCCTGAGACCCATCAAATCTTCGCCTCAAACCAAACCAACCACTCAAAAGAACCTTGTAACCACATCTCACTGACAGAGATAAACCAGGTACTATAAGGTCAAAGGTTTCCTGCAAATATACCTACCTACCCCTCACAGGTATGTACTTAACTCGCAGACGAGGTACGACATCCTATGCGGGTTCAACGTTACAGACTTTCAAGAGCGATGATACGATACCCAAAAGGTGTGGCATCATCATCCCTTGAAGCGGCCTCACTTAGTCGAATCCCAATTGATAGGTCCCCAGAGTCAACAATCCTCGGGTCAGACAACTTGTCGAGCCCTAAGGGCCAGGCAAGAAGCATCAAAGAGAATCTCGTCTGAGCGCAGATTTCGCGGCTAGCTGGTGCGAGCTAAGCAAGCAGGCTAACCACTACTTTCTACTTCTAAGTCTATGTGCAAACTCAAGCCCAGATCCGGCTTATCTCTCAATCTAACCCTCTACCCAACACAACAACAATAATATAATACTGAAAGTAAAGGCAGAAAGGTAAATACATACAAAACCCCCATACGGGAAAACAAGCGCTAGGATTGACTCACATAGGGAACCGTTGGAGTCCCCAGCAGAGTCGCTACTGCGAAAATCGGCGCCGGCTATGACAGAAGAGTCGCCACCGTGCGTTATTTATCCCACAAGAGGGAAAGGAAACGCTCAGAGTAAACCTAACGCAAAGAGGGAAAGGAATGGTCATCGCAACCAAATCTTGGATTCGGGAGTCAGTTACGCAAGGGGAAGGTATTAGCACCCCTCACGTCCGTCGTACTCGACGGGATCCACGCTTGTTTTCTATCTAAGGGTGTGTTATTCTATCTACTCTACAGGTCTGGGTTAAAAAGAAAAGAAAATGACTCGGCAAAGTATCTCACTTTATGCCTACGTATTCCCGTCTGGAACGAGAAATTAGAGTCAACGTAGTTCGCCTACCTACGGGAAAGGAGGGGAAGATTGCTCGCTAGGATATCGCATCCTATGCCTACGTACTTTCATACAGCATGAAAGATCAGAGCAAACGTAGTTCGGGCTACAGAAGACACAAGCTTGTTTGACAGTTTTTTTATCTCCTTCTGAAAAGGGTTTTCCTGATTAAGGGTCCAAGAGGACAAAAACAGAGTTTGAGTGTTTGTTTGAGTTTTTTACGAAAGAAATGTTTTTTAGTCTGTTTGTAACTTGTACTGCACTAAAGACTTGTGATCTAAGAGTGACTACGTCGCATGTCACCCTAAGCGTACCATACTAAACAGCCATATTACTGAAGAGTGACCCTCCAGCAACCTTTCCTCAAATAGCTTAAGGCTCGTAACGTACAACACACGTTATCCTTATTACTGTGTTTTTGAATTGTTTTGAGATGAGAAGAGAAAGACGCTCTAAAAAGCTATGGTTGAAAGGGGAACTAACCTAATGTTATCATGCATGGGTCAAAACCTAATGTCTGTCATAATTTCCTCTTGCACAGAGGAAATCAGAGATCCTAGGGGATAAACAGCAAAAGACAGCAAGCAATTACAGTAAACAGTAAACAGTAAACAGTAAACATGCAATGCAGCGATATAAGAGAGGCAAGGGAGAAAACAATAGGCAAGAGGAGACAAGCTCCACCTCAAACCTAGGGGTAATCAACACAAGCAAACAGAAAATACAGAGAAAAAAAAAGACACAGAGGAGGCAGCCCAAGCAGCAACAACTAACTCCTACAGCAAACAGCAACAGCAAGCTCTAAACAGCAAAGTTGAAAAGACAGCAAAGTTGACAGCAAGGGCTTCATCTTCAAGCAAGCTTCTATCTTCAAGCTTCATCAATCATACTCCAAGAAGAGGATTAATCATCAAGATCAAGTTATAATGTTAAGAAACTTAATGACAACCAAAGGAAATCACTAAGAATTCAACATTGCAAATGGAAGGTATCCTCAATGTTCTACTTACTTGGGCATACCACTCATCCCTCCTAAGGAGAGATGGAGTTTCCCGAGGAGGACTTTATGTCATTGGATAGAATGGAGGCAAACAATGCACTCCATGTTTGAAGAAAGAATCAAAACTAGGTCTAAGGCACTTCTTAAAACCCTAATTTCCTAAACTCCTAAACAAAAGCTCCACAAGGGGAAAAGCCTTCCAATCCAAGCTCCGATCTTCAATCCCAAGCATCTTCAATGAATCCAGAAGCTCCACCAAAAATAACTTAAGCCTAAACCCACTCCAAAGCAACCAACCAAACCAAACAATCCAAAGCACTCAAGAGAGGAAACCACAAATACAAGCCACTTGCAAAATACAACTAAAATAGAAAAACAAGTTGCAAAATTCTTATAAAATTCCTAGGGGAACATACATGTTTGAACAACCTAGTGTAAAAATATTGAAGCCTAAATAAACTTCTAAGTCATCTAAACAATTCCTACATTGAGATAGGTCAAAGGAATCCACAAGTTTGGGAGGGTCCTAATCTCAATACCTAAAACAGAACCTAATGTTGTTCTAAAAATCCAAGAAAAATGCTAAGGGAACATACATGTCTAAGCTAACACATACTAAAAAATCAAAGCCAAACTCATCACCAATTGGAAGAACAAAATTTAACAAAACATATGGTCAATTATGCCAAATTAAAAGAAATAACAAAAATAAGAAAAATCACATTAAATTGAAAAATGCATGAAATTGCCTTTTGTTAATCCCAGAAAATCACAAATTCCATAAGGATCATAAGGATATTTTTAAAATAATTTTTGGATCAAAATTGGAATTAATATGATTTTTGGAATCAACAAACAATTAAAATAAAACAAAAAATGAATAAAAGAAATAAAATCCTGAAATAAAACATGAGCCATAGGATCAGTCAACTAGTCAATCCATCCAAGCGCGCTGGTGATGCCACGTAGTTTAATGAAACTCTGCGTTTTGGCTTCAGAAATTTCAAAACAAACTTTAAGTCGTGGCCATCAGATCCAGGCTGTGGTCAAAGGTCCAAGTTCAATCCAACGGCAATGAGGTTATCTTCTTCATTTTTCAAATCATCTAAGTAGAGACACAGGGCGGTGGTGTGTGGTGGCCGGAGAAGACTCCGGTTGTCTTCTCCGGTGAGGTTCCAGGTTCAGGCAACCAAAAATAACAAACTATATACCAAATCAACTCAGTTTTTCACGTACATTCCAAATCTCCACTCAAAATCATCTAATTCTTAACAAGTAAGCAAACACGAATCAAAGTTCAGAAATGGCATCATCCATAACTCTCACTAAACTTGAAATTAATGGTATAGATCTCTTCATCTTGTTGCGCACATCAACCTGATCTAAACAACTAGCATTGAAACCTTATGAATCAAGAGATTCAAGTCCAAACAGTTATGGCATGTCATCTTCAATCATCATCAATTGAGTCCAAATCAAGCCTAAAACGATCTATGTCATGTGTAAATCCTAACCACAAGTCTAAATCTAATCATCTCATGCTAAATCATGCTGAATTTTGAGAAATGCAAACCTGGTATAGATCTTGAAACAGAGGTACTTAGAGCTCGTGGCTTGCTTCCAAATGCTCCAGATAGCTTCAATGATCCACAAGGAAGAGATTGCACACCTCAATTTGTCTTGAATTGGCTCAAAATTCAGAATCCGATTTGAACTTGCAGTTGAGAAAATTTTCTTTCTCTTTCTTGCTCTGGCACGAAATGAAGTTCAAACTTGATCTGAACTCACTCTAATGAATATATAGAATCATTTCATGGGATTTTGGATCCAAACTGAAGCCCAAAATAGTGGTTTGCATTTTCTGGTTTTTTCATCCAAAGGCAATGTATCAGTCGTGTATTGCAAGCTTCACATTGGTTCTAGAAGGTTCTCACACCTTGCGCATGTCATTTAGAATGAGTTTGGATGGAGAAATTGGCCTGAATTGCCTTGTGCATTGATTTTGCATATGTAACTTACAAGTGAAGTAACCATATGCTATCTCTCAAAACTTGAACTAAACTCAAAATTCTATTAAAACCAAAGTGTTTGAAATGTGATTTCCAATCAGAAAATGCACCCATTTTCTTGGTTTGAGGCATCTAGTACAAAAATGCATTTTTCCCTCATTTCCATATTTGAAATTTCTTCCTTTTCAAGCCATTTCAAGTGACTTTTTGATATGAGCCAAACCAAACTCTCATGACCACTTGGTTGCACTCAAAACATCATTTTAAGCAAGTTCCATGTTGAACAAATTTCCATTTGAAGCTTGCAAGTTGGAGATATGGACCTATGATTGAAAATGACCTATAATCTCACTTTCCCAAAATACCCCTGACTTGTAAACCTCATAACTTGAGTTCTACAAATCATATGGAAGACTTATAGTACAATTTAGAAAGCTAAGATCATTAGGAACAACTTTTATGTTGGCCAAAAGTTCAGGTGAAACATCCTTCTAGGTAAAAAATAGCTTTGAAGTCAGATGATTTTCAAAGACAAATTTCAGTGACCTCTGAGGACTTGTAACTTGTCTAGACCATATCTTGAGTTCTATAAATCCAATGGAGGACTTATAGTACTAAAATTAAAGGTATTGATATGCTCTACAAGTTTCATGTTGGCCAAAAATCCATTTGAAACTTGTATCTTGACTTATGTGGCCTTGAAGTTAGGCACTAAACAGGGTAATTTGCACTGAAACCCTAATTTAGCAACTTCCCACATTCTTGATTCTTCTTGATTTAAACTTGGAACAACACCACAAATGTCTTATCACATCATTTCATGAACTCCATGACCTCAGAGTAGGCTTGAATGCTTTTCAATTGCATAATTGACCTAGGGTTGATCCAGATGAAACCCTAATTGTTTGCACCTCAACCGTGGCTCTTGCATTTGACACAATGGCTTGATTTAGCTCCAACATGGCTCTCTAGGAACTCCATGAGATCTATACACATCTCATATTCACACATCATGCTTCACATCCCATTGATGATCCTCAGCTGATCAAGACCTCCCACCACCTCCTGATGACTTGGATGACTTCTCAAGCTTGGATAAGATTTCTTGCTAGGCTTCTCTTGATAAAAATCACACTTGATCCCCTATTGGATGAATGATATGCAATGGTATGCAAATGATAGAACTATGCAAATGATAATGCAATGAAACATAAACCAAGTAAAGATGTTGAGCAAATTTTGGGGTGCAACAGTACATTAATGAAAAGATAACTCTTATTCCCAAACATGATAATTTGGACATAGAATAAAGCACAACCTTGGAGACTGCATGCTTTGTTGTCATTCTAAGTAGTTACATTTACAAACATTCTAGATGAATTTGTGAGAATCTAGGGAAACCAACCTTTAGGTTTGGTAGAAAAGGAATCAACATTAGTACTCCATCCAAAACTAGATCCAGTGCTAGATATGCTCAAATCACTGAAGCTATTCTCAATTCTTCCAGAACCCATTGATGATAACGGACCAAACCCTCATTTATCACCTCTATTCTTTTCAATCTGCGCAATAAATGTAATAAGTTAAATTAAATTATGAGCAATCCTAGACTCAAAAGTTAAAACATAAAAAAGTTTCAAATGAAGAAGAAGAAGCAATGGCAACTGACCCAACTTCAAATGAAGAAAAACTTGACAAAATAGTATACAAAATCATTAAACAGTTTTTTTCCACAAATAAAGTTACATCAACAAACCCAAAAATATAATCTTGAGCTTTTATAGTTCAACAAACCACAAAAAAGGAACAAACTTTCATAATAGAAGAAATAATAATAGAAAGAACCTTGGACTCAAATGAGGTGATGGTGATCGTAGATGGCGGCAATGTAAGGTTTGAGGGAAGACATAAGGGAAGATAAATGAGAGAAAACGAGAGGGAAAGAGAGAGGGGTGCGGCGAAATTAGGGTTAATGGGAGAAAGACAAAGAAAATTGGAGAGAGAAAACGGGAGAGAAAAGAAGAGTGTTGTGAAATGGTTTTGGTGGGAAGGGGGAACGTTATAATGTACCAACGAATGACTGGTTGACACTTGGCAAGAATGTAAATGTTTGTTTGAATTAATTGTTAGATATTAGTTAATTACAAATTTTCCCATTTGTTAGTGTATTTTTCAAAATGTTAAAGGACAAATGAAGCAAAACATGCAATCAATTTTTGATATATTGATAGTAGATTATGAGAGAATATTCTATTCTATCAATGAGCCGTGGACTCAATGCTTGAAAAACACAAAATGAGGTATAGGGAGAATGAATTAAAGATTTGTAGAAACGAAACTCTTGAATAGTTACAAGAGTACATCAAGTAATAGTTTGGAGAGTGAATCACCAAAAGAATATTAACTTGGCTTTCTTCAGTGGCCCTACACGCCACAT
Source organism: Lathyrus sativus (assembly GCA_963859935.3). Lineage (NCBI taxonomy): Eukaryota > Viridiplantae > Streptophyta > Magnoliopsida > Fabales > Fabaceae > Lathyrus > Lathyrus sativus. Next base: position 390,182,514 of record OZ012737.1, read on the forward strand.
CATTTTTAGTAACTTACACTGATCTTACTTTGATGCATGGTTGTTTGCTAAGAGTCTCTTAAATGGTCTCGCATATCATATTTTTAATAATTATTAAGTTATCAGGTGTTTTCCTTCAATATTCCATTGTTTCATTTTAGTTATGGGGAGCATTTAATTCTTTTTCGAACAATAATAAGTAACATACAAACATTGATTCAAGAAGGAACCGATACAAACATTATTTTCTATATATGTAAAGGTTGAACAAAAGAAAATAGAAAAACTGTATTAAAATGAAAAGGAAAATAGACAAAAGAAAGAAACATAAGATATCACATTGTCATCTAAGCATTTGAACTCCCATTACAGGAAGAGTAACACATAGAATTCTACAAGAAAAACAGGTTTAGCTAGGGGTTAAACCCCTCACTAAACCAAAATACCCATCACAAAACAACAATTTGCGAGGGGACATGCCCCCTAGCTAATCAGGGCATCACAAATAATTAGTGAGGGGATAAACCCCTCGCAAAAATGGCTAGGGGATAAGCCCCTCGCAAAATGTAATGGGAAAATATCATCATCCTGCACCACAGACGTAGACACAGACTAGAGCCAGAGAGGGGCTCAGTCCTGTTAGAAAAGATTGCGAGGGGATAAGCCCCTACCTAAGTCACGTGATTCCTGAATTTAGTGAGGGGCGAATCCCCTAGCCAGCTGGGTCATGCATTTGCGAGGGGTTAAGCCCCTAGCCAGCTGTCCCACGTTTTGGGATTTGCGAGGGGTTAACCTCTAGCCAATAATTATATTATTATTTTTTTAAATTTGTAATTATATTATTATAATTATATTGGAATAATAATATATTATATAATAAATTTTTATTACATTTTATAATAAATATAATTATAATTAGAATAATATAATTATATAATAAAATATATATATTTTAATATAATTATATGATAAATAAAAATATATATTTTGTAAAATAATAATTTATAACTAAAAGTGTAATAAAAGTAAATATAATACTGTTTATATGTTAATAAATATATAATACTGTTTTAATACTAATATTTTAATAAATATAATACTAATATGTTTTAATATGTTTATAAAATATTATGTTTTATAATATATGTTAATAAATATAATACTAATATTTTAATTAAAATATAATACTAATATGTTAATAAATATACATACTGTTTTAATACTAATATTTTAAAATATAATACTAAATAAATATATATACTGTTTATATGTTAATAAATATATATACAATACTAATATTTTAATAAATATAATACTAATATGTTTTGATATGTTTATAAAATATTCTGTTTTATAATATATGTTAATAAATATAATACTAATATTAATATTCTGTTTTTAATAAATATAATACTAATTTTCAGTTTTTAATATGTTTATAAAATATGTTAATAAATATAATTCTAATATTTTAATTAAAATCTGTTTTATAATATAAATATTAACAGCCACCCTATCAAAATTTGTTTTATAATACTAATTTTCTGTTTTATAATACTAATAATATAAATATAATACTAATTTTTTGTTTAATTAAAATATGTTTTATAATATAAATATAATTATAATATTTTAATTAAAATCTTTACAAAATAAATTTCAACAGCTACCAACATAAATTTTTCTTTACAAAATATATTTTCTTCACAAATTTTTTTATACATCAACAGCCACCATATCAACATAAATCTCAAAATAAGAATATATATAACATCTTAAAAGAAATAGAAAGAAAATAAATAAAAAAAACTAGATAGCTTTATATAATATTATCCACAGTACATGCAACACAACAAATAAATAATAAAAATTAATTAATAAATCTAAACAATAAAATAAATTATACAAAACGAAAATAATATAAATAAATAAAAACAACTTGTAACACCCCCTTTCTATACCCCCAAATTAATCAAATAAATCAATTAGGCACTTAGAAAATTTATTTCATCAGAGTTTAATTAAAACATGGTATATAAGAGGCGCATCACATTATCATGAAATTAAACACATACGATACCTGCTCAAAATAGATATGCAACAATAGGTAACCCACATCTCAATATTTAGAATAAAAGCGGAAACATCCAAATATTGAATCGATCACATACATAAAAGTATATACAACCATTCAATCAATTCATGCTTTACAACCATATCCACAGCGGATACATACACAGATGTATCACAAGGAATCAAAACAAATGTAACTCCAAAAGAGTCAAAAGCTTCCTAACTACCCAGATGTTACATATCAGAGCCATTGACCAAAAAGAATGAAGACATCGCTTCACAAAAAGAACCTCCAGCTTCCTACTCTGCAATGCCTCATAGAGCATTATAAAACAACAGAAGGGTGAGAAACAATATCATAACAGTTAATGCATAAAATTGTATATATACATATACTCAAATTTGTACAAGTTATACTCAAATTATGTTCTCACCACATTAAGCATATACAATTAATCATGCCTCTACGCATGCTCACGAACATTCACTATATGTTCCTCCAAACAAATCATATATAACATACACAGTTACATTCATACAACTAATGCATCATACACAGATGACTCATGCAACACATAGAGACCGACACACGACTCTATGCAGATGCAAATGCGGTACCGACTCATTCCAACAGATTCTCCAAGGAATCGAGTATTCAGCAGATTCTCCACGGAATCAAGTATTCATCAGATTCTCCACGGAATCGAATATTCAGCAGATTCTCCACGGAACCAAATACTCTGCAGATTCTCCACGAAATCAAATACTCTAGTCAATCCTCCAAGGGATTACATGTTATGACCGATTCTCCGAGGAATCACACAATGCAACCGATTCTCCAAGGAATCACACAATGCAACCGATTCTCCAAGGAATCTAATATAACCATCGTATCATACGAGGTTCTGCAAATCCTCCGAGGGATCATTCAACACAAAAATGCATACTAAGATGCTACACAATGCTAATCCTCCGAGGGATCGATCAACACAGAATGCATACTATGTTCACAAACATACTCATTGCATTTATCACATACATCGCATATATCTATCATGCATTCACATTATGCACCATTTCACACATGGTTTACACACATATCAGCCTATCAATATGTTTCTATTCAATTCAAGCAAATACACAAGATTATCAAACGTTCAAGATTCACCATTGGCTCTACAATCTAGGATTCACGCCTTTCGGCCACCCACAGCACGACATGTCGAAACAGTTCACACATCAATCATTCATATAGGCATTAATCATAATTGAATCGGCCAAAAATCATGCTATGAATAAACAACAAAACAAATAACACTGTCAGGTTCGCCAACCTTCGCCTGGCGAAGCCACGCAGCGAATGCTCGTTGGCCTTCGCCTGGCGAACTTCCCAGCGAAGTCCACTGGGAGTAATTCTGGAATTACTCACTGAGGCTCGCTACACACTCGCTTGGCGAACCTTCGCCAACTAACCTCACCTAGCGAACTTGCCAGCGAATACAGGGTGTTTTCTTCTGACTTGCTTCGCTGCAGCTCGCTGGGCTTCGCCTGGCGAAGCTTCGCTGCCATTCGCCTGGCGAGCCTGCGAACACAGAACATCCATGGCTGTCTCAAGAGCCCAAACTCCACAAAATCAACCGATTAAATCCAAACCAGTCTCAGTGGCACAACCCTACCATCACCCGACTAAACTACATCGTCTAATCCGAGTTCTAACAGATTAAAACCTCATTCTACTCACAAAACCAACTTCTAACCTAAGTGGGAAAAAGAGTAGAAACTCTACAAAATCCAAACACATACACATACAATCATACACATTAAAGAGATGATGGAGTTTCACACCCTTACTGATCGATTGCAAGCTTTGGTGATGATGCCTTGATGATTCTAGGTTTTCCTCTCCACTTTCTCTTCTCTTTCTCTTCTCCTCTTTTCTTTCTCTTGTTTTTCTCCTTATGTTACTATCTTTCTTTCTTTTCCTCTCTTATTCTATTTCTATCTCCATTTCTTTCCTCTCAAATTCTTTCCAACACTTACCAATCAATTCTCACACTAAATTGCTAAATGTCTAAAATTCCCTTTTTACTCTAATTCCCCGAAAACTCTCCGAATCGGTAAAAATAGATAAAATAAGCAAACACCACATAGTAATATATAATTTCTCAATTTAAAACAAACATAAATTAAATAAATTAAAAGACTCAACAATTAATGGGAATTCAGAATCGGGGCGTTACACAACTCACTTTTATGAAGAGGGACAAAATGGTGAAACATGGAAGGAAAGAAGAAAACCAAAGAAGAAAAATGGAGAAGATGAAATGGGGAAGAAAGAGAAAATGAAATGGCTGATAGGTTTGGAAATGAAGGCATTTAATAGTTGCAGTTTGAGAGAGGATGCCCTTAGCTAATGTTGGCGTGTGGCAGACCATTTGATAGAGAAATAAATACCTTTTCAGAATGATTTGACTAAAGTAGGACAATTGGTGAGGGGAGGCCCCGAGGGGCTACCCCCTCGCAAATGTTCAACCTTTCCCACCAAATTCTGCGCTGAACCCTAGTAAAGCATTTTTCAAATTTCAAAAAAGTTTTCCCCCCTTGTTTGCGAGGGGTATCCCCTAGCTAACTGTTTTTATTTTTTTTCTCCCTATTTTGTTTTTTGCGAGGGGTTTAACCCCAAGCAAATGTATTTATTTTAGTGAGGGGTTTCCCCCCTAGCCCAGGTCCCTAGCTAATTGCAAGTTTTCTTGTAATGGAAGAGTAACTACTAAACAAAGATCACACCAATGCTTGTTAGCTAATTTGATGAGAATCTTCGTTAGCATACATATAAGGTGTTTTTATCCACATATTTACTCTTAGACCCCATCTGGCTGGAGAAAGGAGTTCACAATCTCATCTGTTCCATTGGTTGGAGACACAAGCATCACAGCATTTCCTCTACAAACTTGCATTATAACAAAAACAATTAAGTTCCAAATTTTCCCAACCTAAATTCAGACCATATAGTTTATAGAAAATAACCATTCAATTGTGTTTGTAGTTAGTATGATTTAATATGGAGTTTCTTGGTGGAAATATATTTAAGAATATACAAATGCTGCATATAATTTTCAAAATATCAATAACTGAGATACTCTCCTTTTGTGCTCTAACAAACTAAACAATTTCATCTCATTTGGTTTTCAAGATTTTGTAATACATGTGCATTCAATGGTGCTTGATTATCATATATGACAAGGAATTCAACTGAAAAAGAAAATCCTACCGACGGGATTTCACAGCAACATGGTGTTTGAAGTTTCCAAATGGTAAGAATCAGAGTTTTGAAATTTGGCAAGAAAATAGAGCAAAGGTCACTTACAGTAATGAAAGAAAAGATAAAAGACAAATCAGTGCGAAACTCCTACCAGAGCACAATGCTCCTAACAGAGAGAAATCTCTCCTAACTACCTCTCTACCAATATTTCTAAATGCCTCCTCAGGCTTCCCTCCTTCTCCCTATAAACCTTCACACATTCTAACAAACTGCCTCATTAACAATCTTCCTCTAACTTCTCTATTGATATAATTGAGATCATATTTATTATAATAAATATAATAAAATCACAATTAGTAGACAATAAATAAAATGATATTCAATTAAAATTTTCTACCGAGAAATATTAAAATTTAAAACATTATAACATCAACCAAGTCTAATTATCTCGGCTGCATAGATCAAATTTCGCCATAATGTTCTATCTAAGACCGTGTTTCTATCTAATCCATTAACCTCAAGATCTTTCTTAATAGTTTCTTAGTTTTTCTAGGTTTTCCTCTACCTCTAGTTGTCTGACTCATCTTCATCTAATTTACTCTCCTTACAACAGAATCTACATGTTTACTCTTTACATGGCCAAACCACCTAAATCTATTTTCCACCATCTTTTCTACTATAAATGTTACCTCAACACTCTCTCTAATATTGTCATTTCTAAAATTATCTTTTTTAGTCTTACCATAAATTCAATGCAACATCTCCACCTCTGCTACACTTGCTTTATTCTCATGTTGAGTTTAAATAGTCTAACATTCTATCCCACACAACATCGTAGATCTTATATGTCCGATAAAATTTTCTCTTCAGCTTGAAAAGTACCTTTGTGTCACATAAAATCTACGAGAACCTACTCCATTTCAGCCACACAGCATGAACTCGATAGTTTACATTCCCTTCTATTTTTCCATTATCTTGTATAATCCACCCAGGATATTTAGACCGCGTGACTTGCGGGATGATGTAATCTCCAACTTTCACCTCTAGATTAGAAACGATTGTCCCTTTTGGTGAACTTACATTTCATATACTCCATCTTACTTATGAATAAGTAATTTTTCATTAACAGCATGCGCTCAAGTTTGGATCGGAGGGGCAGCACAAACTTTAAAAATCAGGGAAAACCTGAACGCAATCAAAACAAATTTTTTCGGTCCAAATTGAGGTGGGTTTGGATTGATGCTGACAGAGCATCAGATCTCATTGACATATGCCTATTGTATGTCATTGTTTGTTAATTCAAATAATGAAACTACAATCTAAGGTTTTTGAATTCAATTTCTTTAATCCCTTCATTAATCATCATTCATTACTTTGAGACATCTTCAACCCCGTAGAATTTAAAATGTTTCGAAGCCAAGAAAAACAGATTTTTTGAGACACTTATCTAAGCAATTGGACACATGTTATAGGGTATGATGTATCGAACACCAACATGTGTTGGGCACTAGGACACGTCTAGTGTCAAAGGCGTCCAGGCTTCAGTCCTCGGTACATGATTTTCAACCCTCGGTACATGATGGAACTCAACCCTGTCGAAGAAAGGCAACAGTCTTCTTGCATAGTTCTTATAAGGCACCAGGTTAGCCTGCCAAGTTTCCCACTCTCCCTTGATTTGATTGATGAATAACACTGAATCACCATACACATCTAGATTCTTGATCCTTAGATTGATGGCTTCTTCTAAACTCATGATGCACGCTTCATACTCGGCTTCATTATTTGTGCAGGCAAACGTCAATCGGGCGGTGAACGGTTATAAGAACCGTGAGGGGTTGTAATGATTGCACCGATTCCGTTGCAATGTGAGTTAACGGCACCATCAAAAACTAACTTCCACTGAGATCCAATCTCGGGACCCTCGTCAAGCAAAGGCTCATCACAGTCCTTCATCTTCAAAAACATTATATCCTCATTAGGAAACTCAAACCTCATTGGTTGATAATCTTCAATCGGTTGTTCAACAAGATACTCTGAAAAAATAATCCCTTTAATGGCTTTCTGGGAAACATACTGAATGTCATACTCTGTCAGAACCATCTACCATCTAGCGATTCTTCCGGAAAGCGCTTGCTTCTCAAATATATATTTAATAGGATCCATCTTCGAAATCAACATGGTTGTATGGTTTAACATGTACTGCCTTAAGCATTTAGCTGCCCAAGCAAGTGCACAACATGTTTTCTCTAGCATTGAGTATCTTGAATCACAGTTAGTGAATTTCTTACTCAGGTAGTAAATAACATGCTCTTTCCTACCTGTCTCGTCATATTGACCGAGCACACAACCCATTGAATTCTCCAGAACCATTAAATACATAATCAAAGTGTTGCAGTGAGGAAAGGATATCAAATTATTAATTAATTTGAATCGCAAATCTTTAATTCACAACCGGTCTTTGATTTATCTAAAGGAAAGGTCAAAGAAAGGAAAAATCTACTTTTTGCATTGTAAACAATGCGGGGAGAGATCTAGGTAAGGGGTTGGTTAAGTCTAGGGAAGGTATTGGAACCCTAAACTTCTATAGTACTCTACAGGAACCTCTTGTTTAAAGTTTACTATTTTGCTTGATTATCTGCTTTAGGGTATATGCTAAGGGTTATAGGTGAAAGAGAGACATAAAGGTTAGTCCTAAGTTTACTCACCAAGATTCGCATCTTATGCCTACGTATCCGAGGTAAGGGATGGAATCAGAGTAATAGTAGTCCCTCTCGAAAAGGAGGAAGAGAAACTTCTTGATTGTGGTCATGGTTTCAATGGGGAATAAGCATTCTTAAGGAAGCACTTACGTGGAATGCGACGACTCCAATCTATACGTTGTAAAGAGTTGAATTAAAAAGGGTATAACTAGGTATTCCACGACGGGAAACCTAAAACGGAGTGCGGCGACTCCTTAACTTAATGCTAGGGTAAAGGGTAATTCGGTCCGCAGTAGGGACGTCTATACAATTAGGGTTTGAGCGGTGAAAAAGTCAAAGGTAAAGGACTGTTGACGCGGCGGTCAAACGGCAAGACCTATTCCTTCCGAAGGGATTTAACGGTAAATAAAATAATAAAAATACGATTAAGCGGCAGTATGAAAATACGGGAAAGGTACGAAAACGGTAAAGGAATTGCACAACGACGATATCCTCGCATAAATTACAACCCAAAGAAAATAAAATGCGGAAAGTAAGGGAATTGCAAAGCGACAATATCCTCGCGTAAATTGAAACCATAAAATAAATATGAAAAATGAAGTATTATAATAATACAACTGAGAAAGCAATGAATGGACCGACATAAAAATTATACGAGAATAACCGGCAAGGTTCAATGTGAAATTGAAAGCGCAACGTTAGACAATTTTAGGAAAGAGATTTAAACTAAATGAGGAATTTACAAAAAAAAGAGTTTGAATTTAAAATGTTAATTTTTAATTTTTCCTAATTTTAATGGATTAATAATAATCTTATTTTTTCAAAAAAGGTTTTTTCAATTGAGGAATTTTGAATTTTAAAGAAAAAAGGAATTTTGAAAAAAAAGGTTTCTAGTTAACTTTAAGAAAAGGTTTTAAAAAATGGGTTTTGATTTTCTTTTCTAAAAACAAAGGCTTTCATGTTCAAAAAATGAGTTTTAGTTTAACAAAGAAAAAGTAAAAAGAATATAAAGCAATTGAAATAAAAAATGGGGGAGGGGGCGGCGTAGCTTCTCCATTCTTGTTCTTTTGAAACTTTCGTTCATTCCTCCCACCATTCTTGCTCTTCCCGGTAGGGTTCTGAAAACATAAAGTAAACGGAAAAAAACCTGTTAGTATCAAAATTGTTCACCTTTTTCGCGAGGTTTGAAGCGATTTGAGTTGGTTCTTTTCCGCCTCTTTTTCCTTATTTTTCTACTGATTGAACTTCCCTTTTTCTTCCCCCTTCTGGATTTCTTTTTTTTATGATGAACTGATGGTGAGGCTGTTGTTTATATAATACTTGTTTTCTTGGGCCTGGACATTCTGGTTGTTGCAATTTTCATGGCTGCTTTGTTGATTTCTTTGACCTTGTTTTGCTAAAATTTTGAGAAAGTTGTTTCTACTGGCTTTGACCCCGTTTGGTTGCAAGGATTTTGGGAAAGTTGTTTCTGAACTTGGATATCCATTTTTCCTTGATGGATCTGGATATCCACTTTGGTTCTATGGATTTTGGATGTCTTAAGTCTTGTTTGGCTAAAACAAAGAAAAATCACTTTTCCCACATAAACACTTTTCCAAAAAGCACTTTTTCAAAAAAATCACTTTTTTTCTCTCTCTTGGAAACAAACTGGACAGATTATTGCCGGGTCCGAAAAGTCGAAAGTTGAAGAATTGGACGCGAAGACAATTAGGCTTTTTAGGAAAATAGTTAGAAATTAATTTGGAATTGTAATTGCCTTTGCACATTGTAATAAAAAAACATAGAATTTAAAAAAATAAATTCCATTTTTCTTACTAAACTGAATTTAATTCCTGATCAAATTTCTCCACGTAAATTCACCCGTTTACACTCAAGCAACAAAATTCGCTCGATTACGGTCCACCGATCAAAATCATCCAATTAAATTCAAACGACTAAATTTCTCTGATGAAACTCATCTAAATAAATTCTTCTGATTAACTTCATCCAATTAAAATTATCTGATTAAGCTCTGATGTTCCAAACCCTGAATTCGACAATTAATCATCTTGCACGATTTTAATCTGACGTAACTGCTGAGTTCAAACATGTCCCTTTTGCCCTTCATAGATTAAATCGCACACAACATGATTTTCCTGCAAATAAAACCAACAAACTAGACAAACTGGTTAGCGGTCAGTTAAAATGCGATGCAGATTGAGATGAGATGCGAAAAGAACCTAATAATCTAAGGGTAAAATTTGGGGTGTGACACAAAGGTCTTCCTGCAACTGGAGGCATCAATATTGGAGGCTCCAACAAATATTCTTTTATCTTCTCGAAAGCCTTCTGACAGTTTTCATTCCAAACGACCGCTTGATCTTTTCTTAGTAATTTGAAGATATGCTCACAAGTGCTTGTAAGGTGGGAAATGAACCTTGCAATATAGTTCAATCTCCCAAGAAAACCACGAACCTCTTTTTCTGTTTTTGGTTCTGGCATCTCTTAAATTGCTTTTATCTTTGCAGGATCCACCTCAATTCCTCTTTCACTGACAATGAAACCTAGCAGCTTCCTAGATCTCACCCCAAAGGTGCACTTGTTAGGATTCAATCTCAGCTTGAATTTCCTTAATCTTTCAAACAATTTTAAAAGATTGACCAAATATCCTTCCTCCGTTTGTGACTTTGCAATCATGTCATCAACATATACTTCGATCTCCTGATGAATCATATCGTGAAAGAGAGTCACCATTGCTCGCTGATAAGTTTCCCTTGCATTTTTCAATCCAAAGGGTGTCACTTTGTAGCAAAAGGTCCCCTACAGTGTGATAAAGGTAATATTTTCTATGTCCTTTGGGGTCATTTTGATTTGGTTATACCTAGAGAAGCCATCCATGAAGGAAAACACATAATATTGAGCGGTGTTATCAACCTACACATCAATGTCGGGGAGAGGGAAATCGTCTTTCGGGCTCGCTCTATTCAAATCTCGATAGTCAATGCACATCCTGATCTTTACATCCTTCTTAGGTACAGGAACAATGTTAGCGACTCACGGGGGATAATTGGTGACATTAAGATAACCAGCGTCCAACTTCTTTTAAACTTCTTCTTTGATCTTGACTGCCTAATCAGGTCTGGTCCTTCTCAACTTCTTCTTCACGGGTGGACATTCTTCTCGAAGAGGTAGTTGGTGCACTACTATGTCGATATCCAACCTAGGCATGTCTTGGTAAGACCAAGCGAAGACATCCATACACTCATAGAGCCTCTCAACCAGTCTTCTCTTGACATCATCTTCAAATGCGGATCCTATTTTGACTTCCTACTTCTCGTCCTCGGTACCCAGATTAACGACTTCAACATCCTCCCAATGAGGCAGAATAACCCTTTTCTCCTGCTTCAGAAGCCTGGTTAGTTCCTCAGGTAGGTCACAATCTTCATTAGTCTCTTCTTCAGCTTGGTAAATAGGATTATCAAAATCATATCGAGCCATACCCGAATCAGGATCGATGGTATCTAAGATGTGCAACCTGCATGATTATGTTTTATGCTTATTATGATATGCAAACAAACACGAACACATTGTCATTTTTCTGTTTTAATTAAAGATGTAAAAGCTACAAAATGAGGTCTACAAAAGGGCCTTTTATTCATGAATGCAAAAGGAGGTCTTTTATTCATGATCAAGTTAAAAATATTACAAAGGGGCCCTACAAAATGAGTCACTACGCCTTAGGCAGTGCGTAGGACCACACATAATAAAAAAAAGTGGAAATTACTCTTCTGATGTGACTTGGATTATTTCTTCCACAATCCAGTTGCATGGCTTCTGTCTAGGGACACATGGACGAATCCAAGCATCCATATCATAGTCACTATCTCCTTCGTTATACCCAATAGCATGTATCCTGTCGAATATAACTCCACCGCTGGTGAATCAAACAGGTCTTTGGTATCTCGGAGGGTCCTGAGAAGGAACAGAGGGACTATACCCCAAACCGAACTTGTCATGTTTAGCATAAACGTTAAGCACCTGGCCCCACCTCTAGGAAGACCAAGATTCAACTATAGCACGAGCTTCTTTAAACAAAGACATCGAGACGTCTGAGCTATTGGCTTCTACAGGAGGCTTCTCTTGAATTTGCACGGTTTCAAAAGCTTGGCAGAGTGTCTCATGGATTTCACCATCCACTTCCACATACTTAAAAGATGATAGCTGGCTCACAATAATGTATTCATCCCCACATACAGTAACCATATTCCCCTCCATCATATACTTCAATTTCTGATGCAACGTTAACGTAAATGCTCGCGCAACATGTATCCAAGGTCGGCCAAGCAGACAATTGTATGCTAGCTGGATATCTATAATGTAAAATGTTGCGTCAAAATTTTCCGGCCCAACCTTTATAGGCATCGTGATCTCCCCAAACACTGATCTTTTAGATCCATCAAAATCTCTCACAACTAAGTCACTTGGCGTGCATATTAACTCTTCAGTGTCTAGTTTCATCAACGCCTTCTTTGGTAGTACATTGAGGGATGATCCTGTACAGGACATGAGACAATAGGGACCCTTTGCACTCCATAGATATGTGTAAGGCATGATTGTGATTCCTCCGGGTGAGAGTCAGGTCTAAGTATGTAAAACCCAAACCATTATCGACATTTACATGAGATACCACTCGTTCTATCTGGTTCACCAAAATCTCTTGTGACACAAATGCCGAATTTAGAATTTTCAACAACGCATTTCAGTGTGCCTCAGAGTACAATAACAATGATAGAATAGAAATCTTCGATGGAGTCTGGTGCAAATGATCTATAATTTTGTAATCACTTGTGCGGATAAGCCTCATGAACTCTTCAGTATCCTTTGCATAAACATGTTTATCAACTCGTTGCTAAACAACTTCCTCTACCACGAGCTTTCCTTTCCCCTTATTACTTTTATCAATACTGGGTTCAGGTGGAGAGAATATCCTCCCACTCCTAGTAATTCCTCATTCTCTGACTATATTTTCAACTGAAGAACCCCTATATGATGACCCTATCAATTCTTGATTATGTCTATTGCCAAACACATCTGCCCCATAATTCCAAGGAATCGCCTTGGTGCTTTCATAAGGCACATGCCCAGGAGTGGTAATAATGACCGGAGCTGGCCTTATGGGCGCTGAAATGTTAATTGTACGGTAAGGAATTGAAATTGTAGCGACTTCATCCTTATAATTATTGACTTTATCCTTCACATCCTTTTCCGTAACCCTGTCAAACTGCAAACTGCCTTTGTTAATCAAACTCTGAATACCATTTTTCAAAGAATTCTAACCCTCTGGTTGCACAGCACATTCTGAACATTCTTCTGAACAACCTGGAAACACACCTCCCTTTAGCAACTTATCCTTCACAAAGCTCAAAGGAGTCTTCAGTTCCTCAACATCCATAATCAAATTCAACCCCCTCCTTCTATTACAGCATTAGTCCTGACAATGCCATGATTCAGCATTGGGTTTTGATTTACGTTCAAGCCTTCATTAGTAAAGTTGATCGCCTTCGAATCAATTAAATCCTGAACTTTATGCTTAAATGCTTTACAGTTGTCAATATGATGGTCGGGAGCTCCTGAGTGGAACTCACACCTAGCAATTGCATCATAGCCCAAAGGAGGTACACAATTGAGTAGTGATACACCCAAAATATACTGATTATTTGACTCGATTTGCAAATGTTATTTAGGATTTTATTTCTGTTTTCTTGTATTATGCCTCCGTTTTATTTCTTTTTTCAGGTTTTTGTATTTTCAAAGCTACTCAAGAAAAAATGAAGAAAAACGAGCTAAAATACCAACATTCTATGGAATTGTACATATGGCGGGCACCATAGGGGATGCTACACATTGGATAGAGGACCAACTGCTGACAACTGCCACGTCTCCCACTCTTTCCACCCTAGTTCATGTGGCGGGCGCCATCTTTGCTTTCTCGTTTCCCTCCCAAAAGGAGTTGGGGGACATTCTTGTCCTTACCTGTACTTTCTTACCACTATAAATAAAGGAGTTCTGTCTCATTTCTAATCATCCAAGCTTAGTTACAGAACTCAAGCCATAAATTTCACCTATTGTAAAGTGATAAACTTCTCACATCGAGGGGTTATCACTGTCTAATCGAGTCTATTATCGGGATTGGAGCACTTGTGTAGAAGTTAATCCTACCGCCATTTTATTTCTGTCATTTACTTCTAGTTGTACCAAGATTTTAAGCCTCCCGTTTGGCGCATGTTTCTGTTTATTTATCTCCCTTTTTATTTATCCGCTTTTATTTCTCGCACTGTTCATTTATCGCACCCTTTACCTCACTTTATCTATTTTACCCGCACTTTTCTTACTTGCATTTATTTACCATGTCTATTTACCTTACCATGTCTGGCCAAATCTTAAAGGCTAGGATGCAAGGATTATAGTTATAATAGTAGTCCATACGGCTGTCGATAGAATTACTTAGGGGTTATTTTGACTTTTAACACTTATTTTCTGTACTTAAAATCTGTTGGGTAAGATCGAAAGTCGTCCAACCTTTAGATAAATTAGGTTAGTTTTAACTGTTCAACGAAAGCAAAAGTGCTTGGTTCAGTTAATTAGGAATTTTTAATCTTTAAGAAAACCGATTTTAGAACTGTTTTCGGACGTGTTTATGGATTTAAAGTCCGGTTCGCAAGAACCTCTTTTTGTTAGAAATTCCAGGTTAAAATACTTTTCGACTAAGTTAAGAAACTATATTTCTTAAAAATAGGTTTAATCAACTCTAATACAATGCGCGCCTTTTTATAAGTGACAATAAGAGGGATCTATTAGGGGATAAACTTGGTTCTAAATACGCGAAAGCGACAGTTCCCATTAAATTAGTTCTTTTCATGAGTAGAAAACATTACCCTATAAGGAATTCTATTTATACACATTTGGAATACTACGTAGCTATGTGAATTGCATCTAAGCCTATTGTTTTATTATTGAATTTATTTCCGCAGTTTAATTTTATTTCGCACAACAAACCCCTTTATTGACTTGCCTTAGATAAAAACCATAACACTAGCGAATGATAGGTTGAGGTTTGGTCTCTGTGGGATCGATAATCTTTTATATTACTCGGACGCTATTCGTACACTTGCGAAACAAGCATCAAGTTTTTGGCGCCGTTGTCGGGGACCAATTACGTCAAAATTTCGTACCCTATTGTTAAACCATCTAGACTAAGGTTTTACCCACTGGTCAATGCGTAGAACTTGCAGCACCGGTACACTCATAGATCCTTTAAAGGAACCTGAACGTTACACTCGCGCACGTATCTTATTTCGTAGACTTAAGAAAGCTATGGACGAAGACCGTAACCAAATACCCCTTAAGGATTTCGCCCAACCATCTAATGACGAACCTAGTTCTAGTATTGTGAACCCCAATATTCCTGCTCACAATTTCGAGCTAAAACCTTCCCTATTATAATTAGTGCAACAGAACCAGTTCGCGGGACTCGCTATTGAGAACCCGAACCAAAATTTAAAAACCTTTATTCAGTTAGCTAACACTTTTAAAACCAATGGTGCTACCCCTGAGGCTATTCGGTTAATATTATTTCCCTTTTCCCTCAGAGACAAAGTCCTTACCTGGTTAGATTCCCTTCCAGCCAATTCTATAACAACTTGGGAAGATCTTAGGAGAGTTTTACTCGCTAGATATTTTCCCCCGAGCAAAACTGTTGTTCTTAGAAACCAAATAACCAGATTTACCCAAAACCAAGGTGAATCACTCTTCGAAGCTTGGGAAAGATATAAAGACCTGTTGAGAATATGTCCACACCATGGCCTAGAATCATGGCTAATCATTCATACCTTCTATAATGGATTTCACTATAACACAAAGATGACCATCGACGCCGCCGCAGGTGGCGCTCTGATGAATAAACCTTACCCTGAAGCTTGCGCTCTCATTGAGGATATGGCTCAAGACCATTGTCAATGGGGGATAGAACGAGTAACGATGGAAAAGAAGGAAGCCCAAGGAGGAATACATGAGATAAGTTCTATAGACATCATGCAAGCCAAAATGGACGGTTTAGCCCTTAAAGTCGAACATATGTACGCAAACCCAGTAGCTGCAGCAACAATCCCAACTGAGTGCAAATTATGTGGAGCCAAAGGACACCAATCGGCAGAATGTAATCTGTTGAACGAAACTCATTCAGGAGAGGTCAACTATACCCAAGGAAACCCATTTTCAAACACTTATAACCCTGGATGGAAGAATCACCCAAACTTTTCCTACAAAAATAATAACCCTATCCAAAACCCTGCACCTCCGAGACCATCCAGTTTTCAAGCTCAAAGACAAAACCCGCCTATGCAAGCTGTGTAACCTAAGCCAAACCTTGAGAAAATCATGGAAAACTTCATTACGGCTCAGACCCAGCAAAACAAAGAATTCATAAACCAGAACATTCATGTAAATGAATTGATTATGCAGTTAGGAACCAAAGTAGACCAAATAGTCACCCATAATAAGATGCTTGAAACCCAGATCTCTCAAATAGCTTTAAAACAAGCTCCTGAGACCACACCCGGAGGACAATTCCCTGGACAACCTCAACAAAACCCCAGAGGGTAAGCCAATGCAATCACCCTAAGGAGTGGGACCACTTACGATGAACCAGTTAACCCGACATTGAGCGAACCCAAGACTCCTAAGGAAAGCATGGTACCCACGAGCGAAGTAGAGGAATCAGTAGGATCTGAAAAATAGAAAAGCCAAGATAATGATAAAACCAACGAACCACCTCCACCGTATAAACCTCCCGTACCCTATCCGCAAAGGCTAAAACAAACCAAGATCAATAACCAATATCATAAATTCATTAAAGTCATAGAGAATTTTCATGTGGAGATCCCTTTCACAAAAGCCATCATCCAAATACCGTCATATGCAAAGTTCCTCAAAGACATCCTTACCAATAAATGTAGACTTGACGACCCAAAATCTTTAGAATGCAATTCCATTTCCAAAAATAAACTTGCCAAGAAGGAGAAAGATCCTAGAAATTTCTTCATACCTTGTATTTTGGGAAGTCATGTCATCAATAAAGCTTTTCTATACTTAGGAGCTAGTGTAAGCCTCATGCCTCTGGCAGTTTTTGAAAAGTTAAAACTAGGAGAATTACAGCCTACGAAGATGTCACTCTAGTTAGCCGACAGATCTGTCAAATATCCGGTTGGCATATTGGAAGATGTCCCCGTTAGGATCAATCAATTATTCATCCTGACCGATTTCATTTTCATGGACATTAAAGAAGACGATGACATTCCAATCCTCCTAGGCAGGCCATTCTTATTAACCGCTGGAGCCATAATAGATGTTAAGAGGGGGAAGTTGGCCTTTGAGGCAGGTAACGAAAAAATAGAATTCATTCTATCGAAGTTTCTTATGGCACCAGTATTAGGAGATGCATGTTATGCCATAAATATCATCGATGAATGCGTTAGATAGCTAGAATTAGAAGAAACCATCAAACTGCCTTCAACCTTCATAAAGGAAGATAATGGATTTATAGAACCCTACATTGATGATAACCTATACGAATGTTTATCCCTTACCCCAAATCTTATACCATACCCTAAGAAACCAGCTTTAGAACTTAAGGAACTACCTAGGAATCTAAGATACGAGTTCTTGGACGAAGAAATGAACCGTCCAGTTATAGTCAGTGTTGCCTTGAACCAAGGAGAAACATACCAACTCTTATTTGTCTTACGCAAATATCCCTCTGCCTTAGGATATAACATCTCTGATTTGAAAGGTATAAGTCAATCCGTGTGCATGCACGGGATCTCACTTGAGGAAGACTCAAAACCTCCTAGAGAACATCAGAGAAGGATAAACCCTATAATGAGTGATGTTGTAAAAAAGGAAGTTCTCAAGTTACTAGAAGCAGATATAATTTATAAAATCTAAGATAGTAAGTGGGTAAGCCCTATGCATGTAGTACCTAAAAAGGGAGGCATCACGGTCGTGCAGAACGAGAAAGGAGAACATGTAGCAACACAGATAGAAGGAGGATGGCGTATGTGTATAGATTATAGGAAGTTAAACAAAGCCACTAGAAAAGACCATTTTCCCTTACCATTTATAGACCAAATGCAGGAACGTTTGGCCAGACACTCCTATTTTTGCTATCTGGATGGATATTCAGGATTTTTCCAAATCCCTATACACCTAGAGGATCAAGAGAAAACTACCTTTACATGCCCTTATGGAACTTTTGCTTACACACGAATGCCTTTCGGTCTCTGTAATGCACCAGCAACCTTCCAGCGTTGCATGATGGCAATCTTCGCCAATTGCCTTGATGAAATTACGGAAGTATTCATGGATGATTTCTTGGTATGCGGATTTGATTTTAACAACTGCCTCGCTAACCTTGAGAAAATCCTGAAAAGATGTGTTGATGTCAACCTGGTGTTGAATTAGGAGAAGTGTCACTTTATGGTCACCAAAGGTATAATTTTAGGACATATAGTCTCCGAAAGAGGTATCAAAGTAGATAGAGCCAAAATAGAAGTGGTTAAAAACCTTAAACCCCCTAACACTGTTAGAGAAGTCCGAAGTTTTCTTGGACACGCTGGTTTCTATCGGCGTTTTGTTAAAGACTTCTCTAAAATAAGTAAACCTTTAACCGCCCTCCTAATGAAAGATATCAAGTTTAACTTTGACAAAAAATGCCTTGAAGCGTTCAACTTTCTAAAACAGGCGTTGATCTCGGCACCCATTATCCAACCTCCACACTGGGACGAACCTTTTGAAATCATGTGTGACGCTAGCGACTATGCTGTAGGAGTTGTTATAGGGCAAATAAAAGATAAGAGATTACATGTAATATACTATGCTAGTAGAACCCTGGACGCTGCTCAACTTAACTATGCTACCACAGAGAAAGAACTTCTTGCCATAGTCTTCGCTATGGACAAGTTTCGATCCTATCTGGTAGGAGCCAAGATTATAGTTTATACAGATCATGCTACCATCTGTTACTTATTAAGCAAGAAGGATGTCAAACCTAGGTTACTTCGGTGGATCCTCCTATTACAAGAGTTTGATCTGGATATTAGAAACAAGAAAGGCACCGAAGATGTAGTTGCCGACCATCTTTCTAGGCTTGAGTATCTAAAACCAGACCCACTCCCTATTAATGATGATTTTACCTATGACAGGTTAATCACTAGGATAGAAGCCATAGAAGAAAACAACCTAGACCCTTCTAAGAACCCTGAGAGATCCCTGGCAGTAAGCAGCGTACCTTGGTACGCGGATTTTGTAAATTACCTAGCCGTCGATATCATACCCCCTGATTTTAACTACCAGCAGAGAAAGAAGTTCTTTAACGATCTAAGACACTTCTATTGGGACAAACCGCTCCTTTTTAAAAGAGGCATGGACGGTATTTTCCACTGTTGCGTCCCAGAAGAAGAAGTAAGAAAGATAATAGAACACTGCCACTTTGCACCTTGTGGAGGATACTCTAGCACATCCAAAACTCACGCTAAGATCCTTAGAGCAGACCTGTTTTGGCCGACAATGTGGCGTGATATACACACCTATATAGTGAAATGTGACTGGTGCTAGTGCACTGGAAACATCTCAAGACGTGACAAAATGCCCTTGAGAAATATTCAAGAGGTGGAACTCTTTGATGTTTGGGGCATAGACTTTATGGGACCGTTTCCGTCTTCCTTAGGAAATAAATACATCTTAGTTGCAGTTGATTATGTGTCTAAATGGATTGAAGTGATAGCCTCTCCCACCAACGAATCACGTGTAGTCCTTAAGCTATTTAAGAATTACATATTCCCTAGATTCGGAACCCCCCGACTTGTTATCAACGACGACGAATGGCATTTCATCACAAGAATCTTCAAAAAAATTTTAAGAAAATATGGAGTTAAGCATAGGATAGCGACACCTTATCACCCACTGACTAGTGGCCAAGTAGAAGTATCCAATAGAGAAATTAAACAAATCTTAGAAAAAACGGTTTCTATATCAAGAAAAGATTGGTCTCAAAAGCTGGAAGATGCGCTATGGGCCTATAGAACCGCCTTCAAAACCCCTAATGTAACAACTCCTTACCAACTAGTCTATGGAAAATCCTGTCATCTACCCTTTGAATTAGAACACAGGGCCTATTGGGCCATAAAAACCCTTAACTTTGACTATTTGACCGTTGGACAAAACCACGTCCTTGATATACATAAACTAGAAGAACTCCGCCAATCCGCCTACGAGAACACCGTTATATATAAAAAAAGACCTAAGGTCTGGCACGACAAGAAGATAGTAAAGAAAGATTTCCATATAGGAGACCCTATTCTCTTGTTCAACTCTAGATTATGACTCTTTCCTGGCAAGCTTCGTTCAAGGTGGACAGGTCCCTTTACAGTTACTAAAGTTGTACAATCAGGAGCAGTCGAGATCCAGAACCAGTCATGTAGCCCATTCATTGTAAACGGGCAGAGATTAAAATTCTATGAAGGAGGGGACATTCCTGATGATTACTCCAGCCATACCTTCATTAATCCACCACTGCCTACTTCAACCGTATAGGTTCTACTCGTCAAGCTAACAACGTTAAACAAGCGCTGTCTAGGAGGCAACCCACAGTTTTCTTTGTTTTTCTTTACTTTCTATTTTATTTTCTTTTATTTTATCTTATGATTATGTGTCAACTAACGGTTTATGATGCTTGTGCTTTCAGGTCTTATTCTCTAAGTTTTATTTGCAGGATGCAGCCTCTTGACAACATGCACGTCACCTTTAGGGACGACAACCAAAGGCGGAGGTACTATGTTCTTCAGCAACGTCCTATGGCACCGACCCGGTATCCGGATCAGGCCTGCATGGAAGCTTTAGGGATCGAACCCATCGTACACCTTCTCTGTCATCAGCTTCATTGGGACGAATATGCTGACCAGTTGCACCAGATCTACAGGCACCTTACATTGGAGTTTCTCAGTTTGTTCCGCCACGAGCCATACGTCGATCAGGACGGGCTGACCTCATTCAGACTTTTCGGAAAAGAGTATGCCTTCACCAATAAGGGATTCAACGACCTACTTGGATTTCAGACCACACCTGATGCTATACCTGACCTACCGATGGGCTATTTTATGAGTAGAGACATCGACCAGTTCTGGAGAGATATTACAGGCAGAGGAAGCCTGGATCCATCCACTCAGCTATCTCCGGTCATCCACAACCCATCTATGAGGTACTTTCAGATGACCCTGGCTCACACCTTTCTTGGAAAGGAGTACTCCGACATGTATGTTAGTGAGGAAGAGATATTCTGCCTATTCTGCGCAAACCGGTTACACCCAGTGGCATGTGGGAATTTCTTGCTGCATAATCTCAAGGGTACAACTAGATCCTCTGAAGGGGTTATTGATGTGGGAGCCACTGTCACACATATAGCCACTGCATTAGGACTCACCAGCTAGTTGCTGCATCTGACTCTGTATTGTGGATACACCCTATTGAACATTGATTTCTGTTTGGATAGTGGACTGATGAGGAGAGCATCTTTTCAGCCTGATTATTTTAGACTTCTGATTGATTACCAGACTGTCCATTATTTTACACTACCTGACCTAGTTGTGACCAGTGTACACGATCCTTCAAATTGGAGTTACGCATTAGAAGGCTATGGAGAGACGATCGATGAGCCACACACACCGCCCTCAGAGGAATACCATCCTTCACCACCATCTCCAAGGACAATCGTGTTCTCTAATAATCATACACTACGAAGGACTGACTTGCACACATAGATAGCAGAGCTGCTAATAGAGATAGTTCGACTCTAGTAGACAGTGGCCGATCTCACATTACAGGTTCAGATATCAGACATGACTCACGCAACGGAAGCAGACACTCTGTATCAGGAGATCTTGGACTTGCACAGAGAGCTCCACGCACTCCGTCATCCCGACCAGACAGACGACCACTAGCTTCGTGATGACACTATTTCATTACTTTTTATCGTTTTCCTTATTTCCATCTTCATTTACAGACTTATCTCATTTACTTACGTTTTTTTTCTTTCATGACATTATCTATACCGTTTATATTTATAGATATTTGTGACAATTGTTATTTCCCTATCTATGTTATTTTATTTTATTTTCACTTAATTATATTTCCTGATTTTTATATCGAAATAAGGAAAGAAAAAATATATAGTGTGCCAAGACATGTAATTTCTACTGCAAGCACACCCCAAAAATCAAGAAGAAGCACCAAGGCCCAAACAAAGTACAAAAATCCGGCCCAACCACCTTCAGCACGGATGGCGCCCGCCATATAGTCCATGGCGCTCGCCACGGGGTCTGGACTATATGCAGGGCAGAAGTTGCAAAACCACCATTTTCACATCCAAAACCTCAAAAACTCCATTTTTGGCTACACGAAAACCTCCCCCAAAGCACCAAAAGTTCCTAATTTCATCATCCACTCACCAACCCATTAACCATTCGAAAGTTCCATTTTCACCTTCCCTCACCAAAATCCATCAAAAACCCATTTCTACAAAACTCAAAAAAATACCCATTTCACTCATCTTCCATCTCAAGAGCACATCCGTGGAACACGAAGGGTACATTTTGCGTCAAGGGAAGCCCGAAGAAAGACAACGGAAAATTCTCAACAAACTGCAAAGTTGGGACATCGCTTCAACATGGTACGTGGATGACAACTGTCTGTATTCTTTGGGTATTTACCATAGCGTTTATCACTTGTTAGAGACATTAGGACTGCACGAAATATTTGCTAGACAGATCCTACTTTTGAAAGGCTAACCAGGGAATTCTTAAATTCCCTGATTTATGTAATTAGACCCGACACTACTAGTACCGTCGACACGATACAATTCTGAATGTTTAATATGGAATACACATTTAGTACCGATGAACTCGTAGAGTGGCTAGGACTGCCCTTTGGTGAAGGTGCTATTTGTGAAGCACCTCTGGATTCCGATTGGTCAGTGAAGGCATTTTCCTTCTAGCACAGGTTGTCAAATTTTACTATTACATCTTTCGAAGGAATACTTGCTTCCAAGATCCATAACCCGGCCATCCGCGTATTTCGCTACATGTTAGCCTGTACTATCTTTGGCCGGGACAATCCAAATAAAGTGAACGCAAAACAGTTACTATTTTTGCAGGGGTGCCTCAAATAGGAGATTTAATGTGGTTCCGTTCATGATTGCCCATATGAATGCCTCAATCAAAAGCACGAGGACCATTACCTTCGAAGGACTTATTACGTCTATTGTAAAGACTTTGAACCTAGATGCTGAGATAGCCACTCTAGCACCTCTTCCTCCTCGCACAATCAATTTGAAGTTCTTAAAAGATATGAAATTGTGCAAGGTCAGGAAGGAAGGGGGCTTTGAGCTTATGATCCATGGGAAGGCTATCCCATCTATCGTTTTTCCCTGCACTAGATGCACAGATGTGACTATCCCGAGGAACTGGACCTACAATTTAGATGCTCCACCATTTACAGGCCCAGTGCCTCCAAATATTCCTGTTGGTGAAGGCGATGATACCGATGACGAGTATGACCGGCGAGAGCAGTCTCCCGATCATCCTATGTCGCCTCACCATGTACCACAAACACACGTTGCACCTTCTTCCTCTTACCACTCTGCAGGTACCGCTCCATGTTTTTATATATTTGAGCAGATGTGGCGAGACCAATTAGCAAGAAAGGAGAGACGCGATAACTTGCTCACCACCATCCAGCAGCAATTAACTGAAAATATGAGATTCATGAAAGAGTCTCAGCAGTAGATGAGCCAATCAATGTAAAGCATAATACAATCTCAAGCTGCTCTGACCACCAGATTCGACGCGTTCGATGCTTCTCAGACCGATTTTTGTCACAACAGATCTCGCCGCACGCTGGTGACCGCACCAGCAGCATGCCTTAGGCTCTTCAGGTACCTCGTCTCTTTCTTATTTTGAAACATTGGGGACAATGTTCAATTTAAGTGTGGGAGGAGACTTTTATTTATTTTCTCGCTTTTTCTTGCATTTTAATTTCTTTTATCGCTTTCTAGTTTATTTTCCTCCTTATTTTCTTTTCGTTTTTTTAGAACACACATGTGCTTAACGAGTCATTCAGCAGTATACCCTTATTCCCTCATTACTTACCTCGTCCCTTTCTTATGCTTTGAGGCAAGTTCGAGTTAGGATGCGGATGATTTGGAAAAATCCTTTTTGAAACATCGGTATCATTTACAACACCTTAGGCGTCGCAAAATGCAGAAACCAACCCTGATACCCTTTGTACCTTGGCCTTAATAATAATGTTTATAGTAAGTCCTTAGTAGTTTATCCTAGCAGTCAGCTCTAGTCGAAGCATGATCTAAGTGAAGGACCGATGAATATAAGTGAATAATTTGTATGTTAAAATAAAAATAATTGCAACTCGGGTATAGGTAACCCTCACAAGGTCATTTAACCCAAAAATTTGTAAAAATTTCTAAAACAAAATGATGGTAAAACAAAGTAAAAATACCTTCCCATTGTCAGCTGGTTCAGAGGTATCTAGTACTGAACTCGGTAGGGCGGATTACGATCCGATCCCCCACACCTACAATCGGAACAATAAAAGGGGTTACACCAATTTGTGTACTAGAGCCCCATGCTTAAGATCAGAATCACTAACCGGTCACTTCACTATGATTACATATGGATAACGGGCTTAATGTGATTGCACCAGAATGAAAACGACCCAAAAAGAGATTTAAAAGTAGGTCTGGGTACAGTAGGGTGGTATGGATTGGTCTATGTAAGAACGAAGTCTCTGTCTGTATTCACGGAGAAGTTTCATTTTGATACCCATGGTTCACTTAGTTTTCACCTATCGCTTCATCCCAGCTTGAACTCATAAGCCCTTTTCGCTCGGATCATCTATGGATTTCATCCTTTTCTGTCATGATGTTTTGCTTGAGAACAAGCAAATACTTTAGTGTGGGAAAAATTGATAGACCTAAAATATACTGATTGTTTGACTCGATTTGCACGTGTTATTTAGGATTTTATTTATGTTTTCTTATATTATGCCTCTGTTTTATTTCTTTTTTCAGGTTTTCGTATTTTCAAAACTACTCGAGAAGAAATGAAGAAAAATGAGCTAAAAGACCAACATTCTATGGAATTGTACACATGGCTACCACCATGGCGGGCGCCATAAGGGATGCCACACATTGGATAGATGACCAACTGCTGACAACTGCCACGTCTCCCACTCCTTTCCACGCTAGTTCATGTGGCGGGCGCCATAGGGAGATGGAGGGCGCCACCTTTGCTTTCTCATTTCCCTCCCAAAAAGAGTTGGGGGGCATTCTTGTCCTTACCTGTACTTTCCTACCACTATAAATAAAGGAGTTCTGTCTCATTTCTAATCATCCAAACTTAGTTACAAAACTCAAGCCATAAATTTCACCTATTGTTAAGTGATAAACTTCTCACATCGAGGGGTTATCACACTGGGTAATCGAGTCTGTAATCCGGTTTGGAGCACTTGGGTAGAAGTTAATCCTGCCGCCATTTTATTTCTGTCATTTACTTCCAGTTGTACCAAGATTTAAAGTCACCCGTTTGGAGCAGGTTTCTGTTTATTTATCTCCCTTTTTATTTATCCCCTTTTATTTCTCGCATTATTTATTTATCACACTATTTATTTATCGCACCCTTTACCGCACTTTATCTATTTTACCCACACTTTATTTACTTGCATTTATTTACCATGTCTATTTACCTTACCATGCCCGGCTAAATCTTAAAGGCTAGGATGAAAGGATTATAGTTATAATAGTATTCCATACGGTTGTCGATAGAATTACTTAGGGGTTATTTTGACTTTTAACACTTATTTTCTGCACTTAAAATCTGTTGGGTAAGATCGAAAGTCGTCCAACCTTTAGATAAATTAGGTTAGGTTTAACTGTTCAAAGTAAGCGAAAGCGCTTGGTTCAGTTAATTAGGAATTTTTAATGTTTAAGAAAACCAGTTTTAGAACTGTTTTTGGACGCGTTTATGGATTTAAAGTCCGGTTCGCAAGAACCTCTTTTTGTTAGAAGTTCCAGGTTAAAATACTTTTCGACTAAGTTAAGAAACTATATTTCTTAAAAATAGGTTTAATCAACTTTAACGCAATGCGCGCCTTTTTATAAGTGGCAATAAGAAAGATTGATTAGGGGATTGTTGCGGTGAAATTGGATATCAAGCTATTGAATTAACTTGAACCTTAATTCTTTTACAACTGGAATTTATTTTATCCAAAGGAAAGGTCTAAAGAAAGAAAAACCTTTTTCGCGATGTAACGACAACGCTTAAGAGATTCGGGGATCGGGGGTTGGTTATACCTAGGGAAGGTGTTAGCACCCTAAGCATATGTAGTACTCTACAGGAACCTTTTGCTTGATTGCTTGCTAAGTGTGAAATATATACTATGGATTTAGGATTGGGAATTGAGTGTAAAGATAAGTAAAGGCCTAGTTGGTTTTCTAAGTTTGCTCGCAAAGATGTCGCATCTTCTGCCTACGTATCCTGACTAGGATAGAATCAGAGCAATCGTAGTTCACCTCACAAGGGAATAAGAACACTTGATTATGATCAAGGTTCAAAAGGGGAACAAACATGACAATGTTTGTGGGGAGTTTGACAAAACTCCCTATTCTAAGTTGTAATATTCAAAAGGGGAAGTAAGAAATCATGACGATGATTCCTACACAGAGTTGACAAACTCTTTCCTAGGGTTCTAGTTGAAGAACACTCCTAGTACAGGTGGATTTCTTAGACTTGAAGCAAAGTCTAATGGCTTCTAATCTAGGGTTAAAGTGACTTAATAAAGTCAAGAGAGGGATAAGAGATGTATCCATGACATGAGGGTCAAATGGACAGACTTTTCCTTTGGGGGTATACAGGGTAGGCAATTGGATGAGAGCTAACAAGCTTCATCACTCGGGGAAAGAAAACAACAAGAAAATTAACAACATGATAAAAGCATATTCATGGTGACAACAATTAAACAAACATGTGGAATAATGAAGATGAAGGTGCATTGATGACAATCAAAGCAGATGAATTATCAGGAACTGTAACGACAGATCGAGTTCAATTACATTCAATAGAGGGAACAAAATAATCATGGTGACAACTAAAAATAAAATCCTAGCATGTTAAGTAACATATAAGTATATAAATATAAGCAAGTATTGAAAGCAAATTCAAGTATAACCAAAGAAAAATTCATCTGCACATGCGTAAACGAACGTAAAATGCACTTAACTCGCACGAAGTCAAAAGAGATGAAAAATTTGTTAAACATGAAAATAAAAAATGTGACATGAAAGTACACATTAATATGAACACAATGAAAAACGAACGGGTGAAAAACGATTAAAATTGAGAGAGATACGAATTTTTGAAAGTGGAGTGAAAAATGACAAAAAATAATAAAAGAGTTGCCCTCCTCAGGGGTCGAACTCAGGTACAAGGCATGCAAGGCGTTTTTGGCATAATGGTCTTACCACTGGGGTGGCTATACATGCGTTTGTATATGCCACCCCATAAATATATATGGGTGAAAATCAAAGCAAACTGGGCAAGAATAACACTCACAAATGTGATTTACGTTTTCACTCGTAACTTTCCCGATTCTTAACCAAACGCGATGAAATTTATATGCATCTTGACCAAAAAAATATGAGGATCATGATGGCGATGTTATTTTTCTGAAATTCTTCCTCTATTTAAAAATTCGAATGCACATGCTTTTGAAACTTGAAAAATGCATTTTGATGTCTAAAACATAAACCAACTGTTGTAATAATCAAATGAGGGTTTGAACATTTTAAGAAAGATGTACTTGATGTATTCCAACAGTTGATTTGGATCAAAACACAACAGAATGGATAAAGGTATGGTCATGCTAGTGTAATGTTTGAAAAATGCATTTTGAAGTATGGATCATGCACCAGTCAGCTTCCAAACATTGTGAATATGTACACTCAATGCAAACATGATAGTGAATGTGTTTAGTCCATTACTTTGACTTAAAACAGTCTGTAATGAGAAATGAGGTGTGAGTTGCAAAATGATGTTTTGAAAATGAACATTTGAATCCAATGACCAAAACAAATGCCTTTGACAATTAGTGATTGTTTGTGCAAGTTTGAGATGTGTTTTAGATGAGATTTCAACACAAGATATTATTCAAAAACCAAATGAGCAAAATAGTGTGTGTGGTTACACTTGTCTTCCAAAATGCATTTTGGTCATTTGTCAAAGCAAGAGAAAACCTAAATCATGATTCTAAGCATTTCTGACTAACTCAACCATATGCACACTTCACATACATGTTATAGAGTGAGAATCAATGTCCAAAAGCTTTCAAAAACTGTCCAATATAAAAAAGGTTATGCAACCTGTTTCTTGATGGTTTGGCAGGGTAGTAGGGGGGTCAAAACCAGTCCCAAACATATTTTGACTGTATGAGTCACATACACAACCTATGTTCATGATTTTAAATGAATGCCAACAAGAATTAGGGGTCAAAACAACCTGTGTTTAAAACTAGCATGCTGACTGCAAGTTTGATGTTGTACAAAGCCTCAAAGTATCCAAAACATAATTAAAGCACCAAGCCATCAAGAACAACATACACACACACTAATTACCTATAGCCAAAGATGTCTAAGCAGGAAAATGGATCTCTAAACAGGCTGTGACACAAAAGGTAATTTCAGGCTCAATTTGTGTTTTTGACAAAAGCATGAAAAATCTCCAAATCATTTCCAGGCATATTCAAGTTAAACCAACTATGCACATAGCTTCTACACATGATAATGAGTAAGTTCAATCATACAATTGACCTAAAAGCAAGCTGGTATGAAACAGGACAGGTAGTATGCATTTTGGCCTTTTTGATGATACACACAAAACTCAGAATCAGTTTAAGGCAGGCTCAGCTTAAAAGAAACATGTACACATATTATGTTTATGATTTTGAAGGTGATTCAATCCAAACAAGAGGTTACAAATCTGTCATGGCAGAATTT
Source organism: Lathyrus sativus (assembly GCA_963859935.3). Classification (NCBI taxonomy): domain Eukaryota; kingdom Viridiplantae; phylum Streptophyta; class Magnoliopsida; order Fabales; family Fabaceae; genus Lathyrus; species Lathyrus sativus. Next base: position 390,211,678 of record OZ012737.1, read on the forward strand.
GCATAAAGGACATACATATCATACATTTCACATGATGAACTCTAAGTGTCAAATCAAAGGATTATGATGCAAAGTGAGAAAGGATTGTTTACATACCTCTAATAAACTTTGTTGAACAAGATAGCATAATCAAGAAACCCAGAGAACTTCAATCTACCTTTTGCCTTGAGTCCTTTCGTCTCTTTGAAGCAATTTGCAAATATGATGACAGTTTGAGAAATAGGTCTCACCAATGGATTTTAATACTTTGGATAGTTAAAAAACAATACATAAGAGGTGTTAGGATGATTAAAACACTAAGCAAATGCTTAGAACAAGATTTGGTGGAATTTGTAGCTTTTGGTCAAAATATGTTGATGTGGGAGTTGACTTTTTGCAACATGAGGTTTTTGAGAGGTTTAATGGTTTAGACACCTTCTACACCATATTTAGAGATTTTATGGATGGTTGTTTGGGTTTTTGAATGTAGAAAAATGGTTTTGGCAGCCCTAGTAGCAAGGCAGATTTTTTGGTGTTTTTGGTGGAGATGGTGATTTTGTGGTTTTAAAGTTTTGAGGCAAAGTGCACAAGAGCAGAGGTTTCTTATGGTTTTTAGAAGATTGTTGATTATGAAAATGAGGTGAGGGAGAGTCCTATTTATAGGCAAATGAAGTGGCTTGGGCAGATTTGAAGTTTCTTCACTTTGAAGAAAGGTTTTGAACTTTTGAAATCAAACCTCCTCAAGTGGGTTTCCTTGGATGCAAGGCAAGCCTCAATAGTCAAAAAAATGATGAATTTGAACTGTCTAAATGCAGGCTAGAGTGTAGCATCATGGCTGTTTCAGAACTTGGCTTTACTCCTCATGCTTATTTTTCACTTTTGAAGGCAAGTTGCAAGGCAACTTGCAAGCTACTTGCAAAACTTGTCTTTTTCCATATTTATGCATTTCCTTGGTTTTCTTGGGTTACAAACTTTCTACATATCAGATACAATAGGATTCACAAGTTAGAATTGATCAATTTTGATGAAGGAAGTGATTTTTGAATTTTGACAATGTGGGACTAAAGTGAAAAACCACCAACTTGCCATGACCATAACTTTCAGCTCACAAATCCTTTTGAGATGTGCTAGTACTTTTTAGAAAGCCCTCAAATAGCTCTAAAACATTCATGCTTTCATGAGTTTAAATTTCCCAAAGGAGCTTGGCCAAAAATCCTCCCAAGGTTGCTAAAAAAATGAACTTAAAAGTGAAATTTCTCTAAGTCCTTTTCCCCTCTAGAAATGAATTTGATCATAACTCCAAATCTATGCATTTTCTGATCATGGACCACTTAGGGACTTTTGTAGGACTTGTCAAGAGCTTCCAAATGAGCTTTGAACCAACTCAATTTGATGTGTGGTTAAGGAGTTATGGTTTAGCCCCTTTCAAAACCTTAATTTCCCGATTTTTTGATTACTCCTTCATCCTTGATCCAATGGTCATGAAAATTGATATGCAAGTCCAATATGACATAAGGAAAATTTTTTTTTCACAACTTGAATTCCAATTCCTAAAATTTGGAGAGTTGACTTTTCGGTCAATCGTACGACCGATCGATGACTACCGAGTCACCTGTTGATATTCTGGACCTCCTGAGACTTTGAAATTTCTTGAATGAACTTTGTTAAGCTATATGAACTTCATGAATCATAATCCCACCTTTTAAACATCTTCCAACATCAAAGTCAAACTACGGTTGACTTTTACTGGTCCAAAACCCTAATCGGGTGCTCTGAAATGCACTGCTTTGAATTCCGGGGTAACAACCTCAAATTGGCTTCTCAATTGACATTATATGATAGCCTTGAACTTGTTTCCTAATTGAATGAGCCTAAAACATTGACTAATCACAAACCCTGAAGTTTCGATTTTGACTGCACGAAACCCTGATTCATCTACAACTTGACAAAGACAAACTTGCACTGGGTTAAGGTTAAATAATTCATGAGTATGCTCCTAAAATGATAGTGAGAATCTAAGTGGCCAAAATTTGGGATGCAACCGTTGCCCCTATTTAAATATCTTTACTAGATGGAACTGAGAGATGACGATCCTCGTAGAATCGCAGTGAAAGGTATTTAAATATAGAAAACCGAAAATTTTATCCTTTAGATCCGATGATATGCAAAAGGACAGGTCATGATATGCCATGAATTCTAAATGATGATTTATGATGCTTGGATGCAAGACATATGCATAAGACAGAAAAACAAAACAACGAGTAACTACTCGCGGGGACCTGGCATTGTGGATCCGTCACTGGGGAATACCGGGGTATAACAACCAATAGTTCAAACATGACTAGTGATAACGGAGAGAAAAATGAGGATGCACAAAATCCAATGAAGATGACAATCTTACTGGGGAAAAGCAAACACTTCACCGGGGAACGAGGTAGATTTCCACCAGGGACACGAGCGACCTTTTACTGGGGAAATTAAAACACAAACCTCACTGGGGATGATCAGATGAGGAACTTCCTATAGTGAAGAGTTCAAACGGGATCTTCAGGAATGGACTAGTGATAATGCGAAATCATATCGTTTATTTGGCTTGATTTACATGCATTTATTTGTGACTTTTATTAATTTAACTTGATTTATGTTCTATTATATGATTAATTTACTTTGTTTTGCAGATTGGGGAGAATTTGGACTAAAGAAAGAAAAGGAGAAGAAACAGATGAAAAATGGATGAAAAATAGATGAAAAACAGCAGATACGGATTCTGCTGCTGTGACGACCGTCACAAGTCCATGACGACCATCATGCATGTGACGACCGTCACATTTCATGACGACCGTCACGCAGACAAAAAACGCAGAATCAGAATTCACGATCAATCTCAACTTAAATCCTTCCTACACTTTCTCCACTCACTGCCCACTACTGGAAGTTACTACCACTTTCTCCATATCTCACGCATGATCTCAGGAAGTTGAGATAAGAAACATCTCCTATAAATAGACAAGAGATTCACAGAGAAAGGGGTGGATTCTTCATCCCGAAGTTCTGCCAAAGTTCCATCAAAGTTATTTATCGTTACTTTTATTTTCCTTTCCATTTTCCTTCAGTTCAGAATATTGTATTTTCTTCCTGTACCTTTTATTTCTCGCCAAAGTAGAATCCTGCCGACATTGTGGGGGACTACCCAAGGATTTGAGATCAGTACAATTTACAGGTTTTTATTAATTGAATTACTACTTTATTTCTGTTATGATGCATGCTTTATTATTCCGTTGTTTATGTCTATTTCCGTTCGCATTAATTATCATATCTAGCTAAGTTAGTTTTATCGGTATGTAACCGAATTAGTAGGATAGGATTCGATATTAACCGGCATCTTCCCATTTTACAAACAACCTTTATGGCCGTAGTTTTTAATCTAAATTCTAAATAAACCTTTGTCACGATAGTGAGAAGCTATTTACGGTGGTTTTTCCACGACAGTGGAAAACCATATTAAGGTACGAACCAACAAGCGACAGCTGTGGCTAGGACCAGATAGTAAACACTAGGCATTCATTTTAATAACAGCGAAAGCACTTTAAAATGGATTAGAACTTAATGGTTTTCAAAAAGTAATTTTAACCCCGAACGGGATAGCGACAGCATACGTTCCGCCTTAGAGTTGTGACTTGCGTCAACAACCATCGTCAGACAAAGGTCTTTAAACCGTCATTTTCTTCTAAACAATGTTTGCAAAGAGTAAGAAAGCACCGGTGACCTGTCGAATCCCCGATAACTAAGTCCTTGCATACTGATATCCCTTTACCATCCTTTCCATATACCAATTATCTTTATTTCTTTGCATTTAATTTCATTCGCATTCAACTTTCCTAATTCCAATAGCCTTAGCTTTACGCCGTAATAATAGATAACGGTAGATTGACATTAGTCTCTGTGGGTTCGACAATCTTTTATATTATTTCGATATTTCCGTGCACTTGCGGACGCATCAAGTTTTTGGCGCCGTTGCCGGGGACCAACAGTCAATATTGTGATTCCGTTGTTGCATAGTATAGACTAAGACACTCTTATCTAAATCATTATTTATAACCCATATTTCCCTTATAATTACCACCCTCCATATTATAACTACCACCCCCAATATTTCGAGGAACCACAAATTCGGCTTAAATCCGACCTCGAAATATTATTAGAAGATTTCAATACTACGCACTCTCACCCAAATTGCCTCTATGATGACGACTCCCAATGTTTTGAGGAAACGTAAGATTTTGATACATCCAACCTCGAACTACTACTAGAAGAATTCAATGAGACGTCTACTCACCCTAGGATAGAATCTATGATGGAGCGCTTTGTGGAAACACAAACTCTCCAAAACGAAGATTTTAGAAAACAACATCTCCAAATTAATGAAGACCTTAGGCAGATGAACGTTATTGTCAATTCCCTCGCAACTCACAGCGAGACTTTGGAGACTCAAACCTCCCTGCTTAGACAAACACCTCTAGGACCCTTCCCAGAAGGACATGTGAATGTTGTAACAACCGTTAATGAAGAACAAATAGAAGATCCTAGGGAGATTGATGATGAGCCTGAGGAGAGTTTTGGTGAGAAAAGCATACATATTGAGAAAAATCCACCGACACCAACCGAAAGGGAGGTTGTCGAAGAGGTAGAGAAGGAAGCATGTATCGTTGCTCCTCCTCCCTATACCCCACCTATTTCTTTCCCATAAAGGTTTGCAGAAGTTAAGGTAGACTCCCAATCCAAAACATATGTGGAGGTATTGAAAAATATACACACCAATGCACCTTTGTCTAAGGCCCTTCATAGAAAAAGAAAATTCGAGGACCGTGAAACTAGGGTCATTATTACTGTTAAAAGGGTACGATTAACTTTTGAGGTGGTGGATGAAATAACAAAGCCCAAATTTGAAAAGCTGATACGCAGAATAGATCCATAACCACCACCATGCGTTCAAAACAAGAAACCACCCTACAGAAGTAAGAAACGAAAAGGTGAGGGATATGAGAGATGGCTTGATAAGTGGCCATGGAAACCGAAGACTATTTAAAGTTCGATCGAGGAACCATTCTCGAAAGAACCACCATGAGTACTTGCACTCCTTAGCCGTCGACCTATCGACGCTAAACAAAACGCTATGTGGGAGGCAACCCACAAGGTCTTTATTTTAATTTGTTTGTTTAAATCGGCAGAAAATAAAGAAATGTATCGCTTGTTACGCTTTAGCTATATCTAGGCGAAAACTCTCTAGATGACGATCTGAGAAGATGAGCTATGCCCACAGACATTCCTACGAGTGTCGCTGCTGGTGGGAACACTGATGATGAGTACTTCCTCTTGACGCGAGCAAGATGATGAGCTGGTTCGAGAATTACACAAACAAAGTATCTCAAAATGTCCGCCACCGAAGTAGAAGTGATCAACAAAGACAAGGATAGCAAGAGCAGTAGCATTCATACAGGTTCTATCTTTCCTTTTCCACCTTTTACTGAAACATTGAGGACAATGTTTGGTTTAAGTGTGGGGGAGGAACTCTATCGCTTTCATTTTATTGCCTTTTAGTTTGATTTATTGTTTTTATCTATTTTTAATGCTATGTCAAAATCTTTGCATGTGCTGTCGAGTCTTTATGAGTGGTTTTCGCATGTTATTCAAACTTCCCCAAAATTTCAAAAGTTTAACCTCCAACAAAAACTTTTTGATTCATGACATGGTACTCTGAAAGTATATAGGCTGTTTAGGCTATGTTAGAAAAACTTGGGAAAGTTTTGATAAAATTGATATCGTCCTGACAACCTTAACCCCCTAAATATGCAAAATAAATTTGAGTACCCATTATGCCAAGACCTTAAAACTCCAGGTTCTTGTAGTAATCCCTAAGTAGTTTATTTAAGCAGTCAGCACCATCCTAAACAGACTAAGTAAGAAACCGATGCAAATAAGTGTATGATCTCTAGGTTAAAATGAGAAACTAAGAAAGAAAAGAAAAAAAATTATGAAGAAAAAGACATGTTCCTTCTAAGTTAGGTGCTCCTCACCCGAGCACTTAGCCTAACGGTACAAACTCTTTAAGTTCAATTGATGCTTAAGCATATTTGCAGAAAAAAATGAAATAATAATGAGATCATAGTCACTAACAGGTCTACTTTCCATGAATGTGTATGGATAACGGGCTTAATGTGATTGCACTATAATGAAATGGGGTGAAAGAGAGCATGAGTTATAGGTTGAGTTATAATGGCATGATTCCGATTGGTTTGCATAAGTAGGGAGTTTTTGAAATTGTGTCGTTATGATATCCTTGGTATTAATACCTATCGATCTAACATTAGCCTAGCAGCCACGTATGATTAGATTTTCGTCGTGACTTTGTTTCGAACTATGCTTATTTCTTTTTACTGTGTTGGTCGATTGCTTGAGGACAAGCAATGGTTTAAGTGTGGGGATGTTTGATAACGCGAAATCATATCGTTTATTTGGCTTGATTTACATGCATTTATTTGTGACTTTTATTAATTTATCTTGATTTATGTTCTATTATATGATTAATTTACTTCGTTTTGCAGATTGGGGAGAATTTGGACTAAAGAAAGAAAAGGAGAAGAAACAGATGAAAAACGGATGAAAAATAGATGAAAAACAGCAGATACGGATTCTGCTGCTATGACGACCGTCACAGGTCCATGACGACCGTCATGCGTGTGACGACCGTCACATTTCATGACGACCGTCACGCAGACAAAAAAAGTAGAATCAGAATTCACGATCAATCTTAACTTAAATCCTTCCTACACTTTCTCCACTCACTGCCCACTACTGGAAGTTACTACCATTTTCTCCATATCTCACGCATGATCTCAGGAAGTTGAGATAAGAAACATCTCCTATAAATAGACAAGAGATTCACAGAGAAAGGGGTGGATTCTTCATCCCGAAGTTCTGCCAAAGTTCCATCAAAGTTATTTATCGTTATTTTTATTTTCCTTTCCATTTTCCTTCAGTTCAGAATATTGTATTTTCTTCCTGTACCTTTTATTTCTCGCCAAAGTAGAATCCTGTCGACATTGTGGGGGACTACCCAAGGATTTGAGATCAGTACAATTTACAGGTTTTTATTAATTGAATTACTACTTTATTTCTGTTATGATGCACGCTTTATTATTCCGTTGTTTATGTCTATTTCCGTTCGCATTAATTATCATGTCTAGCTAAGTTAGTTTTATCGGTATGTAATTGAATTAGTAGGATAGGATTCGATAGTAACCGGCATTTTCCCTTTTTACAAACAACCTTTCTGGCCGTAGTTTTTAATCTAAATTCTAAATAAACCTTTGTCACGACAGTGAGAAGCTATTTACGGTGGTTTTGCCACGACAGTGGAAAACCATATTAAGGTACGAACCAACAAGCGATAGCTGCGGCTAGGACCAGATAGTAAACACTAGGCATTCGGTTTAATAACAGCGAAAGCACTTTAAAATGGATTAGAACTTAATGGTTTTCAAAAAGTAATTTTAACCCCGAACGGGATAGCGATAGCATACGTTCCGCCTTAGAGTTGTGACTTGCGTCAACAACCATCGTGAGACAAAGGTCTTTAAACCGTCATTTTCTTCTGAACAATGTTTGCAAAGAGTAAGAAAGCACCGGTGACCTGTCAAATCCCCGATAACTAAGTCCTTGCATACCGATATCCCTTTACCATCCTTTCCATAAACCAATTATCTTTATTTCTTTGCATTTAATTTCATTCGCATCCAACTTTCCTAATTCCAATAGCCTTAGCTTTACACCGTAATAATAGATAACGGTAGATTGACATTGGTCTCTATGGGTTCGACAATCTTTTATATTACTTCGATATTTCCGTGCACTTGCAGACGCATCAACTAGAAACAAAGACAAAACATAATGGGGATACTAGTGACGACTAGATCTCCGAGACTTGTCTGGGGAGGAAGATTTCACTGGGGATAATGATGTCACCCAGTTTTAACAAATGGCTCAGGCAGTTCTAGTAACCACTAGATTTCCTGGAGGTAATGGTAACGACCAACCTGAGATAACAACAAATGAAATTTCAAATCCAATCGGTAACACAGGACTTCGACTGGGGAAATTGGTGACGACCAAATTTCAAGCAACGCTAGTAACTACTGGACTTAAAGGAGATTGGTAACAACCAAGTCCGGGTACCAATGACGATTGGTTTTCACGCAATCCCAGTTACGAATGGACTTTGGAAGAAAACATGGCGACGACCAAACCAACACATGTGGTTACGAGAATCCTAGCAAGCTACTAGGCTCTAGCTGGGGAGATTGGTAATGACCAAACCAGAAGATACCAATAACGATTGGATTCCAAGTGATGCCAGTTACGACTGGACTTTTATGGGGAAAGTTGGTAACAACCAACACGATACCAACGACAATTGGATTCGAGCATCTGCTTGTTATGACTAGACTTAAATGGAAAATCAACTAGTAACGACTAGATCTCATAGGGGACTTCCTAGTGACGATTAGACTTCAGAGGGAAAGGGTTGGTAACAACCGAACCAAAAGGTAATAACAAGTGGAGTTAGGACAACGCCAGTTACGACTGGGTTTCAAAGGAAAATATGGTGACGACCAACAGAAAACCAATAACGATTGGCTTCTAAAACAATGCCAGTTACGACTGGACTTTCAGGCGGACATTCACTAGTAGTGATCGGTCATTCACAGGGAATCGACAGATAGTACGCCGAACTCGAGAGACAGAATGAATCACACTGAGCCCTGGCTGAAAAGGTGTTTGCAAGTCTTTGAAAATAGATCCATTCTCCACAGGGGAATCGCGTTCTCTAAACAAGCTGTTCGGAGATGACATAGCAGAATTCAGACAAATGCTTCGAAATCTTTTACTGGGACGAGTCTCCACATCATAAGAAGTTCCTTCGAGAAAATCAGTCTTTAAGGTTTGACACCTACACATGACCAAAGGAGAATCGGTAGTTCGACTTGCTTACACTTCATCGGGGAATGTAATTGGATTGGATATCAAAGCTTCCGAAACCCTGAGGTTTCGGGGAAGTATGATTTTCCTTGACCACTCCCATGAGTTTGAAGTTCTTACGTTTGTTTAATCTTTTCAAGTTTTATTCAAAAATTTGACCTTAATGCTTTCAAAGTTATCGTCTATCAACGAACAATATTTTGCATAACAAAGAAAATACAGGAAATGATAATTTTGCAAAGGAAAGAATGGTTCAAAACTGATTTTATTCAAGAATGAAATCTTGCAAATGACAAGATTCCATAGAAATTTTACAAGTGAAAAATGGCAACATGGATAAGGTTACATTGAATCCCATGACCATCCATTCCTAAAGACTAAAATCCCCCAAATCCTTGCTTTTGACGAGAGCGGTGGGAAGTGGATCTCCTGTACAATCTTCCGTAATGGTGACAACCTTTTGAAGTAATGACAACTCTTCTGATGCAGTGAAACGCCTTTGTCCCTAACTTTTGCCTGGACCACCCTTCTGGGTTTTCAATCCACCGGGACGCTCATTTCTTCCTAAGTCTCCCTTTCGGGTTTTTAACTTAGCGAGCTCTTATTTTTATTTTTATTTTTTCTCTTTTCTTTTCTTTTTCTTCGACCCTAACTTTTGCATAAGCCGTTCCTTTGAGTTTTCGACTTATCGGGTTCTTTTTAGGCGTAATATTTTTGTACTGCATCAGAATTTACTGGATGAGTAAGTTGCTCCCCATCCATGGTAGTGAGAATCAATGAGCCTCCTGAGAAGACTGTTTTCACAACAAACGGGCCGCCATAGTTAGGCATTCACTTTCCCCGTGCGTCTTTATGAACTGGTAAAATCTTTTTGAGTACAAGTTCCCCTTCACGGAATTCTCGGACACGAACTTTCTTGTCAAAAGCTCTCTTGATCCTCTTCTGATATAACTGACCATGACACATTGCAGACATGCGCTTTTCGTCGATAAGATTCAACTGATCAAACCTTTCTCTCACCCATTCTGCTTCTTCAAGCTTGGTTTCCATTATGTTTCTCAAAGAAGGTATCTCGACCTCAATAGGAAGTACCGCATCCATTCCATATACCAAAGAAAAAGGGGTTGCCCCTGTTGAAGTGCGGATGGATGTTCTGTATCCATGCAAGGCGAATGGCAGCATCTCGTGCCAATCTTTGTAAGTTTTCACCATCTTTTGCAAAATCTTTTTGATGTTTTTATTTGCGGCTTCTACAGCTCCATTCATCTTGGGAAGATAAGGAGAAGAATTGTGATGTTCAATTTTGAAGTCATCGCACAACTCTTTCATGACTTTGTTGTTCAAATTAGTACCATTGTCCGTTATGATTCGGCTCGGGATTCCGTAACGACAGATAATCTCCTTTTTTATGAAACGGGCCACCACTTGTCGAGTAACGTTGGTGTAGGATGCGACTTCAACCCACTTTGTGAAATAGTCAATGGCAACCAAAATAAATCGGTGTCTGTTAGAAGCTTTTGGCTCAATTGCCCCAATCATATCAATGACCCACATAGAGAAAGGTCATGGTGATGACAACACATTCAGCAACGTCGGAGGTACATGCATCTTGTCCGCATAAATCTGACACTTGTGAAACTTCCTAGCATATTAAATACAATCAGGTTCCAGGGTCAACCAGTAATAACCAGCCCTCAAAATCTTTTTAGACATTGCATATTGTTGCACCCCAAAATTTGCCCAACTTTTCTTTACCTAGCTTGGGTTTCATTTCATTCACATTAGCATTATCATTTGCATTTCATTGACATGTATGCAGGAGATCAAGAGGTATGATTACCAATCAAGGGCTACACAAGACTTTGAAGCTAGCAAAGAAGGTTATTCAAGTGTTCAAGGGTTGATATCCTTGTCAGAGAAATTAAAAGATCCTCAGAGAAAGTGATTGAAACCAAGTGTGTGTGTCTCCTAACTTGAGAGTTGTGGAAAGCCCTCAGATGATTCTGAAGCCATGAAGTTGGACTTGAGGTCTTGAGAGAGCTCATGAGAAGTGTTGAAGATCACTTTGAGGCCTAGACAGGTCATTGTGCAAGATTAAGAAGACTCAGCCATGAGTGGTGCAGCTAGGGTTTGACTGGGTCAACCCTAAGTCAACTGATGATTTGAAGAAGGTTGAGACCTAATTCAAGAGCCATGTGATCATGGATGGATATATTGAGATGTTATAAGGATGATTCCAAGGTCAACTCATCATGATTGAAGAGCTTGAGAAGTTTCAAGCTAGGGTTTCTAAGGCTTGACAGTGTAAAATCCCCTAGTTTGACCCCTATCTTCAAGGCAATTTAGCTCAAGATGTGATTGTCATCTCATCTTTCCCCCAACATGATTGTTGTAGAGCATGGTCTTAGCTTTAATTTTAGTACTAGAAGTCCTTGATAGGATTTGTAGAACTCAAGTTATGGCTTTGACAAGTTACAAGTCATCTGAGGAATGTGAATTTGGAGCTTGAAAGTTACCCAACTTGCATGAAACGTTTTCCCTAGAAGGATGATTCCTATGAACTTTTGGTCAACATGAATGTTGTTCCTTATTCTCTTATATTTCTATAGAGTCCTATAAGTCCTTGATAGGATTTGTAGAACTCAAGTTATGGCTTTGACAAGTCAAGGGTATTTTGGACATTTGGTGATTATAGGTCATTTGTGATCATAGACCATTTTCACCAAGTTAGAGGCTTCAAGTGAAATTTTGTTCAACTAGAAAGTTGCTCAAAATGGGGTTTTAACCTTGACCATGCATCAAGGAGGCATTGAAATGGCTCAAGGAGAGTCTTGGTTCAAGAAATTTTGAAAAAAGGAAGAATTAAAAGGATTTAATGGTCAAAAATTCAAATAAGTCATTTTGTGACCAAATGAGACAAACTTATAGGTCATTTTGATTGGAAAATACATTTTGGAAACAATGGAAATGTTGGTTTTTTAATTTGAAGTCATTTGCTCATGATTGCATTTGGTTGCTTATGACATAAGGTACACTTGCCAAATCATTCACAAGTGCAAAACCAAGGTTCCAATCCATCCAAACACATTTCCAAATGTCATTTGAGGAGAATTTGGATGAGAATGAGGTGCTGCAACTGGCTAAAGCAGAACTGTCATGGATGAGCATGAGATGAAAAATTCAAGAGCAAGAGATATTGGATATCTCATATAGATGGTTCCAGGAACTTCTAGATCATTCCCACTGGTTCTATATATACATTAGAACTGAATCAAGGCCAAGGTTGGTGAGAATTGAGAGAGAATAGAGAGATTGCATTCTGAATTTTCTGTTTGCAAATCAAATTCGGTTACACACTTTTGATCCATTTCCATCCAAATTCTTGCTTTCAACATCTTCCTCTTGAGTGTATGAGTGATTCCAGATAGAATTCAAGCCAAGATCATTGCAAAATCGTGAGAGAGCACTTTGAGTTCATAGCTTGCATGTCAAAATCGAATTCAAGGATTCAGGGAGTTTCAATCCAATTTGTTGCATACAGAAGTTTCATTTGGTGTTAGTGAAGGTATCTGGAGATTCTTGAAGGTTGATTTGAAGGTTTCAGTGCTCTGTGCATTCAAAATTTGCAGGTATGTAATTCTCATCCTAGGGCTTGATTCATGTAGTTTCTTTAGGTTTTAGATGTTTAGATTCATATTAGATCATGGTTAGGAGCTTTCTGGTAACAATTGGCATGATTTAGAGACAAAAACTTAGATGACCAATCTTCTTGGGATGAACTGTTCTTGCTGATTCTTGGTGTATAATCTTAGTTTGATAGTTAGAATTAATCAGGGTGAAGTGGTGATGATGTTAGGCATCTTAATTTGGAGTTTGGTGAAATTTAATTCTTGGGCAATTTATGAAAATCAATGCGTGTTTTGAGATGGAGGATGATTCAATTCATTTGGTTGGGATGGTTGAGTTGCTGATGGAAAATCGAGTGAGCTAGGGTGTTCAGGTTTGAATTTTGGTGAGATATTAGAGGAGTACGATTGGGGAAGATGAAGATGTGAAGCTCTGTTCATCCATGGTGGTTCTTCCCTCCAAATTTTTGAAATGGGGAAGATGATGTTATGGCCGTGAGATTAGGTGTGGACTTTGACTTGAAGGAAGATCCAACGGCCACGAGCTAGCTTCAATTAGTGAAGGAACTCTGAGAGAGACCAAACACACCGTATCACTAAGTGTACTTGGGTGGGCTTAGTGAAATGTTGTTATCCACACCCCAGTTTGGAGGCCCATCAAGATTTGCACTGATATTGCTTGCTATTTACCACAAACATTTTCCTATTATCATTGATTTTCCATATTATTTCTGATTAATGGGTGGGCCTAAAACGCGCTTTGATAACCACACCCCTCCCTGGGCCCATCTCTGATTTTGAACTGAGTATTATTGCTATTTGCAACGCAGTTTTGTTATTTTCTTCTATTTTTGCATTTATTTTATGGTTTTAGCATACTTAGAAAATAATTCATAAAAAATAGAGGATTAACTCAATTAATTCCAAATTTTTTTACCTTGATTCATGATTGAATCTAGATATTTTAGATAAAAAATATTAATATTTCATGCATTTTTGATTTTATTTGCATTTTTGGAACATTAATTGAGATTAAAATGACCATGGTTGATACCTTGTTTTGTTGAATTTTGTTTGAGCACTTGGTGATGATTCTTGCCTTGATTTTTTGTGCGTAGCTAGAATAGATATGCATTATCACCTTATATTTTTCTCACATTTTTGTGATGAATGTAGGTGGTAGTTTTAAGTTGAAAATTTAGGAGTTCTATCTTTAGGGTTTATGCTTAGTACCTTATGATCTAGGTTTTATTTCTAGGACTTGGTGGATGATTCTACCTCTGAATTTTGTATGGTAGATTCATGATTGAATTAGGGTCCCGTATTTATTTTTGTAGGATTTTACAATTGGTTTTAGTATTTTAGTTAGGACTAACTTTAGTGCTAGGTTTTAGGTGATCCTAACTTGCTAGTTCAACTAGATTGACTTCATTAGTTCCCTTAGACTAGGGTTTTTCTTATCTTGCTTTTGGATGATGATGAAGACAAGCATGGGCTACTATGGAAGGCTTGAGGAAGCTTGGATGTGAAGATGTCCCTTCTTTTGGGTGTAGTGTTGTTTAGGTGTTAAGATTAGGGTTTGTAGGCAGAGCTTTTAGATAGATTCTCTTCTTTCATAAACATGGAAGGTGTTGATCACTTACATTCTTCCATATGATGTAAGGTCCCCTTGTAAAGGCCTCATCCCTCCATTGGTAGGATGTGTGGCTCTTTACAAGTTGTTAGAACCTTTGAGGGTCCTTTTTTCTGATGATAGGATGCTTAGTGGTGACCTTTGGTCTTCACTCTGTTGTCAATAATCCAAACCTTGCTCTTTTTAGATGAATCTTTCTCCCTTGCTAGAGGATGGAGTTCCTTGTTAGAAGATTGAAGATGCTAGAGGTTGCTACTTCTCTGTGTCTGAAGACTTCCATTGGAGCTGAAGCTTGAAGATCAAGAGGAACAAGTTGACACTTGTGGGAAGAAGATCAAGCTGAGATTGAAGAAAGAGCTAAAGCTTGAAGAAGATGAAGAACAAGTTGATACTTGTGAGAGGAATCCATTGGAGATTGATGAAGAAGCTGAAGCTTGAAGTTGGAGAATAAGTTGATACTTATGTTTGATGTATTGGAAGCCTGAAGAAGTAAGTTGACACTTGCTATTAAAGATGAAAGACTTGAAGAGCAGTTGAAGACTGAGGACTGAACTGCTGTCAGAGGATTGCTTTGCTGTGAAGCTGTGGAAGCTGTTGATCTGCTTTCTTTCCTGTCTGTTTGCTTGTTATGCAACTGTATTGGTGTGACTGGTGTGATTTGCTTGATGCATTAGAATAAGTTCATATTTAGATTGACTTCAGCTAGGAGCATGATTGCACTAGAAGTTGAGTTGCTCCCTCTGCTTGTATTTTTACTGTATGGGTTTGCTTGCGGGTATTCTGTAGAGCCTGCTCCCTTGCCTATGTGGGTTGTGATTTGCTTGATGGCATTTTATTTTATTCTTCTGTATGATTACAGTTATTCATATCTGGCTTGAGGTTGAGATGAGCTTGTGGAGGCTGATGCCCCACACACATTTCCTCCCTCACTTGCATTGCATGCATTTTACTATACATTTGTTTACTGTTTAAGCTGATGCTTTATCTGTTTCTGTTTATCGTTGACATGATCCCTTAAGAATCTCACTTCCTTTGATAAGGAAGTGATGATTAGAACTTTAGGTTGAAACCTATGCATGATAACTTCTAGGAGTTCCCTGTTTCAAACCTCAACCATAGGATGAATCCTTGGCATGACAACATTAGGAGTTGATAGGTTTCCCGTAGTTGTCCCTCTCTCTTCTTATCTTCAAACAAATCAAAATACAGTAATAAAGGTTAACTGACGTCGTACGTTACGAGCCTTAAGCTATCTGAGAAAGGATTGTTGGAGAGTTTCTTTTCAACAGTCTAGATGTTTAGTATGGCACCCTTTGGGTGACATGCGATGCATTCACTCTCAGGTCATAGTCTCTAGTGCGATATTGGTTGCAAACATCCATAAAAAACAGTTCTTCCGTAAAAGACAGAAAACAAACTTCAAACCTTTTGCCCCGTGGGCCCATAATTCAAAGGAAAACTTTTCTGAAGAAAAGAGTGTCGTTAACTCCCAGTTCTACCGCAAACGGTAACGCCTAAGTGTCCAAGGGTCGAGCTGCATTCACCAAACTACTGGAACTGTTTGTTAACCCTACTAAAAAAAACAGATGAATCTGAACCCCCATAATCCGTATTATCCCGAACTATGTAAGCTCTGATCTCTCATACCTGTTGAGAGTATGTAGGCACAATAATGACGTATTGGCGAGCCACTTTCCCCGTAACCCGTAGTTAGTCGAACTACGTTGACTCTGATTTCTCATTCTCTGATGAGAATACGTAGGCATAAAGTGCGACGCTTTGTCGAGTCAATTTGCTTTTCTTTTTAAGCCAGCCTTGATAGGTAGATTGATAAAACCAACCCGTCAGATAAACACAACAAGCGTGGATCCCATCGAGTACGATGGACGTGAGGGGTGCTAATACCTTCCCCTTGCGTAACCGACTCCCGAACCCAGACAATGGTTGCGAGGACCTTGTTTTATACCTTTTCGTCAGGTTTTTACGATCGTTTCCTTTCCTGTTCTGAGGGATAAATAACGAAAGGTGGCGACTCTTCTGTTTTGCCGACACCTTATTTTCACAGTAGCGACAGCTGGCGACTCTGCTGGGGACAACTTGATAGTTTCCTGGGGATCCAACGTCCCTTATGCGAGTCAGTTTGGGGATCCAACGTCCCCTGCGAGAGTCAATCCTAGCGCTTGTATGATTACTTGTTGGGCTGTGTTTATTTATCGCATTTATTTCCCGCACTTTATTTTCAGTATGATATGATTATCTGTGCTGTTGTGGGAGGGGCATTCTGATGAGTGAGAAGCCAGACCCAGGCTTGAGTGTACCTAGCATTAGTTGTGGAAATTAGTGGGCGCGTGCTTGCTTTGCAGGCACTAGTGTCTCATGAAATCCACGCTCAGACGAGGTTCTCCCGGTTGACTTCTTTTCCGGCCCTTTGGGCCTGAGGGGTTGTTAGTTTGGAGGATTGTCGACTCTGGGGACCGATCATTTGGAATTCAGCTGAGTGAGGCCGCTTCAAGAGACGGTGATGCCACACCTTCTGGGTATCGTATCACCCCTCTTGAATGTCTGTGACGTTGATGACCGCATAGGATGCCGAACTTGTGTTAGTTTAGGGCCATACCTGTGAGCAGGGTTGGGTTTGTTGCAGGACACCTTAACCTTCAGACTACCTGGTTTTCTTGATAGTGAATCAGTTTTGTTGGTATCAGGGGTTCTCATCATCGGATGTATATTTGTTCTTGACAGAGCAAAGTTATGGCCCTGTATCAGAGGTCCTTACCTTCAGAGATGTATTTGTTCTTGACAGAGCAGATTTGTGGTCCGGTATCAAAGGTCCTTATCTTCAGAGATGTATTTGTTCTTGACAGAGCAGATTTGTGGTCCTGTATCAGAGGTCCTTGTCTTCCGATATGTGTGTTCTTGACAGAGCAGGTTTATGGTCCGATACCAGGGTTTTCTTCTCATTAGAGATAGGGTTGTTGTTGATAGAGCATAATTGTGGTTTTGTTGATATAGAACCTTCATCTTCTCAACAACACAGTTGTCTTGATCTCCTGCTGCATGATTGCATTTTACATTGCTTTGCATACTCATTTGCATTTCATTAACGTGTGTCTGTGTTGCAGGTACCGTCTCCCCCGATCCAGGTTTTCTTGCCTTCTCTTGTGTTATCATGGGCTCTCTGAGGAAGACTGTGGCCTACAAGCTCCCTACTCCTGATGTTGTTCAGCTGACTGGTTTGATTGCTTTGGCAGATGACTCTGTGAGAGGTGAATTCAGAAAGGCTTATGGGAAACTGCTCAGCCTGGTTCGTAAACCCTCTGTGTTTGAGTTGAATGGGTTGTACGCCTTGTTGCAGTTCTACGATCCTCCTTTGAGATGCTTTACTTTCCTGGACTTCCTTCTCGCACCCACACAAGAGGAGTATGCTGATTTGTTAGGTATGCCTATCAAGAGTCAGATACCTTTTGTTCATATGGATGTTGAGCCTAATCTGGCTAGTCTAGCTCCTTCACTTCATCTGGATGCCTCCGAGTTGGTCTTGTCTAGTTGGAACAGGGTTCCCGGTTTCTCCTTACAGTTCTTAGTGGGAAAGGCCCAGCAGTGTGCCAAGGACGATTGTTGGATCGTGTTCAACGCCATTCTTGCTCTGTGCATATATGGCATCATTCTGTTCCCCAATATGCCTGACTTTGTAGACTTCGATGCATTTCACATCTTTGCATCAGGGAATCCAGTCCCTACCTTGATAGGAGATGTCTATCACTCCGTCCGCTACAAAAACGAGAACAAAAGGGGCAAGAATGTCTCGTGCTGCGTACCCCTACTCTATAGATGGCTTGATAGTCACCTACCCAAGAAGGGTCCCTTTGCCTCATCTGGAACCACAGTTGAGTGGTCTATCAGCGGAGGATATTGCCTGGTTTGATAGAGATAGGTTGGGTACTGAGATTATCTTCAGCTGCAACGGGTTTCCGAATGTGCCTCTGATAGGTAGGAAGGGCTGTATCAACTATAATCCGTCTCTGCTGGTCCGACAGTTTGCTTATGCTTTGAGAGCCCCGCCGAAGGATGAAGAGGTGCTGGAATCTCTGTACCTCATTGGTCTTCTAGAAGGAGATATGTTATCTAAGCTTCAACATGCTTGGAATGGTATCAATAAGCGGGGAAAGCCGTTGCTGGGAAAAAGTAATAGTCAAGCCTACGCTCCGTATGTGACCTGGATCAGAGCCAGAGCAGATATTATAGGGATGCCGTTTCCACCTGCCCAGCCAGAAAGCCCTCCAGTGATTGAAGAGCCTACCACCGTGCCTATTCAGCAGCATAATCAGGTGTTAGCCGAGAGAGATGAGCTGAAGAAGGCAAATGAAGAACTGGAGAAAGAATTGGCTCAACTCAGAAGCGAGAGAAGCGAAGCCGTCCATTCCTTCAAAAGACAGACTGAGCTGGTGAACCAGTTAGGGACCGACTTGACTAAGCAGATGGCTGAGCATGAGCATTTGGGTCGGGACTTCAAAGCTGTCAATGACGTACTGGCCACTAAGAAGCAGCAGTTGGATGAAGCGTACCGGAGAATATCCAAGTTTAATCAGCATTGGAAGGCCACCTTAGCCAACAACAAGGAACAGGAGGATAAACTGAAACAGCAGATCTCCAAGTTGAATGCCTAGGTGAAGGCTAGTAAGAAGAGGTTTGATGAAGAAACCGCTCGCAGATATGCCGTTGAAGGCCTGCTGAACAAGGCTCTTGCTAACCTGAAGGAGCGCAAACTGACGTTTGAATCCAAGAAACGGAAGCTAGAAGATTGTTTCGGCGAAGGAGCATGGGAAGACTCAGTTGAAGGTCTTCAGTACGCTATTACGCAGAGCGAGTTACTCATCGAAGGGTTGCTCACTCGGCCTGATCATCCAGAAACGAGGAATCTGTTAGAAGAGTTCCGCGCCCGTGGCCGTACTTGACTATATTTGTAATCCTTTTGTGTTGATCATTGTTGTATGTTGACCATCACCAGGCTTGTTGGTTGAGGTCATGCTATTGATTCTGCTTATATCCAGTGACGTTGTGTACCGCCTCGATGGGCTTTCTTTATATATGAGATGTTATTTCCATGACTGGACTCAGACTTTTTATTATCAGCACTGGCACTCAGGCACTAGGATCGACGGAAATCTCCCTAACGCACAGACACATGTTTGCATTTGCATAAAGCATCTGTATAACGAGCACTTTGTCATTTTTCTAACCCTTTTGTGTATACAGGTTGTTTCAGGTTGTTCCAGGATTGATCAAAGGCCAATCCACCGCTATCTGACTAGAGCAAATCAAGCTAGAGCAATGTAACAAGTGCAGACTGACGTTCAAGAACTCTGAGAGAGGATTGACTGCTTCATGGAGCTCATGCAAGTGGTTGCCAACGGCCAGGACCAACTCAGAACATTGGTCCAGCCTCTGATTTCAAGGGTTGACAGCAATGGTGTACTCCATGGTGGGACTGTTCCAACCCCTCCACCTGTTGAAACTCCTCAAAATGGCGTCCCCGTGACTGGAGGAAACGGTAGTGCCAACGGCAATGTGATCGCTAACATGGGGCTCAATGGTAATACGACTGGCGTCGGTAATGGGAATTTTGAAGCTAATGTCAATGTTGGGCTGGGGAACGGCAACGCAGGTGTTGGAAATCTGTATGGGCCTCAGCCATGGTTAGAAGACCGTCAAGAAGATTTGTTCTCCCAGAAGGGTGCTGAAGGAGAGCTGACTGCTGAAGCACATCTGAGATTTAAAGCACTCGAGGACAAGATGAGGAATTTCGAAAACCTGAACACTATGGGTGTCGACATGTCCAAATTGGGATTGATTGCTGATTTCAAGGTGCCTCCCAAGTTCAAGGTACCCGACTTTGAGAAATACAAGGGCACCACTTGCCCTCGTGTCCACCTGAGATCATATTACCGGAAAATGTCTGCTCACTCTGAAGACGAGAAGTTGCTGATGCACTTCTTTCAGGATAGCTTGTCCGGGCCATCCTTAGAATGGTACATGAGCCTGGAGCCTACCAGTGTGCGCACATGGAAGGAACTTGCTGAGGCATTCGTGCACCATTATCAGTATAACAACAATTTGGCTCCGAACCGGGTCCAACTGTAGAATTTGTCACAGAGGAACAACGAAGGGTTCAAAGAATACGCCCAGCGGTGGCGTGAATTGGCAGCTAGGGTTCAACCGCCGATGGTTGAACGGGAGCTTGTTGAAATGTTTGTAGCCACCCTCCCAGGGGTTTATTACGAGAAATTGGTCAGCAATATGTCTGGAAGTTTCTCAGATCTCATCATCACCGGCGAGCACGTTGAAAATGGGATCAAATTGGGGAAAATTCAAGGTGATCTATCCTCAGCTGGAGGAGGAAAGAAACCGTATGGTGGCAAAAGGCGGGAAGGAGAGACGAGCGCCGTGTCCAACGCTCGAAGGAAAGGTAAAGGCCCTCGCCAGCAGGTGGCTAGCATAACCATCCCTGCAGTCCAACAACCCCAGCCACATCATCAACAACAGCAGCAGCCGAATCGGCAAGGGTACAGGAAGTATCTGAACAGGGCACCACTATCAAGTCGTCACCTTGAGACACCACCCATGTCTTATGCTCAGCTGTTACAGACTCTGCTTCAGTTACAGCTAATCCAGAAGAGAACCCTGGCTCCCTTGACAGGGGCACCTCCGCCAGGTTAGATGCGAATGCAACTTGTGAGTTTCACTCAGGGGCACCAGGCCACACGATAGAAAATTGCAAAGCCTTCAAGCACAAGGTGCAGGATATGGTGGACGCTAAGATCATCAATTTCTCAGATAATGTGCCAAATGTCACGAAGAACCCTATGCCGAATCATAGGGGAGGTGGGGTGAACGCCATTAGTGAAGACGAGAGCTTGGATTTACTGACTGACGTCAAAGATATGAAGACACCACTTAGCTTCGTTAAGGCCAAGCTGATGAAGAGAGGCTTCTTTCCAGGTTGTGGAGAACTATGTATGGGCTGTGCGACTCGTTCTGATGGATGCGAACAGTTGATAGAGGGGATTCAAAGTCTGATGACCGAAGGAATCTTGCAGTTTAGTCGAAGGGCCGAATGTGGATCTAGAGAGGTAATGCTAAAGCAAGATGATGAGGTTGCCACCATCACCATCCCTCGCCGGACGATCACTATTTCTGCACCCAGACCGCCCACGATTACCATCACCAAGGCTGGGCCGATCCCTTTTGAAAGCACTAATCCTGTCCCATGGCATTATGTGACAGACGTCTACTTCAACGGACAGAAGTTGGAACTGGAACCATCTGGGTCGGCTGTGGATAACCTAGTGGGCATTGGCGGAATCACTCGCAGCGGAAGAGTATTTGCTCCACCTGAGATTGTGGCGGACAAAGCGGACAAAGCTGATGTAACCGATAAGGGAAAGAGTAAAGTCATTGAAGAAACCCCTCGTGGGGTAGAGAAGGACTTACTTGTTAAGGACGCTGAAGAGTTCATGAGGTTGATTAAGAAGAGCGATTACAGGATCGTGGATCATCTCCATCAAACACCCTCGAGAATTTCCATCCTGAATTTGTTGCTGTGTTTTGAGGCACATCGCAACGCGCTGCTAAAGGTTTTGAATGCCACGTATGTACCATAGGAAATATTGGTCAACCAATTGGAAGGGGTCGTAGCCCACGTGAATGCTGGGAACGGGTTAGGGTTCACTGACCTGGAGCTGACGCCGAAGGGATGAAACCACAAAGTGCCATGCACATCTCGATAGAGTGTAGGGGAACGATTATGTCTCATGTGTTGGTGGACACAGGGTCATTGCTCAATGTTCTTCCGAAGAAAGCATTGATGAAGTTAGATACTCGAGGATTGATTTGCACACCCAGTGATTTGGTTGTGAAAGCGTTCGATGGAACCAAACGTCATGTTTTCGGGGAGGTGACGTTACCAATCCAAGTCGGGCCGGAAACTTTCGACGCAGTCTTCTACATTATGGACATCATGCCTGCCTACAGTTGTATCTTAGGCCGGCCATGGATCCATTCTGCTGGCGCCGTGACCTCTACGTTGCACCAGAAGCTCAAGTATGCTGTCGGAGGCAGCATCTTAACTGTTTGTCGCGAGGAAGACATAATGGTGAGCCATTTTTCATCCTTCAAATATGTTGAGATGGATGGGGAAATCCACGAAACCCTATGTCAGGCGTTCGAAGATGTTAAAGTCAAGAACGTGGCTCCTGTAATGACGGAGAAACCAGAGATGACTCTCTCTTCCTTCAAGGAAGCTCGGGCCGTTGTTCAAGCCAGATCTACCCCAGGTTGGGGGCAGATTCTAGAAATACCTAACAAACAGGACAAGTTTGGGTTATGATACTCTCCTGCGGCTGAAGCCTCCTATTCTCACAGTGCATCGCGAGGTAAAAGGCTGATCCAGTTTACAAGCGGCGGGGTGATATTTGAAAGTGTCAGTGCGGTGTCTGAAGACAGCGAGGACAGCGATTGCAACCTAGACTCTTGGATCCAGCCAAGCAAGCCAGGCAAGAGCCTCAACAACTGGTCCATCAGGAATACCATCCAAGTGACAGGCAAAGAGTAATGATTTACTTTCTCCAATCATTATACAACCCTATGTCCTACCCGGGGCATAGTGGTTTTATTGTCAGGGCCTTGTTTGATTATGTACATGCATTTTACCAATAAATCAAAAGGCATTTTTCTTCGTATTCAAATGTTGTGATCTCTGTTATTCCTGTTTTATGTTTGTTTTGAAAAACAACAAAATGGCAATGGGGTTTGTGCTAACCTACATATCCTTGTCTTAAGCTTAACCCTTGTTATTGCAGGATCCACATAGCAGATGACATCGACTCTGGACCTTCTACGACTCACTTCGACTTCGATTGCCCGATCTATCAAGCCGAAGAAGAGATTGATGAAGACGAAGACCTTCCCGAAGAGTTGGCCCGCCTGTTGAAACAAGAGGAGAAAGTTATTCTGCCTCACGAAGAAGAGATTGAGATTGTGAATCTGGGTTCTGAAGAACTGGTCAGGAAGGTCAGGATAGGAGCTGCATTGCAGGGTGATGTCAACCAGAGATTGGTCGAGATGCTGAGAGGGTATAATGACATCTTTGCTTGGTCATACGAGGATATGCCCGGACTTGATACAGACATCGTGGTCCATCACTTGCTGCTGCGAGAAGATTGTCCTCCCGTTAAGCAGAAGCTTAGAAGGACACGACCAGATATGGCCGTTAAGATCAAAGAAGAAGTGCAAAAGCAGCTTGATGCTGGCTTCTTAGCGGTCACTACTTACCCTCTGTGGGTCGCCAAAATAGTGCCTGTAC
Organism: Lathyrus sativus; assembly: GCA_963859935.3. Taxonomy (NCBI): domain Eukaryota; kingdom Viridiplantae; phylum Streptophyta; class Magnoliopsida; order Fabales; family Fabaceae; genus Lathyrus; species Lathyrus sativus. The sequence goes on from OZ012737.1 coordinate 390,235,313, forward strand.
CGAAGAAGGACGGTAAGGTGCGAATGTGCGTCGATTATCGGGATTTGAATAGGGCGAGCCCTAAAGATGATTTCCCGCTCCCTCATATTGATTTCTTGGTCGACAATATAGCTCAGTTCTCCGTATTTTCGTTCATGGATGGCTTCTCCGGCTACAATCAGATCAAGATGGAGCCGGAGGACATGGAGAAAACTACGTTTATTACACCTTGGGGAACATTTTGCTACAAGGTAATGCCTTTCGGTCTGAAGAACGCAGGGGCCACTTACCAACGAGCAATGGTTACTTTGTTTCATGACATGATTCATCATGAGATTGAAGTCTATGTTGATGACATGATTGCGAAGTCCCAAATGGAGGAGGGACACCTGGTCAATTTGCTGAAGCTTTTCGAGAGGCTTAGGAAGTTCAGGTTGAGGCTGAATCCTAACAAGTGTACTTTCGGAGTACGGTCTGGAAAACTATTGGGGTTTATCGTGAGTGAAAGAGGCATTGAGGTTGATCCTGTGAAGATTAAAGCAATTCAAGAAATGCCAGCGCCAAAAACAGAAAAAGAAGTTCGTGGTTTCTTGGGTAGAATAAACTACATTGCAAGGTTTATTTCTCAGCTCACGGCCACGTGTGAACCGATGTTCAAGTTGTTAAAGAAAAATCAGGCGATTATCTTGAACAAGGATTTCCAGAAGGCATTTGATAAGATAAAACAGTATCTACAGGAACCTCTGATCTTGATACCCCCAGTAGCCGGAAGACCCTTAATCATGTACTTGACAGTTCTTGAGAATAGTATAGGGTGTGTTCTCGGTCAGCACGACGAGTCGGGCAGAAAAGAGCATGCCATTTACTATTTGAGTAAAAAGTTCACAGATTGTGAATCTCGTTACTCGATGCTGGAGAAGACGTGTTGTGCACTAGCCTGGGCTGCCAAACGTTTACGACAGTACATGCTCAATCACACAACCATGCTAATTTCGAAGATGGATCCGATCAAGTACGTCTTCGAGAAACAAGCGCTTTCGGGCAGGATTGCCAGATGGCAAATGGTGTTGACGGAATATGACATTCAGTACGTTTCCCAGAAGGCCATCAAGGGAAGCGTATTCTCTGAGTACCTTGCCGAACAGCCGATCGAAGATTACCAGCCGATGAAATTTGAATTCCCTGATGAGGATATCATGTTTCTTAAACCGAAGGATTGTGATGAACCATTGCCCGACGAGGGTCCAGATAGGAAATCCCAATGGAAATTGATATTTGACGGGGCGGTTAACTCTTATGGAAGTGGCATTGGGGCGATCATCATGGCTCCCCATGGATCCCACATCCCGTTCACCGTTAGACTGACGTTTCCAGTCACCAATAATGAAGCGGAGTACGAAGCACGCATCATAGGTCTAGAAGAAGCAATTGATTTGAGAATCAAGAACCTAGATGTATATGGTGACTCGACACTTGTGATTAACCAGATTAAATGGGAGTAGGAGACTCGCCAATCGAATTTGGTGCCGTACATGAACTATGCCAGAAGGCTGCTTCCGTTCTTTGATCGAGTGGAACTCCATCAGGTGCCCAGAGTTGAGAATCAGATGGCTGATGCCCTAGCCACGTTGGCTTCGATGTATAAAGTCAATTTTTGGAATGAAGCTCCGAGAATTGTCCTCTCCCGTTTTGATAGACCTGCATTCGTCTTTGTAATCGAGGAAGCCTACGATGGCAAGCCATGGTTCCATGATATCCAGACCTTCCTTATGACTAAGGAGTATCCGACGGGAGCGTCAACCCAGGATAAGAAGACTCTGAGGAGGCTATCTGGAAATTTTTATCTCAATCCTGATGGAGTTCTGTATAAAAGAAACCATGATCTCGTGCTACTCAGATGTGTAGATGAGAAAGAAGCGAGTATGCTCATGGAAGAAGTCCATGAAGGCACATTTGGTACGCACGCCGGCGGGCATGCTATGACTAGAAAGATCCTGAGAGCAGGATACTACTGGCTGACGATGGAATCAGATTGCTTTAAATTCGCGAAGAGATGTCATAAATGCCAGATTTATGCCAATAAGATTCATGTGCCTCCGTGCCCGTTAAATGTCATGTCCTCCCCGTGGCCGTTCTCCATGTGGGGCATCGACATGATAGGCAAGATCGAGCCCACTGCATCTAACGGTCATTGCTTCATTCTAGTAGCTATCGACTACTTCACCAAGTGGGTGGAGGCAGCCTCATATGCTAATGTGACCAAGCAGGTGGTGGCTAAATTCATAAAGAGGGACATCATCTGTCGATACGGAGTTCCCGAGCGGATCATTACTGATAATGGTTCAAATCTGAATAACAAGATGATGAAGGAGCTGTGCCAGAGTTTCAAGATTGAACACCATAACTCATCTCCTTACCGGCCGAAGATGAATGGCGCCGTTGAAGTGGCCAATAAGAATATCAAGAAGATTGTACAGAAGATGGTTGTGACCTATAAGGATTGGCACGAGATGTTGCCATTTGCATTGCACGGTTATCGTACAACGGTACGTACATCAACCGGGGCAACTCCTTTCTCACTGGTGTACGGTATGGAAGCTGTCCTACCGTTAGAAGTTGAGATCCCTTCTTTACGAGTTTTGGTTGACGTAAAACTCGACGAGGCAGAATGGATTAAGAACCGACTAAACCAACTCAGCCTGATGGGCGAGAAGAGGTTAGCATCGATTGCATATGGTCGTTTGTACCAAATTCGAATGAAGAAAGCTTATGACAAGAAGGTGCGTCCTAGAAGCTTTCAGACGTGTGATCTCGTCCTGAAGAAGATTCTTCCTCCACACTCCGATCACCGGGGCAAGTGGACTCCCAATTACAAAGGTCCGTACGTCGTCAGCAAGGTCTTTTCGGGAGGAGCCTTGTTGTTATCCACGATGGATGGCGAAGATTTTACATCCCCGGTGAACGCTAACGCAGTTAAAAAATACTTTGCTTAAAGAATGACCCGTTGGAAAGAAAAAGAATATCCAGGCAAAAATGGGGCATCCCGGCGAACCATAAAAAAGGAAAAAGGTTCGGGCAAAAATTAGGGATATAAAGAAAAGAATGTACACCCGCAAAGTCGAAAACCTGGAAGGGCGACTTTGGCAAAAAAGGGTATCCCGGTGAATCGAAAACCCGAAAGGGCGGTTCAGGCAAAAGTTAGGGATTTGAAAGAGCAAATGACAGCGTTCCGCATGTGGACTCTCATTGTTTAGTGGTTTGGAGGACCTGAGGGCCGTTTATCTGAATCAATCTCTTTTGAAGCTGAAGCGTCGGAGAAGTATCGAAGTCGAGTGGGTCATAGAGGGATCAACTAATGGTGTTCGTCTACGCCTCATTGCCGACATGTGTATACTGATGTATAGTTATATTTGCGCAGCTTCCTCATTCCAGGAGCTTGCATCTGTTGTAAAACATTTTTACCCATTCAGGGGTTTGTTATCAATAAAATGTATACTATTCAACAATTTTGTTTGCTTGTTCAGCATTTATCTGTTTTGTTTGCGAAAAAGAACGCCGATGTTTTTGATAAAATGCGCATACATAAACTTACTGGCCTAGGCCACTAATTGTTGAAACAATGAATTACTTGAACATTGTCACAAGATGATAACCTTGATAGGTCCCTTTGAGAAGGGTATCTTGTCTGTTTGTTTGTGTTGTTGCAGGTGTAGCATATTCCAGGCAGCACGCCGTATGTTTCCCCAAGCAGAGAAGATTCTCTCCCCAATCAGATGTATCCTGAAGGATCATCGTCTCCCCAGCTGAGTCATATATACTGAAGTGCGCAGCAATCGATAGTGCAGACTGAAGTCTTCAGCGAAATTGAGATTCCCTACAGAGTCGTACTCCCCCCAGTAAGCAGGATGATTCCTTCTTCCCTAGCCGAGCTGGTGAATCCCCAAGAGAGCCGAGTCCTTGGAAGCCGTTGAAACCATGATTGGTTTTCCCCAGTAAAGTGTTGAATAGCTGATGCTGTATTTCCCCATCGGAGTCGTGGTCTCCAGGAAAGTTTTGCCGCGAAGGCCGTGCAGTTTATTTCTGTGATTGACATCGTTTTCCTCATCCGTTTGTGGTTTGAATACCCGGTTGAGCGGGTTCAGGTTCTCGTAGAACTTTGTTCCCCTGCAGCAGTCGACTGAAGTTCGTTTCCCCAAGCAGAGCCCAATTGAGATTGGTGTGACTCCTTCTCCTCGGCAGGATGATTCCTTCTTCCACCAGAGTGGTTCTTTCTCCTTGATAGGAAGATTCTCCCTTCAGCATTTATTTCGTTGATGGGGTCGTAGCATCTTGCAGGATTGCATAGCATTTACCCTAAAAATGCGTAGCAGTTCCACCGTGTGGAGCATTGCGCCATTGTCAAACATATGCATATGAAACATGAGCTAGGTTGTTACCGCTCTTGTTTTGCAAGTATTCCCCAGTAAGGTCGTTTGCCCAAGATGATTCTTGAATCCTCCAGCGAAGTTATTTGTCCAAGATGATTCTTAAAATCCCCAGTGAAGTCTCTAGAGTTGGTTGCTCAAGTTGATGCTTAGAGTCCCCAGCAAAGTGTTTGCTCAGGATGATTCCTGAAATCTCCATCAGAGTTATTGGTTCAGGATGATTCTTGAAGTCCCCGGCGGAGTTATTCGTCCAAGATGATTCTTGAAGTCCTCAGTAGAGTTTGATTCATCCAGAATGATTTCTGGATCCCCGAAGTAGAGTTACTTGATAGTTCTTCAGAATCCCCAGCGGAGATGTGTCATCCCCAGCGGGTTTTAAACAGAGAAGTTGAAATTTCTCTTGAAGACTTGATGATTGAAGTCTGGCAGTAATGCCAAATTCCCTGACTTACTGACGAAGTCCGGCTGACGCCCGAAAATTTCTTTGAATGGCCGACGGCATAATTAACTTGATTGTTAAAAAAGTTCCTAACGACCTGATGAGTCCCGAGGAATTCTTCTGCTATGACGCAGAACGCCTGACGGTATAATCAACCATTCATTACCAGTTACCGCGTAACCGGTGACCCCTTGATGACTTGAGGACGAATATCTACAGAAATATCAGATGATCATCTTGACTGAGATTTGAGATTAGACCTTCCACCGGTTACCGTGTGACCAATTCCCCAGCAGAGTTGCCGTGCAACTGTCATGCTCAGTTTGTAAGATGGTCCTACCAATCAGAGTACCGTTTATGAATCATCAGTTACCGTGCAACCGGTGATCCCTCGATGATTTGAGGATGCAATGATATCAGATAAATCAGAGAATCATCCCGACGGAGGTTCAGATAAGTATTATCCAGCTGGTTGCCGTGCAGCTATTATTTCAGTTTCCGAAGATTTGTCCCCATCAGAGTACCGTGTACTTGTGCAGTTGACAAATTTCCGGGTTTGTTGGTATTCAACCGTCTTTCCCCTTGATTGTTTGAGAGCCGTTCGCTTCTCACCCAGTCAGGTCAAAGCCGTTTGAATAGGGGCAGCTGTTGCACCCCAAAATTTGCCCAACTTTTCTTTACCTAGCTTGGGTTTCATTTCATTCACATTAGCATTATCATTTGCATTTCATTGACATGTATGCAGGAGATCAAGAGGTATGATTACCAATCAAGGGCTACACAAGACTTTGAAGCTAGCTAAGAAGGTTATTCAAGTGTTCAAGGGTTGATATCCTTGTCAGAGAAATTAAAAGATCCTCAGAGAGAGTGATTGAAACCAAGTGTGTGTGTCTCCTAACTTGAGAGTTGTGGAAAGCCCTCAAATGATTCTGAAGCCATGAAGTTGGACTTGAGGTCTTGTGAGAGCTCATGAGAAGTGTTAAAGATCACTTTGAGGCCTAGACAGGTCATTGTGCAAGATTAAGAAGGCTCAGCCATGAGTGGTGCAGCTAGGGTTTGACTGGGTCAACCCTAAGTCAACTGATGATTTGAAGAAGGTTGAGACCTAATTCAAGAGCCATGTGATCATGGATGGATATATTGAGATGTTATAAGGATGATTCCAAGGTCAACTCATCATGATTGAAGATCTTGAGAAGTTTCAAGCTAAGGTTTCTAAGGCTTGACAGTGTAAAATCCCCTAGTTTGACCCCTATCTTCAAGGAAATTTAGCTCAAGATGTGATTGTCATCTCATCTTTCCCCTAACATGATTGTTGTAGAGCATGGTCTTAGATTTAATTTGAGTACTAGAAGTCCTTGATAGGATTTGTAGAACTCAAGTTATGGCTTTGACAAGTTACAAGTCATCTGAGGAATGTGAATTTGGAGCTTGAAAGTTACCCAACTTGCATGAAACGTTTTTCCTGGAAGGATGATTCCTATGAACTTTTGGTCAACATGAATGTTGTTCCTTATTCTCTTAGCTTTCTAGAGAGTACTAGAAGTCCTTGATAGGGTTTGTAGAACTCAAGTTATGGCTTTGACAAGTCAAGGGTATTTTGGACATTTGGTGATTATAGGTCATTTGTGATCATAGGCCATTTTCACCAACTTAGAGGCTTCAAGTGAAATTTTGTTCAACTAGAAAGTTGCTCAAAATTGATTTTTAACCTTGACCATGCATCAAGGAGGCATTGAAATGGCTCAAGGAGAGACTGGGTTCAAGAAATTTTGAAAAAAGGAAGAATTAAAAGGATTTAATGGTCAAAAACTCAAATAAGTCATTTTGTGACCAAATGAGACAAACTTATAGGTCATTTTGATTGGAAAATACATTTTGGAAACAATGGCAATGTTTGTTTTTTCATTTGAAGTCCTTTGCTCATGATTGCATTTGGTTGCTTATGACATAAGGTACACTTGCCAAATCATTCACAAGTGCAAAACCAAGGTTCCAATCCATCCAAACACATTTCGAAATGTCATTTGAGGAGAATTTGGATGAGAATGAGGTGCTGCAACTGGCTAAAGCAGAACTTTCATGGATGAGCAAAAGTTGAAAAATTCAAGAGCAAGAGATATATAGGATATCTCATATAGATGGTTCCAGGAACTTCTAGATCATTCCCACTGGTTCTATATATACATTAGAACTGAATCAAGGCCAAGGTTGGTGAGAATTGAGAGAGAATAGAGAGATTGCATTCTGAATTTTCTGTTTGCAAATCAAATTCGGTTACACACTTTTGATCCATTTCCATCCAAATTCTTGCTTTCAACATCTTCCTCTTGAGTGTATGAGTGATTCCAGATAGAATTCAAGCCAAGATCATTGCAAAATCGTGAGAGAGCACTTTGAGTTCATAGCTTGCAAGTCAAAATCAAATTCAATGATTCAGGGAGTTTCAATCCAATTTGTTGCATACAGAAGTTTCATTTGGTGTTAGTGAAGGTATCTGGAGATTCTTGAAGGTTGATTTGAAGGTTTTAGTGCTCTGTGCATTCAAAATTTGCAGGTATGTAATTCTCATCCTAGGGCTTGATTCATGTAGTTTCTTTAGGTTTTAGATGTTTAGATTCATATTAGATCATGGTTAGGAGCTTTCTGGTAACAATTGGCATGATTTAGAGACAAAAAATTAGATGACCAATCTTCTTGGGATGAACTGTTCTTGTTGATTCTTGGTGTATAATCTTAGTTTGATAGTTAGAATTAATCAGGGTGAAGTGGTGATGATGTTAGGCATCTTAATTTGGAGTTTGGTGAGATTTAATTCTTGGGCAATTTTTGAAAATCAATGCGTGTTTTGAGATGAAGGAGGATTCAATTCATTTGGTTGGCATGGTTGAGTTGCTGATGGAAAATCGAGTGAGCTAGGGTGTTCAGGTTTGAATTTTGGTGAGATATTAGAGGAGTACGATTGGGGAAGATGAAGATGTGAAGCTCTGTTCATCCATGGTGGTTCTTCCCTCCAGATTTTTGAAATGGGGAAGATGATGTTATGACCGTGAGATTAGGTGTGGAATTTGACTTGAAGGAAGATCCAACGGCCACGAGCTAGCTTCAATTAGTGAAGGAACTCTGAGAGAGACGAAACACACCATATCACTAAGTGTACTTGGGTGGGCTTAGTGAAATGTTGTTATCCACACCCCAGTTTGGAGGCCCATCAAGATTTGCACTGATATTGCTTGCTATTTACCACAAACATTTTCCTATTATCATTGATTTTCCATATTATTTCTGATTAATGGGTGGGCCTAAAATGCGCTTTGATAACCACACCCCTCCCTGGGCCCATCTCTGATTTTGAGCTGAGTATTATTGCTATTTGCAACGTAGTTTTGTTATTTTCTTCTATTTTTGCATTTATTTTATGGTTTTAGCATACTTAGAAAATAATTCATAAAAAATAGAGGATTAACTCAATTAATTCCAAAATTTTTTCCCTTGATTCATGATTGAATCTAGATATTTTAGATAAAAAAATATTAATAATTCATGCATTTTTGATTTTATTTGCATTTTTGGAACATTAATTGAGATTAAAATGACCATGGTTGATACCTTGTTTTGTTGAATTTTGTTTGAGCACTTGGTGATGATTCTTGCCTTGATATTTTGTGTGTAGCTAGCATAGATATGCATGATCTCCTTATATTTTTATCACGTTTTTGTGATGAATGTAGGTGGTAGTTTTAAGTTGAAACTTTAGGAGTTCTATCTTTAGGGTTTATGCTTAGTACCTTATGATCTAGGTTTTATTTCTAGGACTTGGTGGATGATTCTACCTATGAATTTTGTATGGTAGATTCATGATTGAATTAGGGTGCCATAGTTATTTTTGTAGGATTTTACAATTGGTTTTAGTATTTTAGTTAGGACTAACTTTAGTGCTAGGTTTTTGGGGATCCTAACTTGCTAATTCAACTAGATTGACTTCATTAGTTCCCTTATACTAGGGTTTTGCTTATCTTGCTTTTGGATGATGATGAAGAAAAGCATGGGCTACTATGGAAGGCTTGAGGAAGCTTGGATGTGAATATTTCCCTTCTTTTGGGTGTAGTGTTGTTTAGGTGTTAATATTAGGGTTTGTAGGCAGAGCTTTTAGATAGATTCTCTTCTTTCATAAACATGGAAGGTGTTGATCACTTCCATTCTTCCCTATGATGTAAGGTTCCCCTTGTAAAGGCCTCATACCTCCTTTGGTAGGATGTGTGGCTCTTTACAAGTTGGTAGAACCTTTGAGGGTCATTTTTTCTGATGATAGGATGCTTAGTGGTGACCTTTGGTCTTCACTCTGTTGTCAATCATCCAAACCTTGCTCTTTTTAGATGAATCTTTCTCCCTTGCTAGAGGATGGAGTTCCTTGTTAGAAGATTGAAGATGCTAGAGGTTGCTACTTCTCTGTGTCTGAAGACTGCCATTGGCGTTGAAGCTTGAAGATCAAGAGGAACAAGTTGACACTTGTGGGATGAAGATCAAGCTGAGATTGAAGAAAGAGCTGAAGCTTGAAGAAGATGAAGAACAAGTTGATACTTGTGAGAGGAATCCATTGGAGATTGATGAAGAAGCTAAAGCTTGAAGTTGGAGAATAAGTTGATACTTATGTTTGATGTATTGGAAGCCTGAAGAAGTAAGTTGACACTTGCTATTAAAGATGAAAGACTTGAAGAGCAGTTGAAGACTGAGGACTGAACTGCTGTCAGAGGATTGCTTTGCTGTGAAGCTGTAGAAGCTGTTGATCTGCTTTCTTTCCTGTCTGTTTGCTTGTTGTGCAACTGTATTGGTGTGACTGGTGTGATTTGCTTGATGCATTAGAATAAGTTCATATTTAGATTGATTTTAGCTAGGAGCATGATTGCACTAGAGGTTGAGTTGCTCCCTCTGCTTGTATCTTTACTGTATGGCTTTGCTTGCGGGTATTCGGTAGAGCCTGCTCCCTTGCCTATGTGGGTTGTGATTTGCTTGATGGCATTTTATTTTATTCTTCTGTATGATTACAGTTATTCATATCTGGCTTGAGGTTGAGATGAGCTTGTGGAGGCTGATGCCCCACACACATTTCCTCCCTCACTTGCATTGCATACATTTTACTGTACATCTGTTTACTGTTTAAGCTGATGCTTTATTTGTTTCTGTTTATCGTTGACATGATCCCTTAGGAATCTCACTTCCTTTGATAAGGAAGTATTGATTAGAACTTTAGGTTGAAACATATGCATGATAACTTCTAGGAGTTCCCTGTTTCAAACCTCAACCATAGGATGAATCCTTGGCATGACAACATTAGGACTTGATAGTTTCCCCGTAGTTGTCCCTCTCTCTTCTTATCTTCAAACAAATCAAAATACAGTAATAAAGGTTAATTGACGTCGTACGTTACTGGCCTTAATGTATCTGAGAAAGGATTGTTGGAGAGTTTCTTTTCAACAGTCTGGATGTTTAGTATGGCACCCTTTGGGTGACATGCGACGCATTCACTCTCAGGTCATAGTCTCTAGTGCGATATTGGTTGCAAACATCCATAAAAAACAGTTCTTCCGTAAAAGACAGAAAACAAACTTCAAACCTTTTGCCCCGTGGGCCCATAATTCAAAGGAAAACTTTTCTGAAGAAAAGAGTGTCGTTAACTCTCAGTTCTACCGCAAACGGTAACGCCTAAGTCTCCAAGGGTCGAGCTGCGAACACCAAACTGCTGGAACTGTTTGTTAACCCTACTAAAAAAAACAGATGAATATGATCCCCCGTAATCCGTATTATCCCGAACTACGTAAGCTCTTATCTCTCATACCTGTTGAGAGTACGTAGGCACAATACTAACGTATTGGCGAGCCACCTTCCCCGTAACCCGTAGTTAGTCGAACTACGTTGACTCTGATTTCTCATTCTCTGATGAGAATAAAGGGAATAAAGTGCGACGCTTTGCTGAGTCAATTTTCTTTTCTTTTTAAGCCAACCTTGATAGGTAGATAGATAAAACCAACCTGTCAGATAAACACAACAAGCGTGGATCCCATCGAGTACGATGGACGTGAGGGGTGCTAATACCTTCCCCTTGCGTAACCGACTCCCAAACCCAGACAATGGTTGCGAGGACCTTGTCTTATACCTTTTCGTCAGGTTTTTCCGATCGTTTCCTTTCCCGTTCTGAGGGATAAATAACGAAAGGTGGCGACTCTTCTGTTTTGCCGGCACCTTATTTTTGCAGTAGCGACACATATCCATTTGCATGAGTATCGAACATTCCTTCGTGGACATCTTGCATTAACAACTCTGCTTCTCGTCGGTCAACACATCTAAGTAGGACCATATCATGATTCCTTTTGTAAAGCACATCATTGCTGAGAAAGAACATGGATGCTAATCGTCTCAGAGTTTTCTTGTTAAGTGACGTAGCACCTGTTGGATACTCTTGTTTCAAGAGGTAATTCTTTATGTCATGGAACCGTGGTTTGTTATCAGTTTCTTCTTCAACCATCTGACAGTAGGCGGGCTCTGTCTTGCGTTCAATTCTGATGAGAGTGGTATCATTGACATCCTTGACTTTCCACATCGAGGCTAACATGGCTAGGGCATCGGCAATGTGATTTTCAGATCTCGAGACATGCTTGAAAGTGATTTCATCAAAATACTCCATCATTTTGACAATATAGGCTCTATAAGGAATCAAATTCTCATGTCTAGTTTCCCATTCTCCAGTAACATGATAAATAACCAAAGCTGAATCCCTACTGACTTCAAGAAGTTTGGTTTTGAGGTCGATAGCTGCTTCAAGGCCAAGAATGCATGCTTCATATTCGACGATATTGTTTGTGCAGTCAAAATCCAACCTGGCTGTGAATGGAGTGTAACCACCTTCCGGATTCATTAAAACGGCGCCTACACCATGCCCACGGTAGTTGGAGGAACCATCGAACATCATTTTCCACCAAAGACCTTCATGCGGACCCTCATCAAGACTTGGCTCTTCGCAATCCTTGATAGACTTCTGAGCTACGTACTAGATGTCGTATTCGGATAACAACATATGCCAACGGGCGAGTCTTCCAGTCTGAGCCGGCTTCTCAAAAATATACTTTATTGGATCCATTTTTGAAATCCGCAAAGTGGTATGACAAATCATGTACTGCCTTAAACGTTTGGCTGCCCATGCCAAAGCATAACAAGTTTTCTCCAGAAGTGAATATCGGCCTTCACAATCAGTAAACTTCTTACTTAAATAATAGATCGCATGTTCTTTCCGTCCAGACTCATCCTGCTGACCTAACACACAACCCATTGAATTCTCAAGAACTGTTAAATACATGAAGAGAGGTCTTCCTGGAACAGGAGGTATTAAGATCGGAGGCTCTTGTAGGTAACCCTTGATCTTATCAAATGCTTGCTGACAATCTGAATTCCAAAGAACCGTCTGGTCTTTGCGTAATAATTTAAAGATGGGATCGCAAGTGGGAGTCATATTAGAAATAAATCTGGATATGTAGTTCAGTCTTCCAAGAAAACCTCTGACTTGCTTTTCTGTTTGTGGAGCTGGCATGTCTTGAATGGCTCGGACTTTGTCTGGATCTACTTCAATCCTTCGGTGGCTGACAATGAAACCGAGTAATTTCCCAGATCTTACCCCGAAGGTACACTTGGCTGGATTCAGTCTCGACTGATATTTTCTGACTCTCTTAAACAATTTCAAAAGATGTTCCAAATGGTCCTCCTCACTTTGAGATTTGGCTATCATATCATCAACATATACCTCTATCTCCTTGTGCATCATATCATGAAATAAAGTTACCATGGCCCTTTGATAAGTAGCACCTGCGTTCTTGAGACCGAAAGGCATAACTTTGTAACAGTAAGTCCCCCACGGTGTAATGAAAGTAGTTTTTTCCATGTCATCGGGATCCATCTTAAGCTGATTGTAACCGGAGAACCCATCCATAAATGAGAAAACTGCAAAACGAGCCGTATTATCCACCTACGTGTCGATATGCGGTAAAGGGAAGTCATCCTTCAGACTGGCCTTGTTTAGATCCCTGTAATCCACACACATTCTGACTTTCCCATCCTTTTTCGGCACAGGTACAATATTGGCCACCCATTCAGGGTATTTGGACACTGCTAAGAACCCGACGTCAATCTGTTTTTTCAACTCATCTCAAATCTTGAGAGCCATGTCAGGTCTTGTTCTTCGGAGCTTTTGCTTAACCGGTGGGCATTCTGGTCGGAGCGATAATTTGTGAACCATTATGTCAGTGTCTAAACCCGGCATATCCTCGTACCACCAAGCAAATACATCCACATATTCTTTCAAAAGTTCTTCTAGTTGCTGTTTGACTTCTGCCCCTAGAGCTGCCCCAATCTTGACTTCTTTCTTGTCTTCTTCGGTGCCAAGATTAATGATTTCTACCTGTTCTTTGTAGGGTTGAAGCTCTGCATACTCATGGTGTGCCAACTTTACCAGTTCATCAGGTATTTCAAAATCTTCATCCTCATCTTCAGCTTGGCATATTGGCGAATCAAAGTCTGGAGGGAATGCAAAGTCATAGGATTCAATGGGTTTTAGGACATCATTGCACGTTGGAATGACTTATTTTATTAAAACACAAAAAGACAAATGCAACACACAACAGAGAAAAATTGTTTTGGGTTTTTTTAAGATTGCCATTTTTCCTTAAAAATGAAAGCAAAAGCAGTAAAGGAAATAACACAAGGAAATTAACAAAATAGTTCATTTTTCATTGATTTTCTTGAAAGCTCGGGGCCCTTACAAAACATTCCTATAGCCTTGGGCATGGCTATGGAGATTCAAAACAAAAACAAGAAAAGAAAGACAAACAAATTACTTTGACTCAGGAAAAACCAAAGGAATCTCAATAGCTTCCCAGTTGCTCAAGGCAGTGTTGCAATGATACACTAGCTGTTCAAAGTCTTCATCTTTAAAATCTTCTTCCACAACACTGACTTGGAAACCTCCACTGATGAATACTTCTTGTATAGTCTTCGGGCGTCCTTTGTCATGTGTCGGTGCTTCATCATGAGTTGGTTTGTAACCCAACCCTTGGCGATCCATATTTGGTTTTACCTCAATAACCTCTCCCCAACCTGCAAGAGTGCCTTCTTCTAGTGTAGACTTGATGCTCCGAGCGGATGCAAAAGAAGGACCACTTTTAGCCACTGTTTCTTCCAACATCACTGCATTAGCTATCTCGAGTGCTTGAAAGGAAGTTTCTAACGCGCCCTCATCTACTTCAATATACTTGAATGATGAAAAATTGCTCACCATTAGGTCCTCTTTACCGTGTACAATCACTAACTTATCATTCACAACAAATTTCATTCTCTGATGTAAGGTGGAAGTTACTGCCCCAGCGGCGTGAATCCACGGTCGTCCCAACAAACAACTATAAGCTGGGTTAATGTCCATGACTTGGAATGTAATATTGAACACATGAGGTCCGATCATGACTGGCAATTCTACTTCTCCAACAACCGTTCTTCTTGAACCATCAAAAGCTTTTAAAATCAAAGACGTTGGTTTCATTTCTGCCCCTACATATGCTAGCCTTGCGAGCGACCTTGCGGGAAATACATTCAATGAGGATCCAGTATCGACCAAGACTCGGGCCATTGTGTCTTCCTGGCACCTGACAGATATGTGCAATGCACGGTTGTGATTGCGTCCTTCGTTTGGCAACTCAGCATCACTAAAGCTCAGGGTGTTACAGGCTGTAATGTTGGCTATTACTGAATCAAATTGTCTGAGAGTTATGTCTTTTGTCACATGTGCCTATTTCAATACCTTCTGCAGAGCCTCTCTGTGAGCTAGAGAATTCGTTAAGAGAGACAAGATCGATATCTTTGATGGGGTTTGGTGAAGCTGATCAATAACCCTGTAATCACTTTTCCGAATAATCCTCAAGAATTCTTCGTCATCTTTTTCAGTTCCTAGTACCTCTTTTTCTTTTGTCGCAGCAGGGGCAACCTCTTTTGGAGCGAATACTGTCATTTTTGGTTGATAGATTCGACCACTACGGGTCATTTTGCTTGTACCTGCAATGTTTGTTACGTCCACTTGGTCGTCTTTTACTGTCTCTTTCTGACTAACCTTTCCAGATCCTCGGTCTATCACAGTCATGTCATACTTCCAGGGAACGGTCTTGGTTTTTGAATAATAACCGGTTGAGGTTGATCGATAGTTGACTTGTTGAAAATGGGCTTCACACCTTTGTTGGTCATTTTGAACACCGGAACTTTCTCACCTTTCTTCGGTAAATTAAAAACAGGCTCAGTTACTGAAACTTCTTCTTTCCTCACCCTACTACACACTTGTAATATTCCTTCGTCAATCAATCTCTGTATACCTCTTCGTACCTCATGACACCCTCTAGAATCACCATAACATTTTTCACAATTATTATGAGTATCCTCTATCGGGGTTCTAATCTCTGACACATCTCAGACCATTCTTTCATCTAACACTTCTTCTACTGCATTGACCCCTCCATGGTTCGACAATGGATTACTTTTGACATTTGGGGGTACATCATCAAAAGACAAGATCTTCTTTTCCATCAACTCCCTGACAAGATGTTTTAAAGCAAGACAACCTTCTAAATCATGACTGGCGGCACCTTCGTGAAAGGCACAATGAGCATTTGGATTATAGTGAGGAGATGTAGTGTCTGGATTTAATGGTCGTGTTGTTGCCAATCCCTGCTGCACTAAGGAGGGGTATAACTCGGTGTAAGTCATCGGTATCTGAGGAAGTGGAGGTTTTGTTGTCGGTCTCCGATTCTTGTAGTTTTGTCTGGGTGCCTGAGCTCTAGGCTGATGATGTTGTTGAGAGGGTGGAGCGTTGGGCGCTCGTTGATACCCTTGTTGAATTGGCTGATGTTGCGGTGAAAATTTGATATCAAGCTATTAATTAACTTGAACCGTATTTCTATTTACAACCGGACTTTAATTTATCCAAAGGATAGGTCTAAGGAAAGAAAGAACCTTTTGCGCAATGTGACAACAATGCTTTAGAGATTCGGGGATTTGGGGGTTGGTTATATCTAGGGAAGGTATTAGCACCCTAAATATCTGTAGTACTCTACAGGAACCTTTTGTTTGATTACTTGCTAAGTTTGTGAATTGTGCACTATGGTTTAAGTTGGGAATAACAGTAAAATAAAGGCCTAAGTGGTTTTCTAAGTTTGCTCGCAAAGGTATCGCACCTTCTGCCTACGTATCCTGACTAGGATAGAATCAGAGCAATCGTAGTTCACCTCACCAGGGAAAAGAACACTTGATGATGATCAAGGTTCAAAGGGGAACAAACATGACGGAGTTTGACAAAACTCCCTAAGCTAAGTTATAGTAAGAAATCATGACGATGATTCTTACACAGAGTTGATGAACTCTGTCCTAGGGTTCTAGGTGAAGAACACCCCTAGTAGGGGTAGGTTTCTTAGACTTTAAGCAGAGTCTAAAGGTCTCTAAGCTAGGGTTAAGGTGACTTGACAAAGTCAAAGGGGTAGCAGAGATTGGTCCAAGACATTGACAGTCAAGTGGACAGACCTTCCTTTGGAGAGATAATTGGCAACTGGACGAAAGCTAACGAGCTTCGTCGCTTGGGGATAAAATAAAATACAAACATTTTAATAGAGCATTCATGGTGACAAACAATGAAAAAGATTACAGATGAAAATCTATGATGACAATCAAAGTAGATGGCTTGGTACGAGAACTGTGACGACAGTTCGCACCTGGAGAACAGTTAACAACAGATGAAATAAACATGAGAATAATTCAAAGTAAAAATCCTAGTATGCTGACAAACATGTCTAGGCATGATAACAATCAAATTTCCATAGAAAACACAAGAGGAAGCCTCTTAACTTTCATCTGCAACCAAATAGGGTTAGTACCGTTGACGCGCGGATCGCGCACAATCAAACGTGGTGAAAAAATAATCAAACATGGAAAATAAAATTATGACATGAAAGTAAACATTAAAATAAACACAATGAAAAAAGAACGGGTGAAAAACGATAAAAAATGAGAGAGTTACGAATTTTTGAAGTTTATGTACAAAAAATGAGAAAAAGTGGCAACAAGGGTTATCACAAGGGATCGAACCCATGCCAAGACTGATACACGCGCGAGTCTCTACCGCTGGGGCGGCTGTTACATCCATTAATCAAATGGAAACCATAAATATACATGCCTTGTTTGGTTCCATGGCTGGGCAAAAATACATAATCAACACAAATACGTTTCATACCGTATCTCACTAACCGCTTATCGGATCGAGGCAAATTTTATATGGATCTTGGGTAGAAAAATGAGAGGAAGAGGATGGTGGTGTTAGTTTTTCCAAATTGTTTACCTAGTGAAAAAAACGATAGCTGGTGTGTGTGTGTGCTTTGAATGCATAATGACATGGAAACATAATCGAAAGCCCAAAGAAGTCCTCATGGATTCACCATTTTAGGCATGCTTCAAGTACCTCCAAAGGAGGGACCAAGCTACCTTAATTGAGATTCCAAAGTCATTGGACAGCAAGGGAAATGAAATAAAAGTTCTCAAAAGAAAAAGCAAGTAAACCACAAGGAAATGCAAGCAAATTCCCAAAGGAAAGCAAGCATGTTTCACATAGAAACCCTAATTGGAAACTCAAAAGTAAACAATCAAATGAACATGCAAAACTCAATATAATGACCTAAAAAGGAGCAAACATCATCCATAATATGTTATCAACATGAATCAATAGGCATTGAAGGCTCAAAGGATCCATAAATGTCATATCCAAAGCAAACTAGGTCAATGTGTTTGTATGAACCTCCCTTTGGGGTAACTTGACTTGCAAGTTACCCTAAAATTAGGAAAATGATTCAAAAATAGCCAAATAAAATGCAAGATGCTCATAAACATGTTGGAAACCAGAGGCCAAAAGATTACAATCAAAGTCACTTCACAACATCACCATAGAAATTGATTCACAAAGGGTGCTACATTGTGGTGGAGGATTGTTGAGGGTCAAATGAAGTACATCAAAAGTCAACTCAAAAGTCAACAAACAGGAGCAAAATGGTCCTAAAAAATTCATCAACTCATCATTGATATGAGGATTGAATTTTACTCATTGGATCAGAAGGAAATGAGAGAAACAAAATAAAAACCAAACAATGTCAAGATTTAGGTCAAATAAAACACTTTCAATGTTAAATTCCATATTAATTGAAAAATAATTCGAAAAATAAAATAAAATTTTCCTAAAATTAGAGGGCATCTCAAGGAGTCTAAAACATATTTTTGTGGAATTTTAACACTCTCGGAAGTATTTTAAAATAATTTTAATCTAAACAGATACACAATAAAAAAAAGAAAGAAAGTAAAACAAAAATAAATAAGCAAGTGGTGTGACTAGCAGTCCAACAATGTTTGAAATTCAATGGGCCAGCTCAGGGGGTGCAGTTAGCAAGCCCAGTCCATCAGAAATAAATAAGAACAAAAACGTGTGGATTGGATGTGGTGAGTCAACAGAGGCCCATGGTGGAACGCGCTCTGGACAGTTGGATCAGAAAGTAATCACATCCAAGGATTCACATTCACACATGTAGCCAGGCACAGAAAAATAAATGAAACGGTGAGTTTCAATGTGGATCAGCTATGTGCAGTCAAACGAGGCCTACCATACGTCTTAATCATGGCCATTGAATAAAAAAGTAATCAAATCCAAGGGACAAAAACAACACACGTGGCTGGGAAAGTATTCAAACATGGGGGGAGGGGGAAACCAGACGGCCAGAACCACTGTTCCGATCCTCTTCTCCGGCGACCCAAGCAAACCAGCCACGACCAAAAACGTAGGTGCTTCAAAACTTGATCAAAATGAACAAATAAATAGTCAAAAATGATCTACAGGTCATGTAGATTTCAAATCCACCACCCATTTTCATTGATCATGCTTAAATAAGCCAAAACGAAAAGAAAAAGAAATAAGCTCAAAACCCAAAAGCTTACAAACAGCCACAAAATCAATCCCGAAACTATCTACACATCAAGAGGTTCACAAATATGTAAAAATGGCGCAGTATGGATGCATAAACAGTGAGATATTTGGATTAAAAGAAAACCTAAAAGAAAGCTTCCTCCGAGCTCTGTTATCTAGTGAAGCTTAAAATAAACCACCCAGAATTGTTCTATGAACCTCAGGGAACCTTTTCAAATGTTTGGTTTTGATTGAAACTCAGTGAAACATGAAAAACGATTTTGACCTTTTCCTCTCTTTTTCTCAATGTGTTCTTGTCCAATTTCTCACCAAAATCAGTTCTGAAAGCTTGTGTGTAATCCTGAGAATAAATATGATGGATTTGGATTGAAAGAAAGCTCAATTCTATGCTCCTTAAGCCCAATTGAATTTCACTTTTTCTCCTTATAGCCACTTCAAAAAGTGAACGTAAATCACCTTGTCAAGCTGTAAAAATGGCTCAGCTAGCTTGCATCTGAGGTAGGTTGATCCAAGGGCTGGAAATGGCTCCTTAATTTAATTCCATGGCATGATTGAATATGTTACTTAAACTAGAAGTAAGCATGAAAATGGCCACCAAATTGAGCTCAAATTCCAAATCCAAAATTGGAATTGGTCTTGAAATGTATTTGGCACTCAAAAAATGCACAAGGTTGGTACAAAATGATCCCAAATGAATTTAATTTGATTTTCCCCTTTTAAGGCCTTTTTCATGGAAATTTCTTTAGGGATTCTTCAATCCAAGCCAAACCTTTGATGCCTTGATGTTTGGTTGAGCAAATGACCCTATTTGGAGCAAGTTTAAAGTTGGAAAGATTTCCATTTGAAGTGTGAAAAGTGATGAAATGAACCTATAATGAAAATGACCTGTAATCCTGCTTTCCAAAAATACCCCTGCCTTGCAAGCCTCATAACATGAGTTCTACAAATCAGATGAAGGACTTCTAGTACTCTTTGGAAATCTACGTTTATGAGGAGCAACTTTCATGTTCATCAAAAGTTGAGTAGAATCATCCTTCTAGGTCAAAAGTGGCTTGGAAGTTAGTTGACTTTTGTTGACCAAAATCACATTCATCTGAGGACCTGTAACTTGTATGCTTTATAACTTGAGTTCTACAAATCTAATCAAGGACTTCTATTACTCAAAAGAAAGCTAAGAACATGCTCTACAAGTGTCATGTTGGGGGTCAAGATGAGATGAGACTTGTATCTTGAGATAGGTGGTCTTGAAGTTGGGCACCAAATAGGGGATTTTACACTGAGAACCCTAATTTAGTAGCTCCTCACACTCTAGATTCTTGATGAATTGACCTTGAAATGATATATTAGGCATCTCAAAACAAAATTCCATGACCACAAAGACTTGGAATTGAGTCTTAATCTCCTTCAATTTGACAGTTGCCTTAGGGTTGACCAGATGAAAACCCTAATTGCACCACTCTCAACTGTAGCCACTTGCACTTGGTGTAAACACTTGAATGAACTCCACAATGACCTACAAGGCCTCCAATGAGCTTGAATGATCATCTCCCTCCATAAACATGGGCTTGTGATCCTTAGATGACATTCAAATGGCCTCCTAGACATGAGGTGAACCACATACACTTATCTTCCTATCCAAAGGGCTTTGACTTGTCTCTGATGATGATAACCCCCCTGTTGACTTGAACACAAACCCTTGATTAGGCTTAGAACAACTGTAAACCCCCTTTCTATACCCCCCAAAAAAATAAATCATATAACACGTATTAAAATTTCATTAGAGTATAAATAAAACATGGTATAAAAGAGGAATGTCACATCATCACGAAATTAACATACAACACCTGCTCGATAAAAGACATGCAATAGTGGGGTAGTTTCAATAAAGGAACTTAGTCCCTACTGTCGCTACTGCGAAAATCGGCGCCGGCTGAACAGAAGAGTCGCCACCGTGCGTTATTTATCCCACGGGAGGGAAAGGGAACGCTCAGAGTAAACCTCGCACAACACGGGAAAGGTATGGTCGTCGCAACCAAAACCTGGATTCGGGAGTTGGTTACGCAAGGGGAAGGTATTAGCACCCCTCACGTCCGTCGTACTCGACGGGATCCACGCTTGTTTTCGGATATGGATTGTTATTTCTATCTAAACTACAGGTCAGGGTTAAAAAGAAAAGAAAACGACTCGGAAAAGTATCGCACTTTATGCCTACGTATTCCCGTCTGGAACGAGAAATCAGAGTCAACGTAGTTCGCCTACCTACGGGAAAGGAGGGGAAGGTTGCTCGCTAGGATATCGCATCCTATGCCTACGTACTTTCATACAGCATGAAAGATCAGAGCAAACGTAGTTCGGGCCACGTACGACACAAGTCTGTCTTGATTGATTTTATTCCTTCTGAAAAAGGGTTTTTCTGATTAACAGTCCAAGCGGACAAAAATGACGTCTTGATGAATTCACATTCTTTTACGGAAGAAGTGTCTTTTATTGTGTTTGAAATCTTATTGTATTTTTCTGTTTGTTTTGACAAAGAAGAGACAGAACTCTAACCTACGGTTGCGAAGGGAATCAAACTATCCTAATGTTATCATGCATGGGTTAAGACCTAGTGTCTATCATGCTCCTCTCTTGCGCAGAGAGAAACAGAGATCCTAAGGGAATAGACGGAAACAGAAACAATATCAGATATATACAGTAATACGGTAAAATGCATGGATGCAGCAATACAAGCGAGGCAAGGGAGTCCCACTCAACCTCGAACCTAGAAAACAATAGGCAAAAGTGAACAGACTTCACTTTCAACCCAACAGGGTAAACAACAAACAATACAGTCAGGAAAACCAATCAATACATCAGAAATGAAATACAGCAAAAATAAACAGCCACAGCAACCCCGCATCAACACCTATCTTCGAGTAATCTCCAAACAACTACAAGCTTCAGGCAAGCATCAATCTCCATCTACACAGCCTTCAAGCAAGGTCTTTGATCATCAGTCTTCAGTCTACAGTGGCTTTTCTTCAAGTCCCAAACTCCAGGAGGAATATCAGTCAACCAGATGAAGTGAAGGAATGTCAGACAGTCAATTACCTACCAAGGGTGGTTCATTGACTGTTAACATTATACAGATAATTTTCCCTCAAAAGTTCTATCTTTCAAATACATTCACTGATCCTTCCAAAGGAAGGAGGTGGATATTTGAAAGAGACTTTGAATCATAGGGAAAGGATGGATGCAGACAAGGCATTCCATGTTTGAGAAACAAGCTTTCTAATCTAGAGCTCTGCCTAGCTCCTAAACCCTAGTCTCTTCAGCAGCTGCTAGCAGGAATCTCCTCTTCAACTCTAGAAGTTGGTCTTCAGTCTCTATATCTCCAATGGCTTCATCAACACAAGTTTCAGCTCCCCCAATCCCCAAGCAATCCCAGTACCCACACAGACAAACAATAATCCCCAGAGGGCACACCACACCAGTCAATCAAATACAGACAGTAATATACTAATAGCAGTAGGGGAAACCTATTATTTTTCTAAGGGGATCTATCCTATACCCATAATCCCTATAGTCCACACCCAAAAACAAATGAAAATCTCCTAAAAGAATTAAACTATCTCACCTAAGTTGATTTAAAACCCTAATTTTGTTCATGTTATTCACACTTAAACTAATCACCTAAAATTAATTCCTAAAAATATCAACTAAAATGTATGTACAAGCTAATCTCATCTACTAACCAACCTAAAAAGAATGGGTGAAGAATATTAAAGCAACTAGTAGAACAAAAATTAACAAAATCATGTATGAAATGAAACACCTAAAAAAGGCATTTATTTGGAAAATATGGGGAAAATATCAAATAAAAAATAAAATGCAATTTTTATTTTTTATAATTTTCTAGACATCTTGAAGAAATTAATGCAAAAAGAATCATCAAAAAATATGAAGTTTATGATTTATTATGATTTTTTAAAAGAATTAATATTTTTGAAGAAATAAAATGAATTAAAAGTGGAAAGGGGTGCAGGGAGTAAGAGAAATCATTTGAAATTAAGAGATGGGCCAGGCAGTGGGGGTGTCAGTAGCAAGATACGCAAGGCCTAGGAAGCAATCAAAAACAAACAAAAAATAAAAAAGGTACAAACGGTGCAGATAGTAAAATTCTTAGTTCATTTTAGATTGGGCCTCGGTGGGGAGGGTGCCATTAGCAATGGAATTCAAAGCCCATTCAGTAACTTAAATGAAACGGGGCATTTTGGTGCCCAGGGTTTCCCTCCGTTTCATCTTTAAACGTGGACCATTGGATCCAATCTCAAGTCCAAGTCAAACATGCAATCGTGTGGTCCTCCATCATCTTCAACCTTGGACAAACCCTAGGGTTTCAGAAACCATCTCCATGCACGCACCTTCAACCATCCTGTTCTCACTCAATTCTCCATGGATGCCCTCGATCCAAAGAGCAAAGTTGCTCTACATTTCTCCCTCTACACAGCCATAACCACACCTCCTCCTAAAACTCAAGCAATAATGGAACCCGATAGGTAGAACAGATAGAATTCACCATTAACACCTGATATCAACTGCTTCAATTCTCCATAATTTTCACCCTAAAATGATCTATAAGCCATGCTAATCAACCTGAGCCATTCATCTAGGATTATCTTTCCATAAACTGTGAGTTATCAATCCTAACAGATTTGGTGCACTATGAGCAACCTCCATTAAACTTCTCCAAACTTTGTGAACTTCATCACCTAACCACCTAGGTCTCTAATATACTAACAATCCTATGCCATGATCACTATGCTAGCTAATTCGAAGGAAAACATACCTGGTGCAAATTCTTGAAAACAGGTGCTAAAATCCTTGGATCTGATGCTTGTGATGAGTGGAAAGTGATTAAGGAACTTGATTATGAATTCTGTATGCAAAGAATCTTGTCCAATCCTTCTGAATTCAGCAATCCCAAAGTTCTTGCACTTTGGATGATAAAGTTGTATGGCACGATCCTTGCTCAATTCCACCAAATGAATGTGTGCATTCTGGTCCTTGGATGATGATGATGAAGAACAGCTCAAGAATGATGCAAATTGATGAGAATTTGAGAGAGTTTGGATTGATTTTGCAAGATGGAGAAAGTTATAAAACTTGTGGTTTTGAGAAAATGTAATCACCAACCATGGCATGAACCATCTCATATCAATATATAGGTGAGAATAGAACCTCCTAGAAACTTGGAGAAACTTCCCATGTGTGATTTCCCTTGGATTTGGTTTATGCATCTTCCATTACAAGTAACCATGGATAACTCCCAAAATGTGAACTAAGCTCAAAATTCTACTTTAGCCAATGTCCTTAAAATGATCTTTCCATTCAAAATGACCTATAATTTTGCTTCATTTGGCCAAAATATGAAAAATCTCATTTTTTAGGTCATTTTTATTCATTAAATCCAACAATTTCGAAACCTTGTGCTATGAATCTTTCCAATTTCCCATGGTCACTTTTCTAGACTCAAAATGTCATTTGGAACAAGTTTGGTGTTGTAAAGTTTTCCATTTGAAGCTTCCTTGTATGAGTTTTGGGCATAGGCTTGAAATGACCTGTAATTCTCAGATGACCAAAATACCCTTTGCTTTCCAAGACCATAAGTAGAGTTCCACAAATCATATGAAGGCATACTATACCATTCTAGAAAGCTAAGACAATGGGGAACAACTCTTATGTTGACCAGAAATTCATTTGAAATATCCTTGAGGGGTAAAAATTGCTTGGAAGTCAAGTCACTTTCACAGACAAAATTTCAGATACCTCAGATGACCTGTAAGTTGCAAGGACCATAACTTGAGTTCTATAAATCTCCTTAATGTCTTCCACCACTAAAATTAAAGGTCTTGAGATCCTCTACAAGTTCCATGTTGGCCAAGGATCCATTTGAAGCTTGCATTTTGACTTATCTTTCTTGGAAATTTGACCTAAATTAGGGGATTTTACATAGAAACCCTAATTTAGAAACTCCTCTTCTCCTTGATTTCTCTTGATTTCTTCTTAGCATATCACCATATCCTTCTTTACATGTCAAATGATGAACCCCCACATCTCTCAAATAGCCCTTAATGCCTTTCAATCAGTCAATTGACCTAGAGTTGACCCAGGGTCGACCCAGATGAAACCCTAGTTGACTGTCTTCAACTGCAATACTTGTGACTTCACCAATGACTTATTTCCTTCTCAAAATGACTTTCTAAGTCCTCCAAGATGTCTAGATACTCCCCATACTCAGCCCACAACTCACACTTACTTGTTGATCCTCAGATACCCTCAGATAGGAGATAGATGAACTGCTTGATCCATTGACTTGATAGCTTCCCAATCTAATGACTTGAATGAGATTGAATTTGAATAATAACCTCTTGATAGGCCTCTAGAGATGAGAATAATGATTTGTCCCCTGTTGGATGACTTACTATGCTTATGCTATGCAGATGGTTAGACTATGTGCATGACCCTATATGCAAATGCTAATGATATTGAAACATAAACCCAGTGGATGAGGTTGAGAAATTTTTAGGGTGCAACAGCTGCCCCTATTCAAGCGGCTTGGACCCGATTGGGTGAAGAGGCCGGAGCCTTCAGACACTCGCGGTACGAGGCGGTTGAATACTAAGAACCCAAAAATTTGTCAACCGCAGAAATAAACTGCGCCTCTGCTTGGGGATTATTTCATCAGTCTGAAAAGCTTCTTTCATTGTAGGAATAAAACTTTGCTTGTCCACGTTAGGACGCCTGTGTCGTCAACACGAAGAAATCTCAACCAAACTTGTCCACGTTAGAAAAAGTCTCGACAGCTTCACTGGGGATGGCTCGTCTGCCTCTCGTCAGAAATAAATCGTCCATGTTAGAAGTAAACTCTTCCATGTTAGGAATAGCACCGTCCACGTTAGGAATCATCTTTCCACGTAAGGAATAAACCGTTCTACGTTAGGAATAACACCGTCCACGTTAGGACTCACCTTTCCGCGTAAGGAATAACTTCTTCTTCGTCAAACTCTTCCACGTAAGGAATACGTCTTCTTTTCTTTCCACGTAAGGAACACACTCTTTCTTTCCACGTCAGGAATATAAGCCTCTTTCCACGTAAGGAATACTATCTTTCCGCGTGAGGAATCACATTTCGATTTGAATCTGTCCACGTAAGGACTCCAATCTTTCCCCGTAAGGAATGCAACTTTTCCACGTAAGGAATCCGTCTTCTTTCCACGTAAGGAAACGAGCTTCTTTTCTTTCCACGTAAGGAAACACAATCTTATCTTAGTTTGTCCACGTCAGGACTTCAATTTTTCCACGTAAGGAAACATAACCTCGCTCTGTCCACGTCAGGACTCCAACTTGATATGTCCACGTAAGGACTCAATCTTTCCACGTAAGGAATAAATCTTTGTATCTGTCCACGTTAGGACTAAACTCTTCCACGTCAGGAATAATCTCTTTCTTTCCACGTCAGGAATTAATCTTGATATGTCTGCATAAGGACTCTAATCTTTCCACGTTAGGAATCAAACTTTGATCCGTCCACGTCAGGACTACTTTTCCACGTAAGGAAACAACTTCTCTTCCACGTAAGGAATATACTTGTCCACGCCAGGACCCACGTTTCGTCTTGATTTGTCCTCGTCAGGACTCGCCTCTTGACTTAATGAGAAAATAAAACCTCGTCCACGTCAGGACTCGTGCACCTTCGACCCATTAGGGGAGTGAGACTTGTCCACGTCAGGACTCATATCTCTACCTACTGAAGTAATAGAACCTGTCCACGTCAGGACTTGCGCGTCTTCGACTTGCTGGGGAAATAAGACTGTGTCCACGTCAGGACTCATACTTTGCCAACAACATGAAGAAGGCTAAATTTGTCCACGTCAGGACTCTCGCCTCTTGTCATCACGAAAAACTATAACTTTGCCCACGTCAGGACACACAGTTTACCATTAAGAAGAAAGACACTTGCTGGAAATAAATTGTCCACGTCAGGACATCAACACGAAGAATAACCAATCTTGTCCACGTCGGGACTCCACCTCCGATCAATACCAAGAAATCAAATCCGTCCATGTTAGGACTAACACATATCGTCAAACTGAGGAAATGTCCACGTCAGGACCCCCCCCCCCCCCCACTTCTCTTTGCACGCAAAACCTGTCAATAAACCCGTCCACGTTAGGACTCATCCTTCCATAGGTTCGCAAACTTCTTATCACTGACGTTACAGCAGTTTTGAGGCTGACTCTACTGGGGATATTTGGAAACCAAACTACCGGATTGCCTGTTCTGATAACCGGAGGTAGCCTCGGAACTTCTGGCTCCTGAAACCTTTTAATACTGACGTAACAACAACTTTGAAGGAAACAATCCGTTGGTCGGACTAGAGAAACTTCAACAGGAAACCCTGGCGGGGAAATTAGTAACTCTGCTTGGGGACAAAGAGAAACTTATCCTGATGACTCTGTGGGGAGTAGTGCCAAAGCTGACACTTCGTTGAATGTCTCGTGCCGAAACTTCGAATGTTATCGATTCACCTGAGCGAGGGCTCTCTCTACCTGCAAGAGAAACATTACTTGAAACAAAAGGTTAGCCATCCTGGTTTATGTTTCAAAATGCATGCGCTTGACAATGATGCACTGCTCCATTTGACATGGGAATGCTATGCTTCATTTGGTGGATGCAAGTATGACACTATATGCCCATGCAAATGCAGACTCGAACTGCTGGGTACAGAAACTGCTTCAGCAAAATAAACGCTGAAGATAATGCCAACTCCGTTGGGAATAGCCAGGTGCTACAGAATTATTCCAACAAAATAAATGCTGGAAGGATGAAGTCGACTCAGCTGGGAAATTGGGAACTTAAACCAAACACCTTGCTGAAGTAATACCCTGATGGGGAACATAACTCTGCTGGAGAATAGCAGATGCGCCTGATATGATTGAACTTCTGCTGGATAGTGAACGGATATCACACGGTATTCTGACAAAATAAATTCTAGGACCCACACCAACTCTTCCGGGGAGAGTCTTATTCTTCGAATTCCACTGGGAGGAATGAAAGTACTTGCCGAAAAGAGAACTCCACTGGGGATGGGACGATTCTCTTGGGGAACATCCACTGGCTCCGCTGGGGGAGAGTAAATGGCCCTGCGGGGAAAGTGAACTGCCTGAATACAGCTCACAAATATTAAAACCATTCTGCTTGAGATGCACTGTCTGAATACAGCCTTACGTTCTTGGAATCGTGAATTCTGCTGAGAATAAATGGCTTTGCTGGAGCATGTCCTTTGGATAAGCTACGACCAGCTAGGGAATTCGATCCTTCTTCGAGAAGCACATGCATGACCTGCGTGGAGATCAAGTCTTTCGTTATTGCAATTTTTTTTGATCGTCTTCCTCATACGGCTATGAATCCTGCAACAACACAAACAAGACAAGACAAGCCTATGCAACCAAATCTATTCAGGTTAGTAACATCATTTTCAGTTAATTCAAAGCTTTAGCAATGGTTGGCAAGGGCCAGTGATGTTATACACATGCTAGTTTCAATAAACTTAGGCGTTTTATCATGCACAAAACAGTAAAGAACCAGCATAAAGTACTGAATAACATATTTTATTGATTGGGCCCCTGAATGGGCGGAGTTTTTGTACACGGGATGTAACTCCTGAAAAGAGGAAGCTACGCAAAGCTAATATACAAGTATACACAGGAAGCATAAATATACTGACAAACTAAATTTGTACACATGTCGGCAACGGGATGCAGACGAACACCACGAACTAATCCTCCCATGACTCGCCCGACTCTAATGCTTTCCCAGTATTCACTCTTCCGAAGAGATTGTATCTGATAGTCGACCCCTCATGTATATTCTCCCACACTGATGCTCACTGTAATATCAAATTCGGACCGCAGTCATTTGCTTTTCCAATCCCTAACTTTTGCGTGAACCGCCCTTTATGGGTTTTCAGTTCACCGAGATACCCTTTTTTGCCGAAGCCGCCCAGTGTAGGTTTTCAACTTCGCGGGTGTACATTTTTTCACTTTTATCCCTAACTTTTGCCCGAACCTTTCATTCTGTTTTTTGGTTCGCCAGGATGCCCCATTTTTGCCTGGACTCTCTTTTTCTGTCCAGCGGGTCTATTTTAAGCAAAGTATTTTTTAACTGCGTCCGAATTCACAGGCGACGTGAAGTCTTCACCGTCCATGGTGGACAACAATAAAGCTCCTCCTGAAAAGACTTTCCTGACAACGTATGGCCCTTCGTAGTTGGGGGTCCACTTGCCCCTGTGATCTGCCTGCGGCGAGAGAATCCTTTTCAGCACAAGGTCCCCCGTCTGAAAGCTTCGCGGATGTATTTTCTTATCATATGCTTTCTTCATTCGGCTCTGGTACAAACGACCGTATGCCAGAGAAGCTAGCCTCTTCTCGTCCATCAAACTTAATTGGTTCAACCTGTCTTTCACCCATTCTGCCTCATCCAGCTGAACGTCTCGCAATACCCTCAGAGAAGGGATCTCAACTTCCAACGGTAGTACTGCTTCCATTCCGTATACCAACGAGAACGGGGTTGCCCCGGTTGATGTGCGTACCGTCGTACGATAACCGTGCAAAGCGAAAGGTAGCATCTCATGCCAATCCTTATAGGTCACCACCATTTTCTGAACAATCTTCTTGATATTCTTATTGGCCGCTTCGACAGCGCCATTCATCTTGGGTCGGTAAGGGGAGGAGTTGTGATGTTCGATCTTGAAATTCTGACAGAGCTCCTTCATCATTTTGTTATTCAGGTTTGAACCGTTGTCCGTGATTATCCGCTCGGGAATCCCATATCGGCAAATGATATCTCTCTTGATGAATCTGGCCACCACTTGCTTCGTTACGTTTGCGTATGACGCCGCTTCTACCCACTTGGTGAAATAATCGATTGCTACTAGGATGAACCGATGCCCGTTAGAAGCCGTCGGCTCGATCTTTCCAATCATATCGATTCCCCACATCGAGAATGGCCATGGCGATGACATCACATTCAGAGGACTCGGAGGCACATGGATCTTATCAGCATAGATTTGGCACTTGTGGCACTTCCTCGCAAACTTGAAACAGTCAGTTTCCATAGTCAGCCAAAAATAACCTGCCCGCAGCAGCTTTCTCGTCATAGCATGCCCACCAGCATGCGTACCAAATGTACCTTCATGTATTTCCTCCATGAGCAGCTTTGCCTCCTTTTCATCCACACAACGCAACAGCACCAAGTCATGATTTCTTCTGTACAAGACACCATCCGGATTCAAATAGAAGTTACCCGCTAATCTCCTGAGAGTCTTCTGATCTTGACTGGATGCCCCAGCCGGATACTCTTTGTTCTTATGGAAATTAAGGATATCAAAATACCACGGTTTGTCGTCGGATGCTTCGCCAATAGCGAATACGAAAGCTGGTCTGTCAAGCCGAGAGATAATGATTCGGGGAGCCTCGTTCCAGAAGTTAACTTTGTACATGGAAGACAAAGTGGCGAGAGCGTCAGCCATTTGATTCTCTGCCCGCGGTTCATGATGCAATTCAACCTTGTCGAAGAAAGGCAACAATCTCCTTGCATAGTTCATGTAATGTATCAGGTTGGGCTGACGTGTCTCCCATTCCCCTTTTATCTGATTCACCACCAGAGCCGAGTCTCCGTATACGTCTAAATTCTTGATTCGCAAATCAATGGCTTCTTCAAGCCCCATTATACAAGCTTCGTATTCGGCTTCATTATTGGTGACAGAAAAGGTCAATCGGGCAGTAAACGGGATGTGCGACCCGTGTGGCGTAGTGATAATTGCCCCTATTCCGCTACCGTAAGCATTCACAGCTCCGTCAAATATCATCTTCCACTTAGAACCCAACTCTGGTCCCTCGTCTGGCAACGGCTCTTCACAATCTTTCATCTTTAGGTACATGATATCCTCGTCAGGAAAATCAAACCTCATCGATTGGTAATCTTCAATAGGCTGCTCCGCCAGATACTCAGACAGCACACTCCCCTTTATAGCCTTTTGCGAGACGTATTGGATGCCATATTCAGTCAAGACCATCTGCCAACGGGCAATTCTCCCTGACAACGCCTGCTTTTCGAATACATATTTGATAGGATCCATCTTCGAGATGAGCATGGTTGTATGATTCAGCATGTATTGCCTCAAACGCTTGGCGGCCCAGGCTAGCGCGCAACAAGTTTTCTCAAGCATTGAGTATCGAGATTCACAATCTGTAAATTTCTTACTCAAGTAATAGATTGCATGCTCTTTTCTCCCTGTCTCGTCGTGCTGACCGAGAACACAACCCATGCTTCCCTCAAGAATGGTCAAATACATAATCAAGGGTCTCCCTGCCACTGGGGGTATCAAAATAGGAGGCTCCTGCAAATACTGCTTTATTTTATCGAACGCCTTTTGACAATTTTTGTTCCACGTTACAGCTTGATCTTTCTTCAACAGCTTGAATAATGGTTCACACGTAGCAGTTAGATGAGATATGAACCGGGCGATGTAGTTCAACCTCCCTAAAAACCCGCGCACCTCTTTCTCTGTTTTAGGCGTCGGCATTTCTTGAATCGCTTTTATTTTAGCAGGATCGACCTCTATTCCTCTTTCGCTTACGATAAACCCCAGCAGTTTACCCGATCTCACCCCGAAGGTGCATTTGTTAGGGTTCAGTCTCAGCCTGAACTTCCTAAGCCTTTTAAATAACTTCAGCAAATTCACCAGATGCTCCTCCTCCATCTGGGATTTGGCAATCATATCGTCAACATAAACTTCGATCTCTTTATGCATCATATCATGGAAAAGAGTCGTCATCGCACGCTGATATGTTGCCCCAGCATTTTTCAAACCAAAGGGCATCACTTTGTAGCAAAATGTTCCCCAAGGCGTTATGAAAGTGGTCTTCTCCATATCCTCTGGTGCCATTTTAATCTGATTATAGCCTGAAAAGCCATCCATGAAGGAGAATACAGAGTATTGAGCAGTATTATCAACTAGCACGTCAATATGAGGAAGCGGAAAATCGTCTTTTGGGCTTGATTTATTCAAATCTCTATAATCCACGCACATCCGAACCTTGCCATCTTTCTTTGGCACTGGTACGATGTTAGCAACCCATGAGGGATATTTTGTCACAGCCAGGAAACCAGCGTCCCACTGTTTTTGAACTTCCTCTTTGATCTTCACTGCCATATCTGGTCGAGTTCTGCGGAGCTTTTGTTTGACCGGCGGGCATTCTTCTTTCAATGGCAGACGGTGCCAAACCATATCTGTATCGAGCCCTGGCATATCTTCATACGACCAAGCGAATACATCACTATACTCTCGGAGCATTTCAACCAGTCTTCGCTTGATATCACCCTGTAGTGCGGCACCGATACGAATGTCCTTCTCAACCCCTTCCGACCCTAAGTTGATAATTTCGATGACCTCGTCGTGAGGAAGAATGGCTCTTTCCTCTTGCTTCACCAACCAAGACAGTTCTTCAGGAACGTCACTATCTTCGACAACCTCTTCTTCGGCCTGAAATACCGGGTGCTCAAAGTCGGGACGAGTCATAGGTGGTTCAAGGATGTCATCTGAAAATGTTATCCTGCAAAAGGAATGGTTAAGTGCTTCAAAATGCGTATAAAGCGAATAACCACGTCGCCATTTTATTGAAAAATACAAAATAAGAAAGACAGAGATTACAGTATTTGCACATGAAAAACGCCATTTATTTAATGATTAACACGCAATGTTCATAACAACACAGCCCTAAGCAAATCCTGATGCCCCGGGCAAGACATCAGATTATTCAACAATTAATAAAGCAAAGCATTACTGTTTAAGAGTCACAGGAACAAGCTCCTGAATAGACCAGTTGCACAGTCCCTGTCCTGGCGTGCTTGGCTGAATCCAGGTATCCATATCACAGTCGTTGTCTCCTTCGTCAGACTCCGAAGCAGTGTTGATGGTTTCATGACATACTCCACTGGCAGAGATGGTTATTGGCCCTCTGAAACGGGGCGCTCCCACAGCAGGTGTTGATGACGACGGTTGGTACCCCAGCCCGAATCGGTCCATCTTCACAGGGATATCCAGCACTTTGCCCCAGCCCGCTGCTTCTCCTGCCTCCACTAGAGCTTGAGCTTCTTTATACGACGAGACGGCTATCTCCGATACTTTGCTTGGCCCAGGACCTTTGTCCTTGATATGCAACCCTTCAAATGCCTGGCAGGGTGTTTCGTGGATCTCTCCGTCGACCTCCACATATTTAAATGACGACAGATGGCTGACCAGGATGTATTCTTCTCCGCATACAGTGACTACGCTGTCTCCGACCATATATTTCAATTTCTGATGCAGGGTAGACGTGACTGCCCCAGCCGCATGAATCCAGGGTCTTCCGAGCAGGCAGCTATATGCAGGCTGTATATCCATGATATAAAATTCTGTGGCGAACACCTCCGGCCCCACCTGCAGAGGCAATGTTATCGATCCAAAGACTGTTCTTCGCGTGCCATCAAACGCTCTGACTACCAAGTCACTGGGCGTGCACAGGATTCCTCTGACATCTAGCTTCATCATCGCCTTCTTGGGTAGCACATTCAAAGACGATCCGGTGTCGACCAATACATGCGACATTACTGATCCTCTACACTCGACAGATATGTGCAGCGCCATATTATGATCTCTCCCTTTCGGGGTCAAATCGAAGTCGGTAAAGCCCAAGCTGTGACCTGCATTTACATGTGCCAACACTCCTTCCAGCTGATTCACGGAGACGTCTTGGGGGACGAAGGAAGTATCCAGGACTTTCAACAAAGCATTTCTGTGAGCTTCAGAACATAAGAGCAAAGACAGGATAGATATCTTGGAGGGCGTCTGTTGCAGATGCTCCACAATCTTATAATCACTTTTTCGAATCAAGCGCATGAACTCTTCTACGTCTTTCGATGCTGCTTCTTTGTCGCTTGCTTGCACTGGGACATTCTCAACCATCTTCCCTTTTCCTTTTGCTAGTCTTTCGGCCTCCACTTCAGGTGATATAAAGATCCTACCACTCCTTTTCATACCTCCTGAACCAACAACGTTATCTACAGTCTCGGCTGGCTGCTTATTAACATCAATCTTTATCCCGTCACAATACACCTCCAACCCATATGACCATGGGACTGCTTTCGTGTTCTCGTACGGGATCGGTCCGGCCTTAGTTATGGTGATCGGCGATCGCTGAGCCGGGGCTGTTATAGTGATTGTCTTTCGAGGAATCGTTATAGTGGCCACATCACTCTGATCATCTGCTACCGCCCCTGCAGGCTCTTCAGTTGCTGCTCGGTCAAACTGCAATGTGCCTCCATCAATTAAAGCCTGGATGCCTTTCTTCAAATCATCACACCCCCCGGCTAGGGTCCAGCATTCTAAGCAATACTCGTCACATCCTGGATAAACACCCCCTTGCAACAATCTGCTTTTTATCTCACTCAGCGGCGTCTTTAAATCGTCGACATTCATAATCAGATTCAACCTTTCCTCAGTTAGAATGGCGTTCGCCCCATGATTAGGCATGGGTTTCTGCACTATATTCGGACCTGCCGTTCCGAAATTGATAGTCTTACTGTCCAAAAGATCCTGCACAACGTGCTTAAAAGCATGACAACCCTCTATATCATGGCCCGGAGCCCCAGAATGAAACTCACAGTGCCTGCTTGCATCATAACCATATGGAGGAGTTCCCGTTATTGGTGCCAGGGTTCTCTTCTCTACCAGGTTCAAACCCAACAATGTCTGCAACAAATCTGCATAGGTTTAGGGAGGCTTCTCAAACACTCTTCTTGGTTTACCACCCTGGAATCTTCGCTGAGCCTACTGTGCCCCCGACTGAGGCGACTGCTGCTGCTGCTGTTGCTGTTGCTGTTGCATTGGCTGCTGCTGAAACGGTTGTTGTGGTTGCTGATACGGGATAGTAACACTCGCCACCTGCTGCGGCTGATGATATTGGTTTCGTCCCCTGCCTCGGCCTCGGCCTCGGCCTCCAAATACTGCGCTTGCCTCGCCCTGACGGCGCCCACCAAAAGCCTTCCTATTACTGCCAGATGCAGTTGATTCCTCAGCCTGGAATTTTCCTTGTTTAATGTTACGTTCAATCTTTTCTCCCATCAGAATTAAGTCTGAAAAACTGGCCAGAGATGTATGAAACAACATGTCATGAAACAAGCCTGTGAATGTGCCAACGAACATGTCATTCATTTCCTTGTCTTCTAAAGAAGGGCAGACCCTGGCAGCCATATCGCGCCACCTTTGCGCGTACTCTTTAAAGCTCTCACCCTTCTTCTGTGACAGCCCTGTCAATTGGACCCGATTGGGCGCCAAGTCGCTGTTGTACTTGTAGTGAGCTACAAATGCCTCTGCCAATTGCTTCCACGTCTTGATATTAGTTGGCTCCAACCCCATGTACCACTCTAAGGAAGGGCCCGACAGACTATCCTGAAAGAAATGCATTAGCATTCTCTCGTCAGTTGAGTACGCAGACATTTTTCTGTAATAGGCTCGCACGTGCACTTTCGGACAGGTGTCCCCTTTATACTTATCAAACGCAGGAGCTTTGAATTTGATTGGCACCCTCAAGCCAGGTACCAGACCCATCGTTGCCATGTCCAAGCCCACAGCACTTTGGTTCAGGACCCCCCTCATCTGCTCTTCTAGCATTCTGATCTTCTGGGAGTTATCCATCGGCCCTTCAAAGCCTCCGTCGGAGAAAGCGTCCTCCTGCTGATCTTCTTGCCACATGCCATCCCCAGTTCCATACCCATCATATCCATTATTGCGACCAGCTCTAATCTGATTCATCACCGGGCCTCGGCCTCTGTTGCCGTACCCTTGAACACCTCCAGCAAGCCCAAAAGCCATTAACCCAGCGCCGTTTCCATTTCCAAAACCTCCGTAACCCTGATTGGCCACCCCATAACCATCTTGCCCAAAGCCTTGAGCATTGAAACCATACTTCCCAGCGTTATCGAATCCCTGATCGTTGAACCCGAATCCAGCATTGCCAAAGCCGTTGCCTCCCATATTATCTCCCAAGTTGACATCACCAAGCCCAACGTTATGGACAGCAGTCTCGTTCCCAACTCCGACGTTACCGTTCCCAGCAGCGGTAGCGTTGTTGACATTAGCAGCAGGTATATTGACTACAGGTGGAGCCACTGGCGTGGGAGTGCCATCTCCATGAACAGTATCGACTCGCACAGACTAATGATCCTCGTTACCGTGACCAGCATTTCGGGCCAACAGAGGTTGGACCATGGCTTGCAAATTCTCCTGACCCTTTGCAATAGCTTCCATGGTCTGCATAAAGAGAGCTAGCTTCTCGCGCACATCTTGCATCTCGTTCTGCATTTGATCCATGATTCTTCGACAGTTGGTGCGAGTGGAATAGCGGTGCGGGTGCTGATCTGCAATCCTGAAAAGTACCTGGTACAGAGCAGGAAATAAGATACCATCCAAGGATTACCTGTAATGCAATATGAATATGAATGCAATGCAATGTGTGTCTGTGCATTAGGGAAATTCATTCCCCGATTCTAGTGTGAAGGTGTCGGTGCAGTGACAATACTAACAATATAAAGATCGGAGCTGAATCACAGAAAGCCTCATATATTGCAGAGAAATCAATAAGCCCGGAATACAATATCACTGAGAGTACAATAAGAAGGCATGACCTCAACCAACAATCCTGGTGATGGTCAGCACTTATGCAAATAAAGCATACAAGTTACTACATGAAATGATCAAATCCTCCCATAAGTCTGGTACTCTTCTAGCAGCTTCTTGGTCTCCGGATGGCTTGGTCGATCAAGCAGCCCCTCAACAAGTTGGTTTCTTTTCTTAAGAACACGCCGCACATCTTCGGCAGTTTCTTCCCATGCCCCCTCTCCGAAGCGATCCTCTAGTTTACGCTTCTGGGACACAGCCTCATCTCTGCCTTTGATGGCCTTGTTCAGGGCGTTCTGGAGACTATACCGGGTCATCACTTCTTCTTCACACTTCTTGATGCTGGACTTCAACTGCTCTTCGAGGTCGGAAATTTGCTGCTTCAACTTATCCTCCCTCTTCTTATTGTTGGTGAGCGTGGCATTCCAGGTCTTATTGCAAGAAGAGATCTCTCGGTGAGCGATGTCAAGCGCTTTCTTCTTGGATTCAAGCATGTCATGGGAGCTTCTGAACTCTTGCCCCAGACGTTCGCGTTTCTTCCTCTCCTCAGTCAACTCAGCCCCTAACCTGTTCATTAGCTCAATCTGCTGTTGGAAAGCATGGACGGCCTTGTTTTTCTCACTGCGTATCTGGGCCAGCTCCTGCTCTAACCCTTCATTGATCTTCATCAAGGCTTCTTTTTCTGTCACGACTTGCTCGTAGGCCTCCCTAGAAACAGTAGTTGGCTCTGCTACCGGAATAGGAACAAGGGCTGGTGCATCTGGAAATGGCATCCGCAACTGACTTGCTCTCTCCTGGATCCAAACCCTGTAAGGTGCATAGGCCTGACAGTCATTCTTCCCTAACAACGGCTTCCCTCTTCGGTTAATACGCGTCCAGGCATGCTGCAGCTTGGCTAGTAACTCCCCCTTCAAGTCTCCGGTGAAGTACAAAGATTCCTGTACTTCTTCCTCCTTTGGTGGGCTCTTCAGCACATATCCCAATTGGCGAATGAACAGAGAAGGGTTGTAATTGATACACCCTTTTCTTCCTATCAGCGGGACGTTAGGGTACCCAGAACAACTGAAGATAAGCTCAGATCCCAGCAGATCTCTATCAAACCATTCAACGTCTTCGGAAGATAGCCTCATCAGGCGCTCTGACCAGCTAGCGGTGGTTGCACTTTCCACAAAGGATCCCTTCATGGGAAGATGACTCTTGAACCACATATTCAACAAAGGAGCACAGCAGTAAACCACCTTTCCCCTTCTGTTTTCGTTCTTGTAGTGCAATGAGTGGTAGAAGTCTCCGATCAACGTTGGCACTGGATTGCCGGCAGCAAATAGATGGAAAGCGTCCAAGTCTACGAAATTGGGCAAGTTAGGAAACAACACGATCCCATAAATGCTGGGCCTTGGCTAAGTCCTCCAACTTGGGCTCAGCAGCAGAGTGAATAAAGGGAACCTTGTTCTGCACTGGTAGCTCAGTAAACTCCACATACTCCTCAATGGTGGGCCCTAGAATGAAGTTAGCAAACGTAAAACATCTCATGCGGGGTCATAGAACTGCATCAAGGTGTACAGCCCGTTCATCTCATCAGCGATGGGCTTGCAGACTAATCTCAGTAATCTTCCATGACTCATTCTGAAGCTTCTCCTAACCTCCTCATCAGCAAGAGATATCAGACCAAGCAAAGAAGTAATATCAGGTGAAGGCAGCTTATACGCAACTGTTTTCCTCAAACCAGCCATAATCAATACTCAGAAGTCTGGGCACTAGAATCGGAGGATATGCAAATGCACCTGCAGCACAGACACACGTTAATGGGATGCAATGATAATGGGTATGCAAACAATGCAATGCAAGTAACATGCAACAGGGACCAAATGCCGTAGCTGAATAGCCTGAACCATATCAAGAAGTCTCAAATAGACTCTTTTAGAAGTTCTCAAACCCTGGTCTCAGATAGACCTAAATCAAAGCTCCAACAATGGTCTCTGACATACCTCCAACCATAACTCCAACTGGTCTCTGGTAGACCTCAAATCACATCTCCAACTGGTCTCTGACATACCTCAGAACTCTCCAACTGGTCTCTGACATACCTCAAAACTCTCCATAAATACCCAGGATCTCTGATCAAGAAACAAACCGGTAGTCTGAAGGTCTAGTTACCTGCATAACCCCAAACCCTCTCACAGGTGGATGTCCTAGTAACTGACAAAGGTATGGCATCCTATGCGGTCGTCGGTGTCACAGACTTTCAGGGTTGATGATACGATTCCCAGGAGGAGTGGCATCATCAAATCCTGAAGAGGCCTCACTTAGCCAACTTCTAAATGATCGGTTCCCGGAGTCGACAATTCAGCTGACCAACAACCCCTTCGACCCAAAGGGTAGAAAAAGAAGCCAACCAGAAGAACCTCGTCCGAGTGTAGATTTCATGAGACACTAATGCAAGCAAAGCCGGCACGCGCCCACTACTTTCTACTCTAATTCTAGGTGCACTCAAGCCCAGGCCCGGCTTATCTCTCAATCATAGAACCACCCATCACACCCCAATACAGCAATAATAATCAATATATATAATGCTGAAAATAAAGGTCAAAAATATAAATCCATACAAAATCCTCGACGGGAAAACACGCGCTAGGATTGACTCGCTTAAGGGACGTTGGATCCCAAATGCATAAGGAACTATCGCAGTCCTTAGCAGCCAGGGGACGTTGGATCCCCAGCAGAGTCGCCAGCTGTCGCTACTGCAAAAATCGGCGCCGGCTGAACAGAAGAGTCGCCACCGTGCGTTATTTATCCCACGGGAGGGAAAGGGAACGCTCAGAGTAAACCTCGCACAACACGGGAAAGGTATGGTCGTCGCAACCAAAACCTGGATTCGGGAGTCGGTTACGCAAGGGGAAGGTATTAGCACCCCTCACGTCCGTCGTACTCGACGGGATCCACGCTTGTTTTCGGATATGGATTGTTATTTCTATCTAAACTACAGGTCAGGGTTAAAAAGAAAAGAAAACGACTCGGAAAAGTATCGCACTTTATGCCTACGTATTCCCGTCTGGAACGAGAAATCAGAGTCAACGTAGTTCGCCTACCTACGGGAAAGGAGGGGAAGGTTGCTCGCTAGGATATCGCATCCTATGCCTACGTACTTTCATACAGCATGAAAGATCAGAGCAAACGTAGTTCGGGCCACGTACGACACAAGTCTGTCTTGATTGATTTTATTCCTTCTGAAAAAGGGTTTTTCTGATTAACAGTCCAAGCGGACAAAAATGACGTCTTGATGAATTCACATTCTTTTACGGAAGAAGTGTCTTTTATTGTGTTTGAAATCTTATTGTATTTTTCTGTTTGTTTTGAGAAAGAAGAGACAGAACTCTAACCTACGGTTGCGAAGGGAATCAAACTATCCTAATGTTATCATGCATGGGTTAAGACCTAGTGTCTATCATGCTCCTCTCTTGCGCAGAGAGAAACAAAGATCCTAAGGGAATAGACGGAAACAGAAACAATATCAGATATATACAGTAATATGGTAAAATGCATGGATGCAGCAATACAAGCGAGGCAAGGGAGTCCCACTCAACCTCGAACCTAGAAAACAATAGGCAAAAGTGAACAGACTTCACTTTCAACCCAACAGGGTAAACAGCAAACAATACAGTCAGGAAAACCAATTAATACATCAGAAATGAAATACAGCAAAAATAAACAGCCACAGCAGCCCCGCATCAACACCTATCTTCAAGTAATCTCCAAACAACTACAAGCTTCAG
This sequence comes from Lathyrus sativus, assembly GCA_963859935.3. Classification (NCBI taxonomy): domain Eukaryota; kingdom Viridiplantae; phylum Streptophyta; class Magnoliopsida; order Fabales; family Fabaceae; genus Lathyrus; species Lathyrus sativus. Next base: position 390,275,724 of record OZ012737.1, read on the forward strand.
GCAAGCATCAATCTCCATCTACACAGCCTTCAAGCAAGGTCTTTGATCACCAGTCTTCAGTCTACAGTGGCTTTTCTTCAAGTCCCAAACTCCAGGAGGAATATCAGTCAACCAGATGAAGTGAAGGAATGTCAGACAGTCAATTACCTACCAAGGGTGGTTCATTGACTGTTAACATTATACAGATAATTTTCCCTCAAAAGTTCTATCTTTCAAATACATTCACCGATCCTTCCAAAGGAAGGAGGTGGATATTTGAAAGAGACTTTAAATCATAGGGAAAGGATGGATGCAGACAAGGCATTCCATGTTTGAGAAACAAGCTTTCTAATCTAGAGCTCTGCCTAGCTCCTAAACCCTAGTCTCCTCAGCAGCTGCTAGAAGGAATCTCCTCTTCAACTCTAGAAGTTGGTCTTCAGTCTCTAGATCTCCAATGGCTTCATCAACACAAGTTTCAGCTCCCCCAATCCCCAAGCAATCCCAGTACCCACACAGACAAACAATAATCCCCAGAGGGCACACCACACCAGTCAATCAAATACAGACAGTAATATACTAATAGCAGTAGGGGAAACCTATTATTTTTCTAAGGGGATCTATCCTATACCCATAATCCCTATAGTCCACACCCAAAAACAAATGAAAATCTCCTAAAAGAATTAAACTATCTCACCTAAGTTGATTTAAAACCCTAATTTTGTTCATGTTATTCACACTTAAACTAATCACCTAAAATTAATTCCTAAAAATACGAACTAAAATGTATGTACAAGCTAATCTCATCTACTAACCAACCTAAAAAGAATGGGTGAAGAATATTAAAGCAACTAGTAGAACAAAAATTAACAAAATCATGTATGAAATGAAACACCTAAAATAGGCATTTATTTGGAAAATATGGGAAAAATATCAAATAAAAAATAAAATGCAATTTTTATTTTTTATAATTTTCTAGACATCTTGAAGAAATTAATGCAAAAAGAATCATCAAAAAATATGAAGTTTATGATTTATTATGATTTTTTAAAAGAATTAATATTTTTGAAGAAATAAAATGAATTAAAAGTGGAAAGGGGTGCAGGGAGTAAGAGAAATCATTTGAAATTAAGAGATGGGCCAGGCAGTGGGGGTGTCAGTAGCAAGATACGCAAGGCCCAGGAAGCAATCAGAAACAAACAAAAAATAAAAAAGGTACAAACGGTGCAGATAGTAAAATTCTCAGTTCATTTTAGATTGGGCCTCGGTGGGGAGGGTGCCATTAGCAATGGAATTCAAAGCCCATTCAGTAACTTAAATGAAACGGGGCGTTTTGGTGCCCAGGGTTTCCCTCCGTTTCATCTTTAAACGTGGACCATTGGATCCAATCTCAAGTCCAAGTCAAACATGCAATTGTGTGGTCCTCCATCATCTTCAACCTTGGACAAACCCTAGGGTTTCAGAAACCATCTCCATGCACGCACCTTCAACCATCCTGTTCTCACACAATTCTCCATGGATGCCCTCGATCCAAAGAGCAAAGTTGCTCTACATTTCTCCCTCTACACAGCCATAACCACACCTCCTCCTAAAACTCAAGCAATAATGGAACCCGATAGGTAGAACAGATAGAATTCACCATTAACACCTGATATCAACTGCTTCAATTCTCCATAATTTTTACCCTAAAATGATCTACAAGCCATGCTAATCAACCTGAGCCATTCATCTAGGATTATCTTGCCATAAACTGTGAGTTATCAATCCTAACAGATTTGGTGCGCTATGAGCAACCTCCATTAAACTTCTCCAAACTTTGTGAACTTCATCACCTAACCACCTAGGTCTCTAATATACTAACAATCCTATGCCATGATCACTATGCTAGCTAATTCGAAGGAAAACATACCTGGTGCAAATTCTTGAAAACAGGTGCTAAAATCCTTGGATCTGATGCTTGTGATGAGTGGAAAGTGATTAAGGAACTTGATTATGAATTCTGTATGCAAAGAATCTTGTCCAATCCTTCTGAATTCAGCAATCCCAAAGTTCTTGCACTTTGGATGATAAAGTTGTATGGCACGATCCTTGCTCAATTCCACCAAATGAATGTGTGCATTCTGGTCCTTGGATGATGATGATGAAGAACAGCTCAAGAATGATGCAAATTGATGAGAATTTGAGAGAGTTTGGATTGATTTTGCAAGATGGAGAAAGTTATAAAACTTGTGGTTTTGAGAAAATGTAATCACCAACCATGGCATGAACCATCTCATATCAATATATAGGTGAGAATAGAACCTCCTAGAAACTTGGAGAAACTTCCCATGTGTGATTTCCCTTGGATTTGGTTTATGCATCTTCCATTACAAGTAACCATGGATAACTCCCAAAATGTGAACTAAGCTCAAAATTCTAATTTATACAATGTCCTTAAAATGATCTTTCCATTCAAAATGACCTATAATTTTGCTTCATTTGGCCAAAATATGAAAAATCTCATTTTTTAGGTCATTTTTATTCATTAAATCCAACAATTTCGAAACCTTGTGCTATGAATCTTTCCAATTTCCCATGGTCACTTTTCTAGACTCAAAATGTCATTTGGAACAAGTTTTGTGTTGTAAAGTTTTCCATTTGAAGCTTCCTTGTATGAGTTTTGGGCATAGGCTTGAAATGACCTGTAATTCTCAGATGACCAAAATACCCTTTTCTTGCCAAGACCATAAGTAGAGTTCCACAAATAATATGAAGGCATACTATACCATTCTAGAAAGATAAGACAATGGGGAACAACTCTTGTGTTTACCAGAAATTCATTTGAAATCTCCTTGAGGGGTAAAAATTGCTTGGAAGTCAAGTCACTTTCACAGACAAAATTTCAGATACCTCAGATGACCTGTAACTTGCAAGGACCATAACTTGAGTTCTATAAATCTCCTTAATGTATTCCACCACTAAAACTAAAGGTCTTGAGATCCTCTACAAGTTCCATGTTGGCCAAGGATCCATTTGAAGCTTTCATTTTGACTTATCTTGCTTGGAAATTTGACCTAAATTAGGGGATTTTACATAGAAACCCTAATTTAGAAACTCCTCTTCTCCTTGATTTCTCTTGATTTCTTCTTAGCATATCACCATATCCTTCTTTACATGTCAAATGATGAACCCCCACATCTCTCAAATAGCCCTTAATGCCTTTCAATCAGTCAATTGACCTAGAGTTTACCTAGGGTCGACCCAGATGAAACCCTAGTTGACTGTCTTCAACTGCAATACTTGTGACTTCACCAATGACTTATTTCCTTCTCCAAATGACTTTCTAAGTCCTCCAAGATGTCTAGATACTCCCCATACTCAGCCCACAACTCACACTTACTTGTTGATCCTCAGATACCCTCAAATAGGAGATAGATGAACTGCTTGATCCATTGACTTGATAGCTTCCCAATCTAATGACTTGAATGAGATTGAATTTTAATAATAACCTCTTGATAGGCCTCTAGAGATTAGAATAATGATTGGTCCCCTGTTGGATGACTTACTATGCTTATGCTATGCAGATGGTTAGACTATGTGCATGACTCTATATGCAAATGCTAATGATATTGAAACATAAACCCAGTGGATGAGGTTGAGCAATTTTTAGGGTGCAACACCTACACCCACATTTCCATATTTAGAATTAAAAGCGAAAAATCTAAACATTGGATCACTTTAAACATGTTAATCATATAAATATATATCATTTAGTTTGATTCACCACATCAGTCATGTTTACATAAACATTTGTCATCAGATACATATACAAATGTATCCCAAAAGTATACTATACAATCCTAACTACCCGGTGCTACATATCAGAGCTAACCAACCAAAAGAATGAAGCTATACTTCACAAAAGACCTCGAACAAACCTAATCTGCAATGCCTCATAGAGCATTATAAAATAGCAGAAGGGTGAGAAATATTATCATAATAATCAATGCATATAATAACATATATATACACAAGCATAGAATACCTATATTCCACATTTCTCACCACAATTCATTATCATCATCATATACATCACAATATATGTATAAACAAATATGGATAATCACCGTACATGTTTCCTCATGCACACATCCATAATCCTCAGTTCAACAATTTACACACAAGCATACTTTCATATAACAAAGATCTCTATGCCATGTGACTCATACAAAACTTAATGCAACTCAATGCAACTCAATGAAACTCATGCCATGTCGTACCAACACTTGTTATCATTTTTCGGTTTTTACATTTAAACCGGGTCCGTCCTCTAGACCGATAACAACAAAAGCCCATCCTCTAAGCTTTCAAACCCACTCTTCTAGGCTTCGGACAAGTCACTAGTCTCCACGAAACTAGCAAGCATTGCCTCTTGACTAAATGATGTATATGCAATCAACAATCAAATGCACTTAAGACCGTTCTCGCAACTTAATCTCATGCATTCTCAAAAATTCATCACATAAGAATTATAACATGATTGCACACACAACATATTTCACATAATCAAAGTATTCACACTTTAAATCATCATTACCCTATGTATCAAGCAATGCACACATATTAACTAATATGTTCTCATGCATTCTTCACATACAATTATAAGCAATGCACACATATTCACAATATGTTCTCATGCATTATTAATAACTTCGTGCCAACGGCAACGAACTCAATTACAATCATCATGCACTTTAATCAATTTAAACAATGAATATATTTGTCAAAAGACCACATTTCATAATCAATTCCACAATCTAGGATTCACGTCATACGGCTACCCACAATACATCTTATCACAATAGTACACAAACTATTCATTTTAGATAAGAATTGAATACAATCGAACCAAACGATCAACATTGAATGGAAAACACAAGGAAAATAAGGTGCTATCACATTCGCTGATCCATTCGCCTGGCGAAGCATTAGCGAATGCTCGCTACTTCACTCGCCTGGCGAACTCGCTGGCGAAGGTAGGCAGTAGCTACTGGAAGTGTTCACTGCTTACTTGTTGATTCACTCGCCTGGCAAAACATCTCGCCACCTCCTTCGTCTGGTGAACACGCCAGCGAAGGCTGATCTTGGCTACTGTAATGGTTCGCTACCCACTCGCTGGGCTTCGCCTGGCGAACCTTCGCTTCTGCTCGCCTAGTGAACGCTAGCAAATATGCGAACTCAGAACCCCAAACAGTCTAAAATCACCAAATCATCAAAAAATCAACCGATTTAATTCCAATCAGTTCCAATAGTCTTAGCCCAACATTACCCGACTAAACTACGCCACTTATTTCAGATTCTAACCGTTCAAAACTCGATTTCTACCGATTAAACCTCTTTCTGCCCTAAAATGAGGAAATGTAGAAAAACATCCCACAATCCAAATGCATACACATACATGATCACAAACATTGATAGGATAATAACATTTCACACCCTTACCTTGATTAAATCGAAAGCTAGAGGTTTTTCTTGATGATTCCAAGCTTTTCCCTTTCTTCCTTCTCTATTCTCCTCTTCTCCTTTCTTTCTCTACTCTTTCTCTTATGTCTCTACCTTTTCCTTTTCTTTCCACTTTTATTTATATTCTTTCCATTCTATTTCCTTCCATATATTCTCCTCTCAAATATCTACCAATAATTCCAATAATTAAAATCATCCAACTAAATCAATTAATTAATGTAAATAATTAATTATTGAAAAATTGGGTTGTTACAACCCTCCCCTACTTCAGGAATTTTCGTCCTCGAAAATGTTACCTGATTCAAGCAGCTCTGGATAAGACTCCCTCATCTGGCTCTCAAGTTCCCAAGTCACATTTCCACCAGCCTGTACTCCCCAAGCGACCTTCACCAAAGCAATCTCTTTGCTTCAACTCCCGATCCTCTATCCGCATAGGTGATGTCTCCACAGTTAGATTATCTCTCACCTGCACATCAACTACTTGGAACAAGTCATGGAGATTAACAAGCGACGACGGTAAAGCAACTCGATAAGCTACCTCTCCTATCCTCTACAAAATCTGGTAGGGAACAATAAAACGCGGCGTCAACTTACGCGACTTCAATGCCCTACCAACACCAGTCATAGGAGTAACCCGAAGAAACACATGATCTCCCTCCTGAAATTCAAGTGTTTTCCTCCACTTGTCATGATAACTCTTTTGACGACTCTGAGAAATCCTCATTTTCTCTTGAATCATCTTAATCTTATCGGTAGTCTGCTGGACTATCTCGGGTCCAACCATAGAGTCTCTCCCGACTCATACCAACACAATGGCGTCCTACACCGTCTACCATATAATGCCTCAAACGGTGCCATACGAATACTCGAATGAAAAATGTTGTTGTAAGTAAATTCAATCAAGGTAAGTAGCTATCCCAAGCTCCTCCTTTCTCCAACACACAAGCTCTCAAAAGATCCTCAATCGATTGAATCGTCCTCTCAATATGACCATCGGTCTGCGGATGATAAGTAGAACTCAAACGCAACTTCGTACCTAAAGCACTTTGCAAACTCTCCCAAAATCCCGAAGTAAACCTCAGATCTCTATCTGACACAATGCTAGACGGAATACCATGCAAACTGACAATCCTCTCAATGTACAACTTTGCCAATCTCTCTAACGGGTAATCCATTCGCATAGGAATAAAGTAAGCAGATTTGGTCAATCTATCCACAATAACCCAAATAGCTTTAAAGTTACTCGGCGTCCTTGGTAAACCAGATACAAAATCCATAGAAATGCTATCCCATTTCCACTCAGGAATAAACAATGGTTGCATCAAACCCGACAGTTTTTGACGCTCAATCTTTGACTTCTGACAAGTCAAACAAGAATACACAAACTCGACAATATCCTTCTTCATACGAGGCCACCAAAACACTTTCCTCAAATCTTGATACATCTTAGTAGCACCCGGATGAATACTCAATCCACTATGATGCCCTTCCTCAAGAATTCTCTTTTTCAGCTCAACAACATCAGGAACACAAACTCTATCACGACACCTCATGATACCATTTTCATCAATCCGAAAATCACCACCTTGACCTTGATTGATCAAAGTCAACCGATCAACTAAACTCAAATCAGATTTCTGTCCTTCTCGAATCTCGTCCAGAATACCACTAGAAAGCTTTAACATACCAAGCTTAACTTCGTAAGAAGTCTTCTCACACACTAAGCTCAAATTGCGAAATTGCTCAATCAATTCCAACTCTATTACCATCATCATCGACATATGCGACGATTTCCTACTCAATGCATCAGCTACCATGTTTGCTTTACCTGGATGGTAATTTAAACCAAAATCATAATCCTTCAGAAGCTCTAGCCATCTCCTCTTCCTTGCATTCAATTCCTTCTGATCAAAGAGATACTTCAAACTCTTATGATCACTAAATACCTCAAATCTCGAACCAAACAAATAATGCCTCCAAAGTTTTAGCACAAATACAACGACGACCAACTCTAAGTCATGCGTCGGATAATTCTTCTCATGTACTTTGAGTTGCCTCGAAGCATAAGCTACCATTGTTTATCTTACATCAACACACCTCCCAAACCCATCAAAGAAGCATCACAATACACAACAAACGGTTCTGTCGGATTCAACAAAATCAAAGCAGGAGCTCTCGTCAATCTCCTCTTAAGCTCTTGAAAACTTCCTTCATACTTTGCATTCCAAACAAAAGCTTGAATTTTCCTAGTCAACTGCGTTAACGCCAAAGATAACTTGGCAAATCCTTCAATGGATTTCCGATAATATCCCGCCAAACCAAGAAAACTTCTAATCTCAAAGACTGATTTCGGAGTCTCCCATTGCGATACCGCTTCAACCTTCGACGGATCAACTACAATACCTCTACTCGAAATCACATGACCAAGGAAACTCACTTCTTTCAAACAAAATTCACACTTAGAAAGTTTAGCATATAACTGCTTCTCTTTCAGCACGGATAACACAATCCTCAGATGCTCGACATGTTCTTCTTCACTCTTCGAATAAATTAAAATATCATCAATGAACACCACCACAAACTTGTCCAAATAAGGATGGAAAATCCTGTTCATGTACTCCATAAATACACCTGGTGCATTAGTCACACCAAATAGCATCACAGAATACTCATAATGTCTATACCTCGTTCTAAAAGCAGTCTTCTGAGTATCCTCAGCCTTCACATAAGAATTATAACATGATTGCACACACAACATATTTCACATAATCAAAGTATTCATACTTTAAATCATCATTACCCTATGTATCAAGCAATGCACACATATTCACTAATACGATCTCATGCATTCTTCACATACAATTACAAGCAATGCACACATATTCACAATATGTTCTCATGCATTATTAATAACATCGTGCCAATGGCAATGAACTCAATTACAATCATCATGCACTTTAATCAATTTAGACAATGCATATATTTGTCAAAAGACCACATTTCATAATCAATTCCACAATCTAGGATTCACGCCATACGGCTACCCACAACACATCTTATTACAATAGTACGCAAACTATTCATTTCAGATAAGGATTGAATACAATCGAACCAAACGATCAACATTGGATGGAAAACACAAGGAAAATAAGGTGTTGTCACATTCGCTGACCCATTCGACTGGCGAAGCATTAGCGAATGCTTGCTGCTTCACTCGCCTGGCGAAGACAGGCAGTATCTACTGGAAGTGATCGCTGCCTACTCGCTGGTTCACTCGCCTGGAGAAACCTCTCGCCGCCTCCTTCGCCTAGCGAACACGCCAGCGAACGCTGATCTTGGCTACTGTAAAGGTTCGCTACCCACTCGCTGGGCTTCGCCTGGCGAACCTTCGCTTCTGCTCGCCAAATCACCAAATCATCACAAAATCAACCGATTTAATTCCAATCAGTTCCAATAGTCTTAGCCCAACATTACCCGACTAAACTACGCCACTTATTTCGGATTCTAACCGTTCAAAACTCGATTTCTACCGATTAAACCTCTTTCTGCCCTAAAATGGGGAAATGTAGAAAAACATCCCACAATCCAAATGCATACACATACATGATCACAAACATTGATAGGATAATAACATTTCACACCCTTACCTTGATTAAATCGAAAGCTAGGAGTTGTTCTTGATGATTCCAAGTTTTTCCCTTTCTTCCTTCTCTATTCTCCTCTTCTCCTTTCTTTCTCTCCTCTTTCTCTTATGTCTCTGCCTTTTCCTTTTCTTTCCACTTTTCTTTATATTCATTCCATTATATTTCCTTCCATATATTCTCCTCTCAAACATCTACCAATAATTCCAATAATTAAAATCATTCAACTAAATCAATTAATTAATGTAAATAATTAATTATTGAAAAATTGGGCTGTTACAACCACTAGCAAATTCCTCTTGTTACACACACATCTCTTGATCCGCTGTAAAATGCAAAATGCTATGCAATGCAATATGCTAGAACAATGAAATGAAACATAAACGAAGTAAAGCAAAGGTTGGACAAATTTTGGGGTACAACAACTGCCCCTATTCAAACGACTTAGACCTGAATGAGTGAAGAGCGAACGACTTTCACATCATCAAGGTAAAAGACGGTTGAATACCAAAGAACTCGGAAATTTGCCAACCGCAGAAAATAAAACTGCAAACATGAATCTCCGGAGATAACTGCTTTGATTACAAACATGCCCCGCTGGGGGAAAGAGAACTTAACGAGTAACTCTGCTTGGGGAAAACTATAAAAAGGGAAATATCTCAAATTGCCGGAATCTGGATATTCCACGAAAAAAATGAATCAACAAAATCTGTCGGAGCCTAGATACTCAACGAGATGAGGAGCACATCAACAAATGAAAACTGGCCGGAGTACGAACACCCGATGAAGCAAACCAACCGGAGCCTAAACACTCAACGAACAACCCAAAAAGAGCCTAAACACTCAATGAAGCAAACCAACCGGAGCCTAAACACTCAACGAATCAAACCAACCGGAGCCTAAACACTCAATAAAGCAAACCTATCGGAGCCTAAACACTCAACGAAGCAAACCAACCGGAGCCTAAACACTCAATGAACAACCCAAACAGAGCCTAAACACTCAACGAAGCCAACCAACCGGAGCCTAAACACTCAACGAAGCAATCCAACCGGAGCCAAAACACTCAACAAAGCAAACCAAACCGGAGCCTAAACACTCAACAAAACAAACCAACCGGAGCCTAAACACTCAACGAAACCAACCAACCGGAGCCTAAACACCCAACGAAACAAACCAACCAGAGCCTAAACACTCAACGAAGCCAACCAACCGGAGCCTAAACACTCAACGAAGCAAACCAACCGGAGCCCAAACACTCAATGAAGCAAACCAACAGGAGCCTAAAAACTCAACAAAGCAAACCAACCGGAGCCTAAACACTCAATGAAGCAAACAAACCAGAGCCTAAACACTCAACGAATCAAACCAACCGGAGCCTAAACACTCAACGAAACAAAACAACCGGAGCCTAAACACTCAATGAAACAAACCAACCGGAGGCTAAACACTCAATGAAGCAAACCAACCGAAGCCTAAACACTCAACGAAGCAAGCCAACCGGATCCTAAACACTCAATGAAATAAAACAACCGGAGCCTAAACACTCAATGAAGCAAACCAACCGGAGTCTAAACACTCATTGAAACGAGAGAATATGTCATGAACCGATCCTTCACCGGAACTTGGATATTCAACGGAGTAAAGGATACAAAATTTATCAGGATTAAAACAACCAAACGGAGTCTAGGCACTTCACTGGTAAAGCAAAACGTCACAAATAGAAAATGTAGGAACCTAGATGTTCAACGGAGGAGTCGGAGTATGAATGCTCGACGTAAAAACCAAAGCCTGGAGATCACATGTAGGGGATAACCACCACCTGAAATCAGAAAGGTAACGACCTTGTTTATGTTTCAGAATGCAAATGTTTGAGAATGGAGTAATGCTCTGTACGAAATGGAAATGCTACGCGTTTGGGTAGATGTTATGCATGCATGCAGATGCAACGGAATTGAACCAACAAAATAAATGCTGGAAACAAAAGATCCCTCCTGCTGGGAAGAGAGAACTACTCTGCCTGAGATGAACTTCGCATGCCAATAACAATTGGACTTAAACTGGGGAGAAAGGCTCTGGATGGCTTCCAAGGAACCTACGATTCTACGGGGAAATACTCTCGATTGGAGACTTCGATCTGCGCATGCTGTCATCTTAATTCGCTTGGGAGTAAGTACGCACCTGTACTCCGTGGGGATTAGAAACGTGTATCGACCAACTGCTGGGGATAACCGTATACCTATGCGCACACCACCATGCTGGGATGAAGAAACCACTTTTAATTGTTGGGGAACAAACGCTGGTGTGAAATCAAGATTCTCAGAGATCAACATTTGTTTTGATGAAGACAAATCACTCAAGAAGGCAAAGTTGATCAACCATCAAGCATCAGGACAAAGATACAACTTTGAAGATGTTCTCATCTGAAGATATAATGAGAATATCCATTAAGCATTTAAGTCCTAATTTCTCAAAACTTTTAAAATATTTCTCATGACTTGTTACACTCTCACAAGCTTTTGAAAATAGAATTTTTCTAAGTTTTTCAAAGTGTAATCGATTGCACTCTTAGAGCAATCGATTGCATGATCAAATTTTTTAACTATTTTTTATTCTGTTTTGAAGAGCAATCGATTGCTACCTTAGTGCAATCGATTGCATGCTTAAAAAATTCTCAGTATTCACTTCTGTTTTAAAGTGCAATCGATTGCTGCCTTGGTGCAATCGATTGCTCACTGAACGTTTTTGGAAATTCCTTCTGAAAAATTGCATCTCTTCATTCAAATGTCTGTTAAATGTTTCCTTTGAAACATAACAACTGTTCATCAATTTTTCTGAATATTTGCATGATTTCATCAAGAGATATTTATGTAATATAAATACCTAGCTTTTCAAATTAAAAAAACAACTCTAACTTTTACATCAATTCTTTACAATCTCTTTCAATCAAATACTCTTTAACTTTTTCCTTAAACAATTTTCACAAAGAATTTTCTGCATCAATTTCATATCTTTTAAAAAGAAAATTCTTGAGCAATAAGTCTTAGATACTTGTGGAAATCCCATTGAAATAGAAGATTCAATCTCAGCATTGATTATCAATTATACATTGTTACAAATCTTACAAAACTCAGAATTGTATTTTAGTTTCCCCTTGCTGTTCAGGATTGTTGAAAGCAAATTTGTTCATTAGAGAGGATTGTTCTTATTGCACTTAGTGTTTAGATCTTAAAGGTGTTTTAAGAACCTTTGACCTCCTATAGGTTAGAACAAGTTATACATTGATCCTAACTATAGGGAAATCTCTTTCGTGTTGAAAGGGGAGTGGAGTACCCTCGGGGTGTGAGGGGAACCACTATAACTCTCTCTGTCTCTTTTACTTTTTGCCTTTACAAGCTTTCAAATCATCACTTCATTAAAAAGAAAGTAACATAGCCCTCTTAAAACCAGAAAATTTCAACCAACCAAGCTTTGACCCAAACATGGATCTATCTTAGAAATGAATGTTATTTTTTTGTTTTTATTATTGTTATTTATTTCTGTTATTGTTGAAGTCTGTACTTTCCAGCTTTATTGTACTTTTTTAATTTGACTTATGATCAAGCTTGTCCATTATTTTCATATATTATTGCCTTAATCCATCTTTCCCTTCTTTTTGATAATGTCAAAAGGGGGAGAAGGATGTTACTCTTTTCTTGCTTATTCTTGTTTATTATCTTTCCTTAAAGGTACAAATTTTCAAAATTCAAGACTATTTCGAACCTCAATACAAATTCAGAAACTCTCAACACGTCATACATTGAGGGGGAGAAAAACGTACCGGAAAGAAAACATCACAACAAAAGAAGAATGCTTTGTCATCATCAAAAAGGGGGAGAATGTGAATTCAAGATTCTCAGAGATCAACATTTGTTTTGATGAAGACAAATCACTCAAGAAGTCAAAGATGATCAACCATCAAGCATCAGGACAAAGATTCAACTTTGAAGATGTTCTCATCTGAAGGTATAATGAGAATATCCATTAAGCATTTAAGTCCTAATTGCTCAAAACTTTTAAAACATTTCTCATGACTTGTTACACTCTCATAAGCTTTTGAAAACAAAATTTTTCTAAGTTTTTCAAAGTGCAATCGATTGCACTCTTAGAGCAATTGATTGCATGATCAAATTTTTTAACTATTTTTGATTCTGTTTTGAAGAGCAATCGATTGCTGCCTTGGTGCAATCGATTGCTCAATGAACATTTTTGAAAATTCCTTCTGAAAAATTGCATCTCTTCATTCAAATGTCTGTTAAATGTTGCCTTTGAAACATAACAATTGTTCATCAATTTTTCTAAAGATTTGCATGATTTCATCAAGAGATATTTATGTAATATAAATACCTAGCTTTTCAAATTCAAAAAACAACTCTAACTTTTACATCAATTCTTTACAATCTCTTTCAATAAAAAACTCTTTAACTTTTTCCTTAAACAATTTTCACAAAGAATTTTCTGCATCAATTTCATATCTTTTGAAAAGAAAATTCTTGAGCAATAAGTCTTAGATACTTGTGGAAATCCCATTGAAAGAGAAGATTCAATCTCAGCATTGATTATCAATTATACATTGTTACAAATCTTACAAAACTCAAAATTGTATTTTAGTTTCCCCTTGCTGTTCAGGATTGTTGAAAGAAAATTTGTTCATTAGAGAGGATTGTTCTCATTGCACTTAGTGTTTAGATCTTAAAGGTGTTTTAAGAACCTTTGATCTCGTATAGGTTAGAACAAGTTATACATTGATCCTAACTATAGGGAAATCTCTTTCGTGTTGAAAGGGGAGTGGAGTACCCTCGGGGTGTGAGGGGAACCACTATAACTCTCTGTGTCTCTTTTACTTTCTGCCTTTACAAGCTTTCAAATCATCACTTCATTAAAAAGAAAGTAACATAGCCCTCTTAAAACCAGAAAATTTCAAAGAACCTAATTCACCCCCCCTCTTAGGCGTATTACTAACTCACAGCTGGCTGGGGAAATAGCTCCATCCATACCTTCTTAGAGAGATGCCCCAAGGGTAACAAACCTACAAAACAACGGACAAGATACTACACAACAAAAACTATCTTGGTCATCATCCGTGACGTTGTTCAATTAAGTCAAAGTTTTAACAGTTTTTGGCCAAGACCTGCACGTTTATGTATGTGAAAATTCATCAAAAACATCGGGCGTTGTTCACAAACAAAGGTAAAAGCTAAAAACCAAGCATACAAAGATTTTCTGAATAGCATGTTTTATTGATAAACGGCCTGAAAAAAGTCAAATTTACAAAGGATGCAACTCCTGAAATGAGAAATTTGCGCCAAAGACAAATAAGAAATGCACAAAGATATACAAAATGTTGGCAATATGGTACACACAACCACCATGGGACGACTAATCTATGACTCGCATAACTTCGATGCTTTTTTGATGCTTCGTCTTCGGAAGAGATTGACTTGAAAGGTTTCCCGCGGGTCCTCCTATAATCGACTATGTTCTGAAGACCAATACGCAGATAGCAGTTGTTTGCTTTTCAAATCCCTATCTTTTTCCTGAATCGCTCTCGCGGGTTTTCAATTCACCAGGATACCCATTTTTGCCAAAGTCGCCTTTTCAGGTTTTCAACTTTGTGGGTTTACATATTTTCTTTTTATCCCTAACTTTTGCCTGAACCTATCCTTTTATGGTTCGCCGGGATGCCCCATTTTTTCCTGGACTTTCTTTTTCTTTCTAGCGGGTCTCTTTAAGCAAAGTATTTTTTGACTGCAGCTGCGTTCACAGGGGACGTGAAATCCTCACCATCCATAGTCGAAAGTAGTAAGGCTCCTCTGCAGAAAACTTTCCTTACAACATACGGACCTTCGTAATTGGGAGTCTATTTGCCCCTGTGATCGTTCTGTGGTGGGAGAATCCGCTTCAACACCAAATCACCTGCCTGAAAGCTTCGGGGACGTATCTTCTTATCGAAGGATTTCTTCATTCTACTTTGGTATAGACGACCGTATGTGATGGACGCCAACCTTTTCTCATCCATAAAGCTGAGCTGATTCAACCTGTTCTTCACCCATTCTGCTTCATCTAGTTTGACGTCAGCCAGAACTCTCAAGGAAGTTATCTCGACTTCTAGTGACAGGACAACTTCCATACCATATACCAACGAGAAGGGAGTTGCCCCAGTTGAAGTACGTACCGAGGTGCGATATCCATGTAAAGCAAAGGGAAACATCTCGTGCCAATCTTTATAAGTTACAACCATCTTCGACACTATCTTCTTGATATTTTTGTTGGTCGCCTCGACCATGCCATTCATCTTCGGACGTTAGGGAGACAAATTGTGATGCTCAATCTTAAAGTTCTAGCGCAACTCCTTCATCATCTTGTTATTCAAATTGGAACCATTATCAGTAATGATCCTTTCAGGTATTCCATATCGGCAAATGATGTCCCTTTTGATGAACTGGGCCACAACTTGCTTGGTGACATTGGCATAAGAAGCTGCTTCGACCCATTTGGTAAAATAGTCGATGGCTACTAGGATGAAACGGTGTCCATTGGATGCAGTAGGCTCAATCTTTCCAATCATATAAATGCCCCACATGGAAAAGGGCCATGGAGATGACATGACATTCAAAGGACACGGCGACATATGAATCTTGTCGGCATATATCTGACATTTATGACATTTCTTCATGAACTTGAAACAATCCGACTCCATCGTAAGCCAATAATACCCAGCTCGCAACAACTTTTGAGACATGGCATGTCCACCGGCATGCGTACCAAAAGTACCCTCGTGGACTTCCTCCATAAGCAGATTTGCTTCTTTTTCATCCACGCATCTCAACAACACCAAATCATGGTATCTTCTATAAAGCACACCATCCTAATTCAGATAAAAATTGCCAGACAATCTCCTCAGAGTCTTCTTATCTCGACTGGATGCCCCAATCGGATACTCCTGGTTCTTAAGGAAATTTTGGATGTCAAAATACCACGGCTTGCCATCGGAGGCCTCCTCAATGGCAAATATGAAAGTGGTTCTATCAAGGCGGGAGATAACTATTCTGGGAGCTTCATTCCAAAAATTAACCTTGTACATCGAAGACAGTGTTGCCAGAGCGTCTGCCATCTGATTCTTCGCTTGCGGCACATGGTGAAACTTCACCTTGTCGAAGAAAGGTAACAACCTCCTTGCATAATTCATGTAAGGAATAAAATTAGGTTGACGAGTTTACCATTCTCCCTTGATTTGATTCACAACTAGCGCAGAATCGCCATATACATCGAGTTTTTGATCCTCAAATCAATAGCTTCTTCGAGACCCATGATACACGCTTCATACTCAGCCTCATTGTTGGTGACCGAAAATGTCAATCTGGCAGTGAATGGGATGTGAGACCCATGAGGTGTTGTAATGATTGCTCCAATTCCACTTCTGTATGAGTTGGCGGAACCGTCAAATATCAACTGCCAATGGGAGCCAAGTTCAGGACCTTCATCTGGTAGTGGTTCGTCACAATCCTTCATCTTGAGGAACATAATGTCTTCGTCAGGAAATTCAAACTTCATTGGCTGATAGTCTTCGATAGGCTGTTCGGCAAGGTACTCTGACAGAAC
This sequence comes from Lathyrus sativus, assembly GCA_963859935.3. Taxonomy (NCBI): domain Eukaryota; kingdom Viridiplantae; phylum Streptophyta; class Magnoliopsida; order Fabales; family Fabaceae; genus Lathyrus; species Lathyrus sativus. The sequence continues at coordinate 390,292,484 of OZ012737.1, forward strand.
ACTTCCTTTGATGGCCTTCTGACAAATATAATGAATGTCGTATTCTGTAAGTACCATTTGCCATCTGGCAATTCTTCCTGAAAGCGCTATCTTTTCTAAGACATATTTGATCCGATCCATCTTCAAAATCAGCATGGTTGTATGGTTAAGCATATACTGTCTTAAACGTTTGGCAGCCCAAGCAAGTGCGCAACACGTTTTCTCAAGCATTGAGTAACGGGACTCACAATCTGTGAACTTTTTACTCAGATAGTAAATTGCATGCTCTTTTCTTCCAGTCGCGTCGCATTGACCGAGGACACAACCCATACTGTTCTCAAGAACTGCTAAGTACATAATCAATGGTCTTCCAGCTGCTGGAGGTATCAGTATCAGAGGTTCCTGCAAATACTCTTTTATTTTCTCAAATGCTTTCTGACAATTCTCATTCCAAACGACCGCCTGATCTTTCTTTAATAACTTAAATAATGGCTCACAAGTGGCTGTGAGGTGAGATATGAACCGAGCAATGTAGTTCAATCTACCTAAGAAACCACGAACTTGTTTCTCGGTCTTTGGTGCTGGCATTTCTTGAATTTCCTTGATCTTTGCGTGATCGACCTTAATACCTTTCTCACTGACAATAAACCCCAACAACTTTCCTGACCGTACGCCGAAAGTACACTTGTTTGGATTCTGTAACAGCCCAAATTTCATTAAATAATTAATTGTAGTAATTAATTGATTTAGTGGGATTTTTATTAATGTTGGAATTAATTTTTATTAATTGGAATTAATAGATAATTGAGAAGGAAATTGGAAGGAAGGAAAATAAAGGAATATATAAGAGAGAAAGAAAAGAAAAGAAAGATAGAAAAACATTTGGAAAGAAAGAGGAAAGAAGAAGAAAGGAGAGAAAGAGAAGAGAAGAAGAGGAAAAGTGGAAATCATCAAGAACCAACATCAAAGCTCCGATTAATCGAGGTAAGGGTGAGAAATGTTTCTATTTGATCATTGTATGATGTTATGTATGTTGGGTTGGGGTTTTGGTAGAGTTTTCATCACTTTCCAATTAGGGCAAAAGTTGGAATAATCGGTAGATTGATGATTTAATCGGTTGAAACTGAGCAATAATGCCGTAGAATAGTTGGGTAATATGTGTTGATGCTGTTTGTACTGATTTTGTTGTGTGAGAAGTTGGATGATGGTGGATGGTGGAGGTGGAACAGAATAGGGTTCTGTTCTGCGCAGGTTCGCTGGCTCTCGCCAGGCGAGCGAAGGCGAAGCTTCGCCAGGCGAAGCCTAGCGAATGTTGGCGAATAATTATATTTGAGTCCCAGTGGACTTCGCTGGTGGGTTCGCCAGGCGAAGTTGAGTAGCGAGGGTTCGCCCAGCGAAGGTGCTGGCGTATGGTGGCGAATGAAGTCAGTAGCTACTGACTTGGGCTCGCTGGGAAGTCTCGCCAGGCGAAGCCTAGCGAGTGTTCGCTGAGAGAGTTCGCCAGGCGAAGGCCAGGCGAAGGTTCGCTGCGAGGGTTCGCCAGGCGAATGGAGGCGAATGTGACAGCATTTTGCCTTTGCTGTGTTGTTCATGTGGAGATGGTTTGGTTGCCTCTCAGAGATCAATACCTCTATGATATGATATAGATATGACCTATTGTGATGATGTGTGTTGTGGGTAGCCTACGGGCGTGAATCCTAGAATTGTGATTTGAATGTTAATTGCATCAAGTATAAATACATGTGAACATAATGGGTGATTATGTGTGTATTATTTAATGAACTTGTGAATGCTTGATGTGTATACAATTATGTGATGAGTATGCATGAGAACATTGTGAATATGTGTGCATCACCCGTAATTGTATGATTGGTATTGTGATGTGAATACCTTGATTGTTGTGATATATGCTGTATGTGCAATCATTGTGTAATTCTTGAAGAGATGAATTATGTAAATGCATGAGATTAAGATGTCGGTCTTAAGTGCATTTGTTGTGGTTGATTGTACATGCATCATTTAGTCAAGAGGCAATGTCTGTTAGTTTCGTGGAAACTAGTGGCTTGTCCCAAACCTAGAAGAGTGGGTTTGAAGGCTTAGAGGACGGGCCTTTGTGGTTATCGGTCTAGAAGAGTGGACCCGGTTTAATGTAAAAACCGAAAAAAGATAACGGGTTATCGGTCTAGAAGAGTGGACCCGGTTTAATGTAAAAACCGAAAAAAGATAACGAGAGTCGGTACCGCATTGCATGAGTTGCATTGAGTTATTGAGTCACATTGATATATGACATATGCATGAAGAGATGCTTATGTGTGAATGATGAGATTGTGGAAATTGTAAGTGTATGCATAATGTGGAAATGCTTTGTGAATATCCAGGTTTGTCTATATATGTGTGGTAAATATATATGACTAAGAGAATGAAGTATGGTGAGAAATGTGAATATGTGTTATATGACTACCTATATATATATATATAATCTCATGCTTTGATTATTATGGTTATATTTCTCACCCTTCTGCTGTTTTATAATGCTCTATGAGGCATTGCAGATTAGGATGCTGGAGTCCTTTCGTGAAGTTAGTCTTCATTCTTTTGAGTCTGCTGCTCTGATATGTAACACCGGGTAGTTAGACTAGTATAGTCATTCTTTTGTGATACATTGTGATGTATCAGCTGATGTGGTTTTGTAATCTAACTGATATGATGTATTAATCTGGATGACTTATGTGTATTTGAATTAATATTTTGAAAAACGATCAAATGATTTTATCTTCCGCTTAAATTGAAAATGTTACATATTTTATGGAGCAAATAGTAGAAGTGGTTTATTGGTGAAATTGTGGCATTCTTCTTTTATACCTTATTATAAAACCTTTTTACTCTGATAATTTGTATGTGCTCAATTGTTTTATATGCATTTATTTGGGGTATAGAAGGGGGTGTTACAATAGTGGTATCAGAGCAGGTCGGTCCGTCCGGCCAAGTTGTTAGAGTGTTTTTCCTATGTGTTATTGATATGCGTGTGTTGCATTATCAATATTGGTTGTTCTTACGTGGTTCTGTTGCTGGAATTAGTAAGATGGTTTGAGACCTGAGATTAGACAAGCTATTGGATATCAGGAAATCAGGCGGTTTTCTGAGTTGGTTAACAAGAGCAGAATTTATGACGAAGACAGTAGGGCTAGGTCTAGCCACTACAAGAGCCTAAGTGATAAGAAAGGAAAAGGTCAATTCAGAGGAAAACCTTACGTGACTCCTGCTGATAAGGGGAAACAAAAGGTTGGTTTTGGCAAGAGGCCAAGTGGGGGAGTTTCTACCCCGGTTAGGTGTTACAATTGTGGTGAAGCGGGGCATCGTGCTCCGGAGTGCAAAAGTGTTGATCTGAAGTGTTTTAAGTGTGGCAAGCCAGGCCACAAGGCTCTAGAGTGTAGAAGCGGTGCGGGTGTTACTTGCTATAACTGTGGTGAGCGAGGGCACATCAGTACCAAGTGCGATAAGCCGAAGAAGAATCAAGGGAGCGGGAAAGTGTTCGCTCTATCTGGATCTGAGACTGCTAGCGACGATCGATTGATCCGAGGTACGTGCTTCATTCATGGTATACCTTTGATCGCTATAATTGATACCGGAGCTACGCATTCTTTTATTTCTTTGGATTGTGTTAGAAGGTTGAATCTTGAGTTGTCTGTGATTGGTGGCGGTATGGTTATTGATACTCCTGCTATGGGTTCGGTAACTACACCTTATATTTGCTTGAATTGCCCGTTGAGTATTTTCGGTAGAGATTTTGGGATTGATTTAGTGTGTCTTCATTTGGATCAACTGGATGTCATTCTTGGAATGAATTGGTTAAAATTCAATCGTGTGTATATTAACTGTTTTGACAAAACGGTTATTTTTCCCGATTCGGAAGCTGAAAGGGAATTGTTTATGACGAGGAAACAAGTGAAAGAATCGGTGCAAGATGGGGCTAAGGTATTTATGCTTATGGCAACTTTGAGGACTGGTGAGAGTGAAGGGATTGATGGTTTGCCCATTGTTAGAGATTTTCCGGAAGTATTCCCCGATGAGATAAAGGATTTACCGCCGGAGCGAGAAGTGGAGTTTTCGATAGATTTGATTCCTGGAACTAGTCCGATATCGATGGCTCCATGTCGTATGTCGGCCTCAGAGTTAAAAGAGTTGAAGAGTCAACTTGAGGATTTGCTTGAAAAGAGGTTTATTCGTCCGAGCGTGTCACCGTGGGGTGCCCCGGTGTTGTTGGTTAAGAAGAAAGAGGGTTCTATGAGGCTCTGTGTGGATTACAGACAGTTGAACAAGGTGACTATTAAGAATAAGTATCCACTTCCAAGGATTGATGATCTGATGGATCAGTTGGTTGGTGCAAGCGTGTTCAGCAAGATTGATTTGAGATCTGGGTATCATCAGATCCGTGTGAAAGCTGAGGATATTCAGAAGACGGCCTTCCGAACGAGGTATGGACACTATGAGTATTCCGTGATGCCATTTGGTGTGACTAATGCACCGGGTGTATTTATGGAGTACATGAATAGGATTTTTCATCCTTATTTGGATAAGTTTGTGGTGGTGTTTATCGACGACATCTTGGTTTATTCGAAGAGCGAAGGGGAGCATGCCGAGCATCTGAAGATTGTGTTATCTGTGCTGAGGGAGAAGCAGTTGTTCGCGAAGCTTTCTAAGTGTGAGTTTTGGTTGGGGAAGGTTAGTTTCCTTGGTCATGTGATCTCGAGTAATGGTATTGCGGTCGATCCGTCGATGGTTGAGGCGGTGTCGCAACGGGAGACTCCGAAGTCAGTTTTTGAGATCAGAAGTTTTCTTGGTTTAGCCGGTTATTATCGGAAGTTTATTGAAGGATTTGCTAAGTTATCGTTGCCGTTGACGCAGTTGACTAGGAAAGGTCAAGCCTTTGTTTGGGACGCCAAGTGTGAAGCGAGTTTTCAAGAACTTAAGCGAAGGTTGACGACAACTCCTGTTTTGATTCTGCCAAATCCAGAAGAACCATTCGTTGTGTATTGTGATGCTTCTTTGATGGGTTTAGGAGGTGTGTTGATGCAGAATAACCAAGTTGTGGCTTATGCTTCGAGGCAACTCAAAGTGCATGAGAAGAATTATCCGACGCATGACTTAGAGTTGGCCGCCGTTGTGTTCGTGTTGAAGCTTTGGAGGCATTATTTGTTTGGTGCGAGGTTTGAAGTGTTTAGTGACCACAAGAGTTTGAGGTATCTTTTTGATCAAAAGGAATTGAATGCGAGACAAAGAAGATGGCTTGAACTTTTGAAGGATTATGATTTTGGCTTGAATTACCATCCGGGTAAAGCGAATGTAGTAGCGGATGCATTGAGTCGGAAATCATTGCATATGTCGGCATTGATGGTGAAAGAGTTGGAATTGGTCGAGCAATTTCGGGATTTGAGTTTGGTATGTGAGAGAACTTCTTTTGGATTTAAGTTGGGTATGTTAAAGCTTACGAGTGGTATTTTGGACGAAATTCGAGAAGGACAGAAATCGAATTTGAGCTTAGTTGATCGGTTGACTTTAATCAACCAAGGCCAAGGTGGTGATTTTCGGATTGATGAGAATGGTATTATGAGATGTCGGGATCGAGTTTGTGTTCCGAACATGGTTGAGCTTAAGAAGAGCATCCTTGAGGAAGGACATCGTAGCGGATTGAGTATTCATCCGGGTGCTACTAAGATGTATCAGGATTTGAGGAAAGTATTTTGGTGGCCTAGTATGAAGAAGGATATTGCGGAATTTGTGTATTCTTGTTTGACTTGCCAGAAGTCGAAGATTGAGCATCAGAAGCCATCGGGTTTGATGAAGCCGTTGTTTATTCCTGAGTGGAAATGGGATAGTATCTCCATGGATTTTGTATCGGGTTTACCGAGGACGCCGAGTAATTTTGAGGCTGTTTGGGTTATCGTGGATAGGTTGACTAAATCTGCTCACTTTATTCCTATGCGTATGGATTACCCTTTGGAGAAGTTGGCTAAGTTGTATATTGAAAGGATTGTGTGCCTGCATGGTATTCCGTTAAGTATTGTTTCGGATAGAGATCCGCGGTTTACTTCGAGATTTTGGGAGAGCCTGCAAAGTGCTTTGGGTACTAAGTTGCGTTTGAGTTCAGCGTATCATCCTCAGACTGATGGTCAGACGGAGAGGACGATTCAGTCGCTTGAAGATCTTTTGAGAGCTTGTGTATTGGAAAAAGGAGGAGCTTGGGATAGCTACTTGCCTTTGATTGAGTTTACCTACAACAACAGTTTCCATTCGAGTATTGGTATGGCACCATTTGAGGCGTTGTATGGTAGGAGGTGTAGGACACCATTGTGTTGGTTCGAGTCCGGAGAGAGTTCTGTTGTTGGACCCGAGTTAGTTCAACAGACTTCTGATAAGATCAAGATGATTCAAGAGAAGATGAGAATTACTCAGAGTCGTCAGAAGAGTTATTATGACAAGAGGAGGAAGGCACTTGACTTTCAAGAGGGAGATCATGTGTTTCTTCGAGTCACTCCGATGACAGGTGTTGGTAGGGCACTGAAGTCGCGCAAGTTGTCGCCGCGTTTCATTGGTCCTTATCAGATTTTGCAAAGGATAGGAGAAGTGGCCTATCGTGTGGCTTTACCACCGTCGCTTGCTAATCTTCATGACGTATTCCATGTGTCTCAGTTGAGGAAATACATTGCGGATCCGTCTCATGTAGTCCAAATAGATGATGTGCAGGTGAGAGATAACCTGACTGTTGAGACATCACCTATGCGGATTGAGGATCGGAAATTGAAGCAGCTTCGAGGTAAAGAGATTGCTTTAGTGAAGGTCGCTTGGGGAGGACCGGCTGGTGGAGATGTTACTTGGGAGCTCGAGAGTCGGATGAAAGAGTCTTATCCAGAACTGTTTGAATCAGGTAACATTTTCGAGGACGAAAATTCCTAAAGTGGGGGAGAGTTGTAACAGCCCAAATTTCATTAAATAATTAATTGTAGTAATTAATTGATTTAGTGGGATTTTTATTAATGTTGGAATTAATTTTTATTAATTGGAATTAATAGATAATTGAGAAGGAAATTGGAAGGAAGGAAAATAAAGGAATATATAAGAGAGAAAGAAAAGAAAAGAAAGATAGAAAAACATTTGGAAAGAAAGAGGAAAGAAGAAGAAAGGAGAGAAAGAGAAGAGAAGAAGAGGAAAAGTGGAAATCATCAAGAACCAACATCAAAGCTCCGATTAATCGAGGTAAGGGTGAGAAATGTTTCTATTTGATCATTGTATGATGTTATGTATGTTGGGTTGGGGTTTTGGTAGAGTTTTCATCACTTTCCAATTAGGGCAAAAGTTGGAATAATCGGTAGATTGATGATTTAATCGGTTGAAACTGAGCAATAATGCCGTAGAATAGTTGGGTAATATGTGTTGATGCTGTTTGTACTGATTTTGTTGTGTGAGAAGTTGGATGATGGTGGATGGTGGAGGTGGAACAGAATAGGGTTCTGTTCTGCGCAGGTTCGCTGGCTCTCGCCAGGCGAGCGAAGGCGAAGCTTCGCCAGGCGAAGCCTAGCGAATGTTGGCGAATAATTATATTTGAGTCCCAGTGGACTTCGCTGGTGGGTTCGCCAGGCGAAGTTGAGTAGCGAGGGTTCGCCCAGCGAAGGTGCTGGCGAATGGTGGCGAATGAAGTCAGTAGCTACTGACTTGGGCTCGCTGGGAAGTCTCGCCAGGCGAAGCCTAGCGAGTGTTCGCTGAGAGAGTTCGCCAGGCGAAGGCCAGGCGAAGGTTCGCTGCGAGGGTTCGCCAGGCGAATGGAGGCGAATGTGACAGCATTTTGCCTTTGCTGTGTTGTTCATGTGGAGATGGTTTGGTTGCCTCTCAGAGATCAATACCTCTATGATATGATATAGATATGACCTATTGTGATGATGTGTGTTGTGGGTAGCCTACGGGCGTGAATCCTAGAATTGTGATTTGAATGTTAATTGCATCAAGTATAAATACATGTGAACATAATGGGTGATTATGTGTGTATTATTTAATGAACTTGTGAATGCTTGATGTGTATACAATTATGTGATGAGTATGCATGAGAACATTGTGAATATGTGTGCATCACCCGTAATTGTATGATTGGTATTGTGATGTGAATACCTTGATTGTTGTGATATATGCTGTATGTGCAATCATTGTGTAATTCTTGAAGAGATGAATTATGTAAATGCATGAGATTAAGATGTCGGTCTTAAGTGCATTTGTTGTGGTTGATTGTACATGCATCATTTAGTCAAGAGGCAATGTCTGTTAGTTTCGTGGAAACTAGTGGCTTGTCCCAAACCTAGAAGAGTGGGTTTGAAGGCTTAGAGGACGGGCCTTTGTGGTTATCGGTCTAGAAGAGTGGACCCGGTTTAATGTAAAAACCGAAAAAAGATAACGGGTTATCGGTCTAGAAGAGTGGACCCGGTTTAATGTAAAAACCGAAAAAAGATAACGAGAGTCGGTACCGCATTGCATGAGTTGCATTGAGTTATTGAGTCACATTGATATATGACATATGCATGAAGAGATGCTTATGTGTGAATGATGAGATTGTGGAAATTGTAAGTGTATGCATAATGTGGAAATGCTTTGTGAATATCCAGGTTTGTCTATATATGTGTGGTAAATATATATGACTAAGAGAATGAAGTATGGTGAGAAATGTGAATATGTGTTATATGACTACCTATATATATATATATAATCTCATGCTTTGATTATTATGGTTATATTTCTCACCCTTCTGCTGTTTTATAATGCTCTATGAGGCATTGCAGATTAGGATGCTGGAGTCCTTTCGTGAAGTTAGTCTTCATTCTTTTGAGTCTGCTGCTCTGATATGTAACACCGGGTAGTTAGACTAGTATAGTCATTCTTTTGTGATACATTGTGATGTATCAGCTGATGTGGTTTTGTAATCTAACTGATATGATGTATTAATCTGGATGACTTATGTGTATTTGAATTAATATTTTGAAAAACGATCAAATGATTTTATCTTCCGCTTAAATTGAAAATGTTACATATTTTATGGAGCAAATAGTAGAAGTGGTTTATTGGTGAAATTGTGGCATTCTTCTTTTATACCTTATTATAAAACCTTTTTACTCTGATAATTTGTATGTGCTCAATTGTTTTATATGCATTTATTTGGGGTATAGAAGGGGGTGTTACAGATTCAGCCTAAGTTTGAACTTCCTTAATCTCTCAAACAGCTTTAGAAGATTCACCAGATGCCCCTCCTCTGTTTGGGACTTTGCGATCATATCATTGACATAAACCTCAATCTCATGATGAATCATGTCGTGAAAAAGAGTTACCATATCCTGCGAATAAGTTTCCCCTGCGTTCTTCAAACCAAAAGGCATTACTTTATAGCAGAACCTCCCCCATAGCGTGATAAAATTCATTTTCTCCATATCCTCTGGTGCCATCTTAATCTGATTGTAGCCCGAAAAACCGTCCATGAAGGAAAACACTAAGTATTGTGCGGTGTGATCAACAAACACGTCTATATGAGGGAGCGGGAAATCATCTTTTGGGCTCGCTCTATTCAAGTCTCTATAATAAACACACATCCTGACTTTACCGTCCTTCTTAGGCACATGCACGATGTTGGCGACCCACGGAGGGTAGTTTGTCACGACAAGAAATCCGGCGTCCAATTGCTTTTGGACTTCTTCCTTGATAGAACTCTCAAGGAAGGTATTTCAAAGCTTCTGTTTGACAGGAGGACACTCTTCTCGAAGAGGCAGGCGATGAACTACAATATCTGTGTCATGTCCAGGCATATCTTCATATGACCAAGCAAAGACATCCTTATACTCTTGGAGTAACTCAACTAGTCTTTGCTTGACATTATCTTGTAGCGCGGCCCCTATTCTGACTTCCTTCTTATCCTCCTCAGTTCCTAGGTTGATGACTTCAACTTCCTCCTGATGAGGCAGGATGACCTTCTCCTCTTGTCTCAACAATCTAGCAAGCTCTTCGGGTAGGTCTTCGTCTTCATCGATCTCTTCTTCTGCTTGAAAGATCGGATTGTCAAACTCACACAGAGTCATAGACGAGTCTGAGTCGGTGGTATCTGAAATGTGTAACCTGCAATGATGATGATTTTATGCTTAAATGATATATATGCAAACAAAACAAACACAAACCACATTTCCATTTTAATGTTAGAAAACAAAAAGAAGAAAAACAAGGATCAGAAAATTCGAATGAGAAAAACGCCTTTTGATTAATGATAAAATGATTTTTCAAACATAAGCAAGCATGCCCTGAATAGAATACCGCTATGCTCCGGGCAGAAGATAGGGTTACACAATAACTGAGAAAACAAAGTATTACAGTTAACGTGTCACTTGGACAAATTCCTCAATGGACCAGTTGCATAGCTTCTCTCCGGGAGCGCTCGGCTGGATCCAAGCGTCCATGTCACAATCACTGTCCTCGGCTTCATCATCAGAAACAACATTGATTTGCTCAAAAATGACACCCTCACTGGTGAACTTGACGGGCCCTTTATAGCGTGGCACGCTCTGCGAAGATGATGAAGATGATGGGTGGTACCCCAACCCAAACTTGAGCCTCCTTGAAAGATGACATAGCCACTTCCAGTTCTTTGTTCACAACTGGAGATTTGTCCTTCACTTGCACAGTTTCGAAGGCCTGACACAAAGTCTCATGAATTTCTCCGTCTACCTCAACGTATTTGAAAGATGACAAGTGGCTAATCATGATATCTTCTTCCCCACATACCGTCACAACACTGCCTCCTACCATATATTTCAGCTTTTGATGCAGAGTGGACGTAATAGCCCCAGCATAATGTATCCATGGACGACCCAGCAGATAGCTGTAAGCAGGCTGAATATCCATGATGTAAAATACCACATCGAATACCTCCGGGCCTACTTGGATAGGCAGAGTTATTTCCCCAAAAACAGATCTTCAGGTTCCATCAAAGGCTCGTACAACCAAATCACTCGGTGTACAATAAAGACCCTGGTGATCTATCTTCATTAATGCTTTCTTTGGAAGTACATTCAAGGACGACCCTGTATCAACAAAGACGTGTGACATCACTGTTCCCCGGCATTCAATTGAAATATGCAGTGCCAAATTGTGGTTTCTGCCTTTTGGCGTCAAGTCCAAATCCGTAAACCCCAGACCGTTTCCTGTGTTTACATGCACCACAACTCCTTCTAGTTGGTTAACGAATATTTCTTGTGGTACGTAGGCAGTGCTTAAAACCTTCAACAACGCATTTCGATGCGCTTCTGAACATAACAGTAATGATAGTATAGAAATCTTGGAAGGAGTTTGTTGCAGATGGTCGACTATCTTATAGTCGCTTTTTCTAATTAACTTCATGAACTTTTCCATATCCTTTGCCAGAGATTCCTTCTCGCCCACCCGAGGAATTTCTTATACCACTGTCTTGCCTTTCCCTTTATCAGTTTTCTGAACCACCACTTCGGGGGATGAAAAGATTCTACCGCTTCTGGTAATTCCTCCAGCTCCGACCAGATTATCCACTGAGTCGAAAGACAAACTCTTCAAATCTACCTTCTGTCTGTTACAAAACACCTCGGCTCCGTAATTCCACGGGATAGCCTTAGTACTTTCGTATGGCATAGGGCCTGCTTTAGTGATGATGATTGTAGGTGGCCTTGGAGGCGCTGAAATAGTGATAGTTTTATATGGGATTGAAATCGTCGCAATTTCATCATGCTCCTCCTCTACTACTTCCACGGGTTTCCTTTCAGCGATCCAATCAAATTGTAACATTCCTTCATCCATCATGTTTTGAATACATCTTTTCAGAACATCACATCCTTCAGGATGGCTCAAATAGTTGACACAGCCTTCACTACATCCTGGGAACACTCCCCCTTTCAATAGTTTCTCCTTCACGAAACTTAATGGTGTTTTTAGCTCATTCACGTCGGCTAGCAGATCTAACCCTTCCTCTACCAGAATAGCACCAACCCTAGCCGGCCCATATCCTTTGCCAGAGATTCCTTCTCGCCCACCCGAGGAATTTCTTCTACCACTGTCTTGCCTTTCCCTTTATCAGTTTTCTGAACCACCACTTCGGGGGATGAAAAGATTCTACCGCTTCTGGTAATTCCTCCAGCTCCGACCAGATTATCCACTGAGTCGAAAGACAAACTCTTCAAATCTACCTTCTGTCTGTTACAAAACACCTCGGCTCCGTAATTCCACGGGATAGCCTTAGTACTTTCGTATAGCATAGGGCCTGCTTTAGTGATGATGATTGTAGGTGGCCTTGGAGGCGCTGAAATAGTGATAGTTTAATATGGGATTGAAATCGTCGCAATTTCATCATGCTCCTCCTCTACTACTTCCACGGGTTTCCTTTCAGCGGTCCAATCAAATTGTAACATTCCTTCATCCATCATGTTTTGAATACATCTTTTCAGAACATCACATCCTTCAGGATGGCTCAAATAGTTGACACAGCCTTCACTACAGCCTAGGAACACTCCCTCTTTCAATAGTTTCTCCTTCAAGAAACTTAATGGTGTTTTTAGCTCATTCACGTCGGCTATCAGATCTAACCCTTCCTCTACCAGAACAGCACCAACCCTAGCCGGCCCATGATTCGGCATAGGGTTTTGCACAACATTCGGTGCATCATGTGAATAATCTATTGCTTTGCTATTAATTAGATCTTGCAACTTATGTTTGAAAGCCTTGCAATTGTCAATAGTATGGCCAGGTTCCCTAGAGTGGAACTCGCATCTTGCATCTTCCCTCGCGCCTTTTGTTGCCAAACACTTTCTTTCCTCCTCCTCCAGCTGAGGATCCTTCGCCTGCTTGAATCTTCCCAATTTTGATACCATTCTCTATGCGTTCCCCAGTGATTATCATGTCGGAAAAGCTGCCAGACATACAGTTGATAAGCTTTTCATAATACATGCCAGATAAAGTAGCCACGAACATGTCGATCAGCTCACGCTCCACCATCGGAGGTTGAACTCTTGCGGCCAATTCGCGCCACCTTTGGGCGTACTCTTTGAAGCATTCATTTCTCCTCTGGGTAAGATTCTGCAACTGAACCCTGTTTGGAGCAAGGTCACTATTGTATTGGTAACGTTTCATGCACGCCTCAGCCAAATCCTTCCAGCTACGGACATTGGTAGGCTCCAACCCCATGTACCACTCAACGGAAGGACCGGACAAACTGTCCTGGAAAAAGTGCATTAACAACTTTTCATCGTCTGAGTAGGCAGACATTTTCCTGTAATACGAGCGCAAGTGAACTCTAGGACATGCAGTACCCTTGTACTTATCAAAGTCAGGGACTTTGAATTTCTGCGGTACCCTTAGGTCAGGAATAAGTCCAAGGTTGGCCATATCAAGGCCCATAGAGTTCTGACTCTCAAAGCTCTTTATCCTGTCTTCCAACCATTTGAATCTTCTGTTAGTCTCAGAAGGCATTTCACAACCAAAATCTCTCACCGAGAAGATCTCATCCTGTCTGTCCTCAATCAACCGCTGATTCAGGTTGCCATGAATAGCACCATTAGCTTCAAGCTCATACACATTTCCCTTACAAATAATTCCAGCATTACCAACTCCAATGTTACCAAATCCAGTGTTACCATTGCCTCCGCCAATATTACCATTGGTTTCAACATTTCCATTATCGTTCCCAGTTGCGTTCCCATTTCCAGCACCATTTCCATTTCCATTCCCGCCAGTATTGGGGATAGCGTTATTAGCGTGCTGAGTCTCAACATGAGGTGGGTTAGTAGCAGTTCCTCCATGTAATACGTCGTCGTTATCAACCCGTGCAATCAAAGGCTGCACCAAGGTCTTGAGTTGGTCCTGTCCACTAGCTACAGTCTGCATTACTTCCATAAATTGAGTCATTCTATCTCTCATTTCCTGCATTTGTTCCTGCATCTATTCCATGATCCTCTTCTGTCGTCCTCTAGTCGCGTACTGGTGATTTTTTTTATCAGCAATCCTGAAACACACTAAAAGAAGAAAGGAGATAAGAAAACAGTTCCGATGCACCTGCAATACGAAAAAGATGCTAAATGCAGACATGTATATATGCAACAGGGAGATTTCCCCCTCGATTCTAGTTTCTAGAAGAGACGACCATGAAAAACCCCACAGACGAGCAGACAGAATAATAACTCCTCATATAATAACAGGCCAAAAAACAATGTGCATACATCAAATGAGTACAAAATAGAGATGACCTCAATCAACAAGTCTGGTGATGGTCAATACATAACAAAACAACAAGATACAAAGAAAGACAGTCAAGCTGAGTGCCGAGACTGGAAATCTTGTAGCAGCTTCCGTGTCTCGGGATGATTTAGTCGAGCGAGTAGACCCTATATGAGTAGCTCTCGCCGGCTAATGGTGCGCTGTAGACTATCAACATGGTCTTCCTAGGCTCCTTCCTCAAAGCACGCCTCAAGTCTGCACCTCTTGGTGTCTGCTCTCAACCTACAATCTTCTAAGTTTGCAATAGCTTTGCTCAATCTGTTCTCACTATTATGTCTGAGTGATTCTTCCACCGAAATCTTCTCGTCCTTCGCTTTGAGCTGCATCTTCAACTTGGCGACCTGCTGTTTCAGCTTGTCCTTGCGCTCTTTGTTGTTAGTGGGCGTGGCATTCCACACTGAGTCAAACTTAGAGATCTCCATGTAAGCCTTGTCCAGATCCTTCTTCTTGGTAGCAAGCACACAACTAAGAATGTTCAAATCCTGGCCGGAGTGTTCTCTGGCGCTAGTTTCCTTCGTCAAGTCTGTACCTAGCTTGTTGACAACTTCAGTCTTATTTTTGAAAGAATAGACAACATCAATCTTCTCGCTTCGGAGTTGAATGATTTCTTTCTCTAATTCTTCATTTTCTTTCTTCAATTCTTCTTTCTCACGCAACAGTTGGTTGTACTTTTGAATATCCACAGTAGTGGGTTCTTCAATCATGATGGGGTACAAAGGTGCAACTGAGGAAAATGGCATCAGAGACTTCGCGGCTCTATATTTGATCCAAACCATGTAAGGGTCATAAGCTCGATTGTTTCTCTTTCCTAGAAATGTCTTACCTCGCCTATGAATGTTACTCCACGCATATTATATTCCAACCAAAGTATCAGCTTCCAGCAAGCCTGTGAGATACAGAGATTCTTGTATCTCTTCTTCCTTAGGAGGACTCTTCAAAGCATATCCAAATTTTCTGATCAACAAAGAGGGATTATAGTTAATACAACCCTTCCTTCCGACCAACGGGACATTCGGAAAACCACTACAACTATATATGATTTTAGCGCCAAGTATATCCCAATCAAACCATACAATGTTTTCTGTTGATAAACCCATTAGCCTAGCAGACCAATCTGAGGTGCCAGCAGTAGCAACAAACAGACCCGCCTTTGGAAGGTGACTGATGAACCACCTATACAGCATGGGTACACAGCAAGACACATTTTTACCCCTTCACTTCTCATTCTTGTAATGGATAGAATGGTAAACATCTCCTAACAGCATTGGCACTGGATTCCCTGAAGCGAGGATATATAAGGCATCTGTATCCACAAAGTCTGGCAAGTTAGGAAATAAGATAGTACCATATATACATAGAGCGAGGATGGCATTGAATATAATCCAACAACCGTCCTTTGCGAACTGTAAAGCCTTGTCAACCAGAAAAGGTAGAGGAAACCCATACACTCCATTCAGCTTGGTCAATTTTCCTGAGAACTCTGAGGCATCAAGATAAAGAATTGCAGCAAGCCTAGCTAGATCAGGCTTAGCATCATCATGGTAAAAAGGCATCTAATCCAATACTAGAACTTCTAGTAACGCAGCATACTCTTCCAAGGTCGGCGCCAGGACATAGTCAGGAAAAATAAAACATCTCAAATGAGGGTCATAAAACTGTAGCAGAGCATATAAGCCATTCAACTCGAACACTGAAGGTTTGGACACCAAACTGAGCAACTTCCCATAAGATTCCTTGAACTATCGTCTCACTCTCTGATATGCTAGAACAACCAAACTCAACAGGGAATTGATATTAGGAGAAGGGAGCTTGTAGGCAACTGTCTTCTTCAAAGACTCCATGTCAGAAAAGGAACAAGATCACTAGAATCGGGGAGGAAATATGCACCTGCAACACATATACATGTTAATGAAATGCAAATGAAAATGCAAAATGCACATGCAAACAGGAGATCAAGATTGTTGTGCTGTAGTTTGAGAAAATCGGTGCTTCGCTTTAGTCATAACCAAACACTGATATTAGGACCCCTTTGGTATCAAGAATCCAAACTGTAAAGAACCGGGTAATCTGAAGGCTAGAGTTTCCTGCACAACCCCATCCCTCTCACAGGTAAGGACCTATCCACTGGTTTGGCATCATACTTTCTGGTTTGGCATCATCACCTCCCGCAGAGGCCTCACTTAGCTGAATCCAAAATGATCGGTTCCCAGAGTCGACAATCCTCAGATCCAAAATTCCTTCGAGCCTAAAGGGCTAGAAAGATAATCGTTAAAGAGAATCTCGTCTGAGCGTGAATTTCATGGCTAGCTGGTGCAAGCAAAGCATACAAGCTCACCACTAATCTCCACTTCTAATGCTAAGTCTATACTCAAGCCTGAGTCTGGCCTATCTCTTAATGGAACAATCCCTTCCCACAGCACAACAATAATGAATCATGCGGAAAGTAAAATGCGGAAAGCAAATAAAGATAAAGCACATCTGTACACACCCAAAAATAAACAACAGGCGCTAGGATTGACTTGCATATGGGATATTCCAGTCCCTAGCAGAGTCGCCAGCTGTCGCTACTGCCAAAATCGAGGCCGACAATAACTGAAGAGTCGCCACCACGCGTTATTTATCCCAAGATAGGGAAAGGAAACACTCAGAGAAAACCTAACAAAAAGAGGGATAAGATCGGTCATCGCAACCAAATCTTGGGTTCGGGAGTCGGTTTTGCAAGGGGAAGGTGTTAGCACCCCTCACGTCCGTCATACTCGACGGGATCTATGCTTGTTGTCTATCTAAAAGGGTGATTGAAACTATCTAACTACAGGCTTGAGGACAAAAAGAAAAAGAAGTGACTTGGCAATGCAACGACGCTTTGTGCCTACATATCTCATCTGAAGTGAGAAGTCAGAGTCAACGTAGTTCGGCTAACTACGTTTGAAAGGGGGGAAGGTTGCTCGTCAAGAAATCGCATCTTATGCCTACGTACTTTCATCTGGTATGAAAGATCAGAGCAAACGTAGTTCGCTCTAAAAAGGGAACACATGTTTGTTCGACTGTTTTACTCGAGTAGGGTTAACAATCAGTTCTAGCAGTTTGGTGTATGCAGCTCGACCATTGGAGACTTAGGCGTTACCGTTTGTGATAGAACCAAGAGTTAACAAAACTCTCCTTATGAAAATGATTTTCCAAGATTAAAGGCCCCAAAGGGCAAAAAGGGTTTGAATGATTTGTTTTTGTGTTTTTTAGAGAAGAAGTGTTTTTGAATGGTTTGCAATTCATATCGCACTAGAGACTATGACTTAGTAGTGAATGCGTTGCATATCACCCAAAGGGTGCTATACTAAACATTCAAGACATTGAAGAGAAACTCCTCAAAAACCCTTTCCTAAGTGCTTAAGGCTCGTAACACACAATAATCATTAACCTTTATTAGGTGTTTTATGCTTGTTTTGAGATGAGAAGAGAAAGGACACTAAAGGGGGACTAACCTCAAACCTAAAGTTGTCATGCAATGGTGATCCTAAGATTGAGATAAGGGAATGCTAACTAATGTTATCATACATGGTTAAGATCCTAATGTCTATCATAATCTCCTTTGAACAAGAGAGATTAGAGATCCTAAGGGAAAGAAGACAAAAGAAGTAACAAAAAACAACATAAACATGCAAGAATGCAAACATGGAATGCAATTGAGGGAGGAAATTTTTATGGGGAAGTAACCTCCACAAGCTCATCTCAACCTCAATCAACAATATGATAAATGCAAGAGATGAAAGGAAAAAGAAATGCATCAAAAGAAACACACAAGTGCACTAAAATGGGATGAAATGGCCTAAACCATTCAAACATCAACCACAATGCCAAAATCCAAACACAAATGAAAAGCAAAGAAGACCTAAAACAAAGTGAGGATGGGAGGCTATATGAGGACAGCAAGGAACTCATAATGTGCACTCAACCATGAGCATCACAAGAAAGGTGCACAAGAAAGCACAGAGAAGTCCTCATGGATTCACCATTTTAGGCATGCTTTAAGTACCTCCAAAGGAGGGACCAAGATACCTAAATTGAGATTCCAAAGTCATTGGATAGCAAGGGAAATGAAATAAATGTTCTCAAAAGAAAAAGCAAGTAAACCACAAGGAAATGCAAGCAAATTCCCAAAGGAAAGCAAGCATGTTTCACATAGAAACCCTAATTGGAAACTCAAAAGTAAACAATCAAATGAACAAGCAAAACTCAATATAATGACCTAATAATGATCAAACATCATCCTTAATATGTTAGCAACATGAATCAATAGGCATTGAAGGCTTAAAGGATCCATAAATGTCATATCCAAAGCAAACTAGGTAAATGTGTTTGTATGAACCTCCCTTTGGGGTAACTTGACTTGCAAGTTACCCTAAAATTAGGAAAATGATTCAAAAATAGCCAAATAAAACGCAAGAAGCTCATAAACATGTTGGCAACCAGAGGCCAAAAGATTACAATCAAAGTCACTTCACAACATCACCATAGAAATTGATTCACAAAGGGTGCTCCATTGTGAAGGAGGATTGTTGAGGGTCAAATGAAGTGCATCAAAAGTCAACTCAAAATTCAACCAACAGGGGCAAAATGGTCCTAAAAATTCATCAACTCATCATTGATATGAGGATTGAATTTTACTCATTGGATCAAAAGGAAATGAGAGAACCAAAATAAAAACCAAACAATGTCAAGATTTAGTTCAAATAAAACATTTCCAATGTTAAATTCCATTTTTAATTGAAAAATAATTCAAACAATAAAATAAAAATTTCCTAAAATCAGAAGACATCTCAAGGAGTCTAAAACATATTTTTGTGGAATTTTAACACTCTTGGAAGTATTTTAAAATGATTTTAATCTAAACAGATACAAAATAAAAAAAAGAAAGAAAATAAAACAAAAATAAATAAGCAAGTGGTGTGAATAGCAGTCCAGCAAAGTTGGAAATTCAATGGGCCAGCTCAGGGGGGTGCAGATAGCAAGCTCAGTCCATCAGAAATAAATAAGAACAAAAACATGTGGATTGGATGTGGTGAGTCAACAGAGGCCCATGGTAGAACTCGCTCTGGACAGTTGGATCAGAAAGTAGTCACATCCAAGGATTCACATTCACACACGTGGCCAGGCACAGAAAAATAAATGAAATGGTGAGTTTCAATGTGGATTAGGTATTTGCATTCAAACGAGGCCTAACATACGTCTTAATCATGTCCACTGAATGAAAAAGTAATCAAATCGAAGGGACAGAAACAACACACGTGGCTGGGAAAGTATTCAAACTTGGGGGGGGGGGGAACTAGACGGCCGAAACCACTATTTTGGTCGTCTTCTCCGGCGACACAAGCAAACCAGCCATGGCCAAAAATGAAGGTGCTTCAAAACTTGATCAAAATGAACAAATAAATAGTTAAAAATGATCTCCAGGTCATGTAGATTTCAAATCCACCACCCATTTTCATTGATCATGCTTAAATAAGCCAAAACAAAAAGAAAAAGAAATGAGCTCAAAACTCAAAAGCTTACAAACAGCCACAAAATCAATCTAGAAACCATCTACACATCAAGAGGTTCACAAATATGTAAAAATGGCACAGTATGTATGCATAAACAATGAGATATTTGGATTAAAATAAAACCTAAAAGAAAGCTTCCTCTGAGCTCTGTTCTCTAGTGAAGCTTAAAATAAACCACCCAGAAATGTTCTATGAACCTCAGGGAACCTTTTCAAATGTTTGGTTTTGATTGAAACTCAGTGAAACATGAAAAACTATTTTAACTTTTTCCTCTCTTTTTCTCAATGTGTTCTTGTCCAGTTTCTCACCAAAATTAGATCTGAAAGCTTGTGTGTAATCCTGAGAATAAATATGATGGATTTGAATTGAAAGAAAGCCCAATTTTATGCTCCTTAAGCCCAATTGAATTTCACTTTTTCTCCTTATGGCCACTTCAAAAAGTGCACGAAAAATCACCTTGTCAAGTTGTAAAAATGGCTCAGCTAGCTTGCATCTGGGGTAGGTTGATCCAAGGGCTGGAAATGGCTCCTTAATTTAATCCCATGGCATGTTTGAATATGTTACTTAAACTTGAAGTAAGCATGAAAATGGCCACTAATTTGAGCTCAAATTCCAAATCCAAAATTGGCAGTGTGCTTGAAATTTATTTGGCACTAAAAAAATGCACAAGGTTGGTACAAAATGATCCCAAATGAATTTAATTTGATTTTCCCCTTTTAAGGCCTTTTTCATGGAAATTTCTTTAGGGATTCTTCAATCCAAGCCAAACCATTGATTCCTTGATGTTTGGTTGAGCAAATGACCCTATTTAGAGAAAGTTTTAAGTTGGAAAGATTTCCATTTGAGGTGTGCAAAGTGGTGAAATGGACCTATAATGAAAATGACTTGTAATCCTGCTTTCCCAAAATACCCCTACCTTGCAAGCCTCATAACTTGAGTTCTACAAATCAGATGAAGGACTTCTAGTACTCTTTGGAAAGATATGATTATAAGAAACAACTTTCATGTTAATGAAAAGTTGAGGAGAAACATCCTTCTAGGTCAAACGTGGCTTGGAAGTTGGTTGACTTTTGTTGACCAAAATCACATTCATCTGAGGACCTGTAACTTGTCTACTTCATAACTTGAGTTCTACAAATCCAATCAAGGACTTCTAGTACTCCAAAGAAAGCTAAGAGCATGCTCTACAAGTCTCATGTTAGGTTCAAGATGAGATGAGACTTGTATCTTGAGATAGGTGGTCTTGAAGTTGGGCACAAATAGAGGATTTTACACTGAGAACCCTAATTTAGTAGCTCCTCACACTCTTGATTCTTGATGAATTGACCTTGAAACGATATATTAGGCATCTCAACACAACATTCCATGACCATAAAGACTTTGAATTGAGTCTTAATCTCTTTCAATTTCATAGTTGCCTTAGGGTTGACCAGATGAAAACCCTAATTGCACCATTCTCAACTGTAGCCACTTGCACTTGGTGTAAACACTTGAATGAACTCCACAATGACCTACAAGGCCTATAATGAGCTTGAATGATCATCTCCCTCCATAACCATGGGCTTGTGATCCATAGATGACATTCAAATGGCCTCCTAGACAGGAGGTGAACCACATACACTTATCTGCCTATCCAAAGGGCTTTGACTTGTCTCTGGTGATGATAACCCCCCTGTTTACTTGAATACAAACCTTTGATTAGGCTTAGAACTACTGGCAAATTCCTCTTGTTACACACACATCTCTTGATCCCCTGTAAAATGCAAAATGTTATGCAATTCAATATGCTAGAACAATGAAATGAAACATAAGCCAAGTAAAGAAAAGGTTGGGAAAATTTCGGGGTACAACATGAAGGATCTAGAACACCTTTAAATTTCAGATTTCCCTCCAAAACCCCATTCCACATTCCAAGCCTTGATTTACAATCCTTGCTTTGATCCCAAACCTAAGTCATATTTAAGTGATCCACTCCAAACCAAACCATCCAATTTTCATTTCTCACATCCATTTTTTAGAATTGATCAAAATTTTCTCTCAAATTCTCTCAACTTCGCCATTTCCAAAACTCACTCAAAGCTCATTTTCATTGGAATTCTTGATTCTTTATTGGAATCAATGGATTCTTGAGCATAAACCTCCATTTACCATCATCATTGAATCAATTCTCATCTTCAATTTTCGTGCAAGCTTGGATCTGAATCTGGAGTTGGATATAGAAGTGATTATTTGAAGCTTTTTGACTCAAATTTGGTGGATCTTCATTCATACAACAACAATTATTGTGGATCTTGAAGTTTTCCGGATTTCTAGCATTTGATCTGCTCAAATTCAGTTGATCAATATTTACCGAAGCACATCTCTGCTTCGAAGGTTGGAATTCTCGATCCGATTTAATTTTTGAGCTTATCATGTTAATCTTCATATTCGATTGAATTTTGTTAATTTCGATCCGTTCGAATTGTGATGTTGTTGTGTAATTGTGTATCCATGTTGTTGGATCCCTATTTTCTGTTGTCAATTTCGTGCTTAATTGATAAGTTGATCTGTTGGACCCTTGGATAAGTTGTTTCTGTGCTGGAAGTGATTTTCTGCTGCTGTTTTTATCTTCTGGTGCAGTGTTAATCGGTTAACCGGTTAACCATTTCAAAATTTCACATTTTTTTCAAACGTTAACAGTGTTAATCGGTTAACGCATAGGGCTAACCGATTAACCTGTTCAAAACTTCAGTTTTTTTTCAAACTTTTAAGGTGTTAACCGATTAACAGTATGTGTTAACCGATTAACAATGTGCCAGAATGCCATATTTGTTGTTTTGCTTGCTTGTTTGCATATCGTTTCAATTCAAATCATCATAGATCAGTGTGATGCATTAGGATTGAATTGTTTGGAATATTTGTCATTGTTTGTGGTTGATTAATCATGATTTTGTTGACATGTATGATCATTTTTTCAATTGTTTGCATGCTTGAGTATGTGGTTTGAATTGATCATTCGTTTGCATGTTCATTCGCTTTCATCTCTGGTTTCCTCCACATGTTTGCATCATTCTTGCATCTCTGTTGAGGTCAAGACGCGCTTGTGGTGGCTGCTGCCCCAAACATTTTTCCTCCCTCCCACCATTCTAAGTGTGCATTTTCATGTTTGCATTTTCCTACTTGTGTTTTTTTCCCTGATCCCTATAGGATTCCTAGTCCCTCCATTTAGGATGGGAGTAGGAGAGACATTAGGTGCTCAATCCAAGTATGCTAACATTAGCGTAGATGTTTCCCATTTTCATCCAAACTCTAGGATCACTATTGCATGACAATGTTAGGGCCGAGTTTCCCTTAGACCTTCCGTGCGTCTCTTTCTCATCTCAAAACCATGCTAATTCATCTAATAAAGGCGATAAACATTGTGCTCTACGAGCCTTAAGCTACATGGGGAATGATGAATGAGGGGTCTCCCGTTTGGGGGCGATATACGAGCATTGGCCTCCATGTCATAGTCTTTAGTGCAATGTGAATCACAAACCGAATTAATTCACTTCACTAAAAAACACAAAACAAAATTCAAAACTTTTTCCTTCGGGATTAAGCGAAAACTTCTTTTGTCAGAAAAGAGTGTTGTTAAGCTTCGGTTCTACCGCAAACAAGCTTAGTCTCTAACTGCTGGAACGAATGTTTAACCTTACTCGATTAAAACACTTAATCAACCTGTAGTTTTGTGTCCCCCCGAACTACGTTTGCTCTGATCTTTCATACCAGATGAAAGTACGTAGGCACAAGACGTGATGTCTTGGCGAGCAACCTTCCCCCCTTCTCTCCCGTAGTTAGCCGAACTACGTTGACTCTGACTTTCCCATTGCACGAGGGAATAAGTAGGCACAGAGCGGCGATGCTCTGCCGAGTCTCTCTTTCTTTTCTTTTTGTTCTGCAAACCTAAAGCGTAGATAGTTAAACACACCCTTAGATAGACAACAAGCATGGATCCCATCGAGTACAACGGACGTGAGGGGTGCTAATACCTTCCCCTTGCGTAACTGATTCCCGAATCCAGGACTTGGTTGCGACGACCTTGTCTTTCCCTTTTTCGTCAGGTTTTTCCGATCGTTTCCTTTCCCTCTCTTTGGGATAAATAATGAAAGGTGGCGACTCTTCTGTTTTCCGCCGGGTGTTTTTCGTAGTTGCGACAGCTGGCGACTCTGCTGGGGACTCTGGTTCCCTATGCAAGTCACTCCTAGCGCTTGTCTGGTTGCGTCTTTGGGTGTTTACTTTTGTGCAGTTTTTGCTTTATGTACATTATCTGTTGTATATTATTGCATTGCATTCCTGTTGCTGCTGTGTTGTGGGTTGGGTTGTTCTATTGAGAGATAAGACGGACCTGGGCTTGAGTATGCACATAGGATTAGAGTGGAGATTAGTAGGAGCTTGTGTGGCATTTGGCTGCGCAATAGCTCGCGTGAAATTCACATTCAGACGAGGTTTTTCTTTGGAAATATTCTATCCTGCGCGTCTGGTGCAGTTGAGGGAATATTAACTTAGAGAGCCTGTCGACTCTATAGACCTTTCATTTGGGAAGTCAGCTAAGTGAGGCCGCTTTGTTAGACTATAATGCCAAACCGGAAACGGTGAATGTATCATCGTTTCTCGAAAGTCTGTGATGCTGACCACCCGCATAGGATGTGTTAGATGCCCAATTGTGCTTATTTGAGCTATCAAAAGTGGCCATCTTTCGCTCTTTTTTTGTCAAGTTTATGTTCAAAACTGCCTTGCTTTTGTTTATATGCAACATGTTGTTAAATACTCTTGGTCCTTTTTGATTTATGTGTTATTGTGCAGTATTTAGGCATGAAAGAGTAGAATTTGAAGACACAAGAAAAATGGCAAAGGAATCAAGAAAGAAAGCAATCAAAAGCAAGCTCGCTAGCATGTTCGCTAAGCGAGTGAGGTAGCAAACGTTCGCTAGGCGAGCTCATAGCGAGCTGCTAGTGAACACTCCCAGACTTGGGCAGAATCAAATTGGCATCATTCGCTGGCAGCGAGGAAGGTGGCAAAGGACTCGTTAGGCGAGCACCTAGAATCAAATCCTCATTCCTCGCTAGCATGTTTACCAGGAGAGGCTGTAGCGATCGTTCGCTGTGAGCTCGCTAGGCGAGCAAGGTCGCGAGCATGACAACACATCAACTTTTTCTATAAGTAGCAATGTGTACTTTTTGAGAACATATCACTTTTTTACTAGTTCTGCTCAAAAGCAGATTTTTGTGCCCTAAAAACCTAATATCTCTCATTTCTTCATCTCTTAACATTTTTCTACAAAAAGCAGGTGGATTCTCATCCAAGTTGGATTCTTCGACTCGTATGTTCATCAACCTTTTTCCGAAACTTCTTATGCAAGCTACCATTAAAATGAGTGGCTAAATCTTTTGTTTTGTCAAGGTTAGATGTAGGTGATCATTAACTTTGTATGTATATGGGATGATCTTCATTTGTAAACTCTTTGATGGTGAATATATGGTGAAAACTTTGTTTTATTGTTAACTCTTTGTGTTGGTTTATGATTGAAAGATATTTTCCAACTCTTTACCTAGGTTTTCATCCATCTATGTTCTTGAGCTAGAGATAGTCTTGAATGTGGTTGTTCACTAAAATATCAAACCCTAAAAGTTATCATTTTGATAGATTGTGTGAGAAATCAACAATGGATCAAAATGGGAAAAATCACAGTGTGTGTTAGAAATAAACATATTGAGAGGATATTGTGAAATTGTTTATCATCTAACGGAGTTTACTAGTTTTGCTGATCGAACATATACATGCAAAGTGGTCGTCGAACCCTAACTTTGACAATCTTTCTTTAATTTTAAAACGAATCTTTTACCGTATTATCTTACTTTTATGCAAGCTACCGTGACTAAAAACCAAAACCCCATTGTTACTATATGTTAAGAACTTGACAACTGTCGAACGGCGGCAATATCTCAGATTCCCTGTGGAGACAATAATAAAAACTCGATACTTTACCACTGTTCCAACAAAATGGCGCCGTTGCCGGGGAGTTTAAATTGATATTACGAGCATCGCAATAGTTGTTGAATTTTTAACTCTTGAATTTTTGACTTGTGCTTGTTAATTTGTTTGGTTTATTGTGCAGCTTTCGTTTTATGCGAGGACAGATTCCTGAGGACCAAATTATTTTTGATCCCGAGATCGAAAGAACCGCAAGGAGACTGAATAACAGAACAAGACGGAGGAGACAACAAGCTAGACAACAAAAAGAAAAAGGATAAGGTTCTTCTACAACACCACCACCACCTTTCACATGGATCCACCACCACCACCGCCCGTTTCCACACCATGTATCAACAGTCCGAGAAACACTGCTCAGTTTGCCAGCCACACGGGAAGGCAAGCCGAGATGAAGACGGGGACTCTTAATTTGCTATACAGAAGTCCATTCAACGGAATGGACCATGAAGACCCCTTTTCTTTTCTCACCAAATTTTACGAGATAGCATTGGCGGCGGGAGTTGATCAAGCTCAAGAGTTACCGTTGTTCAAAAGACTTTTTCCTCATGCTTTGCTCGGCAAAGCCAAAGATTGGTACTTGGATCAAACACCTGCAGTCATGACGAATTTGAACGTGTTGGAAGAGAAGATCATTGAAAGATTTTTCTCCCACAACCGGTTCATGGAATCCAAAACGACTATTTCCGTGTTTTCTCAAGGAGCCAACGAATCATTGAACGAGGCATGGGAAAGATTTAAATCCATGCTTCGAAAGTGAAAAGGTCATGGTTTTGATGAATTGACGCAAATCCACATTTTCAAAAACGGCCTTCAACCAAATTGTAAGACTTTATTGGATGCCGTTGCGAGTGGTTCTTTGTTGTCTAAAAGCGCCGATGAAGCTACGGATGTCATTAACCGTATGGCTCTAAATGACCTCCAAAGTCAAAGTAGAGGTAACACTTTGAAGAAACCGGGAGTGCTTGAACTTTAGACAAACGATGCTATTCTTGCCCAAAATAAACTCATTTCACAACAAGTTGAACTCTTAACTCAACAAATCAAAGAGATGAAAGAGCCTTCAAAAGCTAAACAAATAGCTTGTTGTGAGCTTTGCAAGGGTGAACAGGATACCGGATTTTTTCCACCTCCCGGGTTCGAAGAGGTAAATTACATGGCGAATCAACGAGACTACCAACTGAGGCAACAACAACAACAACCGTATCAACAACATCCTCAAAACCAAAAACAACACTATCAACCAAATCAAGGGCACCAACCAAGGGTAACTATCACCATAACCAAGGTTATGGGGGTGGTAATTCTAGCCGTCAAAATCCTTATCAACCTCAACAACTGTCATTCGTAACTTCAAAGTTAGAAGAGACATTGACACAATTCATGCAAATTTCGATGGTTAATCAAAAGAGCAACGATGCGGAAATCAAAAATCTCAAAACTCAAGTCGGACAACTTGCTAAACAACTAGCAGAACAACAACCCGGACCTTCTTTTTCAGCGAACACGCAAACAAATCCAAAGGAGCATTGTAAAGCAATAACGACGAGAAGTGGAAGGGAGTTGGTTAGTGAGAGTAAAAAAAGAGAGAATGAGAAAAAAGATGAGGAGAAAAAAATAGATGATAGAATTGATGGTGAAGTTGGGGAGTGGAGTGAGGAAGAAGTTGAAAAGAATAAAAAAATGATTGAAGTTGAAAAGGAAGAAAAGAATGTTGAAGTGAAAAATAAAGAAAGTGTGGAAGTTGAAAAAAATGAGAGTGATGAAGTTGAGGTGGAGGAAGTAAAAAATAAAAGAGGTAGGAACTCTAGAGTTTCGAAAGGAAATGAGGTAGTGGGCGCTACTACTATCCAAAACCTTCCGTATCCGCATGCTCCATCTAGAAGGGAGAATGAACGACATTACGCCCGGTTCATGGATATTTTCAAACAACTTCAAGTGAATATTCCGTTTGCCGAAGCCTTGGAGAAAATGCCTAAGTATGCGAAATTTATGAAAAACATACTTACTAAAAAGCGGAGGTACACGGAACCGCAGACAATTGTTCTAGATGCTAGTTGTAGTGCAATAATTCAACGGAAACTTCCGAGAAAAGAGGTTGACCCGGGGCGAGTTACTTTGCCGGTTACAATTGGAGATGTTTATGTCGGAAAAGGTCTAATTGATTTGGGGTCAAGCATTAGTCTAATACCTTTGTCCATTGTGAAGAGGCTTGGCAACATTGAAATGAAGTCTATCCGGATGACTTTGCAATTGGCCGATAAGTCGACCACCCATCCGCATGGGTTAGCTCAAGATGTATTGGTCAAAGTTGATAAATTCTTCTTTCCGGTTGATTTTTTTGTTATTGATATGGAAGAGGATGATGATGCTCCGCTTATACTTGGCCGACCATTCATGAAAACTGCACGAATGATGATTGATGTTGATGACGGTTTGATGAAAGTGCTGGTCCAAAATGAAGAAGTCACTTTTGATCTATTCGAAGCCATGAAGCATTCAAAGGATAGTCATGATAGCTTCCGCATTGATGTGATCGAAGAGGCAACTTTTGAAGTTTCCAAACATGTTCATGATATATCTCCAATGGAGTTAGCCCTGGATGACTCTTTTGAATTGTTCACAATTGTAGAAGAGCAAGCTCTTGAAGAATATTTAAGGGAACTTGATAGTCTAGAAGAGTTACAACCATGGGAAGTCGAAGAGGAGGTCCATGAAGAAAAATCACCAATTGAATTGAAAATGCTACCTTCTAACTTGAAGTATGCATTCCTTGAAGAAACCGAAGAAAAGCCGGTTATCATAAGCAATCTTTTGTCTAAAAATGAAGAATCTCGTTTAATTGATGTGTTGAAAAAGAATAAATAAGCCATGGGGTGGACTCTTTCCGATCTCAAATGAATTAGTCCTTCCTATTGCATGCACAAGATTTTAATGGAAGAGGATTTTGATCGCGAATTTCTATGTCTAATACAACTAACTGCAAGTGCACAGTCTATCGCGTAGTAATAATAGATATCGATCCCACAGGGACTCGTAATCAAACTAGTGTTCTCGGGAGTTACTATGTTTAGCTAGGTAGAATATGTTTAAGGGAATAAGATTGTCACTAAAAGGGAACTAAGAATACTATTTAAATTATAATTGATTAAATCGATACGTAGTAATTGTGTTCTTCAGGGATTTGATAAGTTACTGGTGTATGAAATAATTTTCAAAGTTTATTTAAGCAAAAAATGGAGATTTGAAGACTCTCGCCTCACGATGGTTATTGACGCTAATCATAATCCTAAGGGCCAAACGTATACTTTCGTATTCCGTTCGGGGTTAAAATTATTTTTTGGAAATCTCTAAGTTCTAATTCATTTTAAAGTGCTTTCGCTGTTATTAAAACAAATGCCTAGTGTTTACTATCTGACCTTACCGCAGCTTTCGCTTGTTGGTTCGTATCTTAATTAATTTCCCACTTTCGTGGCAAAACTACTTTTAAATAAGTTCTCGCTTTCGCGACGAAGTTTATTCAGTGAATCAATTTTAAACACTCAGACCATAGGTTACTTTTGTGAAAAGAAAGTTTTCAACCAATTGTTATCAAATCCCATTCGAATTATTACTACATATCGATTACCTAAGTTTAGCTAGACATGGATTTGGGAAAGATAAAATATAAATAAGAATAATAAATAATAATTTGCATTATAATAAAACTGAAGTCGATCAAAATGAAAACCTGTAAATATGCCAATTGGCCTTTGGGCAGATCCTCCACAGATGTTGGCAGGATTCTGGTCTTTAGTGCCAATTTGATCGTACAGTACAATAGAAATTACAGAAGAGCGGAAATGGGAATAAGGAAAGGTAAAGAGAAACAAATGAGAATAAAACTGGAAAATAATGCTCTGGAAAGTAAATTCGGCAACACTTCGTGGTATGAATGCAGCTCCTTTTCTGAAGTCCCCTGCTTCCCTTTTTATAGAAGTGGAATCCCAACGGTTATCTCTGAAGATGATGGACCTTGAGGCAGATAATTTAGGGAGTAGTGGTCCACTCTGTGGGAATTGGAACTGTTTCTTTGACGTGTAATCTGAGTGGGGCGTTTTTGTCTGCATGACGGTCGTCACAAGGTGTGACGGTCGTCACCCGTGTGACGGTCGTCATGGATCTGTGACGGTCGTCACATCAGCAAAAACAGCTTGCTGCGCTTTTCATTGCGTTTTCACTCCTTTTTCGTCCATATTTCACCCGAGATTGCTTCTTTTCTTCATGTTGCCTTGTTTAGACGTGATCGTTGAATACCTACAAAACATCAGACAAATACACGGAAATAACCCGAAATCGGATCGAAAACGGTTAGACTTTAGTTGAAATATGGATGAAAATATCTATATGATTTCGTGTTATCAAACTCCCCTAAGCTTGAATCTTTGCTTGTCCTCAAGTAAAACATGGAAAAGTCGGCAAGCACGAGGCAGCTTCTTCGTTCGCAGAGTTTGGAAAACCTGGGATTCTTGGTAGGAACAAGACGAGTATCATGACGACATTGGACTACAAGTCTTTGGAAGTCTCCTTTTTATGCAAATTGGTCTCAGTCATGCTACTGTAGCTTGGTGTCAAGGTTCTCGCGGCAAGTTCACCCTGTTTGTTCTAGCGCAATCACATTAAGCCCGTTGTCCGCACACTTTCATGGCAAGTCGACCTGTTAGTGAATATGCTCTCATTTCTATTTTTGATCTTCTTCATTGATCATAATTTTATGTCATTGATTTTCAATGAGTTTTTCGTGCCGTTGGGCTAAATGCTCGGGTGAGGAGCACCTAACTTAGAAGGAAACGTATCTTATATTCTTGGGCTTTTTAGCTCTCTTTTCATGATTTTTCATCTTTTTGGAGATCATACACTCATTTGCATCGGTCGCTCGCTTAGAAGTGTTTTTAGGATGGTGCTGACTGCTAGTATAAACTACTTGGGGTTGAGTTTGCGCAGACACTTGAGACTTTGGTACACGTAGGTGGTGAAACCGACTCGCATAAACTAGAGATCTAAGGTGTCTGAATGATACTGGTTTTGTTAGAACTGTCGTTTCCTCGGAGTTTCAAAACTTGTTTTGAACTCAGGTGCATTCTCGTGATGATTTTGCTTTTGAGGAACAAATGAAAGATTTTGTTTACGTTGAATAATGTGGGGATTGTTTGCGTAACATGAAAAATATATAGACGAGCTTTATTTGCTAGAAAATGGAAAGTGTAAGAATAGAAATTACGAAAATTCAAAGTGCAGTGAAATGGAAATAAAGGAAATTCAGAGTACAGTGGAATGGAAATAAGGCTTCGCTCCCACACTATCTTGATCAGTGTTCTCACTGATTCTTGAAGCATGCGAGAGGGAGATACAACTGAAAATGGAAATACAAATAACTGAAATATAGTAAACAATGAAGGAAAAAATGAAAATCTAGTCACGACCTCTGTCACATCTGCGCTGGAGTCCTCTGGATCTGGCAAGGGCTACTCTGTCTTCATAGCTCATCGCTCCGGTGTGGTAGACGGTGTCTCGGAGTCCTTCGACCTGCAAGGTCAGATTCGCTAGGCTCTCAGTGATCGTAGCTTGGCCGGTGTGAAGTTGTTGCATTTGAGTCCGGTGCCAAGCTTCGAACTGGTCAGCTCGTTGATTCTGCTGCTGCAGCATCGTGAGTATCTGTGCCTGCTGGTCTAGGGAGCGACGGAGGTCCTCTTCCGTGTAGTCTGGCACGGGATGATGGCGTTGGCGGCGAGAAGATGTACCTACGGGAGGAGGAGGCTGCGATGCCTCTGGCTGCTCGGACCTGTCCAACTCAGCTTGGATTTCATCGTCGGAACCGTGAGTGTGGTCCTGAGTGGGAACAGCGGCAGCAGGAGGGGCAGTGAGGTCAAACAACCAGTTGGTACGGTCCTCTGGATGGATGCGGGTGCGGGACGGAAGGATGATGCTTCGGACGGTCTTGCCACGCACAACCGGATGGTATTTGCCGTCAGCTCGGGAGCGGATGAGATGAGAGGCTCTGCAGTGGTCAGTGTCAAGGAACACCGAGGGGATGGAATGGAGGTGCTGGAGGCGGTCGCCCAGGTTCAGCCCAAGTGCAATAGCCGTGACAATCCCGCCAAAGTAGAATGGCTTCGAGCCACGGTTGCAGTTGGCCTGAATATGGGCCAGCAGAAACGGGGCAGCGTTGACAGGTTCATTGTTTAAGACGCAATGATGAAAGAAGAGCTCTTTGGAGTTCACTTTGTGGTTGCTGTCTCTGGCGAAGATAGTGTTACTCAACGCTCTGTGAAAGTACCTGATGGTTGGGTTATGGATATGAGTGGCGTGCAGGGAGTCCCAACCATCGGCATTGAGGCCGGTCAACTGATACCACAGCACGAAGGCTTCGTGCTGGAACTGATCGGTGATGCGGCGATGAGCGTTGCCTCCGCGAGGTAGCTGTAGGATGCTGACAATCTGATTTTGATTCACCTGATAGTTGACGCCAAACATCCGGAAGCATGCGGCACCTGTGTGCTGGTTAAGTTCGCCGCTGCTTGTGACGTAAGTGAACGAACTCAAGAACTCAAGAGTGAGTTGTTCGTATGTTGGCTGTGGGTTGGTGCAGAGGTTCCAGATACCTGCTCTTTGAAGCATCCAGGTTACACCTTCAAGGAGTCCGAGCTCCGTAAGCGATGGAAGGTGCGGATAATGAGTCGGCTGGAGCGACCTCTGATGAAATGCAATGTAGTTTGCGCGTTGTCTTTCGCCCAAGTCTCCTTCACTGAAGGTAATGTTGCTGACATTTGGGGTTTCTGCATTCCTTGCCATTGTTGGAAGATGGAGAGGTTTCTGAGGTTTGGGGTTTTTCTGCAGAGAGGGAAAAATGACAGAACGGTGGTTTGGAGGTTGTATTTGGAGTTGAAGTTTATAGTTCAAGGTAGGGAGGACGAAAATTCATAGTGGGGTAGGAGTTGGGATGATTGAAAGTGATAATGGGGGGAGTGGAAGAGAACACGAACCCTGTTTTATCAGATATCAGTTTCTGACTGCGTGACGGTCGTCACATATGTGTGACGGTCGTCACCCGCGTGACGCTCGTCATGTGGCTGTGACGGTCGTCACAGCAGCAAAATCTGCAGAACGCAGAATTTTGCTCTGAGGGCGTATTCGTGGTGACTTTACGTCTTAGTATTGATACGGTGATGTAATATAACAGCCGACAAACAACAAATAATGCGAAAATAGAATAAAAAACTAGAATTGAAATAACATAGAATTGAAACAATTGTATGTAGTACATAAAGAAAACTAATAATGCGAAAAATCCAAATGATTAAATGAAACTAAACTAGACTAAACTAAACTGAAACTACTGCTAAGAACTAATAACTAATCTTTTCGTGCCTTCAACTCATCGAATTTCTGTGAATAGTAGTCGTGTTGGTCGCAGACTAGATCCATGAAGCCTACCAGTTCGCTGTGCATGCCTGCGATATCAGCTTTTACATTAGTCAGAGCTTTATCAACGTCGTCCAATCTGAGTAACACGGCATCCATTTTGTCGGTGGTCTCCTCAGGGATAGGCTCAGGATAAGTATTGTAGTGTGGAGGAGTCGTAGGGTCTACTTCAGTTTCAGATGCAGCGTCCTCATAGTACATATAGTCGTGTGCCTCAGAGATGTGGTCACTGTCATACATATAGTTCTGTTGTGTTGACTGTGGTGAAGGAGGTCCCATAGGCTCATCCAATTCGTAGAGCCAGTTATCCTTGTTGTGGATGCTTGTCATCAGATGATCAGGAAGTGTGAATAGCTGTACTGGTTTTTCGTTAATAAGGTACTCATACAGTCCAGGTCCCATAGTTCCTAAAATGCGCCTGTTAAAGCAGAATTGTATGTTCATGGGTCGGATGGTGCCAAAACGAGTGCTGGCATTTAAGTGGAATCTAAGGCCAAGCTCGTGGGCAATCATTGTTACTAGGCCTCCTATGAGGATAGGTGTCTGAGGTTCCAGCGTGAGGCGTTTGAAAGATCTCATCATGAAAGGCACTGCATTTACTGTCCGTCCCTGAGAAGCACAGAACATGATGAATAACTCCTCCTTAGATACTGCAGTAATATTTTCTTCTTTTCCAAACAAGGTGTGGGCTAGTATCTTATGGAAGTATCTGAAGGCTGGGTTATGAATGTCATCATTGTACATTCTGTCTGGTTCAGGGTGATAGTCGCCTGTGATTTTACCCCAGAATTGATCGAGTTGCAAATCAATATCGTCATCTTCTGTACTGATGAACACATGCGGTCCGCTAGGGAATCCTAGGAGGTTAGCTAGTGACATCCGGCTATGGGTTTGGTCCATTCCAAACAATCGAAAGGTAATCAACTCTGTGTTGGATCCAAAGCCATAGTTGGGTGTGTATATGAAAGAACTAAGGAATTCATAGGTAAGATCCTTGTAGGTAGCGAAACGTGTTTTTAGAGCAGTGTTCTCCCAACCAAGTTGATTGAACAGGTATTGAATGCTATCTGTGATCCCTAGTTTATCCATAGTAGCCTTATCATAATACAGCGTTAAGGCGAATTCTCTTTCGGTCAGTGCTGCAAATCTTGCCTTTTGAGCGAGTCCTCGGAAGTGAACCTTTGTGAAGTCGTATTCGGCCATACTCGCAGGTAATTCGGAGAAAACAAAAGGAATGTTTTGAAGACTTTAAAAATCCTGAAAAGTTTGAAACAAGAAATTGAAGTCAGGATTTTTAGAAACGAAAAACGGTAGAAACAAAAGTCAAAAGAGAGAAAATAAAATAAGAATAAAAGTACGAAAATGAACAAAAGTAGAAAGTAGTAGTAATTTTAGAATTTTTGTTGGATTTTTCAAAGTAGAATTTTAAGGAAAAATGAAATGCAATAACGAGGGAAAGTTGGTTTGCCTCCCAGTAAGCGTTGTTTTTAACGTCTAAAGCCTGACGATAGCTTGGTGAGAAGCTATTCAGGTGTCTGAGCTGAAAGCTCAAGCAATGTTATATTGCTTACTTGAGGACTGTTGTCGTTCTTATTGTAATGTTTTAGATGTTGCCCGTTTACGATAAATGGTGCATTTGTCTTATCGGTAATTTCAACAGCTCCACTCTGAAGTACTTTAGTCACTTCATAGGGTCCAGACCACCTGGATTTTAGTTTACCTGGGAAGAGCTTTAATCGTGAATTAAAGAGCAATACGATGTCTCCCACACTGAATTGTTTCCTGATTGTGCTTTTATCATGCCACCTTTTAGTTCGTTCTTTGTAGATACGGACATTTTCGTAAGCGTCTAATCGAAGTTCTTCCAACTCATGTAAGTTCAAGATTCGCTTTTCTCCTGCCTCGGTGTAGTTGAAGTTGAGTGTCTTAATGGCCCAAAAGGCTTTATGCTCTAACTCTACAGGGAGATGGCAGGATTTACCGTAAACTAATTTATAGGGGGTAGTACCTATTGGTGTCTTAAATGCGGTCCTATAAGCCCATAAAGCCTCCTGTAGCTTTGATGACCAATCTTTTCTTGAGGTAGCGACGGTCTTTTCCAAGATCTGTTTTATTTCTCTGTTCGAGACTTCTACTTGTCCGCTAGTTTGCGGATGATAAGGCGTAGCTACTCGGTGCCGGACTCCATATCTAGAGAGAAGTTTATCGAATATTCGTGATATGAAGTGAGATCCTCCGTCACTAATGACGAGTCTCGGTACACCGAATCTAGGAAAGATTGTGTTTTTGAAGAGTTTGATTACTACTCGTGCGTCGTTTGTTGGAGCAGCTATGGCTTCTATCCATTTAGACACGTAATCGACAGCGACGAGTATGTAGTTATTACCAAAAGAGGGTGGGAATGGTCCCATGAAATCTATTCCCCAGACGTCGAAGATTTCTACCTCTAAGATTCCTTTATGAGGCATTTCATCGCGTCGTGAGATGTTGCCAGTTCGTTGGCATCTATCACACTTTTGCACAGCGATGTGAACGTCTTTCCAGAGATTAGGCCAGAATAAGCCGGCTTGGAGAATCTTAGCGCACGTCTTGGATGTACTAGCATGACCACCGTATGGTGCTGAGTGGCATTGGGAAATAATATTTTCTATTTCTTCCTCTGGGACACAGCGACGATATATGTTGTCGGCCCCTCTCTTGAAGAGTAGAGGTTCGTCCCAATAATAGTGTTTCAGATTGTGGAAGAATTTCTTCTTTTGCTGATAAGTAAGATCCGGTGGAAGCACGCCCGCAGCGAGGTAATTAACGATGTCAGCATACCAAGGTAACGTGACTTGGGCATAGACGGCTTCTACGGCTTTTTCGAATTCTGGATCTTCTGAGATTAAATTGGGTGTGTCACTTTCTAATTTGGCTATCAGACGTTCGTACGGGAAATCGTCATTTATCGGTACTGGTTCTTGTTTGATGCCTTCTATTCGGGATAAGTGATCTGCAACAACGTTCTCGGTTCCTTTCTTATCTTTGATTTCTAAGTCAAACTCTTGTAATAACAGGATCCATCTCAATAGTCTTGGTTTGGCATCCTTTTTGCTTATTAGGTACCTTATGGCAGCGTGGTGTGTGTATATGATAATTTTTGCTCCCACTAAGTAAGAACGAAATTTGTCAAGCGCAAATATAACTGCTAGAAGTTCCTTTTCTGTGGTAGCGTAGTTCATTTGGGCAGGATCTAAGGTTCTACTGGCATAGTAGATAGCATGGAGTTTCTTGTCCTTCCTTTGTCCTAGAACTGCGCCTACAGTGTAATCACTCGCGTCGCACATGATTTCGAACGGTAGTCTCCAATCGGGTGGTTGCATGATTGGTGCGGTGATAAGGGCTGATTTCAATGTTTCGAATGCTTTTAAACAGTCGTCGTCGAAGACGAACTCAGCATCTTTCATCAACAGGCCGGTCAGAGGTTTTGTGATTTTCGAAAAATCTTTTATAAATCTTCTGTAGAAACCGGCATGTCCTAGAAAACTCCGTATTTCTCGTACGGATTTTGGAGGTTGGAGATCTTTTATAATCTCTATTTTAGCTTTGTCTACCTCAATCCCTCTATTTGATATGACATGTCCTAGAACTATTCCTTGTCGGACCATAAAATGGCATTTCTCCCAATTTAAGACGAGGTTTACTTTTACGCAACGTTCCAGTACCATTTCTAAGTTTTGTAGGCATCCTTCAAAACTTTGTCCACATACTGAGAAATCGTCCATAAACACTTCCATAATGTCGTCTATGAAATCTGCAAAGATTTCCATCATGCATCTTTGGAAGGTTGCTGGAGCGTTACAGAGTCCGAACGGCATTCGGCGGTAAGCAAAAGTACCATAAGGACAGGTGAATGTAGTCTTTTCTTGGTCATCAGGATGGATGGGAATTTGGAAGAATCATGAGTAACCATCTAGATAGCAGAAATATGAATGTTTGGCTAGTCTTTCCAACATTTGGTCTATGAAGGGTAGCGGGAAGTGATCTTTGCGCGTAGCCTTGTTAAGCTTTCTATAGTCAATGCACATCCTGCTTCCAGTCACGACTCTTTTTGTTATTGATTCGCCTTTTTCGTTTTTAACTACTGTGACTCCTCCTTTCTTTGGTACGACGTGAACTGGGCTAACCCATTCACTATCGGAGATCGGATAGATGATTCCTGCATCTAGCAATTTCTTTACTTCATCTCTGACTACCGTGCTCAGGATGGGGTTCAGTCTTCTCTGATGCTCTCGAGAGGTTTTAGAGTCTTCCTCTATTGTAATTCGATGCATCCAGATTGAAGGGCTTATACCTTTTAGATCGCTTATGTTATAGCCTAAGGCGGTGGGGTACTTCTTTAGGACTTCTAATAACTTTTCGGTTTCTGGTTGTCCTAAGTCGGCGTTGACTATCACTGGTCTTTTTAGTTCATCGTCTAGAAATTCATATCTGAGGTTTTTGGGTAGTGTTTTGAGTTCTAAAGATGGGTTCTTTGGACCTGGCATATGGTTTGGGGTCAGTGCTAAGCTTTCGTTTAGGCTGTCGTCTTTGTACGGTTTACGCCAATTATCGTCTTCAGAAATATCTGGTATTTGAATCTTTATTATTTCTGAATACGTGGTCTCTTCATTTTCAAGTTCTCTTATGCATTCGTCGATTTCGTCTACCAAATAGCAGGTGTCGTCTATTGCTGGTGCTTGTAAAAACTTGGTGAGAATAAACTCTATCTTTTCTTCTCCTACTTCGAATGTTAGCCTTCCTTTCTTCACGTCTATAATCGCTCCGGTTGTAGCTAGGAATGGTCTTCCTAGGATAATTGGGGTTACAGTATCTTCCTTGATGTCCATGATTATGAAGTCGGTTGGTATGTAGAATTGTCCTATGCTTACTGGAACATTTTCTAGTATTCCGACTGGGTATTTCACTGATCTGTCAGCTAATTGTACGGACATTTTGGTTGGTCTGAGGTCTCCCATATTCAGCTTTTTGCATATAGATAAGGGCATAACACTGATACTGGCTCCTAAATCGCATAGAGCTTTGTCTATTACGAACTTTCCTATGACGTAGGGTATGGAGAAACTACCTGGGTCTTTTAATTTAGGAGGCATGCGGTTTTGAATAATGGCGATACACTCTGCAGTAAGTGTAACTGTTTCATTATCTTCGATCTTTCTCTTATTCGACAGGATTTCTTTGAGAAATTTAGCGTATGACGGCATTTGAGTTATCGCTTCTGTAAAAGGAATAGTAATATTCAGCTGTTTAAGGAGCTCTACAAATTTCTTAAACTGTCCTGAAGTTTTGGAGTTTATTAGTCTTTGCGGATAAGGGATAGGTGGTTTATATGGCGCTAGAGGTGCTTGAGTTTTTTCACTTGCGGTATCCTCCTTCTCGTTGTCCTCCTTCTTCTCTAACTCGGATTCCTTTTCTGCTTGTTCAGTTGGTTTTTGTTGCATGGCTGAGTTTTCGGTCCTCGGATCGATCGGTTCGTCCAATTCTTTTCCACTTCTTAGTATTACAGCATTTGCTTGGCCTTTTGGATTCTGTTCGGGTTGTCTAGGAAATGTGCCAGCAGGTGCGGCAGCAGAGGCTTGTTGTTGAGCCACTTGTGATATCTGTGTTTCTAACATTTTGTTGTGGGTGGCTAAAGCGTTTACTTTTCCTGTCAACTGTTTAATTTGCTCGCTAGTGTGTATGTTTTGATTCAGGAATTCTTTGTTTGTTTGAGCTTGAGTTGCTATGAACTTTTCCATCATCAATTCGAGGTTCGATTTCCTAGGTGCATTTTGAGCAGCTGGTTTCTGATATCCTGGCGGAGCAGTAGACATTTGCAATGCATTTTCGCTTTTGTAAGAAAAGTTTGGATGATTTCGCCAACCTGGGTTGTAGGTGTTTGCGTAGGGATTTCCTTGAGCATAATTTACCTGGTCTGGTGGGATTCCGGCTAGCAATGGGCATTCGGGTGCATTATGAGTGGTGCTTCCGCATAACTCGCAATTTGGAGTTACTGCAGCGACAGTTGCAGTGGGGTTAACGATCAGACTATCGATTTTTTGTGCTAGAGCATCTACTTTAGCATTGAACTTTTCAAGGCTGCTGATTTCGTACATCCCACCTTTCGCTGTGGTTTTCTCAGTTAGAGTGCGTTCACCTCCCCATTGGCAATGGTTTTGTGACATGTTTTCTATTAATTGATAGGCTTCATCATATGGCTTATCCATAAGTGCACCGCCCGCGGCAGCGTCTATTGTCAATCTAGTATTGTATAGAAGCCCATTATAGAAAGTATGGATTGTCACCCAGTCTTCTAGACCGTGGTGAGGACATGTTCTCATCATATCCTTGAATCGTTCCCATGCTTCGTAAAGAGATTCAGTATCTTTCTGTCGAAATCCGTTGATTTGAGCTCTAAGCATAGCAGTTTTGCTTGGCGGAAAATATCTCGCTAAGAAGACGTTCTTCAATTGCTCCAACGTCGTAACGGAGTTGGATGGTAACGATTGTAACCATGTCCATGCTCTGTCTCTAAGAGAGAGTGGGAAAAGACGAAGTCTTATCGCGTCTAGAGTTACTCCATTTGCTTTCACTGTGTCTGCGTATTGTACAAACTTTGTTAGATGTTCGTTCGGATCCTCAGTTGCGTTTCCTGAGAATTGGTTTTGTTGTACAGCTGACAGCAATGATGGTTTCAGCTCAAAATCGTTTCGGGTAATAGCTGGGGCAGCAATGCTACTTCTAGGCTCCATCTGAGATGGTGTAGCGTATGCCTTCAGCAGTTTGTTCGGAGGTCCTTCAGCCATCTCTGGTTCTTCTTCTTCTGATTTGGGAATGGGAGTGAGAGGTTCGGGAGTGTTATGTTTGAGTTGTTTGAGTTGGTACTCAATGATTCTACTTCTTAAATGTAAGAAGCGTTCTAGTTCTGCGACTGAAGGTTTTACGATATCGCTTTGCAGGCGATTTCTTGGCATACAATCGAC
This sequence comes from Lathyrus sativus, assembly GCA_963859935.3. NCBI lineage: Eukaryota > Viridiplantae > Streptophyta > Magnoliopsida > Fabales > Fabaceae > Lathyrus > Lathyrus sativus. The sequence goes on from OZ012737.1 coordinate 390,332,787, forward strand.
AGAACTAGTAAAGGAAAAATGAAAATTGTTAACCTAGTCTATACGGTGTAACAGAAGGTTACACTATTGACTAAACGGGTCCCCGGCAATGGCGCCAAAAACTTGATCGCGACTTTCTATGTCTAATACAACTAACTGCAAGTGCACAGTCTATCGCGTAGTAATAATAGATATCGATCCCACAGGGACTCGTAATCAAACTAGTGTTCTCGGGAGTTACTATGTTTAGCTAGGTAGAATATGTTTAATGGAATAAGATTGTCACTAAAAGGGAACTAAGAATACTATTTAAATTATAATTGATTAAATCGATACGTAGTAATTGTGTTCTTCAGGGATTTGATAAGTTACTGGTGTATGAAATAATTTTCAAAGTTTATTTAAGCAGAAAATGGAGATTTGAAGACTCTCGCCTCACGATGGTTATTGACGCTAATCATAATCCTAAGGGCCAAACGTATACTTTCGTATTCCGTTCGGGGTTAAAATTATTTTTTGGAAATCTCTAAGTTCTAATTCATTTTAAAGTGCTTTCGCTGTTATTAAAACAAATGCCTAGTGTTTACTATCTGACCTTACCGCAGCTTTCGCTTGTTGGTTCGTATCTTAATTAATTTCCCACTTTCGTGGCAAAACTACTTTTAAATAAGTTCTCGCTTTCGCGACGAAGTTTATTCAGTGAATCAATTTTAAACACTCAGACCATAGGTTACATTTGTGAAAAGAAAGTTTTCAACCAATTGTTATCAAATCCCATTCGAATTATTACTACATATCGATTACCTAAGTTTAGCTAGACATGGATTTGGGAAAAATAAAATATAAATAAGAATAATAAATAATAATTTGCATTATAATAAAACTGAAGTCGATCAAAATGAAAACCTGTAAATATGCCAATTGGCCTTTGGGCAGATCCTCCACAGATGTTGGCAGGATTCTGGTCTTTAGTGCCAATTTGATCGTACAGTACAATAGAAATTACAGAAGAGCGGAAATGGGAATAAGGAAAGGTAAAGAGAAACAAATGAATGCAACTCATTTTCTGAAGTCCCATGCTTCCCTTTTTATAGAAGTGGAATCCGAACGGTTATCTATGAAGATGATGGACCTTGAGGCAGATAATTTAGGGAGTAGTGGTCCACTCTGTGGGAATTGGAACTGTTTCTTTGACGTGTAATCTGAGTGGGGTGTTTTTGCCTGCATGACGGTCGTCACAAGGTGTGACGGTCGTCACCCGTGTGACGGTCGTCATGGATCTGTGACGGTCGTCACATCAGCAAAAACAGCTTGCTGCGCTTTTCATTGCGTTTTCACTCCTTTTTCATCCATATTTCATCCGAGATTGCTTCTTTTCTTCATGTTGCCTTGTTTAGACGTGATCGTTGAATACTTGCAAAACATCAGACAAATACACGGAAATAACCCGAAATCGGATCGAAAACGGTTAGACTTTAGTTGAATTATGCATGAAAATATCTATATGATTTTGTGTTATCAGATTTTAAGCCGGTAGCTCAACCTCAACGCCACTTAAATCCTACTATGAAGGAAGTCGTTCGAAAAGAAGTTGTTAAGCTTTTGGATGCGGGAATGATTTACCCAATTTCGGAAAAAAGGTGGCATGACCATAATTTGATACACAAAAAATGAGTTGATACCGACAAAGGTGGCAACAGGGTGGAGAATGTGCATTAATTATAAGCGGTTGAATATCGCAACTCGAAAAGATCATTTCCCACTCCCGTTCATGGACCAAATGTTAGAGAGACTTTCAGGGCAACAATACTATTGTTTTCTAGATCGCTATCCCAGGTACAACCAAATTGCGGTTGACCCGGCCGATCACGAAAAGACGGCTTTTACATGTCCATTTGGAATTTTCGCATACAGAAAAATGAATTTTGGGTTATGCAATGCACCGACGACTTTCCAATGATGTGTGCAAGCTATATTTGTCGACCTGATCAAGAAAACGATGGAAGTGTTCATGGACGACTTCTCCGTGTTTGGAAGTTATTTTGGTTTATGCTTGGATAATCTTGAAACGGTGCCGGAAAGGTGTGTGAAAACAAATCTCGTTCTTAATTGGGAGAAATGCCACTTCATGGTGACCGAGGGGATAGTGCTCGGACATAAAGTCTCTTCAAAAGGGCTTGAAGTTGATCGAGCAAAAGTTGACGTGATTGCGAAGATGCCTCCTCCGGTAAATGTGAAGGGTATCCGAAGCTTTCTTGGGCATGCCGGTTTCTATCGGTGATTTATCAAAGACTTCTCAAACGTAGCTAGGCCTTTGAGTAATTTTCTCGCTAAGGACCAGGTATTTCTCTTAACCGAATATTATTTACATGCTTTTAAAATTTTGAAGGAAAAACTAGTTACCGCTCCAATTATAGTCGCTCCGAATTGGAATTGAAATTTTGAGCTCATGTGCGATGCTAGCGACTATGCAATTGGAGCGGTATTAGGCCAAAGAAAAGACAAAAGTTTTCATGCAATACACTACGCAAGTAACGTTCTAAATGAGGTGAAAATTAATTATGCCACCACTGAAAAATAATTACTTGCGATAGTGTATGCGCTTGAAAAGTTTAGATCTTATCTTATTGGTTCTAAGGTGATTGTGTATACAGACCACTCGGCGATTAAATATCTTCTCACCAAACCGGATTCGAAGCAAGGCTCATCCGTTGGATCCTCTTGTTGCAAAAGTTTGATGTTGAAATTAAGGACAAGAAAGGGTCGGAAATTTTGGTGGCGGATCATTTATCCCGCTTAATTAATGTGGAGGTTACATCATCTGAAAAGGAAATCAGAGAAGAATTTCCCGATGAAAAACTTTTTAAAGTTCAAGTTAGGCCGTGGTTTGCGGACTTTGCGAACCATAAGGCTTGTGGTTTGGTTCCGCCCGACCTAACTCCGAACCAAAAAAGGAAATTCCTCTCGGATTGTAAATATTATGTGTGGGATGACCCATACTTGTTTAAGTTGGGTGGTGATAACATTTTGAGAAGTTGTGTTACCGGCGATGAATCGCGAAGTATTATTTGGCACTGTCATAACTAGTCTTACGTTGGACATTTTAATGGGGCAAGCACGACCACTAAAGTCCTCCAGTCAGGATTTTATTGGCCTACTATTTTCAAAGACGCAAATGCCCATGCGCAAAGTTGTGATAGTTGCCAAAGAAGTGGCGGGTTAGGTAAGAGAGATGAGATGCCTCTCCAAAACATTCAAGAGGTTGAAATATTTGACTGTTGGGGTATCGATTTTGTCGGACCTTTCCCACCCTCTTATGGAAATGAATATTTGCTTGTTGCAGTTTATTATGTTTCAAAGTGGGTTGAGGCGATTGCCTCACCTCGGGCGGATTCCAAAACGGTAATAAATTTTTTAAAGAAAAACATATTTTCCCGTTTCGGAACCCCCCATGTGTTGATAAGTGATGGAGGGTCACACTTTTGTAATGCACCGTTGGAAAGCGTTTAAAAACATTACGGTGTAACACATAGGGTGGAAACTCCGTATCACCCACAAGAAAATGGGCAAGCCGAAGTCTCTAATCGCAAGATTAAGAGAATCCTTGAAAAAACCGTGTTTAATTCTAGAAAAGAATGGTCGCAAAAATTGGACGAAGCTTTATGGGCATACTGCACCGCTTACAAAGCTCCAATTGGGCTAACTCCATTTCAATTGGTATTTGGTAAAACTTTCCATTTGTCGGTCGAATTGGAGCACAAGGCTTTGTGGGCCTTAAAATTTTTGAACTTTGATAAAGATGTGGTCGGTGAGAAAACAAAGGTGCAACTGCTTGAGTTGGAGGAAATGCGCGATGCCACATATCACTCAAGTTGGTTGTACAAAGAAAAAGTCAAAGAATATCATGACAAGAAGCTCAGGAAAAAGGAATTTGTGTCGGGGAAGTTGGTACTTTTGTTTAATTCCAGGTTGAGGTTGTTCCCTGGAAAATTAAAGTCCAAATGGTCCGGACCATTTCGTGTGAAAGAGGTAAAAACTTACGGGGTTGTTGTCATTGAAGACATGGAAAAGAAGGACAGTTGGATGGTGAATGGCCAATGTTTAAAGATCTATCTTGGCGGTCTAGTTGATCGAGAAAGCTGTGCCTTCCTTCTGGATGTTCCGGTGTGAACATCTTGGACCGTCGAGCTTATCCGATGTTAAACAAGCGCTTGTTGAGAGGCACCTCAACATTGTAAGTATTTGCTGTTTTTTGTTATGTGTTGTGGGGTCAAAATGGTGGAAACATGCTAAAACTGGATTGTGCCTGCTGTGCTGAAAATTTTGAAATTCTGTCATGCTCGCTAGCACACTCGCTAGGCGAGCATGTAGTGAGCGTTCGCTAAGCGAGCGTTTACGAATCTGGCAGTTTAAGTTATTTAGTGGGCCACTCTTGTAGGCCTAAAATCTGTTTTTACTTTTGCAACCTTAGTCACTCACGTTCTCTCACTCACTCTCACACTTCCAACATAACACTCTAACTTTGCACAAGTTCTTGTCTCTCCCTTCTCTTGCAAACCCTAACTGTCGTGTCTCAATCTCTCTACCCTACTGCAATCAGGTTTGGTCTATCCCTTTCTCTCTTTGTTTTTTTTTGTTTTAATTGTGGAAGAATGAGGATTTTAGGTTAAATTTTGCAAGTTTGGGATTTGAGAAGTTTTAGGTTTGCATGTGTATTTAAAACAATGCTTTTCATGATTAAATCAATTGGTGTTTGGAATTGTGCTGAATGAACTTTGGATTATTGATTTCTGGGTGCAAAACAGTGGCAGACTTTGAATTTTTGCAGTGCTCGCTAGCTTGTTCGCTAAGCGAGTCTGTAGCGAGTGTTCACTACTTTTTTTTATTATGCTAACTGATCATATGTTGCTGCTGTTTGTTGGCGTTTTCTGTGGTTGTGTGCAGATGGCCTCAGGTAATCATGCAAAAAAGCAAAAGGTTGTCAACACCTCCCGTCAGGTTCCGATTCAGTTTGATACCGAAAAGTTCCTTGGGGAAGAACAAGCCGCACGCTTTGTGGCATTACAGAAAAGGAAGATACTCCCTGAAAAGAGGTTCATAATTGACCTACAAGGCGAATACAAAACTTTTATGGGGCTGATTAACAGTAAGAGGTGGGCAGTCTGATTTCTCCATTCGAGAGCTACATATAGATATAGTACGCGAGTTCTACGCGAACGCGCTACCTAACGACGACGAGCCTTTCACATGGACGACAAGAATGTTAGGCTATCAGGTCGCTTTCGATAAGGCTGCCATCAACCGAGTGCTTGGCAAACCACTCCATTTGGGAGCAAATGAATTGGATGCATACACTCGAAACCTGAGGACCCGTCCCAACATTGATGATATTTCAGCGGCCCTCTTGTTAGAGGGTAAGAATGTAGAAAGAAACCCATCTGGGGAGGCTGTGAGGTTTCATAGGGAGGACATGATTCCTTTGGCTCAGCTGATCCTGATGTTGGTTCTGACAAACATCAAGCCAAAGTAACATACATCAACTGCGCCGATCCAAGTGACACACTTAGTTCACAATATTCTTACAAATGTTAAGATTGATGTGGCTCGGATTATTGCTAATGAGATGAAGTCAGTTGTTGAGAGCAGGCTAAAGTTGGGGTCGCGATTTAATTGCCCCCTTGCTTTTCCGTGCATTATTATGGCTTTATGCTCACAATCAAGAATGAAGCTTCCATCTCGAAGTTTAGTGAAGATCTCGGCCGCCATTGATGAAAAATATGTGAACAAGTATTGCAGGCCAAAGAACTACAGAATAAGTGATACATCTGCGAGTGATGCCGGAAGTACTATGGTCCCGGTGGTTTTTCTCAGGGTTCGACCCTTTTCAGCAGGCAGTGTGTAACTATAACTAGGATTGGATGGCGGCAATGGTGCATGCCATGGTGGATATTCACGACTCTATGCAGGTACTGCAGCTTCAGATTTGTGACCCCTCCGTAGAGCGTCCTATGATGACGCGTGAGCAGTTTATGCAGCACGCGAACTAGCCCGTGGACATGCCTGTTTTTGGAGAGGGGCGGGTGCTAGTGGTCCTGTTGGTGGCATTGTTGATGCTGGTGATGTTGGTTGTAACACCCCTTTTTATACCCCCAAATAAACAAATAAATCACTTAATAAAATTTCACCAGAGTAAATTTGAAACATAATATAAAAGAAGTATGCCACATACTGCACAATATAACATACAACACCTGCTCTATAAAAGACATGTAACAGTGGGGCAGCTTCAACAGAGAAACTAAGTCCTTACACCCACATCACAATATTTAGAATAAAAGCGGAAAATCTAAACATTGAATCACTTAAAACATGTAATCATATAAATACATATCATTCAATTTGTTTCATCGCATCATTCGTGTTTACATAAACATTTACCATTAGATACATATAAAAAATGTATCCCAAAAGAATACTATACAATCCTAACTACCGGGTGCTACATATCAGAGCTAACCGACAAAAGAATGAAGCTATACTTCACAAAAGACCTCCAGCAAAACCTAATCTGCAATGCCTCATAGAGCATTATAAAACAGCAGAAGGGTGAGAAATATTATCATAATAATCAATGCATATAATCATACATGCATACACAAGTATAGATTACATATATTCCACATTTTCTCACCACAATTCATTACAATCATCAGATATAACACAATATGTACAAGAAAATATGGATAATCATCAAGCATGTTTTCATTATACACACATCCATAATCCTCAACTCAACAATTCATACACAAGCATACTTCATATAATAACGATATCTATGCCATACGACTCAATGCAACTCAATGTCATGTGGTACCAACACTTGTTGTCATTTTTCGGTTTTTACATTTAAACCAGATCCACCCTTCTAGACCGATAACAACAAAAGCATGTTCCCTAAGCTTTCAAACCCACGAAACTAGCAAACATTGCCTATTAACTAAATGATGCATATGCAATCAACCACCAAATGCACTTAAGACCGTTCTCGCATCTTAATCCCATGCATTTAAATAATTCATCACTCAAGAATTATAATAATGATTGCATACACAACATATCTCAAATAATCAAAATATTCATAATTCAATACCATCACCATAATTATCAAGCAATGTGTAACAGCCCGATTTTTCATTAATTAATTATTTGCATTAATTAATGGGTTAATGAGAATTATTTAATTGATGGGTAATTAATTAAATAAATTAATAGATGTTGGAGAGAATTAGAAGAGAAAGACATATTAAAAAGGAGAGTGGAAAGAAAAGGGAAAGATAGAAACATAAAGGAAAGAATAGAGAAAGAAGGAGAAAGAGGAGAAAAGAGAAGAAGAAGAGGGAAGAACTTGGAATCATCAAGAACAACTCTCAAGCTTTGGATTAATCAAGGTAAGGGTGTGAAATATCATTATCTTAACAATGTATATGAATATGTATGCTTGTGTTAGAGTATTGGATGTTTTTCTACAACTTCAATTTTAGGGCATAAATGGATTAATCGGTAGAATCTGAGTGTTCACGGTGGAAGATGAGAATAAGTGGTATTATTTAGTCGGGGGATGTTAGAATAAGGTTACGGAACTTGTTCGGTGAGAATCGGTTGGTTTGGAGAGTTTGGTGGGAGTTGGACAGTGTGAAATACTGAGTTCGCAGACATTCGCTAGCGTCTTCGCTGAGCGAGCTGGTAGCGAACGTTCGCTAAGCGAACTTGTAGCGAACGGTCCCAGACTTGGACATAATGCATTTTGTGGTGTTTGCTGGTAGCGAAGGGGGTAGCGAAGGTTCGCTAGGCCTTCGCTGAGCGAGCAAGGTAGCGAACGAAGTCAGTAGCTTCTGTTTGCCTTCGCGAGCTTGTTCGCTGGGCGAACAAGTAGCGAATACTCGCTAGGAGCTCGCTAAGCGAGCAGGGTAGCGAATGTAATAGATTTTGTTTTCTTTAATGTTTCCATCCTAGGTCGGATTTCCAACTCAATTATGATTATTTTCCTTTGCTCGAGGCATCGATTATGCCGAGATGTATTATACTGTGGGTAGCCTTATGGCGTGAATCCTAGATTGTTGAATTAATTGAATTATGGTCTTTTGACAAATGTTATACATTGTTTAATGTGATAATGTATTGAGAATGCATGAGAACATATTGTGTATATGTGTGCATTGCTTGAAAATATATTGATGATATATGTGAATATGTTGCGTGTGCAATCATTGTTATAATTCTTGAAGAGATGAATTATTTGAATGCATGAGATTAAGATGTCGGTCTTAAGTGCATTTGATTATTGATTCCATATGCCTCATTTAGTCAAGAGGCAATGCTTGCTAGTTTCGTGGAGACTAGTGAATTGTCCCAAGCCTAGAAGAGTGGGTTTGAAAGCTTAGAGGACGGGCTTTTGGTGGTTATCGGCCTAGAAGATTGGACCCAGTTTAATGTAAACCGAAAAAAGATAACAAGTGTTGGTACCAGATGGCATGAGTTTGCATTGAGTTGTATTGAGTCACATCGCATGAATGTCATTGTTGTATGAAACATGCTTGTGTGTGGAAATCGTGGACTATTTATAATTGCGTGTGTGCATGTTGTGATTGTATAATAAACTACAATGAATTATGGTGAGAAAGTGTGGAGTATGTACATTACATATTATGTATGCATATATAATTATATGCATTGATTATTATGATAATATTTCTCACCCTTCTGTTGTTTTATAATGCTCTATGAGGCATTGCAGATTAGGTTGTTGGAGGTCTCTATTGGTGAAGTATAGTTTCATTCTTTTGAGTCGGTTGCTCTGATAATGTAACATCGGGTAGCTAGGCTTGTAGAGTATTCTTTTGTGATACATTGTATATGTATCAGCTGATGATGTTTTGTAAAACATGAATGATATTGTGAACCAACTTGATGATGTGTATTTCTATGATATCATGTCTAAAGTAATTCAATGTTCTAGTCTTCCGCTTTAATTAAAACATTGATATGTGTGGGTTTTAAGAGTTATACGTGGTTTTTAGTTGAGATTTACCCCTTTTGTTACATATCCCTATGAGCAGGTGCTGTTTATGTTTTCGTTTCGTGGATAATGTGATGTGCCTCTTTTATACCATGTCATAAATATACTCTCATGAATTCTTATATATGTGATTAAGTGTTTATTTGCATTATTTTGGGGGTATAGAAGGGGGTGTTACATTAAGTGGTATCAGAGCAGGTCGGCCATTTGGCCAAGTTGTTAACTTGTTTATTCCCTTTGTATATCTGATTGTGTGTGACACTATCGATATTGTTTGACCTTGTGAGTTCTGTTGTTGAGATACAGAATGATGGTGGCTGGTAGGAACGACGAGGCGATTGCGGAGGCTTTGACTAGGTTGGTTGGAGCGATCGACCAAAATCCTCAAGCCAATTTGAATGTTAGGAATCATGCAGATGATGAATTCCATGCTTTAGGAAGGTTTCAAAGGAATAATCCGCCAGTGTTCAAAGGAACCCATGAGCCTGACAAAACACAGGTTTGGTTGAAGGCTATAGAAAAGATCTTCCGAGTTATGAATTGTTCGGATGCTCAGAAGGTGCAGTTTGGCACCCATATGCTTGAGGAGGAAGCAAAGGATTGGTGGGGTAATACACGCCAAAGGTTTCAGGAGAATGAGATTCTGATTACTTGGGACTTTTTAAAGAGACATTTCTGGAGAAGTATTTTCCAGAAGATGTGCGTGGGAAGAAAGAAATCGAGTTCCTTGACTTGAAGCAGGGTAACTCTACTGTGGCCGAGTATGCGGCAAGATTTGAAGAGTTGATTATGTTTTGTCCCCACTACAACACTGTTAATGCTGAGAGAGCTAAGTGTCTCAAATTTGTAAATGGTTTGAGGCCGAAGATCAAACAAGTTGTCGGATATCAGGAGATCGGGCGATTTTCTGAGTTGGTAAACAAGAGTAGGATTTATGACGAGGATGGTAGGGCTCTGTCTAGCCACTACAAGAATTTGGGTGATAAGAAGGGAAAGGGTCAATTTCGAGGGAAACCTTATGTGACTCTTACAGATAAAGGGAAACAAAGAGCTGATTATGGTAAGAAGCCAAGTGGGGGAGGAGCCTCTACTCCGGTAAGATGTTATAATTGTGGTGAGGTGGGACATCGTGCTCCTGAATGCAAAGGTGTTGGGTTGAAGTGTTTTAAGTGTGGCAAGCTAGGCCACAAAGCTATAGAGTGCAGAAGCGGTGCAAATGTGACTTGCTACAATTGTGGTGAGCAAAGGCACATTAGTACCAAGTGTGATAAGCCGAAGAAGATGCAAGGGAGCGGAAAAGTGTTTGCTCTATCTGGATCAGAAACTGCTAGTGATGATCTATTGATCCGAGGTACGTGCTTCATTAATGGTATACCTTTGATCGCTATAATTGATACCGGAGATACGCATTCTTTTATTTCTTTGGATTGTGTTAAGAGATTATGTCTTAAGTTGTCTGTTATGGGTGGCGGTATGGTTATTGACACTCTGTCATACCCCAAATTTGTCCTACCTTTTTCAAAATTCTCATTTGCCCGACTTTATTTTTAATTTACCTCGCTTATACAGCATAGCGTAACTTTCGGCAAAAACAGACATTTTCACCTTTTTTTTAACGAATAAATTCGCGACACGTGGCATCCTTTTTGTTATTATTTTTATTTTTATTTTAAGATAAAGTAACATATATATATATTTTTTATTTTTTATTTTTTATTATTAGGTTAATTTTTTTATTTATTTCAAGATTTAGAATTTAAATTATATTTAGATTAGATTTTTTATTTTATTTTAATTTTTTTAAAATTAGAATAGATTATTAATTAATTAGATTAGGATTATTTAATTAAGATAAAATTAAAATAAGATTAGTTAATTAGTTAAGTTTATAATTGATTAGTTAGATTGTTAGCTAATTAATTAAATAGAAATTAAAAAAAATTTTAAAAAAAGAAGAGAGGAATCAGAGGAGGAAATGGACGAGGCCCATTGGGCCTATGCTGAGAAATGGATTTGTTTTTTGTTATAAGAAAAGGAAAAATTGATCAAGGACGGAATTTTATGACACTGGACAAAACCGAAAACCCTAAAGTTCTCCAGCCAACACACACGCCGCAAAACGCTAATTACTGTTTATCTTCTCCAAATTGCATCCGACATTTTTTTCTTCTCCCCCCAAAACACAACAAAAACAAAACCTTCACCCTCACCAAAACCCCTCTTTTTCTTCACCCACCGTTTCGCCGAAATTCCATAACCTTCTTCTTTCCTCTCACAAACCATAAAATCCAACTTCTTGAAGCTCACTGCTCCTCTTTTCCGTTCGACAACCATCAGAGCATTACCAAACTTTAAACCTTACTCAGCCAAGCATTCAAATGACGACGAATGGTATTTCAACATTTTCTAGCTCAAGTTCAACTCAGCCTTCAATTTGCAGTGGACTCGACATTCAGCTATAGCGACAACATTGATGTAGCAGAAGATGAGGGAGGTAGATTCTGATTTTGTTTTGTTAAAAGATTTTTTTTAAAATTTGCATAAACGTAAAAGGACGGTGAACAGTAACTTGTTGTTTTAGAAATTTTCTTCTCCCTAATATGTATATTTCTTTTAGCTTTTTTCTCTTGGAATTTGTTGAATTAATAGTAAATTGAATACCACTAGTACATTATAATGGATTAATTAAAGCACCTAATTTATCTTTGTGTGTATTTAATATATGTAGTATAATATAAGTGTGCATCGTAAAAGTGGATAGAAATCATGCATGAGTACACGACGTTGTCGATAGTATCCATATAAACACTGTGTCTCTTTTTTTACTGTTACTTTTTTTTCATGTTTTTTTTAACTCTCTTAAGTTCTAACTTGTTTTGATATATTAATGTGGTATTTTATATTTAGATCTAATTTCTATCTAAGACTATATTAATTTATTAATTAATTATTTGTTTTTGTGTTTTTGATGTTGGGTCAATTATAGTATTTGCAATTTTTACTCAGAGTGTAGTATAAAGAACTATGTAAATACTGTATATAAGTTTGCAATATTTGTATTTAAATTTATTAAGTTCTGCATTGAATTAATCAGACTTCAATCCATAGTTTCGACATTTCTATGTCCATTATACTACTAGGAGTTCTTACGCATTAATTGGAAATTTTTTCCGCGCCATCACGCGCACTCGTTTGGGTAAGTTCGATTTATCTATTTCATTATATTCTATCCTCATTTGACAAATGTATCTCATTCCCCTCAAAATGTAATAATTTTTATCGCTTTTATCTTAATTGCGCTTTAATGCTTTAAAACTATTTTCAAAAATAATTCTCGATTTATCGAGCCACTTTCTACCCTTGTAAGTTGAGTGCTTTCAAAGTCTCGCCATCAATATTTGATCATCATACACAACATTTTAATGCTTAATCATGGGCTTCCTTACAGTGACACTTATTTGATCAATTATTTCTAGTTTGTCACGTAGAAGACTAACCCACTTTGCTAGTTCACACGCTTAGAATTCAAATTCAAACCTCGACTCACCTTGAGTATTTTTCTTCAAAACAAACTATTCTTTTCAAGTAAACAATGTAGATATTGAGCTCTTGAGATCTAGCACTTCTTCGGTTCTCGAAGGATTGCTCTTAAGGTGCACGCCTTGGGTTGTGATCCTTCCTATTTTACATTTCTATAATACCTAGCACGTCTAATCCGAGTATGCTAACCTATTCAAATCATTTTTCCAATTAAATTACGAAAGAATTGAGTTCTTGGAGTCTTGCACTCCTTGAATTCTTGAGTGACAACTATTGAGGCATACGTCTCGAGTAGCGTGTCATTCGAACTTTTGTTCCTAAAACACTTTCCTTAATTACATGGACAAGTACTTTCACTGTCCAACAAACATATTTCATAATTAATGGAATGAAAAAGGTGTTGTTGGGATCTAGCATTCCAATGATATCCAGACTAATTGGTTACGAGGCCGACGTTTCGTTTATCAAATAGTCGTCATTCCTCCTAAATATACAACCCGTCTAACTTCGTTTCTCACCCTCGTGTGATCGAATCTAAATCTCCATCAATTTGAACCCTAATACGCGTCTAAACCGTATATCAAATTCAAATTATTTTCTTAAATCAAAGTACGAAAGAATTAAGTTCTTTGGGTCTCGCACTCCTTGAATCCTTAAGCGACCGCTCTCGAGGTGCACACCTCGAGTTGGGGTCGTTTCGTCTTCTATCGTTTAAAACACCTTAACTTTGTTTAAACCTTTCAAAAAAGGCAAACCCTAATCCTAGCCATATGCCTACCCCAGTTTAATATACATACGTTAAACTATTCAAATTATTTTCTTAATTAAATCACGAAAGGATCGACTTCTTGGAATCGCGCATTCCTCGGATTTGAGAGTGACTACTATTGAGGCGTATGCCTTGAATGGTGTGTCGTTCGAACTTTCATTTCTAAAATATTTCCATAATTATTTGGACAAGTATTCACTGTCCAGCAAACACTATTTCATAATTAATGGGATGAAAAAGATTGTCGTTGGGATCTAGCATTCCAACGATATCCCGACTAATTGATTACGAGGCCGACGTCTCGTTTATCGAGTAGTCGTCATTCCTACTAAATTTTCAAACCATCTAACCTCGTTCCTCATCTTCGTGTGATCGAGTCTAAACCCTAGTATGTCACTAAACCATACGTCAAATTAAAACTATTTTCTTAATTAAATTGCGAAAGAACTGAGTTCTTGGAGTCTCGCACTCCTTGAATTCTTGAATAAACACTCTTGGGGCGTACGCTTTAGGTTGTGGTTCGCTCGACCTTTCGTTTATAAAATACGTGCCCTAATTATTTGGACAAGCATCGTTGTTGTCCATTCCAATACACTTTCATAATTAATTGAATGAAAAAGGTACCATTGGGATCTAGCATTCCAATGATATCCCGATTATTCAATTGCGAGACTAACGTCTCGTTTATCGAGTAGTCGTCATTCTCCCTCAAAATATTCAATCCAACTCTCTTCTCTCGCCCTCGTGCGTTTGAATCTTTCGCAAATATATTTCGTAATTATTCGATTGAAAAAGGTGTCGTTGGAATCTAGCGTTCCAATAATGCCCCGATTAATTGATTGCGAGGTTGACGTCTCGTTTATCGAATAGTCGTCATTCTCCATCAAATTACCTAACCAAACTCCTCTCTCTCGTCCCCGTGCGGTCGAAACCACAAACCTATTCAAATATATCTTCTAACCAAAACATCCAACACGATAAATACAAATTTCTCGCCCTCGTGCGATCTCCAGCCTAAAATACCTTTTACTAAGAACATTGTTTAGCCCCCTTCTTCCGTGCATAACAAACTAGTGCTTTAGCCTCCCCTAGCGAGCAGACAAGCCAACGTTTAGCAGTTAGAATGCGACCTAAACACTCGTTCGAATCCAAACCCTTTTACCGTAGTTAGCCGAACTACGGCTGCTATGATTCTTCATTCTCTTTTGAATGTAAGATACGTAGGCACAAGATTGCGATGATCTTGGCGAGCACAATCCCCTCTTTTCCCGTAGTCCCACGAACTACGAACGCTCTGATTTTCCACTTCTTACAAGTGAAGATACGTAGGCACAAGGGCCCCAATCCTTGGCGAGCACCCTATCCTATAATCATTCGTTCCCCCTATAGGAGAAACCTTAGAAGAAAACAAACAAGCATAGTTAACTTTACTCTCGAATCGATCAAGAGGTTCCCGTTGAGTACAACAGACGTAGAGGGTGCTAATACCTTCCCTCTGCGTAACCGACTCCCGAACCTATAATATTGGTTGCGATGACCATGTTCTTATCCCTTAAAGGTTTTATCGATATTTTCCTATTCCATCCTTGGAATGAATAAAGTTCGGTGGCGACTCTGTTTCGAACAGTATTTTCCGCGACCATCGCGAGGATCGTATTTTTCAAGGTATGACAGATGGCGACTCTGCTGGGGATAGCGCATAGCCCTATGCAAGAGAGAGTTAAGCCTAACTTGACTCGATTCGAGAGTACTAACCTTTTGCTTACCTGTTTTCTTTATGTTTATTTTCTCCTATTGTTTATTTCTTGTTTTCTCTTTCTATCGTACGCTGTTTATTATATCTGCCTGCTGGATTCGGGGATAGCATTGCAAGTAAAGCTATACACCCGAGCTTTGGAAAAAGAAGAGAGAAAACATAGTTTAGAATTGGTATTCGATTAGTGTTAGTCCCCAAGGACTCGCTCCTTGTGTGCCTAGCATGAAAGCTCCTCCAGAATAGACCTTTTCGTAGATTATATCGTAACGCAGCTAGCCTGTTACACGATTTGATTCATGAAGGGTCCGTGACTCTGGGAACCACTCGTAGAACTAGTTTCTATATTGGTAGTCGTGTAATGTTAATCTCCGAGGACCCGCTCCTCGTGTGCCTAGCATGAGGATTCCACTCAGGAGAGACCCTATCGTACTCTCGTTATAATACAGCTAGCCTGTTGCGTGATGTTGATGCGATTGGTGTCTGTGATCCTGGGAACCGTATCCATCAACATAGAAGCTATCCCGTGAGTGGGTCTGTGGGTACAAAATCTAGAACTTACCTTGTATAGTCTACCGGTTAGGGCGCTTTGACCTGCTTATGTTTTCCTGGATCTTGTTTGTGCCTGCATTACATCCGCATGTCATTGCATCTGCATTTCATTTGCATTGCATTTCGTCTTCCAAAACCAGAAAGCTCATCCATCCTTTGTCCATAATCCGCAGTTGATTTCCCGACACCTGTATCGGACTTGAAGCAGCTTTTTAAAGAATCATGAGTTTAGAAGAGCAGAACCAGTTTGCATCAAGAGCAGATGTTGACTTAATGAAGAACCAGTTGGACCAGCTTGTGGAAGCTATGCTAGCCTTTTCAAGGAGAGAAAATAAATCTCAACGGCCTATAGTCACTAAGAACGTCATACCTCAACCTGTGCGGATTCCTGTTGAAGACCAGGTTATACAAGAGCGTCACATTATTCAGGATGAACATACCTCGTCTCATGATACTGTTGAATACCATAGCTTCGCATTCACTACACCGAATTCCCAAGTGGCAAGCTTGGTGGGGAATGTTGAACGACCTCAGGATGATGAGTTTGCTGAAAAATGTCGTGTGTTGGAAGAGAAAGTTGAAGCCATGATGGAGCGTGATACTGCTGATCTGAATGCTTTGAATATGTGTTTGGTACCCGGACTTGTGATACCTCCAAAGTTCAAGATGCCAAATTTTGAAAAGTACAAAGGAGATAGCTGTCCAAAGCAACATTTGGTAATGTTTTGCAGAAAGATGACGTTCTATGCTTGCAATGACAAACTTATGATTCACTGTTTCTAAGACAGTTTGAGTGGGGCATCTTTAAGTTGGTACATGCAGCTAGAAAGTAGCCATATCCAGTCGTTGTCGGACTTAGCCAACGCCTTTCTGAAACAATACCAATACAATCTTGATGTGGCTCCCAACCGCATACAGTTGCAAAGCTTGTCTCAAGAGGAAAACGAGTCTTTCAGAGGGTATGCTCAGAGATGGAGAGAGGTAGTTGCTCGCGTCCAACCACCGCTCTTGGACAGGGAATTGGTTGACATGTTCATAGAGTCTTTGCAAGAACCCTACTTGGAAAAGATGATGGGCAATGAGACATCAAACTTCTCTGACTTGGTTTCAGTAGGAGAACGTATCGAGAGCTATCTCAAGAGTGGAAAGGCTCATGACATCTCGAGCATCCCAGCTGGTGAAAATGAATCAGTTGTCAGCTCCCAAGAGGAAGAAAAGGATGAGATCAACACGATTAGGGACACTCCCCATGCTCCATCCTCGGTGCCTTATCTTCAGTACCCAATCGTCTCGACTGTTCAAAGCCAGCAATCCTATGGGTCTACTTGTGTGACTCCAATCTCTTCACATGGTCAATATCCTCCTATCAATAGAGGTCCCCGTTATCAACAGCAGGTTGCATATCAACATGCTCTACAACGACGACGTTACTATAATCAAAGACCAAAGAGACACTTTGATCCATTACCAATGCCATACAATCACGTGCTACCATGTTTGATTAGTAGTGGACTGATAGTGCCAAAGGGTTTGGATCCTGTGATCCCACCATATCCACCAAGCTTTGACACTAATGCACGATGCGGCTACCATGCTAATGCCATGGGGCATTCGACCGAAGATTGCAAACAGTTCAAGAATAAGGTTTAAGATCTGATCGAGTCCAAGCTAATCTCGTTCACGCCTCAAGGACTTCATATCAACATCAAACCTTCATCTGGTCAAGTGAGTTCATCAGTTCATGGCATGGAAGAAGCCGCAGAGAGTAGATATGAAGAAGGTTATCATACTGGTCTCGATGAGCAAAAAGGGTAGCTCAACTGTGATGCAAGAGAGAAAAGTCCAGTTCCTCAATACTGGCAATTTCCATATTGTTTTTACGCATTTGTAGTTTCTTTTCTGTTATAATGCTACTTGCTTTTAGACATTGTTTCTTATTAATGGTATTGTTAATGTGATGATTATGCATGTTTTTGATCAAATCCATTCGTATTCACTCACATTTTCTCACTTATTGCAAAAAATCACAAAAATTTTTCACTCCACTTCCTTTATCGCACTGCTGTTTAGCAAAGATTTGAGGGAGGATGACGAAAACAAAATACCCATAATTGCTGATAAGTATGCTTTTGGATAAAATCTCGCCAATGATGTACAAGCATTGTTTCAATCCCTCATACACTGGAGAGATAAGGAGTTAATCCCTAGTAAACCACTTCGAGCCTAGAAGTAGGAGTTCCCTTCGGATTTCTAAATCCTTACACTTAACCTGGGGCATGGGTAGTGTTCAGTTAACCTGATTACGCACTTGAATCACGAGGAAAAATCCAAAAGTCATGACGGTTCATCAATGACCAATGACATGGCAGTCACAATCCTTCAAAAAAAAATTCAAAAGCCTGCTAAGTCGAACACCTCAAAAGGGGACTTAGGCAAAAATCAGGGCAATCCCGATGGACTTGAAGAATAAAACCAGTCCATGCAAAAGTTAGGGATCAAAAGAAAAAATGAAAGAGGTCTTCAAATCCTCAACCAAAACAAAATAAAATGAAGTGGTCACCCAAGTCAAGGGGTCACTGACATCCAAAAAATAAAATAAAGGTGACTGCCATTTCAGGAAAACCTTGAACCATTAAGTTTACACCGTCAAGTAGGTGCAAAATTAACTAAGCGTAGGTATGGAGATTATCATGAAGAAGGGGTGGGTACAAATCAAATTTGAGACTTCTATCCTTTGTTTCTATAACCATGAACCAGACCACGATACAACCCTTAAAAGACCTAATTGAGGCGGGGTTTTATTCTGAAAGCATATCTATAGCAAGGTTGCGTAAACTGACTCCTACATATTTACTAATCTTCTGTATTGGTGTCATATTCTTACTATATCTTTTGCACCAGATAAATTAGCATTGCGTTTGGACTGATAATCCACTCGTCGTACACTGTCACATCATTCTAATAAATGATCCTTTCAAATTTTGCATAAATGTCGCATTAAAATTACCATTTTTTTGATAAACACTTTTAACTGCAAGTCAGTACTTGTCATTATGGAAATTCCAACAAAAGAACAATCAAAGAGGAACTCGATCACTCGTTGGTGTTGACCTGAATCAAGAATTTCTCATAACCCTGCAGACTGGGGCAAGTTCTTCCGAGTTTCAAACAGGGGCATATTGTTGCAAAATCCAGACATTGGGGCAATCATCGCAGACCATGTCACGGTATAAATCTTTAAGAAAAAATCTTCAAAATACCCTACAGATTGGGGCAGACTAGATTAAACAGGGGCAATTCCCTTCTTGCACCCATGTTGGTCAAGCAGACCGTGCTAGACACTAGTAACTGTTGAGTGCACAATAAGCGTCAAAAGCCTTGGGGCAGAGCAAAAGCACGATCAACATGCATTGGTTAAGTCGCTATGCTCACGCAGTCAACATGCATTGGATAAGTCGCTACGCTCAATGTTCGTAAGTCATCATGACATATCAGCTAGAAGCAAGGTTCTTACAAGAACAAGTATACCATTTCTGCAAAGGATCCAACTTGGGACACCAAGAGTATCCACATTTGTCTTCTGATTGTAGCACCGCCAGAAACTGTGTGTCGGGAAGTCAAATACTTTTACCAAATAAAAGTCCAATTCATATTGGCAACTACCAAATAAAAGTCCAACCCCGCTTGGCATCTCTTAAAGTCCAACCCTGCTTGGCACCTCTCCTAAAGTCCAATTCATATTGGCAACTACCATTAAAAGTCCAACCCCGCTTGGCATCTCCTAAAGTCCAATTTGTATTGGCAACCATTAAATGTCCAACCCCGCTTGGCATCTCCTAAAGTCCAATTTGTATTGGCAACCATTAAAAGTCCAACCCCGCTTGACATCTCTTAAAGTCCAATCCTTTATTGGCAACTACCAAAGTCCACCCTTGTTGGCACCTTCATAAAACCAATCTCCTGCTTGCATTCACATATGCATCCTGTAATTGACATGTATCATACGCATACATAGCACGATCATTTCCTCTTTCAACCCCCAAGTTGATATGTCTTTATTTTTCTCGACCCCCGAGTCGATATTTGCCTTTTCCTCCTTCAACCCCCGCGTTGATATTTTGTTTCTGCGACCCCCGAGTTGATATTTACCTTTCTTCAACCCCCGCGTTGATATTTACCTTTCTTTCAACCCCCGAGTTGATATGTCTTTATTTTTCTCGACCCCCGAGTCGATATTTGTCTTTTCCTCCTTCAACCCCCGCGTTGATATTTTGTTTCTTCGACCCCCAAGTTGATATTTACCTTTCTTCAACCCCCGCGTTGATATTTACCTTTCTTCAACCCCCGAGTTGATATGTCTTTATTTTCTCGACCCCCGAGTCGATATCTTTGTTATCTTTTTCTCTCGACCCCCGAGTCGATATTTACCTTTATTTTTCTCGACTCTTGAGTCGATATGGCCTTTACTTTCTCTCGACCCCCGAGTCGATATTTGCTATTCTTCTTCAATCCTCAAGCTGACTTGTTGTTCTGATTTATCCTAGACCCCCGAGTCGATAGTATATTTGTTCTTCTCAACCCCCGAGTTGATAAACCAATATACCCCGTAAATCTTTTCACCTTGTTTCACCTAATACCAAAAATAGTCCCTTGTGGAAAACCAGAAATAAAGCCTTACCAAATCCCGTTACCCAGTTGCATTCTCGTGCGCATTGCATTTCAATCATTTACATATACATCTTATTTCCCTAGCAGTTGCATCATTTGCATATTTGTACATCATCAAGCATTACATTCCTGTCCCCAGCGACATAGAACAACAGGATCCAGGATCAGCTCGCAAGCATCTTGACCGGTCCTCTTTTGAAGTCGGCAATATTTCTCTAAACAGAGTTGATACCCCGCACGTGCTCATGGAATTCTATTCCCCAGCAAGCCATTCTTTAACCATACAGTTGTTGATGATGGTTCCCAACAGTCTTTGCTCTCACAGCTCCCCAAGCAGAGGTTATCCTCAAAAGAGTTTCTTGAAGGCTTTCTCCCCTGCAGAGTTTGGACGACGCTGTTCCTCTAATAGGGATTTTAGCTCAACTATTCCTCAGCAAAATTATCACTCGAGATACTGCTTTGGTATCATCGGAGAACCTTAATGGATAAGGTACTGCTTCGACCACCCGAAGAATCTCAAGTTTTGTTTGAGATACTGCTTTGGTATCATCGAGGAGCCTTAATGGATAAGGTACTGCTTCGACTACCTGAAGAATCTCAAGTTTTGTTCGAGATACTGCTTTGGTATCATCGATGAGCCTTAATGGATAAGGTACTGCTTCGACTACCCGAAGAATCTCAAGTTTTGTTCGAGATACTGCTTTGGTATCATCGAGGAGCCTTAATGGATAAGGTACTGCTTCGACCACCCGAAGAATCTCAAGTTTTGTTCGAGATACTGCTTTGGTATCATCGAAGAGCCTTAATGAATAAGGTACTGCTTCGACCACCCGAAGAATCTCATGTTTTGCTCGAGATACTGCTTTGGTATCATCGAAGAGCCTTAATGAATAAGGTACTGCTTCGACTACCCGAAGAATCTCAAGTTTTGTTCGAGATACTGCTTTGGTATCATCAAGGAGCCTTAATGGATAAGGTACTGCTTCGACTACCCGAAGAATCTCAAGTTTTGTTCGAGATACTGCTTTGGTATCATCGAGGAGCCTTAATGGATAAGGTACTGCTTCGACCTCCTGAAGAATCTCAAGTTTTGTTCGAGATACTGCTTTGGTATCATCGAAGAGCCTTAATGAATAAGGTACTGCTTCGACCACCCGAAGAATCTCAAGTTTTGTTCGAGATACTGCTTTGGTATCATCGAAGAGCCTTAAAGGATAAGGTACTGCTTCGACCACCCGAAGAAATCTCGTTTGTGTTCAGAGATACGACTTTGGTATCGCGAGGAACCTTATTGGATAAGGGACTGCTTCGACCACCCAGAGAATGTCAGGTTATCTCGTTTATCTATTTTGCATCCTGTCATCCCATTCTAGTATACCTAATCTCTGTACTTTACTTGTCGAACAAATTTCGGGGTCTTTTTTGTATCTAATTGACTTCCACCCAAAAAATGAACGCCATGCAGCTGTTCATTCTCTCAGGTTCAAGGCAATTAGATAGGGGCATCTGTCATACCCCAAATTTGTCCTACCTTTTTCAAAATTCTCATTTTCCCGCCTTTATTTTTAATTTACCTCGCTTATACAGCATAGCGTAACTTTCGGAAAAAACAGACATTTCACCTTTTTTTAACGAATAAATTCGCGACACGTGGCATCCTTTTTGTTATTATTTTTATTTTTATTTTAAGATAATGTAACATAAATATATATTTTTTATTTTTTATTTTTTATTATTAGGTTAATTTTTTTATTTATTTCAAGATTTAGAATTTAAATTATATTTAGATTAGATTTTTTATTTTATTTTAATTTTTTTAAAATTAGAATAGATTATTAATTAATTAGATTAGGATTATTTAATTAAGATAAAATTAAAATAAAATTAGTTAATTAGTTAAGTTTATAATTGATTTGATAGATTGTTAGCTAATTAATTAAATAGAAATTAAAAAAAATTAAAAAAAATTAAAAAAAAAAAAGAAGAGAGGAATCAGAGGAGGAAATGGACGAGGCCCATTGGGCCTATGCTGAGAAATGGATTTGTTTTTTGTTATAAGAAAAGGAAAAATTGATCAAGGACAGAATTTTATGACACTGGACAAAACTGAAAACCCTAAAGTTCTCCAGCCAACACACACGCCGCAAAACGCTAATTACTGTTTATCTTCTCCAAATTGCATCCGACATTTTTTTCTTCTCCCCCCAAAACACAACAAAAACAAAACCTTCACCCTCACCAAAACCCCTCTTTTTCTTCACCCACTGTTTCGCCGAAATTCCATAACCTTCTTCTTTCCTCTCACAAACCATAAAATCCACTTTCTTGAAGCTCACTGCTCCTCTTTTCCGTTCGACAACCATCAGAGCATTACCAAACTTTAAACCTTACTCAGCCAAGCATTCAAATGCCGACGAATGCTATTTCAACATTTTCTAGCTCAAGTTCAACTCAGCCTTCAATTTGCAGTGGACTCGACATTCAGCTATAGCGACAACGTTGATGTAGCAGAAGATGAGGGAGGTAGATTCTGATTTTGTTTTGTTAAAAGATTTTTTTTTAAATTTGCATAAACGTAAAAGGATGATGAACAGTAACTTGTTGTTTTAGAAATTTTCTTCTCCCTAATATGTATATTTCTTTTAACTTTTTTCTCTTGGAATTTGTTGAATTAATAGTAAATTGAATACCACTAGTACATTATAATGGATTAATTAAAGCACCTAATTTATCTTTGTGTGTATTTAATATATGTAGTATAATATAAGTGTGCATCGTAATAAGTGGATAGAAATCATGCATGAGTACACGGCGTTGTCGATAGTATCCATATAAACACTGTGTCTCTTTTTTTACTATTACTTTTTTTTCATGTTTTTTTTAACTCTCTTAAGTTCTAACTTGTTTTGATATATTAATGTGGTATTTTATATTTAGATCTAATTTCTATCTAAGACTATATTAATTTATTAATTAATTATTTGTTTTTGTGTTTTTGATGTTGGGTCAATTATAGTATTTGCAATTTTTACTCATAGTGTAGTATAAAGAACTATGTAAATACTGTAAATAAGTTTGCAATATTTGTATTTAAATTTATTAAGTTCTGCATTGAATTAATCAGACTTCAATCCATAGTTTCGACATTTCTATGTCCATTATGCCACTAGGAGTTCTTACGCATTAATTGGAAATTTTTGCCGCGCCATCACGCGCACTCATTTGGGTAAGTTTGATTTATCTATTTCATTATATTCTATCCTCATTCGACAAATGTATCTCATTCCCCTCAAAATGTAATAATTTTTATCGCTTTTATCTTAATTGCGCTTTAATGCTTTAAAACTATTTTCAAAAATAATTCTCGATTCATCGAGCCACTTTCTACCCTTGTAAGTTGAGTGCTTTCAAAGTCTCGCCATCAATATTTGATCATCATACACAACATTTTAAAGCTTAATCATGGGCTTCCTTACAATGACACCTATTTGATCAATTATTTCTAGTTTGTCACGTAGAAGACTAACCCACTTTGCTAGTGCACACGCTTAGAATTCAAATTCAAACCTCGACTCACCTTGAGTATTTTTCTTCAAAAAAAACTATTCTTTTCGATTAAACAATGTAGATATTGAGCTCTTGAGATCTAGCACTTCTTCGGTTCTCGAAGGATTGCTCTTAAGGTGCACGCCTTGGGTTGTGATCCTTCCTATTTTACATTTCTATAATACCTAGCACGTCTAATCCGAGTATGCTAACCTATTCAAATCATTTTTCCAATTAAATTACGAAAGAATTGAGTTCTTGGAGTCTTGCACTCCTTGAATTCTTGAGTGACAACTATTGAGGCATACGTCTCGAGTAGCGTGTCATTCGAACTTTTGTTCCTAAAACACTTTCCTTAATTACTTGGACAAGTACTTTCACTGTCCAACAAACATATTTCATAATTAATGGAATGAAAAAGGTGTTGCTGGGATCTAGCATTCCAACGATATCCCGACTAATTGGTTACGAGGCCGACGTTTCGTTTATCAAGTAGTCGTCATTCCTCCTAAATATACAACCCGTCTAATTTCGTTTCTCACCCTCGTGTGATCGAAACTAAATCTCCATCAATTCGAACCCTAATACGCGTCTAAACCGTATATCAAATTCAAATTATTTTCTTAAATCAAAGTACGAAAGAATTAAGTTCTTTGGGTCTCGCACTCCTTGAATCCTTAAGCGACCGCTCTCGAGGTGCACACCTCGAGTTGGGGTCGTTTCGTCTTCTATCGTTTAAAACACCTTAACTTTGTTTAAACCTTTCAAAGTAGGCAAACCCTAATCCTAGCCATATGCCTACCCCAGTTTAATATACATACGTTAAACTATTCAAATTATTTTCTTAATTAAATCACGAAAGGATCGAGTTCTTGGAATCGCGCATTCCTCGGATTCGAGAGTGACTACTATTGAGGCGTACGCCTTGAATGGTGTGTCGTCCAAACTTTCGTTTCTAAAATATTTCCATAATTATTTGGACAAGTATTCATTATCCAGCAAACACTATTTCATAATTAATGGGATGAAAAAGATTGTCTTTGGGATCTAGCATTCCAACGATATCCCGACTAATTGATTACGAGGCCGACGTCTCATTTATCGAGTAGTCGTCATTCCTAGTAAACTTTCAAACCATCTAACCTCGTTCCTCATCTTCGTGTGATCGAGTCTAAACCCTAGTATGTCACTAAACCATACGTCAAATTCAAACTATTTTCTTAATTAAATTGCGAAAGAACTGAGTTCTTGGAGTCTCGCACTCCTTGAATTCTTGAATAAACACTCTTGGGGCGTACGCTTTAGGTTGTGGTTCGCTCGACCTTTCGTTTATAAAATACGTGCCCTAATTATTTGGACAAGCATCATTGTTGTCCATTCCAATACACTTTCATAATTAATTGAATGAAAAAGGTACCATTGGGATCTAGCATTCCAATGATATCCCGATTATTCGATTGCGAGACTGACGTCTCGTTTATCGAGTAGTCGTCATTCTCCCTCAAAATATTCAATCCAATTCTCTTCTCTCGCCCTCGTGCGTTTGAAACTTTCGCAAACATATTTCCTAATTATTCAAATGAAAAAGGTGTCGTTGGAATCTAGCGTTCCAATAATGCCCCGATTAATTGATTGCGAGGTTGACGTCTCGTTTATCGAATAGTCGTCATTCTCCATCAAATTACCTAACCAAACTCCTCTCTCTCGTCCCCGTGCGATCGAAACCACAAACCTATTCAAATATATCTTCTAACCAAAACATCCAACATGATAAATACAAATTTCTCGCCCTCGTGCGATCTCCATCCTAAAATACCTTTTACTAAGAACATTGTTTAGCCCCCTTCTTCCGCGCATAACAAACTAGTGCTTCAGCCTCCCCTAGCGAGCAGACAAGCCAATGTTTAGCAGTTAGAATGCGACCTAAACACTCGTTCGAATCCAAACCCTTTTACCGTAGTTAGCCGAACTACGGCTGCTCTGATTCTTCATTCTCTTTTGAATGTAAGATACGTAGGCACAAGATTGCGATGATCTTGGCGAGCACAATCCCCTCTTTTCCCATAGTCCCACGAACTACGAACGCTCTGATTTTCCACTTCTTACAAGTGAAGATACGTAGGCACAAGGGCCCCAATCCTTGGCGAGCACCCTATCCTATAACCATCCATTCCCCCTATAGGAGAAACCTTAGAAGAAAACAAACAAGCATAGTTAACTTTACTCTCGAATCGATCAAGAGGTTCCCGTTGAGTACAACGGACGTAGAGGGTGCTAATACCTTCCCTCTGCGTAACCGACTCTCGAACCTATAATATTGGTTGCGATGGCCATGTTCTTATCCCTTAAAGGTTTTATCGATATTTTCCTATTCCATCCTTGGAATGAATAAAGTTCGGTGGCAACTCTGTTTCGAACAGTATTTTCCGTGGCCATCGCGAGGATCGTATTTTTCGAGGTACGACACACTCCTGCTATGGGTTCGGTAACTACCCAGTATGTGTGCTTGGATTGTCCGTTGAGTATTTTTGGTAAATATTTTGGAGTTGACTTAGTGTGTCTTCACTTAGACCGAACTGATGTCATTCTTGGAATGAATTAGTTGAGGTTCAATCGTGCTTATATTAACTGTTTTGACAAAACGATTATTTTCCCTGAATCTGACAAAGAAAGGGATTTGTTTATGACGGCTAAGCAAGTGAAGGAGTCGGTGCAAGATGGTGAAAAGGTATTTTTGTTGCTGGCAACTTTGAGTATTGGTGAGAGTGAAGAAATTTCTGTTTTACCAATTGTTCGTGATTCTCCGGAAGTTTTCCCTGATGAGATAAGAGATTTACCGCCGGAACGGGAAGAGTAGTTTACGATCGATTTGGTTCCTGGGACTAGTCCGATATCGATGACTCCATATCGTATGTCCGCATCGGAATTGAAAGAGTTGAAGAGTAAAATTGAAGATCTGCTTGATAAGAGGTTTATTCGTCCAAGTCTGTCGCCATGGGGTGCACCAGTGCTGTTGGTTAAGAAGAAAGAAGGTTCTATGAGACTTTGTGTGAACTACAGACAGTTGAATAAGGTGACTATCAAGAATAAGTATCCACTTCCGAGGATTACTGGCTTGATGGATCAGTTGGTTGGTGCAAGTGTGTTCAGTAAGATAGATTTGAGATCCGGATATCATCAGATTCGCGTGAAGGCCGAGGATATTCCGAAAACTGCTTTTAGGACGAGGTATGGACATTATGAGTATTCTGTGATGCCATTTGGTGTGGCTAATGCACCAGGTGTGTTTAAGGAGTACATGAATAGAATTTTTCATCCCTATTTGGACAAGTTTGTGGTTGTGTTCATTGACGACATTCTAGTCTATTCGAAGAATGAAGAGCATGTCGAGCATCTGAAGGTCGTGTTATCTGTATTGAAAGAAAAACAGTTCTATGCGAAACTTTCTAAGTGTGAGTTTTGGTTAAAGGAAGTGAGTTTCTTTGGGCATGTAATTTCAAGTAGAGGTATTGCGGTTGATCCATCGAAAGTTGAAGCGGTATCGCAATGGGAGACTCCGAAATCAGTTTTTGAGATTAGAAGTTTTCTTGGGTTGGCCGGTTATTATTGGAAGTTCATTGAAGGATTTGATAAGCTATCATCGCCGTTGAAACACTTGACTCAGAAAGGTCAAGCTTTCGTTTGGAATGCCAAGTATGAAGGAAGTTTCCAAGAGCTTAAGAGGAGATTGACGACGACCCCTGTTTTGATTTTTCCAAATCTGGAAGAACCGTTTGTTGTGTTTTGTGATGCTTCTTTGATGGGTTTGAGAGGTGTGTTGATGCAGAATAACCAAGTTGTAGCTTATGCTTCGAGGCAAATCAAATTACATGAGAAGAATTATCCGACACATGACTTAGAGTTGGCTGTCGTTGTATTTATGTTGAAACTTTGAAGGCATTATTTATTTGGTTTGAGATTTGAGGTGTTTAGTGTTCATAAGAGTTTGAAGTACCTCTTTGATCAGAAGGAATTGAATGCAAGACAGAGAAGATGGTTAGAATTTTTAAAGGATTATGACTTTGGTTTGAATTACCGTCCCGGTAAAGTGAATGTGGTAGCAGATGCATTGAGTAGGAAATCATTGCATATGTCGATGATGATGGTGAAGGAGTTGGAATTAATTGAGCAGTTTCGTGATTTAAGTTTGGTGTGTGAAAGGACTTCTTATGGAGTGAAGCTTGGTATGTTGAAACTTACTAGTGGTATTCTGGATAAGATCCGAGAAGGACAGAAATCGGATTTGAGCTTAGTTGATCGGTTGACTTTGATCAATCAAGGCCAAGGTGGTGATTTTCGGATTGATGAGAATGGTATTATGCGGTATCGTGATAGAGTTTGTATTCCTGACATTGTGGAGCTGAAGAAGATTATTCTTGAGGAAGGACATCGTAGTGGATTGAGTATTCATCCGGGTGCTACTAAGATGTATCAAGATTTGAGGAAAATATTTTGGTGGCCTTGTATGAAGAAGGATATTGCAGAGTTTGTGTATTCTTGTTTGACTTGTCAGAAGTCGAAGATTGAACATCAGAAACCGTCAGGTTTGATGCAACCGTTGTTTATTCCTGAATGGAAATGGGATAACATTTCTATGGATTTTGTGTCCAGTTTACCGAGGACGCAAAGTAATTTTGAAGCCATATGGGTTGTTGTGGATAAATTGACCAAATCTGCTCATTTTATCCCTATGCACATGGACTATCCATTGGAGAAATTGGCAAAGTTGTACATTGAGAGGATTGTCAGTTTCCATGGTATTCCGTCTAGCATTGTGTCAGAACGAGATCCAAGGTTCACTTCGAGATTTTGGGAGAGTCTGCAGAGTGCTCTGGGTACGAAGTTGCGTTTGAGTTCAGCTTATCATCCTCAGACAGATGGTCAGACAGAAAGAACGATTCAATACTTGAGGATCTGTTGAGAGCTTGTGTGTTGGAGAAGGGAGGAGCTTGGGATAACTACTTTCCTTTGATTGAGTTTACTTACAACAATAGTTTTCATTCGAGCATC
The DNA here is from genome assembly GCA_963859935.3 of Lathyrus sativus. NCBI lineage: Eukaryota > Viridiplantae > Streptophyta > Magnoliopsida > Fabales > Fabaceae > Lathyrus > Lathyrus sativus. The sequence continues at coordinate 390,361,719 of OZ012737.1, forward strand.
GGTATGGCACCTTTTAAGGCCTTCTATGGTAGACGTTGCAGGACGTCATTATGTTGGTATGAGTCGGGAGAGAGTTCTGTAGTTGAACCCGAGTTAGTTCAAGATACTACCGACAATATTAAGATGATCCAGGAGAAGATGAGGATTTCCCAGAGTCGTCAGAAGAGTTATCATGACAAGAGGAGGAAAGCAATCAAATTTCAAGAGGAAGATCATGTGTTTCTTCGAGTCACTCCTATGACTGGTGTTGGTAGGGCATTGAAGTCGTGTAAGTTGACGCCGTGTTTCATTGATCCTTTTCAGATTTTGCAGAGGGTAGGAGAGGTAGCCTATCGTGTTGCTTTGCCGCCATCTCTTGCTAATCTTTATGATGTGTTCCATGTATCTCAATTGAGGAAATACATTCTGGATCCGTCTCATGTAGTCCAAATAAATGATGTACAGGTGAGAGATAACCTGACTGTGGAGACATCACCTATGCGGATAAAGGATCGGAAGTCGAAGCAACTTCGAGGCAAAGAGATTGCTTTGGTGAAGGTCGCTTGGGGAGGACGGGCTGGTGGGAATGTAACATGGGATCTGGAGAGCCAGATGAGGAAATCTTATCCAGAGTTGTTCGAATCAGGTTACATTTTCGAGGACGAAAATTCCTAAAGTGGGGGAGAGTTGTAACAGCCCGATTTTTCATTAATTAATTATTTGCATTAATTAATGGGTTAATGAGAATTATTTAATTGATGGGTGTTGCACCCCAAAATTTGCCCAACTTTTCTTCACCTAGCTTATGTTTCATTTCATTCACATTAGCATTATCATTTGCATTTCATTGACATGTATGCAGGAGATCAAGAGGTGTGATTACCAATAAAGGGCTACACAAGACTTTGAAGCTAGCTGGGAGGCTTATTCAGGTGTTCAAGGGTTGATATCCTTGTCAGAGAAGTTAAAAGATCCTCAGAGAGAGTGGTTGAAACCAAGAGTGTGTGTCTCCTAACTTGAGAGTTGTGGGAAGTCATCAGATGATTCTGAAGCCATGAAGTTAGACTTGAGGTCTTGAGAGAGCTCATGAGAAGTGTTGAAGATCACTTTGAGGCCTAGACAGGTCATTGTGCAAGAATAAGAAGCCTCAGGCATGATTGGTGCAGCTAGGGTTTGACTAGGTCAACCCTAAGTCAACTGAGGATTTGAAGGAGGTTTAGACCTAATTCAAGAGCCATGTGATCATGGATTGATACATTGAGATGTTATAAGGATGATTCCAAGGTTAACTCGTCATGATTGAAGAGTTTGAGAAGTTTCAGGCTAGGGTTTCTTGGACTTGACAGTGTAAAATCCCCTAGTTTGACCCCTATCTTCAAGGCCATTTAACTCAAGATATGATGGTCATATCACCTTGACCCTAACATGATTGTTGTAGGGAATGATCTTAGCTTTAATTTGAGTACTAGAAGTCCTTGATAGCATCCATAGAACTCAAGTTATGAGCCAGACAAGTTGCAAGTCATCTGAGGCATGTGAATTTAGAGCTTGAAAGTTACCCAACTTGCATGACACTTATGCCCTAGAAGGATGATTCCTATGAACTTTTGGTAAACATGAATGTTGTTCTTTATTCTCTTAGCTTTCTAAATAGTACTAGAAGTCCATCATTAGATGTGTAGAACTCAAGTTATGGCTTTGACAAGTCAAGGGTATTTTGGGTATTTGGACATTACAGGTCATTTTGAATCATAAGTCAGTTTCACCATCTTGCATGCCTCAAATGGATTTTTGTTCAACATGAAAGTTGTTCAAAATGATTTTTTTTTCTTGTCTAAGTATCAAGGGTCCATTGATATGGATTATATCAAGCATTGGTGGAAGAAAATTCATATAAAAACCATTTTAATGAATTAAGATGAGAAAATTCAAAACAATTGAGAATAACATGTTTTCAAGTCAAATTTGTAGTAATTTTGAATGGAATTGATGTTCTAAGGAGATTGGCATTATTGCATTTTTTATTTGAAGTGCTTAACATGGCCATTTGGAGGGTTGCTTCACAAATAAGAAACACATCTCACACACTCCATATGTTGAAATCAAAGGAAGGAAACCACATCACTACATTCCACAAGGCTTAAGTGAATGGTTTAGAATGAATTTGGAGAATGAATAAGGCTTGAAGGTGGATATCCACATTGAAAAATTGGAAAAAAGGTGAAAATTCAAAACTCATGAATGGGCCTGGTTTGGGCCTCTAATCCATTGAAACAGAATATAAATAGGATTTAGAACAGAATTGGAAGGTTCTGGTGATAATTTTCGTGGAGAAGCCATTGGAGATAAGTGAAGAAGCAAGCTTGGAATTGAAATTTCATTTTGGAGAATCAAGAGTTTTCAACCAGAATTGAGCATCAAGAAGCATTCACCATTGATCACTGAAGATTTCTGGACGATTTGGAAGAGAATTGAGGCTTGAATCCATTGCAATCCAAGTTCAAAGCCAAGTTTTAACTTCTTGAAATCTCTCTCTGATTATGTGTTTTCAATGAACTAGAAGCATGCGGTTAGGTTCTATTCATGATCTAGATGGATTTTGGATAGTTAATTGCGATTTTAGAGACAATTTAGGGTTAATTTCATCTTCGGTTGAGATGGTTATCTCAAGATTCTTGCGTTTTTAGAGTGAATGAATGGTATGGATGAGTTCCTGGTGAAATTCTGGTCAAATTTCATGTAGAGATCCTGGCCATTGGTGGTCTGTAGAGGAAGTTAGGGTTGCGTGATGGTGGCTGGAAAAGCCACCAGCGATGGACTTCGCGCGCGCAGGTTTGCATGTTTGAAAGGTAGAAAAGATAATCCTCACCATCCAGTCATGTTGAAAGTATGACTTGGTCACTCAATCCAAGAGCTCATGTTGAGCCACGTAATCCCCTTCAAAACTCAGTGTTTTACTTAGTAAGAAACTCAGACTTTGTAGTTTCGTTGCAGGTACCGAGCGGGCACTGGTTCGAGACCTGGCGTGTGCATTTTTTTTTCTTTGATTTTTGTGAACTGAAGTGAACATGAGGAACCCCAGGCGCATGGGCCTTAGCATCAGTTGCTACCCCTACCCCACCATTCAAGCCCAATGTGGATTTACAAGGCAATTTGGTTACTCAATGCACCCTCCCCTGGCTTATTTCCCTTGACTGAGTTGAAACTCAGATGGGCCTCACGCCCAGTTGCTATCCTCACCCCCATTATGCTGGGCCCAAGCGAAACTAGTTGAAATCAGTTGCTGATTGCACCCTCTGTTCATCTTCTTGTAATATTGTTTTATTATTTTTGTGCATTTCATGGTAGTTTGAAAACAATTCATGAAAAATAGGAAAATAGGTCAATTAATTCCAAGTTTTTCTCCCTGATTCATAATTGAATCTAGAATTTTATTGAATAAAAATATTAGGAAAATCATGCATTTTCAATTTTTGTGCATTTTTTACATTTTGTTTGATAATAAAATTGCCATAGTTGATACCTCTGTTTGATGATTTTATTGTGAGCACTTGTTGATGTTTTTTGGCTTGATTTTTTGTGTGTGATTAGCTTAGATATGTATGCTCCAATAGTATTTTTCTCACATTTTTGTGATGAAATTAGGTGTGGATTTATGGTTGAAACTTTAGGTGCTTCCTTTTAGGGTTTAGGTTTAGTACCTTGTAGTGTAGAATTTATTTCTAGGTCTTATCTGAGGATTTGATCTCTGGAATTAACATGGTAGAGTCACGATTGACATAGGTTTCCATAGTTATTTTTGTAGGATTTTACAATTGATTTTAGTATTTTAGTTAGAATTAACTTTAATACTAGGTTTTAGGTGATCCTAACTTGCTAACTCAACTAGAATGACTTCTTTAGTTCCCTTAGATTAGGGAGGTGCTTCTCTTGCTCTTGGATGATGATGAAGACATGCGTGGGCTTCTGTGGAATGCATGGTGGAGCTTGGACTTTAAGATGGCTCTCCCTTTTTTATAGTTTGTTTATTGTTAAGGATTAAGGTTTTTAGGGAGATCTCTTAGAATAGATTCTCTTCCTTCATGAAATATGGGAGGTGTTGATCACTTCCATTCCTCCCTATGATGTAAAGTCCCATTGTGAAGGCCCCATCCCTCCTTTGGTAGGATGAGTGGCTCCTCACGAATTGGTAGAACCTTTGAGGGTTCCTGTCCTTGATGGTGGAGTGCTTAGAGGTGACCTTTGGTCTTCACTTTGCTTCTCCCTATCCCCAACTTGCTCTTGTTAGATGAATCTTTCTTCCTTGCTAGAGGATGGGCTTCCTTGCTAGAAGGCTGAAGATGCTAGAGGTTGCACTTCTCCTTTGTTTAAAGACTGCCTTTGGAGCTAAAGCTTGAAGATCTAGAAGAACAAGTTGACACTTGTGAAGAAGATCAAATTGAGATTGAAGAAAGAGCTGAAGCTTGAAGAAGATGGAGAACAAGTTGATACTTGTGTTTGATGCATTGAGGGCTTGAAGAAGCAATTTGATACTTGCTATTGAAGATGAGAGCCTTAAGGAACAGTTACAGACTGAGGACTGAGATGCTGTCAGAGGATTGCTTTGCTGTGAAGCTGTAGAAGCTGTTGATTTGCTTTCTTTCCTGTCTGTTCGCTTTCTGTGCAACTGTATTGCTGTGACTTGTTTGATTTGCTTGATGCATTAGGATAAGTTCATGTTTAGACTTATTTAAGCTAGGATCATGATTGCATTAGAGGTTGAGTTCCTCCCTGTGCTTGTATTTTTACTGTATGGCTTTGCTTGCTGGTATTCGGTAGAGCCCTGCTCCCTTGCCTATGTGGTTTGTGATTTGGTTGATGGCATTTTATTTTCCTGTATGATTGCAGTTTTTCATATCTGGCTTGAGGTCGAGACGAGCTTGTGGAGGCTGATGCCCCACACACATTTCCTCCCTCACTTGCATTGCATGCATTTTACAGTCGTTTACTGTTCACTATTTCAGCTGATGCTTCATCTGTTTCTGTTTATCATTGACATGATCCCCTAGGAATCTCACTTCCTTTGATAAGGAAGTGATGATTAGAACTTTAGGTTGAAACCTATGCATGATAACTTCTAGGAGTTCCCTGTTTCAAACCTCAACCATAGGATGAATCCTTGGCATGACAACATTAGGACTTGATAGTCTCCCCTTAGTTGAGCCTGTTCTCTCTTCTCATCTCAAACAACAGTAAAAAACATAATAAAGGCAAGTTAGTATAAGCGTGTTACGAGCCTTAAGCTACTTGGGTAATGATAATTGAGAGGCCTCCTCTCAATCGTCTAGAATGTTTAGTATACGTCCTTTGGACGATATGCGATGCATTCGTTCCCAGGTCATAGTCTCTAGTGTTGTACGAACTACAGACAACTAAAAAATAGTTCTTCCTTAAAAGACAGAAAACAAACTTCAAACGTTTTACCCCATGGGCCCATAATTCAAAGGAAGCTTTTCTGAAGAAAAGAGTGTCGTTAACTCTCAGTTCTACCGCAAACGGTAACGCCTAAGTCTCCAAGGGTCGAGCCGCGTACACCAAACTACTGGAACTGTTTGTTAACCCTACTCGAAAAAACAGATGAATCTGAATTCCCGTAATCCGTCTTATCCCGAACTACGTAAGCTCTGATCTCTCATACCTATTGAGAGTACGTAGGTACAATACTGACGTATTGGCGAGCCACCTTCCCCGTAACTCGTAGTTAGTCGAACTACGTTGACTCTGATTTCTCATTCTCTGATGAGAATACGTAGGCATAAAGCGCGACGCTTTGCCGAGTCATTTCCTTTTATTTTTAAGCCAGCCTTGATAGTTAGATAGATTAAACCAACCTGTCAGATAAACACAACAAGTATGGATCCCATCGAGTACGATGGACGTGAGGGGTGCTGATACCTTCCCCTTGCGTAACCGACTCCCGAACCCAGATAATGGTTGCGATGACCTTGTCTTATACCTTTTCGTCAGGTTTTTCTGATTGTTTCCTTTCCCGTTCTGAGGGATAAATAACGAAAGGTGGCGACTCTTCTGTTTTGCCGGCACCTTATTTTCGTGGAAGCGACAGCTGGCGACTCTGCTGGGGACTTGATAGTTTCCTGGGATCCAATGTCCCGTATGCGAGTCAGTCTGGGGATCCAACGTCCCTGTGCGAGAGTCAATCCTAGTGCTTGTATGTTTACTTGTTGGGTTGTGTTTATTTATTGCATTTTATTTCCCGCACTTTATTTTTTAGTATGATATGATTATCTATGCTGTTGTGGGAAGGGCATTCTGATGAGTGAGAAGCCAGACCCAGGCTTGAGAGCTATATAGTATTAGAGCGGGTTAGTGGAGGACGTGCTTGCTTTGCTTGCAGTTGTTCCCATGTAATCCACACTCAGACGAGGTTCTCTTTGATGGCTTCCTATCGGTCCTTTGGACTCGAGGGGTTGTTGGATCTGAGGATTGTCGACCCTGGGAACCGATCATTTGGAATTCAGCTAAGGGAGGTCGCTTCAAGAGATGATGATGCCACACCTCCTGGGTATCGTATCGTCATTTCTTGAAAGTTTGTGATGCTGATGACCGCATAGGATGCCGAACCTTTTCCGTGATTAGGTCCTTACCTGTGAGCAGGGTCGGGTTTGTTGCAGGAAACCTCAACCTTCAGACTACCTGGTTTTCTTGACAGTGAATCAGTTTTGTTGGTATCAGAGGTTCTCATCATCAGATATGTGTGTTCTTGACAGAGCATATGTATGGTCTGGTATCAGGGGTTTCTTCTCCTCAGAGATATGGTTGTTCTTGACAGAGCAGTATTATGGTTTTGTTGATACAAAACCTTCATCTCCTTAACAACACAGTTGTCTTGATCTCCTGCTGTATGATTGCATTTTGCATTATTTGCATCCTCATTTGCATGTCATTAACGTGTGTCTGTGTTGCAGGTGCATATTTCTCCCCTGGTTTTAGTGATCTTGATCCTTATGGAAGATATGGCATCTCTGAAGAAGACTGTGGCTTACAAGCTACCAACACCTGATGGAGAGTTTCAGAAAGAGTTATGGGAGACTACTGAGTATTGGGTATAAGCTTCCTACGTACGAGTTGAATGGCCTTTATGCTCTGCTGCAGTTTTATGACCCACAGCTCAGATGCTTTGTGTTTCCAGACTATGTCCTCCCCCCGACCTTGGAAGAGTACTCTGACCTGTTGGGGGTGCCTTTGATGAATCAAATGCCTTATTACCGTGTTGAGGGTGAGCCCAAACTGAGTAAGCTGACTGACGCTCTTCATGTAGATGAGTCTGAATTGGAAGGGATGGTATCCAGAAAGATTGGGGTTCATGGTTTCCCTTTGCCTTTCCTGATGGAAAAAGCCCGAAAGTTTGCCGAGAAGGATCGTTGGGATGTATTCAATGCCTTCTTAGCCCTCTGTATCTATGGGATCATGTTATTCCCAAGTCACCCGGACTTCATAAGCATGGATGCTTGCCACATATTTGCCTCCGGGAATCCAGTGCCCACTCTCCTCGGAGACGTCTACCATTCAGTTTACAGCAAGAATGAAAACATAAAGGGGAAGAATGTGGCGTGTTGTGCTCCTTTACTGTATAAGTGGTTTGCTACCCATCTTCCTAAGTCGGGGCCATTCATTGATTCTGCTGAGTCTTCGCCTTGGTATGCGCATTTGATGGGTTTGACTGCTGATGATATTATCTGGTTTGATAGAGATCTGCTGGGCAAAGATATTGTGTATAGCTGTTGTGGCTTTCCGAACGTCCCCTTTGTCGGAAGGAATGGATGTATCAACTACAATCCCTCTCTGCTAGTACGACAATTTAGGTATGCGCTACGAGGTCCTCCTGAAGAGGAAGAGATACAGGAATCTCTGTATCTCACAGGGTTGCTTGAGGGTGACGCTTTGGTCAAGGTACAGAATGCTTGGAGCAAAATTCTCCGAAAGGGAAAGGTCCTGCTGGGAAAAAGCAACAACAAGGCCTTTGATCCATACGTGACTTGGGTTCGAGAAAGGGCCGCCATGTTTCTAATGTCGTTTCCTGTCGTGGAACCATTATATCCTCTTGTGCACAAAGAGCCTACTACAGTTGATATCCAGAAATTCAACCAGGTACTCCAAGAGAAAGAAGAGCTACGAAAAGCCAACGAAAAGTTGGAGAAAGAGATCGCTCAACTTTGGAAGGAGAAAAGTGAAGTCGTTTATACCTGGAAGAAGCAGACTGAGATGATCAACCGTCTAGGCTCCAACCTGACCAAAGAAACCGATGCTAGGGAACGTTTGGGGTTGGATCTGAAGTCAGTACATGGCGTGTTGACAACCAAGAAACAGGATCTGGATAGAGTGTACCAGAAGTTAACCCAATACGAGAGGGTCTGGAGCAGCACCATAGCCAAGTACAAAGAGCGGGAAGAAAAGCTGAAGCAGTGAGTAGCCAAGCTAGAAGCTCAAATTATGGTGAAAGATGAGAACCCAGAGGCTGAAGCCTCCCTGCGACAAGACGTCTAGTATAGATTGGCTGAGGCCGAGGCGGATTTGCAAGATTCTCAACTCCGGGCTGATGCTAAAAGGAGACGAGTCGAGAACCATTCTGAAGAAGGTATTTCTAGGAGCGTTTCTGAGAACCTCCCAAAGTCCATCAGTCAGAAGGACCTGCTGGCCCGGGGTTTGCTTGCTCAGTCAGATCACCCCGCTACAAAGAAGTTGATAGAAAATTTTCGTGCCTGTGGCCGCACTTGATCTTTCTGTATTTTCTTTATGCATTGATATGATTATCACCACCAGGTCTGTTGGTTGGCGTCATGCCTTATTGCTCCAGTTGTATGTGATTACAGTTGTACGCTACCCGAGCGGGATTTTCAGATGAATATATGAGAATTTCTTTTCCATGATTGGATCGTAGACTTTATTTGTCTCGGAAACTAGGATCGGGGGGGGGGGGGATCTCCCCAAGGCACAGACACACGTTTTCATTTGCATAAAGCATTTGCATAACGAGCATGTTGTCGTTTTTCTAACCCTTTGTGTATGCAGGTTGTTCCAGGATTGATCAAAGACCGACCCACCGCTATCCGACCTGAGCGAATCAAGCTAGAGCAATGGAACAAGTGCAAACTGACGTCCAGGAACTCCGAGAGAGGATAGACCGCTTCATGGAGCTCATGCAAGTGGTTGCCAATGGCCAAGACTAGCTCAGAACATTGGTTCAGCCTCTGATCTCAAGGGTTGACTGCAACGGTGTACTCCATGGTGGGAATGTTCCAACCCCTCCTCCTGTTGAAACTCCTCAGGGTGGCATCCCCATGACCGGGGGGAATGAAAGTGGTAACGGCAATGTGATCACTAACATCGGGCTCAATGGTAATACGAATGGTGTCGGTAATGGAAATTTTGAAGCTAATGGCAACGCTGGACTAGGCAATGGCAACACAGGTGCTGGGAATCTGTATGGGCCTCAGCCATGGCTAGAAGATCGTCAGGAAGATTTGTTCTCACAGAGGAGTGCTGAAGGAGAACTCACTGCTGAAGCACGTCTAAGGTTTAAGGCACTCGAGGACAAAATGAGGAATTTCGAGAACCTGAACACTATGGGGGTCGACATGACTAAATTGGGATTAATTTCTGATTTCAAGGTACCTCCTAAATTCAAGGTACCCGACTTTGAGAAATACAAGGGCACCACCTACCCTCGTGTCCACTTAAGGTCATACTACCGAAAGATGTCCGCTCACTCTAAAGATGAGAAGCTGCTGATGCACTTCTTTCAGGACAACTTGTCCGGGCCATCCTTAGAATGGTACATGAGTTTGGAACCCATCAGTGTGCGCACGTGAAAGGAACTTGTTGATTCCTTTGTGCACCATTATCAGTATAACAGTGACTTGGCTCCAAACCGGGTACAACTGCAGAACTTGTCATAGAGGAACAACGAGGGGTTCAAAGAATACGCCCAGCGATGGCGTGAATTAGCAGCTAGAGTACAGCCGCCGATGGTTGAACGAGAGCTTGTTGAAATGTTTGTAGCCACTCTCCCGGGGATCTATTACGAGAAATTGGTCAGCGGTATGTCAGGGAGTTTCTCATATCTCATCATTACTGGCGAGCACGTTGAAAATGGGATCAAATTGGGGAAAATTCAAGGTGGTGATATATCCTCAGCTGGAGGAGGAAAGAAACCATATGGTAACAAAAGGCGTGAAGGAGAGACGAGCGCCATGTCAAACGCTCGAAGAAAGGGTAAAAGCCAGCGCCAGCAGGTGACTAGCATAACCATACCTACTGTCCAACAACCCCAGCCACAGCAGCAGCCGCAGCAGCAGCAACCAAATCAGCAAGGGTACAGAAAGTATCATGACAGGGCACCTCTGGCAAGTCGTCACCTTGAGACGCCGCCCATGTCTTATGCTCAGCTGTTATAGACTCTGCTTCAGTTACTGCTAGTCCAGAAAAGAACCCTGACTCCCTTAACAGGGGCACCTCCGCAGGGTTATGACGCGAATGCAGCGTGTGATTTTCACTCAGGGGCACCCGGCCACACGATAGAAAACTGCAAAGCCTTCAAGCACAAGGTGCAAGATATGGTGGACGCTAAAATCATCAATTTCTCAGATAATGTGCCGAATGTCACAAAGAACCCTATGCCGAATCATAGGGGAGGTGGGGTGAATGCCATTATTGAAAAAGAGAACTTAGATTTGTTGACTGATGTTAAGGATCTGAAGACACCGCTTAGCTTTATTAAAGCCAAGCTGATGAAGAGAGGTTTCTCTCCGGGCTGTGGAGAATTGTGTATGGGTTGTGCGACTCGTCCTGATGGATGTGAACAGTTGACAAAAGGGATTCAGAGTCTCATGACCGAAGGGATCTTGCAGTTTAGCCGAAGGGCCGAATGTGGATCTAGAGAGGTAATGCTGAAGCAAGATGATGAGGTTGCCACCATCACCATCCCTCGCCAAACGATAACCATTTCTGCACCCAGGCCACCCACAATTACCATCACCAAGGTCGGGCCGATACCTATTGAAAGCACCAACGCTGTCCCGTGGCATTATGGGGCAGACGTCTACTGTAACAGACAGAACTTGGAACTAGAACCATCTGGGCAGTCTGTGGATAACCTAGTAGGGATTGGAGGAATCACGCGCAGCGGAAGAGTATTTTCTCCACCTGAGATTGTGGCGGACAAAGCAGATAAAGCTGAGGAAACTGATAAGGGAAAAATGTATAGTCATTGAGGAAACCCCTCGTGGGGTAGAGAAGGACTTACTTGTAAAGGACGCTGAAGAGTTCATGAGGTTGATCAAGAAGAGTGATTAGAAGATCGTGGATCACCTCTATCAAACACCCTCGAAAATTTCCATCCTGAATTTGTTGTTGTGCTCGGAGTCACATTGCAACGCGCTGTTAAAGGTTTTGAATGCCACGTATGTACCGCAGGAAATCTCGGTCAACCAGTTGGAAGGGGTAGTAGCCCACGTGAATGTTGGAAATAGGTTAGGGTTCACTGACCTGGAGCTGACGCCGAAGGGAAGAAACCACAACAGCACCCTGCACATCTCGATAGAGTGTAGGGGAACAGGTATGTCCCACGTGTTGGTGGACACAGGGTCATCACTCAATGTTCTTCCGAAGAAGGCATTGGTGAAGTTAGACACTCGAGGATTGATTTGCACACCCAGTGACCTGGTTGTGAAAGCGTTCGATGGAACCAAGCGTCATATCTTTGGAGAGGTAACTCTGCCAATCCAAGTTGCGCCAGAAACTCGACGCAGTCTTCTACATCATGGACATCATGCCAGCCTACATCTATCTATTAGGCCGGCCATGGATCCATCCTGCTGGTGCCGTGACCTCCACGTTGCATCAGAAACTCAAGTATGCTGTCGGAGGCAGCATCATAACTGTATGTGGCGAGGAAGACATAATGGTGAGCCATTTGTCATCCTTCAAATATGTTGAGATGGATGGGGAAATCCATTAAACCCTATGTCAGGCATTCGAAGTTGTTAAAGTCAAGGACGTGGCTCCAGTAATTACTGAAAAACTAGAGATGACTCTCTCTTCCTTCAAGGAAGCCTGGGCCGTTGTTCAAGCCGGATCTACCCCAGGCTCGGGGCAAGTTCTAGAAATACCTAACAAACAAGACAAGTTTGGGTTAGGATACTATCCTGCGGCTGAAGCCTCCTCTTCTCACAGTACGCCGCGAGGTAAAGGGCCGATCCAATTTACTAGTGGCGGGGTGATATTTGAAAGTGTCAATGCAGTGTCTGAAGACGGTGAAGACAGAGATTGCGACCTGGACTCTTGGATCTAGCCAAGCAAACCAGGCCAGAGCCTCAACAACTGGTCCATAAGGGATACCATCCAAGTGACAGGAAAAGAGTAATGATTTACTTTCTCCAATTATTGTACAACCCTATATCCTACCCGGGGCATAGTGGTTTTATTGTTAGGGCCTTGTTTGATTATGTACACGAATTTTACCAATAAATCAAAAGGAGTTTTTCTTCGTATTCAAATGTTGTGATCTTAGTTATTCCTGTTTTATATTTGTTTTGAAAAACAATAAAATAGCAATAGGGTTTGTGCTAACCTGCATATCCTTGTTTTAAGCTTAACCCTTGTTATTGCAGGATCCACATTGCAGATTGTTGCACCCCAAAATTTGACCAACATTTATTTACCCATCAAGTGTTTGAAGGTTGATACCTTTATCAGAAAGTTCAAGAGATCCTCAGAGGAATTGGTTGAAACCAAGGTTGTGTGTCTCATAACTTGAGAGTTGTGGGTGCTCCTCAGATGATTCTGAGACTATGAGAGTGAACTTGAAGCTTTGAGAAAGCCTATGAGATGTCTTGAAATCCATCATGAAGCCCAGAGAGGTCATTATGCAAGAATTCAGAAGATTCAACCATGAGTGATAGAATTAGGGTTTTGACTGGGTCAACCCTAGGTCAACTAAAGATTTGGAGAAGGTTGAGACCTAATCCAAGAGCCATGTGATCATGGAATGATGTATTGAGATACTATAAGGATGATTCCTAGACCAACTCAGCATGATTGAGGAGTTTGAGAATTTTTAAGCTAGGGTTTCTAAGGATTGACAGTGTAAAATCCCCTAGTTTGATCCCTATCTTCCAGGCAGTTTTAGCTCAAGATGTGGTTGTCATCTCATCTTCCCCATAACATGAATGTTGTAGAGATTGTTCTTAGATTTAATTTAAGTGGTAGAAGTCCTTGATAGGATTTGCGGAGCTCAAGTTATGGTTTTGACAAATTACAGGTCATCTGAGGTATGTGAATCTGGGTCCTTGAAAGTCACCCAACTTGCAGACAACTTTTGCCCTAGTAGGATGATTCCTATGGTCTCTTGGTCAACATGAATGTTGAATAGCATCTTCTTAGCTTTCTAGAGAGTACTAGAAGTCCTTTATAGGATTTGTAGAACTCAAGTTATGGCTTTGACAAGCCAAGGGCATTTTGGTCATTTGGAAGTTATAGGTCATTTCAAGCATAAGGCCATATCTCCTACTTCCAAACTTCAAATGGAAAAACCTTCAACATAAAAGTTTCTTAGAATGATCTTTTAAGGCTAGTAGGGTGGTCATGAGATGTTGGAAAGGCTCATAGCAAAAAGTGATAAAAATGTCCTAAAAATGAGGCATAAGTTAATTCAAGTGAAATGGAAAATCATAAAATCCAAGCTATAAACCCTAACCATGTCATATGATAGGTCATTTTGACTCTAAAGGATATTTTGAGAACAATGGTTCAGCCACAATTTTGATTTGAGGCTTAAATTTTGGGGTTGCTTTGTAATTTGGTTACTTGCATAATGGGGTACCAAACCAAAACAAGGAAAAGCTTAATGAATAAGGGAAATATGCATTGTGTATTGTCCTAAATATCATATAAGGAGATATTCAAGTTAATTAATCAAGTTGCAAGGGATTTTGTCATGATATATCATATGGTGAGAATGGAAATGCAAGTTATCATGTCATGAAAGTTCAAGTTCCTACTAGAGTGATCTAGATGGTTCTAGACTCTTCTAAATCAGTCTATATATTGATTACAATCTCCATTGGTGAAAGATTGGTGATTGTTGATGTTAATGGTGGTAGAGAAAAGAGATTGAACTAAAATTCTCCATTTTGCAAATTGTATTGAAACTTCATTTTTCTCTTCATTACCCTTCCATTTTTTTACACAAATCATCTCTACAATCATTGCTGAGTGTATTCATCTTGATTTGCAACCCCATTGATGAAGAATTGAGAGCTTTCCAAGTGAAGTTGCAAGAGAGCAAAAGGCCTTGGATCTTGAGATACAAGCCATTTCCATCAAATCTTGTGCAAGGAGAGGATTGTTCATCACCTAGAGACCATTCTTGAGGATCTACAAGGCCTGATTCGAAGCTTTTCAATACCTACCATTGCAAGAATCAAGGTAAGCAAAATCACTTCCACACTCTGATTTAGGCATGGCTAGGGTTAGTTCTTGTTGTGAAACCATTAGAGACCATTAGGTGATTCATTAGGATGAGTTTAAGACCAATTGGTGAGGTTTCTTCCATGGTGGTTAATTCTTGATGGAGTTAGAATGATTGATTTAGGGGGTTATAATGCATGATAATTGGTTGGTTTTAATCAGCATGGCATAAGGATTAATTATATATAAAGATTGTTGAGTTTTGTGATGGTCAAAAACTGAAGAAAGTTTGGATTCATGGAGTTGTACCATTCGGTTTGGAGGATTTAGGGTGTTTCAATGAAATCCAATGGCATGGTTGTGTTCTACGTAAAATTCTAGTCAAGATTGGTTTTTGGATCGTGGCATTTGATGGAGTATTGAGGTCACACGAGTGGTGGAAAGTTCATGCATGAAGCTTATGTTTTCATGGAGGTTCTAAAACCCTAATGGACCAAGGAAGAAGACGCAATTTGAACCATTGATCGCGTGTGGACCAGTTGACCAAGGAAGAGATCCAACGGCCGGTGTTTAAAAGCGAAATGGAGGGAAGAGCTGCAGTGTCAAAACGCTGCGTTTTATTTAATGTACCAGCTGGGCCTTATGCATTTGCTTTCCCCACCCCCCTGTCCAAGCCCAATTGGAAATGAACTATGATTTCATGCTATTTACACCGTTCCTTTTATCTTTTTATTTTTATTTTATTTGTTATTCTGAGTTTAAAATTGGGATTGGGCGCGCCTTGCTCTTGGCACCCCATATATGGGCCCATTATAATAATCAACAGAATATCATTGCTTTTCATACCCCTCATCATTTTCATAATATTTTCTTCTCCAAATTTCTTTAAACTTTAAAAATTCATAATAAAATGAAAAACCATTATTTTTTAATGAGACTTTTTTTCCCATTTTCCATTTTCTGCCTAGAAAAATATAAAACCATAAAATAGCCATTTTTTTTTTCATTTTTATATTTTTTGCACATTTTTACTTTTAATTGCTTTTGTAATTCTTTTAGTTGATGCATGATTTTGTAGATTTTAATTAGGGTAGTTCCCTGAGGATTTTTTATTCAATCTTTTTAGGATGATTAGATGAATGGTTTAGGTTCCCCCTGATTTAATTTCATAATTTTGTGATAATGTTTAGGGTAGTTTTAATTAGGTAATTCTAGGTAGCATAGAATTTGATTCAAACTTTAATATAGGTCAATAATCATTTTAGATTTAGGTTTTGTAGGGCAATTCAGTCTATGGGGAATGCATGGGACTTAAGGGTAGTTATGTAGGGTCCCCTAGCATTTATATTAGGATTTAATAGAACAATAGGCTATTTTTGGTTGATTTTTGAATTGAATGATTGTTTGTGTGGCCTTTAGGGCAAGTTTTGTTTAGTTTGCTTTGGTTTGGAGTTTCCCTTTGGTTTGAGGAGCTTGGCGTCTCATTGTGGAGCTTAGTGGAGCATACTAGAAGATTGGAAGAGGCATGGAGGAGCTTGAGGAGCTTGTTCTTCTTTCCTTTTTGTTGTTTTAGGGTTAGGATTAGGGAGAGCTTAGATGTAGATAATTTCTTTCTCAAACATGGATGGTATCATTCACCTCCATTCCTCCCTATGATTCAAAGTCCTTCCAGGGTATACACCTCTCTCCTTTGGAGGGATTAGTGTTATACCCAGGAGGTAGACCTTTTGAGGGAACCCTTCACTTGATATTGAACCCTTATAGGTCACCTTTGGTGATCAAATAAGCAGTTCAATATCCTCCAGCTTATTCAGTGTGTGATTTTTCTCTGTTTGATTTGTCTTGAGAGATGTCAGAGCCTGAGCATGAAGATGAAGACTTCATTGGAGATTATTGAAGAGGATGAATCCTGGAAGACTGCCATTCTAGCTGAAGCTTGAAGAGCATGAAGATCAAGTTGATACTTGAAGATCCCTGAAGATTAAGTAAAGCCTGAAGGTGGAGTCGGTCAAGAAGCTGAAGCTTAGGGGAGAAGATGAGTTGATACTCATGTTGTAGGGTTGATACCTGGAAAGCAGTGGATGATTGAAGTCTGAAGACTGAGTTGCTGCTGGAGGAGCTGAAGCTTTCTTCTGTTTTTCTTTTCTATATTGTTTGATTTGTCTGTTGCATTAGATTAAGTCCATCTAGAATAAGTAGAATCTAGGAGCATGAGTGCATTAGAGGTTGAGTTGCTCCCTCTGCTTGTATTGTTATTGCGTGGCTTTGCTTGCGGGTATTCGGTAGAGCCCAGCTCCCTTGCCCATGTGGTTTGTTTGTCTGATGGCATTTCATTTCTTTTCTCTGTATGATTGCAGTTTACTGTTTATTGCTTGATATCATGTTGTTTATTTTTCAGTATGATTACTGTTATTTCATGACTGGCTTGAGGTTGAGACGAGCTTGTGGAGGCTGAAGCCCCACACACATTTCCTCCCTCACTTGCATTGCATGCATTTTACCGTTAAGCTGATGCTTTGTCTGTTGTGGTGTATCATTGACATGATCCCTTAGGACTCTTATTTCCTTTGATAAGGATTTGATGATAGACTTTTAGGTTGAAACCTATGCATGACAACTTCTAGGAGTTCCCTGTTTAAACCTCAACCATAGGATGAATCCATGGCATGATAACAGTAGGACTTGATAGTCTCCCTCCTAGCTGGGCCTGTTCTCTTCTCATCTCAAAACAGTTTAAGATACATTAATCATAAATGATTTCTTTCGTACGTTACGAGCCTTAAGCTACCTGAGAAAGGATTGTGGGAGAGTTTCTTTTCCACAGTCTGGATGTTTAGTATGGTACCCTTTGGGTGACATGCGACGCATTCACTCTCAGGTCATAGTCTTTAGTGCGGTTGAAATTGCAAACACAATAAAAAACACTTCTTTCGTAAAAGACAGGAAATAAACCGTAGTTTCCCGAACTACGTGAGCTCTGATCTCTCATACCTGTTAAGAGTATGTAGGCACAAGATGGCGAAGTCTTGGCGAGCTACCTTCCCCCATAACCCTTCGTAGGCCGAACTACGTTGACTCTGATTTCTCATTCTCTGATGAGAATACGTAGGCATAAAGTGCGACGCTTTGCCGAGTCATTTTTCTTTTCTTTTTCAACCAGCCTTGTCAGGTAGATAGAATAAAACCAACCCGTCCAAGTAAACAAACAAGCGAGGATCCCGTCGAGTACGGCGGACGTGAGGGGTGCTAATACCTTCCCCTTGCGTAACCGACTCCAAAACCCAGACAATGGTTGCGATGACCTTGTCTTACCCTTTTTCATTAGGTTTTTCCGATCGTTTCCTTTCCCGCTCTGAGGGATAAATAACAAAAGGTGGCGACTCTTCTGTCATGCCGGCACCTTATTTTCGCGAAAGCGACAGCTGGCGACTCTGCTGGGGACTCAGGTGTTTCCCTATGCGAGTCTCGCCTTGGATTTCCTTCCTAGCTGTCTGGGACCGTCCCCAGCAGCTGGCGACTCTGCTGGGGACTCCGACGGTTCCCTGCGAGAGTCAATCCTAACGCTTGTATGTTTACTTGTTGGGTTGCGTTTATTTATCGCATTTTACTTCTCGCACTTTATTTCCCGCATTTTATTTTCAGTATAATATGATTATTTATGTTGTGGTGGGATGGGAGTTCTGATGAGTGAGAAGCCAGACCCAGGCTTGAGTGCACCATATAATTAGAGTGGAAATTAGTGGGCGCGTGCTTGCTTTGCAGGCACTAGTGTCTCATGAAATCCACGCTCAGACGAGGTTCATCTAGTTGGCTTCACTTTCAACCCTTTGGGTTGAGACGGTTGCTGGTTTGGTGGATTGTCGACTCTGGGGACCGATCATTTGTGATTCAGCTAAGTGAGGCCTCTTCATGAGCTGGTGATGCCACACCTTCTGGGTATCGTATCACCCCTCTTGAAAGTCTGTGACGTTGATGAACGCATAGGATGTTGTACCTTGAGTCAGTTTAGGTCCATACCTGTGAGTGGGATTGGGTTTATTGCAGGAAACTTTGACCTTCAGACTACCTGGTTTTCTTGACAGTGGATCAGTTATGTTGGTACCAGGGTTTCTCAGTTGCAGATTTGTCTGTTCTTGATAGAGCAGGTTTTGATCAGAGGATCTTATCATCAGGTGTAGGTTTGTCCTTGATAGAGCAGGTTTGATCAGAGTATTGTCATCAGTGGTTTGTTCTTGATATAGCAGATTTTGGGGTCTGAAGATCTCGTCAGCAGATGTTATTTGTTCTTGATATAGCAGATTTTGAGCGGGGTCTGAAGATCTCATCAGCACCTGTATGATTGTTCTTGATAGGGCAGATTTTTGATTCGGGGTCTGAAGGCTTCATCAGCAGATATTTCTTGATCATACATCCGAGGTCCTTATTGTCAGACATTTGTTCTCGACAGAGCAGAACTTTAATCCTATGTATATGGTCCTATCAGATGGTTGTTCTTAGCAGATCAGATCAGTGGTCTTACACCGGGGTTTTCTTCTCATCAGTGATTGTTGATACAGAACCTCCACAGTAGTTACCCGGATATATTATTGCATGACTGCATTTTGCATTAGTTCGCATGACATTTGCATTCCATTAACGTGTGTCTGTGTTGCAGGTACCGTTCCCCGATCCAGGATTTCTCGCCTCCTATTGTATTATTATGGCCTCTCTCAGGAAGACTGTTGCGTACAAGTTCCCGACCCCTGATGTGTCGAAATTGACTGGTTTGATAGCTCTAGCAGGTGATTCTGTGAAGGATAGGTTCAAGAAGTCTTATGGCCGGTTGCTCTGTCTGGTTTTCAAGCTTTCTACGTTCGAGTTGAATGGGTTACATGCTCTGTTGCAGTTCTATGACCTTCCACTGAGATGTTTCACTTTTCAGGACTTCGTTCTCGCGCCGACGCTGGAAGAGTATGCTGATTTGCTGGGTGTACCTATCAAAAGGCAGATGCCTTTTGCCCACATGGACGCTGAGCCTGATCTGACTGGTTTAGCTTCTTCACTTCATTTGGACGCCTCGGATTTAGTAGTGACTAGTTGGAACAAGGTTCCTGGGTTCTCCTTGCAGTTTCTGGTAGCTAAGGCTCAGTAGTGCGCTAAGGACAGATGTTGGGACGCATTCAATGCCATCCTCGCTCTATGCATATATGGAATTATCCTGTTCCCCAACATGCCTGATTTTGTAGACTTTGATGCATTTCACATCTTCGCTTCAGGGAATCCAGTCCCTACTTTGATCGGAGACGTCTATCACTCAGTGCATTACAAGAATGAGAACCGGAGAGGGAAGAATGTCTCATGCTGCGTACCGTTGCTGTACAAATGGTTTGATAGCCATCTGCCCAAGAGGGGTTCCTTTGTCTTATCTGCAGCCACAACTGAGTGGCCTGAGCGTCTGATGGGTTTATCTACAGAAGATATTGATTGGTTCGTTGACAGAGACAGGTTAGGTACTGAGGTGATCTTCAGTTGTAGTGGGTTTCCTAATGTACCTCTGATAGGCAGGAAGGGTTGCATCAACTAGAATCCGTCGTTGCTAGTTCGTCAGTTTGCATATGCTTTGAGGACTCCGCCGAAGGAGGAAGAGGTACATGAATCTCTGTACCTCACGGGTACTCTAGAGGGGGATTTGTTGTCCAAGCTTCAGCGTGCGTGGAACAGTATCAGCAAGAGAGGAAAGCCTTTGTTGGGAAAGAGCAACAGTCAAGCCTACCCTCCTTATTCAGCATGGATCAGAGCCAGAGCCAACGCTATAGGGATGCCATTTCCTCATGCCAGACCAGAGAGTCCTCCACCAATCGAAGAGCCTACTACTGTGCCCATTCATCAGCATAACCAGGTATTAGCTGAGCGGGATGAGTTGAAGCGGGCGAACACAGAACTGGAGAAGGAGTCAGCTCAGCTTCGAAGTGAAAGGAACGAGGTCGTTCATGCTTTCAAAAAGCAAACAGAGTTGGTGAACCAACTGGGTACAGACTTGGCAAAGCAGATAGCTGACCGCGAACGCTTGGGTCAAGACTTCAAGGCTGTTAATGACGTACTAGCTACGAAGAAGAAGCATTTAGACGAGGCATATCGGAGGATATCTAAGTTCTACCAGCACTGGAAGGCTTCCCTGGCCACCAGGAAGGAGCGAGAGGATAAACTGATGCTGCAGATCTCTAAGCTGGAAGCCGAGGTGAAGGACAGTGAGCGAAGGTTTGATGAAGAGACCGCCCTCAGGTACGCCGCCGAAGGCCAACTCAACAAAGCCCTGGCCAACCTGAAGGAGTGCAAGCTGAAGTTTGAGTCTAAGAAGCGGAAACTGGAAGATTGCTTCGGCGAAGGAGCATGGGAAAGTTCAGTTCAGGGGCTTCATTATACTATTGTGCAGAGGGAACTACTCGTCAAGGGGTTGCTCACTTTGCCAGATCATCCGGAGACGAAGGAGTTATTAGCGGAGTATCGCGCCCGTGGCCGTACTTGACTAGCTTGTATTCCTTTTGTTTTGATCTTTGTTGTATGCTGACCATCACCAGACTTGTTGGCTGAGGTCACGCTGTTGATTTGTTTTGTACTCGCTGATGTTATGTACTGCCTTGATAGGCTTTCCATATATATATGAGATTGATGTTTCCATGATTGGGCTCGGACTTCTTCTTCTTCATGTTATTATCGGCACTGGCACTAAGGCACTAGGATTGGGGGAAGTCTCCCAAGCACACAGACACACGCATGCATCTGCAGGAAGCATTTGCATGGCGTACATTTTGTTGTTTTTCCTAACCTTTAATGTTTGCAGGTTTTTCCAGGTTTACAGGTTCCAAGCTGTTTCCGGTCTCCAGGATTGATCAGAGACTCATTCACCGTTATTCAACTCGAGCTAATCAGACAAGGATCATGGATCAAGTGCAGTCAGATGTCCAGGAGCTCCGTGAACGGATGTATCGTTTTATGGAACTGATGCAGGTAGTCGCTAATGGTCAAGACCAGCTTCGTACTTTGGTTCAACCTTTGATCTCCAGGGTTGATAGTAACGGTATACTTCATGGCGGGGTTGTGCCTACTCCTCCTCCAGTCGATACTCCGCAGAATGTTGTTCCTGTTGCCGGGGGCAATGGCAGTGCTAATGGCAATGTGATGGCCAATATCGGACTCAATGCGACGGGCGTCGGCAATGGTAGTCTGGGAGCTAATGTCAACATCGGGCCGGTCAATGGCAATGCTGGCGTCGGGAATCTGTTGGTGCCTCAACCGTGGCTTGAGGATCATCAGGATGACGTGTTTTCTCAAAGAGGTGCAGAAGCAGAGTTGAATGCTGAAGCGCGGCTCAGGTTCAAAGCACTGGAAGACAAAATGAGAGACATTGAGAATCAGAATACTTTGGGCGTTGATATGTCCAAGCTGGGGTTAATTGCTGATTTCAGGGTACCTCATAAGTTCAAGGTGCCTGTCTTTGAGAAGTATAAGGGTACTACTTGCCCTCGTGTCCACCTTTGATCTTACTATAGAAAGATGTCTGCCTATTCCGACGATGAGAAGTTGCTGATGCACTTCTTCCAAGATAGTATTTCTGGTCCATCCCTCGAGTGGTACATGGGCTTGAAGCCCGCTACCGTACGCACCTGGAAAGATCTCGCCGAAGCGTTTGTCCTCCACTATCATTACAATAGCGACTTGGCCCCCAACCGAGTCCAGCTCCAGAACCTCTCGCAGAGAAATAATGAAGGCTTTAAGGAGTACGCCCAGCGGTGGCGTGAGTTGGCTGCTCGGGTTCAACCGCCGATGGTTGAGCGCGAGCTCGTGCAGATGTTTGTTGCTACCCTCCCGGGAATCTACTATGAAAAGTTGGTCAGCGGTATGTCGGGGACGTTCTCAGCTCTCATCACTATGGGCGAGCACGTCGAGAATGGTATAAAGATCGGAAAAATTCAAGGTGAATCATCCTCAGCTGGAGGAGGTGGAAAGAAACCTTATGCTGGTAAACGAAGAGAAGGGGATGCGAGTGCTGTCACCAACGCTCGGAGAAAGGGCAAGGGTCCTCAGCAGCAGATAGCCAGTATAAATATCCCAGCTGCTCCGCAGCAGCAGCAGCAGCAGCCGCAGCAACAGAACCAACAGGGATATAGAAAGTACCAGAATCGGGCTCCTTTGGCAAACCGTCACTTCGAAGCACCGCCTATGTCGTATGCGCAACTCTTGCAGACTTTGCTTCAGCTTCAGTTGGTTCAGAAGAGGATGATGGCTCCCTTGACAGGGGCACCACCACCCAGGTATGACGCAAATGCCACTTGCGATTTCCATACAGGGGCACCAGGCCATACAATCGAGAACTGTAAAGCCTTTAAGCACAAGGTGCAGGACCTGGTAGATGCCAAGATTATTAACTTCTCCGACAATGCGCCCAATGTCACCAAAAACCCTATGCCTAATCATAGGGGAGGTGGAGTAAACGCCATTATCGAAGAAGAGAGTGCAGATCTGTTGACGGATGTTAAAGACTTAAAGACGCCGCTTAGTTTCGTCAAAGCTAAGTTGCTGAAGAAAGGGTTCTTTCTAGGATGCGGAAAGTTATGCATGGGTTGTGCTACACATTCTGATGGGTGTGAGCAGCTGGTAGAAGGTATCCAAAGTCTGATGTCTGAGGGTATTTTGCAGTTCAGCCGAAGGGCTGAAAGTGTGTTAGGGGAAGTAGTGTTGAAGCAGGCAGATGAAGTCGCCACCATCACCATTCCTCGTCAACCTATTACTATTTCTGCGCCCCGACCGCCTACGATCACTATTACCAGAGCTGGGCCGATCCCATTCGAGAGCACTAACGCTGTTCTGTGGCATTACGGCGCCGAAGTCTATTGCAATGGTCAGAATTTAGCGTTGGAGCCGTATGGGTCGACTGTGCAGAATCTCGCAGGAGTCAGTGGTATTACTCGAAGCGGAAGAGTGTTTGCGCCGACAGAGGTTGCGGCAGAGAAAGTGGTCAGAGCTGATGCTGCTGATAAGGGTAAAGGCAAGGCCGTCGAAGAGGTCCCTTGTGGGGCAGAGAAGGATTTGCTAGTCAAAGATGCCGAAGAATTCATGCGGTTAATCAAAAAGAGCGACTACAAGATTGTAGACCATCTTCATCAGACTCCGTCAAAGATTTCTATTCTCAACTTGTTGTTGTGTTCTAAAGCGCACCGCAACGCGTTACTGAAGGTATTGAACGCTGCCTACGTACCGTAAGAGATATCAGTGAATCAGCTAGAAGAGGTGGTAGCCCATGTTAATGCTGGCAATGGGCTAGGTTTCACAGATTTAGAGCTGACATCTAAAGGGAGAGATCACAACAGCGCCTTGCACATCTCGATAGAGTGCAGAGGCACAATCATGTCGCATGTCCTGGTGTACACGGGTTCGTCGCTTAACGTGCTTCCGAAGAAGGCACTAATGAAGTTGGACACTCGTGGATTGCTTTGCACGCCCAGTGATCTGGTGGTGAAAGCATTTGACGGAACTAAGCGCCACGTTTTCGGAGAGTTGACCCTGCCGATTCAAGTTGGTCCGAAAACGTTCGATACGGTTTTTTATACCATGGACATCATGCCCGCCTACAGTTGCCTCTTAGGTCGGCCGTGGATCCATGCTGCCGGTGCCGTGACGTCCACGTTGCATCAAAAGCTCAAATATGCTGTCGGGGGAAGCATAGTGACCGTCTGTGGTGAGGAGGACATTATGGTGAGCCACTTGTCATCCTTTAAGTATGTTGAAATGGACGGCGAAATCCACGAAACTCTCTGCCAAGCATTTGAAACCGTCAAGGTGAAAGAGGTAGCTCCTGTCATCACAGAGAAGCAAGAGATGAATCTTTCCTCATTCAAAGAAGCTCGGGCCGTCGTCGAAGCCGGTTCCACCCCAGGCTGGGGGCATATCTTGGAGATACCGATCAAGCAGGATAAGTTTGGATTGGGGTATTCTCCTGAAGCTGAAGCTTCATCTTCTTCGTCTAGCAGCGCGTCACGGGTTAAGGGGCCGATCCTATTTACCAGTGGCAGAGTGATTTTCGAAAGCATCAACACGGCGTCTGAAGACAGCGGGGATAGCGATTGTGATCTTGATGCTTGGATTCAGCCAAGCAAGCCGGGCGAGCGCCTCAACAATTGGACCATCAAGGAAATTATCCAGCTGACAAGTGAAGAGTAATGATTTACTTTTTACAATCATTGTACAACCCTATGTCCTACCCGGGGCATAGTGGTTTTATTGTCAGGGCCTTATTGGATTATGTACATGCATTTTGTTAATAAATCAAAGGCGTTTTCTTCGTACTCAAATATTGTGTTCTCTGTTATTCCTGTTTTATGTTTATTTTGAAAAACAGTAAAATGGCAACGGGGTTTGTGCTAACCTGCATACTCTTGTTTTAAACTTAACCCTTGTTATTGCATGATCCACATAACAGATGGCATCGACTCTGGACCCTCTACGGCTCACTACGACTTCGATTGCCCGATCTATCAAGCCGAGGATGAGATTGATGAAGACGAAGACCTTCCGAAAGAGTTGGCCCGCTTGTTGAGACAAGAGGAAAATGTTATTCTGCCTAACGAGGAGGATATTGAGATCGTAAATATGGTTTCTGAAGAGCTCGTCCGAAATGTCAGAGTAGGGGCTGCGCTGCAGAGTGATGTCAAGCATAGACTGGTCGAGATGCTTCGAGAGTATAGTGACGTCTTTGCTTGGTCATACGAAGATATGCCCGGACTTGACACGGACATCGTGGTCCACCGCTTGCCGCTACGAGAAGATTGCCCTCCAGTCAAGCAGAAGCTTAGGAGGACAAGACCAGACATGGCTGTGAAAATCAAAGAAGAAGTCCAGAAGCAGTTGGATGCAGGATTTTTAGCCGTCACCACTTACCCTCCATGGGTCGCCAACATAGTGCCTGTACCGAAGAAGGATGGTAAGGTACGTATGTGCGTCGATTATCGGGATTTGAATAGGGCGAGCCCTAAAGATGATTTCCCGTTGCCTCATATCGATGTGTTGGTCGACAACACAGCCCAGTTCTCCGTGTTTTCGTTCATGGATGGCTTCTCCGGTTACAATCAGATCAAGATGGCACCGGAGGACATGGAGAAAACGACGTTTATCACCCCCTGGGGAACATTTTGCTATAAGGTAATGCCCTTCGGTCTGAAGAACGCAAGGGCCACTTACCAGCGAGCAATGGTAACTCTGTTTCATGATATGATTCATCATGAGATCGAGGTCTATGTTGATGACATGATTGCAAAGTCCCAAACAGAGGAAGAGCATCTGGTCAACTTATTGAAGCTTTTTGAGAGGCTTAGGAAATTCAGGCTGAGGCTGAATCCTAACAAGTGCACTTTCGGAGTGCGGTCCGGAAAGTTGCTGGGGTTTATCGTTAGTGAACGAGGTATCGAGGTTGATCCTGCGAAAATAAAAGCTATTCAAGAAATGCCAGCGCCGAAAACAGAAAAAGAAGTTCGTGGTTTCTTGGGCCAATAAACTACATTGCAAGGTTTATCTCTCAGCTCACGGCCACCTGTGAACCGATGTTCAAGCTTTTAAAGAAAGATCAGGTGATTACTTGGAATGAGGATTGCCATCAAGGGAAGCGTATTGTCTGATTACCTTGCCGAGCAGCCAGTCGAGGACTACCAGCCGATGAAGTTCGAATTCCCTGACGAGGATATTATGTTTCTCAAAGCGAAGGACTGCGATGAGTCGTTGCCCGGTGAGGGGCCATATAGGAAATCTCAGTGGAAGTTGATATTCGATGGAGCGGTTAATTCCTATGGAAGTGGCATCGGGGCTATCATCACGACTCCCCACGGAGCCCACATCCCATTTACTGCGAGACTGACGTTTCCAGTTACCAATAATGAGGCGGAGTATGAATCATGCATTATGGGTCTAGAAGAGGCAATTGATTTGAGGATCAAGAATCTAGATGTGTATGGTGACTCAGCGCTTGTAATCAATCAAATTAAAGGGGAGTGGGAAACTCGTCAAGCGAATTTGGTGCCGTACATGAATTATGCCAGGAGGCTTCTTCCGTTCTTCGATAGAGTGGAACTTCATCATGTACCCAGGGCTGAAAATCAGATGGCTGATGCCTTAGCCACGTTGGCTTCAATGTATAAGGTCAATTTTTGGAATGAGGCTCCAAGAATTGTACTCTCGCGTCTTGATAGACCGGCATTTGTCTTTGCAATCGAGGATGCCGTCGACGGCAAGCCATGGTTCCACGACATCCAGACCTTCCTTATGACTAAGGAGTATCCTGCGGGCGCGTCAACCCAGGATAAGAAGACTCTGAGGAGGCTGTCTGGAAACTTTTATCTCAATTCCGATGGAGTATTGTATAAGAGAAACCACGATCTCGTGCTACTCAGATGTGTAGATGAGAAAGAGGCGAGTATGCTCATGGAGGAAGTCCATGAAGGCACATTTGGTACGCACGCCGGCGGGCATGCTATGACGAGAAAGATCCTGAGAGCAGGGTACTACTGGCTGACTATGGAGTCGGATTGCTACAGATTCGCGAAGAGGTGTCATAAATGCCAGATTTATGCTGATAAAGTTCATGTGCCGCCGTGCCCATTGAATGTCATGTCCTCCCCGTGGCCGTTCTCCATGTGGGGCATCGACATGATAGGCAAGATCGAGCCCACTGCATCCAATGGTCATCGTTTCATTCTGGTAGCTATCGACTACTTCACCAAATGGGTGGAGGCAGCCTCGTACGCTAATGTACCAAGCAGGTGGTAGCTAAATTCATAAAGAGGGACATCATCTGTCGTTACGGAGTTCCCGAGCGGATCATTACTGATAATGGTTCGAATTTGAATAACAAGATGATGAAGGAGTTGTGCCAGAGCTTCAAGATTGAACATCACAACTCATCTCCTTACCGGCCGAAGATGAATGGCGCCGTCGAAGCCGCCAACAAGAACATAAAGAAAATTGTTCAGAAGATGGTTGTGACGTACAAAGATTGGCACGAGATGCTGCCGTTTGCACTGCACGGTTATCGTACGACGGCACGTACGTCGACCGGGGCAACTCCTTTCTCCTTGGTGTACGATATGGAGGCTGTCCTACCGTTAGAAGTGGAGATCCCTTCTTTGCGAGTTTTGGTTGATGTGAAACTCGATGAGGCAGAATGGATTACGAATCGCTTGAACCAACTCAGCCTGATGGACGAGAAGAGGTTAGCATCGATTGCATTTGGTCGTCTGTACCAAAGCCGAATGAAGAAAGCTTACGATAAGAAGGTGCGTCCTAGAAGCTTTCAGACGGGTGATCTCGTCCTGAAAAAGATTCTTCCGCCACACTCCAATCATCGGGGCAAGTGGACTCCGAATTACGAAGGGTCGTATGTTGTCAGCAAGGTCTTCTCGGGAGGAGCTTTGTTATTATCCACGATGGATGGTGAAGATTTTGCATCCCCGGTGAACGCGGACGCAGTTAAAAAATACTTTGCTTGAAAGTGACCCGCTGGACAAAAAAGAAAGAGTCCAGGCAAAAAAGGGGCATCCCGGCGAACCAAAAACAGAATAAAAGGTTCGGGCAAAAATTAGGGATATATTGAAAAAATGTACACCCGCGAAGTCGAAAACCTACACTGGGCGGCTTCGGCAAAAAAGGGTATCCCGGTGAACTGAAAACCCGTAAAGGGCGGTTCACGCAAAAGTTAGGGATTTGAATAAGCAAATGACTGCGTTCCGCGTGTGGACTTTCATTGTTTAGTGGTTTGGAGGACCTGAGGGCCGTTTATCTGAATCTATCTCTTCCGAAGCTGAAGCGTCGGAGAAGTATCGAAGTCGAGTGGGTCTTAGAGGGATCAACTTATGGTGTTCGTCTACGCCTCGTTGCCGACATTTGTATATACTGATGTACATTTATGTTTTATTTTTGCGCGACTTTCCTCATTCCAGAAGCTTGCCTCTGTTGTAAAACATTTTTACCCATTCAGGGGTTCATCATCAATAAAATGCATATTATTCAACAATTATGTTTGCATGTTTAGCATTTACCTATTTTGTTTGCGAATGAAAACGCCGATGTTTTTGATAAAATGCGCATACATAAACTTACGGGCCTAGGCCCATTGATTGTTGAAACAATTAATTACCTGAATATTGTCACGAGATAATAACCTTGATAGGCCCCTTTGAGAAGGGTATCTTGTCTGTTTGTTTGTGTTGTTGCAGGTGTAGCACCTTCCAGACAGTGCGCCGTGCGCATCCCCGAAGCAGGACGATTCCTCCTTCTCCAGCAGAATTCAGTGTCTTCTCCTTGCAGAGTCTGAACGCAAGATAGTGAGCATTGATATCTCCCCATGTAGAGAGGATTCTCTTCCCCGAGCAGACGCATCCGGAAGGAATGTCACCTCCTCAGCTGAGTCAAGCACCAAAGAATGATGTCGTATGTCCCCCGCACCGGGTCACAAGTGCAGGTTTCATAGAGAAGTTCGGGTGCCGAAGCTCGTGTTTTCCCCAGTAAAGTCGCCGAAGAAGGTGTCACCCCCAGCACCGGGTCACAAGTGCAGGTTTCGCAGGAAACTGTTCGTACGCCGAAGTATGCAGTAACTGATGGTGCCAAACTGAAGTGTCCAGCGGAATTGAGATTCCCCACCAGAGCCGTATTCTCTCCCGAAGTCGGATGATTCCCTCTTCCCCAGTAGAGCATTGGAACAACTGATGCTGTATTCCTCTGCAGAGTTGTACTCTCCCCCGAAGTCGGATGATTCCTTCTTCCCCAGCGGAATTGAAATTCCTCGTCAGAATTGTACTCTCCAGTGAAGTAGAATGATTTCTCTTTCCCCGGCTGAGTTCGCAATCCCCAAGAAAGCCGAATCCTTGGAAGCAGTAGGGACCACGAGTGGTTTTCCCTAGCAGAGCGTTAAGCAGCCGATGCTGTATTTTCCCCAGAGTCGTACTCTCTCCAGCGAAGCAGAATGATTTCTCCTTCCTCAGCCGAGTTCGCAGACCACCAAGAGAGCCGAATCCTTGGAAGTTAATCAGACCATGATTGGCTTTCCCCAGTGGAGTGTTGAGCAGCTGAAGTTGGTTCCCCACAGAGTTGTCATCCCCAAAAGGGTAGCCGAGATGGCCACGCAGTTTATTCCCGCGATTGACATCGCGTCCCTTCAGCAGGTCCAGGTTCTCGTAGAGCTTCGTTCCTGCAGCAATCAACTGAAGTTGTTTCCCCTGCAGCAGTCAACGGAAGATCATTTCCTCAGACGGAGTCCAATTGATATTGGCGTGTTCGCGTTCTCCTCAGCAGGATGATTCCTCTATCTGAGTAGTTCTTCCCCCTTTGACAGGAGGATTTCCCCCTCGACATTTATTTTGCTGACGGGATCGCATCATTGTGCATGATTGCATAGCATTTAGCGTA
Source organism: Lathyrus sativus (assembly GCA_963859935.3). Lineage (NCBI taxonomy): Eukaryota > Viridiplantae > Streptophyta > Magnoliopsida > Fabales > Fabaceae > Lathyrus > Lathyrus sativus. The sequence continues at coordinate 390,391,590 of OZ012737.1, forward strand.
AATGCATAGCATTTAGCATAAACGCATAGCATTTCTACCGTGTGGAGCATGGTGCCGAAGCATATGCATCATAAACATGATCTAGGTTGTTACCATTCTTGTTTTACAGGTGTTCCGCCGAAGGATCAGTTGCTCGGGATGATTCCTAACATTCTCCCCAACGAAGTCGCTTGCTCAAGATGATTTTTGAGATCCCCAGTGAAGTCTTCAGTTCGAGATGATTCTCGAATCCCTCAGTAGGGTCCTGTGCTTAAAATGATTCTTAAGACCCCAGTGCAGTCTCTAGAGTTGGTTGCTCAAGTTAATACTTAGAGTCCCCAGCTAAGATCGCCCAGGATGATTCCTAAAGCCCCAAGAGAGACGAATCCTTGGAAGCTGCTCAAGCCGTGATTGGTTTGTCCCCGGCAAGAGTTGCCCAGGATAATTCCTGGAATCCCCAACAGAATGTTTCTCCAGAATGGTTATCAGTTCGAGGTGATTCTTGAAGGTGCCCGGCGGAGTTATTTGTTCAAGATGATTCTTGAAGTCCTCAGCAGAGTTGATTCCTACAGAATGATTTCTGGATCCCCGGAGCGGAGTTGCTTGATAGTTCTCCAGATTCCCCAGCGGCGAAGCGTCCTCCTCAGCAGGTTTTCCGACGGCGAAGTTGAAATCTCCTTTGAAGACGCCATGATTGAAGTCTGACCGTGTTAATGAAGAAGTTTTCTCAGTTTCTCTGAATGCCTGATGGTATGATCGACTACGTATCACCGGTTACCGTGTGACCAATTCCCCAGTGAAGTTTCTTCACCTTGACGGCAAGGTCAGACGATGTTTGTTTTGACGACGAGGTCAGATTATGTTTGTTTCCGACGGCGATGTTGGATGTTGTTTTGACGGCGAGGTCAGATCATGTTTGTTTCCGGCGACGATGTTGGATGTTTGTTTTGACGGCGAGGTCAGATTATGTTTGTTTCCGGCGGCGATGTTGGATGTTGTTTTGACGGCGAGGTCAGATCATGTTTGTTTCCGGCGGCGATGTTGGATGTTTGTTTTGACGGCGAGGTCATATTATGTTCGTTTCCGACGGCGATGTTGGATGTTGTTTTGACGGCGAGGTCAGATCATGTTTGTTTCCGGCGACGATGTTGGATGTTTGTTTTGACGGCAAGGTCAGATTATGTTTGTTTCCGGCGGCGATGTTGGATGTTGTTTTGACGGCAAGGTCAGATCATGTTTGTTTCCGGCGGCGATGTTGGATGTTTGTTTTGACGGCGAGGTCAAATAATGTTTGTTTCCGGCGGCGATGTTGGATGTTGTTTTGACGGCGAGGTCAGATCATGTTTGTTTCCGGCGGCGATGTTGGATGTTTGTTTTGACGGCGAGGTCAGATTATGTTTGTTTCCGGCGGCGATGTTGGATGTTGTTTTGACGGCGAGGTCAGATCATGTTTGTTTCCGGCGGCGATGTTGGATGTTTGCTTTGACGGCGAGGTCAGATCATGTTTGTTTCCGGCGACGATGTTGGATGTTTGTTTTGACGGCGAGGTCAGATTATGTTTGTTTCCGGCGGCGATGTTGGATGTTGTTTTGACGGCGAGGTCAGATCATGTTTGTTTCCGGCGGCGATGTTGGATGTTTGTTTTGACGGCGAGGTCAGATTATGTTTGTTTCCGGCGGCAATGTTGGATGCTGTTTTGACGGCGAGGTCAGATCATGTTTATTTTCGGCGGCGATGTTGGATGTTTGTTTTGACGGCGAGGTCAGATTATGTTTGTTTCCGGCGGCGATGTTGGATGTTGTTTTGACGGCGAGGTCAGATTATGTTTGTTTCCGACGGCGATGTTGGATGTTTGTTTTGACGGCGAGGTCAGATCATGTTTGTTTCCGGCGGCGATGTTGGATGTTTGTTTTGACGGCGAGGTCAGATCATGTTTGTTTCCGGAGGCGATGTTGGATGTTTGTTTTGACGGCGAGGTCAGATTATGTTTGTTTCCGGCGGCGATGTTGGATGTTGTTTTGACGGCGAGGTCAGGTTATGTTTGTTTCCGGCGGCGATGTTGGACGTTTGTTTTGACGGCGAGGTCAGATTATGTTTATTTCTGGCGGCGATGTTAGGAGATTAGGTTTGACGGCGATGTCAGACTCTTTAACTCCCCAGTAGAGATTATTTTGAGTACTCGACGGCGATGTCGGGTGTTTCCCGGATTATGCTAGTTTCCCAGCGGCGATGTTGGATGTTTGTTCGACGGCGATGCCGAATGTCTCTCAGAATTATGTTTGTCCGACGGCGATATCAGATTTAGTTCTCCAGCGGTGATGTTGGGTATTTTGATAGTCCGACGGCGATGTCAGATTTAGTTCTCCAGCGGTGATGTTGGGTATTTTGGTTGATCGACGGCGATGTCAGATTTAGCTCTCCAGCGGCAATGTTGGGTGTTTTGGTTGTCGGATGACAATATCAGAAGAATTTAACGTGGATAACTGACGGCGATGTCATATCAGTATTTCTCCATACAGTTACCGTGCAGCTATTATTCCAGTACCCGTGTAGTTGGCAAATTTTCGGGTTTACCGGTATTCAACCGTCTCGCACCTTGATTGGCTGAGAGTCGTTCGCTTCTCACCCAGTCAGGTTCAAGCCATTTGAATAGGGGCAGCTGTTGCACCCCAAAATTTGACCAACATTTATTTACCCATCAAGTGTTTGAAGGTTGATACCTTTATCAGAAAGTTCAAGAGATCCTCAGAGGAATTGGTTGAAACCAAGGTTGTGTGTCTCATAACTTGAGAGTTGTGGGTGCTCCTCAGATGATTCTGAGACTATGAGAGTGAACTTGAAGCTTTGAGAAAGCCTATGAGATGTCTTGAAAGCTATCATGAAGCCCAGAGAGGTCATTATGCAAGAATTCAAAAGATTCAACCATGAGTGGTAGAATTAGGGTTTTGACTGGGTCAACCCTAGGTCAACTAAAGATTTGGAGAAGGTTGAGACCTAATCCAAGAGCCATGTGATCATGGAATGATGTATTGAGATACTATAAGGATGATTCCTAGACCAACTGAGTATGATTGAGGAGTTTGAGAAGTTTTAAGCTAGGGTTTCTAAGGATTGACAGTGTAAAATCCCCTAGTTTGATCCCTATCTTCCAGGCAGTTTTAGCTCAAGATGTGGTTGTCATCTCATCTTCCCCACAACATGAATGTTGTAGAGCTTGTTCTTAGCTTTAATTTGAGTGGTAGAAGTCCTTGATAGGATTTGCGGAGCTGTGGAGAGAGGTTTCTCTCCGGGCTGTGGAGAATTGTGTATGGGTTGTGCGACTCGTCCTGATGGATGTGAACAGTTGACAAAAGGGATTCAGAGTCTGATGACCGAAGGGATCTTGCAGTTTAGCCGAAGGGCCGAATGTGGATCTAGAGAGGTAATGCTGAAGCAAGATGATGAGGTTGCCACCATCACCATCCCTCGCCAAACGATAACCATTTCTGCACCCAGGCCACCCACAATTACCATCACCAAGGTCGGGCCGATACCTTTTGAAAGCACCAACGCTGTCCCGTGGCATTATGGGGCAGACGTCTACTGTAACGGACAGAACTTGGAACTAGAACCATCTGGGCAGTCTGTGGATAACCTAGTAGGGATTGGAGGAATCACGCGCAGCGGAAGAGTATTTTCTCCACCTGAGATTGTGGCGGACAAAGCAGATAAAGCTGAGGAAACTGATAAGGGAAAAATGTATAGTCATTGAGGAAACCCCTCGTGGGGTAGAGAAGGACTTACTTGTAAAGGACGCTGAAGAGTTCATGAGGTTGATCAAGAAGAGTGATTAGAAGATCGTGGATCACCTCTATCAAACACCCTCGAAAATTTCCATCCTGAATTTGTTGATGTGCTCGGAGTCACATTGCAACGCGCTGTTAAAGGTTTTGAATGCCACGTATGTACCGCAGGAAATCTCGGTCAACCAGTTGGAAGGGGTAGTAGCCCACGTGAATGCTGGAAACAGGTTAGGGTTCACTGACCTGGAGCTGACGCCGAAGGGAAGAAACTACAACAGCGCCCTGCACATCTCGATAGAGTGTAGGGGAACAGGTATGTCCCACGTGTTGGTGGACACAGGGTCATCACTCAATGTTCTTCCGAAGAAGGCATTGGTGAAGTTAGACACTCGAGGATTGATTTGCACACCCAGTGACCGGGTTGTGAAAGCGTCCGATGGAACCAAGCGTCATATCTTTGGAGAGGTAACTCTGCCAATCCAAGTTGCGCCGGAAACTTTCGACGCAGTCTTCTACATCATGGACATCATGCCAGCCTACAGCTATCTCTTAGGCCGGCCATGGATCCATCCTGCTGCTGCCGTGACCTCCACGTTGCACCAGAAACTCAAGTATGTTGTCGGAGGCAGCATCATAACTGTATGTGGCGAGGAAGACATAATGGTGAGCCATTTGTCATCCTTCAAATATGTTGAGATGGATGGGGAAATCCATTAAACCCTATGTCAGGCATTCGAAGTTGGTAAAGTCAAGGACGTGGCTCCAGTAACTACTGAAAAAACAGAGATGACTCTCTCTTCCTTCAAGGAAGCCCGGGCCGTTGTTCAAGCCGGATCTACCCCAGGCTGGGGGCAAGTTCTAGAAATACCTAACAAACAAGACAAGTTCGGGTTAGGATACTATCCTGCGGCTGAAGCCTCCTCTTCTCACAGTGCGCCGCGAGGTAAAGGGCCGATCCAGTTTACTAGTGGCGGGGTGATATTTGAAAGTGTCAATACAGTGTCTGAAGACGGTGAAGACAGCGATTGCGACCTGGACTCTTGGATCTAGCCAAGCAAACCAGGCCAGAGCCTCAACAACTGGTCCATAAGGGATACCATCCAAGTGACAGGAAAAGAGTAATGATTTACTTTCTCCAATTATTGTACAACCCTATATCCTACCCGGGGCATATTGGTTTTATTGTCAGGGCCTTGTTTGATTATGTACATGAATTTTACCATTAAATCAAAAGGCGTTTTTCTTCGTATTCAAATGTTGTGATCTTAGTTATTCCTGTTTTATATTTGTTTTGAAAAACAATAAAATGGCAATAGGGTTTGTGCTAACCTGCATATCCTTGTTTTAAGCTTAACCCTTGTTATTGCAGGATCCACATCGCAGATTGTTGCACCCCAAAATTTGACCAACATTTATTTACCCATCAAGTGTTTTAAGGTTGATACCTTTATCAGAAAGTTCAAGAGATCCTCAGAGGAATTGGTTGAAACCAAGGTTGTGTGTCTCATAACTTGAGAGTTGTGGGTGCTCCTCAGATGATTCTGAGACTATGAGAGTGAACTTGAAGCTTTGAGAAAGCCTATGAGATGTCTTGAAAGCTATCATGAAGCCCAGAGAGGTCATTATGCAAGAATTCAGAAGATTCAACCATGAGTTGTAGAATTAGGGTTTTGACTGGGTCAACCCTAGGTCAACTAAAGATTTGGAGAAGGTTGAGACCTAATCCAAGAGCCATGTGATCATGGAATGATGTATTGAGATACTATAAGGATGATTCCTAGACCAACTCAGCATGATTGAGGAGTTTGAGAAGTTTTAAGCTAGGGTTTCTAAGGATTGACAGTGTAAAATCCCCTAGTTTGATCCCTATCTTCCAGGCAGTTTTAGCTCAAGATGTGGTTGTCATCTCATCTTCCCCACAACATGAATGTTGTAGAGCTTGTTCTTAGCTTTAATTTGAGTGGTAGAAGTCCTTGATAGGATTTGCGGAGCTCTAGTTATGGTTTTGACAAATTACAGGTCATCTGAGGTATGTGAATCTGGGTCCTTGAAAGTCAACCAACTTGCAGACAACTTTTTCCCTAGTAGGATGATTCCTATGGTCTCTTGGTCAACATGAATGTTGAAGAGAATCTTCTTAGCTTTCTAGAGAGTACTAGAAGTCCTTTATAGGATTTGTAGAACTCAAGTTATGGCTTTGACAAGCCAAGGGCATTTTGGTCATTTGGAAGTTATAGGTCATTTCAAGCATAAGGCCATATCTCCTACTTCCAAACTTCAAATGGAAAAACATTCAACATAAAAGTTGCTTAGAATGATGTTTTAAGGCTAGAAGGGTGGTCATGAGATATTGGAAAGGCTCATAGCAAAAAGTGATAAAAATGGCCTAAAAATGAGGCATAAGTTAATTCAAGTGAAATGGAAAATCATAAAATCCAAGCTATAAACCCTAACCATGTCATATGATAGGTCATTTTGACTCCAAAGGACATTTTGAGAACAATGGTTCAGCCACAATTTTGATTTGAGGCCTAAATTTTGGGGTTGCTTTGTAATTTGGTTACTTGCATAATGGGGTACCAAACCAAAACAAGGAAAAGCTTAATGAATAAGGGAAATATGCATTGTGTATTGTCCTAAATCTCATATAAGGAGATATTCAAGTTAATTAATCAAGTTGCAAGGGATTTTGTCATGATATATCATATGGTGAGAATGGAAATGCAAGTTATCATGTCATGAAAGTTCAAGTTCCTACTAGAGTGATCTAGATGGTCTAAACTCTTCTAAATCAGTCTATATATTGATTACAATCTCCATTGGTGAAAGGTTGGTGATTGTTGATGTTAATGGTGGTAGAGAAAAGAGATTGAACCAAAATTCTCCATTTTGCAAATTGTATTGAAACTTCATTTTTCTCTTCATTACCCTTCCATTTTTTTACACAAATCATCTCTACAATCATTACTGAGTGTATTCATCTTGATTTGCAACCCCATTGATGAAGAATTGAGAGCTTTCCAAGTGAAGTTGCAAGAGAGCAAAAGGCCTTGGATCTTGAGATACAAGCCATTTCCATCAAATCTTGTGCAAGCAGAGGATTGTTCATCACCTAGAGACCATTCTTGAGGATCTATAAGGCCTGATTCGAAGCTTTTCAACACCTACCATTGCAAGAATCAAGGTAAGCAAAATCACTTCCACACTCTGATTTAGGCATGGCTAGGGTTAGTTCTTGTTGTGAAACCATTAGAGACCATTAGGTGATTCATTTGGATGAGTTTAAGACCAATTGGTGAGGTTTCTTCCATGGTGGTTAATTCTTAATGGAGTTAGAATGATTGATTTAGGGGGTTATAATGCACGATAATTGGTTGGTTTTAATCAGCATGGCATAAGGATTAATTATATACAAAGATTGTTGAGTTTTGTGATGGTCAAAAACTGAAGAAAGTTTGGATTCATGGAGTTGTACCATTCGGTTTGGAGGATTTAGGGTGTTTCAATGAAATCCAATGGCATGGTTATGTTCTACGTAAAATTCTAGTCAAGATTGGTTTTTGGATCGTGGCATTTGATGGAGTATTGAGGTCACACGAGTGGTGGAAAGTTCATGCATGAAGCTTATGTTTTCATGGAGGTTCTAAAACCCTAATGGACCAAGGAAGAAGACGCAATCTGAACCATTGATCGCGTGTGGACCAGTTGACCAAGGAAGAGATCCAACGGCCGGTGTTTAAAAGCGAAATGGAGGGAAGAGCTGCAGCGTTAAAACGCTGCGTTTTATTTAATGTACCAGCTGGGCCTTATGCATTTGCTTTCCCCACCCCCCTGTCCAAGCCCAATTGGAAATGAACTATGATTTCATGCTATTTACACCGTTCCTTTTATCTTTTTCTTTTTATTTTATTTGTTATTCTGAGGTTAAAATTGGGCTGGGGCGCGCCTTGCTCTTGGCACCCCATATCTGGGCCCATCATAATAATCAACAGAATATCATTGCTTTTCATACCCCTCATCATTTTCATATTATTTTCTTCTCCAAATTTCTTTAAACTTTAAAAATTCATAATAAAATGAAAAACCATTTTTTTTAATGAGACTTTTTTTCCCATTTTCCATTTTCTGTCTAGAAAAATATAAAACTATAAAATAGCCATTTTATTTCATTTTTATATTTTTTGCACATTTTTACTTTTAATTGCTTTTGTAATTCTTTTAGTTGATGCATGATTTTGTAGATTTTAATTAGGGTAGTTCCCTTAGGATTTTTGATTCAATCTTTTTAGGATGATTAGATGAAAAGTTTAGGTTCCCTCTGATTTAATTTCATAATTTTGTGATAATGTTTAGGGTAGTTTTAATTAGGTAATTCTAGGTAGCATAGAATTTGATTAAAACTTTAATATAGGTCAATAATCATTTTAGATTTAGGTTTTGTAGGGCAATTCAGTCTATGGGGAATGTATGGGACTTAAGGGTAGTTATGTAGGGTCCCCTAGCATTTATATTAGGATTTAATAGAACAATAGGCTATTTTTGGTTGATTTTTGAATTGAATGATTGTTTGTGTGGCCTTTAGGGCAAGTTTTGTTTAGTTTGCTTTGGTTTGGAGTTTCCCTTTGGTTTGAGGAGCTTGGCGTCTCATTGTGGAGCTTAGTGGAGCATACTAAAAGATTGGAAGAGGCATGGAGGAGCTTGAGGAGCTTGTTCTTCTTTCCTTTTTGTTGTTTTAGGGTTAGGATTAGGGAGAGCTTAGATGTAGATAATTTCTTTCTCAAACATGGATGGTATCATTCACCTCCATTCCTCCCTATGATTCAAAGTCCTTCCAGGGTATACACCTCTCTCCTTTGGAGGGATTAGTGTTATACCCAGGAGGTAGAACTTTTGAGGGAACCCTTCACTTGATATTGAACCCTTATAGGTCACCTTTGGTGATCAAATAAGCAGTTCAATATCCTCCAGCTTATTCAGTGTGTGATTTTTCTCTGTTTGATTTGTCTTGAGAGATGTTAGAGCCTGAGCATGAAGATGAAGACTTCATTGGAGATTATTGAAGAGGATGAATCCTGGAAGACTGCTATTCTAGCTGAAGCTTGAAGAGCATGAAGATCAAGTTGATACTTGAAGATCCCTGAAGATTAAGTAAAGCCTGAAGGTGGAGCCGGTCAAGAAGCTGAAGCTTAGGGGAGAAGATGAGTTGATACTCATGTTGTAGGGTTGATACCTGGAAAGCAGTGGATGATTGAAGTCTGAAGACTGAGTTGCTGCTGGAGGAGCTGAAGCTTTCTTCTGTTTTTCTTTTCTGTATTGTTTGATTTGACTGTTGCATTAGATTAAGTCCATCTAGAATAAGTAGAATCTAGGAGCATGATTGCATTAGAGGTTGAGTTGCTCCCTTTGCTTGTATTGTTATTGTGTGGCTTTGCTTGCGGGTATTCGGTAGAGCCCAGCTACCTTGCCCGTGTGGTTTGTTTGTCTGATGGCATTTCATTTCTTTTCTCTGTATGATTGCAGTTTACTGTTTATTGCTTGATAGCATGTTGTTTATTTTTCAGTATGATTACTGTTATTTCATGACTGGCTTGAGGTTGAGACGAGCTTGTGGAGGCTGAAGCCCCACACACATTTCCTCCCTCACTTGCATTGCATGCATTTTACCGTTAAGCTGATGCTTTGTCTGTTGTGGTGTATCATTGACATGATCCCTTAGGACTCTCATTTCCTTTGATAAGGATTTGATGATAGACTTTTAGGTTGAAACCTATGCATGACAAATTCTAGGAGTTCCCTGTTTAAACCTCAACCATAGGATGAATCCATGGCATGATAACAGTAGGACTTGATAGTCTCCCTCCTAGCTGGGCCTGTTCTCTTCTCATCTCAAAACAGTTTAAGATACAGTAATCATAAATGATTTCTTTCGTACGTTACGAGCCTTAAGCTATATGAGAAAGGATTGTGGGAGAGTTTCTTTTCCACAGTCTGGATGTTTAGTATGGTACCCTTTGGGTGACATGCGACGCATTCACTCTCAGGTCATAGTCTCTAGTGCGGTTGAAATCGCAAACACAATAAAAAACACTTCTTTCGTAAAAGACAGGAAATAAACCGTAGTTTCCCTAACTACGTGAGCTCTGGTCTCTCATACTTGTTGAGAGTACGTAGGCACAAGATGGCGAAGTCTTGGCGAGCTACCTTCCCCCATAACCCTTCGTAGGCCGAACTACGTTGACTCTGATTTCTCATTCTCTGATGAGAATACGTAGGCATAAAGTGCGACGCTTTGCCGAGTCACTTTTCTTTTCTTTTTCAACCAGCCTTGTCAGGTAGATAAAATAAAACCAACCCGTCCAAGTAAACAAACAAGCGAGGATCCCGTCGAGTACGGCGGACGTGAGGGGTGCTAATACCTTCCCCTTGCGTAACCGACTCCCGAACCCAGACAATGGTTGCGATGACCTTGTCTTACCCTTTTTCGTTAGGTTTTTCCGATTGTTTCCTTTCCCGCTCTGAGGGATAAATAACGAAAGGTGGTGACTCTTCTGTCATGCCGACACCTTATTTTCGCGAAAGCGACACAGATGACATCGACTCTGGACCTTCTACGACTCACTTTGACTTCGATTGCCTGATCTATCAAGCCGAAGAAGAGATTGATGAAGACGAAGACCTTCCCGGAGAGTTGGCCCGCTTGTTGAAACAAGAAGAGAAAGTTATTCTGCCTCACGAGGAAGAGATTGAGATTGTGAATCTGGGTTCTGAGGAGCTGGTCAGGAACGTCAGAATAGGGGCTGCATTGCAGAGTCATGTCAAGCAGAGATTGGTCGAGATGCTGAGAGAGTACAGTGACATCTTTGCTTGGTCATACGAAGATATGCCCGAACTTGATACTGACATCGTGGTCCATCACTTGCCGCTACGAGAAGATTTTCCTCCCGTTAAGCAGAAGCTTCGGCAGACACGACCAGATATGGCCGTTAAGATCAAAGAAGAAGTGCAGAAACAACTTGATGCTGGCTTCTTAGCGGTCACCACTTACCCTCCGTGGGTCGCCAACATAGTACCTGTACCGAAGAAGGACGGTAAGGTGCGAATATGCGTCGATTATCGGGATTTGAATAGGGCGAGCCCTAAAGATGATTTTCCGCTCCCTCATATTGATGTGTTGGTCGACAATACAACTCAGTTCTCCGTATTTTCGTTCATGGATGGCTTCTCCGGCTACAATCAGATCAAGATGGCGCCGGAGGACATGAAGAAAACTACGTTTATTACACCTTGGGGGACATTCTGCTACAAGGTAATGCCTTTCGGTCTGAAGAACGTGGGGGCCACGTACCAAAAAGCAATGGTCACTTTGCTTCATGACATGATTCATCATGAGATTGAAGTCTATGTTGATGACATGATTGTGAAGTCCCAAACGAAGGAGGGACATCTGGTCAATTTGCTGAAGCTTTTTGAGAGGCTTAGGAAATTCAGGTTGAGGCTGAATCCTAACAAGTGTACTTTCGGAGTACGGTCTGGAAAACTACTGGGGTTTATCGTGAGTGAAAGAGGCATCCAGGTTGATCCTGCGAAGATTAAAGCAATACAAGAGATGCCAGCGCCAAAAACCAAAAAAGAAGTTTGTGGTTTCCTGGGCAGAATAAACTACATTGCAAGGTTTATTTCTCAGCTCACAGCCACGTGTGAACGGATGTTCAAACTGCTAAAGAAAGATCAGGCGATTATCTGGAACGAGGATTGCCATAAGGCATTTGATAAGATAAAACAGTATCTACATGAACCTCCGATCTTGATACCCCCAGTGGTCGGACGACCCTTAATCATGTACTTGACAGTTCTTGAGAATAGTATGGGGTGTGTTCTTGGTCAGCACGATGAGACGGGCAGAAAGGAGCATGCCATTTACTATTTGAGTAAAAAGTTCACAGATTCTGAATCTCGTTACTCGATGCTGGAGAAGACGTGTTGCGCACTAGCCTGGGCTGCCAAACGTTTACGACAGTACATGCTCAATCACACAACCATGCTAATTTCGAAGATGGATCCGATCAAGTACGTCTTCGAGAAGCAAGCGCTTTCGGGCAGAATTGCCAGATGGCTAATGGTGTTGACGGAATACGATATTCAGTACGTTTCCCGGAAGGCCATCAAGGGAAGTGTATTGTCTGAATACCTTACCGAACAGCCGATCGAAGATTATCAGCCGATGAAATTTGAATTCCCTGATGAGGATATCATGTTTCTCAAGGTGAAAGATTGTGATGAACCGTTGCCAGACGAGGGGCCAGACAGGAAATCCCAGTGGAAATTGAGATTTGACGTGGCGGTTAATTCTTACGGGAGTGGCATTGGGGCAATCATCACGACTCCCCATGGATCCCACATCCTGTTCACGGCTAGACTGACGTTTCCTGTCACCAATAACGAGGCGGAATATGAAGCATGCATCATGGGTCTAGAAGAAGCAATTGATTTGAGAATCAAGAACCTAGATGTATATGGTGACTCGACACTTGTGATTAACCAGATTAAAGGGGAGTGGGAGACTCGTCAATCAAACTTGGTGCCGTACATGAACTATGCCAGAAGGCTGCTTCCGTTCTTTGATCGAGTGGAACTTCATCATGTGCAAAGAGCTGAAAATCAGATGGCTGATGCCTTGGCCACGTTGGCTTCGATGTATAAAGTCAATTTTTGGAATGAAGCTCCAAAGATTGTCCTTTCTCGTCTTGATAGACCTGCATTCGTCTTTGCGATCGAGGAAGCCTCCGATGGCAAACCATGGTTCCATGACATCCAGACCTTCCTTATGACTAAGGAGTATCCTGCAGGAGCGTCAACCCAGGATAAGAAGACTCTGAGGAGGCTGTCTGGAAATTTCTATCTCAATTCTGATGGAGTTTTGTATAAAAGAAAGCACGATCTCGTGCTACTCAGATGTGTAGATGAGAAAGAGGCGAGTATGCTTATGGAAGAAGTCCATGAAGGCACATTTGGTACGCACGCCGGCGGGCATGCTATGACAAGAAATATCCTGAGAGCAGGATACTACTGGCTGACGATGGAATCAGATTGCTTTAAATTCGCGAAGAGATGTCATATATGCCAGATTTATACTGATAAGATTCATGTGCCGCCGTGCCCGTTGAATGTCATGTCCTCCCTATGGCCGTTCTCCATGTGGGGCACCGACATGATAGGCAAGATCGAGCCCACTGCTTCTAACGGTCATCGCTTCATTCTAGTAGCCATCGACTACTTCACCAAGTGGGTGGAGGCAGCCTCGTATGCTAACGTGACCAAGCAGGTGGTGGCTAAATTCATAAAGAGGGACATCATCTGTCGTTATGGAATTCCCGAGCGGATCATTACTGATAATGGTTCGAATCTGAATAACAAGATGATGAAGGAGCTGTGCTAGAGTTTCAAGATTGAACACCACAACTCATCTCCTTACCGGCCGAAGATGAATGGCGCCGTTGAAGCGGCCAATAAGAACATCAAGAAGATTGTACAGAAGATGGTTGTGACCTATAAGGATTGGCACGAGATATTGCCATTCGCACTGCACGGTTATCGTACGACGGTACGTACGTCAACCGGGGCAACTCCTTTCTCACTGGTGTACGGTATGGAAGTTGTCCTACCGTTAAAAGTTGAGATTCCTTCTTTACGAGTTTTGGTTGATGTGAAACTCGATGAGGCAGAATGGATTAAGAACCGACTAAACCAACTCAGCCTGATGGACGAGAAGAGGTTAGCATCGATTGCATATGGTCGTCTATACCAGAGCCGAATGAAGAAAGCTTATGATAAAAAGGTGTGTCCTAGAAGCTTTCAGACGGGTGATCTCGTCCTGAAGAAGATTCTTCCTCCACACTCCGATCACCGGGGCAAGTGGACTCCCAATTACGAAGGTCTGTACATCGTCAGCAAGGTCTTCTCGGGAGGAGCCTTGTTGTTATCCATGATGGATGGCGAAGATTTTACATCCCCGGTGAACACGGACGCAGTTAAAAAGTACTTTGCTTAAAAAATGACCCGCTAGAAAGAAAAAGAATATCCAGGCAAAAATGGGGCATCCCGGGGAACCATAAAAAAGGAAAAGGGTTCGGGAAAAAATTAGGGATATAAATGAAAAATGTACACCCGCAAAGTCAAAAACCTGGAAGGGCGACTTTGGCAAAAAAGGGTATCCCAATGAGTCGAAAACCCGAAAGGGCGATTCAGGCAAAAGTTAGGGATTTGAAAAAGCAAATGATTGCGTTCCGCGTATGGACTTTCATTGTTTAGTGGTTTGGAAGACCTGAGGGCCATTTATCTGAATCAATCTCTTCTGAAGCTGAAGCGTCGAAGAAATATCGAAGTCGAGTGGGTCATAGAGGGATCAACTCATGGTGTTCGTCTACGCTGCATTGCCGACATTTGTGTATATATTGATGTATATTTATGTTTTTATATTTGCGCAACTTCCTCATTCCAGGAGCTTGCATCTGTTGTAAAACATTTTCACCCATTCAGGGGTTCGTCATCAATAAAATATATACTATTCAACAATTCTGTTTGTTTGTTTAGCATCTATATGTTTTGTTTGCGAAAAAGAACGCCGATGTTTTTGATAAAATGCGCATACATAAACTTACTGGCCTAGGCCGCTGATTGTTGAAACAATGAATTACTTGAACATTGTCACAAGATGATAACCTTGATAGGTCCCTTTGAGAAGGGTATCTTGTCTGTTTGTTTGTGGCTGTAGGAATAACATATCCCAGGCAGTACGCCACATGTTCCCCAAGCAGGATGATTCCTTCTTCCCCAGCAAGTGTAGCAGCATCTCTCCATAGAGGTTGAACATAGGACCAAGAGCATTGATATGTCTCCGCAAGCAGAGAAGATTCCCCCTGATCAGATGTATCTTAAGGGATCATCATTTCCCCAGCTGAGTCATACACTGAAGTGTACGTTCATTCCCCAACACTGGGTCAAAGTGCAGTTCTCGTAGCAAACTATCCGCAAGTATGCAACACTCGATAGTTCAAGACTGAAGTCTCCAGCGGAGTTGAGATTCCCCACAGAGTTGTATTCTCCCAGCAAGCAGGATGATTCCTTCTACCCCAGCCGAGCGGGCAAATCCCCAAGAGAGTCGAGCCCTTGGAAGCCGTTCAGGCCATGATTGGTTCTCTCCAGTAGAGTGTTGAATAGCTGATGCTGTATTTCCCCACCGGAGTCGTTATCTCCAGGAGAGTTTTGCTTCGAATGTCGTGCAGTTAATTTCTACGATTGATATCGTTCCCTCGACAGTTTGTGGTTTGAATACCCGATTGAGCGGGTCCAAGTTCTCGGAGAACTTTACTCCCCTGCAACAGTCGACTGAAGTTCGTTTCCCCAGGCGGAATCCAATTGAGATTGGTGTGACTTCTTCTCCTCGGCAGGATGATTCCTCCTCTCCACCAGAGTGGTTCTTTCTCCTTGACAGGAGGATTCTCCCTTCAACATTTATTTTGCTGATGGGGTCGTAGCATTTTGCATGATTGCATAACATTTACCCTAAACGCGTAGCATTTCCACCGTGTGGAGCATTGCGCCATTGTCAAAGCATATGCATACGAAACATGAGCTAGGGCGTTACCGTTCTTGTTTTGCAGGTGTTCCTCCGCAGAATGATTTGACCAAGATGATTCTTGAATTCCCCAGCGAAGTTGATTGTTTAAGATGATTCTTAAAAATCCACGGTGAAGTCGCAAGAGAGGGTTGCTCAAGTTGATGCTTAGAGTCCCCGGCAGAGTGTTTTCTCAGGATGGTTCCTGAAATCTCCAGCAGAGTTATTGGTTCAGGATGATTCTTGGAGTCTCCGGCGGAGTTATTTGTCCAAGATGATTCTTGAAGTCCTCAGCAGAGTTGATTCACCCATAATGATTTCTGGATCCCCGAAGCAGAGTTACTTGATAGTTCTCCAGAATCCTTAGAGGAGAGGTGTCATCCCCAGCTGGTTTCTAAACAGCGAAGTTGAAACTTCCCTTGAGGACTTGATGATTGAAGTCCGGCAGCGGTGCCGAAACCCCAGACTTACTGATGAAGTCTAATTGCGAGGTCAAAGCAGTTTGCCTAGCCGACGCAGGGTGCCTGATGGCAAAAGAATGTCTATCCTTATTGGTCCATGATGGATTAAGGATCCCATTTTAAGACTTACTGACGAAGTCCAACTGTGAAGTCGATGCAATTCTCTCAGCTGATGCGGAGTACCTGATGGCAGAAGTTTGGATATCCCCAAGTGGTTCATGATTAACCAAGAATCCTATTCCCGACTTACCAACAATGTTCGGCTGACGCCCGAGATGTTCTTTGAATGCCCGACGACATAATTAACTTGATTGTGAAAAAGTCCCTAACGACCTGATGAGTCCCGAGGAATTCTTCTGCTATGACGCAGGATGCCTGATGGCATGATCAACGATCCATTACCAATTACCGCGTAACCGGTGACCCCTTGATGACCTGAGGACAAATATCTACAGCAAAATCAGATGATCATTCTGACGGAGATTTGAGATTAGACCTTTCACCGGTTACCGTGTGACCAATTCCCCAGCAGATTTGCCGTGCAACTGGCATGCTCAGTTTTGAAGATGTTCCTAACAATCAGAGTATCGTTTACTTGTGCGTGGTTGGAAAATCACCCGTTACCGTGTAACCAGTGATCCCTCAATGATTTGAGGACGCAATGATATCAGATAAATCAGAGAATCATCCCGAAGGAGATTCAGATCAGTATTTCTCCAGCTAGTTGTCGTGCATCTATTATTTCAGTTTCCGAATATCTGTCCCCATCAGAGTACCGTGTACTTGTGTAGTTGGAAAATTTCCAGGTTTGTTGGTATTCAACTGTCTTTTACCTTGATTGTTTGAGAGTCGGTTGCACCCCAAAATTTGCCCAACTTTTCTTCACCTAGCTTATGTTTCATTTCATTCACATTAGCATTATCATTTGCATTTCATTGACATGTATGCAGGAGATCAAGAGGTGTGATTACCAATCAAGGGCTACA
The DNA here is from genome assembly GCA_963859935.3 of Lathyrus sativus. NCBI lineage: Eukaryota > Viridiplantae > Streptophyta > Magnoliopsida > Fabales > Fabaceae > Lathyrus > Lathyrus sativus. Next base: position 390,408,412 of record OZ012737.1, read on the forward strand.
CAAGACTTTGAAGCTAGCTGGGAGGCTTATTCAGGTGTTCAAGGGTTGATATCCTTGTCAGAGAAGTTAAAAGATCCTCAGAGAGAGTGGTTGAAACCAAGAGTGTGTGTCTCCTAACTTGAGAGTTGTGGGAAGTCATCAGATGATTCTGAAACCATGAAGTTAGACTTGAGGTCTTGAGAGAGCTCATGAGAAGTGTTGAAGATCACTTTGAGGCCTAGACAGGTCATTGTTCAAGAACAAGAAGCCTCAGCCATGATTGGTGCATCTAGGGTTTGACTGGGTCAACCCTAAGCCAACTGAGGATTTGAAGGAGGTTGAGACCTAATTCAAGAGCCATGTGATCATGGATTGATACATTGAGATGTTATAAGGATGATTCCAAGGTTAACTCATCATGATTGAAGACTTTGAGAAGTTTCAGGCTAGGGTTTCTAGGATTTGATAGTGTAAAATCCCCTAGTTTGACCCATATCTTCAAGGCCATTTAACTCAAGATATGATGGTCATCTCACCTTGACCCCAACATGATTGTTGTAGCTCATGATCTTAGCTTTAATTTGAGTACTAGAAGTCCTTGATAGGATCCATAGAACTCAAGTTATGAGCCAGACAAGTTGCAAGTCATCTGAGGCATGTGAATTTGGAGCTTGAAAGATACCCAACTTGCATGACACTTTTGCCCTAGAAGGATGATTCCTATGAACTTTTGGTCAACAAGAATGTTGTTCCTTTTTCTCTTAGCTTTCTAAAGAGTACTAGAAGTCCATGATTAGATGTGTAGAACTCAAGTTATGGCTTTGACAAGTCAAGGGTATTTTGGGTATTTGGACATTACAGGTCATTAGGAATCATAAGTCAATTTCACCATCTTGCATGCCTCAAATGGATTTTTGTTCAACATGAAAGTTGTTAAAAATGGTGTTTTTAGCTTGTCTAAGTATCAAGGGTCCATTGATATGTATTATATCAAGCATTGGTGGAAGAAAGTTCATATAAAAGCCATTTTAAAGAATTAAGATGAGAAAATTCAAAACAATTGAGAATAACATGTTTTCAAGTCAAATTTGTAGTCATTTTGAATGGAATTGATGTTCTAAGGAGATTTGCATTATTACATTTTTGATTTGAAGTGCTTAACATGGCCATTTGGAGGGTTGCTTCACAAATAAGAAACACATCTCACACACTCCATATGTTGAAATCAAAGGAAGGAAACCACATCACTACATTCCACAAGGCTTAAGTGAATGGTTTAGAATGAATTTGGAGAACGAACAAGGCTTGAAGGTGGATATCCACATTGAAAATTTAGAAGAAAGGTGAAAATCCAAAACTCATAAATGGGCCTGGTTTGGGCCTCTAATCCATTGAAACAGAATATAAATAGGATTTAGAACAGAATTGGAAGGTTCTGGTGATCATTTTCATGGAGAAGCCATTGGAGAAAAGTGAAGAAGCAAGCTTGGAATTGAAATTTCATTTTGGAGAATCAAGAGTTTTCAACCAGAATTGAGCATCAAGAAGCATTCACCATTGATCACTGAAGATTTCTGGACGATTTGGGAGAGAATTGAGGCTTGAATCCATTGCAATCCAAGTTCAAAGCCAGGTTTTAACTTCTTGAAATCTTTCTCTGATTATGTTTTTCAATGAACTAGAAGCATGCAGTTAGTTTCTATTCATGATATAGATGGATTTTGGATAGTTAATTGCGACTTTAGAGACAATTTAGGGTTTATTTCATTTTCGGTTGAGATGGTTATCTCAAGATTCTTGCGTTTTTAGAGTGAATGAATGGTATGGATGAGTTCCTGGTGAAATTCTGGTCAAATTTCATGTAGAGATTGTGGCCATTGGTGGTCTGTAGAGGAAGTTAGGGTTGCGTGATGGTGGCCGGAAAAGCCACCGGCGATGGACTTCGCGCGCGCAGGTTTGCAGGTTTAAAAGGTAGGAGAGATAATCCTCACCATCCAGTCATGTTGAAAGTGTGACTTGATCACTCAATCCAAGAGCTCACGCTGAGCCACGTAAGCCCCTTCAAAACGCAGTGTTTTACTTAGTAAGAAACTCAGACTTTGTAGTTTCGCTGCATGTACCGAGCGTGCACTGGTTCGAGACCTGGCGTGTGCATTTTTTTTTCTTTCATTTTTGTGAACTGAAGTGAACATGAGGAACCCCAGGCGCATGAGCCTTAGCATCAGTTGCTACCCCCACCCCACCATTCAACCCCAATGTGGATTTACAAGGCAATTTGGTTACTCAATGCACCCTCCCCTGGCTTATTTCCCTTGACTGAGTTGAAACTCAGATGGGCCTCACACCCAGTTGCTATCCTCACCCCCATTATGCTGGGCCCAAGCGAACTAGTTGAAATCAGTTGCTGATTGCACCCTCTGTTCATCTTCTTGTGATATTGTTTTATTATTTTTGTGCATTTCATGGTAGTTTGAAAACAATTCATGAAAAATAGGAAAATAGGTCAATTAATTCCAAGTTTTTTTTCCTTGATTCATGATTGAATCTAGAATTTTATTGAATATAAATATTAGGAAAATCATGCATTTTCAATTTTTGTGCATTTTTTACATTTTGTTTGATAATAAAATTGCCATGGTTGATACCTCTGTTTGATGATACTAGTGTGAGAACTTGGTGATGATTTCTGGCTTGATTTTTTGTGTGTGATTAGCTTAGACATGTATGCTCCCATAGTATTTTTCTCACATTTCTGTGATGAAATTAGGTGTGGTTTTTAGGTTGAAACTTTAGGTGCTTCCTTATAGGGTTTAGGTTTAGTACCTTGTAGTGTAGAATTTATTTCTAGGTCTTATTTGAAGATTTGATCTCTGGAATTAACATGGTAGAGTCATGATTGACATAGGTTCCCATAGTTATTTTTGTAGGATTTTAAAATTGGTTTTAGTATTTTAGTTAGAATTAACTTTAGTACTAGGTTTTAGGTGATCCTAACTTGATAACTCAACTAGAATGACTTCTTTAGTTCCCTTATATTAGGGAGGTGCTTCTCTTGCTCTTGGATGATGATGAAGACATGTGTGGATGTTGTGGAATGCTTGGTGGAGCTTGGACTTGAATATGGCTCTCCCTTTTGTGTAGTTTCTTTAGGGTTAAGGATTAAGGTTTTTAGGGAGATCTCTTAGAATAGATTCTCTTCCTTCATGAAACATGGGAGGTGTTGATCACTTCCATTCCTCCCTATGATGTAAGGTCCCATTATGAAGGCCCCATCCCTCCTTTGGTAGGATGAGTGGCTCCACACAAATTGGTATAACCTTTGAGGGTTCCTGTCCTTGATGGTGGAGTGCTTAGAGGTGACCTTTGGTCTTCACTTTGCGTCTCCCTATCCCCACCTTGCTCTTGTTAGATGAATCTTTCTTCCTTGCTAGAGGATGGAGTTCCTTGCGAGAAGACTGAAGATGCTAGAGGTTGCACTTCTCCTTTTCTTAAAGACTTCCTTTGGAGCTGAAGCTTGAAGATCCAGAAGAACAAGTTGACACTTGTGAAGAAGATCAAATTGAGATTGAAGAAAGAGCTGAAGCTTGAAGAAGATGGAGAACAAGTTGATACTTGTGTTTGATGCATTGAGGGCTTGAAGAAGCAAGTTGATACTTGCTATTGAAGATGAGAGCCTTAAGGAGCAGTTACAGACTGAGGACTGAGCTGCTGTCAGAGGATTTCTTTGTTGTGAAGCTATAGAAGCTGTTGATTTGCTTTCTTTCCTATCTGTTTGCTTTCTATGCAACTGTATTGCTGTGACTTGTTTGATTTGCTTGATGCATTAGGATAAGTTCATGTTTAGACTGATTTAAGCTAGGAGCATGATTGCATTAGAGGTTTAGTTCCTCCCTCTGCTTGTATTTTTACTGTATGGCTTTGCTTGCTGGTATTCAGTAGAGCCCTGCTCCCTTGCCTATGTGGTTTGTGATTTGCTTGATGGAATTTTATTTTCCTGTATGATTGCAGTTATTCATATCTGGCTTGAGGTCGAGACGAGCTTGTGGAGGCTGATGCCCCACACACATTTCCTCCCTCACTTACATTGCATGCATTTAAAAGTCGTTTACTGTTCACTGTTTCAGCTGATGCTTCATTTGTTTCTGTTTATCATTGACATGATCCCCTAGGAATCTCACTTCCTTTGATAAGGAAGTGATGATTAGAACTTTAGGTTGAAACCTATGCTTGATAACTTCTAGGAGTTCCCTGTTTCAAACCTCGACCATAGGATGAATCTGTGGCATGACAACATTAGGACTTGATAGTCTCCCCTTAGACGAGCCTGTTCTCTCTTCTCATCTCAAACAACAGTAAAAAACGTAATAAAGGCAAGTTAGTATAAGCGTGTTACGAGCCTTAAGCTACTTGGGTAATGATAATTGAGCGGCCTCCTCTCAATTGTCTAGAATGTTTAGTATATGTCCTTTGGACGATATGCGATGCATTCGTTCCCAGGTCATTGTCTCTAGTACTGTACGAACTACAGACAACTAAAAAACAGTTCTTCCGTAAAAGACAGAAAACAAACTTCAAACATTTTGCCCCGTGGGCCCATAATTCAAAGGAAGCTTTTTTGAAGAAAAGAGTGTCGTTAACTCTCAGTTCTACCGCAAACGGTAACGCCTAAGTCTCCAAGGGTCGAGCCGCGTACACCAAACTGCTGGAACTGTTTGTTAACCCTACTCAAAAAAACAGATGAATCTGAATTCCCGTAATCCGTCTTATCCCGAACTACGTAAGCTCTGATCTCTCATACCTGTTGAGAGTACGTAGGCACAATACTGACGTATTTGCGAGCCACCTTCCCCGTACCTGTAGTTAGTCGAACTACGTTGACTCTGATTTCTCATTCTCTGATGAGAATACGTAGGCATAAAGCGCGACGCTTTGCCGAGTCATTTCCTTTTATTTTTAAGCTAGCCTTGATAGGTAGATAGATAAAACCAACCCGTCAGATAAACACAACAAGCGTGGATCCCATCGAGTACGATGGACGTGAGGGGTGCTAATACCTTCCCCTTGCGTAACCAACTTCCGAACCTAGACAATGGTTGCGATGACCTTGTCTTATACCTTTTCGTCAGGTTTTTCCGATCGTTTCCTTTCCCGTTCTGAGGGATAAATAACGAAAGGTGGTGACTCTTCTGTTTTGCCAGCACCTTATTTTCGCGGAAGCGACAATGGGTAATTAATTAAATGAATTAATAGATGTTGGGGAGAATTAGAAGAGAAAGACATATTAAAAAGGAGAGTGGAAAGAAAAGGGAAAGATAGAAACATAAAGGAAAGAATAGAGAAAGAAGGAGAAAGAGGAGAAAAGAGAAGAAGAAGAGGGAAGAACTTGGAATCATCAAGAACAACTCTCAAACTTTGGATTAATCAAGGTAAGGGTGTGAAATATCTTAACAATGTATATGAATATGTATGCTTGGGTTAGATTATTGGATGTTTTTCTACAACTTCCATTTTAGGGCATAAATAGATTAATCAGTAGAATCTGAGTTTTCACAGTGGAAGATGAGAATAAGTGGTAGTATTTAATCCGAGGATGTTAGACTAAGGTTACAGAACTTGTTCGGTGAGAATCAGTTGGTTTGGAGAGTTTGGTGGGAGTTGGACAGTGAAACATTCTGAGTTCGCAGACATTCGCTAGCGTGTTCGCTGAGCGAGCTGGTAGCGAACGTTCGTTAAGCGAACTAGTAGCGAGCCAGTAGCGAACGGTCCCAGACTTGGACATAATTCATTTTATGGTGTTCGCTGGTAGCGAAGGGGGTAGCGAAGGTTCGCTAGGCCTTCGCTGAGCGAGCAAGGTAGCGAACGAAGTCAGTAGCTTCTGTTTGCCTTCACGAGCTTGTTCGCTGGGCGAACAAGTAGCGAATACTCGCTAGGAGCTCGCTAAGCGAGCAGGGTAGCGAACGTAACATATCGTGTTTTCTTTAATGTTTCCATCCGAGGTCGGATTTCCGACTCAATTATGATTATTTTCCTTTGCTCAAGGCAACGACTATGCCGAGACGTATTATACTATGGGTAGCCATATGGCGTGAATCCTAGATTGTTGAATTAATTGAATTATGGTCTTTTGACAAATGTTATACATTGTTTAATGTGATTAAAAAAGTATTGAGAATGCATGAGAACATATTGTATATATGTGTGCATTGCTTGAACATATATTGATGATATATGTGAATATGTTGTGTGTGCAATCATTGTTATAATTCTTGAAGAGATGAATTATTTGAATGCATGAGATTAAGATGTCGATCTTAAGTGCATTTTATTGTTGATTTCATATGCATCATTTAGTCAAGAGGCAATGCTTGCTGGTTTCGTAGAGACTAGTGACTTGTCGCAAGCCTAGAAGAGTGGGTTTGAAAGCTTAGAGGACGGGCTTTTGGTGGTTTTCGGTCTAGAAGAGTGGACCCAATTTAATGTAAACTGAAAAAAGATAACAAGTGTTAGTACCACATGGCATGAGTTTGCATTGAGTTGTATTGAGCCACATCGCATGAATGTCATCGTTGTATGAAATATGCTTGTGTGTGGAAATCATGGACTATGTATAATTGCGTGTGTGCATGTTGTGATTGTATAATGAACTACAATGAATTGTGGTAAGAAAGTGTGGAGTATGTACATTACATATTGTGTTTGCATATATAATTATATGCATTGATTATTATGATAATATTTCTCACCCTTCAGCTGTTTTATAATGCTCTATGAGGCATTGCAGATTAGGTTGCTGGAGGTCTCTATTGGTGAAGTATAGTTTCATTCTTTTGAGTCGGTAGCTCTGATAATGTAACATCGGGTAGCTAGGCTTGTAGAGTATTCTTTTGTGATACATTGTATATGTATCAGCTGATGATGTTTTGTAAAAAATGAATGATATTGTGAACCAACTTGATGATGTGTATTTCTATGATATCATGTCTTAAGTAATTCAATGTTCTAGTCTTCCGCTTTAATTAAAACATTGATATGTGTGGGTTTTAAAAGCTATGCTTGGGTTTTAGTTGAGATTTACCCCTTTTGTTACATATCTGTATAAGCAGGTGTTGTTTATGTTTTCGTTTCGTGGATAATGTGATGTGCCTCTTTTATACCATGTCAGAAATATACTCTGATGAATTCTTATATATGTGATTAAGTGTTTATTTGCATTATTTTGGGGGTATAGAAGGGGGTGTTACACAATGCACACATATTCACGATATGTTCCCATGCATTCTTCACATACAATCGCATACAATCAATATGCATTCACAATATCGTGCCAACGGCAACGAACACAATCACATTCATCATATTCGTCATGCATTTTTAATCAATTTTAAACAATGCGTAAATTTGTCAAAAGACCACATTTCATAATCAATTCCACAACCTAGGATTCACGCCTTACGGCTACCCACATCACATCTTATCATAATAGTACACAAAATATTCAATTCAGATAAGGACTAAAAATAATCAAACCACACAATCAACATTGGATAGAAAACACAGGAAAAGAAAAATTCTGTCAGATTCGTTGACCTTCGCCTGGCAAAGCATCTGGCGAATGCTCGCTGCTTCACTCGCCTGGCAAACTCACTGGCGAAGGCAGACAGTAGCTACTGGAAGTGTTCGCTGCCACTCGCTACCTCCTTCGCCTGGCGAAACCTCTCGCCACCTCCTTCGCCTGGCGAACACACCAGCGAAGACTGAGTTTGGCCACTGTAATGGTTCGCTACCCACTCGTTGGGCTTCGCTTGGCGAACCTTCGCTCCTTGTTCGCCTACCGAACCTGCGAACTCAGAAGACCGAACTGTTTAGAATCGTCCAATCTTCCCAAAATCAACCGATTCAATTCCAATCAACTCCAGTAAACTTAACCTAACATTACTCGACTAAACTACACCATTTATTCCTGATTCTAACCGTTCAAAAATCGATTTTTACCGATTAATCCATTTCGACCTAAAATGGAAAATGTAGAAAAACAAATAATCCAAACCAACATAAACATAAACATTGATAGAATAACAACATTTCACACCCTTACCTTGATTAATCGAAAGTTGGAAGTTCTTGAAAAATCCAAGTTTTCCTCTTTTTCCTTCTCTTTTCTCCTCTTCCTCTTTCTTTCTCTTATGTTTCTATCTTTCCTTTTCTTTCCACGTTTCCTCTTATATGTCTTTCCCTTCTAATTCGCTCTAATATTTTCTTCTCTCAAAATATCTACCATTTCATTTAATTAATAATCCAAATAAATCAATTAACTAATATGAATAATTAATAATTGAGAAATTGGGCTGTTACATTGGTGATGATGACGATGGTGATGATGATGTAGAGGGCGAGGAAGATTTTGATGATGATGGTTCCGATGATGAGGAGTATGAGTCCGAAGAGGACTATGTTTTTATCTTTATTAGTTTTTAGTGCTTTGTTTTATTTTCAGGATATTTTATTTTGTTTTCTGATGTTTTGGGTTGTACTTTTTGGGGTGTTTTGTCCCCCATGCACATTTCAGTTTATTCAAAATTCAGTAATATTTATTGTTTTTGTTTAATTATTCTGTTTAATAATTTTTGTGGTTGTTGGGTGTCAAAACCTTCTAGATTGGTTGCTCTCTAAAAGAAGTATCCAATGAAGGTGCATCCGAGCTTGGATGGCAATGATAAAAATAAACAAGCGAATAAGGCTAAGGTACTGGTTACCTTCGGTTAGAACTCTAGAATGCATGAAGAACTTTATTCTTGTTGTAATTAAATATTGTTCTTTTTGCAACATAATTGAATGAATGATTCACTTAGGACTTAAGACCACAAATTGTGAGGAAACCTCCATTGTACAAATAAATGCTGGATTCTAATAAACTGTGTTGATTCTTTTAATTCATGTTTTGTCTTTTATTATTGTGAATTTGTCGAAGCAATTAGAAATGATCAAGGAACTTGTTTCTTTCGAGAAAAACCAGTTCCAAATACAAACTACCCGTGAGCAGAGAGTATTCGTTAACCCCTTTGAGCTTAAAAAGTTGAATCTCAGCTTGAAACAAAGCGAGACTTCAAAAATATTTTTCTTGAAACCCTGAAAAAATTTTATTATTGTTCTTTTGCCGTAAAAAGTAAAGAGCATTCACTTATGAAGGAAGTAGGAGATAAATTGGGGAGAACGAAATTGTAAGTTAGTAGTTTGCCATAACTCTTGAAGAACCAAGCAAGCACTGAAAAGAAATTAGAAAAAGAGAAACACTTGTTTTGTGAATACGGTGTGAAAAAGAAAAACAATGATCAAAAGAAAAGTATGAAAATGAATGCTTGCTTGGAAGAAAAAAAATTGGAAAAAAAATTGAGTTGTGAGTAAGAGTTGTGAAGGTTTCAAATGAGAAACAAGTTGAATGAAGTTGAGATGTGTGAATAGTTGTACAGTGAATGTCTCTTTTGCGTCGGCAACTTCGTTTTCAATAGCCTTAGATATATCCCTTGTTTGTAAACCTAACCAAGCTATAACCGGAAAAGACCTTAGTGATCTTCGTGCTTCCGCATTTTCATTTATAATTGTTAGACATTGTATGAATTGAATTGAGTTTGGCATTGTTTGTTGGAGAGTGAAATTGCACCCGCGGTTGTAAACGCGTGATCTCTTCAATCCTTATTCGAAGAGGAGCGATAAGGTGATTCATTCAGGATATCATTGTTGTTGATTGATACATGTTTTGCATTGCTATAAGATTTTAGTTCGTGTGTATTGTGTTGTTCTAACCATTGGAGACCTGTATCTAGTTGATTCTCTTGTTTTTGAGTCATTTGATCCAAGTTCGGAGAAACCTTTTTCTTTAAGCAAATCCTCTTGTTCTTCTAGAGGCATACTTTGCTTGAGGGCAAGCAAGACTCTAGTTGGGGAGAGTTGTTAGATGCCCAATTATGCTTATTTTAGCTATCGAAAGTGGGCATCTTTCGCTCCTTTTTTGTCAAGTTTGTGTTCAAAACCGCCTTGCTTTTGTTTATATGCAACATGTTGTGAAATACTCTTGGTCCTTTTTTATTTGTGTGTTATTGTTCAATATTTAGGCATGAAAGAGTAGAATTTGAAGACACAAGAAAAATGGAAAAGGAATCAAGAAAGAAAGCAATCAAAAGCAAGCTCGCTAGCGTGTTCGCTACGTGAATGAGGTAGCGAACGCTCTCATACTTGGGCAGAATCAAATTGGCATCATTCGCTGGCAGCAAGGACGGTGGCGAAGGACTCTCTAGGCGAGCACCTAGCAAGCAAGTAGCGAAGCATTCCAGAATTAAATCCTCATTCCTCACTAGCATGTTCGCTAGGCGAGGCTGTAGCAAGCGTTTGCTGTGAGCTCGCTAGGCGAGCAAGGTCGCGAGCGTGACATCACAACAACTTTTTTACTAGTTCTGCTCAAAAGCAGATTTATGTGCCCTAAAAACCCAGTATCTCTCATTTCTTCATCTCTTAACATTTTTCTACAAAAGAAGGTGGATTCTCATCTAAGTTGGATTCTTCGACTCGGATGTTCATCAACCTTTTTCTGAAACTTATTGTGCAAGCTACCATGTAAATGAGTGGCTAAATCTTTTCTTTTGTCAAGGTTAGATGTAGGTAATCATTAACTTTGTATGTATATGGGATGATCTTCATTTGTAAACTCTTTGATGATGAATATATGGTGAAAACTTTATTTTATTGTTAACTCTTTGTGTTGGTTTATGATTGAAAGATATTTTCCAACTCTTTACCTAGGTTTTCATCCATTTATGTTCTTGAGCTAGAGATAGTTTTGAATGTGGTTGTTCACTAAAATATCAAACCCTAAAAGTTTTCATTTTGATAGATTGTGTAAGAAATCAACAATGGATCAAAATGGGAAAAATCACAATGTGTGTTAGAAATAAACATATTGAGAGGATATTGTGAAATTGTTTATCATCTAACGGAGTTTACTAGTTTTGTTGATCGAACATATACATGCAAAGTGGTCGTCGAACCCTAACTTTGACAATATTTCTTTAATCGTAAAACGAATCTTTTACCGCATTATCTTACATTTATGCAAGCTACCGTGACTAAAAACCAAAACCCCACTATTACTATAAGTTAAAAACATGACAACTGTCGAACGGCGGCAATATCTCAGATTTCCTGTGGAGACGATAACAAAAACCCGATACTTTACCAGTGTTCCCACGTGTGAGAGGGATGGGGTTTTTGCGGAAACCTGGTCTTCAACCAACTCTGGTTTTCTCGTCAGTGCGGAATTTTGATCCTGAGTGTTCTATCCAGTGTATTATCTCAGTGTTCTGATAAGAGCGAAGCTCTGGTTGAATTCAATCAACGACACATCAGCGCATTTGAGCATTGCACACCTTGATCCCATGTGTGAATTTGCATAATCATCCTACATTTAACATTGCATGTTTATGTGTGTTACAGGTTCTCTTCTTTCCCTTGATTCTGGTACTGGTCTTCTTCAGAGATTGAAGTTAGCAGAAAGAGGATTGTTGTGTACAAGTTTCCGGCACCTGAGTTGGGACCTTTATTTAGTCTGATTTCCCTGGCTGATCCTGGTGTTCTGGCAGCTTTCCGAGAATAGTATGGTGGAATTCTGAAGTTTGTCCGTAAGCTTACAAATTATGAGCATGGTTCAATTCATATTCTGTTGCAGTTTTATGATCCTCCACTGAGATGTTTCACATTTCGGACTATGTGTTGGTTCCGACTTTGGAAGAATTTGCTTACATCTTGAGTGTTCCAATTCTGAACAAAGTGCCTTTCTTCAGCTCCGAAGAAGAACCTAATCTCGAGAAGTTGTTTGTCGCTCTTTATTTGAGCGCCTCTGACTTGGTAGGTCATGTTATTAGCAGAAACGGAGTCTCCAGATTTACTTTACCCTTCCTGGTCGACAAAGCCCGAGAGTATGCTGACAAGGGTTGTTGGGTGGTTTTCAGTGATATCCTGGCTTTGTGTGTCTATGGCATTGTGTTGTTCCCCAATGTACCAGACTTTGTGGATTTTGATGCTTTTCATTTCTTCGCTTCCAAGAACCCCGTACCTACTCTTCTAGGGAACTTGTATCATTCAGTGCATTACAAGAATGAGAAAAGAAGAGGAAAGATGGTTTCTTGTTGCGCACCGCTGTTGCATAAGTGGTTTGTTGATCACCTTCCTCGCTCTGGAGCTTTTGTGAATTCCGCGAATTCATCTAAATGGTCGAAGAGGCTTATGGGTTTAACGGAGAAGGATATTGTCTAGTTCGATCGAGACTTGTTGGGTCGTGAGCTTATCTTCAGTTGTGGTAGCTTTCCTAATGTGCCCTTGATAGGGAGGAAAGGTGGTATCAATTATAATCCTTCTCTTGCTGTGAGACAGTTCGGTTATGCTTGGAAAGGACCTCCGAAAGAAAAGGAAGTGCAGGAATCTCTGTGCTTCACTGGTGTAGTTGATCCCTGTATCTCGATCCGATTCGTGGACGCGTGGGGTAAGATTCACAAGAAGGGAAAGCTTTCTTTGGGAAAAGTAGATTGTAGAGCCTATGATCCATACTCGGATTGGATTCAGAAGAGGGTTGAAGAGGTATTGTTGTCGTTTCCTGTTGAAGCACCACTGTATCCCTTAGTCATTGAGCCGCCTATGACTGTTGATATCCTGAGATATACCAAGCTTTGGGCAGAGAAGGAATATTTGCGCAAAGAGAATGAGGAGTTGAAGCAGGAAATCAGTCAGCTAAAGCATGATAGGGGTGAAGCTGTGTATTTGGCCAAGATAAATGCAGAATTGTTGACTAAGGCGAAGGAAGAACTCGCTGATCAGGTACAAGCACGAAAGCAAGTCGGTCTTGATCTGAAAAGCACTTGTGATGTTCTGAGGAGTAAGAAGGAGGATTTATATAGAGCCTATCTGAAGATATTCAAACTCAATGAGCAATGGAAAGCTACCTTGACTGCCAACAAGAATAGAGAGGATCAGCTTCGTGTTCAGGTTGATAAGCTAAAAGCGCAATTCAAGGCTAAGGAGATAGAGGTATTGCTAGAAAAGTTCCGCAAGAGCACGATCGAGCAGAAATACCAAGAGACTTTATCAGCCCTTGAAGAGTTCAAGATTCGGGAAGAGGTGAAGAAACCCAGGCTTGAGGATGCCTTCGGCGATGATGCTTGGGAGGACCATTGTCATTATCTTTGGGATGTGACACGCAAGAGGGAGGTCCTCATCCGAGAGTTGATGGAGAGGCCAGACCATCCAAATACGAAGGAGATGCTTGAGGAGTCTCAGGAGTGGCGTAGAGATCATGGCTACTAGGAGTTTTATCTTTTGTAGTTTCATTTGATTTTGTATCTTGATCATCACCAGAGATGTTGGATGAGATCAACGCTTCTTTGTATGCAGATATTTCTCATTTGTTAGTATTGTTTCAGCTTTACTTGACATATGAGAAGTTTTATTGCGGTATTCTTATCCATCTCTTCTGTTCTTGTTTATTGAAACCGGAATCAAGGGGAAAGATCTCCCTGTGCATACATAGGCATGTTTGCATTTTGCATCTTGCATTCTCATTGCATTGCAGGTTGTTCTTGGTGGCCTTGTGTTCTTATCTCTGCTTGGTTTTCTTCAGTTCAGGATTGAGGAATTCAGCTTCCACAGGTATTCTACTCGAGGGAATCAGCAGAAGGTGATGGATCAGGTTCAGGCAGAATTGTAGGAGGTCAGGGCTCGTATGGCCCAATTCATGGAACTGATGCAGACGGTCGCCAGTGGACAGGAACATTTGAGAACTCTCATCCAGCCGCTGATAGCACGGGTTGATGAAGATGGTGTTTTGCACGGAACGGCTGGTGTTGTTCATCCTCCGGTTGGTGGGTCTATTCCTCAAGGTATTCCTACTGTTGTTGTACCTCCGAGCGGAGGAGCTGCTGGTGAGAACGGTAATATTGTGGGTAATGGTAGTGTGTGCACTGTGCACGGGGTTGCTGGTCCTCATTGGGAGGATAATTAGGATGATATCTTCTCTGTGAAAGATCTGGAGGGAGGTTTGCTGACTAAAGCTGACCGAAGGTTCAAACTAATTGAGGAGAAAATGAGACCATTGGAGAATCAGAATTCTTTGGGCTTGGATATCTCTGATCTTGGTTTGGTTCCTGGGGTCAGGATTCCCCCCAAATTTAAGGTGCCCAATTTCGATAAGTAAAAAGGGACGACTTGTCCCAGAGTACACATTCAGGCATACTTCAGGAAAATGTATGCTTATTCCAGAGATGAAAAGCTACTGATGCATTTCTTCCAGGATAGTCTGGCAGGGGCTTCCTTGGAATGGTATATGGGGATTGAGAGACCCCATATTCGTAGCTGGAAAGAATTGGCTGAGGCTTTTGTTTATCACTATCAATATAATAGTATTCTGGCACTCAATTGGGTACAATTGCAGAGTTTGTCGCAGAAATTTTTTGAGAGTTTCAAAGAATACGCCCAGAGGTGGCAGGATTTGGCTGCAAGGGTACAACCCCTTATGGTTAAACGAGAGTTAATTGACTTGTTCATGGCTTCTCTACCGGGTGTGTACTTTGAGAAGATAATAGGCTGCATGTCTGCAGGGTTTTCTGATTTGGTAATTGCCGGTGAGCAAATTGAAAGTGGAATCAAGTCTAGTAAGATTCCAATGCCGGTGGATCCTCTTCGGGAGGAGCGAAGAAGCCGTATTCTGCAAACCCCAAGAGAAGGGAGGGGGACGCAAATGCTATCTCGCACAAAGGTAAGGGTAGAGCACAGTCTTGTCAGTATCAGCAAGTTGCTACCGTAAATATCCCGACCGCAGCTCCGCAGCAAGGTAATGCTCTGCGACCTTATCCTGCTAGGCGCCAGATGCCTGATAGGAAATTCACAAATCCTCCGATACCATATTCTCAGTTGTTACAGCGGTGTCGCTACGCGAAAAATGACACAGAGTCGCCACCGAATTTTATTTATCCCAAGGAGGGAAAGGGAAATAGCGATAAAACCTTTGGGGGAAGAGCGTGGTCATCGCAACCAAGTCTTAGGGTTCGGGAGTCGGTTATGCGAGGGGAAGGTGTTAGCACCCCCTCGCATCCATCGTACTCGATGGGAACCTCCTAGGTTATTTCGCGTGAATGGGTGTTTTATTCTAAAAGTTTACTTGCTTACGGAAAAGAGGGGTTGGTTTATTTATTTTAATGCTCGCCAAGGATTGTGGCCCTTGTGCCTACGTATCCTCACTTAAAAGAAGTGAAGAATCAGAGCTCCGTAGTTCAGAGGCTTGCAAGATAGTTGTTTGTTGGTTGATTTTATACCTTGAAAAAGGGTTTTTGAATTGATGCCCTAAGGCGAAAATAGGTTTGATGAGTTGATGTTATTTTTAAGTTTCTTAAGAGAAATTGTTCTTGATTAGGATTATACACAAAAGACTTTGGATAGAAATGAATGTTTCGAATAACCAAGTCGAGCGCCTTGTATCCAAAACATTCGGAACGAGTGTAGGAGGACTCCATTCTCATTCCTTTTCCACCACTTTAAAGTTCGTGGTGCATAATTCTAATCGTTTATGTTATTGTGTTTTGGATTTTTATGAGAAAAGAGAACCACTTGACGTTGGATCAAGATTTATTGTTTGTAAAAGTATTTTAGGTGATACGAACAAGGTCGATGGCGGACGCACAAGGCGGCCGACTTACAAGGGTTGAAAATGGCTCGATAAAATCGAGAGTTTATTTTTGAAAATGGTTTTTTGGAATCAAAAGTCACCAAGGATAATAGCAACATTCATACTAAAATCATACAAACATATGGGGTTAGTCGGCTAAAAATTTTTTTGGAGGTAAAAATAACAAAAATAAGTGGAGAACAGTGGAGTAACACGGGTGACTGTGTTGTATGACACGGCCCGTGTCATAGGGTACCTGCAGTGTGAGTTTTAGGGCATGACAGAGGTGCAACACGGGTGGCCGTGTTGTGTGACACGGCCCGTGTTGTAAAGTCTGGGTGAAAAATGATTTTTAGGGCAAACAGAGCTGCAACACGGGGTGGCCGTGTTGTGTGACACGGCCCGTGTTGTGAGGCCTAGGGTTTTTGGTCATGGAAACCTCAAACAGAGGTGCAACACGGGTGGCCGTGTTGTGTGACACGGCCTGTGTCAGGCTACCAGAGTGAAAAAACCTAACTTTTCTATGTTTTTCTTTCGTTTTTGTGGTTTCGTAAGAACGGTTTCTTGGTCCCTTTGGAACCTTACATGAAACATACAATACAATAATACATAAAAGAGTAAACAAAATGAATGTAAGAGCAAAAAAATAAAGGGAGAAAGGTTGGAGGAAATGGATACCCAAGAGATTTCTATCCTTCTTGCAAGTCCTCCTTGGTCTTGGTTGAAAGTACTTCACTCCTCTTTACTCTATGTTGTGAAGGTTTTGTTTCTCAATGATCCTCTTGGTTCTATATCACTCTCTTTTTCTGGTTTGCAAAGCTTCCTATTTTTCTGGTTTTTAGGGTTTTTGTTAGCTCTCTCTATTTTCTGGTTTTGCAAGTGTGTGTAGAATGAATGTTGAATGAATGAAGAGTCCCCTTTTTGTTTACAGCCCCCTCCTCTTATCTCAGCTCCTCTAGGGTTTTCACTACTTCCCACATATCAGATTTTTCATGGAGTGGTGTCTCTTACCACCTTTCCTCATGCCACTCTCTTTATTTCCATTTCCATGCAAGAGCTATGCTGCATTTTTGCTGTTGCACTTTGCCTATGCTGTTTTTTCTGCAGCACCTTGTGCCTTGCACCCATTTTGTTGGTTTGTGTTTGGACAGCTCCTCTTGGTCAAAGCTACTACCTCTTGACAGCATTTTGAAATCTGATATTTAGATGCATTGTCACATGTTATTCCCTTGGTCTTGTGACATGTGATCTTGTGACATGAAGAAATTTGTCACCTCTTGCATGGGACTGTTTTGCCATGATTAAACATGCATATTCTAGGTCTTAAAACATTGCAATCTTGATTTAATCCTTGCATGTTTCTTGGATGTTTGTAAACATAATGTAGACTTGGTGTGGTATTACCATAACATGAATTTGACTAGAGACTTGAATGAAGTATTAGAAATAAATTAATTTCTAAACATTACTTAGAGTTGGAAATCTTGCAACAAATTACATTCTTGTAATGTCATAAAACTTCTCTTTGTAATATTCTTGCCTTTAATCTTGAATTCATGATGAATTTCCCTAGAACCATTAAGCTTGAAATGGATGAAGTCTTGAATTATGGACTTGTGATCTTGACTCATGCTTTGCAAATTTGGACTCCACTTGATCAAGAATTTAAAACAAAATTGGATGAAGCAATCTTGAATTATGCCTTGCATTTCATGGTCATTAGGAATATGTCTTAAATATCCTAATATTTTGTCAAGTAACTTCTTCTTGAAGAAATCCACATGAGTAGACTTTCCAATTTAGATCAAACCTTAGATAATGAACCTTTTCTTCCATGTAATCCAAGATAGACAAGTTATCTCATTTGAAATGAAAAAAATGACAAATCGACCCAATCCGTACCCGCATGCTCGATATGCAATAAAATGATGTATGGTATGGCGAATGTAGGATATAAAGTCTAAAGGTGAAAATGAGGGTGTGACAAGCGGTTGTTGCAATTACAGTTGGTTCAGAAGAGGACTTTGGCTCCTCTCACAGGTATACCGCCTCCTCGCTACGATGAAAACGCTCATTATGTTTTTCACTCTGGCGCCCCAGGCCATGATATTGACCATTGTAAAGCTTTTAAGCATAAGGTCCAGGATTTGCTCGATTCTAAAGCTATCAATTTCACCAACGAGGGTCCCAATGTGACTCAGAACCCGATGCCGGATCATGGGGTGGCAGGAGCCAATGCCATTATTGAGGGTTAAAATTTAAATCTGATAACGGATGTTGAAGATTTAAAAACTCCGCTGGGTTTTGTGAAAGCTTGCTTGTTGAAGAAGGGAGTATTTCCTGGTTGTTTTGCTGACTGCTAAGAATGTGAAGCGCGACCTGAGGGTTGTGATCTTTTGAAGAGGGGTATTCAGAGAATGATTGATGAATGTTGTTTGCAGTTTGACAGGGTCGTGAAAGAAGATGTCGAGAATAAAGGGAGTGATGACGGAAATGAAGTTGCTACTATTTCCATTCCATACCGGACAATCAATATTTCAGCACCTGCTACGTCAGCTCCGGTGACCATTACTGTACCAGGACCTGTGCCGTACGAGAGCACCAGAGCTATCCCATGGAACTATGGAGGAGAAGTGTTCTATAACAGGTAGAAACAAGAATGGATAGAATCGACAAGCGGAAGTTCGTCGGTTGAGAACATAGTCGGTGCCGGAGGTATTACCAGAAGTGGTAAGGTCTTTGCTCCACCAGAGATTATTGCTGATAAGAATGACAGGGGTGAAGGCTGTGATTGAAGAGAATGCCCAACCCCAGGTTGTTACTGATGGTATTTTTAAAGATACAGAGGAATTTATGAGGTTAATTCGGAAGAGTGACTACACAATTGTGGGTCACTTGAATCAAACTCCGTCGAAGATTTATATCCTGTCATTGTTGATGAGTTCGGAGGCGCATCGCAACGCTCTGCTAAAAGTCTTGAATGCAGCATACGTACCCTAGGAGATTTTTGTTAATCAGTTGGAGGGGGTAGTCGCTCACGTGAATGCCGGCAATGGTCTCGGCTTTACTGATTTGGATCTAACTCCTGTTGGGAGGAACCATAATCGTGCTCTGCACATATTGTTGGAGTGTAGAGGATCTCTGATGTCACATGTCTTGGTTGATACGGGATTATCCCTCAATGTGCTTCCGAAGAAGGCATTGATGAAGTTGGAAATTCAGGGTTTGTTGTGCACGCCAAGTGATTTGGTCGTGAGGGCTTTTGATGGATCTAAGAGATCAGTGTTTGGAGAAATCACGCTGCCTATTCAAATAGGGCCGAAAATCTTTGATGCAACTTTCTATATTATGGATATCTAGCCAGCATACAACTATTTGCTCGGCCGACCTTGGATACATGTTGTCGGCGCAGTTACCATAACGCTGCGTCAAAAGCTAAAATACATGGTGGAATGGAAGATAGTTACCGTGTGCGGTGAAGAGGACATTATGGTTAGTCATCTGTCATCTTTCAAATATGTAGAAGTGGATGGTGAGATCCACGAAACACTCTGCCAGACATTTGAAATAGTTCAGATTCTGGGGAAGTCTCCTGTAGAAGCCAAGGGTCTAGAGGTTTCAATGTCGTCGCTCAAGGAAGCCCGTGCTATCATAGAATCCAGCTCGTCTCAGAAGTGGGGTCAAGTTCTCAATGTTCCTATCAAGCAGGACAAGTTTGGCCTGGGATACAAACCCTCCAGTTCTTCTCAGATTCCAAGATACAGGGGACCTGTGGAGTTCACCAGCAGTGGTGTGATATTCGACAAGATCAATGTCGTTGAAGATGATGAAGGTGACAGTGACTGCGACATGGATGCATGGATTCGTCCATGTACCCCTGGCCAAAAGCTGTGCAACTGGACTGCTGAAGAAGTCATTCATTTTACTGCTGCAGAGTAATGTTCATTGTTTTGATTATGTTCAGTCATGCGTTCTGCCCAAGATGTAGTGACCCATTTGTGGGGCCTTCTTGTTATTTCCAATTTATCATTAATCAAAGACGTTTCACATTCAAATATTGTGATCCCTGTTTTTCTTGTTTTTGTTTTGCATTTATACTTAACAGAAAAATTGCAATGTGTTTTGTTTGTTGCATCGCATAATAAACATAACATCCTCATGCAGGTCTTTTCTATTAGATGCCATCGATTCTGGTTCGGCTATGACTTCATATGACTTTGATAATCCCATTTATCAAGCTGAATATGAGACTGACGAAGACTGTGAACTACCCAAAGAGTTAGCCAGACTTCTCAAGTAAGAGGAAAGGGTTATTGTGCCTCATCAGGAGGATATTGAGATTATCAATCTGGGTACCGAGGATGACAAGAAAGAGGTCAAAGTAGGGGCTGCATTGGAAGACAGTGTCAAGAGAAGATAGGTTGGAATGCTCTGTGAGTATAAGGATATCTTCGCTTGGTCTTACCAAGACATGCCTGGGCTGGCTAAAGATATTGTGGTACACCGGTTACCTCTCAGAGAAGATTGCTCGCCAGTCAAGCAGAAGTTGAGACGGACAAGGCTTTACATGGCAGTCAAGATCAAAGAAGAAGTTCAGAAGCAGCTGAATGCTAGGTTTCTTGCTGTCACGAATTACCCTTCGTGGGTCGCTAATATTGTTCCTGTACCTACGAAGGATGGAAAGGTTAGGATGTGCGTTGATTATCGAGATCTGAATAAAGAGAGCCCGAAAGACGATTTCCCGCTCCCTCATATCGATGTGTTGGTTGATAACACCGCTTAGTATTCTGTGTTTTCGTTCATGGATGACTTCTTTGGGTATAACCAAATTAAGATGGCCCTAGAGGACATGGACAAAACTACTTTCATCACACCGTGGGGGACTTTTTGCTATAAGGCGATGCCCTTTGGATTGAAAAATGCAGGGGCAACTTATCAGCGGGCGATGGTCACTTTGTTTCATGATATGATTCATCATGAGGTGGAAGTCTATGTTGAGGACATGATAGCAAAGTCACATACGGAGGAGGGACATTTGGTCGATCTTCTGAAATTGTTTGAAAGGCTGAGAAAGTTCAAGCTGAGGCTGAATCCTAACAAGTGCACCTTCGGGGTGAGATCTGGAAGGTTACTGGGTTTCATTGTCAGTGAAAAGGGTATTGAGGTAGATCCTGCCAAAATAAAAGCTATACAAGAAACGCCTGAGCCGAGAACGGAAAAAGAGGTTCGTGGTTTTCTAGGGAGATTAAACTACATTGAAAGGTTTATATCTCATCTTACAGCCACTTGTGAACCAATATTTAAATTGTTGAGAAAAGATCAAACGGACAGGTGGAATGAAAATTGCCAGAAGGCATTCGAAAGAATAAAAGAATATTTGCAGGAACCTCCAATACTCATGCCTCTAGTTGTACGGAGACCACTGATCATGTATCTCACGGTTCTTGAGAATTCAATGGGATGTGTGCTCGGTCAACAGGACGAGTCAGGTAGAAAAGAGCACGCCATTTACTACCTGAGTAAGAAATTCACCGATTGTGAGTCGAGGTACTCAATGCCGGAAAAAACTTGTTGTGCACTCGCTTGGGCCGCAAAGCGTTTGAGACAGTACATGTTAAACCACACAACCGTATTGATTTCAAAGATGGATCCAATCAAGTATGTCTTTGAAAAACAAGCACTCTCCGGAAGGATTTCCCGTTGGCAAATGGTGTTAACAGAGTATGATATTTGTAACACCCCTTTCTATACCCCCAAATAAACAATAAATCATTTAAGCACATATTAAAATTTCATCAAAGTATAAATAAAACCTGGTATAAAAGAGGTATGTAACATCACACACAAAATTGAAACATACAACACTTGCTCTATAAAAGACATGCAACCGTGGGGTAGCTTCAACAGAGGAACTCAGTCCTTACACCCACATCTCAAGATTTAGAATTAAAAGCGGAAAATCTAAACATGGAATAATTTTAAAACATGTAATCATATAAATACATAACATCCAGTTTGATTCACCATATCATTCATGTTTACATAAACATTTGTCAGCAGATACATATACAAATGTATCACAAAAGAATGTTATACAATCCTAACTACCCGATGCTACATATCAGAGCTAACCGACCAAAAGAATGAAATTATACTTCATAAAAGACCTCCAGCAAAGCTAATCTGCAATGCCTCATCGAGCATTATAAAACTGCAGAAGGGTGAGAAATATTATCATAATAATCAATGCATATAATTATATATATATATATATATATATATATATATATATATATATATATATATATATATATATATATATATATATATATATATATATATATATATATATATATATATATATATATATATATATATATATATATATATATATATATATATATATATATATATATATATATATATATATATATATAAGCATAGAATACACATATTCCGCATTTCTTACCACAGTTCATTCTCATCATCATATACATCAAAATATATGTATAAACAAATATGGATAATCATCAAACATGTTTCATCATGCGCACATCCATAATTCTCATAAATCCACATAACATACACATATGCATACATTCACACAACATTTATCTCTATGCCATGCGACTCAATACAACTCAATGCAACTCATGCTGTTGCGGTGAGAATCGTGATATCAAGCTATTGAATTAACTTGAATCCTTAATTCATTGAATTCAGAACCAGACTTTAATATATCCAAAGGAAAGGTCTAAAGAGAGAAAGAACCTTTTGCGTGATGTAACAACAACGCTAAGAGATTCGGGGATCGGGGGTTGGTTATGCATAAGGTAGGTATTTCACATCCTAAACATCTGTAGTACTCTACATGAACCTTTTGTTTGTTGTATGCTAAGTTGCTAAGTGTTTGCTATGGATTGGGTAAGGGGTGTAAGTAAAAACCTAAAGATATATACACTAAGTTTGCTCGCAAAGACATCACATCTTCTGCCTACGTTTCCTACCTAGGATAGAATCCGAGCAATCGTAGTTAACCTCACTAGGTTTTAAGAACACTTGATTATGATCAAGGTTCAAAGGGGAACAAACATTACAATGCTTGCGTGGAGTTTAAGGAAACTCTCTAGATCTAAGTTGAACACTCAAGAAAGGGGAGTAAGAAATGATGACAATGATTCTTACATAGAGCTAACAAACTCTATCCTAAGTTCTAATTGAAAGTGCACTCCTAACAAGGATAGGCTTTTTAGACTTAAGCAAAGTCTAATGGACAGGTTCTACTTAACTAAGCGGGTAGATGACTTGACAAAGTCGAGGGAGAGAGATGATCTATCTATGACCCAAAGGTCAATAGAGAGACTTTCCTTTGGAAGGATAGAAGGGGAGGCAACTTGGATGAGAACTAAAGAGTTCCATCACTTGGGGAAACTAAACTTAACAAAGCAAAAACATTAAACAGGGATAATTACAAGGAACATGGTTACGACCAAGCATATACAAGCATGTTACAACAAGCAAGTACGTCAAACAAGAGGAATGGTTACGACCAAAGCATGCAAGCGTATGACAATAGGCAAGCAAAGATGAGTTCTTACAAGACTCAATGAAAGATAAAAAACTTAAGCATGTCTTGACAAAGACGAAGGTAACGACCAATGCAAATAAATCAACATCATGGAGATATTACATGGAGATCAAAATGAATCAAACATCATGCTTACAAGAAACAAGTAATTACAATTATATCATGGGTTTGACAAACATAGAACTCACATTAGACACAACAACAAACAGGAGAAAAATGAATCACAAGCTTGAAATGATCAGGAAGGTAGGAAAAACCCTAAAAGAAATATGAGCGTTTTTTAATGCACCACATGAAAGTATATACAATTACGAGACCAACGTAAAAGGAACCGGTCAAAAATAATAAATGATGAGAAAGTTATGATTTTTACAAATTAATAACAATTAAAAAACAACAAGGAAAATAATAGTGAGGGCGCCTGGTGGGTGTTGAACCCACCATCCTTTCAATACCAAACTTAGACTATGCCAACTGGGCTGGCAGCACGCATGTTTAAAGGGAGGAGAAAGAAGAGGAAAAGAAAGAAACCAAGAAAATCATAAAAATGCCAAAAAGGGTCATCACTGAGGATCGAACCCAAGCATATGGCATGATAGGAGACTTAAGGCGCATGAGACAACCACTGGGGTGGCGATACATCCGTGTATTTAGCCACCCCAAATAACATATGAGGCTTCCTTTTGCAATATTTCTGGGCCAGGCTTCAAGCAAATACAAGGGGGCGAATTGGATTCAAAATCCCTCAAAAAGACATCATTTTTTACAAACTTAAAGTCCAAATCACTTGAAAGTAAACAAGGAGTGTGATGGTATCTTTGGATTTCCAAAATCAAGCATATACAAGGAGATTCGATAGAAAATGCAACATGGTAGTTTGAGGTTCATATAGAACATCATGGCATGGATTGAGTGGATTTAGCTCAAACAATCATTACACACAATATCCAAACATGGTGACTGATGATTTCACAATCCAAGATTAATCATAAATCAAACAAAACAGAAATTGGTTCATTAGTGCAAATATGACATGAAGGGATGCAGGCTGTCCAAATGTAAATGGGGTAGGTTCAAATCACACACACATCACCTACCAGTTATAAACATGTCAACAAATAATCTCATGCTCAGAGATCAATCCAAAATTGTTTCAAACTGCAAAATGGCATGGTATGTGCAACTGTAATATGCAATGCAAAAGCTGTCTTCTTGAAAGCAAATTGATGATGCATCATAGGAGTGAAAGATCAAACTAGGTAGAATCATGTCATGTAATCAACACACACACATTACAATCATGATAACAGATGATTTTATGCTCAAAACTCAGTCACACCTCTTTCAAAACAGAACCTGGTATCTGAATGCCAAGAGATGCAGGATGTCAAGGTTCCAAATGGTAGTTTTAGTTCACACACATTACATACAGGCTTTAAGCATGTCAACAGATATTTTAGACTCAAGCAAATTTGTTCAAACAAAAACTGGTATGATGTTGCAAACATATTTGGAAATGCAAGGTTGTTGAAACAAGCAATCAGTTGCTGATACAGTAGGGGAAGTCATGGCATGAACAAAACAGTTTAGCATCACACACAAGTCCTAAACATGTTAACTACTGGTTCAAGGCTCCTAGATCAAATTGAAATATCTTAAAACAAGATTTGGCATGCTGTTGCAATATGATTGAAAGTGTAAAAACTGTTTTTGATCATGGCATACATACATGGAGCATACATGACAGAATTTCATTTCAACATTTGGCACCATAAGCAACAAAGTTTGACAATATTCTAATGAAATGCCTAACAAGGCAACCACACATTTCACAACTGTTACAACTTCTGCACATAAAACTCATGTTGGCAGATTTGATATGAAGTGCATAAAAGAGAGGTTATTGCTCACGTCAACAAATCACGGGTAAAGCTTAAGGCAGCAAACAGGTATGCACATTACAATGGCAGGCGGTTTCAATTAAGGTATGCATCATGGTGACTCAAAAGCAAGCTTTCAAAACAGGACCTAGTCAGCTCTACTTCAAACAAGTCAATAGCAAAATCTTGATAAAGATTGGATGTTAAGGTGGTAATAGCATGGTATGGCATTTGTTAATGGATTGAAAGCAAACTAGAAACAATTATGGATGAAAACAAAAATGTACTGGACAGAGCAAATCTCACTCAATGATACATATTAAACATGCCAATGCTATGTAAGCCAACAAACTCTTTTTCACAACAGTCAAAGCATGTAAATGTGGCAAGCAAGTTTGAAACAAAATGGCACATATTGCATATTTTTCACATGAAGACACATCAATAATGCAACAAGCTTGATCATAGCATACACATACACTTATCACCAGAACTGTCTCAGCAAGGACCAAACATTTCAAAAATCATGTTAGGCACATAACCTCTTATCTTGAACTAAAAATAGTGCCAACATTAAAATGCTCATGTAAGCAAGCTTGATATTCTAACCAAAACAAACACAACAGTTATGACAAAATAAATCTCTAAAGTTCTGAAATGGCTTATGTGCAAAGATACAACATGAAATGGTTAGCAAACTATTCAGACATAACAATGACCAAAGCCAATAACAAAGCTGGCAGATTTGTGTATAACATTCTTTACATTTAAAACACCAAACATGCCAAGTATGCTTATGACAGAAAAATAAGAAGGAGGGTAACTACCAACCTCTTGTAGACCTCCTTGAGCAAGCTTAAAAGCAAAGAAACCCAGAGATCCTCTTCTTTGGCACAAGTTTGAAGTTTATTTCTTCTTGAAGCAATAAGTGACTTCTTGGGACAGTTTGAGTAAACAAACTTCCAGCTGGTCTTTGAGCTCTTAGACAGTTAAAACAAGATGGATATGAGGTGTTGGGGGTGTTTAAGTGGTAGGAATGGACTTAGGTAGTGTCTTGGCTCTCAAAATGCATAAAAGTCAAAATGTGGAGGTATGAAGGTTGACTTTTAGATTGATGAATTTTTTGAGGAAAGTAATGATGGGAACAACTTCAAATGGCCATTTTAAGGGTGTATGTGTGTTCTTTGAAGTGTTTTGCTGTTTGGAATAAGAAATTGTATGAAAAGTGCAAAATGGTGAATTTTGGTGACTTTGAGAAATTCTTCACTTTCATGCAAGGAAGGAAAGGGGAGAGTTATGAGATTTCTGGTATTCTTGATAGCTCTGGTGTGTAAATGACATAGAGGGAGCCTCTATTTATAGGAAAATGAAGGATGAGGACATATTTGTAATCTTGGCACTTTTGGAGGGATTTTGAAAAGGTAACCCTTGGCTTGAGGTTTGGTATAGCTGCATACATCACTCTCTTAGCTCAATGTGAGGAGAAAATCAAGTGGAATGAGATACATGAGATGATTGAATAGGGCATAGAGTGCAGATGTCAAAAAGTTTCTCTTTCCTCTCTTGAATTCTTTGATTATGTTAATGCCACTTGATTGCAACTTGCTATTCCTTCAAATCCTTCACTTCTTCTGCATTTTCCTTCACTATACTCTCTAAATTTCAGATACAAACATGATCCAGGGCTAAGAATAGCTCAAGTGGTCAAAGGATGAGTTTGTGAAAAATTGTCAATGTGGGACTCAAGTGTTAAAAGCTCATCTTGGTAAATTCATAACTCTCAACTCACAAGGGTTATGGAGGAGTTCTAATACATTTTGGAAATCCCTCATGTAACTCTACAACTTTCATGTTTTCATGAGTTTCAGATTCCCAAAGGAACTTGCCCAAAAAACCTCTCAAAGTTGTTGAAAAACAAGCCTAAAAGTGACATTTTTCTAAGTTATTTTTCCCTCTTGTAATGAATTTGATCATAACTCAAAATCTATGCATTTTATGATCATGAACCAGTTTGGGACTTTTGTAGGACTTGTCAAGAGCTTTCAAGTGAGCTTTGAACCAACTCAATTGGATGTGTGGTTAAGGAGTTATGGTCCTGCCCCTTTCAAAATCCTAATTCCCGACTTTTGCTATTACTTCTCAACCCTTGATCCAATGGTCATGAAACTTTATGGCTGGGCGTAAAATGTCATTAGGAACATTTTTGAATCACATCTTGAGGTCATATTCCTTATGAGTTAAGAGTTGACTTTTCGGTCAACCGAACGATCGATCGGTGACTACCAAGTCGACGGTTGATGCTCCGGGTCTTTTGAATCCTTGAAACTCTTTGGATAGACTTTACCAAGCCATATGAACACTATGGACCATGATCCCACCATTGTAAAACCTTTTAGATCAAAAGTCAAACCACAGTTGACTTTTCCTATTCGAAAACCCTAATCGGGTATCCTGAAGTTCACTGTTTTTGATTCTTGGGTGACAACCTCAAATTGGATTCATACTTAATCCAATGGAATATACTTGATGATGTGGAGACCTATCTCAAAGAGAACCAATCCAAAACATTGACTGGTTAACCCTCGAAACCTCGATTTCGGCTGTACAAAACCCTGATTCTCTTGTAACTTTGACAAAGACAAGCTTGAAGCAGGTTAAGGTTAGATAATCAAATGAGTATGATCCTAAAATGATGATGAATATCTAAGGGGTCAAAATTTGGGGTATGACATTTGCCCCTATTTAAATATCTTTCTCTGGATGGCGATGAGAGATGACAATCCTCATAGAATCATAGTGAAAGGTATTTAAATATAGCGAACCAAACATTTTGTCCCTTAGATCCGATGGTATGCAAAAGGACAAATGCGAGTATTCCATGAATCTAGATGATGCTTTATGATGCTTGAATGCAAGACAGATGCAGACACACGAGCAAAGATAAAAGAACGACAATACAACGAGTAACTACTCACGGGGGACCCAACACACAGGGGAGAGATTCAAGGTAAAACAAGAAGAATAGTTCAAACATGACTAAAGATGCTGCTCAGGGGGAATCTCTCACACAGGGGACGCGGACTCCAACAGGGAAGACAAATCTTCATTGGGGAAAAGGAGACAACACTCCGCTGGGGAAGAAAGCAATTATCCACCGGGGAAACGAAAGAAAGGAGACACAAACCTCACTAGAGATAATCAATTGAAGAATTTCCTATAACGAAGAGTTCGAACGGGATCTTCAGGAAAAGAACAAAACCAAGACCAGACGCACTGGGGATGCTAGTATCCACTAGTCTTATTGGGGGTGATGGTGACGTCTAAAACAACGACACCAATAACGATTGGATTTTAAACAGTGCTTATGTTTATGTTTATGCTGACAAAACAGACGAAACAAAACAGGAGATGAAATAAACATCTCGACACGGATACCCAGCCAACTTTACCAGATGGACCAACACCGGGGAGAATTATGTAGAATCAAACAGCTCTACTTCAAGGTGACCACCTTCTTTGGGGAAAATAGTGCCCCGCTCAGGATATAACGTCATTCTTCACCTGAGGGTCTGGCAGAATGAGTCCGGTTTCTTTGTTGGAGAACGAAAATCCAAGGGAAAATTGCCAACATCAACTGAAGTAACAACTTATTAGGGAACTGACAGAAGACGCCACACAAACCAAATAGCTTTGTATTCTATCTTGCATAATGATCACCACAATGAGTAACGACCCTTGTAACCAATGATCTCTCAATTTCTCTGCCCCAGAATACACGGTCTGCAAGAAGGAATCATCAAGAGGATTTTACAGAAGAATTGACATACAAGATGCCTCAATATCTTCAAACTCTTGGAGAGATTCACGAATCTCGACATAACTGCCCCAAATTAACTGTCTTTGAGAGATTAATCTAATCTTGACTTGATTGCTTCTGGTTTAACTGTCTTTGAGAGATTAATCTAATCTCGACTTGATCGACTTCGATTAGCTGAACGTTGTGACAAATGATTAACCAAACCTTCAAATTAGTTGCCCCAGGCTGAGCTTCCTTTATCAAATCCAATTTCCTAGCTGACAGCGTTTGTTGGGATTCCTTTTGACATTGGATCGTCTAGCATGCAATGTTGTTCGTTAAAATTGGCAATTTTCAATGTAAAATTCATGCAATCTTTTGAAAACATTTTTGATGAAACACACACGGCGGAGTGATCAAATGATCAAAGTGAAAGCGATCCAACCATCTTGCAGATGAAGGATATAGTGATGAACACACACAAACATCAAAGATCATTAGGAGTCAGGTTATCCAACCTTGTTGTAGTATGCTTTCAAAACAACCTTACCTCAATTAGGTCTTTTTAAGGGTTGTAACGTGGCTTGGTTCACGGTTCATGAAACAAAGGATAAAGGCTTAAAGTTATTTGGTCCCACCCATTCTTCATGATGAACTCCAATCCTACGCTCGGTTAACTCAAACTATACATTCAGGTTCCCATAGGATTTAAGAACTAAACTGATGATAGTTGGTGATGATTCACAAATCTAAGGTAGTCACAACTCCCTTAAAGTTTTTTGATAGCTTTTTGCTATTTGAGGATTTTTGAAAGTGAAAGCTTTAAGGATTTCCTCTTTTTATTATCCCTTACTTTTGCCTGAACTGTTTTCTTTTGGGTATACAGTCAGCGGGATGCCCCATTTTTGCCTATGTCTCCTTCATAGGTTTTGACTTAGCGGACTTTCCAATTTTTCTTTTTTCTTCTTCTTTATTTTTTTGAGAAAGGAGGTGACTACCTAGTTTAATGGCTACGGCGAACCATCATTGTCTTTTGAACTTCGATACTTGCTTTTGTGTGCGAAGGAAAATCTGAATGCATTACTTTTAAAGTGTCTTGTATGCATATAT
This sequence comes from Lathyrus sativus, assembly GCA_963859935.3. Lineage (NCBI taxonomy): Eukaryota > Viridiplantae > Streptophyta > Magnoliopsida > Fabales > Fabaceae > Lathyrus > Lathyrus sativus. Next base: position 390,438,465 of record OZ012737.1, read on the forward strand.
CTCCGAGTTAACTGAGAACTACCCGCCCCAGGTTTGAGATTAAGGTTTCTGTTTTTGTAAAGAAAGAAAACTCCTACTTCTAGGCTCGAAGGGGTTAACGAGGGATTATCTTCCTTATTTCTCCAGTGTTTAGGGATTGAAACAATGCCTTACATCATCAGCAAAGTTAAATTGAAAGCATATTAACAACAGTTATGGATATAGTTCTCATCATCCTCCCCAATCTTTGCTTTTAAACAACAGTTTAATAAAGAAAAGAAATTTTCGTTTTTTGTCAACTCATAACAATGAAAGGAAAAAGAAAGAGTGAAACGAATGGATTTAATCAAAAGATGCATAAACATTTCATTAAATATTGCCAATTCAAAATGAACAGCAGCTTACAAGCAATTCAAATTAAACAACAAGGAAAATACAACTGAAAATACTGAAACAATCAAAATACAACCAGCTTAGGAGAATTGACTTAACAACTTCAGTTTCCAGGCCCAAACGGGGGAACACCTTCATCACTGATTACTTACTCCTTGTGGTATAGAACTATGAGAGGCCTCATAGGTCCTTTGCCTTTTGCTTCTAGAGCTGAGGCACTGATACTTGGTTTACCTTCTTGAGGTTTTAATAGTTCCAACAAGCTTTGCACCTTCAACCCAAAACCTTTACATTCTTCCACTAGATGCCCCATTGTCCCAGTATGGTACTTGCATTCAATTTCTGGGTGATCTTCTTCAAAGATCATATTTTTGTCATAGACTAGCTCTTTCACAATATATCCTAACGCCAAACAAGTGTCTAGTTCATGTCCTTCAGCCCCTTTGTGAAACTCATAAGTCAAGTTTGCATTATGCCATGGTCCTGGCACAAGGTTAAGAGCTCGTGGAGTCACCAACAAATTCTGAATTAGTAGCGGATAAAGCTTACTTAGTGGTACTGGAATTGACTTGTAGCATGCCTTATTCCTTTTGACAGGATTCTTCTTATTCGTGTTTTGGCTTCGAGAACCTTGAGGGGAAGCAGCCAATGAATGCTGAGATGTTCTTTTGGTGACCACCTGACAAGGATGACGTTTTGGCGCGGGCCTAAATGCTGGTTGACGACGGTCTGACCGTTGAAGCTTAGGAGGTCCTTGAGCTGAAAGAGTCACCGGAAGTGACGGACTCACAACCTCTCCAGGCGCTATAGGGAGAGAATACCCCTCATTCCTTATTAAATTCTGTAAAGTTTCCAAAACCCAATTCATCTGACCTTTAAGGATCCTGATTTCCTCCTTCAAGGCTTCTTGTCCTTTCAAAAGCTCATTCATCGTTTCCATTGGTCCAGAATGCGTGCTAGGTATCCCTCTAGAGACAGGAAGAGGAAGATGAGACTCAAGGCTGAAAAATGCAAATACAAATGCAAATGTGACGACATGCTCATGCAATGCAAAAGTTTCGTGGAACTCAAAATATTTACAAACATCAAGATATACCAAAAAATTTATTTTCATTAACCAACAGTTTGAATTACACCATGTGAGTACTGCTTACAAGAGTCTTAAACAGAAAGCTAAATAAAAGCTAACAAAAGTCCTAAAGAGGTTCTCTGGACAGCTTCGTGTTGAGTTTCTTGATCTCTTCTTCCATCTGGGACTTCTCAAGAATAAGCTTATCCACAATCAACTTCCACAGAGTCGACTGAGGATTAGAAGAAAATAAATCTTCTTGCGCCTTTCTAAGAGAGTACTTCTTCTTTCTTCAACTCTAATTACTTCTGGAGCTCTACATTTTCTTCGACAACCACATGATCTTGTGCTTCAAAGCGTCTTTTGTTTGTTGTGCTTTGTTCGAAGCGACTCTCAAACATAAATCCTTAGCAAGGAGACTCGTCAAGAATGAGCAATCCAACCAAATAAGAGTATTCCTCTAGTGCGGGTACTAGCTGGTAATCGGGAAAGTGAAACAATGGTAGACTGTATCATAGAACTGGAGAAGCATGGAGAGGAGTCCATTATCCATCTTTATCTTCAATAATAACAACAGTATCCCATAGCTAGTCTTGTAACCCTCTGGATCTGTCACCAAGGTACTCAACCTCTTTAGGTCATCCAAGTTAAGACTCTTGTAAGTGTACTTCAACGTTTTCTTTCTTTCACTATCCATAGAGATCTCTGATGTTTACAAACAAAAAGTCTGAGTTCCATGAAACTTTATGATATGATGTTTATGAATGCAAAAATTCACAAACACAGGTAAATGCAAAGATCACACATATGCACAAAAACACAAGCCTAGGTTCAAAGGACGAGCGTGGATCCAAGGTCTACCCATTCCCAAAAGGTGTGTACTAGGGATTTCAAACCTGTAGAGCAGGGTTCTAAATGGTTCCCAAAGTCATCAACCCATCTTTCGGATATTATCAACTTCCCCAATTACTTGGTAATCGATAATATTCTCAAGAGAGTCTCGTCTAAGTGTAGTATCGCGTATCAATTATTTCAGAAATACTTCCTTATATCCATTGCATTACGTCCTAGAAAGGCCAAAGTGGGGTAGAATGTAATCTAAAAGTCCACAGTGTCATGGGCTCCTTCGTCGAAAGTAGCATTGTTTTCACAAATATTCGATCAACAATACTAAACTCTCAAGAGGGCCTACACGGAGCGGTGGTTTCTCAGGTTAGCTTGGTCGGGAATCAACTCCCTATAAGCCTTCTTGAATATACCACCATCCTATCATAATTGCACTCAAGTACGGGTATAGGACCGTCTCACCACTCAAAGGTCCCAATATCCAACATACGAATAAATATATACACATATACATGTAAAGCAAATATTCACAAATATAACATACAAACAAACAAAATAGGCTAAACCCTCAAGTTTGGATATCCCCAGTGAAGTCCCCATTTCTGTTGCGGTGAGAATCGTGATATTAAGCTATTGAATTAACTTGAATCTTTAATTCATTGAATTCACAACCGGACATTAATTTATCCAAAGGAATGGTCGAAAGAGAGAAAGAACCTTTTGCGCGATGTAACAACAACGCTAAGAGATTCGGGGATCGGGGGTTGGTTATGTATAGGGTAGGTATTTCACATCCTAAACATCTGTAGTACTCTACAGGAACCTTTTGTATGTTGAATTCTAAGTTGCTAAGTGTTTGTTATGGATTGGGTAAGGGGTGTAAGTAAAAACCTAAAGATATATACACTAAGTTTGCTCGCAAATACATCACATCTTCTGCCTACGTATCCTAACTAGGATAGAATCAGAGCAATCTTAGTTTACCTCACTAGGTTTAAAGAACACTTGATTATGATCAAGGTTCAAAGGGGAACAAACATTACAATGCTTGCGTAAAGGTTAAGGAAACTCTCTAGATCTAAGTTGAACACTCAAGAAAGGGGAGTAAGAAATCATGACAATGATTCTTACATAGAGTTAACAAACTCTATCCTAAGTTATAATTGAAAGAGCACTCCTAAAAAGGGTAGGCTTTTTAGACTTAAGCAAAGTCTAATGGACAAGTTCTACTTAACTAAGCGGGTAGATGACTTGACAAAGTCTAGGGAGAGAGATGAGCTATCTATGACCCAAAGGTCAATAGAGAGACTTTCCTTTGGAAGGATAGAAGGGGAGGCAACTTGGATGAGAACTAAAGAGTTCCATCAGTTGGGGAAACTAACCTTAACAAAGCAAAAACATTAAACAGGGATAAATACAAGGAACATGGTTACGACCAAGCATATACAAGCATGTTACAACAAGCAAGTACGTCAAATAAGAGGAATGTTTACAACAAAAGCATGCAAGCGTATGACAATAGGCAAGCAAATATGAGTTCTTACAAGACTCAATGAAAGATAAAAACTTAAGCATGTCGTGACAAAGACGAAGGTAACGACCAATGCAAATAAATCAACATCATGGAGATATTACATGGAGATCAAAATGAATCAAACATCATGCTTACAAGCAACAAGTAATTACAATTATATCATGGGTTTGACAAACATAGAACTCACATTAGACACAACAACAAACAAGAGAAAAATGAATCACAAGCTTGAAATGATCGGGAAGGTAGAAAATACCCTAAAAGAAATATGAGCGTTTTCTAATGCAAAATTGTTTTCACAAATAAAAAATCTAGAGTATTAATGCACCACATGAAAGTATATACAATTACGAGACCAACGTAAAACGAACCGATCAAAACTAATAAATGATGAGAAAGTTATGATTTTTACAAATTAATAACAATTAAAAAACAACAAGGAAAATAATAGTGATAAAAAAGAAAGGGCGCCTGGTGGGTGTTGAACCCACCATCCTTTGAATACCAAACTAAGACTATGCCAAGTAGGCTGGCTGCGCGCGTGTTTAAAGGGAGGGGAAAGAAGAAGAAAAGAAAGAAACCAAGAAAATCATAAAAATGCCAAAAAGGGTCATCACTGAGGATCGAACCCAGGCATATGGCATGATTGAAGACTTAAGGCGCATGTGACAACCACTGGGGTGGCGATACATCCGTGTATTTAGCCACCCCAAATAACATATGAGGCTTCCTTTTGCAATATTTCTGGGCCAGGCTTCAAGCAAATACAAGGGGGCGGATTGGATTCAAAATCCCTCAAAAAGACATCATTTTTTATTAACTTAAAGTCCAAATCACTTGAAATTAAACAAGGAGTGTGATGGTATCTTTGGATTTTCAAAATCAAGCATATACAAGGAGATTCGATAGAAAATGCAACATGGTAGTTTGAGGTGCATAAAGAACATCATGGCATGAATTGAGTGGATTTAGCTCAAACAATCATTACACACAATATCCAAACATGGTGACTGATGATTTCACAATCCAAGATTAATCATAAATCAAACAAAACATAAATTGGTTCATTAGTACAAATATGACATGAAGGGATGCAGGCTGTCCAAATGCAAATGGGGTAGGTTCAGATCACACACACATCACCTACCAATTATAAACATTCTCAGAGATCAATCCAAAATTGTTTCAAACATTAAAATGGCATGGTATGTGCAGCTGTGATATGAAATGCAAAAGCTGTCTTCTGGAAAGCAAATTGATAATGCATCATGGGAGTGAAAGCTCAAACTAGGTAGAATCATGTCATGTAATCAACACACACACATTACAATCATGATAACAGATGATTTTATGCTCAAAACTCAGTCACACCTCTTTCAAAACATAACCTGGTATCTGAATGCCAAGAGATGCAGGATGTCAAGGTTCCAAATGGTAGTTTTAGTTCACACAAATTACATACAAGCTTTAAGCATGTCAACGGATATTTTAGACTCAAGCAAATTTGTTCAAACAAAAACTGGTATGGTGTTGCAAACATATTTGGAAATTCAAGGTTGTTGAAACAAGCAATCAGCTGTTGATACAGTAGGGGAAGTCATGGCATGAACAAAGTAGTTTAGCATCACACACAAGTTCTAAACATGTTAACTACGGGTTCTAGGCTCATAGATCAAATTGAAATATCTTAAAACAAGATTTGGCATGTTGTTGCAACATGATTGAAAGTGTAAAAACTGTTTTTGATCATGGCATACATACATGGAGCATACATGACAGAATTTCATTTCAACATTTGGCACCATAAGCAACAAAGTTTGACAATATTCTAATGCAATGCCTAAAAAGGCAACCACACATTTCACAATTGTTACAACTTCTACACATAAAACTCATGCTGGCAGATTTGATATGAAGTGCATAAAAGAGAGGTTATTGCTCATGTCAACAAATCACAGGTCAAGCTTAAGGCAGCAAACCGGTATGCACATCACAATGGTAGGCGGTTTCAATTAAGGTATGCATCATGGTGACTCAAAAGCATGCTTTCAAAATAGGACATTGTCAGCTCTACTTCAAACAAGTCAACAGCAAAATCTTGATTAAGATTGGATGTTAAGGTGGTAATAGCATGGTATGGCATTTGTTCATGGATTGAAAGCAAACTAGAAACAATTATGGATGAAAACAAAAATGTGCTGGACAGAGCAAATCTCACTCAATGATACATATTAAACATGCCAATGCTATGTAAGCCAACAAACTCTTTTTCACAACAGTCAAAGCATGTAAAGGTGGCAAGAAAGTTTGAAACAAAATGGCACATATTGCATATTTCTCACATGAAGACACATCAATAATGCAACAAGCTTGATCATAGCATACACATACACTTATCACCAGAACTGTCTCAACAAGGATCAAACATTTCAAAAATCATGTTAGGCACATAACCTCTTATCTTGAACTAAAAACAGTGCCAACATTAAAATGCTCATGTAATCAAGCTTGATATTCTAACCAAAACAAACACAACAATTATGACAAAATAAATCTCTAAAGTTCAGACATGGCTTATGTGCAGAGATACAACATGAAATGGTTAGTAAACTATTCAGACATAACAATGACCAAAGCCAATAACAAAGCTGGCAGAAAAATAAGAAGGAAGGTAACTACCAACCTCTTGTAGACCTCCTTGAGCAAGCTTAAAAGCAAAGAAACCCAGAGATCCTCTTCTTTAGCACAAGTTTGAAGTTTACTTCTTCTTGAAGCAATAAGTGACTTCTTGGGACAATTTGAGTAAAAAAACGTCCAGCTGGTCTTTGAGCTCTTAGACAGTTAAAACAAGATGGATATGAGGTGTTGGGGGTGTTGAAGTTGTAGGAATGGACTTAGGTAGTGTCTTGGCTCTCAAAATGCATAAAAGTCAAAATATGGAGGTATGAAGGTTGAATTTTAGATTGATAAATTTTTTGGGGAAAGTAGTGATGGGAACATCTTCAAATGGCCATTTTAAGGGTGTATATGTGGTCTTTGAAGTGTTTTGGTGTTTGGAACAAGAAATGGTATGAAAAGTGCAAAATGGTGAATTTTGGTGACTTTGAGAAATTCTTCACTTTCAAGCAAGGAAGGAAAGGGGAGAGCTATGAGTTTTCTGGTATTCTTGATAGCTCTGGTGTGTAAATGACATAGAGGGAGCCTCTATTTATAGGAAAATGAAGGATGAGGACAGATTTGTAATCTTGGCACTTTTGGAGGGATTTTGAAAAGGTAACCCTTGGCTTAAGGTTTGGTACAGCTGCATACATCACTCTCTTGGCTCAACGTGAGGAGAAAATCAAGTGGAATGAGATACATGAGATGATTGAATAGGGCATAGAGTGCAGATGTCAAAAAGTTTCTCTTTCCTCTCTTGAATTCTTTGATTATTTTAATGCCACTTGCTTGCAACTTGCTATTCCCTCAAATCCTTCACTTCTTCTGCATTTTCCTTCACTATACTCTCTAAATATAAGATACAAACATGATCCCAGGACTGAGAATAGCTCAAGTGGTCAAAGGATGAGTTTGTGAAAAATTGTCAATGTGGGACTCAAGTGTTAAAAGCTCATCTTGGTAAATTCATAACTCTCAGCTCACAAGGGTTATGGAGACATTCTAATACATTTTGGAAAGCCCTCATGTAGCTCTACAACTTTCATGATTTCATGAGTTTCGGATTCCAAAAGGAACTTGCCCAAAAAACCTCTCAAAGTTGTTGAAAAACAAGCCTAAAAGTGAAATTTTTCTAAGTTATTTTTCCCTCTTGTAATGAATTTGATCATAACTCCAAATCTATGCATTTTTTGATCATAGACCACTTTGGGACATTTGTAGGACTTGTCAAGATCTTTCCAATGAGCTTTGAACCAACTCAATTGGATGTGTGGTTAAGGAGTTATGGTCCTGCCCCTTTCAAAACCCTAATTCCCGACTTTTGCGATTACTTCTCAACCCTTGATCCAATAGTCATGAAATTTTATGGGAAGGTGAAATATGTCACTAGGAACATTTTTAATTCACATCTTGAAGTCATATTCCTTATGAGTGAAGAGTTGACTTTTCGGTCAACCGAACGATCGATCGGTGACTACCGAGTCGACGGTTGATGCTCCGGGTCTTTTGAAGCCTTGAAACTCTTTGGATAGACTTTACCAAGCCATATTAACACTATGTACCATGATCCCACCATTTTAAAACCTTTTAGATCAAAAGTCAAACCACTGTTGACTTTTCCTGCTCGAAAACCCTAATCGGGTATCCTGAACTTCACTGTTTTTGATTCCTGGGTGATAACCTCAAATTGGATTCATACATGATCCAATGGAATATACTTGATGATGTGGAGACCTATCTCAAAGAGAAGCAATCCAAAACATTGATTGGTTAACCCTCGAAACCTCGATTTCGGTTGTACAAAACCCTGATTCTCTTGTAACTTTGACAGAGACAAGCTTGAAACAGGTTTAGGTTAGATAATCAAATGAGTATGATCCTAAAATGATGATGAATATCTAAGGGGTCAAAATTTGGGGTATGACACATGCCATGTGGTACCAACACTTGTTATCATTTTTAGGTTTTTACATTTAAACCGAGTCCGTCCTCTAGACCGATAACAACAAAAGCCCGTCCTCTAAGCTTTCAAACCCACTCTTCTAGGTTGGGGACAAGTCACTAGTCTCCATGAAACTAGCAAGCATTGCCTCTTGACAAAATGATGCGTATGCAATTAACTACCAAATGCACTTAAGACCGTTCTCGCATCTTAATCTCATGCATTCTCAAATAATTCATCACATAAGAATTATAACATGATTGTGCACTCACACATCATATCAAAGTATTCATATATTCAAATCATCATATTTATCAAGCAATGCACACATATTTACAATATGTTCTCATGCATTATTCAAAATATTGCATACAATCAATATGCATTCTCAATTCAATAACATCACCACATTTTCAATGAATGCACACATATTCACAATATGTTCTCATGAATTATTCACAATATCAGGCCAAACGGCAACAAACCTCATAAATCATCATGCATTTTTAATCAATTTAAACAATGCATTATATATGCCAAAAGGCCACATTTCACAATATTGCACAATCTAGGATTCACGCCATACGGCTACCCACAACATGTATATCACAACATACAATTACTCATTTCAGATCAAGATTAAACACAATCGAACCAAACAATCAACATTGGATGGAATCACAAAGAAATGAGAATGTTGTCACGCTGGCTGGCTTGCTCGCCTAGCGAACACTCACTACCTGTTCGCCTAGCGAACAAGCTCGCGAAGGCAAACAGAAGCTATTATAAGGCTTCGCTACCCACTCGCTGGGGCTTCTCTTAGCGAACCTCTCGCTACCTCGCTCGCTACCAGTGAAGAGGGTCAATTACATTCTTTCCATTTCTGGGACCCTTCGCTACTAGCTTGCTACAGCGAACACTCACGACCTGCTCGCCTAGCGAAGGTGCTAGCGAACGTCTGCGATGTTCAAAACCCCAACTGTCCAGAATTCATCATAAGCCCCAAATTCACCCGATTCAATTCCAACGACTTCTAGTATTCTTAGTCTAACAATCCTTGACTAATCTACACCATTTAATCCAACTTCTAACTGTTCCAACATCAATTCTATCGATTAAATCCATTTCTTCCCTAGAATGGAAAATGGAGAAAAATATCCCGAAAATCCATACATAATCATATACATTGACAAGATAATGATATTTCACACCCTTACCTTGATTAAATCGAAAGCTAGAGGTTGTTCTTGAGCTTTCCAAGTTTTTCCTTCTTTTCCTTCTCTTTTCTCCTCTTCCTCTTTCTTTCTCTTCTCTTTCTCTTATGTTTCTATTATTTCCTTTTCCTTCCACTTTTCCTTATATGTCTTTCTATTCTATTTCCTTCCATCATATTTCTCCTCTTAAATATTTACCATTAATTCCAATAATTAAAATAATCCCAATAAACCAATTATTTAATACGAATAATTAATTATTGAAAATTGGGTTGTTGCAATATTCATTACGTTAGGAATTTTCGTCTTCGAAAATGTTACCTAATTCAAACAACTCTGGGTAAGACTCCCTCATCTAACTCTCCAGTTCCCAAGTCACATTTCCACCAGCCGGTCCTCCCCAAGCGATCTTCACCAAAACAATCTCTTTGCCTCGAAGTTGCTTCAACTCCCGATCCTCTATCTGCATAGGTGATGTCTCCACAGTCAGGTTATCTCTCACCTGCAGATCATCTACTTGGACTACATGAGACAGATCCGCAATGTATTTCCTCAACTGAGATACATGGAACACGTCATGGAGATTATCAAGCGACGGTGGTAGAGCAACACGATAGGCTACCTCTCCTATCTTTTGCAAAATCTGATAAGGACCAATAAAATGCGGCGTCAACTTACACGACTTCAATGCCCTACCAACACCAGTCATAGGAGTAACCCGAAGAACACATGATCTCCCTCCTGAAATTCAAGTGTTTTCCTCCTCTTGTCATGATAACTCTTTTGACGACTCTGAGAAATCTTCATCTTCACTTGAATCATCTTAATCTTATCGGTAGTTTGCTGGACTATCTCGGGTCCAACCACAGAACTCTCTCCCGACTCATACCAACACAATGGCGTCCTACACCTTCTACCGTATAATGCTTCAAACGGTGCCATACCAATACTCGAATGAAAACTGTTGTTGTAAGTAAATTCAATCAATGGTAAGTAGCTATCCCAAGCTCCTCCCTTCTCCAACACACAAGCTCTCAAAAGATCCTCAAGTGACTAAATCGTCCTCTCAGTCTGACCATCGGTCTGCGGATGATAAGCTGAACTCAAACGCAACTTCCTACCCAAAGCACTTTGCAAACTCTCCCAAAATCTCGAGGCAAACCTCAGATCTCTATATGACACAATGCTAGACGGAATACCATGCAAACTGACAATCCTTTCAATGTACAGCTTTGCCAACCTCTCCAACGGGTAATCCATTCGCATAGGAATAAAGTGAGCAGATTTGGTCAATCTATCCACAGTAACCCAAATAGCTTCAAAGTTACTCGGCATCCTCAGTAAACCAGATACAAAATCCATAGAAATGCTATCCCATTTCCACTCAGGAATAAACAACGGTTTCATCAAACCCGACGGTTTCTGATGCTCAATCTTTGACTTCTGACATGTCAAACAAGAATACACAAACTCGACAATATCCTTCTTCATGCGAGGCCACCAAAATACTTTCCTCAAATCTTGATACATCTTAGTAGCACCTGAATGAATACTCAATCCACTATGATGCCCTTCCTCAAGAATACTCTTCTTCAGCTCAATAACATCAGGAACACAAACTCTATCACGACACCTCATGATACCAATTTCATCAATCCAAAAATCACCACCTTGACCTTGATTGATCAAAGTCAACCGATCAACTAAACTCAAATCAAATTTCTTTCCTTCTCGAATCTCGTCAAGAATACCACTAGTAAGCTTTAGCATAACAAGCTTAACTCCGTAGGAAGTCCTCTCACACACCAAACTCAAATCGCGAAATTGCTCAATCAATTCCAACTCTTTTACCATCATCATCGACATATGCAACGATTTCCTACTCAGTGCATCAGCTACCACATTCGCTTTACCCGGATGGTAATTCAAACCAAAATCATAATCCTTCAGAAGTTCCAACCATCTCCTCTGCCTTGCATTCAATTTTTTCTAATCTAAGAGATACTTCAAACTCTTATGATCACTAAATACCTTAAATCTCAAACCAAACAAATAATGCCTCCAAAGCTTCAGCACAAATACAACGGCGGCCAACTGTAGATCATGTGTCGGATAATTCTTCTCATGCACTTTGAGTTGCCTCGAAGCATAAGCCAAAACTTTTTTATCTTGCATCAACACACCTCTTAAACCCATCAAAGAAGCATCACAATACACAACAAACGGTTCTGCCGGATTTGGAAAAATCAAAGCAGGAGATGTCGTCAATCTTCTCTTAAGCTCTTGAAAAATCCCAAACAAAAACTTAACTTTTCCTAGTCAACTGCGTCAACGGTAATGATAACATGGCAAATCCTTCAATGAATTTCCGATAATAACCTGCCAAACCAAGAAAACTTCTAATCTCAAAAACTGATTTTGTAGTCTCCCATTGCGATACCGCTTCAACCTTCTACTGATCAACTGCAATACCTCTACTCGAAATCACATGACCAAGGAAACTCACTTCCTTCAACCAAAATTCGCACTTAGAAAGTTTAGCATATAACTGCTTCTGTTTCAGCACGGATAACACCATCCTCAGATGCTCGACATGTTCTTCTTCACTCTTCGAATAAATCAAAATATCATCAATGAACACCACCACAAACTTGTCCAAATAAGGATGGAAAATCCTATTCATGTACTCCATAAATACACCTAGTGCATTAGTCACACCAAATGGCATCACAGAATACTCATAATGTCCATACCTCGTTCTAAAAGCAGTCTTCTGAATATCTTCAGCCTTCACACAAATCTGATGATACCCAGATCTCAAATCTATCTTACTGAACACACTCGCACCAACCAACTAATCCATCAAATCATCAATCCTCGGAATTGGATACTTATTCTTGACAGTCACCTTGTTCAATTGTCTGTAGTCCACACAGAGTCTCATAGAATCTTCTTTCTTCTTAACCAACAACACTGGTGTACCCCACGGTGACACGCTCGGACGAATAAACCTCTTCTCGAGTAGGTCTTCAAGTTGGCTCTTCAACTCTTTCAATTTCGACGCAGACATACGATATGGAGCCATCGATATCGGACTAGTTCCAGGAATTAAGTCGATCACAAACTCCATTTCTCATTTCGGAGGTAAATCTATTTTCTCATCAGGAAAAACTTCCGGAAAATCACGGACAATTGGTAAAGCATCAATTGTTCCACTTTCACCAATGCTCAAAGTTTCCATCAACATGAATACCTTCGCACCATCTTGCATTGATTCCTTCACTTGCTTAGCAGTCATAAACAAATCTCTTTTATCGTCAGGTTCAGGAAAAATAACCGTTTTGCCAAAACAGTTAATATAGACACGATTGAATTCCAACCAGTCCATCCCAAGAATAACATCAAGTAGATCTAAGCGAAGACACGCTAAATCAACTCCTAAGTCTTTACCAAAAATACTCAACGGACAATTCAAACACAAATACGGGGTAGTTACCGAACCCATAGTAGGAGTATCAATAACCATACTTCCACTCATAACAGACAACTCAAGATTTAACCTCTTAACACAATCAAAGGAAATAAAAGAATGCGTAGCCCCAATATCAATTATAGTGATCAAAGGTATACCATTAATGAAGCACGTACCTCGGATCAATCGATCTTCACTAGCAGTCTCTGATCCTGATAGAGCAAACACTTTCCCATTCCCTTGAGTCTTCTTTGGCTTGTCACACTTGGTACTAATGTGCCCTTGCTCACCACAGTTGTAGCAAGTCACATTTTCACTACTTCTGCATTCAAGAGCTTTGTGACCTGGCTTTCCACACTTGAAACACTTCAGCTCAACGCTTTTACACTCAGGAGCACGATGTCCTGCTTCACCGCAATTATAACATCTCACCAGAGTGGAAACTCCTCCCCCACTCGGCTTCTTGCCGTAACCAGCTTTCTGTTTCCCCTTATCAGCAGGAGTCACATACGGCTTCCCTCTGAATTGACCTTTTCCTTTCTTATCATTTAAACTCTTGTAGTAAATAGACCGAGCCCTACTATCTTCATCATAAATTCTACTCTTGTTCACCAACTCAGAAAATCGCCTAATTTCCTGATAACCAACGGCTTGCTTGATTTTAGGCCTCAAACCATTCACAAACTTGAGACACTTGGATCTCTCAGCATTAGTAGTGTTATAATAAGGACAAAACTTAATCAATTCCTCAAACCTTGCCGTATACTCCGCTACAGTTGAGTTACCTTGCTTCAGCTCAAGGAATTCAATTTCCTTCTTACCACGCAAATCTTCTGGAAAATACTTCTCCGGAAATGCCTCTCTTAAAACATCCCAAGTAACCATAATCTCATCCTCTTCAAACATCTGGCGAGTATTACCCCACCAGTCCTCAGCTTCCTCTTCAAGCATACGAGTGCCAAACTGCACCCTTTGCGCATCCGAACAGTTCATGACTCGAAAGATCTTCTCAATTGCTTTCAGCCATACCTGTGCTTTGTAAGATTCATGGGTTCCCTTAAAAATTGGCGAATTTTTCCTTTGGAACCTTCCCAAAGCACGAAACTCATCATTAGCGTTGTTTCCAGCATTCACATTGGCTTGAAGATTCTTCCCAATCGCTCAAGCCAACCTTGTCAAAGCCTTAGCGATCGCTTCATCATTTCTACCGGCGACCATCGTTCTGAATCCCAACAACAAAACTCATAAGAACCAACAATATCGATAGTGTCACACACACAATCAGATATATACAGGGAGTAAACACATTAACAACTTGGCCAACTGGCTGACCTGCTCTGACATCACTAATGTAACACCCCCTTCTATACCCCCAAATAAACAATAAACAATTTAAGCACATATTAAAATTTCACCAGAGTATAATTGAAACATGGTATAAAAGAGGTATGTAACATCACACACAAAATTGAAACATACAACACTTGCTCTATAAAATACATGCAACCGTGGGGTAGCTTCAACAGAGGAACTCAGTCCTTACACCCACATCTCAATATTTAGAATTAATAGCGGAAAATCTAAACATGGAATCATTTTAAAACATGTAATCATATAAATACATATCATCCAGTTTAATTTACATAAACATTTGTCAGCAGATACATATACAAATGTATCACAAAAGAATGCTATACAATCCTAACTACCCGATGCTACATATTAGAGCTAACCGACCAAAAGAATGAAGCTATACTTCACAAAAGACCTCCAGCAAACCTAATCTGCAATGCCTCATAGAGCATTATAAAACAGCAGAAGGTTGAGAAATATTATCATAATAATCAACGCATATAATTATATATATATATATATATATATATATATATATATATATATATATATATATATATATATATATATATATATATATATATATATATATATATATATATATATATATATATTGATATATATATATATATATATATATATATATATATATATATATATATATATATATATATATATATATATATATATATATATATATATATATATATATATATATATATATATATATATATATATATATATATATATATATATATATATATATATATATATATATATATATATATATATATATATATATATATATATATATATATATATATATATATATATATATATATATATATATATATATATATATATATATATATATATATATATATATATATATATATATATATATATATATATATATATATATATATATATATATATATATATAGACACACACACACACACACACACACACAAGCATAGAATACACATAACATCCGCATTTCTCACCATAATTCATTTTCATCAAACATGTTTCATGATGCACACATCCATAATTCGCATCAATCCACATAACATACACATATGCATACATTCACACAACATTTATCTCTATGCCATGTGACTCAATGCAACTCATGCCATGTGGTACCAACACTTGTTATCATTTTTCAGTTTTTACATTTAAACCAGGTCCGTCCTCTAGACCGATAACAACAAAAGCCCGTCCTCTAAGCTTTCAAACCCACTCTTATAGGTTTGGAACAAGTCACTAGTCTCCACAAAACTAGCAAGCATTGCCTCTTGACCAAATGATGCATATGCAATCAATAACCAAATGCACTTGAGACTGTTCTCACATCTTAATCTCACGCATTCTCAAATAATTCATCACATAAGAATTATAACATGATTGCACACTCACACATCATATCAAAGTATTCATACTTTCACATCATCACATTTATCAAGTAATGTACACATATTCACAATATGTTCTCATGCATTATTCAAAATATTGCATACAATCAATATGCATTCTCAATTCAATACCATCACCATATTTTCAATCAATGCACACATATTCACAATATGTTCTCATGCATTATTCACAATATCGTACCAAACAGCAACGAACCTCATCATCAATCATCATGCATTTTTAATCAATTAAAAAAATGCATTATATATTCCAAAAGGCCACATTTCACAATATTGCACAATCTAGGATTCACGTCATACGGCTACCCACATCATGTATATTACAACACACAATTACTCATTTCAGATCAAGATTAAACACAATCGAACAAAACAATCAACATTGGGTGGAATCACAAAGAAATGAGAATGTTGTCACGCTCGCTGGCTTGTTCGCCTAGCGAGTTCCTAGAAAACACTCGCTACCTGTTCGCCTAGCAAACAAGCTCGCGAAGGCAAATAGAAGCTACTGTAAGGCTTCGCTACCCACTCGTTGGGGCTTCGCCTAGCGAACCCCTCGCTACCTCGCTCGCTACCAGCGAAGAGGGTCAATTACATTATGTCCATGTCTGGGACCATTCACTACTAGCTCACTACAGCGAACACTCACGACCTGCTCGCCTAGCGAAGGTGCTAGCTGTTGCACCCCAAAATTTGACCAACATTTCTTTACCTAGCTTATGTTTCATTTCATTCACATTAGCATTATCATTTGCATTTCATTGACATGTATGCAGGAGATCAAGAGGTATGATTACCAATCAAGGGTTATGCAAGACTATGAAGCTAGCCAAGAAGGTTATTACAGTGTTCAAGGGTTGATATCCTTGTCAGAGAAGTCAAAAGATCCTCAGAGTGAGTGGTTGAAACCAAGAGGGTGTGTTTCCCAACTTAAGAGTTTTGGGAAGCCATCAGATGATTCTAAAGCCATGAATGTAGACTTGAAGCCTTGAGAGAGCTTATGAGATGTCTTGAAAGCCATCATGAGGCCTAGATAGGTCATTGTGCAAGATTAAGGAGCCTCACCCATGAGTGGTGTAATTAGGGTTTGACTGGGTCAACCCTAGGTCAACTGATGATTTGAAGAAGGTTGAGACCTAATTCAAAGGCCATGTGATCATGGATTGACACATTGAGATGTTATAAGGATGATTCCAAGGTCAACTCATCATGATTGAAGAGTTTGAGAAGTTCATGATTGAAGAGTTTGAGAAGTTTCAAGCTAGGGTTCCTAAGGCTTGACAGTGTAAAATCCCCTAGTTTGACCCCTATCTTCAAGGAAGTTTAGCTCAAGATGTGATTGTCATCTCATCTTGCCCCCAACATGAATGTTGTAGAGCTTGTTCTTAGATTTAATTGGAGTACTAGAAGTCCTTGATAGGATTTGTAGAGCTCAAGTTATGACTTTGACAAGTTACAGGTCATCTGAAGTATGTGAATCTCGGGCTTTGAAAGTTACCCAACTTGCATCAAACTTTTGCCCAAGAAGGATGATTCCTATGAACTTTTGGTCAACATGAATGTTGTTCATTATCTTCTTAGATTTCTAGATAGTACTAGAAGTCCTTGATAGGATTTGTAGAAATCAAGTTATGGCTTTGACAAGTCAAGGGCATTTTGGTCATTTGGAGATTATAGGTCATTTCAAGCATAAGGCCATAACTCCTATTTCCAAGCTTCAAATGGAAAAATGTTCAACATCAAACTTGTTCAAAATGATGTTTTAAGGCTAGTAAGGAGGTCATGAGATGTTGGAAATGCTTGTAGCTCAAAGTTGCAAAAATGACCTAAAATAAGGGCATAAGTTAAATAAACCAAAGTTGGAAATTGATATTTTCAACCTACACATCCAAACCATGGCATGTAATATATCATTTTGACTCTAGAAAACATTTTAAGAACATTGGTTTAGCCACATTTTTGAGTTGAGGCCTAATTTGTGGACTTGCTTTGGAAAGTACTTGCTTGCATATTAAGTAACATGTGCAAAACATAGAATCAAGGCATGAGCAAGGGCCTTTGCAAGCTAAACTCCTTCAAAATGTCACTAGGGGAGAAATTGAAAGAGGATGAGATTGGTTTCAAGCTGCAAAATAGAATTATGCATATCATGATATGTGATTGAAAATCTCATGACATGAGAAGTGGAAACTCTCATTAGAAGGATCTAGAGGGTTCTAGATCACTCATACATCCTCTATATATTGAATAGAGTTGATCCAATGCAAGGGTTGGTGATGATTGAAGGAGAGAGCATAGAGTGAGATTGAGATTTTTTGGTTTGCAATTGAATTCGGTTTCACCAAGTTCTTCACTCTCCATCCATTTTCTTGATTGAAACTTCTTCCATGGATGCTAAGGAGTGATTCCAGATC
Source organism: Lathyrus sativus (assembly GCA_963859935.3). Lineage (NCBI taxonomy): Eukaryota > Viridiplantae > Streptophyta > Magnoliopsida > Fabales > Fabaceae > Lathyrus > Lathyrus sativus. Next base: position 390,456,776 of record OZ012737.1, read on the forward strand.
ATAATCAAAAAGAATTCGTGGCTAATTGGTGCTCTTGAACTCAGAATTTTCCACCTGCAACTCACCATCGGGTTTCAAGATTTAGGAGCTTTCAACCGGTTCTTTTGCATACAGAAGCAAGGAGAGGGTTCATTGATCGTGTCTGAAAGATTAGAGGGCTTGAATTGGAGGTTTAGTGCATCTGTTCATCCAAGAATTTCAGGTTGGTAACTTTCTTCCTCTAGCACAATTTAGGTAGAATAAAGGTGAATTAAGGTGTTAGATTCATTGTAGAATGGTGTAGGATTGATTTTAGATAGTTAATTTGAGAATTAGTGACAAAATAGGTGCATTACCATTTCGGTTGAGATTTGGATATGGTGAATCTTGAGGATTTAGGTTGAATAAAGGGTATGGTCTAATGGTGGTGGCCGGAGCTGGGCGCGAAGTTGCAAAGGTTTGAAAGGTAGGAGATGACTCTGGGACCATCAGATCTTGGTTGGACCTTTGACTAGAAGCTCACGTTTTAAACTCAGCTTGTGAAGGAATTCTGATTATGAAACGCACTGTTTCATTTAATCAGTGGTTTTGGGCTTAGTGAAATAGCTGCTATTCACACCCCCCTGATGGCCCAACCCATGGTTTGAACTGTGTTTTATTTCTATTTGCACCGCGCGTGTGATTAATTTCCATTGATTTTCTTTTAATTTTCATTTTATCCATGGTTCTTGGAAAATTCATAATAAATTGAAAATTAATCCAATTAATCCCATTCTTTTTGCATTTTACTCATGATTGAGTCTAGTATTTTTTAGATAAAAATATTTTCATTTCATGTATTTTATGATTTAATGGTAATTTTACATTTTAATTGATATTAAAATGGTTATGTTTGATACATAATTTTATGGAATTTTGTGTGATCATGTGGTGATGACTTTGGTCCTAATTTTTTGTGTGTGATTAGGTTAGACATGTATGCCCCCATAGCATTTTTCTCACATTTTTGTGATGAAAATAGGTGTGCTTTCTAGATTGATATTTAGGTGCTTCCTTTTAGGGTTTAGGTTTGATACCTTGTAATGTAGGATCTATTTCTAGGTCTAATTTGATGATTTGATCTCTGGAATTAATGTGGTAGAGTCATGATTGACCTAGGTTCCCATAGTAATTTTTGTAGGATTTTACAATTGGTTTTAGTATTTTAGTTAGGACTAACTTTAGTACTAGGTTTTAGGTGATCCTAACTTACTAATTCAACTAGTTTAACTTCCTTAGTCCCCTTAGATTAGGGTTTTTGCTTTGTTTGCCTTTGGTTGAGATTGAAGACAAGTTGAAGACAAGTTGAAGACAAGGTGAGGATGCTTGAAGTTGCTTGGAGCTAGGAATTGCTTGTGCCTGAAGGTGTCTAATGAAGGTTTAGGAGATAGGATACATAGGGAGAGCCTTATAGTTAGAGTGATTTATTTCACAAATATGGAAAGCATCTTGTGCTTCCATTCCTCCCAATGACTAAAAGTCCTTCTCAGATATTCACATCCCTCCTTTGGAAGGATGAGTGGCTTTATCTGGGAAGTAGAACTTTGAGGGAACCAGTCTCTCATAATGATGAACCCTTACAGGCTTCCTTTGGTTGTCAGTAAGCTGTTTATCATTTCCACTCGTTCTGTTAAATCAATTGTCTTCTGGTTTGAGTATCTCGAAAGATGCTATACTTGAGTTTGAAGATGAGAACTTCACTGAAGAGTTTGGAAGAGGATGATTCCTTAAGCATTGCCATTGCAGCTAAAGCTTGAAGAGCTTGAAGACCAAGTTGACACTTGAAGATTCAATGAAGATTGAGGGAAGAGCTGAGGCTTAAAGGGTTGAAGGATGAAGTTGACACTCCCATATGATTGAGGATTACTCTGAGAAGCTGAGGCTTGTAGATGAAGAAGACCAAGTTGATACTGGTAGAGCAAAGAGAGCTGAAGCTTGAATACTAAGTTGATACTTGTGAAGAGGATTCAGTTGAGATTGAGTGTGGAGCTGAGGCTTGAGGAATAAAGGATAAGTTCACACTTACATGGATGCATTGAGAGTCTGAAGGAATCAAGTTGATACTTGTAGTTAGGGGTGAGGCCTGAAGGTGGAATTGACTGAAGAGCTGAAGCTTGAAGAAGGAGGATAAGTTGAAACTTATGTTGATGGGTTGAAACCTGGAGAAGCAAGTTGCTACTTGGAATGAAGGGTGATTGAAGTCTGAAGACTGGGTTGCTGTCAGAAGAGCTGAAGCTTGGAATTGGAAGAGAGGGGTTGATCTGCTTTCTTGTCTGTTTTCTTTTCTGTGCTGATGTGCCTTGTTTGACTTGCTTGATGCATTAGAATAAGTCCATGATTAGACTGACTTTAATCTAGGAGCATGATTGCACTAGAGGTTGAGTTGCTCTCTCTGCTTGTATTGTTACTGTATGGCTTTGCTTGCGGGTATTCGGTAGAGCCCAACTCCCTTGCCCATGTGGTTTGTGTTTGCTTGATAGCATATCATATTTCTTCTGTATGATTACAGTTACTTTTATTCTGCTTGATAGCATATTTCTTCTGTATGATTACAGTTACTTTTATTTTGCTTGATAGCATATTTCTTCTGTATGATTACAATTACTTTTATTCTGCTTGATAGCATATTTCTTCTGTATGATTACAGTCACTTATATTCTGCTTGATAGCATATTTCTTCTGTGTGATTGCAGTTATTCATATCTGGCTTGAGGTTGAGATGAGCTTATGGAGGCTGCTGCCCCACACACGTTTCCTCCCTCACTTGCATTGCATGCATTTTATAATCGTTTACTGTTTACTGTTTATCTGTTTACTGTTTAAGCTGATGCTTTGTCTGTTTCTGTTTATCATTGACATGATCCCTTAGGAATCTCACTTCCTTTGATACGGAAGTGATGATAGAACTTTAGGTTGAAACCTATGCATGATAACTTCTACGAGTTCCCTGTTTCAAACTTCAACCATAGAATGAATCCTTGGCATGACAACAGTAGGACTTGATAGTCTCCCCGTAGTTGAACCTGTTCTCTTCTCATCCCAAAACAGCTTAAGACACAGTAATCATGAATGATTTCTTTCGTACGTTACGAGCCTTAAGCTATCTGAGAAAGGATTGTTGGAGAGTCTCTTTTCAGCAGTCCGGATGTTTAGTATGGTACCCTTTGGGTGACATACAACGCATTCACTCTCAGGTCATAGTCTTTAGTGCGATTGAAATTGCAAACATCAATAAAAAACAGTTCTTCCGTAAAAGACAGAAAACAAACTTCAAACCTTTTTGCCCCGTGGGCCCATAATTCAAAGGAAAGCTTTTCTGAAGAAAAGAGTGTCGTTAAACTTCAGCGCCAACGCAAACAGGCTTTGTCCCTAACTGCTGGAACTGCTATTTAACCCTACTCGATAAAACAGATGAATCTGAATTCTCGTAATCCGTATTATCCCGAACTACGTAAGCTCTGATCTCTCATACCTGTTGAGAGTACGTAGGCACAATACTGATGTATTGGCGAGCCACCTTCCCCATAACCCGTAGTAGGTCGAACTACGTTGACTCTGATTTCTCATTCTCTGATGAGAATACGTAGGCATAAAGCGCGACGCTTTGCCGAGTCATTTTCTTTTCTGTTTAATCCAGCCTTGATAGGTAGATAGATAAACCAACTCGTCCAGTAAACACAAAAAGCGTGGATCCCGTCGAGTACGACGGACGTGAGGGGTGCTAATACCTTCCCCTTACGTAACCGACTCCCGAACCCAGACAACGGTTGCGATGACCTTGTCTTATACCTTTTCGTCAGGTTTTTTCCGATCGTTCCCTTTCCGGTTCTGAGGGATAAATAACGAAAGGTGGCGACTCTTCTGTTTTGCCGGCACCTTATTTTTGCGGAAGCGACAGCTGGCGACTCTGCTGGGGACTTGATAGTTTCCTGGGATCCAACGTCCCGTATACGAGTCAGTTTGGGGATCCAACATCCCCTGCGAGAGTCAATCCTAGCGCTTGTATGATTACTTGTTGGGTTGTGTTTATTTATCGCATTTTATTTCCCGCACTTTATTTTCAGTATGATATGATTATCTGTGCTGTTGTGGGAGGGGCATTCTGATGAGTGAGAAGCCATACCCAGGCTTGAGTGAACATAGCATTAGTTGTGGAAATTAGTGGGCGCGTGCTTGCTTGGCAGACACTAGTGTCTCATGAAATCCATGCTCAGATGAGGTTCTCCCGGTTGAATTATTTTTTAACCCTTTGGGTTGAGGGGGTTGTTGGTTTGGAGGATTGTCGACTCTGGGGACCGATCATTTGGAATTCAGCCGAGTGAGGCCGCTTCATGAGCTGGTGATGCCACACCTTCTGGGCATCGTATCACCCCTCTTGAATGTCTGTGACGCTGATGACCGCATAGGATGCCGAACTTGAGTCAGTTTAGGTCCATACCTGGGAGCAGGGTTGGGTTTGTTGCAGGAAACTTTGACCTTCAGACTACCTGGTTTTCTTGATAGTGAATCAGTTTTGTTGGTACCGAAGGTTCTCATCATCAGATATATGATTGTTCTTAACAGAGCAGAGCTTTGGTCCTGTATCAGAGGACCTTATATTCAGAGATGTGTATTTGTTCTTGACAGAGCAGGTTTATGATTGGGGTCTGAGGATCTCATTAGCAGATGTATGGTTGTTCTTGACAGAGCAGAGTTTTGGTCCTGTATCAGAGGTCCTTATTATCAGATGTTTGTTCTTGACAAAGCAGAGTTTTTGGTCCTGTATCAGAGGTCCTTATTATCAGATGTTTGTTCTTTGGTCCTGTATCAGAGGTCCTTATTATCAGATGTTTGTTCTTGACATAGTAGAGTTTTGGTCCTGTATCAGAGGTCCTGTATCAGATGTTTGTTCTTGACAGAGCAGACTTATGGTCCTATATGTGTGTGTTCTTGACAGAGCAGATTTGTGGTCCGATACCGGGGTTTTCTTCTTATCAGAGAAAGTGGTTGTTCTTGATAGAGCAGGATTATGGTTCTGTTGATGCAGAATCTCCATAGCACAGTTGCCTTGATCTCCTGCTGCATGATTGCATTTTACATTGCTTTGCATACTCATTTGCATTTCATTAACGTGTGTCTGTGTTGCAGGTACCGTTTCCCGCGATTCAAGATTTCTTGCCTCCTATTGTATTGTTATGGGTTCTCTGAGGAAGACCGTGGCTTACAAGCTCCCTGCCCCTGATGTGGTTCAGCAGACCGGTTTGATTGCTTTAGCAGATGATTCTGTGAGAGATGAGTTCAGAAAGTCGTACGGAAAATTGCTCATTTTGGTTCGTAAACCTTCTGCGTTCGAGTTGAATGGGTTGCACGCTCCGCTGCAGTTCTACGATCCTCCGTTAAGATGCTTTACTTTCCAGGATTTTGTTCTCGCACCCACGCTGGAGGAATATGCTGATTTGTTGGGTGTGCCTATCAAGAGGAAGATGCCTTTTGTTCATATGGATGTTGAGCCTAATCTGGCTGGTCTAGTTCCGTCACTTCATCTGGATGCCTCCGAATTGGTTTTGTCTAGTTGGAACAAGGTTCTCGGTTTCTCCTTGCAGTTCTTGGTGGGAAAGGCTCAGCAGTGCGCCAAAGACGGATGTTGGGTTGTGTTCAATGCCATTCTCACCCTGTGCATATATGGCATCATTCTGTTCCCCAACATGCCCGACTTTGTAGACTTCGACGCATTTCGCATCTTCGCTTCAGGGAATCCAGTCCCTACCTTGATAGGAGATGTCTACCATTCCGTCCACTACAAAAACGAGAACAGAACGGGTAAGAATGTCTCGTGCTGTGTGCCCCTGCTTTATAGATGGCTTGATAGTCATCTACCCAAGAAGGGTCCCTTTGTTTCGTCTGCAGCCACAGCTGAGTGGTCCGAGCGTTTGACGAGTCTATCAGCGGAGGATATTGACTGGTTTGACAGAGATAGTTTGGGTACCGAGATTATCTTTAGCTGCAGCGGGTTTCTGAACGTGCCTTTGATAGGAAGGAAGGGTTGTATAAACTATAATCCGTCTTTGCTGGTCCGACAGTTCGCATATGCTTTGAGAGCTCCGCCGAAGGATGAAGAGGTACAAGAATCTTTGTACCTCACTGGTCTTCTAGAGGGGGATCTGTTATCTAAGCTTCAGCGCGCTTGGAATGGTATCAGTAAGCGGGGAAAACCATTGCTGGGGAGAAGCAATAGCCAAGCCTATCCTCCGTATGTGACTTGGATCAGAGCCAGAGCCGATGCTATAGGAATGCCGTTTCTTCCTACCAAGCCAAAAAGCCCTCCGATGATTGAAGAGCCTACTATCGTGCCCATTCAACAACATAATTGGGTGTTAGCTGAGAGAGACGAGTTGAAGAGGGCAAATGAAGCACTGGAGAAAGAATTGGCTCAACTCCGATGCGAGAGAAACGAAGCCATTTATTCCTTCAAGAGGCAAACAGAGCTGGTGAACCAGTTGGGGACAGATTTGACTAAGCAGATAGCTGAGCGTGAGCGTATGTGTCGAGACTTCAAAGCTGTCAACGATGTACTGGCCACGAAGAAGCAGCACTTGGATGAAGCATATCGGAGGATATCCAAGTTCAACCAGCACTAGAAGGCCTCCCTAGCCAATAGGAAAGAGCGGGAGGATAAGCTGATGCAACAGATCTCCAAGCTGAAAGCCCAGGTGAAGGCTAGTGAGTAGGGGTTTAATGAAGAAACCGCTCGCAAATATGCCGCTGAAGGCCAGCTCAACAGAGCTCTTGCTAACCTGAAGGAGCGCAAACTGATGTTTGAGTCCAAGAAGCGGAAGCTAGAAGATTGTTTCGGCGAAGGAGCATGGGAAGATTCGGTCGAAGGTCTTCAATACACCATTATGCAGAGGGACCTACTTGTCAAACTGTTACTCACTCGTCCTGATCATCCAGAAATGAAGGGGTTGTTAGAAGAGTTTCGCGCCCGTGGCCGTACTTGACTATATTTGTATTCCTTTTGTTTGATCATCGTTGTATGCTGACCATCACCAGGCTTGTTGGTCGAGGTCATGCTATTGATTCTGCTTGTACTCACTGATGTCGTGTACTGCCTTGATGGGCTTTCTTTATATATGAGATTGTTACTTCCATGACTGGAATCAGACTTCTTATTATCAGCACTGGCACTCAGGCACTAGGATCGGGAGAGATCTCCCTAACACACAGACACACGTTTGCATTTGCATGAAGCATTCGCATAACGAGCACTTTGTCGTTTTTTCCTAACTGTTTTGTGTTTTCAGGTTGTTTCAGGTTGTTCCAGGATTGATCAAAGACCTATTCACCGCTATCCGACCAGAGAAAATCAAACCAGAATCATGGAGCTAGTGCAAACTGATGTTCAGGAACTCCGCGAAAGAATGGATCGCTTCATAGAGCTCATGCAAGCGGTCGCCAATGGCCAGGATCAGCTCAGAACCTTGGTCCAGCCTCTGATTTCAAGGGTCGATAGCAATGGCGTACTCCATGGTGGGACTGTTCCAACCTCTCCACCAGTTGAAACTCCACAGTATGGCGTCCCCGTGACCGGGGGGAATGGCAGTGCCAACGGTAATGTGGTAGCTAACATGGGACTCAATGGAAATACGACGGGCGTCGGTAATGGGAGTCTTGAAGCTAATGTCAATGTTGGACTGGGCAACAACAATGCAGGTGTTGGGAATCTGTTTGGGCCTCAACCGTGGTTAGAAGATCGTCAGGACGATGTGTTCTCTCAGAGAGGTGCTGAAGGGGAGCTGACTGCTGAAGCACGTCTAAGGTTCAAGGCACTCGAGGATAAGATGAGAAATATCGAGAACCAGAACACCCTAGGCGTTGATATGTCCAAGTTGGGACTGATTGCTGATTTCAAGGTGCCTCCCAAGTTCAAGGTACCTGACTTTGAAAAGTACAAGGGCACCACTTGCCCTCGCGTCCACCTGATATCATATTACCGGAAAATGTCAGCTCATTCTGAGGACGAGAAGTTGCTGATGCACTTCTTTCAAGACAGTTTGTCCGGGCCCTCCCTCGAATGGTACATGAGTCTGGAGCCTACCAGTGTGCGCACGTGGAAGGACCTTGCTGAAGCATTTGTGCACCACTACCAATATAACAGTGACTTGGCTCCAAACCGAGTTCAACTGCAGAATCTGTCGCAAAGGAACAACGAAGGGTTTAAACTCAGCTTGTGAAGGAATTCTGATTATGAAACGCACTGTTTCATTTAATCAGTGGTTTTGGGCTTAGTGAAATAGCTGCTATTCACACCCCCCTGATGGCCCAACCCATGGTTTGAACTGTGTTTTATTTCTATTTGCACCGCGCGTGTGATTAATTTCCATTGATTTTATTTTAATTTTCATTTTATCCATGGTTCTTGGAAAATTCATAATAAATTAAAAATTAATCCAATTAATCCCATTCTTTTTGCATTTTACTCATGATTGAGTCTAGTATTTTTTAGATAAAAAATATTTTCATTTCATGTATTTTATGATTTAATGGTAATTTTACATTTTAATTGATATTAAAATGGTTATGTTTGATACATAATTTTATGGAATTTTGTGTGATCATGTGGTGATGACTTTGGTCCTAATTTTTTGTGTTTGATTAGGTTAGACATGTATGCCCCCATAGCATTTTTCTCACATTTTTGTGATGAAAATAGGTGTGCTTTCTAGATTGATATTTAGGTGCTTCCTTTTAGGGTTTAGGTTTGATACCTTGTAATGTAGGATCTATTTCTAGGTCTAATTTGATGATTTGATCTCTGGAATTAATGTGGTAGAGTCATGATTGACCTAGGTTCCCATAGTCATTTTTGTAGGATTTTACAATTGGTTTTAGTATTTTAGTTAGGACTAACTTTAGTACTAGGTTTTAGGTGATCCTAACTTACTAATTCAACTAGTTTAACTTCCTTAGTCCCCTTAGATTAGGGTTTTTGCTTTGTTTGCCTTTGGTTGAGATTGAAGACAAGTTGAAGACAAGGTGAGGATGCTTGAAGTTGCTTGGAGCTAGGAATTGCTTGTGCCTGAAGGTGTCTAATGAAGGTTTAGGAGATAGGATACATAGGGAGAGCCTTATAGTTAGAGTGATTTATTTCACAAATATGGAAAGCATCTTGTGCTTCCATTCCTCCCAATGACTAAAAGTCCTTCTCAGATATTCACATCCCTCCTTTGGAAGGATGAGTGGCTTTATCTGGGAAGTAGAACTTTGAGGGAACCAGTCTCTCATAATGATGAACCCTTACAGGCTTCCTTTGGTTGTCAGTAAGCTGTTTATCATTTCCACTCGTTCTGTTAAATCAATTGTCTTCTGGTTTGAGTATCTCGAAAGATGCTATACTTGAGTTTGAAGATGAGAACTTCACTGAAGAGTTTGGAAGAGGATGATTCCTTAAGCATTGCCATTGCAGCTAAAGCTTGAAGAGCTTGAAGACCAAGTTGACACTTGAAGATTCAATGAAGATTGAGGGAAGAGCTGAGGCTTAAAGGGTTGAAGGATGAAGTTGACACTCCCATATGATTGAGGATTACTCTGAGAAGCTGAGGCTTGTAGATGAAGAAGACCAAGTTGATACTGGTAGAGCAAAGAGAGCTGAAGCTTGAATACTAAGTTGATACTTGTGAAGAGGATTCAGTTGAGATTGAGTGTGGAGCTGAGGCTTGAGGAATAAAGGATAAGTTCACACTTACATGGATGCATTGAGAGTCTGAAGGAATCAAGTTGATACTTGTAGTTAGGGGTGAGGCCTGAAGGTGGAATTGACTGAAGAGCTGAAGCTTGAAGAAGGAGGATAAGTTGAAACTTATGTTGATGGGTTGAAACCTGGAGAAGCAAGTTGCTACTTGGAATGAAGGGTGATTGAAGTCTGAAGACTGGGTTGCTGTCAGAAGAGCTGAAGCTTGGAATTGGAAGAGAGGGGTTGATCTGCTTTCTTGTCTGTTTTCTTTTCTGTGCTGATGTGCCTTGTTTGACTTGCTTGATGCATTAGAATAAGTCCATGATTAGATTGACTTTAATCTAGGAGCATGATTGCACTAGAGGTTGAGTTGCTCTCTCTGCTTGTATTGTTACTGTATGGCTTTGCTTGCGGGTATTCGGTAGAGCCCAACTCCCTTGCCCATGTGGTTTGTGTTTGCTTGATAGCATATCATATTTCTTCTGTATGATTACAGTTACTTTTATTCTGCTTGATAGCATATTTCTTCTGTATGATTACAGTTACTTTTATTCTGCTTGATAGCATATTTCTTCTGTATGATTACAATTACTTTTATTCTGCTTGATAGCATATTTCTTCTGTATGATTACAGTCACTTATATTCTGCTTGATAGCATATTTCTTCTGTGTGATTGCAGTTATTCATATCTGGCTTGAGGTTGAGATGAGCTTGTGGAGGCTGCTGCCCCACACACGTTTCCTCCCTCACTTGCATTGCATGCATTTTATAATCGTTTACTGTTTACTGTTTATCTGTTTACTGTTTAAGCTGATGCTTTGTCTGTTTCTGTTTATCATTGACATGATCCCTTAGGAATCTCACTTCCTTTGATACGGAAGTGATGATAGAACTTTAGGTTGAAACCTATGCATGATAACTTCTACGAGTTCCCTGTTTCAAACTTCAACCATAGAATGAATCCTTGGCATGACAACAGTAGGACTTGATAGTCTCCCCGTAGTTGTACCTGTTCTCTTCTCATCCCAAAACAGCTTAAGACACAGTAATCATGAATGATTTCTTTCGTACGTTACGAGCCTTAAGCTATTTGAGAAAGGATTGTTGGAGAGTCTCTTTTAAGCAGTCCGGATGTTTAGTATGGTACCCTTTGGGTGACATACGACGCATTCACTCTCAGGTCATAGTCTTTAGTGCGATTGAAATTGCAAACATCAATAAAAAACAGTTCTTCCGTAAAAGACAGAAAACAAACTTCAAACCTTTTTGCCCCGTGGGCCCATAATTCAAAGGAAAGCTTTTCTGAAGAAAAGAGTGTCGTTAAACTTCAGCGCCAACGCAAACAGGCTTTGTCCCTAACTGCTGGAACTGCTATTTAACCCTACTCGATAAAACAGATGAATCTGAATTCTCGTAATCCGTATTATCCCGAACTACGTAAGCTCTGATCTCTCATACCTGTTGAGAGTACGTAGGCACAATACTGATGTATTGGCGAGCCACCTTCCCCATAACCCGTAGTAGGTCGAACTACGTTGACTCTGATTTCTCATTCTCTGATGAGAATACGTAGGCATAAAGCGCGACGCTTTGCCGAGTCATTTTCTTTTCTGTTTAAGCCAGCCTTGATAGGTAGATAGATAAACCAACTCGTCCAGTAAACACAACAAGCGTGGATCCCGTCGAGTACGACGGACGTGAGGGGTGCTAATACCTTCCCCTTACGTAACCGACTCCCGAACCCAGACAACGGTTGCGATGACCTTGTCTTATACCTTTTCGTCAGGTTTTTTCCGATCGTTCCCTTTCCGGTTCTGAGGGATAAATAACGAAAGGTGGCGACTCTTCTGTTTTGCCGGCACCTTATTTTTGCGGAAGCGACAGCTGGCGACTCTGCTGGGGACTTGATAGTTTCCTGGGATCCAACGTCCCGTATACGAGTCAGTTTGGGGATCCAACATCCCCTGCGAGAGTCAATCCTAGCGCTTGTATGATTACTTGTTGGGTTGTCTTTATTTATCGCATTTTATTTCCCGCACTTTATTTTCAGTATGATATGATTATCTGTGCTGTTGTGGGAGGGGCATTCTGATGAGTGAGAAGCCATACCCAGGCTTGAGTGAACATAGCATTAGTTGTGGAAATTAGTGGGCGCGTGCTTGCTTGGCAGACACTAGTGTCTCATGAAATCCATGCTCAGATGAGGTTCTCCCGGTTGAATTATTTTTTAACCCTTTGGGTTGAGGGGGTTGTTGGTTTGGAGGATTGTCGACTCTGGGGACCGATCATTTGGAATTCAGCCGAGTGAGGCCGCTTCATGAGCTGGTGATGCCACACCTTCTGGGCATCGTATCACCCCTCTTGAATGTCTGTGACGCTGATGACCGCATAGGATGCCGAACTTGAGTCAGTTTAGGTCCATACCTGGGAGTAGGGTTGGGTTTGTTGCAGGAAACTTTGACCTTCAGACTACCTGGTTTTCTTGATAGTGAATCAGTTTTGTTGGTACCGAAGGTTCTCATCATCAGATATATGATTGTTCTTAACAGAGCAGAGCTTTGGTCCTGTATCAGAGGACCTTATATTCAGAGATGTGTATTTGTTCTTGACAGAGCAGGTTTATGATTGGGGTCTGAGGATCTCATTAGCAGATGTATGGTTGTTCTTGACAGAGCAGAGTTTTGGTCCTGTATCAGAGGTCCTTATTATCAGATGTTTGTTCTTGACAAAGCAGAGTTTTTGGTCCTGTATCAGAGGTCCTTATTATCAGATGTTTGTTCTTGACAGAGCAGAGTTTTGGTCCTGTATCAGAGGTCCTTATTATCAGATGTTTGTTCTTGACATAGTAGAGTTTTGGTCCTGTATCAGAGGTCCTGTATCAGATGTTTGTTCTTGACAGAGCAGACTTATGGTCCTATATGTGTGTGTTCTTGACAGAGCAGATTTGTGGTCCGATACCGGGGTTTTCTTCTTATCAGAGAAAGTGGTTGTTCTTGATAGAGCAGGATTATGGTTCTGTTGATGCAGAATCTCCATAGCACAGTTGCCTTGATCTCCTGCTGCATGATTGCATTTTACATTGCTTTGCATACTCATTTGCATTTCATTAACGTGTGTCTGTGTTGCAGGTACCGTTTCCCGCGATTCAAGATTTCTTGCCTCCTATTGTATTGTTATGGGTTCTCTGAGGAAGACCGTGGCCTACAAGCTCCCTGCCCCTGATGTGGTTCAGCAGACCGGTTTGATTGCTTTAGCAGATGATTCTGTGAGAGATGAGTTCAGAAAGTCGTACGGAAAATTGCTCATTTTGGTTCGTAAACCTTCTGCGTTCGAGTTGAATGGGTTGCACGCTCCGCTGCAGTTCTACGATCCTCCGTTAAGATGCTTTACTTTCCAGGATTTTGTTCTCGCACCCACGCTGGAGGAATATGCTGATTTGTTGGGTGTGCCTATCAAGAGGCAGATGCCTTTTGTTCATATGGATGTTGAGCCTAATCTGGCTGGTCTAGTTCCGTCACTTCATCTGGAGGCCTCCGAATTGGTTTTGTCTAGTTGGAACAAGGTTCTCGGTTTCTCCTTGCAGTTCTTGGTGGGAAAGGCTCAGCAGTGCGCCAAAGACGGATGTTGGGTTGTGTTCAATGCCATTCTCGCCCTGTGCATATATGGCATCATTCTGTTCCCCAACATGCCCGACTTTGTAGACTTCGACGCATTTCGCATCTTCGCTTCAGGGAATCCAGTCCCTACCTTGATAGGAGATGTCTACCATTCCGTCCACTACAAAAACGAGAACAGAACGGGTAAGAATGTCTCGTGCTGTGTGCCCCTGCTTTATAGATGGCTTGATAGTCATCTACCCAAGAAGGGTCCCTTTGTTTCGTCTGCAGCCACAGCTGAGTGGTCCGAGCGTTTGACGAGTCTATCAGCGGAGGATATTGACTGGTTTGACAGAGATAGTTTGGGTACCGAGATTATCTTTAGCTGCAGCGGGTTTCTGAACGTGCCTTTGATAGGAAGGAAGGGTTGTATAAACTATAATCCGTCTTTGCTGGTCCGACAGTTCGCATATGCTTTGAGAGCTCCGCCGAAGGATGAAGAGGTACAAGAATCTTTGTACCCCACTGGTCTTCTAGAGGGGGATCTGTTATCTAAGCTTCAGCGCGCTTGGAATGGTATCAGTAAGCGGGGAAAACCATTGCTGGGGAGAAGCAATAGCCAAGCCTATCCTCCGTATGTGACTTGGATCAGAGCCAGAGCCGATGCTATAGGAATGCCGTTTCTTCCTACCAAGCCAGAAAGCCCTCCGATGATTGAAGAGCCTACTATCGTGCCCATTCAACAACATAATTGGGTGTTAGCTGAGAGAGACGAGTTGAAGAGGGCAAATGAAGCACTGGAGAAAGAATTGGCTCAACTCCGATGCGAGAGAAACGAAGCCATTTATTCCTTCAAGAGGCAAACAGAGCTGGTGAACCAGTTGGGGACAGATTTGACTAAGCAGATAGCTGAGCGTGAGCGTATGTGTCGAGACTTCAAAGCTGTCAACGATGTACTGGCCACGAAGAAGCAGCACTTGGACGAAGCATATCGGAGGATATCGAAGTTCAACCAGCACTAGAAGGCCTCCCTAGCCAATAGGAAAGAGCGGGAGGATAAGCTGATGCAACAGATCTCCAAGCTGAAAGCCTAGGTGAAGGCTAGTGAGTAGGGGTTTGATGAAGAAACCGCTCGCAAATATGCCGCTGAAGGCCAGCTCAACAGAGCTCTTGCTAACCTGAAGGAGCGCAAACTGATGTTTGAGTCCAAGAAGCGGAAGCTAGAAGATTGTTTCGGCGAAGGAGCATGGGAAGATTCGGTCGAAGGTCTTCAATACACCATTATGCAGAGGGACCTACTTGTCAAACTGTTACTCACTCGTCCTGATCATCCAGAAATGAAGGGGTTGTTAGAAGAGTTTCGCGCCCGTGGTCGTACTTGACTATATTTGTATTCCTTTTGTTTGATCATCGTTGTATGCTGACCATCACCAGGCTTGTTGGTCGAGGTCATGCTATTGATTCTGCTTGTACTCACTGATGTCGTGTACTGCCTTGATGGGCTTTCTTTATATATGAGATTGTTACTTCCATGACTGGAATCAGACTTCTTATTATCAGCACTGGCACTCAGGCACTAGGATCGGGAGAGATCTCCCTAACACACAGACACACGTTTGCATTTGCATGAAGCATTCGCATAACGGGCACTTTGTCGTTTTTTCCTAACCCTTTTGTGTTTTCAGGTTGTTTCAGGTTGTTCCAGGATTGATCAAAGACCTATTCACCGCTATCCGACCAGAGAAAATCAAACCAGAATCATGGAGCTAGTGCAAACTGATGTTCAGGAACTCCGCGAAAGAATGGATCGCTTCATAGAGCTCATGCAAGCGGTCGCCAATGGCCAGGATCAGCTCAGAACCTTGGTCCAGCCTCTGATTTCAAGGGTCGATAGCAATGGCGTACTCCATGGTGGGACTGTTCCAACCCCTCCACCAGTTGAAACTCCACAGTATGGCGTCCCCGTGACCGGGGGGAATGGCAGTGCCAACGGTAATGTGGTAGCTAACATGGGACTCAATGGAAATACGACGGGCGTCGGTAATGGGAGTCTTGAAGCTAATGTCAATGTTGGACTGGGCAACAACAATGCAGGTGTTGGGAATCTGTTTGGGCCTCAACCGTGGTTAGAAGATCGTCAGGACGATGTGTTCTCTCAGAGAGGTGCTGAAGGGGAGCTGACTGCTGAAGCACGTCTAAGGTTCAAGGCACTCGAGGATAAGATGAGAAATATCGAGAACCAGAACACCCTAGGCGTTGATATGTCCAAGTTGGGACTGATTGCTGATTTCAAGGTGCCTCCCAAGTTCAAGGTACCTGACTTTGAAAAGTACAAGGGCACCACTTGCCCTCGCGTCCACCTGATATCATATTACCGGAAAATGTCAGCTCATTCTGAGGACGAGAAGTTGCTGATGCACTTCTTTCAAGACAGTTTGTCCGGGCCCTCCCTCGAATGGTACATGAGTCTGGAGCCTACCAGTGTGCGCACGTGGAAGGACCTTGCTGAAGCATTTGTGCACCACTACCAATATAACAGTGACATGGCTCCAAACCGATTTCAACTGCAGAATCTGTCGCAAAGGAACAACGAAGGGTTTAAGGAATACGCCCAACGGTGGCGTGAGTTGGCAGCCAGGGTTCAGCCGCCGATGGTTGAACGTGAGCTTGTGCAGATGTTCGTAGCCACCCTCCCAGGGGTTTACTATGAGAAATTGGTCAGCGGTATGTCTGGAACCTTCTCAGATCTCATTATCACGGGTGAGCACATCGAAAATGGGATCAAAATCGGGAAAATTCAAGGTGAGTCATCCTCCGCTGGAGGAGGCGGAAAGAAACCTTATGGTGGCAAAAGACGGGAAGGAGAAACGAGCGCTGTGTCCAACGCTCAAAGGAAGGGTAAGGGTCCTCACCAACAGGTGGCCAACATAACTATCCCGGCAGTTCAACAGCCACAGCAGCAGCAGCAGCAACAACCGAATCAACAAGGGTACAGAAAGTATCAGAACCGAGCACCTCTGTCGAGCCGTCACCTCGAGACACCGCCCATGTCGTACGCGCAACTATTGCAAACTTTGCTTCAGCTACAGTTGATCCAGAAGAGAACCTTGGCTCCCTTGACAGGGGCACCTCCGCCAGGTTATGACGCGAATGCAACTTTTGAGTTTCACTCAGGGGCACCAGGCCACACAGTAGAGAATTGCAAAGCCTTCAAGCACAAGGTGCAGGACATGGTGGACGCTAAGATCATCAACTTCTCAGATAATGAGCCAAACGTCACGAAGAACCCTATGCCGAATCATAGGGGAGGTGGAGTAAACGCCATTATTTAAGACAAGAGCTCGGATTTGTTGACTGAAGTCAGAGATCTGAAGACACCGCTTAGCTTCGTTAACGCTAAGCTGATAAAAAGAGGTTTCTTTCCAGGTTGCGGAGAACTATGCATGGGCTGTGCGACTAGTCCTGATGGGTGTGAACAGTTGATAGAGGGGATCCAGAGTCTGATGACTGAAGGGATCTTACAATTTAGCCAAAGAGCCGAAAGTGGATCAGGAGAGGTAGTGCTGAAGCAAGATGATGAGGTCGCCACCATCACCATCCCTCGCCAGACGATAAATATTTCTGCACCCAGGCCACCCACGATTACTATCACCAAAGCTGGGCCAATACCGTTCGAAAGCACTAATGTTGTCCCGTGGCATTATGGGGCAGAGGTTTACTGCAACAGACAAAAGTTGGAACTAGAACCGTTTGGGGCGTCTGTGGAGAACCTTGCGGGAATTAGCGGAATCACTCGCAGCGGGAGAGTGTTTGCACCACCTGAGATCGTGGCGGACAAAGCGGACAGAGCTGATGCAACTGATAAAGGTAAGAGTAAAGTCGTTGAAGAGATCCCTCGGGGGGTAGACAAAGAATTACTTGTTAAAGACGCCGAGGAATTTATGAGGTTGATTAAAAAGAGTGACTACAAGATTGTGGATCATCTCCATCAGACACCCTCGAAGATTTCCATCCTGAACTTGTTGCTGTGTTCTGAAGCACACCACAACGCATTGCTGAAGGTGTTGAACGTCGCATATGTACCGCAGGAAATATCGGTAAACCAGTTGGAAGAGGTCGTAGCCCATGTGAATGCTGGAAATGGGTTGGGTTTCACTGACCTAGAGCTGACGCCGAAGGGGAGGAACCACAATAGCGCCCTGCACATCTCGATAGAGTGTAGGGGAACGATTATGTCTCACGTGTTGGTGGACATGGGGTCGTCACTCAATGTGCTTCCGAAGAAGGCGTTAATGAAGTTAGATACTCGCGAAGTGATTTGCACACCCAGTGATCTGGTTGTGAAAGCGTTCGATGGAACCAAACGCCATGTTTTCGGGGAGGTGACCCTGCCAATCCAAGTCGGGCCGGAGACGTTCGACGCAATCTTTTACATTATGGACATCATGCCTGCCTACAGTTGTCTCTTGGGCCGGCCGTGGATCCATGCTGCTGGAGCCGTGACCTCCACATTGCACCAAAAACTCAAGTATGCTGTCGGAGGTAGCATCGTGACTGTGTGTGGCGAGGAAGACATAATGGTGAGCCATTTGTCGTCCTTCAAGTATGTTGAGATGGATGGGGAAATCCACGAAACCCTATGCCAAGCGTTTGAAGCTGTTAAAGTCAAGGACGTAGCTCCTGTAGTCACTGAGAAGCCAGAGATGACTCTCTCTTCCTTCAAGGAAGCCGGGGCCGTTGTTCAAGCCGGATCTACCACAGGCTGGGGGCGAATTTTGAAGATACCTAACAAGCAAGACAAGTTTGGGTTAGGATATTCTCCTGGAGCTGAAGCGTCCTCTTCTAGCAGTGCGTCGCGAGGTAAAGGGCCGATCCAGTTTACCAGTGGCGGGGTGATATTTGAAAGCATCAACACGGTGTCTGAAGACAGCGGAGATAGCGACTGTGACCTAGACTCTTGGATCCAGCCAAGCAAGCCAGGCGAGAGACTCAACAACTGGTCCGTCAAAGATATCATACAGATGACAAGCGAAGAGTAATGATTTACTTTTTCCAATCACTGTACAACCCTATGTCCTACCCGGGGCATAAAGGTTATATTGTCAGGGCCTCGTTTGATTATGTACATGGATTTTATCAATAAATCAAAAGGCGTTTTTCTTCGTATTCAAATATTGTGATCTCTGTTATTCCTGTTTTATATTTGTTTTGAAAAACAATAAAATGGAAATGAGGTTTGTGCTAACCTGCATATCCTTGTTTTAAGCTTAACCCTTATTATTGCAGGATCCACATAACAGATGACATCGACTTTGGACCTTCTACGACTCACTTCGACTTCGATTGCCCGATATATCAAGCCGAAGAAGAGATTGATGAAGACGAAGATCTTCCTGAAGAGTTGACCCACTTGTTGAAACAAGAAGAGAAAGTTATTCTGCCTCATGAAGAGGAAATTGAGATTGTGAATCTGGGTTCTGAAGAACTTGTCAGGAACGTCAGGATAGGGGCTGCATTGCAGAGTGATGTCAAGCAGAGATTGGTCGAGATGCTTTGAGAGTATAGTGACGTCTTTGCTTGGTCATACGAAGATATGCCCGGACTTGACACTGACATCGTGGTCCACCACTTGCCGCTGCGAGAAGATTGTCCCCCCGTCAAGCAGAAGCTTAGGAGGACACAACCAGATATGGCCGTCAAGATCAAAGAAGAATTGCAGAAGCAGCTTGATGCTGGCTTCTTAGCGGTCACTACTTACCCTCCGTGGGTCGCCAACATAGTGCCTGTACCGAAGAAGGACGGTAAGGTACGAATGTGCGTCGATTATCGAGATTTGAATAGGGCGAGCCCTAAAGATGATTTCCCGCTGCCTCATATTGATGTGTTGGTCGACAATACAGCTCAGTTCTCCGTGTTTTCGTTCATGGATGGCTTCTCCGGTTACAATAGATCAAGATGGCGCCGGAGGACATGGAGAAAACTACGTTTATCACTCCCTGGGGAACATTTTGCTATAAGGTAATGCCTTTTGGTCTGAAGAACGCAGGGGCCACTTACCAACGAGAAATGGTAACTTTGTTCCATGATATGATTCATCATGAGATTGAAGTCTATGTTGATGACATGATTGCGAAGTCCCAAACGGAGGAAGGACATCTGGTCAATTTGCTGAAGCTTTTTGAGAGGCTTAGGAAGTTCCGGTTGAGGATGAATCCTAACAAGTGTACTTTCGGAGTACGACCCGGAAAGCTACTGGGGTTTATCGTGAGTGAAAGAGGCATCGAGGTTGATCCTGCGAAGATTAAAGCGATACAAGAAATGCCAGTGCCAAAAACTGAAAAAGAAGTTCGTGGTTTCCTGGGCAGAATAAACTACATTGCAAGGTTTATTTCTCAGCTCACGGCCACGTGTGAACCGATGTTCAAACTGTTAAAGAAAGATCAGGCGATTATCTGGAACGAGGATTGCCAGAAGGCATTCGACAAGATAAAACAGTATCTGCAGGAACCTCCAATCTTGATACCCCCAGTGGCTGGACGACCCTTAATCATGTACTTGACAGTTCTTGAGAATAGTATGGGGTGTGTTCTCGGTCAGCACGACGAGACGGGTAGAAAGGAGCATGCCATTTACTACTTGAGTAAAAAGTTCACAGACTGTGAATCTCGTTACTCGATGCTGGAGAAAACGTGTTTTGCACTAGCCTGGGCTGCCAAACGTTTACGACAATACATGCTCAATCACACCACAATGCTAATTTCGAAGATGGATCCGATCAAGTACGTCTTCGAAAAGCAAGCGCTTTTGGGCAGGATTGCCAAATGGCAAATGGTGTTGACAGAATATGATATTCAGTATGTTTCCCAGAAGGCCATCAAGGGAAGCGTATTGTCTGATTACCTTTCCGAACAGCCGATCGAGGATTACCAGCCGATGAAATTTGAATTCCCTGATGAGGATATCATGTTTATCAAAGCGAAAGATTGCGATGAGCCGTTGCCCGACGAGGGGCCAGACAGGAAATCCTAGTGGAAATTGATATTTGACGGGGCGGTTAACTCTTATGGAAGTGGCATTGGGGCGATCATCACAACTCCCCACGGATCCCACATCCCGTTCACTGCGAGACTGACGTTTCCGGTCACCAATAACGAAGCGGAGTACGAAGCATGCATCATGGGTGTAGAAGAAGCAATTGATTTGAGAATCAAGAACCTAGATGTATATGGTGACTCGACGCTTGTGATCAACAAGATTAAAGGGGAGTGGGAGACTCGTCAATCGAATTTGGTGCCGTACATGAATTATGCCAGAAGGCTGTTGTCGTTCTTTGATCGAGTGGAGCTCCATCATGTGCCCAGGGCCGAGAACCAGATGGCTGATGCCTTAGCCACGTTGGCTTCAATGTATAAAGTCAATTTTTGGAATGAAGCTCCAAGAATCGTCCTTTCCCGTCTTGATAGACCTGCATTTGTCTTTGCGATCGAGGAAGCCGCCGACGGCAAGCCATGGTTCCATGACATCCAGACCTTCCTTATGACCAAGGAGTATCCTGCGGGAGCGTCAACCCAGGATAAGAAGACTCTGAGGATGTTGTCTGGAAATTTTTATCTCAATCCTGATGGAGTTTTGTATAAAAGAAACCATGATCTCGTGCTACTCAGATGTGTAGATGAGAAAGAGGCGAGTATGCTCATGGAAGAAGTCCATGAAGGCACATTTGGTACGCACGCCGGAGGACATGCTATGACAAGAAAGATCCTGAGAGCGGGGTACTACTGGCTGACGATGGAATCAGACTGCTTTAATTCGCGAAGAGATGTCATAAATGCCAGATTTATGCTGATAAAATTCATGTACCACCGTGCCCGTTGAATGTCATGTCCTCCCCGTGGCCGTTCTCCATGTGGGGCATCGACATGATAGGCAAGATCGAGCCCACTGCATCTAACGGTCATTGCTTCATTCAAGTAGCTATCGACTACTTCACCAAGTGGGTGGAGGCAGCCTCATATGCTAATGTGACCAAGCAGGTGGTGGCTAAATTCATAAAGAGGGACATCATCTGTTGTTACGGAATTCCCGAGCGGATCATTACTGATAATGGTTCGAATCTGAATAACAAGATGATGAAGGAGTTGTGCCAGAGTTTCAAGATTGAACACCACAACTCATCTCCTTACCGGCCGAAGATGAATGGCGCCGTTGAAGCGGCCAATAAAAACATTAAGAAGATTGTTCAGAAGATGGTTGTGACCTATAAAGATTGGCACGAGATACTGCCGTTTGCATTGCACAATTATCATACAACGGTACGTACGTCAACCGGGGCAACTCCTTTCTCCTTAGTGTACGGTATGGAGGCTGTCTTACCGTTAGAAGTGGAGATCCCTTCTTTGCGAGTTTTGGTTGACGCGAAACTCGATGAGGCAGAATGGATTAAGAACCGACTAAACCAACTCAGCCTGATGGACGAGAAGAGATTAGCATCGATTGCGCATGGTCGTCTGTACCAAAGCCGAATGAAGAAAGCTTATGATAAGAAGGTGCTTCCTAGAAGCTTTCAGACGGGTGATCTCGTCCTGAAGAAGATTCTTCCTCCACACTCCGATCACCGGGGCAAGTGGACTCCCAATTACGAAGGTCCGTACGTCGTCAGCAAGGTCTTCTCGGGAGGAGCTTTGTTGTTATCCACGATGGATGGCGAAGATTTTGCATCCCCGGTGAACGCGGACGCAATTAAAAAATACTTTGCTTAAAAATGACCCGCTGGAAAGAAAAAGAATATCCAGGCAAAAATGGGGCATCCTGGCGAACCATAAAAAAGGAAATAGGTTCGGGCAAAAATTAGGGATATAAATTGAAAAAAATATACACCCGCAAAGCCGAAAACCCGGAAGGGCGACTTTGGCAAAAAAGGGTATCCCGGTGAATAGAAAACCCGGAAGGGCGATTCAGGCAAAAGTTAGGGATTTGAAAAATCAAATGACTGCGTTCCGCGTATGGACTTTCATTGTTTAGAGGTTTGGAAGACCTGAGGGCCATTTATCGGAATCAATCTCTTCTGAAGCTGAAGCGTCGGAGAAGTATCCAAATCGAGTGGGTCATAGAGGGATCAACTCATGGTGTTCGTCTACGCCTCATTGCCGACATTTGTGTATATACTGATGTATATTTGTGTTTTATATTTGCGCGGCTTCCTCATTCCAGGAGCTTGCATCTGTTGTAAAACATTTTTCCCCATTCAGGGGTTAGTTATCAATAAAATGTATACTATTCAGCAATTTTGTTTGCCTGTTTAGCATTTATCTGTTTTGTTTGCGAAAAAGAACGCCGATGTTTTTGATAAAATGCGCGTACATAAACTTACTGGCCTGGCCCACTGATTGTTGAGACAATGAATTACTTGAACATTATCACAAGATGATAACCTTGTTAGGTCCCTTTGAGAAGGGTATCTTGTCTGTTTGTTTATGTTGGTGCAGGTGTAGCATGTACCAGGTGGTGCGCCGTATGCATCCCCAAGCAGGATGATTCCTTCTTCTCCAGCAAAGTACAACAGCCTCTCCCCACAGAGTCTAAACGTGAGATCGTAAGCATTGATATGTCTCCCCAGGCAGAGAAGATTCTCTCCCCGGTCAAGTACATCCTGAAGGAATGTCGTCGCCCCAGTTGAGTCATACACTGAAGTGTGTAGTAATTGATAGTTCCAGACTGAAGTCCCCAGCGGAATTGAGATTCCCCATAGAGTCGTACTCTCCCCTGAAGTAGGACGATTTCTTCTTCTCCAGCCGAGTTTGCAGATCCCTAAGAGAGCCGAGTCCTTGGAAGCCGTTCGGGCCATGATTGGTTTTCCCCAGTAGAATGTTGAATAGCTGATGCTGCACAGTTCATTTCTGCGATTGACATCGCTTTCCTCAGCAAGTCCAGGTTCTCGTAGAGCTTCATTCCTCTGCAGCAGTCGACCGAAGTTTTCTTCCCCATGCGGAGTCCGATTGAGATTGGCGTGACCTTTTATCCGTGGTTCTTTCTCCTTGACAGGAGGATTCTCCCTTTAGCATTTATTTTGTTGACGGGATTGCAGCATTTTGCATGATTGCATAGCATTTATCATAAACACGTAACATTTCCACCGTGTGGAGCATTGCACCGTTGTCAAAGCATATGCATATGAAACATGTGCTAGGTCGTTACCGTTCTTGTTTTGCAGGTGTTCCTCCGCAGAGTCGTTTGCCCAAGATGATTCTTGAATTCTCCCCAGCGAAGTCGTTTGCTTAAGATGATTCTTAAAATCCCCTGTGAAGTCGCCAGAGAGGGTTGCTCAAGTTGATGCTCAAAGTCCCCAGCGGAATGTTTGCTCAGGATGATTCCCGAAATCTCCAGCAGAGTTATTGGTTCAGGATGATTCTTGAAGTCCCCATGGAGTTATCTGTCCAAGATGATTCTTGATGTCCTCAGTAGAGATGATTCACCCAGAATGATTTCTGGATCCCCGAAGCAGAGTTACTTGATAGTTCTCCAGAATCCCCAGCGGAGATGTGTCATCCCCAGCAGGTTTCTGAATAGCGAAGTTGAAACTTCCCTTGAAGACTTGATGATTGAAGTCTGACCGTATTGGCGAAGCAGTTCTCCCAGCGGATGTGGAGCGCCTGATGGTAGAAGTTGGATATCCCCGAGCGGTTCATGACTGACCGAGAATTCTATTCCCGACTTACTGATGAAGTCCGGCTGATGCCCGAAAGTTTTCTTTGAATGCCCGACGACATGATTAACTTGATTGTTGACCTGATGAGTCCCGAGGAATCTTGATGCCTGGCGGCATGATCGACCATGTAGTACTGGTTACCATGTGACCAATTCCCCAGCTAGTTGTCGTGCAGCTAGTATTTCAGTTTTCGAAGATTTGTTCCCATTAGAGTACCGTGTACTTGTGCAGTTGGCAAATTTCCGGGTTTGTTGGTATTCAACCGTCTTTTACCTTGATTGTTTGAGAGCCGTTCGCTTCTCACCCAGTCAGGTCCAAGCCGTTTGAATAGGGGCAGTTGTTGCACCCCAAAATTTGACCAACATTTCTTTACCTAGCTTATGTTTCATTTCATTCACATTAGGATTATCATTTGCATTTCATTGACATGTATGCAGGAGATCAAGAGGTATGATTACCAATCAAGGGTTATACAAGACTATGAAGCTAGCCAAGAAGGTTATTCAAGTATTTAAGGGTTGATATCCTTGTCAGAGAAGTCAAAAGATCCTCAGAGTGAGTGGTTGAAACCAAGAGGGTGTGTCTCCCAACTTGAGAGTTGTGGGAAGCCATCAGATGATTCTAAAGCCATGAATGTAGACTTGAAGCCTTGAGAGAGCTTATGAGATGTCTTGAAAGCCATTATGAGGCTTAGATAGGTCATTGTGCAAGATTAAGGAGCCTCAGCCATGAGTGGTGTAATTAGGGTTTGACTGGGTCAACCCTAGGTCAACTGATGATTTGAAGAAGGTTGAGACCTAATTCAAAGGCCATGTGATCATGGATTGACACATTGAGATGTTATAAGGATTATTCCAAGGTAAAATCATCATGATTGAAGAGTTAGAGAAGTTTCAAGCTAGGGTTCCTAAGGCTTGACAGTGTAAAATCCCCTAGTTTGACCCCTATCTTCAAGGCAGTTTAGCTCAAGATGTGATTGTCATCTCATCTTGCCCCCAACATGAATGTTGTAGAGCTCGTTCTTATATCTAATTGGAGTACTAGAAGTCCTTGATAGGATTTGTAGAGCTCAAGTTATGACTTTGACAAGTTACAGGTCATCTGAGGTATGTGAATCTGGGGCTTTGAAAGTTACCCAACTTGCATCAAACTTTTGCCCAAGAAGGATGATTCCTATGAACTTTTGGTCAACATGAATGTTGTTCCTTATCTTCTTAGCTTTCTAGAGAGTACTAGAAGTCCTTGATAGGATTTGTATAAATCAAGTTATGGCCTTGACAAGTCAAGGGCATTTTGGTCATTTGGAGATTACAGGTCATTTCAAGCATAAGGCCATAACTCCTATTTCCAAGCTTCAAATGGAAAAATGTTCAACATAAAACTTGTTCAAAATGATGTTTTAAGGCTAGTAAGGAGGTCATGAGATGTTGGAAATGCTTGTAGCTCAAAGTTGCAAAAATGACCTAAAATAAGGGCATAAGTTAAATAAACCAAAGTTGGAAATTGATATTTTCAACCTACACATCCAAACCATGGCATGTAATATATCATTTTGACTCTAGAAAACATTTTAAGAACATTGGTTTAGCCACATTTTTGAGTTGAGGCCTAATTTGTGGACTTGCTTTGGAAAGTACTTGCTTGCATATTAAGTAACATGTGCAAAACATAGAATCAAGGCATGAGCAAGGGCCTTTGCAAGTTAAAGTCCTTCAAAATGTCACTAGGGGAGAAATTGAAAGAGGATGAGATTGGTTTCAAGCTGCAAAACTGAATTATGCATATCATGATATGTGATTGAAAATCTCATGACATGAGAAGTGGAAACTCTCATTAGAAGGATCTAGAGGGTTCTAGATCACTCATACATCATCTATATATTGAATAGAGTTGATCCAATGCAAAGGTTGGTGATGATTGAAGGAGAGAGCATAGAGTGAGATTGAGATTTTTTGGTTTGCAATTGAATTCGGTTTCACCAAGTTCTTCACTCTCCATCCATTTTCTTGATTGAAACTTCTTCCATGGATGCTAAGGAGTGATTCCAGATCATAATCAAGAAGAATTCGTGGCTAATTGGTGCTCTTGAACTCAGAATTTTCCACCTGCAACTCACCATCGGGTTTCAAGATTTAGGAGCTTTCAACCGGTTCTTTTGCATACAGAAGCAAGGAGAGGGTTCATTGATCGTGTCTGAAAGATTAGAGGGCTTGAATTGTAGGTTTAGTGCATCTGTTCATCCAAGAATTTCAGGTTGGTAACTTTCTTCCTTTAGCATGATTTAGGTAGAATCAAGGTGAATTAAGGTGTTAGATTCATTGTAGAATGGTGTAGGATTGATTTTAGATAGTTAATTTGAGAATTAGTGACAAAATAGGTGCATTACCATTTTCGGTTGAGATTTGGATATGGTGAATCTTGAGGATTTAGGTTGAATAAAGGGTATGGTTGAACTCGTGACAAGATTTGGGACAAGTTTCATGTATTGACCATTTGCAATGGAGGCTCCTAGAGGGAATTAGGGTTGAGGAAGACGACCGGAGTGCCACCGGTGGTGGTCGGAGCTGGGCGCGAAGTTGCAAAGGTTTGAAAGGTAGGAGATGACTCTGGGACCATCAGATCTTGGTTGGACCTTTGACTAGAAGCTCATCCAACGACCACGTTTGAAACTCAGCTTGTGAAGGAATTCTGATTATGAAACGCACCGTTTCATTTAATCAGTGGTTTTGGGCTTAGTGAAATAGCTGCTATTCACACCCCCTGATGGCCCAACCCATGGTTTGAACTATGTTTTATTTCTATTTGCACCGCGCGTGTGATTAATTTCCATTGATTTTCTTTTAATTTTCATTTTATCCATGGTTCTTGGAAAATTCATAATAAATTGAAAATTAATCCAATTAATCCCATTCTTTTTGCATTTTACTCATGATTGAGTCTAGTATTTTTTAGATAAAAGATATTTTCATTTCATGTATTTTCTGATTTAATGGTAATTTTACATTTTAATTGATATTAAAATGGTTATGTTTGATACATAATTTTGTGGAATTTTGTGTGATCATGTGGTGATGACTTTGGTACTAATTTTTTGTGTGTGATTAGGTTAGACATGTATGCCCCCATAGCATTTTTATCACATTTTTGTGATGAAAATAGGTGTGCTTTCTAGATTGATATTTAGGTGCTTCCTTTTTGGGTTTAGGTTTGATACCTTGTAATGTAGGATTTATTTCTAGGTCTAATTTGATGATTTGATCTCTGGAATTAATGTGGTAGAGTCATGATTGACCTAGGTTCCCATAGTCATTTTGGTAGGATTTTACAATTGGTTTTAGTATTTTAGTTAGGACTAACTTTAGTACTAGGTTTTAGGTGATCCTAACTTACTAATTCAACTAGTTTAACTTCCTTAGTCCCCTTAGATTAGGGTTTTTGCTTTGTTTGCCTTTGGTTGAGATTGAAGACAAGTTGAAGACAAGTTAAAGACAAGGTGAGGATGCTTGGAGCTAGGAATTGCTTGTGCCTGAAGGTGTCTGATGAAGGTTTAGGAGATAGGAGACATAAGGAGAGCCTTATAGTTAGAGTGATTTCTTTCACAAATATGGAAAGCATCTTGTGCTTCCATTCCTCCCAATGACTAAAAGTCCTTCTCAGATATTCACATCCCTCCTTTGGAAGGATGAGTGGCTTTATCTGGGAAGTAGAACTTGAGGGAACCAGTCTCTCATAATGATGAACCCTTACATGCTTCCTTTGGTTGTCAGTAAGCTGTTTATCATTTCCACTCATTCTGTTAAATCAATTGTCTTCTGGTTTGAGTATCTTGAAAGAGTTGGACTTGAGTTTGAAGATGAGAACTTCACTGAAGAATGTGGAAGAGGATGATTCCTTAAGCATTGCCATTGCAGCTAAAGCTTGAAGAGCTTGAAGACCAAGTTGACACTTGAAGATTCAATGAAGATTGAGGGAAGAGTTGAGGCTTAAAGGGTTGAACGATGAAGTTGACACTCCCATATGATTGAGGATTACTCAGAGAAGCTGAGGCTTGTAGATGAATAAGACCAAGTTGATACTGGTAGAGCAAAGAGAGCTGAAGCTTGAAGACTAAGTTGATACTTGTGAAGAGGATTCAGTTGAGATTGAGTGTGGAGCTGAGGCTTGAGGAATAAAGGATAAGTTCACACTTACATGGATGCATTGAGAGTCTGAAGGAATCAAGTTGATACTTGTAGTTAGGGGTGAGGCCTGAAGGTGGAATTGACTGAAGAGCTGAAGCTTGAAGAAGGAGGATAAGTTGAAACTTATGTTGATGGGTTGAAACCTGGAGAAGCAAGTTGCTACTTGGCATGAAGGGTGAATAAAGTCTGAAGACTGGGTTGCTGTCAGAAGAGCTGAAGCTTGGAATTGGAAGAGAGGGGTTGATCTGCTTTCTTGTCTGTTTTCTTTTATGTGCTGATGTGCCTTGTTTGACTTGCTTGATGCATTAGAATAAGTCCATGATAAGACTGACTTTAATCTAGGAGCATGATTGCACTAGAGGTTGAGTTGCTTTCTCTGCTTATATTGTTACTGTATGGCTTTGCTTGCGGGTATTCGATAGAGTCCAGCTCCCTTGCCCATGTGGTTTGTGTTTGCTTGCTAGCATATCATATTTCTTCTGTATGATTACAGTTACTTTTATTCTGCTTGAAAGCATATTTCTTCTGTATGATTACAGTTACTTTTATTCTGCTTGATGTCGCTACGCGAAAAATGACACAGAGTCGCCACCGGATTTTATTTATCCCAAAGGAGGGAAAGGGAAATAAGCGATAAAACCTTTTATAAGGAAAGAGCGTGGTCGTCGCAACCAAGTCTTAGGGTTCGGGAGTCGGTTATGCGAGGGGAAGGTATTAGCACCCCCTCGCATCCATCGTACTCGATGGGAACCTCCTAGGTTGTTTTGCTTGAGTGGGTGTTTATCTATTCGTTTGCTTGTTTTAGGAAAAAGAGGGGTTGAGGTTTTATTATAGTGCTCGCCAAGGATTGTGGCCCTTGTGCCTACGTATCATCACTTAAAAGAAGTGAAGAATCAGAGCTCCGTAGTTCGGAGGCTTATGGAATTGTTGTTTGTTGGTTGATTTTATACCTTGAAAAAGGGTTTTGGATTGATGCCCTAAGGCGAAAATAAGATTGATGAGTTGATGTTATTTTTATGTTTTTTTGAATAAAAATGGTTCTTGATTAAGATTATACACAAAAGACTTTGGATAGAAGTGAATGTCTCGAATAACCAAGTCGAGCGCCTTGTATTCAAAACATTCGGAACGAGTGTAGGAGAGTTCCATTCTCATTCCTTCTCCACCACTTTAAAATCCATGGTGTATAGTCCTAATCGTATACTTATTGTGTTTTGGATTTTTTTATGAGAAAAAGGGTCACTTGATGTTGGATCAAGGTTTATTGTTTGTAAAAATGTATTTGAGGTGATACGGACGAGGTTGATGGCGATGCACAAGGCAATCGGCTTACAAGGTTGAAAATGGCTCGATAAAATCGAGAGTTTGTTTTTAAAAAGGTTTTAAGAATCAAAGGTCAACAAGGACCATAACAACATTCACATTAAAAACATACAAACAAATGAAGTTAGTTGCATAAAAAAAATCGAGACATGCCAATAAAACGAACTCTTTGAGAAAAAGTTTTTTGGAGGTAAAAATAACGAAACAAACGGTAAAACAATGGTGTGACACGGCCCGTGTCACAAGGTGCATGAAAATAGGAGTTTAGGGTTTTGACAGAGGTGTGACACGGGTGGCCGTGTCATGTGACACGACCCGTGTCACACGGCCTGGGATAAAAACGGTTTTTAGGGCAAACAGAGGTGCAACACGGGTGGCCGTGTCGTGTGACACGACCCGTGTTGTGAAGCCTGGGGATTTTTCACATGGAAAACCTCAAACAGAGGTGTAACACGGGTGGCCGTGTCGTGTAACACGACCCGTGTTGTGAGACCTGGGTATTTTTCATATGGAAAACCTCAAACAGAGGTGTAACACGGGTGGCCGTGTCGTGTAACACGGCCCGTGTTGTGAGACCTGGGTATTTTTTCATTGAAAAAGCCATCCAGAAGTGTGACACGGGCGGCCGTGTCGTGTGACACGGGCGGCCGTGTCGTGTGACACGGCCCGTGTTGTGCTTCCAGAACCAAAACCCTAATTTTTTTGTGTTTTCATTTTGTTTTTACGGCTCTTAAGAATGGTTTCTTGGTCCCTTATGGGACCTTACATGATATATACAGTTCAACAACTCATAAAAAGAGTACGCAAAATGAATATAATAGCAAAGAAATAAGGAGAGAAAAGTTTGAGGAAATGGATACCCAAGAATTTCTTCTTCTTGCAAGTCCTCCTTGGTCTTGGTTGAATGTCCTTCACTCCTCTTCACTCTATGTTGTAAAGGTTCTACTCTTTTGTGGTTCTCTTGGTTCTATCTCACTCTCTTTTTTTTTGTTTCCAAAGCTCTCTATTTTTCTGGTTTTTTGCAATGTGTGTGATGTGTAGTGTTGTGAATGAATTCTGAATATGATCTCCTTTGCTTACCAACTTCTCTTCTTATCTCAGCCCCTAGGTTTACACTTCTCCCCACATAGCAGATTTTATGGGGCATTGTCTATTACCACCTTTTCTCATGTCACTCTCTTTCTTTCCATTTCCATGCAAGGTCACATGCTGCATTTTTCTGCACTACTCTACCATGCCCTCAATCCTTGTTCCACTTTGTTGGCTTGTGTTTTGACAGCTTTTGGTCAATGCTAACCAATCTTTGACAGCACTTTGAAAATTCTGGTTTGTAGTAGCATTGTCACATGTTATGCCTTTGGTCTTGTGACATGTGATGGTCTTATGATAAAATGAAAATTGTCACCTCTTGCATGGGACTGTTTTGCTCATAATTAGTATGCATAATCTTGGTCTTAAAACATCCCAATGTTGATTTAATCCTTACATATTTCTTGGATGTTTGTAAGCATAATGTGGACTTGGTGTGGCATTGCCATAACATGAATTTGACTAGAGACTTGAATGAAGATTAGAAATAAATTCTAAACATTACTTAGAGTTAAATATATTGTAACAAATGACATTCTTGTAATGTCATAAAGTTTCTCTTAGTAATATAATTGCCTCTAATCTTGAACTCATGATGGATTTCCCTAGAACCATTAAGCTTGAAATGGATGAAGTCTTGAATTATGGACTTGCATATCCTAACATTTTGTCAAGTACCTTCTCCTTGAAGAAATCTACATGAGTAGATTTTCCACTTAGATCAAACCTTAAATGAGGAACCTTTTCTTCCATGTAGCCCAAGATAGACAAATGATCTCATTTGGAATGAATAACACATGAACCGGCCCAATTCTTACCTTGTGAACCCACATGCTCAAAAATGCAAAAGAACAATGTATGATATGACAAATGTAAGGTATGAAGGATAAAGGTGAAAATGAGGGTGTGACAGCTGCCCCTATTTAATCCTCTTGGACCTGAATGTTTGGAGGATAAAGGTGCTCGAACATTCATGGTAGAAGAGAATTAAATACTAGAATGCCCGAGATTTTCAACTGGAGAGGTGTAGGATGATAGTGGACGATTAGCGAGATGGTTTGAGAAAGGTGTTTGTTATTGCAGGTAGGTTTTGGGGGATATAATGATATGCTTGGGATGCAATGCGGAATGAACATGAGTGCTTTGCCACCTGGAAGGTGAGACTTTCACATAATAAGGGAACTATAATTGGCTGAGAGATATGCCTTCTACAAAAGATAGAGAGGACTCAGGAGATATAGCACTGATGAGATATTCCTTCTACGAAAGATAGAGAGGACTCTAAAATAAACGATTTGTGAGATATTCCCTCTACGAAAGATAGAGAAGACTCTAGAAACTGGCTTTCCTCTTACAAAAGGCAAGAAGGACTCCCGAACAAAAGGCTTGGAGAAAATGTTTCCTTCTACAAAAGGTAGATAGGACCCCGAAACAAAAGGTTTGAAGACAAAATACCCCTTCTACATCAAATAGAGGAGACTCCCTTGGGAGAATACGATCGTATTTCCTTCTGTCACGGCAGAAAGGACTCCAGAACAAAAGGTTAGGAGAAAAATTCCTTCTACAAAAGGTAGATAAGACTCATGAACAAAAGGTTAGGAGAAAAAATTCCTTCTACAAAAGGTAGAGAGGACACTTACGAAAGGTAAGCTGACAAGAATCGGTACAAAAGGTACGAGAGGTCTTACTAAAGGTAAGTTGAATCTGTTGCAAAAGGCAAAGTGGAGATATTTCAAAAAAAGACTCACAGAAGGTAAGTTGAGGGCAATAACCATCCTCTTGCAAAAGGTAGAAGAGACTTGTATAGGGTATTGGAACATCATTTGACCTCACAGGCACCACGGTGGAGATGACATTCTTCAAGCATGGTAACCATTCATTTCTTGGCCACATAGGCATCAAGCGCCCAAATAGATCGAAGATACCCAAGACAAAGTTTTGCCGCATGTAAAAGACAGCGAGAAACGCTTACAAAAGGGGAGCGAAGGGAAAAGATTTCACGCAAAAGGCAATGAAACCCCTTATGAAAGGTAAGGTGAGAAAATATCTCATGCGAAAGGCTCAAAGGACTTAAAAAAGGTAAGTGAATGGATAAATACTCCAAAAGGATCCTGCCAGGATTTCCACAGGAAATTCGCATCTTTGAGAATGAATGGCTAAGCACATGCAATGATGCAGTATGTATGCAAAAATGTCAGGGACGTAAGGACATGAAGGTTAGGGGTGACAATTCATGCCAAGTGATTGGGCTTTGATTTGGGGGGTCGAGTTTGACTTCCCAACATCCTAGCGACGAAATTTGGCTCATCTCCAGATGGTCTTATCAGACAAGCCGTGTTGGTCAGTCAGGTTGCCCCTGATTTGGTCAAATTCCCGACGAACTTTATGATCAGACGATGCTTAGTGTACACGTGCGCCTACTAGAGATCGTTTTTTATCCTTCATACACCTAGGTTGAAGAGCAACTTTATGCTTTCTTTTGTTATTGTTATCGGTATCCCATAATTTTTTCAATGCAATATTTATTAAGAATGAAAATTTCACTTTTTGCAAACATAGAAGAAAATAAATGTGACACACGAAGAGATTTTTATTGATGATAAAGTGACCCATAATGGGTAATTTTACATAAGGATACAATTCCTAAAAGAGGTAATTGCAAAAGAAATATGATAAAAAGCACTGTGGCAATGTGAACAAAAAATCGGATTTCCATTGAGTTCCAATTCTGCTATGATCCCTATGGCCTTGAAGCTTCTCGTACATTGCCTCTGAGAAAGGTGGATGGATTGATCTTCCCCATGTGTATTTCTCCTTATTCGGATGATGAGCTCACAGACTTTTCGCAGACCTCAGTCCTTTTTTTTTAGGTCCCTAACTTTTGCCTAGACCGCCCTTTCGGGTTTTCAGTCTACCAGGATACCCATTTTTTTTGCCTAAGTTGCCCCTAAGGGTTTTCAACTTACCGGGTATTATTATTATTTTTTTTTTTAAACCCTAATTTTTGCCTGGACTTTTTCTTTTTGTTGTCCACCGGGTCTGCTCTCAAGCGTAGTATTTCTTGACTGCGTCTGCGTTTACAGGGGATGACATATCTTCACCGTCCATGTTGGATAATATCAAGGATCCTCCGGAGAAAACCTTCTTTACAACATATGGACCCTCATAGTTAGGTGTCCATTTGCCCCTTGGGTCTGTGTGGATTGGCAGAATCTTTCTCAATACCAAGTCTCCCACT
Source organism: Lathyrus sativus (assembly GCA_963859935.3). Lineage (NCBI taxonomy): Eukaryota > Viridiplantae > Streptophyta > Magnoliopsida > Fabales > Fabaceae > Lathyrus > Lathyrus sativus. Next base: position 390,490,636 of record OZ012737.1, read on the forward strand.
TCGAAGTCTCGAGGACGAACTTTCTTGTCAAACGCCCTTTTCAACCGTTTTTAGTAAAGCTGGCCATGGCAGATGGCTGCCATGCGTTTTTCATCAATGAGATTAAGTTGATCAAACCTCGCCTGCACCCATTCGGCTTCGTCAAGCTTGACATCGGTCAGAATTCTCAGGGAAGGGATTTCTACCTCAACAGGGAGTACCGCATCCATGCCATACACAAGAGAAAATGGAGTTGCCCCAGTAGAAGTGCGCACTGAAGTGCGATAGCCATGCAAAGAAAATGGTAGCATTTCATGCCAATCTTTATATGTTTTCACCATTTTCTGAACAATCTTCTTAACGTTTTTGTTCGCTGCTTCAACGGCGCCGTTCATATTTGGGCTATACGGTGACGAATTGTGGTGCTCGATCTTGAAACTTTCACACAATTCCTTCATCATCTTGTTATTGAGGTTTGAACCATTGTCAGTAATGATTTTATTTGGGACCCCATAACGACAAATGATTTCCTTTTTGATGAAGCGAGTGACCACTTGTTTGGTGACATTGGCATAAGATGCGGCTTCCACCCATTTAGTGAAGTAGTCAATGGCCACTAAGATGAAACGATGTCCGTTTGAAGCAGTTGGCTCGATGCGTCCGATCACATCTATGCCCCACATGGCGAAAGGCCAAGGCGATGTCAAGACATTCAGAGGAACTGGCGGCACATGTATCCTATCTGCATAGATTTGGCATTTGTGGCATGTTTGCACGTGACGATAGCAATCAGTTTCCATTGTCAACCAATAATAACCAGCTCTCAAAATCTTCTTAACCATTGTGTGTCCACTGGAATGTGTACTAAAAGAACCTTCATAGATTTCGTTTATGATCCGGTCGGCTTCGTGTCTATCCACGCATCTGAGCAAGACCGAGTCATAGTTTCGCTTGTAAAGCACATCTCCACTTAAGAAGAATTTGGACGAAAGCCTTCTTAAATACTTCTTGTCTGTGGTGGAAACATTTTCTGGATACTCTTGCTTTTCTAGATATCTTTTGATATCATAGAACCAAGGTTGATCATCGGTTGCTAACTCTGCTTCCAGACAGTGGGCAGGCTCATCAAGATATTCAATACGGATAGAGGGTGCCTCATTTTTCCATTTAACCTTAAACATGGATGACAACGTGGCAAGAGCGTCTGCCAATTGATTGCTTTCTCTAGGAATGTGATTGAAAGTAATCTCATCGAAGTATGGGATTAACTTCAAGACGTGATCCCGATATGGCACTAATTTGCTGTCACGTGCTTCCCAATCGCCTCTGACTTGGCTGATGACTAGAGCTGAGTCTCCATACACTTCCAGAATCTTGATTCTATGGTCAATTGCGGCTTCAATCCCGAAGATACATGCTTCATATTCTGCCATATTGTTGGTGCATTCAAAACATAATCTTGCGGTGAATGGAATGTGGAAACCGGTAGGAGAGGTGAGAATTGCCCCTATCCCATTGCCTTGAGCATTTGCGGCACCATCGAACACGAGCGTCCATCGCGATCCTGGTTCGGGTCCTTCGTCTGGGCCTGGTGTTTCGTAGTCTCTGACAAACATGATGTCTTCGTCAGGGAAGTCAAAACGCATGGGCTGGTAATCTTCTACGGGTTGGTGGGCAAGGTAGTCAGATAACACACTCCCTTTGATAGCTTTTTGCGAGACATACTGAATGTCATATTCTGTCAGTACCATTTGCCAACGGGCTACTCGTCCGGTGAGAGCAGGCTTTTCGAAGATGTACTTGACTGGATCCATTTTTGATATCAGCAATGTGGTATGGGTCAACATATACTGCCTTAAGCGCTTGGCAGCCCATGCGAGTGCACAACAGGTCTTTTCCAATACTGAGTATCTCGTTTCACAGTCAGTAAACTTTTTGCTTAGGTAGTAGATAGCATGCTCCTTTCTACCTGTTTCGTCATGCTGCCCCAACACGCATCCCATGGATCCTTCCAGAACAGTCAAGTACATGATGAGAGGTCTTCCTGGCACGGGAGGCATCAAGATCGGTGGCTCTTGCAGATATTCTTTTATTTTCTCAAATGCTTTTTGGCAATTGTTATTCCACACGATTGCTTGATCTTTGCGAAGCAGCTTGAATATTGGCTCACAGGTGGCTGTTAGGTGAGATATGAATCTGGCAATGTAGTTTAATCTCCCTAAGAAACCACGAACCTCCTTCTCAGTTCTTGGAGCTGGCATATCTTGGATGGCCTTTACTTTGTCAGGGTTGACTTCAATCCCTTTTTGGCTCACGATAAAACCTAGCAATTTACCAGACCTTACCCCAAAGGTACATTTATTCGGATTGAGCCTTAGCCTGAACTTTCTTAACCTAGCAAACAACTTTTCCAAGTGGATGAGATGTTCCTCTTCAGTTTGGGATTTTGCGATTATATCGTCTACATAGCATTCAATCTCTTTATGTATCATGTCATGAAAGAGAGTCACCATTGCTCGTTGATATGTCGCGCCAGCGTTCTTTAGACCAAATGGCATAACCTTATAGCAAAAGGTTCCCCAAGGGGTAATGAAGGTAGTCTTCTCCATATCCTCTGGAGCCATTTTGATTTGGTTGTATCCGGAGAAACCATCCATGAAGGAGAACACAGAGAATTGGGCCGTATTATCCACTAACACATCAATATGTGGCAGTGGAAAGTCATCTTTTGGGCTGGCTCTATTTAGGTCTCTGTAGTCAACGCACATCCGCACCTTTCCTCCTTTTTTAGGCACAGGTACAATGTTGGCAACCCATTTAGGGTATTTTGATACTGCCAAGAATCCGGCATCAAGCTGCTTTTGTACTTCCTCCTTAATCTTCAGGGCCATGTCAGGTCGAGTTCGTCTCATCTTCTGCTTTATCGGCGGGCAATCTTCCTTGAGCGGCAATTTGTGCACCACGATGTCTGAATCTAATCCGGGCATGTCTTGGTAGGACCAGGCAAACACATCTGCATACGAGCGTAGGAGCTCGATCAGTCTTCTCTTCACACCCTCTTCTAGGGCAGCGCCTACCTTGACCTCTTTCCTGTCCTCTTCGGTCCCAAGATTGACAACTTCCAATGACTCTTGATGCGGCTGGATGATCTTTGATTCCTGCTTCAGTAGTCTGGATAACTCCTCGGGGAGTTCACAATCTTCTTCACAATCCTCGTCAGCGTGGTAGATTGGATTATCAAAGTCATACGGAGCCGTAGCAGTATCGTTATCAATGGAATCCGGGGTGGACCTGCATGATTGGTGATTTTATGCTTTATTTTCAGGAGATGGAAAAGAAACATGCATGAAAACATTGCCATTTATTTATGCAAAAAGTAAAAAAAAAAAAAAGACAGAGAACACAATTGAATGCAAAGAGGTTCATTTCATTCATGATAAACATTATTTTGAAAACATGGGGGCCCTACAAAATAATCCTTATGCCTTGGGCAGAGCATAGGATTTGAAAGCAGAACAAGGAAAATTACTCTTCAACAAGGGTGACCTCCGGTATTTCCGTAATGGTCCAATTGTTGAGTTGTTTATTTGGTGCCTTTGGGTACACCATGCAGACTTCCTTTAATGCATCATCTTCAACTTCCACAACAGCCACCTGATCATCCACCATATGTCCACCACTAACAAAGGCAAGTGGAGAAATGAACCTTTTGCCCTCATCAATGGTTGTCTTCTGCTGATCTTTGTGATTTCCTGGGTAACCCAAACCAGTTCTATTTTTGTTGACGGGTAGCTCCAACACTCTTCCCCAACCTTCGGGGTGACCGACCTCAATTACGGTTCTTGCGTCCTTCCAAGTAATCATGGGGGGTCCTGCCCTTTCTGATTTCTTCTCCTCCTTCTTAGCAGGGATCATCTCCATACTTATCACATCAAACGCTTGAAAAGGGGTCTCATGAACTTCCCCTCCCACTTCAATATAACGGAATGAAGATAGATGGCTTACTAGCATGTCCTCCTCTCCCTCGATGACGACAAGTTGGTTATTGACCATGAACTTTAGCCTTTGGTGAAGAGTGGACGTTACAGCACCGGCCGCATGAATCCACGGACGACCTAGTAGGCAACTGTACACCAGGTAGATATCCATCACATAAAACGTGATAATGAAAGTGTGAGGCCCTATTTTGATGGGGAGATCAACTTCCCCTATCACGGTCCTTCTTGCCCCATCGAAAGCTTTCACTATCACTGAACTCGGTTTCATCATTAATCCTTCAATGGTCAGCTTGGCCAATGAATTCTTTGGTAAAACATTTAAGGATGACCCAGTATCTACCAATACTCTCGACAACACAACATCCACACATTCAATGGAGATGTGCAAAGCCTTATTATGATTCTTCCCCTCGGGGGGCAACTCTCCCTCATTAAAGCTCAGAACATGTGCGGAGGCAATGTTCGATACCACTCCTTCAAATTGTACAACGGATATTTCTTGAGGAACATGAGCAGTCTTTAAGAACTTGATCAATGACTCCTGATGGGCAGGAGAGCACATTAGCAATGACAACATGGAAATTTTTGAAGGTGTTTGGTTGAGCTGGTCCACCACCTTATAATCTCTTTTTCGAATGATTCGTAAGAATTCTTCGACATCTTCATTGGAACTCCTTCTCTGAGTAGAAGTCTGCCCCTGCTCAATCATTGGCTGCTTTTCACTTGTACCGTTTGGCGGTGGTACGGGCGCAAAAATTCTCCCACTTCTGGTTATTCCACCAGTCCCAACCATGTTATCTACAGAATTATCAACTTTCGCAGCATCCTCTTCCACCTTTTGCCCATTAATGTAAACAGTTGGCTCATATTTCCAAGGGACAGCCTTGGTGCTCTCAAAAGGGAAAGGAGCAGGTGTAGATATCACTAATGGAGCAAGTGAAGGTGGAGACAATGGAATCTCTACTTGATCATATGGTATTTGCAATGGTTCACGAACTTGATTGTAGGGGGTCTGAACAGAATGCCAATCATAATCACATGGGATTTCCAAGAGCGCACGAGGCTGGTCACATGGAATTGTCAGCGGTGTAACATCATACGGGATTTGTAGTGGAACTTGGGTAGGATACCAATCTTCATCATACGGAATTGTCAAAGGTACACGGTTTTGACCATACAAATTGTTCAACAGTTCTTCATCATAAGCAAACTCCATTGGATCATAGGGAATATCAAGAGTGGCCACTTCTTCAGCACTAGACATCTGCTCTATCAATATGACACCTTGATCTAACAAATTTTGGATGCCCATCTTCAATTCATGACAGTTTTGGGGATTTTTCAAACAGTGTTGGCAATCCTCGGAACATCCTGGGACAATATTCTTTATTAACAATTGTTCTTTAACAACAGCAAAGGGGGTCTTTATTTTATCAACTTCTGATACCAACTTCTTTCCTTTAGATTCTTCAACCATGTTCGTGGCATGGTGCGGCATTGGATTTTTAGTCACATTGGGAGGGTTCTTGGTGAAATTGATGGCTTTTGAGTCAATGAGATCTTGTACCACGTATTTCAAAGTTTTGCAGTTTTCAATGTTATGTCCGGGAGCTCCAGAATGGAATTCGCAACGGGCATTTGCATCATAGCCGGGAGGTAGAACAGCTGGGGGAGCCTTCATTTCTCTTAACTGCACCAATGAACCCCTAAGCAAGAGCGGAAGCAACCTAGCATACGTTGTCGGAATAGGATCAAATTTTTTCTCGGGTCTCCTTTGTCTTGGCGGACCTTGATAATAGTTTTGACGTTGTTGTTGATAGGGAGCTTGAGCAGCCGGTTGACTTGCAGGTATGGAGAGAGGCTGATTTGGAGTAACTGCGGCCACATGATGATAAGAGCCTTGGTATGCTTTGGCCTTCCCTTTGTCCGTAAAAGCAGCGCTCGTTTCACCTTCCCTTTTCCTTGCAAAACCTTGGTAGGGCTTCTTAGAAGCTCCATCAGCAATTTGAATCTTTCCAATCTTTATCATATTCTCTATCCTCTCACCAGCCATCACTAAATCTGAGAACACAGTAGATGTGCATCCAGCCAAGCGTTCTAGGAAAGGGCCTTGAAGAGTCCCCATGAACATATCGGTCAATTCTCTTTCAAGAAGAGGAGGCTGGACTCTAGCAGCTAGGTCCCTCCACCTTTGAGCATAGTCCTTGAATGCTTCACCAGATTTCTGGGTCAAGCCTTGGAGTTGTGTGCGACTGGGCGCCATATCAGAGTTGTATTGGTAGTGTTTCAGAAATGCCTCGGCTAACTCTTTCCAAGTCTTGATGTGTGTACCTTCTAACTGCATGTACCATTCAAGGGAAGCTCCACTGAGGCTATCTTGAAAGAAATGCATTAGTAGTTTTTCATCATCAGAGTAGGCAGCCATCTTCCTACAATAAGATCGGATGTGAGTTCGGGGACAGCTTGTTCCTTTGTATTTTTCAAAGTCGGGGACTTTGAACTTGAGCGGAATCTTAACACCAGGTACCAAACACATATCCGCAGCCTCTAACCCAAAAGTGCTTGGGCCTTGTAGTCCTTTGACCGTCTCTTGCAAGGCGAGTACCTTCTTTTCCAAGTCAGTAGTTGGTGCTCCAGAACCGTCTGCAGCCAAGTCATTGTGAGAGTTGTAGAAACCTTCATGATCATCAAAGTGGATTTGAGGGGTAGTCGTACCACTACGAGGAATAGGGATTGCACCTGCGCCAGCAGGAGTAGGGATCGTGCCACCAGGAACGGGGATTGCATTTGTAGGAGTTGGAATGACTTCTCCAGGAGTGGGAGTTGAGCCTACAGTAGTAGGAACTGGAGTGTTGGCAGCGTTTCTCTCCATGGCTTGCTTCAACTCTTCTTGTCCTTTAGCCATAGCCTGGATGACTTCCATCAACTGGCCCATCTGAGTCTTCATATGGGTCATCTCGTCTCTGAAGGCGGCTTGAGTCTGCTCAATCTGATCCATCAGTAACTTTTGCTTGCCACAAGTATAGTAGGGGTGTCGAGAAGTCAGCTTGTTTACTGCGAATGGAGGTCAAGTTTTTTGTAAGTTTTTGGTTTTGTTTTTATGAAATGCGACATGATGTGTATGGAATGCATATGAATAATGTTATGCGCAAAGCTCTTAGTAACCTTGTTAGTTATTGTTGAGAATATAAACATTTTCCATTGCAATTAATCAGAAGAAACATAATAGAACAAACTCTCATTTCATTAAGGCTCGAAGCCAAGTTCAAATACAACATACAAAAGATACATTTCTTAAGCAAATTACAAATCGACTCTAAATGTGACTCCTTGGGCTCTGCGGACAGCCTCTAAATCTGTAACAAGTTCCCCCATTGTTTCCTTGCAAAACTTCACAAAGTCGAACACAGGGACAGGAGTGTTTTCAGGAGTCATCACTTGATCGTCTACCTTCAATCTTTCAGGGATCTGCTGAAGCACAAAGTTGGAGAATCCCGCCAAGTTTATGAATTTGTCCTTCCACTCTTCATAGAGAATTTGGAGATCATGGATGACGTCATCTCTCTGAAGTACCGCAGCTTCTGCCTGACGACAACTTTCTTCCCAATAGTGGCAGCTGTCCTTCAACTCTAGATATAGTTCATCATATATTCCATCTTTCAGTCTTCGGATTTCTTCGATAGCTCTACCCAACTGGTATTCTGCTTGCACGAAGTCTCGCTGCGCATTCTCCTTTTCCAATAGCTCACGAGCTAATTGATCTTCACAACCTTTCATAATGCCTTTCAACTTGTGAATCTGAGCTTCAAATTTTTCCCTTTCATCTTTCTTCATCTGGGTGGCTATTTTCACGTCATTTTCTAAGTCTCTGACCTTTCGCCACACTTGGTCCAATTTTTCATTTTGGTGATCCAAGTCGGCGTTGGCGTTTTTGAGAGCTCCACCAACCCATTCTTTCTTTCCTTTCTCTTCCCTAGCCCTTTTCCTGCTATCCTCGAACTTTTCTTTCAACTCTTTGCTTTTGTCTTCCCAAGCCTCGCTTTTCTGCTTAGTCTCGTTGAGTCGAATCCGAAGCTGAGTGTTCTCATCCTCAAGTTCCTGGATCTTAGCCTTAAGTTTCTCCATATCTTCGGGTAAGATAGGCTCGGGTTCAGGATGAGATGGGAAAACAGATGCATCAAAGATAAAAGGTAATCTGACCTCTTTCACTCTCTCTTTTACCCATTGGACATAAGGTTCACGAGCAAGGATGTTCTTCCGCCCATTGTCTGGATTTCTTCTTTGGATGTTTACCCATGCTCTTCTTGCTCTTCGTACAGACGGATCACTTGGATCGGCTGTATTGACAAGGAACGACACCAAATCTTCTTCCTTAGGAGGGCCATCCATGGAGTATCCAAACTGTCTCTTGAGTAACACTGGGTTGTAATTGATGCAACCTCGTGTCCCCACAAGAGGCACGTTGGGAAATTCTCCACAAGAAAGGATAATATCTCTGGTTTCCCATTCCCTCTTGTACCATGTGATGGAACTAGCGGTGAGTGAAGCGAATCTTTGAGGCCATGAGAGTTCCTTGGAAGCAAAAGGACCTTTTTCGGGCATGTGGGTCCTTAGCCACTTATGAAGGAGTGGGGCGCAACAAAGGAACATTCCACCTCCTTTTGTATGTCTTGTATGGAGTGTGTGGTAGAAGTCACCTAAGAGGAAAGGCACAGGGTTCTTGGTCAAGAAGATTTCCACAGCTACTTGGTCCACAAAATTTTCCCCATTTGGAAACATCACAATTCCGTAGACTAAGAGTGCTAGAATTGAACCACATATTTCCCATTTCTCTTCCTTGGCATACTTCCATGCTTGTTCTTCCAAGAAATTCCTCGAGAAACCCCTAGCTCCTTTGGGTGCCCAATTGGCTATCACATCTGATGTAGGAATCCCTAAGGCAGAAGCCACTTTCTTCAACGTGAACTCTTCTTCGAGCTTGGGAAAAGGATTGCGATCTTTGATGGAGAGGTTCAAGATCTTCTCAAATTCTTCCAAAGTAGGAGCTATCTGAAAATCGGCGAAGATAAAACAACGGAAAGACGTGTCATAGTACTGAGCCAAGGCTGTGAGAGCTTCAAACTCCACCTTCTCTGTCAACAGATCCAAAATTCTCCCATAAGAAGAGTGAAATTTGTTGTGCTTGATGGGAGTGATCTTGGCACTTAGAGCTTTTAGACTGTCGATTGAAGGATCTTTGTATTTGAAAGTGAAAGTGCTCTTTCGGTCGGTTTTCTTGTTTAGCTTCATTGTTCCTAAATTCACATTCATCATGACTGCTTCTGAAAAATGCTTATATCTGCAACAAGAACAAGACACTAAGAGCTTTGTTTTTATTTATTTATGAAGTATGTATGTATGAACGGATGCAGAGTTCGAACATATGGGTTCATAAGTCCGTGGTATGGATATGGTCGATACTGTCTGCTTTATGGAAAAGGTTCTCACAAGGTGTGATCTAGGGTTTAAAAGGGATCCCAAAGTCATGGATTCATATGACTGTTCGTCATACATGACATGAATATATCGGAGGATGACTCCATCACATGAATCTCTTTTGAGTGAGGTCCTCGTATCGAACCACATGAGAAGAACTTCTCGGGGGCCCATACTACGAGACACATCGACATTGGGTTCTAGACAAGGATTTCAGAGTCATGAACTTTCTTGACTGTTTGTTACGTATGTCAGTCATTGCCAGGCAACAACTCCATCAAGAAAGTCTCTTCTGAACGAGGTCTTCGTATCGATCTACACGAGAAGAGCTTCTCGAGGACCCATATTACGCGACCATCAATCTTAGTTGGCCAAAGGTTTAGGGTTCTAAAAGGTCCTTAGAGTAATGGATTCTTGAGAAAACGTTGATCAAACACGCCAAGAGCTTGACGGTTCTCATCATTCTCAAATGAATCTACTCTAAGCGAGGTTCTCGTATCGACTATCACGAGATGAGCATCTCGGAAGCCCATACTACTCAACCTCTCCTATCTCAATTTTAACACTCTAGACTCGGGTATAGAGTCTTTCCCTCAAGGTTTGCCACCAAAGTTTTCAATCCATACCAAGAACCAATGAAGCCAAAACACGGTGAGATACAATTGAAAAAAACAAGGAAAGCGATAAACAAGCAAAAAGGAAAGAACCCAAACACGCAAAAACAACCTAGGTTAGGCTTGACTCGCTTAGGAAAAAGTCCCCAGCAGAGTCGCCAGCTGTCGCTACGCGAAAAATGACACAGAGTCGCCACCGAATTTTATTTATCCCAAAGGAGGGAAAGGGAAATAAGCGATAAAACCTTTTATAAGGAAAGAGCGTGGTCGTCGCAACCAAGTCTTAGGGTTCGGGAGTCGGTTATGCGAGGGGAAGGTATTAGCACCCCCTCGCATCCATCGTACTCGATGGGAACCTCCTAGGTTGTTTTGCTTGAGTGGGTGTTTATCTATTCGTTTGCTTGTTTTAGGAAAAAGAGGGGTTGAGGTTTTATTATAGTGCTCGCCAAGGATTGTGGCCCTTGTGCCTACGTATCATCACTTAAAAGAAGTGAAGAATCAGAGCTCCGTAGTTCGGAGGCTTATGGAATTGTTGTTTGTTGGTTGATTTTATACCTTGAAAAAGGGTTTTGGATTGATGCCCTAAGGCGAAAATAAGATTGATGAGTTGATGTTATTTTTATGTTTTTTTGAATAAAAATGGTTCTTGATTAAGATTATACACAAAAGACTTTGGATAGAAGTGAATGTCTCGAATAACCAAGTCGAGCGCCTTGTATTCAAAACATTCGGAACGAGTGTAGGAGAGTTCCATTCTCATTCCTTCTCCACCACTTTAAAATCCATGGTGTATAGTCCTAATCGTATACTTATTGTGTTTTGGATTTTTTTATGAGAAAAAGGGTCACTTGATGTTGGATCAAGGTTTATTGTTTGTAAAAATGTATTTGAGGTGATACGGACGAGGTTGATGGCGATGCACAAGGCAATCGGCTTACAAGGTTGAAAATGGCTCGATAAAATCGAGAGTTTGTTTTTAAAAAGGTTTTAAGAATCAAAGGTCAACAAGGACCATAACAACATTCACATTAAAAACATACAAACAAATGAAGTTAGTTGCATAAAAAAAATCGAGACATGCCAATAAAACGAACTCTTTGAGAAAAATTTTTTTGGAGGTAAAAATAACGAAACAAACGGTAAAACAATGGTGTGACACGGGTGGCCGTGTTGTGTGACACGGCCCGTGTCACAAGGTGCATGAAAATAGGAGTTTAGGGTTTTGACAGAGGTGTGACACGGGTAGCCGTGTCATGTGACACGGCCCGTGTCACACGGCCTGGCATAAAAACGGTTTTTAGGGCAAACAGAGGTGCAACACGGGTGGCCGTGTCGTGTGACACGGCCCGTCTTGTGAAGCCTGGGGATTTTTCACATGGAAAACCTCAAACAGAGGTGTAACACGGGTGGCCGTGTCGTGTAACATGGCCCGTGTTGTGAGACCTGGGTATTTTTCATATGGAAAACCTCAAACAGAGGTGTAACACGGTTGGCCGTGTCGTGTAACACGGCCCGTGTTGTGAGACCTGGGTATTTTTTCATTGAAAAGGCCATCCAGAAGTGTGACACGGGCGGCCGTGTCGTGTGACACGGCCCGTGTTGTGCTTCCAGAACCAAAACCCTAATTTTTTTGTATTTTCGTTTCGTTTTTACGGCTCTTAAGAATGGTTTCTTGGTCCCTTATGGGACCTTACATGATATATACAGTTCAACAACTCAAAAAAGAGTATGCAAAATCAATATAATAGCAAAGAAATAAGGAGAGAAAAGTTTGAGGAAATGGATACCCAAGAATTTCTTCTTCTTGCAAGTCCTCCTTGGTCTTGGTTGAATGTCCTTCACTCCTCTTCACTCTATGTTGTAAAGGTTCTACTCTTTTGTGGTTCTCTTGGTTCTATCTCACTCTTTTTTTTTTGTTTCCAAAGCTCTCTATTTTTCTGGTTTTTTGCAATGTGTGTGATGTGTAGTGTTGTGAATGAATTCTGAATATGATCTCCTTTGCTTACCAACTTCTCTTCTTATCTCAGCCCCTAGGTTTACACTTCTCCCCACATAGCAGATTTTATGGGGCATTGTCTATTACCACCTTTTCTCATGTCACTCTCTTTCTTTCCATTTCCATGCAAGGTCACATGCTGCATTTTTCTGCACTACTCTACCATGCCCTCAATCCTTGTTCCACTTTGTTGGCTTGTGTTTTGACAACTTTTGGTCAATGCTAACCAATCTTTGACAGCACTTTGAAAATTCTGGTTTGTAGTAGCATTGTCACATGTTATGCCTTTGGTCTTGTGACATGTGATGGTCTTATGATAAAATGAAAATTGTCACCTCTTGCATGGGACTGTTTTGCTCATAATTAGTATGCATAATCTTGGTCTTAAAACATCCCAATGTTGATTTAATCCTTACATATTTCTTGGATGTTTGTAAGCATAATGTGGACTTGGTGTGGCATTGCCATAACATGAATTTGACTAGAGACTTGAATGAAGATTAGAAATAAATTCTAAACATTACTTAGAGTTAAATATATTGTAACAAATGACATTCTTGTAATGTCATAAAGTTTCTCTTAGTAATATAATTGCCTCTAATCTTGAACTCATGATGGATTTCCCTAGAACCATTAAGCTTGAAATGGATGAAGTCTTGAATTATGGACTTGCATATCCTAACATTTTGTCAAGTACCTTCTCCTTGAAGAAATATACATGAGTAGATTTTCCACTTAGATCAAACCTTAAATGAGGAACCTTTTCTTCCATGTAGCCCAAGATAGACAAATGATCTCATTTGGAATGAATAACACATGAACCGGCCCAATCCTTACCTTGTGAACCCACATGCTCAAAAATACAAAAGAACAATGTATGATATGACAAATGTAAGGTATGAAGGATAAAGGTGAAAATGAGGGTGTGACACTTGATAGCATATTTCTTCTGTATGATTATAGTTACTTTTATTCTGCTTGATAGCATATTTCTTCTGTATGATTACAGTCACTTATATTCTGCTTGATAGCATATTTCTTCTGTGTGATTGCAGTTATTCATATCTGGCTTGAGGTTGAGATGAGCTTGTGGAGGCTGCTGCCCCACACACGTTTCCTCCCTCACTTGCATTGCATGCATTTTATAATCGTTTACTGTTTACTGTTTATCTGTTTACTGTTTAAGCTGATGCTTTGTCTGTTTCTGTTTATCATTGACATGATCCCTTAGGAATCTCACTTCCTTTGATAAGGAAGTGATGATAGAACTTTAGGTTGAAACCTATGCATGATAACTTCTAGGAGTTCCCTGTTTCAAACTTCAACCATAGGATGAATCCTTGGCATGACAACAGTAGGACTTGATAGTCTCCCCGTAGTTGAACCTGTTCTCTTCTCATCCCAAAACAACTTAAGACACAGTAATCATGAATGATTTCTTTCGTACTTTACGAGCCTTAAGCTATCTGAGAAAGGATTGTTGGAGAGTCTCTTTTCAGCAGTCCGAATGTTTAGTATGGTACCCTTTGGGTGACATACAACGCATTCACTCTCAGGTCATAGTCTTTAGTGCGATTGAAATTGCAAACATCAATAAAAAACAGTTCTTCCGTAACAGACAGAAAACAAATTTCAAACCTTTTTGCCCAGTGGGCCTATAATTCAAAGGAAAGCTTTTCTGAAGAAAAGAGTGTCGTTAAACTTCATCGCCAACGCAAACAGGCTTTGTCCCTAACTGTTGGAACTGTTGTTTAACCCTACTCGATAAAATAGATGAATCTGAATTCTCGTAATCCGTATTATCCCGAACTACGTAAGCTCTGATCTCTCATACCTGTTGAGAGTACGTAGGCACAATACTGATGTATTGGCGAGCCACCTTCCCCATAACCCGTAGTAGGTCGAACTACGTTGACTCTGATTTCTCATTCTCTGATGAGAATACATAGGCATAAAGCGCGACGTTTTGCCGAGTCATTTTCTTTTCTGTTTAAGCCAACCTTGATAGGTAGATAGATAAACCAACTCGTCCAATAAACACAACAAGCGTGGATCCCGTCGAGTACGACGGACGTGAGGGGTGCTAATACCTTCCCCTTGCGTAACCGACTCCCGAACCCAGACAGCGGTTGCGATGACCTTGTCTTATACCTTTTCATCAGGTTTTTTTCGATCATTCCTTTTCCCGTTCTGAGGGATAAATAAAGAAAGGTGGCGAATCTTCTGTTTTGCCGGCACCTTATTTTCGCGGAAGCGACACTAGCGAACTTCTGCGATGTTCAAAACCCCAACTGTCCAAAATTCATCAGAAGCCCCCAAATCACCCGAATCAATTCCAACGATTTCCAGTATTCTTAGTCTAATAATCCTCGACTAATCTACACCATTTAATCCAACTTCTAACCGTTCAAACATCGATTCTATCGATTAAATCTATTTCTGCCCTAGAATGGAAAATGGAGAAAAACATCCAAACAATCCAAACAATTCATACATAATCATATACATTGACAAGATAATGATATTTCACACCCTTACCTTGATTAAATCGAAAGCTAGAGGTTGTTCTTGAGCTTTCCAAGTTTTTCCTTCTTTTCCTTCTCTTTTCTCCTCTTCCTCTTTCTTTCTCTTCTCTTTCTCTTATGTTTCTATTATTTCCTTTTCCTTCCACTTTTTCTTATTTGTCATTCTATTCTATTTCCTTCCATCATATTTCTCCTCTCAAATATCTACGAATAATTCCAATAAATAAAATAATCCCAATAAATCAATTATTTATTACGAATAATTAATTATTGAAAATTGGGTTGTTACAATATTCATTAGGTTTCCCAGAAAGCCGTTAAGGGAAGCGTTCTGTCAGAATATCTAGCGGAACAGCCGATAGAGGATTATCAGCTGATGAAGTTTGACTTTCCAGATGAAGACGTCATGTTTCTAAAAATGAAGGACTGTGATGAGCCTTTACCTGAAGAGGGTCTTGAGAGAGAATCTCAGTGGAAACTAGTTTTCGACGGAGCGATCATTACTACTCCTCTCGGTTCTCATATACCGCTCATCGCCCGGTTGAAATTCGCCTGCACCAATAATGACGCCGAGTATGAAGCTTGCATTATGGGTTTAGAAGAGGCTGTTGATATGAGGATTAGGAATCTGGATGTATACGGTGACTCAGTGTTAGTCGTTAACCAAATCAAAGGAGAATGGGAAACTCAGCAGGCCAACTTGGTGCCTTATAGAGATTATGCAAGGAGACTGCTGCCTTTCTTTGATAGAGTTGATTTTCATCATATGCCAAGGGCTGAGAATCAGATGGGGGATGCCTTAGCCACGCTAGCTTCGATGTACAAAGTGAATTTCTGGAATGAAACTCCTGCTATCACCATCATGCGTCTTGATAGACCTGCTTTTGTGTTTGCCGTTGAGAAAGCATCTGATGGAAAGCCTTGGTATTTCGATATCAAGCATTTTCTCAAGACTTAGGAGTACCCATCTGGGGCATCCGGTAAGGATAAGAAAACTCTGAGGAGGTTAGCTGGTAATTTTTATCTGAACAAGGACGATGTGCTATACAGGAGAAATTTCGACATGGTCTTGCTGCATTGTATTGATGAAGTTGAAGCAAACCTGTTGATGGAGGAAGTCCACGAGGGTTCTTTTGGTACTCATGCCGGTGGACATGCCATGGCTAGAAAGTTGTTGAGATTTGGGTATTATTGGATGACTATGGAATCCGATTGCTTCAAATACGCCAGAAAATGCCACAAATGTCAGATTTATGCGGATAAGGTGCATGTGCCACTAGCTCTTCTGAATGTGTTGACGTCTCCTTCGCCTTTCGCTATGTGGGGAATTGATGTGATTGGAAAGATTGAGCCGACTTCTTCTAATGGACATTGCTTCATTCTGGTCGCGATTGATTACTTTACGAAGTGGGTAAAAGCAGCGTCCTTCGCTAATGTCACGAAACAGGTGGTCACCCGATTCATAAAGAAGGACATCATTTGTCATTATGGAATTCGTGAGAGAATCATTACTTATAATGGTTCAAATTTGAATAAAAAGATGATGAAGGAACTGTGTCAGTGTTTCAAGATAGAACATCACAATTCTTCTCCATATCGTCCGAAGATGAATGGTGCTATTGAGGCAGGCAATAAGAATATCAAGAAGATTGTGCAGAAAATGGTTGTGACCTACAAGGAATGGCACGATATGTTGCGATTTTCTCTCCACGGTTATCGTACTTCGGTGCGTACTTCGACCGGGGCAACTCCTTTCTCATTGGTGTATGGTACGGAAGTGGTCCTGCCATAAGAAGTTGAGATTCCTTCTTTAAGGGTATTGTCGGATGTGAAGCTTGAAGAAGTTGAATGGGTGCGAACCGGGTTGAATCAATTGAGTTTGATTGACGAGAAGAGATTAGCAGCCATTGCGAATGGCCGGTTGTACCAGAGTAGGATGAAGAAAGCCTTTGATCGGAAAGTGCGTCCTCGGTGCTTCCAGACGGGTAATTTAGTGTTGAAAAGGATCCTTCCTCCTCAGACAGATCACGGGGGAAAGTGGACTCCTAACTATGAAGGTCCGTATGTGGTAAGAAAGGTTTTCTCTGGCGGAGCCTTATTGCTATCTACTATGGATGGTGAAGATTTTTCGTCCCCTATGAACGCGGACGTGGTTAAAAAATACTTTGCTTAAAAGAGACCCGCTGGACACAAAAAGAAAAGTCCAGGAAAAAAAGGGCATCCCGGCGAACCATGAAAAGAAAAAGATTCGGGCAAAAATTAAGGATAAAAGAAAAATAATAAACCCACAAGGTTGAAAACCTGAAAAGGCGACTTTGGCAAAAATTGGTATCCCGGTGGATTGAAAACCCGAAAGGGCAATCCAGGCAAAAGTTAGGGATTTAAAAAGCAAATGATCACGGTCCCTATTCGATCTGTAAGCTTGTGAGCAGTTATCCCGAAGGAAAGGAATCAGTCCAGTCAGTCTTGTCGGAAGACGAAACACAGGGAACATCAAAGACATACAGGTCATAGCCGAATCGTCACATGTTGGTTGTCTGTTTCCACAATGCCGACATTTGTATTGTATTTGTTTTCTTATTTTTGAGCAATTACCTCTTTTCAGGAATTGCATCTGAGTTGTAATTTGCCTATTTACAGGCCTTTCATCAATAAGGTATTCACTTCAGTCAAAGAGCTTTCTTTTTCTTGTCCATTTTACTGTTTTGTTTGCAAAATGTCTGTTATTTTGATAAACATTGCAGGTAAAAGCAAGAGGCTATACAGAGCATAACGAAAGTGCTGACTCTGTTTGATCGGCAAGTATCATGGATGGTAACTGAGGTAATCATTTCACATATAGAACATTTCTGGTGTTTTTCTTTGTTGCAGGTCAACAGGGTTCTCTCAGCCAGGTGAGATTCCCTTATCCTCAGCAGTTCAAGTCTCAACAAGTAGCAGTTTTTATCAGCCGGGTATTCTCAGCAGATTAAGTGTGATACTTCCGGCAGAGTGGACTTGTTCCCCACAGGTAAATGCAGTCAGGCATGAGTAACGAGAAGGTATGCTTTCCATAGCAGAGATTTTGCTTCCCCAGTGAAGTGGTCATCTTATCTCTGGTATAGCTGTGTCTTCTCTTCGGCAGAGTCCGATTATCAAGTTTGAAATGTTGTATCTCCAACAGAACAAAGTTTTGTCTTCGTGATAGAGTGAGTTCCCGGCCGGGTGGAAGTTTGTTCTCAGCGGAGCAGGATAAAAGTGTTTCCCTCAGCAGCAGGGTGGTTTGTAAACTAGTTTTTCTTCTCCAGCAGAGGCAACGTCGGTGACGCCCTTTCCCCACGGAGTCGGTTCAGGATTGTCTCCAGCATAGTGCAGTGCTGATTCCCTCGACAGAGTAAGTGGTAGAACAGGAGTCTGGGATTTCCCCAGTAGATTCAAGTTCCCCGTAGAGTAAGAGTATCTGATATTCCTCGGCAAGACAAGTTGATATTTGATATAATCCCAAGCAGAGTGGATTTTCTCCCCAAGCAGGATAGAGTTTTCAGGAATGCCATTCAGGGCTGGTTTCTTGAGTAGGATAAAGTCAGTCTTTGGTGGTCGACTGTTTTCCCCCGCAGAGACAGTTCCCTCAGTAGAAGGGGTTTGATTTTAACAATAGAGTTTCTTGTGTTCCAGCCAAGCTATTCAAGTCCCCAGAAGGTTTGATCCCCAGCGGTGTGGATTTCTCTTCCTGGTGGGGTTGTTCTCTCTCCCCGGCGGAGCGGGTCTTTTCTCCCTAGCATTTATTTTGCTAGGTTGGTTCTGTTGCATTTGCATTTTGCATTAGCATCCTCCCAAATGCGTAGCATTTCCATTTCGAATGGAGCATTACGCCATTTTCAAACATAAGCATCTGAAGCATAAGTCAGGTTTGGTGTTTTGGGACCGGATATTCGTTTCAGCAGAGATTTTTTGAATCGAGGGACTTTCGTGTTATCCGCGTCAGCATGGATTTCTTTGGGTTGGTTTTTATCAGATTATTCCCAGCTGAGTCGTTTGGGTAAATGTTTTCGCTTTCCTCAGGTGAGTCGCTTGCGAGTGTTGCTTTCCCTGGTCAAGCTTGTGGTTCTTTCCCAACAAAGTTGCTCCGATTTTTGGTTGGTCATCGTTGTTTATTTCAACTTTTGGTTGATCAACCAGTGGTGTTTGGATGTTATTCCAACTTTTGGTGGTTATTCTTTACTTCTCTCAGCAGAGTCGAGGATTCCAACTCTTGGTTGGCACCGTCCAGCGTAGTTCAGATGGTTGTATTTGGTGTTCCAACTTTTGGTTAGCCAAGAAGGTGATCCCGACTATTGGTTGGTAATCTTTGGTTTCCCCGCGCAGAGTTTCTCTTTCAACTTTTGGTTGGCAATCTTTGTTATTCTAATTCTTGGTTAGTAGCTGTTGTTCTAACTCTTGGATAGTAGCTGTTGTTCTAACTCTTGGTTAGTAGCTGTTGTTCTAACTCTTGTTTAGTAGATGTTGTTCTAACTCTGGGTTAGTAGCCTTTTATTTCAACTCTTGGTTGATAATTCGGGATGATCATCTCAAATTTTGGTTGGTAGTCTTCTGTGGTGGAGTCAGCTTCGTTTTGCGTCCCCCAGTGATCCTAACTCTTGGTTAGTAGCTTTTGGTTCCGATTTGTGATAGATGAGGATCTTTCCCAGCAATCCTAACTCTTGGTTAGCAGCTTGTGTTCCGATCTTTGATCAATGGTGTTGCATGGTGATTCTAACTATTCGTTAGTGCCTTTGTTCCCAACTTTTGGTTGGATGTTATCCCCTGAGGTTGTCCAAACTTTTGGTTGGTATTCCCCTGGTCCCCAGGGTCGGTCTGGGACGTCTGTTGGTCGTCCCAACTCTTGGTTGGTAGTCTTCCCTTATTCCTCAACGGAGTCGTTATCTCAATTTTTGGTTTATGAGGAGATTTGGCGTATTCCAACTCTTGGTTGGTGGTTATGGTTTCTCCAATAGGGTCAGTCATGGACGTCGGTTCGTTTTCCAACTCTTGGTTAGTAGTCTTTGATTCCCTAGTGAGGTCGCCATATCCAGTGTGGTCGATTTGTTGACGTTTTCCCAACTCTTGGTTGGTAACCTTTTTTCTCTGGTTGTTGATTCCGACTTTTGGTCAGTATGCCTCCCCAGCTAAGTCATCTTGCCAGGGAAGTTTCGGTTAGTGTTATGGCGGATCCCAACTCCTAGTTGGTAGGGGTGGTTTTTTCCCCAAAGAGTCACACACCATCCCATTTTTTGGATGGTGCTGCTAGTTTGTTCTCCACAGAGTCGTCTGATTAATCTACTCTTTCCCCGGTAAAGCTGCCACAAAGCTGTTTTGATACTCTTTTGTTCCCCCAGCAGAGTTTGTTCCAACTCTTGGTTCGTATTCCGAGTTTGCTATCCCAACTTTTGGTTGGTATCCTTGGTTTTTTCTAACTCTTGGTTGGTATTGGTTGTCGGTTTCGTCCCAACTCTTGGTTGGTATCTTTGGTTGTTTCCCAACTCTTGGTTGGTATCCGTTGGCCTTTGGTTGTTCCAAATCTTGGTTGGTATCCTCCGGGTGGTTTCCCAACTCTTGGTTGGTATCCTCCAGGTGGTTTCCCAACTCTTGGTTGGTATCGTTTGGATGAATTTCATATTATATTGGATTGTTATCCCCAGCGTTTTGTTTTCCGACTCTTGGTTGATAGTCGTTGTGTTGCATTCCCGCGGGGTGCAAATTTTCGGGTTCTTTTGTATTCAATCACCTTATACCTTGAATGTTTGAAAGCAGATGTTTTTTCTCCCTTCAGGTCCAAGTTGTTTGAATAGGGGCAGCTATAGCACCCCAAAATTTGCCTTTTGTTTTTAACCGTAACTGGCTATTGTTTCTTTGCATCTTGCATTTTTTGCATTGCATAGCATTCATTCTCGAGGCATGGGATCAAGGCGTTACTGTGGGTCAACTTCATTTCGGAGCAAAAGAATGAACAGTGAACAGCGAGCATCAGATGCTCGGGCATTTATTTTTCCAGCGGTCAGGCGACCGATTTTATTTTGCAGGGTAATTTCAAATTAGAAAGCAGCACTCAGGCTCATAACAAGTATTTCCACAGTGATAATGTTAAAAAATGAGGTTCAGTAGCTAAACAGAGCTTCAGACAGTTGAAACAGGGCAAGTGGACAAATTTCCCACCAAAAGGCGCCAGAATTCAAAATTTGAAGGTGTTAATCAGTTAACCTATATGGTTAATCGATTAACCAAAGGAAAATTTGCCCAGATTTGGAATTTTAACAGTGTTAACCGATTAACGCATATGTTTAATCGGTTAACCATAGCAGATTTTGCCCTGTATGTGATTTTGCAAGCCAAATGCACTTGGGGTCCAATTTTGATCACCTTGGAATTCAAATTTTCACTTGGGAAGGATCTAGAACACCTTCAAATTTTAGATTTCCCTCCAAAACCCCATTTCACATTCCAAGCCTTGATTTCCAATCCAAATTCCAATCTTTGCTTTGGATCTCAAACCTAAGTCATATTTAAGTGATCCACTCCAACCCAAACCATTCAATTTTCATTTCACACATCCATTTTTCAGAATTGATCAGAATTTTCTCTCAAATTCTCTCAACTTCTCCATTTCCAAAACTCACTCAAAGCTATTTTTCATTGGAATTCTTGATTCTTCATTGGAATCAATGGATTCTTGGGCATAAACCTCCATTTACCATCATCATTGAATCAATTTTCATCTTCAATTTTCGTGCAAGCTTGGATCTGAATCTGGAGTTGGATCTAGAAGTGATTATTTCAAGCTTTTTGACTCAAATTTGGTGGATCTTCATTCATACAACAACAATTATTGTGGATATTGAAGTTTTTCGGATTTCTAGCATTTGATCTGCTCAAATTCAGTTGATCAACATTTACCGAAGCAAATCTTCGCTTCGAAGGTTGGAATTCTCGATCCGATTTTATTTTTGAGCTTATCATGTTAATCTTCATATTCGATTGAATTTTGTTGATTTTGATCTATTCGAATTGTGATGTTGTTGTGTAATTGTGTATCCATTATGTTGGATCTCTGTTTTCTATTGTCAATTCCGTGCATAATTGATAAGTTGATCTGTTGGAACCTTGGATAAGTTGTTTCTGTGCTGAAAGTGATTTTCTGCTGTTGTTTTTAGCTTCTGGTGCAGTGTTAATCGGTTAACCTATATGGTTATCCGATTAACCATTTCAAAATTTCACATTTTTTTCAAACGTTAACAGTGTTAATCGATTAACGCATAGGGTTAACTGATTAACCTGTTCAAAACTTCAGTTTTTTTTCAAACTTTTAAGGTGTTAACCAATTAACAGTATGTGTTAACCGATTAACACTATGCCAGAATGCCATATTTGTTGTTTTGCTTGCTTGTTTGCATATCGTTTCAATTCGAATCATCATAGATTAGTGTGATGCATTAGCATTGAATTGTTTTGAATATTTGTCACTGTTTGTGGTTGATTAATCATGAATTGGTTGACATGTATGATCATTTTAAATTGTTTGCATGCTTGAGTATGTGGTTCAAATTGATCATTCGTTTGCATGTTCATTCACTTTCATCTCTTGTTTCCTCCACATGTTTGCATCATTCTTGCATCGCTGTTGAGGTCGAGACGCGCTTGTGGTGGCTGCTGCCCCACACATTTTTCCTCCCTCCCACCATTCTAAGTGTGCATTTTCATGTTTGCATTTTCCTACTTGTGATTGATTCTTCCTTTGTGCTTCTTTTGCTTTTTGCCATGATCCCCATAGGATTCCTAGTCCCTCCGTTTAGGATGGGAGTAGGAAAGACATTAGGTGCTCAATCCAATTATGATAACATTAGGGTAGATGTTTCCCCTTTTCATCCAAACTCTAGGATCACTATTGCATGACAATGTTAGGACCGATTTTCCCTTAGACCTTCCGTGCGTCTTTTTCTCATCTCAAAACCATGTTAATTCATTTAATAAAGGCGATAAACATTGTGCGCTACGAGCTTTAAGCTGCATGGGGAATGATGAGTGAGGGGTCTCCTTTCGCTTATCTAGAATGTTTAGTATACGTACCTTTTGGGGGCAATATACTACACATTCGCCTCCATGTCATAGTCTTTAGTGCAACGTGAATCACAAACCGAATTAATTCACTTCACTAAAAAACACAAAACAAAATTCAAAACTTTTTCCTTCGGGATTAATCGGAAACTTCTTTTTTCAAAAAAGAGTGTTGTTAAGCTTCGGTTCTACCACAAATAGGCTTAGTCCCTAACTGTTCAAACGAATGTTTAACCTTACTCAATTAAAACACTTAATCAACCTGTGGTTTCGTGTCCACCTGAACTACGTGTCCTCTGATCTTTCATACCAGATGAAAGTACGTAGGCACAAGATGCGATGTCTTGGCGAGTAACCTTCCCCCCTTCTCTCCCGTAGTTAGCCGAACTACGTTGACTCTGACTTTCCCATTGCACGAGGGAATACGTAGGCACAGAGCGGTGATGCTCTGCCGAGTCTCTCTTTCTTTTCTTTTTGTCCCGCAAGCTTGTAGCGTAGATAGTTAAACACACCCTTAGATAGGTAACAAGCGTGGATCCCTTCGAGTACGACAGACGTGAGGGGTGCTAATATCTTCCCTTTATGTAACCGACTCCCGAATCCAGGACTTGGTTGCATAGACCTTGTCTTTCCCTTTTTCGTCAGGTTTTTCCGATCGTTTCCTTTCCCCTCTTTGGGATAAATAACGAAAGGTGGCGACTCTTCTATTTTCCGCCGGGTGTTTTTCGCAGTTGCGACACTCTTCTTTAAACACAGTCCAAGTTATTGCAATGCCCGCATCTACTAATCTCTGGCGAGTATTATCCCACCAGTCCTCAGCCTCCTCTGCCAGCATATGCGTACCAAACTGTACCTGTTGCGCATCAGTGCACGCCATAACTCGGAAAAATCTTCTCAATCACCTTCAGCCACTTCTGCGCACGATCAGGATCATGAGTACCCACAAAAGTCGGTGGATTGTTCCTACGAAACTTTCCCAAAGCACAGAACTCATCTGGAGGTCCACCATTCTGAGCCATCACTTGCGCAAGTGATTCCATCGCATCAGCAATAGCATGATCATTCCTTCCTGTCATCTGGAACCACCAACAAGGTTAGAAGGAAACAAATCATCGATAGCATTCTCACACTATCGACTGACAGGGGATTAACAACATAAACACTTGGCCGGACGGACCAACCTGCTCTGATACCACTAATGTAACACCCTTTTTCTACCCCAAAAATATCAAGGAAAAATAACAAAGAAATCAGAGTTAATAAATAAATCTCATTAAAAAGTCACTAAAGCGGCATACATTTCTCAAAGTCATCAAAATAGGTCCATACTCCGTAACTACGGGTTTTTCCCAAAGTACATATAAACATCATAAATAGCGGAACTCAAAGCATAAATCAAAGTTTTCCTCAAAAAGAGAAATTAATCAAAATAACGTCAACAGTATAAAATCAACTCAAGGAACCCAACCCGATATTACATATCAGAGCAAGACCCTTTAGGCTGACCAAAGACTAAAAAACTAAAAAACTTCAAAACTAACTCCTCGCTGGCGTCCACGGCTAAACTGGATCATCTGAACGTTACCCATGTAGAGGTAACATTCAAACAGGCAGTGTGAGTAAAACAATTCATAATAATCAATGTATAACAATTAATGCATAAATGGTGTCATAACTATATTCAACACATTCATATCCTTCAATAGGCCTCAAAGGCCACAACGTCATAATTTATACACAAAGGCTCATAAATGCAAATTCAACATAGACTCAATGCATGTGGTACCAATCATCACAACGCGATGGACACTGGGCCATCAACCCTCCATATATCCCCATCAATAGGA
This sequence comes from Lathyrus sativus, assembly GCA_963859935.3. Classification (NCBI taxonomy): domain Eukaryota; kingdom Viridiplantae; phylum Streptophyta; class Magnoliopsida; order Fabales; family Fabaceae; genus Lathyrus; species Lathyrus sativus. Next base: position 390,515,137 of record OZ012737.1, read on the forward strand.
TCGATTCTACTAGAGAACTGGAGCACATCAAAATACTTCACATCCACACAGTGGGATTGAAGCAAATGTAATCAAGGTCCTGGACCGAAGTCTGGATGCACCTGAATGCATGATGCACACATCACAATAATAATCCTCACAATACAGCATATGGTGCATCAACATTCATCATACTCATCATCATCACATAAAGTCATCATATCTCATGTTATCACATAGTTCATCAAATCATGGTAATTTCATCATATTAACTCAATTTATACATCATAGGAAACTATCATAACATCATGTACACATCACCCAAAACCCACTGTCATACTTTGGGTAATCCATCCCAGAAATCCTAGAATTAAACATCAAGGCATCGCTGCAAAACGTTCAAATTTTGCAAACTCTGCTACGTTCACTGGCTTGCTCGCTAGGCAAGTCGGTAGCGAGTCTTCGCTGGCATGCTGGCTAGGCAAGTCTGTGGCGAGTATTCGATGGCTTGCTCGCTAGGCGAGCAGAGCGATGACATCAAAAACCTATTACGACCAAGAACTGATTCTTGTCCAAATACTCATACGATTCATTTACCCAATGCCCCCAAAACATCCCTAAAACATCCCTACGGTCATACGGCGATAACGACACAAAATTTATGGTTTATTAGGCCAATATGGAAACATTCGCACTGCCTAAATCCCTATTTCCTGCAATTGCTCTGAGTGCATCAGTGCTACTCACATTTGAACATTCCTATTCCTACAGGGTCAAACATATAACGATCCAAGGTTTTGGCCATGAAGGCCTAAGGTTTCCCTTCTCATATCAATATTCAGTGTTACATACCATCACCCCTAACCTCAAAGTCTTATCATCAAATTCCCTATTTTCCACAACCAATCTAAAATACCTTAAATCATAAACCAACCATAAACACATCTAAAGGCATACATAGAAAACCATGAACAACGATACTCTCCATACCTTAGTCGATTCGCAGCTTTCACGATTAACTTCGGGATCTTCTGCCTCCAACCTTTCCTTCAGAGCTTTGGCCACCAAACTTTCACGGTTAACACAAAATGAATTCAAATTCCCTTTCAGAACTCAATTTTGTCCAACCTAGTCTTGGGCCTCACAAATTGGGCTTTTCCCTCACTACCCTTACTAACTCCCTCAAATGCCCAAATTGCCCTTATTTCACTTATATTCCATTTAATTAATAATAATTCTAATAAATTAATATTATATGCTATTAATCAAGTAAATACCCAAAAATGCACATTTTTTCAATATTCACAAAACCATCGGAAATTCACCGAAACATGAATATTTTCAATTAAATAATCAATTAACATATTCCGATTAAATTTGGGGTGTTACAATTAACCTCAAACTTGGGCAAATCTCCATCAAATTTAACAAAATTTGACTCTGACTCACTTGAAATTCAATGAGGATTCCAAGGGTGTTATTAGTTTTCACAAATGATGCTCAGAAAGTAAAACATGGTGACAAATGCATGCCAAGGGTTTTAAAATGCATTTTCAAAGTTGTAGTTCAAAATAGACATGTTTAAAGCCAAATGAAAACTTGCCATACTCCATATGTGTTGTTTATGCAGTTTATCCAAAGATGAGGCCCAAACTCACACTAAATCAAAATGTGAACAATATGTTGCAATTCTTTCATGAGTTGAAATGGCATTTTCAAAGAAGAACAGTTTATAATGTAACATCAATGAAATGATCCAACATAATTCACAACATTACCATATGTCTATTAGTTCCAAACTTCAGCATAACATGAACTCAAACACATATGGATTTCAAAGTTTCAACTGAATTTTTGATAGCACAAGAGGTTAACAAACCTCAAAACAGACCATGACAACAAGTTAATGTATCATCAAACATTTATCTTAATAGCATACACAATGAATTCCTTCATCAGTGCTTTCACAAAAGCAGCACACGCACAAACTGAGTTTTCAAACCAACACTCAACTTGGTCTAAACAGCAGCCTAACCAACTTGTTCATACCTTACATGCTTGGTAGTTCTAACTTAGTTTTACACAACATCACTCACACAAACTAGACAAGGTTCTCCCTATGATTCACAAACTACAATTAAGCATTATCAATACTAAATCAATCAGAAATAGTAGTAATGTCAACATGACAAAACCAAACATCAGTCCACTTTATGATTCTCATGAGAGTTACAATCCTATGAAAGCAAACACATATTATGTAGGGATCCTATTCATAAGTCCAAGGCTTATAACTCTAGCACAATCATTAAAGTCTCATCCAACAGAAACAACAACAGGTTTACATGACAATTCCAAAACCAAATCAATGTATACTTTTACATGAGAGTTACAAATCTATGCAAGCAAGCACAAACCAAATTCAACACATGATCTGATGATTCCAAGACATTTTTAGCTAATGCATATCAATGAGAAAGCTTGAAGTCGCCTACCTCTTGTAGACCTCCAAGGTGAGCTAGCTGCTTTGATTGAGAATACTTTGAGCAAGATATCCATCCTTTGATGCAAGCTTAAGAACAACCCCTCTTTAAGTTGATTCTTTGCAAGATTTGAAGTTACTTCTTCTTGAAGTAATGAGTGATCTTTTATGACAGTTTCAGCAAATGGTATTCCATCTGATTTTTAATGACTTGGGCAGTTGGTATAACATAAATATGTGGTGTTCAAAGTGTCAAAAGGTTTAAAACTGGTCTAGGTAGTGTGTATCATCAATTTATGCAGAAAAGTCAACATCCATGGTGTGAGGGTTAACTTTTTGTGTTATGGTATTTTTTAATGAACTAATGATTGGAACACCTTCTAAATGTGATTTATGGATTGTGTGGATGGTCTATGGAGTGCTTAAATGGTTAAAGAGGGTACCGGTATGGAGTTTGGCCAAGATAACGTTTTTGAGGTTTTTGTGTAGCTTTTCTTCATTTTCAAGTAAAAGCAAGGCAAGATGAGATCTTTATTTATCTTGGGATTTAGAGTGTGCTCTGGTGTGTGTTTAGCATAGAGGGCAGACTTGGCATTTGTCATTGCAAGTTGGCATTTTGGACGGAAGATCTTGGCATATCAAAGTGTGATTGCTTTTTGCAGATTGTGCTTGCTTCCAATGGTCACTAGCCTCAAAAACCAGCTACCTTTGAGCTGTTATGAAGTGACTATAGAGGTAGCTAAGGCAAGTCCTCCATGCTGCAGCCAAAAGCAACTTCTCTCCTATTGTACTTTTGTACTTTATTTAATTAAACAATGATCTTTTGGACAAAACCTTGGCCATGCTTGTAGATTCTTATGACTTTGTTCATTATACACTCTTAAACATCACATCAGATGTTAATCCATGGTTAGAAATCAACTGAACAGTTGGGAAGTTAGTTTATGCCATGTTTTGACATTGTTCATTTCAAGTGTTTTGACCCAAATTGTTCCCTTCGAAACTCCTAGCTCACAAATGATATGGAGTAGTTCTTTTACTTTTTGGAAATACCTCATCATGCTATGCAACTCCCATGTTTTGAGTTTTTTCAAATTCCAAGTGGAACTAGGTCAAAAACACCCTTGAAGTTGGCTGAAAACATGACTTGAAAAGTGTTAAAACCATGAAATTTTATTAAGTGTTTTTCCCTCTTGCATTGATTTTGATCATAACTCCAAATCTATTCAGTTTTTGCATATAGGTCAGTTTTTCAATTTTGTATAACTTGTCAAGATCTTTCCAACAAGCTTTGAACCACTCCAATTAGATGTGTGGTTAAGAAGTTTTGGTCTTGTCCCTTTCAAAATCCTAATTCTCGACTTTTTCGATTACTCTTCAATCCTTGATCCAATGGTCACAAAACTTCATGATTCGATATGATATAACATTAGTAACATAATTTTCTTCAATTTTGGGTCAAAACCCTGTTGGTCAATGAGTTAACTTTTCAGTTAGACGAACCGATCGATCGAAAAAATCCTGAATCGACTGTTGGTGTTCTAGGTCCCCTGTGGTCTTGAAACTTCTTGAGTGGACTTCAATAAGTCATATAAGCTTTATGGACCAAGATCCCATCATTGTAATACCATTGAAATCAAAAGTCAAACCATAGTTGACTTTTCTCGATCAGAAACCCTAATTAGGGATCTTGGACTCCACTACTCTTAATCTTTGGGTGACAACCTCAAATTGGATTCATACTTGATCCAATGTAGTATTATTGATGATGTGGAGACTAGTTTCATGAATAATCAATCCAAGATATTGACTGATCAAACCATCGAAAACTCGATTACTGACTGTATGGGACCCTAATTCACCTGTATTTTTACAAAGACAAACTTGAAATAGGTTAAGGTTAGATAACAAAATCATGATACTCCTAGAATGATGACGGAATCTTGGGGTCAAAATTTGGGGTACAACAGCTTGTACTTCTTTATGTAATTGCTAATAAAGATAAAGCTCACAAATTCTTGGAATTTAAAAACTTTAGTTTTGCATACATTGCATCTAATCGTATTCATATGCATGTCCTTCATCTGGAAACCACGTACTTACACTGTCCATTGTGCCTTGTAGCAAGATGACGACTCGACATCGCTATTTCACTCACTCGAATAAGACCAGGATCATGGCTGATATTGAACAAGAGAACGCTGCCTACAAGGAGACTTTGGCTCAGTTTCAAGGTTGGATGGATCAGTTCCAGACTAACATGGACGTTATTATTGACTTCTTTCATGCTCAGAAGGACGTTGCTGCTGCTACTTCTGTGGTTGCGACTGTTACTGATGCTACTGTCATAACTCCTATGGTGATCCCTACTCCTGTTGTTGCTTCTTCTCCAGTTATTGCCGAAGCGCCAGTCGAGACTATCGTTCAGCCTTCTGTCAATCAACCTTCTATTTCAACCTGGTTTGAATAGAATGCCTACTACTTTCCTATGGGGAATGCCTCCAAATTTCACTCCTCAAATTGCCAGTAGTAGTGCTTTTGTTCCGTATCAACCTTTTGTTGCGCCCATGCTCAATGGTAACTTTGTTGCTTATCCTTGGGGCATGCATATTCCGACTCCACCTCCTGTGGTGAATCATGATGATCACAAGATTCCTCAGACGCAAGTTCACCAAACGCTTGTGTCTACTGATGTTGAAATTCCTGAAGAAGACGAGCATGTGTATAGGGGCCCTCCTATTCACGTTTCAGTTTTACTCAACCTGCTCAGACTATGGGACAAAATGTTCACTCTATACCCCACCCTAAGGCATCTTCTGCTGCTGTGGTAATTCCTACCAGTTATCCGTATGGTTTTCAGATGGGCAGAATACTGGTCAGATGATAAATTCTGGGTTGGTATATCTGTCTCAGTTTGCTTCCCTATAAATACATGCTCCAGCCGCATCACAACTTCCAAATCCTCAGGCTCTTGTCAGATCTGCTGCCCATAACATACCTGTTGAGTATAAATTGTTGGATGAGAGAATTCATGCGATTGAAAGATATTCTACTTTTGGCATGGAAGCCAAAGACTTGTCTTTGGTTCCCAATGTTGTGCTGCCACAGAAATTCAAGGTTCCCGAGTTGTCAAAGTACAAGGGTTTGAGTTGTCCTCATAGTCATGTAACCATGTACAGTAGGAAGATGGCGTCCTATATCAACAATGATCAATTACTTGTGCATTTCTTCCAAGATAGCTTGTTTGGAGCTTCTCTAGATTAGAACGTAGCAAGATTCGCTCGTGGAGGGACCTATCAGAGGAATTCTTGAAACAATACAAATAGAATCTTGATATGGCTCCTACCAGATTGCAGTTGCAGAATCCGTCACAGTGTTCAACTGAAACATTCAAAGAATATGCACAAAGGTGGCGTGAGATGGCTTCTCGGGCGCGACCTTATCTCTCTGACAATGAATTGGTTGACATTTTCATGGGCACTTTGCAAGGGTTGTATTATGATAAAATGGTGGGTAGTTCTTCGACAAATTTTGCTGATATTGTGACTATTGGTGAAAGGATTGAGAACGGGTTAAAGATCTATAGGATGGCTGGTTCCATTGTTCAATAACCAACCAAGAAACCTTAGAGTAGTCATTTAAGGAAAAAGGAAGGTGAAGCGGATATTGTGATGGCGAAGGCCTATCCTCAATATAGAGTTCTAATGGCTCCCGTGTCATATTATCCTTATCCTTATGTTGCTGCTTCTCAATATCAATAACCGCCATATCAGTATCATCCACAACAACGAGTTCAAAATTCCCAGAATTCAAATCAACATCAACATCAACAGTCTCAAGAAAACAACAGAAATCAACATCAAAACAAACAAAATAACAACAATCAAAACAATCGTAAGCGGATGAGATTTGACAGAATTCTTGTGCCTTATACATAGTTGTTTCCTTATTTGATTCATCAAGGTCCAATAATCCCTAGAGAGATTGCACCTGCAGTTCCTCCTTTCGGTACGAAGCATAATCTGAATGCATCATGCGCTTACCATGCTGGGTACAGAGGACATGCTACCGAAGATTGTATTATTCTAAAGGCCAAAGTTCAAGAGCTTATTGATCAGAAAATCCTAACATTTTCTGAGGAGCATCCTAATATACAAACGAATCCCTTGCCTACCCATGGTGGACCTGTGATTAATATGATTGAGGATAATCGAAAGGCCGAGTTGATCAGAGATGTTGACAAAGTGAAAACTTTGATGACTTTTATGATCAAGAAGTTGAAAGAACAAGGGTTATTAAAGGGTTTTCATGGGAAATGCCAGATCTCCGATGATAATCCAAATCAGTCTCGAAGGTTGAAAGGTTGCATTCAGATCTTGAAGAACCAAGGTGTAGTTCAGTTTTCCAGAGCCAAGTCTATGGAAGAGGTAGCTACAATCGAGCCATTCACGATCGTATATAGGAAGCTTCTTGTGGAAGCTCCTAAAAAGAAGATTCAGCCTATCACTTTTTGTGTTCCTAAGCCATTTTAGTATCAAAATTCAAAAGAGGTTCCTTGGAAGTATGGTCCTACTGTGTTCTCTGGGGGTCGAGAAATCCAATTCTCTGAATCTGAAATCGTGAACGTCACTGCCACTAGAGGGATGACTCGCAGCGGGCGAGTGTTTGCTCTGAAGGTTGTATCTAAGCCAGTGAAAATTCCAATTTTCGTTCCTCTAAAGGAGAAATCGACTTCAGCAACCCCTGTTATATAACAAGGGGCATCAACTGTAGCATTAGTTCCAGTTACTTCATCTGCGGAAGTCACAAAAAGCAAAGAAGTCATGGATGATCAAGAGTTCCTCAAGTTGATCAAGAAGAGCGACTTTAAGATTGTGTATTAGCTAGGGCAAACTTCGTCGAGGATTTCTATTTTATCTTTGCTCATGAGCTCACCAGCCACAGATCAACTTTCTTGAATGTTTTAAACACCGCTCATGTGATGCATGACATTCTAGTAGAACAATTTTATGACGTCGTCACAAACATAACTGTTAGTCGGTACCTGGGTTTCAACGAGTCAAAGTTGCCTCCTGAAGGTACTGCCCATAATAGGGCCTTGTGTCGCTACCGCGAAAATAAGGTGCCGGCAAAACAGAAGAGTCGCCACCTTTCGTTATTTATCCCTCGGAACGGGAAAGGAAACGATCGGAAAAACCTGATGAAAAGGTATAAGACAAGGTCGTCGCAACCAGTGTCTGGGTTCGGGAGTCGGTTACGCAAGGGGAAGGTATTAGCACCCCTCACGTCCATCGTACTCGATGGGATCCACGCTTGTTGTGTTTACTGGGCGGGTTTGTTTACTATCTACCTATCAAGGCTGGTCTGAAAAGAAAAGAAAGTGACTCGGCAAAGCGTCGCACTTTATGCCTACGTATTCTCATCAGAGAATGAGAAATCAGAGTCAATGTAGTTCGACTAACTACGGGTTACGGGGAAGGTGGCTCGCTAATACGTCAGTATTGTGCCTACGTACTCTCAACAGATATGAGAGATCAGAGCTTACGTAGTTCGGGATAATACGGATTACGGGGATTCAGATTCATCTGTTTTTATCGAGTAGGGTTAACAAACAGTTCCAGCAGTTGGATGTACGCAGCTCGACCCTTGGAGACTTATGCGTTACCGTTTGCGGTAGAACTGGGAGTTAAAGACACTCTTTTCTTCAGAAAAGCTTCCTTTGAATTATGGGCCCACAGGGCAAAAAAGGTTTGAAGTTTGTTTTCTGTCTTTTACAAAAGAACTATTTTTTTTTATAGATGTTTTCAACTAGTATCGCACTAGAGACTATGACCTGAGAGTGAATGTGTCGCATGTCACCCAAAGGGTGCCATACTAAACATCCAAGTTGTGGAAAAGAAACTCTCCGACAACCCTTTCTCAGATAGCTTAAGGCTCGTAACGTACGACGTCAGTTAACATTTATTACTGTATTTTAATTTTTTTTGAGATGAGAAGAGAGAACAGGCTCAACTAAAGGGGAGACTATCAAGTCCTAATAGTTGTCATGCCAAGGATTTATCCTATGGTTGAGGTTTGAAACAGGGAACTCCTAGAAGTTATCATGCATAGGTCTCAACCTAAAGTTCTAATCGTCACTTCCTTCTCAAAGGAATTGAGATTCCTAGGGGATCATGTCAATGGGATACATAAACAGATAAAGCATCAGCTTAAACAGTAAACAGTAAACGACTGTAAAATGCATGCAATGCAACTGAGGGAGGAAATGTGTGTGGGGCATCAGCCTCCACAAGCTCGTCTCAACCTCAAGCCAGATATGAATAACTGCAATCATACAGAAAAAATAAAATGCCATCAAGCAAAATATAAGTGATTGCAGTCATACAGAGGAAATAACATGCTATCAAGCAAAATATAATAACTGCAATCATACAGAGGAAATAACATGCTATCAAGCAAAATAAACCACATAGGCAAGGGAGCTGGGCTCTACCGAATACCCGCAAGCAAAGCCACACAGTAAAAATACAAGCAGAGGGAGCAACTCAACCTCTAGTGCAATCATGCTCCTATCTTAAATCAATCTAAATATGAACTTATTCTAATGCATCAAGCAAGTCAAACAAGTCACATCAATACAGAAAAGAAAGCAGATCAACAGCTTCCACAACTTCACAGCAAAGCCATCCTCTGACAGCAACTCAGTCTTCAGTCTGCAACCACCCTTCAAGGCCTTCATCTTCAATGGCAAGTATCAACTTGCTTTTCCAAGCTTCTAACACATCAAACATAAGTATCAACTTATTCCCTCTTCTCCAAGGCTCAGCTCTCCAGTCAACTCCACCTTCAGGCTTCACTCCTAACTGCAAGTCTCAACTTGACTCCTTCAGGCTCTCAATGTATCAACATAATTATCAACTTATCCTTTATTACTCAAGCCTCAACTCTTCACTCAATCTCAATTGGATCTTCTTCACAAGTGTCAACTTGGTCTTCAAGCTTCAGCTCTCTCCTCTTTACAAGCATCACCTTGCTCTTCTTCATCTACAAGCTTTAGCTTCTCAGAGTAATCTTCAAACACAAAGAAGTATCAACTCCATCCTTCAATCTCTCCAAGCAAGGAACTCCATCCTCTAACAAGGAAGAAAAATGCATCCATCAAGAGCAAAGTTGGGATGACTGGTAGCAGAGTGAAGACCAAAGGTCACCACTAAGCATCCTATCATCAGAGAAAGGGACCCTCAAAGGTTCTACCAACTTGCAAAGAGCCACACATCCTACCAAAGGAGGGATGAGGCCTTTACAAGGGGACCTTACATCATAGGGAAGAATGGAAGTGATCAACATCTTCCATGTTTATGAAGGAAGAGAATCTATCTAGAAGCTCTGCCTACAAAACCCTAATCTTAACACCTAAACAAAACTACACCAAAAGGAGGGAAAATAATCACATCCAAGCCTCTTCAAGCAATCCAATGCATCTTCAACTTTCCTTCATCATCCAACAAGAACAAGCAAAGCAAAACCCTAATCTAAGGGAACTAAAGATGTTAATCTAGTTGAGTTAGCCTCAGAATCATCTAAAACTAGCACTTAAACTAAAATCAAGCAAAAATAGTAAACTACATTGAAAATTCCTACAAAAATTCCTAAGGGATCCTAATTCAGTCATGAATCTACCCTACAAAAATCAGAGGTTGAATCATCTACCTGGTTCTAAAAATAAAATCTAAACCACAAGGTATCAACCATAAACCCTAAAAATGGAGCACCTAAAGTTCCAACCTAGAACTACCACTTATGTTCATCAAAAAAATGTGATAAAAATCTAAGGGGAGCATGCATATCTATTCTAACTACTCACAAAAAAATCAAGATCAAAATCATCATCACATGATCAAACCAAAGTCACCAATATCAAGCATCAAACATGATTATTTTAATATCAATTAAAATGTAAAAATTCCCATAAAATCAGAAAATGCATGAAATAAAAATATTTTTTATCTAAAATATACTAGATCCTATCATGAATCCAATGCAAAAAGAATGGGATTAATTTAATCATTTTTCCATTTTTTATGATTTTATCAAGAACCACGAATAAAATGAAAAAACAAAGAAAATCCAAATAAAATGAACAAGTGCGTGGTGCAGATAGTAAGAAGATCCAGTTCATTTTATGGATTGGGCCACAAAGGGGGTGTGGGTAGCAGTTATTACACAAATCCCAAAACCAGCTGATTAATGAAACGCTGCGTTTCATTAAGGTTCAGAGATCCTTCACAAAGTGAGAAGCACGCGTGGCCATTGGATGAGGGTTTCAGTCAAAGTCCAACCATGATCCAAGGGCTCAGGGATCATCTTCCCCAATTCAAACTTCTGCAACTCAGGTCACCTGCGCGCCCAAAACCACCGCCGGTGACTATCTCCGGTCGTCATCTCACAACCCTAGTTTGCCATAGAGTCCACCATAGGCCACGATCCCTAGATCAAACTTGTCCCAAATTTCACAAGGAACTCAATTATACTACTAATTCTCTCTGAAACCTCAAGATTCGCAAGAACCAACTCTCAACCGAAAATGGTAACATCCCTAATTGGTCACTAATTCTCAAATTGATGATCTGAAATCCTTCCTACATCAATCCTTAATGTATCTAACACCCTAATTCCTCTTAATTCTAACTAAATCAAGCTGGAGATGGAAAGTTACCAACCTGAAAATTTCGTGTGCACAGAAGTAGCAAGCCTTCAAATCAAGCCTTCTAATGCTCTATACTCCTTCAGTGAATCACTTCGAAGCTTCTGTATGCAATAGAATTGATTGAAATGGCTTCAATTCTTGGAACCAACTCTGAGTTGCAGGTGGAAAAAACTGAGATCAAGAACACCAATCAGCCACGAATTTCCCTTGATTATGATCTGGAATCATTCCCTAGCATCCATGGAAGAGATTGCAATCAAGAAAATGGATGGAAAGTGAGTGAAATGATGTAACCGAATTCAGTTGCAAGCAAGAATTTTCCAAATTCAATCTCCGCACTCTCCTTCAATCATCACCAACCTTGGCCTTGGATCACCTCTACTCAATATATAGAACATGTGTGGATGGTCTAGATACCTCTAGATCCTTCTTGTGAGAAGTTCAATCTCTCATGTCATGAGAAGTTCACTTTCATGCCATGGTATGCTCCATTCTGCTAACAGCTTGAAATCACTCTCAATTCCTTCCAATTTCTCCCCTAATGACATTTTGGATGTGTTTGGCTTGCAAGGGACCTTGATCATGCCTTGAATTTAGGTTTTGCAAATGTTACTTATGATGTAAGTAACTACTTTTTAAAGCAAGTCCACAAATTAAACTTCAATTCAAAAATGTGGCTAAACCAATGTTCTTAAAATGTGTTTTATAATCAAAATGACATATTACATGCCTTGGTTTGGACATGTAGATCAAAAATATCAATTTCCAACTTCGGTTCATTTGAAAATCATCCTTATTTTAGGTCATTTTTGCAACTTTGAGCTACAAGCAATTCCAACCTCTCATGACCTTTTGACTAGCCTTAAAACATCATTTTGAACAAGTTTGATGTTGAACATTTTCCCATTTGAAGCATGCAAATAGGAGTTATGGCCTTATGCTTGAAATGACCTATAATCTCCAAATGACAAAAATGCCCTTGACTTGTCAAAGCCATAACTTGAGTTCTAGAAATCCTATCAAGGACTTCTAGTACTCTCTAGAAATATAAGAGGATAAGGAACAACATTCATGTTGACCAAGAGTTCATAGGTGTCGCTTTCGTGAAAATAAGGTGCCGGCAAAACAGAAGAGTCGCCACCTTTCGTTATTTATCCCTTAGAGCGGGAAAGGAAACGATCGGAAAAACCTGACGAAAAAAGGGTAAGACAAGGTCTTCGCAACCATTGTCTGGGTTCGGGAGTCGGTTACGCAAGGGGAAGGTATTAGCACCCCTCACATTCGTCGTACTCAACGGGATCCACACTTGTTTGGTTTGCTTGGACAGGTTGGTTTTATTCTATCTACCTATCAAGGCTGGTTGAAAAAGAAAAGAAAAATGACTCGGCAAAGCGTCGCGCTTTATGCCTACGTATTCTCATCAGAGAATGAGAAATCAGAGTCAACGTAGTTCGGCCTACGAAGGGTTATGGCGGAAGGTAGCTCGCCAAGACATCGCCATCTTGTGCCTACGTACTCTCAACAGGCATGAGAGATCAGAGCTCACGTAGTTCGGGAAACTACAGGTTAGTTTGCTCGGCAAGACGTCGCGTCTTGGGCCTACGTATTCTCATCAGAGAAATCAGAGCATGACGTAGTTCAGGCAACTACGGCTAGACAGGGGTGTTCTCGGTCACACGGGGGTGAGAGATTAAGTTGACGATACAAGCGTACGCATTCTAGCAGTTAGGTGGACGCTGCTAAACCATTGGAGACTTAGGCGTACCTGTTTGCGGCAAAACGGGCGTAGTATGTCGGGTTTCGAGGTATGGGAACCTACGGGAACTAGAACTACGGTCTGGTCTCAAATGCACTCGGGCAAGAGAAAAGGATAACATCATTCGTCAGCGGGAAAGTCTCGATCGCACAGCAGTGAGAGAAGAAAAAGTTAGTTGTTAGTGTGCTCGCTAGGACATCGCATCCTATGCCTACATATTCTCATCAGTGAAAGTCAGAGCAGCTGTAGTTCAGCCTAACTACGGGTAGAACGGAGACCACAACACAAATCTCGTTTTATTAATATTCTGAAGAACTTACAATGATTGAGTACAGGAAAAATAAACTCCTAAAAAATTCTATCCATCTATCATGGAAAATCTAAGGGAAAATAGTCCCCTAACAAGTGGACTTTTAATCTACTTCTAAAAGGTGAAGTGCAAAATAAACTCTATGAGAAATTATATCCTAAAAAGAAAAATATATCCTAAAAGAAAATATTAAAAAACTATTAGCTAATATAATATTTCTTTATATTTTTATACTTTTCTTTCTATTACATATTTTTTCTTATATTCTTTTCTTGAAAAAAGACTAAACAAATGAACAAAATAACAAAAGAAAGAAAAAAAAACAAAGGGGAGTGCAAACTGCTCAGCCAGGGGTGTGAGCCAGTAAAAATAATGCAGGGAACTGGGCCCAGCCCACTACACAAATTCAAAAGAGAAAATAAAAAACAGGGGGGTTTCGTTTAGGAATGGAAGGGTGCAGCCAGCAAGCGTTTCAGGGCCCAGCCCAACAAAAAAAAACCACCGTTCACAAAAAAGAAGAAGAAAACTACAGTGACGGGGGGTGTAGTCTGAAAAACGGGGGATGGATCCAAAACCAACATTGGGCCCCAAGACCCACGAACCAAACCAGCCCAAAGCTCCTTCCACCTTCTCCCCCTCTCAGCAGAGGAACCCTAATCTTTTCTTCCTCTCACTCACCGCCGCCGTCTCTGTTCTTCTCCCACCCTCACCATCTCCATTCTTACTTCTCACTGTCCCAAACCAACAAACCTGACTCACAGCCTAACATACAACAAACAAGATCCATGACGCTCTCATTGATGGATCGCTCATGGTGGATAGAGGTTTGAGTGAAGCTTCTGGAGATCTAACGAACAATTGATGGAGATGAAGGTCTAGTGAAGTCCTGAAGAAATGATGAAGACGGAGATCATAAACGAGACCTGAGGAAGATCTAACGAACGTATGAACGTATTTCTGGACAATCCTCTGAAGAACTTGATCGAAGGCGATGAAGATCGGAAGAGATCGGGAAACAGTTGAATGGATGAAGTTCTTGTAGATCTCGAATGCTTCTTGAGGAAGAATACAAAGAACAACAGATGAATCTTCGGAAACAGATGAACTTTCCTGATGAAGGTTATACGGAGGAAATGCGGATGCGAAGCACAATACGATGACTCTGAAAAAAAACTGGAAAAAATATTGTGAACGGGGAATGCGCGCAAGGATCCCGAAAAACAAGTGTCAAGATCTTGAACAAGATCTTGAACGGATTCATGGAAATTGATTGAAGGTTGATGAATTTCTGGTGGAGTTCTTGGATTTCTGAAGAACACTAGCGTTTCTGGAGAATGAATGACGAACAGATGATGATGGTGGGCGATAAAGATTCTTCGTTTCTGGGCGAATCTGGGATGAAGAAGATGAATATTGCTGCAAATGGATGAAGATGGTTGATGATCATCGGAGTTTTCTGGAGGATTTTGCAAGAACATTGCTGTTGAGGACGATGAAGATTGTTGGGAAGATGCAGATTCTGGTGGATTCGCGAACTCCGGCGACGGTTACCGGCGACCGTTGCGGCGGCTGCATGGCCGGCAGTGGGGTCTCCGGCGAGGTGGTACGCGTGGCGACGCGCATGCAGAGGATCGGTGTGAGCGAGACGCGTGGCAATGGTGGAGGCGAGAGGGAGAGCCACGTGGGCTCTGCATGCAGTTGGGACTGGTGAGGTGGTGGTGAGAGAGAAGAAAACGTGGCGTGGAAGTGGGTGATCTGAAGTGAAAACGTGGAAAGCTGAGAATCACACGCGTGAATGGGGAGAGAGAAAAAACGTGGAGAGAAAATTGAAGTGGGACCTCCTGAGGCACACGCGTGGATACCTTATATGCTGACATGTGGACCTGGGACTGGGCCTCCAAACTGCTACACGGCCCAGTAAATTCAGACTTTGATGAAGGATTAACTAAAATCTCGCCACTTAATGACTAATGAACACCTAATTAACTCTAATGATTAAACCTAATTAATACTGAATTAAAACTAAAACTTAAGACTACAATTAAATGCAAAACAGAAATTAAACAGTAATTAAATTCTGAATGAAAATTAAGGCTAATCTAATCCTAGCTAAATCTAATAACCTCAATTAAAATCTAAACAAAAGATTAAATCTAATTAAACTCTACCAATTAATATTCTAAAAGAATTTAATCTAAAAATAAAACTCTAATAAATATGAAAAAGAGAATTAACATCTAATTAAACTCTAAAAAACTATTAACTTCTAAAATAGGAAAAAACTCTAATAATTCCACTAATTTCTATAGAAAAAAAACTATATTAATTTCAACTTAAAAAAACCCTATTAAAAGAATATTCTATTAAACTATTTATTAAAAAAATTCTATTTAATACCTAAAAATAAAATGATTTATTCTAAAAATCTATTATCTAAAATGATTAAAGAAATTCCTAAACTATTAAAAAACACTTAATATCTAAAAGCTATTAAAAAAATCTATCTAATACCTAGAAAAATCAATTAAACCTATTAAAAATTCTAGAAAATAAGGGAAATATCTAAAACTACCGGGGAAGCCGATTAAATCGATTAGCGAACTATATCGAAATAAACGGTAAAAACCCAGACACCGAGAGGCCCTCAAGAACAACAGCGAGAGCTGAAAACACCGGGACGAGCACCGATTCACCAAAATACGTCCTCGTATTGGCTTGAAATGCTATCAGAGGGCTGTGATCCCGATAAAGTCAATCTGACTGGAAAAAAATGCAATGTACGTGGTATGCAAATGCGAAATGAAATGAGTCAAGACATGAGCCAAATTGCAATGAGTAGTTGGTCAAATTTTGGGGTGCAACAGCTGCCCCTATTCAAACGGCTTGGACCTGAAGGGTTGAAGAGCGAATGACTTTCAAACATTCAAAGGTAGAAGACGGTTGAATACTAAAGAACCCGGAAATTTGCCAACTACACAAGTACACGGTACTCTGGTGGGAACAAATCTTCGGAAGCTGAAATAATAGCTGCACGGCAACTTGCTGGAGACATACTGATCTGAACCCTGTCGTCAGTTATCAACATTAAATTCCTCTGACATTGTCATCAGACACCTGACCTCGCCGCCAGGCATTCATGAAAATAAAGTGTCTGACATCGCCGTCGGACAACCAAAATACCCAACATCGCCGTTGGAAAACTAAATCACCTGACATCGCCGCCAGAAACAAACATCCAACATCGCCGCTGGAGAACTAAATCACCTGACATCGCCGCCAGATACAAACATCCAACCTCGCCGCTGGGAAACCAAACTATCTGACATCGCCGCCAGCCCACTATAACTCTGGGAAACACCCGACATCGCCGTCAAGTACTCAAACTAATCTGACTTCGCCGTCAAGTTCTCAAATATAGTCTTCTGACTTTGCCGTCAACTCTCAACATCGTCTGACCTCGCCGTCAGGGTGAAGAAAATCTATTGGGGAAATATGAACTTGAATAATAGACTCTGTTGGAGAGAATAATAAGATGAACACGTGTCAATGATCTTGCGGGAGGTCTGGATACCACACACAGGTGAACGATACTCTGGTCGGTAGGAACATCTTCGATGCTGAGCATAACAGTTGCACGGCAACCCTACTGGAGAATTGGTCACATGGTAACCGGGGAAAAGTCTGATTTCAAATCTCCGTCAGGATGGTCGTCTGATTCTGCTGTAGACATTCGTCCTCAATTCGTCAAGGGGTCACTGGTCACTCGGTAACCGGCAATACATGGTTGATTACACCTTCAGGCGTTCTGTGTCATAGTAGAAGAATTTCTCGGGACTCGTCAGGTCAACCATCAGGTTGATCATCCGATCAGGCATTCCAAGAAGACTGTCGGGCATCAGCCGGACTTCAACCATCAGGTTGATCATGCCATCAGGCATTCAAAGACCTTGTCGGGCATCAGCCGGACTTCGTCAGCAAGTCGGGAATAACATTCTTGGTCAATCATGAGCCAACTGGGAATATCTAAACCTCTGCCATCAGGCACTCCGCATCAGCTGAGAGAACTGCTTTGTTAACACGGTCGGACTTCAATCATGGAGTCTTCAAGGGAGATTTCAACTTCGCCGTTAGAAAACCTGCTGGGGAGGACGCTTCGTCGCTGGGGAATCTGGAGAACTATCAAGTAACTCCGCTCCGAGGGTCCAGAAATCATTCTGAATAAATCAACTCTGCTGAGGACTTCAAGAATCATCTTGGACAAGTAACTCCGCCGGGGACCTTCAGGAATCATCTTGAACCGATAACCATTCTGGAGATTTCAGGAATCATCCTGAGCGAACACTCTGTGCTGGGGATTCCAGGAATCATCCTGGGCAACCTTTGTTGGGGACTCTAAGCATCGACTTGAGCAACCAACTCTGGTGACTGCACTGGGGTCTTAAGAATCATCTTAAGCAAACGGCCCTGCTGAGGAATTCAAGAATCATCTTGAACCGAAGACTTCGCTGGGGAGAATTCAAGAATCATTGATCAAACCATTCTGAGGAGGAACATCTTCAAAACAAGAACGGTGGCGACTTGGCTCATGTCTCGTATGCATATGCTTTGATAATGACGTAATGCTCCACACGGTGGAAATGCTATGCGTTTATGATAAGTGCTATGCAATCATACAAGATGTTATGGCCCCATCAGCAAAATAAATGCTGAAGGGAGAAGCCTCCCGTCAAGAAGAAAGGGCCACTCTGGTGGAGAGGAGGAATCATCCTGCCAAGGAGAAGAAGTCACACCAATCTCAATTAGACTCCGTCTGGGGAAATGATCTTCAGCTGACTGATGCAGGGGAACGAAGCTCTACGAGAACCTGAACCTGCTCATCTGGGTATTCAAACCACAACTGCTAAGGAAAACGATGTCAATCGTAGAAATAAACTGCGCGGCCTTCGCGGAAAAACTTTCCTGGAGAGACGACTCCGATGGGGAAATACAGCATCAGCTGCTCAACACGCTACTGGGGAGCACCAATCATGGCCTGAGCGGCTTCCAAGAATTCGGCTCTTGGGTATCTGCAAACTCGGCTGGGGAAGAAGAAATCATTCTGCTTACCGGGGAGAGTACGACTCTGCGGGGGAATCTCAATTCCGCTGGGGAAGAAGGAATCATCCGACTTCGGGGGAGCGTACGACTCTGGTGGGGAGTTTCAATTCCGCTAGGGACTTCCGTCTGGCACCATCAGTTGCTGCATACTTTGGCGTATGGATAGTTTCCTACGAAACTTGCACTTGTGTCCCGGTGCTGGGGGATGAACACGAGCTTCGGCGCTTGACTCAGCTGGGGATATGGTGATCCTTCAGGATACTTCTGGTTGGGGGAGAGAATCTTCTCCGCTTGGGGAGACATATCAATGCTCATTATCTCGCGTTCAGACTCTGCGGGGAGATGCTGCTGCACTCTATCGGGGATATCAATCCTGATCTGCTGAGGGTAATCTTACATACGCCTTACGAAGACTGACCCTTCTGGGTAACACCTGCTGGACTATCAAGTCTGATGAGGAATACCTATGTATCAACACTGCTGGGGATATCAATCCTTAGCTACTCATTGTTCAACTCTGATGGAGATGTGCTGATCCTATCAAGGAAACACCTCTGGCGTCTACGGAAGATAACAATCGATCGCTGATAACAATCGATTGCTGCAATTGAATCTCACTTCATTGAGGAAAACAACCCTGAACGGTCTTTTGAATATCCTAAGTTCTTGTAGGGCACGAAGCAATCTGCTGAGAAATAACTCTTCTCTGACTGACATCAAAATCTACCCGTCTGGAGGTTACTCAATGAGGGAATCACCGTCGACCTCTGCTTGAGGAATGAGTCAATGACCTGGACTCGAAGGGGAACAGAGTCAAACTTGGACTCTGTGGGGATACAACACTGCATCAGTCCCACTGCTGGGGAAATAAACCCAAATCTACCAGTTAGGAAAAGCTTCAGTCTCAACCCACTTAGGAAAGTAGCACATCAGGCTAATCAACGTTCGACGCTTGGGATGGCCATACTCTGCCGGAAATATCAATCTCACCCTACTGAGGATAATCTTGATCCTACTCTGATAAGGGATAAATGCCATCTCAATTTGCTGCAGTCTCAAACTGCTCAGGGGAAACAATCTCAAACTATACGTCTCTGCTGAGAAAACAATCCTGATTCAACAACATCAACACAGGGAATACAGAATACCAATCATGGAGCTGAGATCACTCGAGCCTTGTGTCGGGGAATGTGACAAGTCACTAGGAATCATCGGGCCAGGTACAATTAGGCTTTTTCTGGTTTAGGGATAGGTTTATGGTGATATGGACCCATTTCTGGTTACCAACAAAAGTGGATTTGAAAGGGAAATACTAGACGAGAACTAGCCTTCAAGGTGGACTACCAGACGAGAATTGATGGCAAAAGGGTTTAAGTCGTTAGACGAGAACTGACTTACGGGAACTGATTTCTGGTTTGGATTTCAGACGGGAATTGATTTCTGGTTTGCCAGACGAGAACTTGGCTTCAAAACTGTGTTGGCCAGACGAGAACTGGTTGAACAATAGGTTAAAGAAAAGGTGACCCGACGGGGCTGGTTTCTGGTTTGGATTTCAGACGAGAACTGATGTCCGGTTTTCCAGACGAGAACTGGACTTTAGAATGATTCGGTTACAAGGTTCAGCCAAGTAACAGGTTAAGCTGTAGGATAACAATCCAATGACGGCAAGACTTCTTCAGAAGGCTCAGGTTTTGGCAGGGTAATGACACGATTCCCCGACACTCAACTCTTGCGAGGGTGAACAAACTCATTTGAACGACTTGCCCCAGTGCAATTCAACTTGCCCCAATCTGACTCTTGGGGAAAATTCATTCTGAACAGAAAACAGCTGGCAACAAAACAATCTTCAGATGGCTTGCCCCAACATCCGTAAAACAGAAGGATTCATCCTCAATTGACCAGCTCTCATCATGGTTGGTTTCAATACTTCTGAAGTAGCTTGCCCCTGAACGAGCGATGAGCGACTCAACATGCCCTGATTGAACACTGGAGGGATCTGCCCTCAAATCATAGGGGTTCTGGATAACTGCCCCTGATTGGTCTCGAGAAGATTCACTTCTGATCAACAAACTGTCCCATAATCAACCGATACTCCGGAACTTGTCCTCAGACAAACTGATTCCAAACTCACTGGAAGTCAATGCCCCAGATTCACAGGGCTTCACAGCATACCGTTCTGATCCAGACTGCTACGATTCAGTCCTGATTGGCTACTCTCTATTGGAGTTCCTTCGTATCAACTACTGACCTGCAATTAAAATTGTTTATTCACGAATGGTAATTTTAATGCAGTGTTCATGCAGATTTTGAAAAAATGTACTGTCACTCATTTACGTGTCATGATAGTGAGTGACGAATGAACTAAAGAGTTCAAACGTACTGCTGATTCGATCAGTGAAAAATACAACAAGGATATGATTAGCAAATCATGCAAGAGTCAGGTTACTCAACCTTATCGTAATGCGCTTCCGGAATAAACCCTGCCTCAATTAGGTCTTTTAAGGGTTGTATCGTGGTCGGGTTCACGGTTTGTGAAACAACAGATATTTGGCTCAAATTATGATTTGTACCCACCCCTTCTACGTGATGATCTCCGATCCTAAAGTTCAGTTATCTTGGCTCGAGCGCTCGCCTCTTCGAGAGGTATGTTGAATATTGGGAACAATGATTAAAGAACTCACAAGGTGTTTCGGAGTGACGGTTACTCCTTTTTCGTTTCGGTGTCTGTATCTACACGACTTTGTCCTTGTTCGAGGATTTTTCTTTTTATATCCTTTCTTTTTCATTCTTTTGATTCCCTAATTTTTGCCTAAGTATTTGCTTTCCAGCTATTCTTTTTTCTTTTACTTAGCGGGCTTTCTTTTCTTTCCCTTTTGTTTTTCTAAACAAGTAGTGCGACACTGGCTGTCTGGATTCATCCGAGAGGTTTATAACTGTCTTACTCCTGATTGGTGAGGTTCAACCATTGTGGTTGATGAGGTACGACCTCTGGGGAAGAAGTGCGATGTGATTGGTCCTTGAAAGGCAACACTCCTCTATAAGACTTGAACGCTCGATCAAGCTAACTGACAACAACCCTGCCCCGGGTTAAGATGCGAGGGTTTAAAAGTCCGAAAAAAACTCCTACTTCTTGGTTCGAAGTGGTTAACAAGGGATTCTCTTCCTTATCTCTCCGGTGTTTAGGGGATTCGAAATAATGCCTGTACATCATAGGCAAGGTTTTATCTGAACGTAATACGATCATCGGTTATGAGTATTCAGTTTCATCATCCTCCCTCCACTCTTTGCTAATCATAGTGATAAAGTGGAGTGAATAAAGTGAAAGTGTCAGTGTAATGCAGTAAATGAGTGACAACGACATGATTAATTCAGAAAAAATGCATAGTCACTTTATTAATATTAACATTCGAAACAAACAATGTTTAACAGCAAGTAGTAACTAACAGAAAAGAAACTACAAATGCAAATGATAAAAAGTCTGAGGACTGCCAATGCTGAGGACGTCTGCCTGTCTGGACCACTGGCTTCTGGAAATAACCCACTGAATCTGCAAGCTCAGACAGCTGAGAGGTTGTCATGCACAACCAAAACTCCATCTGGAAAGGAAATGCACCCTTTGTCGATCAACTGTTGCACTTTTGCCTGAAAAGCTTTGCAATCTTCAGTTGAATGCCCCGGGGATCCACCATGGTAATCACACTGAGCATGAGGATTGTACCCTGTAGGGTAAGGCTCTGGCACGGGTTTGAGAGCTTTCGGTTCCACCAAAGAATTCTGAATCAAATGTGGAAGAATCTGGCTATACGGCACAGGCACTGGATGAGAAGGAGCATTCCTTCGTTCCAAGTTGTTACGAGGTCGGTTCTGATTCTGACGCTGATTCTGATAACCTCGGCCACGGGCTCGTGGATTTGCAAGAGGAGCGACATACAGTTCCCGATGTGGTGCCCTAGGCACAATTGTCTGTCCGTAATAACGAGACACAGAAGATACTGACCGCTGAGAAGACGGAGAACCAACAGATTTCACCGGTTCGTCTCGAGGATACCCAACATCATTCATGATTGCGTTGACCACAACTCCTTCTTCAGTTTGAAAGCTACAGAGAGATTCGGTTTCACCAGCCTGACTGCTCGAAACATTCTGGATTCTTCCAGTCTTTACACCATACTTGATGCGCTCTCCTGCCCTTACCAATTCAGGGAAATTTGGTGCAACTCCAAGCATTCTTTCGAAGTACGGGCTATGCAAGGAGTTTACGAACATGCCTTTCAGCTCTTGGTCGAGAAGCGGTGGTTGTACTCTAGCAGCAAATTCTCTCCATCTCTGAACATACTTCCTGAAAGGCTCATTGTTCCCTTGAGACAATTCTTGCAGCTGCATGCGACTAGGAGCTTCATCAAGATTGTAGTCATACTGCTTCAGGAAAGCATTGGCTAAATCCGCCCATGATCGGATCTGATCACTCTCTAACTGCATATACCAACTCAGAGACGCCCTAGTCAGACTATCTTGAAAGCAATGAATCATCAGCTTGTCATTATGCACAAACGAAGTCATTCTTCGGCAGAACATCCCTAAATGTTGCTTCGGGCAACTATCTCCTTTGTACTTTTAAAACCTCGGCATTCTGAACTTCTGAGGTAGCACTAGGCCAGGAACCAGACACATGTCTGCAGCACTAGGGTTAACAGCGTCTTTACCTTTCAAGGCTTTGAATCTTTCATCCAATGCACGAAACCTTCTAGCATACACGGGAGCTAATGGGTCTTCATTCTTTGCTATCGGGACCTCTCTTCGGGACTTTGGCACATGGAAGGCAAAACTCTGGTAGTCTGAGATATCAACAGAAGGAGAACGTTCACCTCGGACAACAAACTGCTCATGTAGACCTCGGTCTTCAACAGAAGGCTGTACAGGCTGAGCTGCAGTAAGGTTGTTCACTTGCGGAAAGTCTTCGTCATGCGTAGATCCATACAAAGGATTGGACGTCACAGTGAAACCTGACAAGGTATCACCAAACTAGAAGCTGCTCTCTGACATAGCTACTGACAACTTTCAACTGACTTCACTGCTTGACTCTGATCAAATTTGCTTCAAATCCCTTGGTCGACTTCACCACTCACCTTCAGAATCAAAGTAATGGCCGGATAAGAGCTCTGACTAGCTGGCGAATGACATGCAATATGATGCAGGGATGCTCATGCAAATGCAATGCAAGACGCAGCAAACACGGGATCACAGCCCCCACAAAGCTCTGATTGCTGTTGCGCTGCTGACGGGATAAGTCTGCTCTGACGAGAGAAAACCAAGATATCGGGTAGGCTGGAAGTCAAGTTTCCTGCAAAAACCCACCCACTCACAGGTATGGACCTAAACTGACACAAGCTCGGCATCCTATGCGTTCATCAGCGTCACAGACTTTCAAGAGGGGTGATACGATACCCAGAAGGTGTGGCATCACCAGCTCATGAAGCGGCCTCACTTAGCTGAATCACAAATGATCGGTCCCCAGAGTCGACAATCCACCAAACCAGCAACCGTCTCAACCCAAAGGATTGAAAGAGAAGCCAACCGGGAGAACCTCGTCTGAGCGTGGATTTCATGAGACACTAGTGCCTACAAAGCAAGCACGTGCCTACTAATTTCCACTCTAATTCTATGGTGCACTCAAGCCTGGGTCTGGCTTCTCACTCATCAGAACTCCCATCCCACAACAGCATAGATAATCATATTATACTGGAAATAAAATGCGGGAAATAAAGTGCGAGAAGTAAAATGCGATAAATAAACGCAACCCAACAAGTAAACATACAAGCGTTAGGATTAACTCGCATAGGGAACCGTACTTTCCCCAGCAGAGTCGCCAGCTGCTGGGGATGACCCAGATAGCTATGAAGAAAATCCAAGGCGAGACTCGCATAGGGAACCATCAAAGTCCCCAATAGAGTTGCCAGTTGTCGCTTTCGCGAAAATAAGGTGCCGGCAAAACAGAAGAGTCGCCGCCTTTCATTATTTATCCCTCAGAGCGGGAAAGGAAACGATCGGAAAAACCTGATGAAAAAAGGGTAAGACAAGGTCGTCGCAACCATTGTCTGGGTTCGGGAGTCGGTTACGCAAGGGGAAGGTATTAGCACCCCTCACGTCCGTCGTACTCGACGGGATCCACGCTTGTTTGGTTTTCTTGGACGGGTTGGTTTTATTCTATCTACCTATCAAGGATGGTTGAAAAAGAAAAGAAAAATGACTCGGAAAAGCGTCACGCTTTATGCCTACGTATTCTCATCAGAGAATGAGAAATCAGAGTCAACGTAGTTCCGCCTATGAAGGGTTATGGGGGAAAGGTAGCTCGCCAAGACATCGCCATCTTGTGCCTACGTACTCTCAACAGGCATGAGAGATCAGAGCTCACGTAGTTCGGGAAACTACGGGTTAGTTTGCTCGGCAAGACGTCGCGTCTTGGGCCTACGTATTCTCATCAGAGAAATCAGAGCATGACGTAGTTCAGGCAACTACGGCTAGACAGGGGTGTTCTCGGTCACACGGGGGTGAGAGATTAAGTTGACGATACAAGCGTACGCATTCTAGCAGTTAGGTGGACGCTGCTCGACCATTGGAGACTTAGGCGTACCTGTTTGCAGCAGAACAGACGTAGTATGTCGGGTTTCGAGGTATGGGAGCCTACGGGAACTAGAACTACGGTCTGGTCTCAAATGCACTCGGGCAAAAGAAAAGGATAACATCAGTCGTCAGCGGGAAAGTCTCGATCGCACAGCAGCGAGAGAAGAAAAAGTTAGTTGTTAGTGTGCTCGCTAGGACATCGCATCCTATGCCTACATATTCTCATCAGAGAAAGTCAGAGCAGCTGTAGTTCAGCCTAACTACGGGTAGAACGGAGACCACAGCACAAATCTCGTTTTATTAATATTCTGAAGAACTTACAATGATTGAGTACAGGAAAAATAAACTCCTAAAAAATTCTATCCATCTATCATGGAAAATCTAAGGGAAAATAGTCCCCTAACAAGTGGACTTTTAATCTACTTCTAAAAGGTGAAGTGCAAAATAAACTCTATGAGAAATTATATCCTAAAAAGAAAAATATATCCTAAAAGAAAATATTAAAAAACTATTAGCTAATATAATATTTCTTTATATTTTTATACTTTTCTTTCTATTACATATTTTTTCTTATATTCTTTTCTTGAAAAAAGACTAAACAAATGAACAAAATAATAAAAGAAAGAAAAAAAAACAAAGGGGAGTGCAAACTGCTCAGCCAGGGGTGTGAGCCAGTAAAAATAATGCAGGGAACTGGGCCCAGCCCACTACACAAATTCAGAAGAGAAAATAAAAAACAGGGGGGTTTCGTTTAGGAATGGAAGGGTGCAGCCAGCAAGCGTTTCAGGGCCCAGCCCAACAAAAAAAAAACCACCGTTCACAAAAAAGAAGAAGAAAACTACAGTGACGGGGGGTGTAGTCTGAAAAACGGGGGATGGATCCAAAACCAACATTGGGCCCCAAGACCCACGAACCAAACCAGCCCAAAGCTCCTTCCACCTTCTCCCCCTCTCAGTAGAGGAACCCTAATCTTTTCTTCCTCTCACTCACCGCCGCCGTCTCTGCTCTTCGCCCACCCTCACCATCTCCATTCTTACTTCTCACCGTCCCAAACCAACAAACCTGACTCACAGCCTAACATACAACAAACAAGATCCATGACGCTCTCGTTGATAGATCGCTCATGGTGGATAGAGGTTTAAGTGAAGCTTCTGGAGATCTAACGAACAATTGGTGGAGATGAAGGTCTAGTGAAGTCCTGAAGAAATGATGAAGACGGAGATCATAAATGAGACCTGAGGAAGATCTGACGAACGTATGAACGTATTTCTGGACAATCCTCTGAAGAACTTGATCGAAGGCGATGAAGATCGGAAGAGATCGGGAAACAGTTGAATGGATGAAGTTCTTGTAGATCTCGAATGCTTCTTGAGGAAGAATACGAAGAACAACAGATGAATCTTCGGAAACAGATGAACTTTCCTGATGAAGGTTATACGGAGGAAATGCGGATGCGAAGCACAATACGATGACTCTGAAAAAAACTGGAAAAAATATTGTGAACGGGGAATGCGCGCAAGGATCCCGAAAAACAAGTGTCAAGATCTTGAACGGATTCATGGAAATTGATTGAAGGTTGATGAATTTCTGGTGGAGTTCTTGGATTTCTGAAGAACACTAGAGTTTCTGGAGAATGAATGACGAACAGATGATGATGGAGGGCGATGAAGATTCTTCGTTTCTGGGCGAATCTGGGATGAAGAAGATGAATATTGCTGCAAATGGATGAAGATGGTTGATGATCATCGGCGTTTTCTGGAGGATTTGGCAAGAACATTGTTGTTGAGGACGATGAAGATTGTTGGGAAGATGCAGATTCCGGTGGATTCGCGAACTCCGGCGACGGTTACCGGCGACCGTTGCGATGGCTGCATGGCCGGCAGTGGGGTCTCCGGCGAGGTGGTACGCGTGGCAACGCGCATGCAGAGGATCGGTGTGAGCGAGACGCGTGGCAATGGTGGAGGCGAGAGGGAGAGCCACGTGGGCTCTGCATGCAGTTGGGACTGGTGAGGTGGTGGTGAGAGAGAAGAAAATGTGGCGTGGAAGTGGGTGATCTGAAGTGAAAACGTGGAAAGCTGAGAATCACACGCGTGAATGGGGAGAGAGAAAAAATGTGGAGAGAAAATTGAAGTGGGACCTCCTGAGGCACACGCGTGGATACCTTATATGCTGACATGTGGACCTGGGACTGGGCCTCCAAACTGCCACACGGCCCAGTAAATTCAGACTTTGATGAAGGATTAACTAAAATCTGGCCACTAATGACTAATGAACACCTAATTAATTCTAATGATTAAACCTAATTAATACTGAATTAAAACTAAAACTTAAGACTACAATTAAATGCAAAACAGAAATTAAACAGTAATTAAATTCTGAATGAAAATTAAAGCTAATCTAATCCTAGCTAAATCTAATATCCTCAATTAAAATCTAAACAAAAGATTAAATCTAATTAAACTCTACCAATTAATATTCTAAAAGAATTTAATCTAAAAATAAAACTCTAATAAATCTGAAAAAGAGAATTAACATCTAATTAAACTCTAAAAAACTATTAACTTCTAAAATAGGAAAAAACTCTAATAATTCCACTAATTTCTATAGAAAAAAAACTATATTAATTTCTACTTAAAAAACCCTATTAAAAGAATATTCTATTAAACTATTTATTAAAAAAATTCTATTTAATACCTAAAAATAAAATGATTTATTCTAAAAATCTATTATCTAAAATGATTAAAGAAATTCCTAAACTATTAAAAAACACTTAATATCTAAAAGCTATTAAAAAATCTATCTAATACCTAGAAAAATTAATTAAACCTATTAAAAATTCTAGAAAATAAGGGAAAAAACTAAAACTACCGGGGAAGCCGATTAAATCGATTAGCGAACTATATCGAAATAAACGGTAAAAACCCGGACACCGAGAGGCCCTCAAGAACAACAGCGAGAGCTGAAAACACCGGGACGAGCACCGATTCACCAAAATACGTCCTCGTATTGGCTTGAAATGCTATCAGAGGGCTGTGATCCCGATAAAGTCAATCTGACTGAAAAAAATGCAATGTACGTGGTATGCAAATGCGAAATGGAATGAGTCGAGACATGAGCCAAATTGCGATGAGTAGTTGGTCAAATTTTAGGGTGCAACAATAGGGATCATCCTTCTAGGGCAAAAGTTTCATGCAAGTTGGACAATTTTCAAGCCCCCAAATTCACATACCTCAGATGACCTGTAACTTGTCAAAGTCATAACTAGAGTTCTACAAATCCTATCAAGGACTTCTAGAACTCAAAATAAAGCTAAGGCCATTCTCTACAACGTTCATGTTGGGGGAAAAATGAGATGACAATCACATCTTGAGCTAAACTGCCTTGAAGATAGGGGTCAAACTAGGGGATTTTACACTGTCAAGTCTTAGAAACCCTAGCTTGAAACTTCTCAAACTCTTCAATCATGATGATTTGACCTTGTAATCATCCTTATGACATCTCAATGCATCAATCCATGATCACATGGCTCTTGAATTAGGTCTCAACCTTGTTCAAATCCTCAGTTGACTTAGGGTTGACCCAGTCAAACCCTAGCTGCACCACTCATGGCTGAGGCTTCTTATCTTGCACAATGTCCTGTCTAGGCATCAAAGTGATCTTCAAAACTTCTCATAAGCTCTCTCAAGACCTCAAGTCTAACTTCATGACCTCAGAATCATCTGATGGCTCCCCACAACTCTCAAGCTAGGAGACACACCCTCTTGGCTTCAACCATTCTCTCTGAGGATCTTTTAACTTCTCTGGCAAGGATATCAATCCTTGAACACTTAAATAACCTTCTTAGCTAGCTTCAAAGTCTTGTATAGCTCTTGATTGGTAATCATACCTCTTGATCTCCTGCACACATGTCAATGAAATGCAAATGATAATGCTAATGTGAATGAAATGAAACACAAGCTAGGTAAAGAAAAGTTGAGCAAATTTTGGGGTGCAACACCTTGCACACCTCACTAACATGTATGGACTCTTTGTTATCTCATGTTCTTGTGGATACCGGTTCTTCTCTCAATGTGATACCTAAGGTTACATTGAGTCAACTATTGGTAGAGGGGAGTGAGATGAGACCAAGCACTTTGATTGTTAGAGCTTTTGACGATTCTCGAAGGAAAGTCAATGGCGAAGTGGATTTACCCATTACAGTCTGGCCGCATTTGTTTACCATTACTTTCCAAGCGATGGATATCAATCTTGCATACAGTTGTTTATTGGGTAGACCCTAGATCCATGCCACTGGGGCAGTTACATCCACGTTACATCAAAAGCTAAAACTCAAGTTTGAAGATCAGATGGTCATCGTCTGTGATGAAGAAGATCTTCTAGTAAGTGAGTTATCATCCTTCCGATATGTCGAGACTGATGAAGGCATAACTGAAGTGCCGTTCCAATGTGTCGAATTTGAAGATGTCAGCTCCGCTTTTGTAAATTCTAGTAGACTACAAAAAATGGCCATGTCATTTGTCAAGAGTGCTAAAGAGACCATTGGGAAATGTGCCTTGCCTGGCTGGGGGAAAATCCTAGATGTGGTTGAAAAGCATGATCGCTTTGGACTAGGATATCATCCTGATTAGCAAGCTAGTTCGCGCAATCATCAGAAATGCAAGTTGATTAAGTTTACAAGCGTTGGATTCCAAGAGAGGGATATTGTGTTAGCCATTGACGATGCAGGTCCTAGCAGCCAAAGTACAAGCTTTGTACGCAAATGTCCACCAGGTTTCAAGCTCAACAATTGAACATCTATTGTGATTCCTATGGTTTTTCCCACAAACATTTAATGCATTTTGTTTTTCTGATCCCTCGTCCTCACCTGAGACGAGTGAATAACTTGTAAGGGCCTCGCGCTTTTAAAACATTATGTGATCAATAAATAAAAATTTTTTGCATTAAAATCATGCTCTTATTTCTTTCTTTATTTTATCTTTCACAAATAAATAAATGACAAAGTTTCCTTTATTTTTCGCTTCTTTAAATAGCTTCATTCTAAACATAATTCATAAACATGCATAACAAATATTTGCATTGATAACAACTTGGAAAACATCCATTATAATCCTAGGATTCCAATTAACCAAGCCAAAGAAGATGGTGAGGAAGATTGTGAATTATCAGCAGAACTAGCAAGGCTTCTTGAGCACGAGAAGAAAGAGATTCAGCCCCACAAAGAGCCAGTGGAAGTCATCAATCTTGGTACTAATGAAGTCAGGAGAAAAGTCAAGAGTGGGGCATCCCTCGCTAAGCATGTACGCTCCGGGTTGGACAAGTTATTGAAAGATTATGTTGATATATTCGCCTGGTCTTATCAAGATATGCCTGGGTTGGATACCAACATCGTTGAACATCACTTGCCACTAAAGCCTGATTGTCCTCTTGTCAAGCAAACCTCAGAAGGACCAGACTCGACATGGTACTTAAAATCAGAGAAGAGGTAAACAAGCAGTTTAACGCTGGGTTCTTAGCCATTTATGAGTATCCTGAGTGGATTTCCAACATCGTTCCAATTTCGAAGAAAGATGCGAAGGCCCGAAAGATGATTTTCCTCTGCCTCATATTGATGTCTTGGTATACAACACATCGCAGTTCTCTGTCTTTTCGTTCATGGACGGTTTCTCAGGATATAATCAAAACAAGATGTCCCCAGCAGATATGGAAAAGACTACCTTCATCACACCCTGGGGCACATATTGCTACAAAGAGATTGAGGTTTACGTGGATGATATGATTTTCAAATCCAGAACTGAAGATGATCATCTGGACAATCTGAAGAAGCTATTTGACAGATTTGGGGTATGTGTTGCACCCTAAAATTTGCCCAACCTTTTTCTAACTTGGAGGTGTGCGTAACAAGTGGAGGTTACCAAGGGTTATAAGCCTAAGAAAGAGGTTTTATCCAAGTGGTCAAGTGCTTATATCTAGCAGGAGAAGATTGAAACTCTTTGAGAAAGGAGATGGACAGTTGTGGTTTATCCCCTATCTTAGAGGTCAAGTGAAGATCATCAGAGGATTGTGAGTCCATGGTTATGGATAGAGAATGTTGGTGAAGCCCATTGTGTGTTTTGGAAGCCATTGTGGAGCTTATCCAAGTTGTTATATCATGTGCAAGAGGTTGCAGTCAGAGGATTGCACACCTAGGGTTTCATCTGCCTAGTGCAAAGTCAACTGGAAATTTGAAGTGGTTTGAGACTTGGTTATAAGTCATTGTGATCATGGAAAGTTGTGTTGAAGCATATAAGGTGTTATTTAAAGATCAATTTAAGAAGAATCAAGAGTGTGAGAAGTTACTAAATTAGGGTTTATAAGCTTGTTAGTGTAAAATCCCCTATTTAGTGCCTAACTTCAAGACCACATATCTCAAGATACAAGTTTCATCTCACTTTGATGCAAACATGAGACTTGTAGAGCATGTTATTAGCTTTCTTTTTGAGTACTAGAACTCTTCTATTGGATTTCTAGAGCTCAAGTTATGATGCTGACAAGTTATGGGTCCTCAGATGAATGCATTTTCAGTCAACAAAAGTCAACCAACTTCCAAGGCATTTTTGTCCTAGAATCATGTTTCATCTCACTTTTACCCAAACATGAAATTTGTTCCTTATGATCTTAGCTTTTCAAAAAGTCCTAGAAGTCCTTCATCTGATTTGTAGAATTCAAGTTACGAAGCTTGTAAGGCAGGGGTATTTTCGGAAAGTGAGATTACAGGTCATTTTCATTATAGGTCCATTTCATCCACTTATGCACTTCAAATGGAACTTTTTCCAACATGAAACTTGCTTCAAATTATTTCATTTCCACCATAGAATCATCAATTGTCATGAATTTGGCTTGGGTTTGGAAATTGGTGAAGGAAATTTCATGAAAAAATCTTTAAAAGGGGAAATTCAATTAATTTGATTTTTGAACTTTTACAAGGGCATGTTTGTGCATGCTTTGAGTCACAAGAACATAAAAAGCAAGATGCACAAATTGGATTTGAGATTTGAGGCCAATTTCATGTGCAAATTCATGGTTACTTCATGGTGAAGCTACACATTCAATTTCCACCATGGGATCAATTCAAGGATTCATTTCCATCCACATGATCAAAGTAAAGCAACAACAACTAGTTTGAATCAGAATCAAGGGATTTGGAGCCAAAATGCACGTGGATATGAAGCTTCCATTTCCAAACTTTGAAATTTTCCAATTCATCATAACAAGCCAAATTGGGCCTCCAATTGATCATGGATCCATAATATATAAACTCCTGATGAAGAACAAACCCTCATTCGTGCATTTTGGTGAAAATTGAAGCAAATTACAATTAGAGTTTTCAAGAGCAAAGTGAAAAGTTGAAATCCAAATTCAAGCAAATTCAAGAGAAATCAAGATCAACAACATCTTCAAGGAGCTTCACTGATTGTTTCTGGATCGTTTTGTGCAGGCTTGACACCATTACAAGACCCAATAGAGAGGCTTCATTAGGTAATTTTCTTTTCAAGAATTAACTCTCTTAATGCATCCATTCCATGCCATTTTCATTGCACTTTGAAGCCCTACTTAGTTAGGCAAATTCTGGATAGGATTGAGCTTTGTTCTTGATAATTTATGTTATGTGCTTGAAACTTTATGGCTTCGAATCTCTTTTTTCTTGCGTAAAAAATAAAAACAGACCCTAGATTCATGATCTACTCAATGAGGGGATCAATTTGGTGTAAAGAATCGTGAATTTTGGGTGAGTTCTAACACCTCCACCTCTGGTAGGGGAAACGGAGAAGACGACCGAAACAGTTGTTCCGGCTTCTGGTTATTTTTCCGTCCAAGTGACGTGTCATGCCACGTGGAGACCTTCACTTGTTGACTAAGCTTTGATTAACGGTTAAGATCTTGTTCGACCATCCACGCGTACACTTGACTTGCCAGCACATAAATGAAGTTGTGCGATTTCGCCTTGGCTCAGCATTTGTTTGATTTTGGGCCTAAAACGTGCTATTAACACCCCCGGTCAGTGCAAGCCCAATGAACTCAACTGTATCAATTGTTATTCAGCACGCTTGTGTGTTCCTTTTTATTTTCTTTTATTTTTCTTTTTTCTTTTAATATCTGTTTGGATTTTAATTCAAGAAAAATACTTCCAAGTGTTGTAAAATCCCTAAAAAAAATACTTTTTTGCACTTTAGGATATTAACTAATTTGTGGAAAGTTTTATTTCCATTTTCCATATATTTTTCAATTAAATAGGGATTTTCACATTTGATGTGTTTTTAATTGATTAAAAATTCTTCTTCTTTGTTCTTGATTTTCTTTCTTGAGCAATTCTTTGGTCCAATGACTGAAATCTTTTCCTCATATTCATGATGAGTTGAAGAAATTTTGAGGACCATTTTCCCCTGGTTGGATCATTTTTTATTTGATTTTTCTGGCATTTTTGTTGACCCTCGATTCTTTCCTTTCAAAGTGTTACACATTAGGGTTTCATTTCCTTTAGTGGTGCTTTGATGGAACATTGCCCTTGTGTTTTTGGCCTCTGGTTGCCAACTCATTTATGGTCATTTGATATTTTATTTGGAATTAATTGAGCATGTTTCCTACTTTTAGGGTAATTTTCAAATTAGGTTATTTCTAAAGGATGCTCATACATACAAGTGACCTAGTTTGGTTTGGAAATAACTTTTATGGATCCATTGAACTCCTAACTCTTGTTGATTCATGTTCTTAACATATTGATGGGTTTGGATGTTCATTTACAGGTCTTAAATATGTTCATTGCTTGTTGAGATGTGCATTTCCTTTTAGGCTTTCCATTTGAGTTTCAAATGTTGAATGTGTGTAAGACTTTGGTCTTTCTCCTTGCCTTTTATTGTATGACTTTTGGTTATGTTTGATGTTTGATTTGTGAATTCTCTCTTTTCATCTCCACCTCTGTCCAATGACTTTGGGATCCCATTTGAGATAGCTTAGTCCCTCCTTTGGAGGTACTTGAAGCATGTCATGAATGGTGCTTCCTTGAGGACTTCTTTGTTTGTTTCTTGTATAATCATTGAGTTTGCTTATGGTTGAGTTGCCCTTATGAGTTCCCTTGGTTCTTATATTGCCTCCCATGCTCTCATTGGTTTGTGTCCTCATTTCTTTTCATTTGGTTTGTCTTTGGGCATTGTGGTTGATGTTTGAATGGTTATAGGATTTATTCTCCCATTTTCATCCCATTTGTGTGTGCAATTGTGTGCTTTCTTTTGTATTGATTTCTTCCTTTCCTTTTGCATTTATTTCTTGCATTAATAAAGGTTGAGATGTGCTGGTGGAGTTGTTTACCCCACACTTTTTCCTCCCTTTGCTTGTGTGTTGCATTGCATATGCATCTTTGTATCTTTACTTTCTTATTTTTATGCTTCCTTCTTCTTCTCTCTTCTTTGCCATGTTCCCTTAGGATCTCTAATCTCTTGAGATTATGATAGACCTTAGGCTTGAACCCATGCATGATAACATTAGGTAGCATTCCCTTTCACCCCAACTATAGGTATACTTTTCATGACAACTACTAGGTTTGAGTTAGTCCCCCTTTAGTGTGTCCTTTATCTTCTCATCTTCAAATTCTCTCAAAACATTTAATAAAGGCTAATGAATGTTGTACGCTACGAGCCTTAAGCTACTTGGGAAATGGTGATTGGGGGGATTCCTCTCAATGGCCTAGAGTGTTTAGTGTACACCCTTTGGGTGATATGCAACGCATTCGCTCCTAGGTCATAGTCTTTAGTGCAACATGAATTACAAACAATAATCAATGCACTTCTTCTCTAAAAAACACAAACAAACTTCAAATATTTTATCCTTCGGGATCTTAATAATGGAAAACATTTTTCATAAGGAGAGTTTTGTTTACTCTTGGTTCTACCGCAAACAGGTAACACCTAAGTCTCCAATGGTTAGGCTGCATACACCTAACTGCTAGAACTAAGTTTTAACCCTACTCGGACCTAAAAAAATTTTGAAGCAACCGGTGTTCTTGTTAGCCCGAACTACGTTTGCTCTGATTTCTCATACCAGATGAGAAGACGTAGGCACAAGGACCCCAATCCTTGGCGAGCAACCTTTCCCCACCTTTCACCCGTAGTTAGTCGAACTACGTTGACTCTGACTTTCCCATTGCACGAGGGAATACGTAGGCACAGAGCGGGGATGCGCTGCCGAGTCATTTTTATTTTCTTTTGTCCCTGAGACATTTAGTTAGATAGTAAACACCTTTTTAGATAGATAACCAAGCATGGATCCCGTCGAGTATGACGGACGTGAGGGGTGCTAATACCTTCCCCTTTGTCGCTACTGCAAAAATCGGCGCCGGCTGAACAGAAGAGTTGCCACCGTGCGTTATTTATCCCAACAGAGGGAAAGGAAACGCTCAGAGAAAACCTAACGCAAAGAGGGAAAGGAATGGTCATCGCAACCAAATCCTGGATTCGGGAGTCGGTTACGCAAGGGGAAGGTATTAGCACCCCTCACGTCCATCGTACTCGACGGGATCCACGCTTGTTTTCTGGTACGGATTGTTATTCTATCTACTCTATAGGTCTGGGGTTAAAAAGAAAATAAAACGACTCGACAAAGTATCGCACTTTATGCCTACGTATTCCCGTCTGGAACGAGAAATCAGAGTCAACGTAGTTCGCCTACCTACTGGAAAGGAGGGGAAGGTTGGTCGCTAGGATGTCGCATCCTATGCCTACGTACTTCCATACAGCATGAAAGATCAGAGCAAACGTAGTTCGGGCCACGTACGACACAAGCTTGTCTTGATTGTTTTTTATCCTTCTGAAAAAGGGTTTTCCTGATTAACAGTCCAAGCGGACAAAAATTGACGTTTTGATGAGTTCACATTCTTTTACGGAAGAAGTGTCTTTTATTGTGTTTGAAATATTTATTGTGTTTTTCTGTTTGTTTTGAGAAAGAAGAGACAGAACTCTAACCTACGGTTGCGAAGGGAATCAAACTAACCTAATGTTATCATGCATGGGTTAAGGCCTAGTGTCTATCATGCTCCTCTCTTGCACAGAGAGAAACAGAGATCCTAAGGGAATAGACGGAAACAGAAACAATAGCATATATACAGTAAAACAGTAAAATGCATGGATGCAACAATACAAGCGAGGCAAGGGAGTCCCACGAAACCTCGAACCTAGAAAACAATAGGCAGAAGTGAACAGAATTCACTTTCAACCCAACAGGTTAAACAGCAAACAATACAGTCAGGGAAAACCAAACAATACATCAGAAATGAACAGCAAAAATAAATAGCCACAGCAGCTCTGCATCAACACCTATCTTCAAGTCATCATAAAACAGCTACCAGCTTCAGACAAGCATCAATCTCCATCTCCACAGCCTTCAAGCAAGGTCTTGATTATCAATCTTCCATCTGCAATGGCTTTTCTTCAAGTCTCTAACCTCCAAGAGGAATATCAGTCAACAAGATGAAGTGAACGAATGTTAGACAGTCAATTGCCTACCAAGGGTGGTTCATTAACTGTTAACATTATACAGACAATTTTCTCTCAAAATTTCTATCTTTCAAATACATTCACTGATCCTTCCAAAGGAAGGAGGTGGATATTTGAAAGAGACTTTGAATCATAGAGAAAGAATGGAGGTAGACAAGGCCTTCCATGTTTGGGAAACAAACTTTCTACTCTAGGGCTCTGACTAGCTCCTAAACCCTACACTCCTCAACAACTGCTGGCAAGAATCTCCTCATCAACTCTGGAAGTTGGTCTTCAATCATCTGATCTCCAATGGCCTCATCATCACAAGTCTTCAGCTCTCCCAGTCCCCAAGCAATCCCAATACCCCATACAGACAAATGAAATAATCCCCAGAGAGGGCACACCACACCAGTCAAGCAAATACAGACAGTACTAATAGCAGTAGGGGAATCCTAATAATTTCTAAGGGATCTAATAACTACCCATAATCCCTATAGTCCCATACCCCAAAGATTCAATCTCTAACTCCTAAGGGAAATGAACTAATTCTCCTATGTTATCACCTAAACCCTAATTTTGTTCATGTTATTCACACCTAAACAAATCTCCTAAAATTAAGTCCTAAAAATATGAACTAAATTTTATATACAAGATAAAAGTCTAATCTAATCAACCTAAAAAGAATGGATTAAAAATGTTAAAGCATCTAATCAAACCAAAACTAACAAATTCATGCATCAAACTAAATGTTATTTATACCTATTTAAAAGAAAAATATGCCAAAAATATGAAAATAAAATGAAATATTAATTTTTTTATGTGATATTTTTCTTGACAAAATTATGAATAATATGCAAAAAGAATCAATTAAAATCATGCATTTTTCTATTTTTTTATGAATTTTTAAAGAAATGAAATTTTGAAAGAAAATAAAATGGAGTTAATTGAAAGGGGTGCCATGAGTAATAAAAAGCAGTTAAACAACCAACTGGGCCCAGACTGGGGGCGCGCATAGCAAGCGCGTCTGGGCCCAACACTATCAGAAAATAACAAAAATTAAAAAAAAAGAAAAACGGTGCAGAACGCAATTATTTAGTTATAATGGAAATGGGCCTGATTGGGGAGGGTGTGCATAGCAAGGATATCCAAAGCCCAGTCTGATTATGTTTAATGAAACGGTGCGTTGCACCATTTGAATTTCCGTCCGCTTCTTCTTTTAATCGCAGCCATTGGATGAGGAACCAAGTCAAGGTCAATCAAGCAATCGTGTGGCTCTCATGTTGTCTTCAACCTCCAGCAAACCCTAATGTCTGAAACTCTTCACCATGCATGCATCTTCCAGCTTTCCTTTCTCCCTCGTCTCTCCATGAATCCACGCGATTCCAAGAGCAAAGTTTCTCTAAATCCTTCCCTCTACACAGCCATGCCCATAGTTCTTCCTAAAACTCACTCAAGAAACAAACCCGATAGGTGCAATAATTTTGATCCACCATTTTCACCTGACATCAAATCTCCCAATGCTTGCTCAATTCTATCCTAACATTATCTACATCTCACACTGATCATTTTAAGCCATAAGTCCAAGATTATCTTGCATTATCATTGATGTTATAAGCTCCAACAGAATGTGCACACCATGGTCAATCTCCATGAACCCTCTCCAAACTCACCAAAATCCGTCTTCTAACCTATCCTAACATTTCTATGCTAACAAATCCCTATAATTCTAACTAAAACATGCAATTCGAAGGAGAAACCTACCTGGTGTAAAATGAAGAAAACAGCTATGGAACTCCTTGATCCAATGCTTGCAGTGATTTGAAACTGATCCACACACTCAAACCTTGATTTTGTATGCGAAGATTCTCACTCAAACTTCTTGGATCTTGCAATTCCAAATTTCTTGCTTCTTGGATGATGGAAGTGTATGGCACGAATTCTCCTCAAATCTACCAAATGCTTGTGTGAAATGTGATCTCTGAGTGATGGTAATGAAGATCAGATCAAGAAAAATGGAGATTGATAGAGATTTGAGAGAGTTGAATTGATTTTGCAAAAATGGAAGATTGGTGTATAACTTGTGTTATGATCAATATGATTCACCAACCATGGCATGAAGCTCTTCAATACAATATATACATGAGCTTAGAAAGTCCTAGAAGTTTGGAGAAGCTTCCCATGCACTCTTTCCTTACATTTTGGATTATGTAACTTTCATTGTAAGTAACCACGCATAACTCCTAAATCTTGAACCAAACTCAAAATTCTACTTTTGCCAATGTTCTCAAAATGATTTTTCCAATTAAAATGACCTATAATTTCACCTCATTTGGCCAAAATATGAAAAATCTCAAATTTAGGTCATTTTTCATTCATTAAATTCACCAATTTTGAAACCATGAGCTATGAGCCTTTCCAATCTTTAATGGTCACTATTATAGACTCAAAATGTCATTTGGAGCAAGTTTGATGTTGTGAAGTTTTCCCTTTGAAGCTTCCTTGTATGAGTTTTGGGCATA
Source organism: Lathyrus sativus (assembly GCA_963859935.3). Lineage (NCBI taxonomy): Eukaryota > Viridiplantae > Streptophyta > Magnoliopsida > Fabales > Fabaceae > Lathyrus > Lathyrus sativus. The sequence continues at coordinate 390,554,112 of OZ012737.1, forward strand.
GGCTTGAAATGACCTGTAATTCTCAGATGACCAAAATACCCTTTGCTTGCCAAGACCATAAGTAGAGTTCCACAAATCATATGAAGGCATACTATACCATTCTAGAAATTTAAGACAATGAGAAACAATTCTTATGTTGACCAGAAATTCATTTGAAATCTCCTTGAGGGGTAAAAGTAGCTTGGAAGACAAGTAACTTTCACAGACAAAATTTCAGATGCCTCAGAGGACCTATAACTTGCAAGGACCATAACTTGAGTTATATAAATCTCCTTGATGTCTTCCACCACTCAAATTAAAGGTCTTGAGATCCTCTACAAGTTTCATTTTGGCCAAGGATCCATTTGAAGCTTGCATTTGGACTTATATTGCTTGTAAATTTGACCTAAACTAGGGGATTTTACATAGAAACCCTAATTTAGAAATTCCTCTTCTCCTTGATTTCTCTTGATTTCTTCTTAGCACAACACCATATCCTTCTCTATATGTCAAATGATGAACCCCACATCTCTCCAATAGACCTCAATGCCTTTCAATCAATCAATTGACCTAGAGTTGACCCAGGGTTGACCCAGATGAAACCCTAGTTGACTGTCTTCAACTGCAATTCTTGTGATCACATCAATGACTTATCTCCTTCTCCAAATGACTTCCTAAGTCTCCCATGATGCTCACATACTCTCCATGCTCAATCCACAGCTCACAATTTCTTTGATGGTCTTCAGATACCCTCAGATAGGAGATGGATGCACTTGCTTGATCCCTTGCCTTTCCAGCTTTCAAATTCTTGCTGATGACTTGAAGGAGATTGGATTAGAATAATAACCTCTTGATAGGCTCATAGAGATGAGACTAATGATTGGCCCCTTGTTGGATGATTTGCTATGCTATGCTATGCAGATGATTAGACTATGTACATGACTCTATATGCAAATGCTAATGTAATTGAAACATAAACCAAGTGAATAAGGTTGAGCAAATTTTAGGGTGCAACAACTGCCCCTATTCAAGCGACTTGGACCCGATTGGGTGAAGAGCGAACGGCCTTCAAACATTCAAGGTACGAGACGGTTGAATACTAAGAACCCGGAAATTTGCCAACCGCAGAAATAAACTGCGCCACTGCTTGGGGAACGACATTCACCAACGGAATCTAACTGCTTACAGTAACCCACTGATCTCGTGCTGGGGATTATTTTCAAAAGATTTTATCATCGCAGAGATAGAATTTTGTCCACGTTAGGACTTCACCTGCCGTCAACTTGGAAAAACTTCAACAACTTCGCTGGGGATGGCTCGTCTGCCTTCTCGTCAGAAATAAATTGTCCATGTTAGGAATAAACTCTTCCACGTTAGGAATAACACCATCCTCGTTAGGACTATAACTTTGTCTGGATCTGTCCACATCAGGACTAAACTCTTCCACGTTAGGAATAAACCTCGTCTAGATCTGTCCACGTCAGGACTAACCCTCTGGGTTATGAATACTTCGTCCACGTTAGGACTCACCTTTCCACATTAGGAATAAACTCTTTTGTACCTGTCCACGTCAGGACTAAATTCTTCCACGTCAGGAATAAAATCTTTCCACGTTAGGAATCCATCTTCGTTCCACGTAAGGAATCACAATCTTATCTTGATCTGTCCATGTAAGGACCCCCTTCTTTCCACGTAAGGAATGCATCTTCTTTCCACGTAAGGAATCAACTTGTCCATGTTAGGACTACATCGTCCACGTTAGGACCCACCTTTCCACGTTAGGAATAACTCTCTCCTTGATTCGTCCACGTAACGACTCCATCTTTCCACGTAAGGAATACAATTTTACTCGATCTGTCCATGTAAGGAACTAACTCTCTCTGATTTGTCCACGTAAGGACTCCCATCTTTCCACATAAGGAATCCGTCTTCTTTCCACGTAAGGAAACCAATTTTCTTCCATGTAAGGAATCAATCTCGATCTTCTTTCCACGTTAGGAAACTACCTTGGTTCCATGTAAGGAATCGACCTTTCCAATTTGGAATACCATCTCAATCTGTCCATGTAAGGACTTCCATCTTTCCACGTAAGGAATACAATCTTCGTTCCACGTCAGGAAACCAATTCTTCTTTCCACGTAAGGAATGCGTCTTTTTCCCCGTAAGGAATTCAACCTTGATATATCCACGTAAGGACTCAATCTTTCCATGTAAGGAATAAACTCATCTTTCCACGTAAGGAATAAACTTGTCCACGTTAGGACCCACGTTTCGTCTTGATTCGTCCACGTAAGGACTCACCTCTTGACTTGCTGAGGAAATAACACTTGTCCACGTCAGGACTTACGCGTCTTCGACTTGCTGGGGAAATAAGACTTGTCCACGTCAGGACTCACACTTTGCCAACAACCCGAAGAAGGATAAATTTGTCCACGTCAGGACTCTCGTATCTTGTCATCACAAAAACTATAAACTTGTCCACGTCAGGACGCACATTTCACCATTACGAATAAAGATATCTGCTGGAAATAAATTGTCCACGTCAGGACACCAACACGAAGAGTAATCAACTTTGTCAACATCATGACTTCACATCCAATCAATACGGAGAAATCGAATCTGTCCATGTTAGGACTAGCACTTCTCATCAACCCGAGGAAATAAATCTGTCCACGTTAGGACCCATTTCTTCATTGGTCCCAACCCACAAACTTCTTAGCACTGACGTGACAGCGACTTTGAGGCGGACTCTATTGGGGATATTTGGAAACCAAACTACCGAACACCTGTTCTGATAACGGGCGGCAGCCTCTGAAGTTATGATTCATGAAACCTTTTGATGACAAATAATTCTGCTTGGGAATGAGGAGAGCTTTCGCCTACTAACTCTGGCGGGGAAAACACGAGCAATTCACAAATATCTCTGTTCGGAGACAAAGAAAACTTTATCATGATAACTCTGTGGGGAATAGTGCCAAAGCTGACACTTTCACTGAATGTCTCACGTCGAGATCTTGAATGCTTAGTAATTCATTTGAGCAAGAGCTCTCTCTATCTGCATGAGAAACAACTCTTGAAAACAAACGGTTAACCAACCTAGTTTATGCTTCAAAAATGCGTATGTTTGATAATGACGCAATGCTCCACTCGACATGGAAATGCTACGTGCTTTTGTTTGGTAAATGTAAGTATGACCCTATATGCCAATGCAGATGCAGACTCGACTGCTGGGTACAGAAACTGCTTCAGCAAAATAAATGCTGAAGATAATGCCAACTCCGCTGGGGATAGCCAGGTGCTACAGAACTATTCCAGCAAAATAAATGCTGGAAGAGTGAAGTCGACTCAGCTTGGAAATTGGGAACTTAAACCAAGCACCTCATTGAAGTAACACCCTGCTGGGGAATATAACTTTGCTGGAGAATAGTAGATGCGCCTGTTATGATTGGAATTCTGCTGAGGAGTGAACTGATATCGCACGGTATTCTGACAAAATAAATGCCAGGACTCGCAACCAACTCTGCCGGGGAGAGTCTTAATCTTCAGATTCCACTGAAAGGAATGAAAACACTTGCTGAAAAGAGAACTCAACTGGGGATGGGACGATTCTCTTGGGGGAAATCAACTAACTCCGTTGGGGGAGAGTAAATGACCCTGCGGGGGAAGGTAAACTGTCTGAATACAGCTCACAAATATTAATCTTCTGCGGCTAAACCACTCTGCTTGAGATATACTGTCTGAATACAGCTTTCGAACTAGAAATCGTCGCTTCTGCTAAGGATAAACGACTTTGCTGGAGAACGCCCTTTGGATAAGCTACGACTAGCTAGGGAATTTGATCCTCCTTCAGTAGGGAACATTGCTATCTCGGTAGCGTGACCTGCGTGGGGACCGAGTTCTCATTACGAGCTTCTTTTGATCGTCTTCTTCATACGGCTATGAACCCTGCAACAACACAAACAAGACAAGACAAGCCTATGCAACTAAATCTATTCAGGTTAGCGTTAGTGACATCGTTTTCAGTTAATTCAAAGTTTTAGCAATTGTTGGCAAGGGCCAGCGGCGTTATGCACATGCTAGTTTCATCAAACTTAGGCGTTTATCATGCACAAAACAATAAAGAACCAGCATCAAATACTGAATAACATATTTTATTGATTGGGCCCCTGAATGGGCGGAGTTTTTGTACACGGGATGTAACTCCTGAAAAGAGGAAGCTACGCAAAGCAAATATACAAGTATGCACAAGAAGCATAAATATATTGACAAATTAAATTTGTACACATGTCGGCAACGGGATGCAGACGAACATCACGAACTGATCCTCCTATGACTCGCCCGACTCTAATGCTTTCCCCGGTATCCACACTTCCGAAGAGATTGTATCTGATAATCGACCCCTCAGGTATATTCTCCCGCGCCAATGCTCAATGCAGTACCAAATTCGGACCGCAGTCATTTGCTTTTCAAATCCCTAAGTTTTGCGTGAACCGCCCTTTACGGGTTTTCAGTTCACCGGGATACCCTTTTTTGCCGAAGCCGCCAAGTGTAGGTTTTCAACTTCGCAGGTGTACATTTTTTCAATTTTATCCCTAACTTTTGTCCGAACCTTTCATTCTGTTTTTGGTTCGCCAGGATGCCCTATTTTTGCCTGGACTCTCTTTTTTTTGTCCAGCGGGTCAATTTCAAGCAAAGTATTTTTTAACTGCGTCCGAATTTACAGGCGACGTAAAGTCTTCGCCGTCCATGGTGGACAACAATAAAGCTCCTCCTGAAAATACTTTTCTGACAACGTATGGCCCTTCGTAGTTGGGGGTCCACTTGCCCCTGTGATCTGCCTGCGGCGGGAGAATCCTTTTCAGCACAAGGTCCCCCGTCTGAAAGCTCCGAGGATGTATCTTCTTATCATACGCTTTCTTCATTCGGCTCTGGTACAAACGACCGTATGCTAGAGAAGCTAACCTCTTCCCGTCCATTAAACTCAGTTGGTTTAACCTGTCTTTCACCCATTCTGCCTCATCTAGCTGAACATCTCGCAATACCCTCAGAGAAGGGATCTCAACTTCCAATGGTAATACTGCTTCCATTCCGTATACTAACGAGAACGGGGTTGCCCCGGTTGATGTGCGTACCGTCGTACGACAACCGTGCAAAGCAAAAGGTAGCATCTCATGCCAATCCTTATAGGTCACCACCATCTTCTGGACAATTTTCTTTATATTCTTGTTGGCCGCTTCGACAGCGCCATTCATCTTGGGTCGGTAAGGGGAGGAGTTGTGATGTTCGATCTTGAAATTCTGACAGAGCTCCTTCATCATTTTGTTGTTCAGGTTTGAACCGTTGTCCGTGATTATCCTCTCGGGGATCCCATATCTTCAAATGATATCTCTCTTGATGAATCTGGCCACCACTTGCTTAGTTACATTTGCATAAGACGCCGCTTCCACCCACTTGGTGAAATAATCGATTGCTACCAGAATGAACCGGTGCCCATTGGAAGCTATCGGCTCGACCTTTCCAATCATATTGATTCCCCACATCGAGAATGGCCATGGCGATGACATCACATTTAGAGGACTCGGAGGCACATGGATCTTATCAGCATAGATTTGGCACTTGTGGCACTTCCTCGCAAACTTGAAACAATCAGTTTCCATAGTCAGCCAAAAATAACCTGCCCGCAGCAGCTTCCTCGTCATAGCATGCCCACCAGCATGCGTACCGAAGGTACCTTCATGTATTTCCTCCATGAGCAACTTCGCCTCTTTTTCATCCATACAACGCAACAACACCAAGTCGTGGTTTCTTCTGTATAAGACACCATCCGGATTCAAATAGAAATTACCCGCTAATCTCCTGAGAGTCTTCAGATCCTGACTGGATGCCCCAGCCGGATACTCTTTATTCTTCAGGAAATTAAGGATATCGAAATACCATGGTTTGTCGTCAGATGCTTCATCAATATCAAATACGAAGGCTGGTCTGTCAAGCCGAGAGATAATGATTCTGGGAGCTTCATTCCAGAAGTTGACTTTGTACATGGAAGACAAAGTGGCCAGGGCGTCAGCCATCTGATTCTCCGCTCGCGGTACATGATGCAATTCAACCTTTTCAAATAAAGGCAACAATCTCCTTGCATAATTCATGTAATGTATCAAGTTGGGATGACGTGTCTCCCATTCTCCTTTGATTTGATTCACCACCAGAGCTGAGTCTCCGTATACGTCCAGATTCTTGATTCGCAAATCAATGGCTTCTTCAAGCCCCATGATGCAAGCTTCGTATTCGGCTTCATTATTGGTAACTGCAAAGGTCAATCGAGCAGTAAACGGGATGTGCGACCCGTGTGGAGTAGTGATGATTGCCCCTATTCCGCTACCGTAAGCGTTCATAGCTCCGTCAAATATCATCTTCCATTTGGAACCCAACTCTGGTCCTTCGTCTGGCAATGGCTCTTCGCAATCTTTCATCTTTAGGTACATGATATCCTCGTCAGGAAAATCAAACCTCATCGATTGGTAATCTTCAATAGGCTGCTCCGCCAGATACTCAGACAATACACTCCCTTTTATAGCCTTTTGCGAGACATATTGGATGTCGTATTCAGTCAAGACCATCTGCCAACGGGCAATTCTCCCTGATAACGCCTGCTTTTCGAATACATATTTGATAGGGTCCATCTTCGAGATGAGCATGGTCGTATGATTCAGCATGTATTTCCTCAAACGCTTGGCGGCCCAGGCTAGCGCGCAACAAGTTTTCTCCAGCATTGAGTATCGAGATTCACAATCTGTAAATTTCTTACTCAAGTAATAGATCGCATGCTCTTTTCTTCCGGTCTCGTCGTGTTGAACGAGAACATAACCCATGCTTCCCTCAAGAACTGTCAAATACATAATCAAGGGTCTCCCTGCCACCGGGGGTATCAAAATAGGAGGCTCCTGCAAATACTGCTTTATTTTATCGAACGCCTTTTGACAATTTTCGTTCCACGTTACAGCTTGATCTTTCTTCAACAGCTTGAATAATGGTTCACACGTAGCAGTTAGGTGAGATATGAACCGGGCAATGTAGTTCAACCTCCCTAAAAACCCGCGCACCTCTTTCTCTGTTTTAGGCGTCGGCATCTCTTGTATCGCTTTTATTTTTGCAGGATCGACCTCTATTCCCTTTTCGCTTACGATAAACCCCAGCAGTTTACCCGATCTCACCCCGAAGGTGCACTTGTTAGGGTTCAGTCTCGGCCTGAACTTCCTAAGCCTTTTAAATAATTTCAGCAGATTCACCAGATGCTCTTCCTCCGTCTGGGATTTGGCAATCATATCGTCAACATAAACTTCGATCTCTTTATGCATCATATCATGGAAAAGAGTCGTCATTGCACGCTGATACGTTGCCCCAGCATTCTTCAATCCGAAGGGCATCACTTTATAACAAAATGTTCCCCACGGCGTTATGAAAGTAGTCTTCTCCATGTCCTCTGGCGCCATTTTAATCTGATTATAGCCTGAGAAGCCATCCATGAAGGAGAATACGGAGTATTGAGCAGTATTATCAACTAGCACGTCGATATGAGGAAGTGGAAAATCGTCTTTCGGGCTCGCTTTATTTAAGTCACGGTAATCGACGCACATTCTCACTTTACCGTCTTTCTTGGGCACTGGTACGATGTTAGCGACCCATGAGGGACATTTTGTCACAGCCAGGAAACCAGCATCCCACTGTTTTTGAACCTCCTCTTTAATCTTCACTGCCATATCTGGTCTAGTTCTGCGAAGCTTTTGTTTGACCGGCGGGCATTCCTCTTTCAACGGCAGACGGTGCACGACCATATCTGTATCGAGCCCTGGCATATCTTCATACGACCAAGCGAACACATCGTTATACTCTCGGAGCATTTCAACCAGTCTTCGCTTGATATCGCTCTGTAGCGCGGCTCCGATACGAATGTTCTTCTCAAACCCTTCCGACCCCAAGTTGATAATTTCGATGACCTCCTCGTGAGGCAGAATGACTCGCTCTTCTTGCTTCACCAACCAAGACAGTTCTTCAGGAACGTCACTATCTTCGACAATCTCTTCCTCGGCCTGAAATACCGGGTGCTCAAAGTCGGGACGAGTCATAGGTGGTTCAAGGATGTCATCTGAAAATGTTATCCTGCAAAAGGAATGGTTAAATGCTTCAAAATGCGTATAAAGCGAATAACCACGTTGCCATTTTATTGAAAAATACAAAACAAGAAAAACAGAGATCGAAATATTTGCACATGAAAAAACGCCATTTATTTAATGATAAGCACGCAATGTTCATAACAGCACAACCCTAAGCAAATCATGATGCCCCGGGCAAGACACCAGATTGTTCAACAATTAATAAAACAAAGCATTACTGTTTAAGAGTCACAGGAACAAGCTCCTGAATAGACCAGTTGCATAGTCCCTATCCTGGCATGCTTGGCTGAATCCAGGCATCCATATCACAGTCGCTGTCTCCTTCGTCAGACTCTGAAGCAGCGTTGATGGTCTCATGACATACTCCACTAGCAGAGATGGTTATTGGCCCTCTGAAACAGGGTGCCCCCACAGCAGGTGTTGACGACGACGGCTGGTACCCCAGTCCAAACCGGTCCATCTTCACAGGAATGTCCAACACTTTGCCCCAGCCCTTTGCTTCTCCTGCCTCTACCAGAGCTTGTGCCTCTTTATATGACGAGACGGCTATCTCCGACGCTTTGCTCGGCCCGGGACCTTTGTCCTTGATGCGCAACCCTTCAAACGCCTGGAAGGGTGTCTCGTGAATCTCTCCATCGACCTCCACATATTTAAATGACGACAGATGGCTGACCAGGATGTCTTCTTCTCCGCATACCGTAACCACGCTGTCTCCGACCATATATTTCAACTTTTGATGCAGGGTAGACGTGACTGCCCCAGCCCCATGAATCCAAGGTCTTCCGAGCAGGCAGCTATATGCAGGCTGGATGTCCATGATATAAAATTCAGTTGCAAACACCTCCGGCCCCACCTGTAGAGGCAAAGTGATCGATCCAAAAACTGTTCTCCGCGTGCCATCAAACGCCCTAACCACCAAGTCACTGGGCGTGCACAGGATTCCTCTGACATCCAGTTTCATCATCGCTTTCTTGGGCAGCACATTCAAAGACGATCCGGTATCGACCAGTACATGCGACATGACCGATCCTCTACACTCGACAGATACGTGCAACTCCATATTATGATCTCTCCCCTTCGGGGTCAAATCAATGTCGGTAAAGCCCAAGCTGTGGCCCGCATTTACATGTGCCAACACTCCTTCCAGCTAATTCACGGAGACGTCTTGGGGTACGAAGGAAGTATCCAGGACTTTCAACAAAGCATTTCTGTGAGCTTCAGAACACAAGAGCAACGACAGGATAGATATCTTTGAAGGCGTCTGTTGCAGATGCTCCACAATCTTATAATCACTTTTTCGAATCAAGCGCATGAACTCTTCTACATCTTTCGATGCCGATGCTTTTTCGTTCCCCTGCACTGGGACATTCTCAACCATCTTCCCCTTTCCCTTCGCCAGTCTTTCGGCCTCTACCTCAGGCGATATGAAGATCCTACCACTCCTTGTCATACCTCCTGTACCAACAACGTTGTCCACAGTCTCGGCTGGCTGTTTGTTAACATCAATCTTTATTCCGTCACAATACACTTCCAACCCATATGACCATGGGACTGCCTTCGTGCTCTCGTACGGGATTGGTCCGGCCTTAGTGATTGTGATCGGCGGTCGCTGAGCCGGTGCCGTGATAGTGATTGTCTTGCGAGGAATCGTTACAGTGGCCACATCACTCTGATTAACTGCTAATGCCCCTGCAGGCTCCTCAGTTGCCGCTTGGTCAAACTGCAATGTGCCTCCATCAATTAAAGCCTGAACACCTTTCTTTAAATCATCACACCCCCCAGCTAGGGTCCAACATTCTAAGCAATACTCGTCACATCCTGGATAGACACCCCCCTGCAATAGTCTGCTCTTTATCTCGCTCAGCGGCGTCTTTAAATCATCGACATTCATAATCAGATTCAAACCCTCCTCAGTCAGAATGGCGTTTGCCCCATGGTTAGGCATGGGCTTCTGCACTATATTCGGACCTGCCGTTCCGAAATTGATAGCCTTGCTATCCAATAAATCCTGCACAACATGCTTAAAAGCATGGCAACCCTCTACATCGTGGCCTGGAGCCCCAGAGTGGAACTCATAGTGCCTGCTTGCATCATAGCCATACGGAGGAGTTCCCGTTATAGGTGCCAGAGTTCTCTTCTCTACCAAATTCAGACCCAACAGCGTCTGTAACAAATCTGCGTACGTTGAAGGTGGCTTCTCAAACACTCTCCTTAGTTTACCGCCCTGGAATCTTCGCTGAGCAGGCTGTGCCCCCTGCTGCGGCTGCTGTTGCTGTTGTTGTTGCATTGGCTGTTGCTGTTGTGGTTGTTGCTGAAACGGTATAGTAACGCTCGCCACCTGCTGCGGCTGATTATACTGGTTTCGCCCTCTGCCTCGGCCTCTGCCTCTGCCTCCAAACACTACGCTCGCATCGCCCTGACGGCGCCCTCCAAAAGCCTTCCTGTTACTGCCAGATGCAGTTGATTCCTCAGCTTGGAACCTGCCCTGTTTAATGTTATTTTCGGTCTTTTCTCCCATCAGAATTAAGTCGGAGAAACTGGCCAACGATGTGTGAAACAACTTGTCATAAAACATGCCCGTGAATGTTCCGATGAACATGTCATTCATTTCCTTGTCTTCTAGAGGAGGACGGACCCTGGCAGCCATGTCGCGCCATCTTTGCGCATACTCTTTAAAGCTCTCACCCTTCTTCTGGGATAGCCCTGTCAATTGGACCCGATTGGGCGCCAAGTCGCTGTTATACTTGTAGTGAGCTACAAATGCCTCTGCCAGTTGTTTCCATGTCTTTATATTAGTTAGCTCCAATCCCATATACCACTCTAGGGAAGGGCCTGACAGGCTATCTTGAAAGAAGTGCATTAGCATTCTCTCATCAGTTGAGTACGCAGACATCTTTCTGTAATAAGCCCGCACGTGCACTTTCGGACAGGTGTCCCCTTTATACTTATCAAATGTAGGAGCTTTGAATTTGATTGGCACCCTCAAGCCAGGTACCAGACCCATTGTTGACATGTCTAAGCCCACAACACTTTGGTTCAGGACCCCCCTCATCTGCTCTTCTAGCATTCTGATCTTCTGGGAGTCATCCATCGGTCCCTCGAAACCTCCACCGGAGAAAGCGTCCTCCTGCTGATCCTCCTGCCACATGCCATTCCCGGTTCCATACCCATCGTACCCATTATTACGGCCAGCTCTGACCTGATTCATCACTGGGCCTCGCCCTCTGTTGCCGTACCCTTGAGCAATTCCAGCAGGTCCAACAGTCATTAACCCAACGCCGTTTCCGTTTCCGAAACCTCTGTAACCCTGATCGGTCATACCGTATCCGTCCTTCCCAAAGCCTTGAGCATTGAAACCATATTTCCCAGCATTATCGAATCCCTGATCATTGAACCCGAATCCATCATTACCGAAGTCGTTGCCTCCCATATTATCACCCAAGTTGACATCACCAAGCCCAACGTTATGGACAGCAGTCTCGTTCCCAACTCCGACGTTACCGTTCCCAGCAGCGGTAGCGTTGTTGACATTAACAGCAGGTATATTGACTACAGGTGGAGCCACTGGTGTGGGAGTACCATCCCCATGACCAGTGTCGACTCGCACAGACTGGTGATCCTCATTACCGTGACCAGCATTTCTGACCAACAGAGGCTGCACCATGGCTTGCAAATTCTCCTGACCTTTTGCAATAGTCTCCATGGTCTGCATAAAGAGCGCTAGCTTCTCGCGCATATCTTGCATCTCGTTCTGCATTTGATCTATGATTCTTCGACAGTTGGTGCGAGTGGAATATCTGTGCGGGCGCTGATCTGCAATCCTGAAAATACCTGGTACAGAGCAAGAAATAAGATACCATCCAATGATTACCTGTAATGCAGTATGAATGCGAATGCAATGCAAGGTGTGTCTGTGCATTAGGGAAAAGCATTCCCCGATTCTAGTGCGAAGGTGCCAGTGCAGTGACAGTGCTAGCAATACGAATATCGGAGCTGAATCATAGAAAGCCTCATATATATTGCAGAGAAAATCCAGTAAGCCAAGAATACAATATCACTGAGTACAATAATAAGGCATGACCTCAACCAACAATCCTGGTGATGGTCAGCACTATGCAAATAAAGCATCTAGATAATACATGAAATGATCAAGTACTCCCATAAGCTTGGTACTCTTCTATCAACTTCTTGGTCTCTGGATGACCTGGTCGGATAAGCAGCCCTTCGACAAGCTGGTTTCTTTTTGAGCACACGTCGCACGCCTCCAGCAGTTTCCTCCCATGCCCCTTCTCCGAAGCGATCTTCTAGCTTTCGCTTCTGAGACACGGCTTCGTTCCTGCCCTCGATGGCTTTGTTCAGTGCATTCTGGAGACTATACCTGGTCGTCACCTCTTCTTCGTACTTCTTGATGCTAGCTTTCAACTGCTCTTCGAGGTCGGAGATTTGCTGCTTCAACTTATCTTCCCTCTTCTTGTTGTTGGTGAGCGTAGCATTCCAAGTCTTGTTGCAAGAAGAGATTTCTCGGTGAGCGGCGTCGAGCGCTTTCTTTTTGGATTCCAGCATGTCATGGGAGCTCCTGAACTCTTGCCCCAGACGTTCGCACCTCTTTTTCTCCTCAGTCAACTCAGCCCCTAGTCTGTTTACTAGCTCGATCTGCTGTTGGAAAGCATGCACGGCCTTGTTTTTCTCACTGCGTATCTGAGCTAGCTCTTGCTCTAACCCTTCATTGATCTTCATCGAGGCTTCTTTTTATTTCACAACTTGCTCGTAGGCCTCCCTAGTAACAGTAGTTGGCTCTTCTACCGGAGTGTGAACAGGGACTGGTGCATCTGGAAATGGCATCCGCAACTGACTTGATCTCTCCTGAATCCAAACTCTGTAGGGTGCATAAGCCTGACAATCATTCTTCCCTAACAGTGGCTTCCCTCTTCGGTTAATACATGTCCAGGCATGTTGCAGCTTGGCTAACAACCCTCCACTCAAATCTCCTGTGAAGTACAGAGATTCCTGTACTTCTTCCTCCTGAGGTGGGTTCTTCAGCGCATATCCAAACTGACGGACGAACAGAGAAGGGTTGTAATTGATACACCCTTTTCTTCCTATCAAAGGAACATTAGGATACCCAGAACAACTAACGATAAGCTCAGACCCCAGCAAGTCTCGATCAAACCACTCAACATCTTCGGAAGATAGCCTCATCAGGCGCTCTGACCAGCTAGCTGAAGTTGCACTGTCCACAAATGGCCCCTTCATGGGAAGATGACTCTTGAACCACATGTTCAACAGCGGCGCACAGCAGTAAACAGTCTTTCCCCTTCTGTTTTCATTCTTGTAGTGCAATGAGTGGTAGAAGTCTCCGATCAACGTGGGCACTGGGTTGCCAGCAGCAAACAGATGGAAAGCGTCCAAGTCCACGAAGTTGGGCAAGTTAGGAAACAACACAATTCCATAAATGCATAGAGCCAAAATAGCATTGAAAACCACCCAACATCCGCTCTTGGCATACTCCTGAGCCTTGCCGACCAGAAAATCAAGAGAGAAACCTGAAACCCCAAGCCAAGAAGTCACTAACAGTTCTGCAGCGTTCATGTGCAAGGCTTTAGCTAAGTCCTCCAACTTGGGCTCAGCGGCAGAGTGAATGAAGGGAACCCTGTTCTGTACCGGTAGCTCAGTAAACTCCACATACTCCTCAATGGTAGGCCCCAGAATAAAATCAGCAAACGTGAAACATCTCAATGCGGGGTCATAGAACTGCATCAAGGTGTACAGCCCATTCATCTCATCAGCAGCGGGCTTGCAGACTAATCTCAGCAACCTTCCATGACTCATTCTGAAGCTTCTCCTAACCTCCTCATCAGCAAGAGATATCAGACCAAGCAAAGGAGTAATATCAGGTGTAGGCAGCTTATACGCAACTGTCTTCCTCAAACCAGCCATGATCAATACTCAGAAGTCTGGGCACTAGAACCAGGGAATATGCAAATGCACCTGCAGCACAAACACACGTTAATGGGATGCAATGATAATGGGTATGCAAACAATGCAATGCAAGTAACATGCAACAGGGACCAAATGCCATAGCTGAAGAAGCCTGAACCATATCAAGAAGTCTCGGATAGACTCTTCAGAAGTCCTCAAACCCTGGTCTCAGATAGACCTAAAACAAAGCTCCAACAATGGTCTCTGACAGACCTCAAACCATAACTCCAACTGGTCTCTGGCAGACCTCAGAACTCTCCAACTGGTCTCTGAAAGACCTCAGAACTCTCCATAAATACCCAGGATCTCTGATCAAGAAATAACCGGTATCTGAAGGTCTAGTTACCTGCATAACCCCAAACCCTCTCACAGGTGGATGTCCTAGTAACTGACAAAGGTATGGCATCCTATGCGGTCGTCGGCGTCACAGACTTTCAGGGTTGATGATACGATTCCCAGAAGGAGTGGCATCATCAAATCCTGAAGAGGCCTCACTTAGCCAACTTCCAAATGATCGGTTCTCGGAGTCGACAATTCAGCTGACCAACAACCCCTTCGACCCAAAGGGTAGAAAAAGAAGCCAACCAGAAGAACCTCGTCTGAGTGTAGATTTCATGAGACACTAATGCAAGCAAAGCCGGCACACGCCCACTACTTTCTACTATAATTCTAGGTGCATTCAAGCCCAGGTCCGGCTTATCTCTCCATCATAGAACACCCGTCACACCCCAATACAACAATAATAATCAATATATAATGCTGAAAATAAAGGTCAGAAATATAAATCCATACAAAATCCTCAACGGGAAAACAAGCGCTAGGATTGACTCGCTTAAGGGACGTTGAATCCCAAATGCATAAGGACTATCGCAGTCCTTAGCAGCCAGGGGACGTTGGATCCCCAGCAGAGTCGCCAGCTCTCGCTACTGCGAAAATCGGCGCCGGCTGAACAGAAGAGTCGCCACCGTGCGTTATTTATCCCAACGGAGGGAAAGGAAACGCTCAGAGAAAACCTAACGCAAAGAGGGAAAGGAATGGTCATCACAACCAAATCCTAGATTCGGGAGTCGGTTACGCAAGGGGAAGGTATTAGCACCCCTCACGTCCGTCGTACTCAACGGGATCCAGGCTTGTTTTCTGGTACGGATTGTTATTCTATCTACTCTATAGGTCTGGGGTTAAAAAGAAAATAAAACGACTCGGCAAAGTATCGCACTTTATGCCTACGTATTCCCGTCTGGAACGAGAAATCAGAGTCAACGTAGTTTGCCTACCTACTGGAAAGGAGGGGAAGGTTGCTCGCTAGGACGTCGCATCCTATGCCTACGTACTTCCATACAGCATGAAAGATCAGAGCAAACGTAGTTCGGGCCACGTACGACACAAGCTTGTCTTGATTGTTTTTTATCCTTCTGAAAAAGGGTTTTCCTGATTAACAGTCCAAGCGGACAAAAATTGACGTTTTGATGAGTTCACATTCTTTTACGGAAGAAGTGTCTTTTATTGTGTTTGAAATATTTATTGTGTTTTTCTGTTTGTTTTGAGAAAGAAGAGACAAAACTCTAACCTACGGTTGCGAAGGGAATCAAACTAACCTAATGTTATCATGCATGGGTTAAGGCCTAGTGTCTATCATGCTCCTCTCTTGCACAGAGAGAAACAGAGATCCTAAGGGAATAGACAGAAACAGAAACAATAGCATATATACAGTAAAACAGTAAAATGCATGGATGCAATAATACAAGCGAGGCAAGGGAGTCCCACGAAACCTCGAACCTAGAAAACAATAGGCAGAAGTGAACAGAATTCACTTTCAACCCAACAGGTTAAACAGCAAACAATACAGTCAGGGAAAACCAAACAATACATCAGAAATGAACAGCAAAAATAAACAGCCACAGCAGCTCTGCATCAACACCTATCTTCAAGTCATCATCAAACAGCTACCAGCTTTAGACAATCATCAATCTCCATCTCCACAGCCTTCAAGCAAGGTCTTGATTATCAATCTTCCATCTGCAATGGCTTTTCTTCAAGTCTCTAACCTCCAAGAGGAATATCAGTCAACAAGATGAAGTGAACGAATGTTAGACAGTCAATTGCCTACCAAGGGTGGTTCATTAACTGCTAACATTATACAAACAATTTTCTCTCAAAAGTTCTATCTTTCAAATACATTCACTGATCCTTCCAAAGGAAGGAGGTGGATATTTGAAAGAGACTTTGAATCATAGAGAAAGAATGGAGGTAGACAAGGCCTTCCATGTTTGGGAAACAAACTTTCTACTCTAGGGCTCTGACTAGCTCCTAAACCCTACACTCCTCAACAACTGCTGGCAAGAATCTCCTCATCAACTCTGGAAGTTGGTCTTCAATCATCTGATCTCCAATGGCCTCATCATCACAAGTCTTCAGCTCTCTCAGTCCCCAAGCAATCCCAATACCCCATACAGACAAATGAAATAATCCCCAGAGAGGACACACCACACCAGTCAAGCAAATACATACAGTACTAATAGCAGTAGGGGAATCCTAATAATTTCTAAGGGATGTAATAACTACCCATAATCCCTATAGTCCCATACCCCAAAGATTCAATCTCTAACTCCTAAGGGAAATGAACTAATTCTCCTATGTTATCACCTAAACCCTAATTTTGTTCATGTTATTCACACCTAAACAAATCTCCTAAAATTAAGTCCTAAAAATATGAACTAAATTTTATATACAAGATAAAAGTCTAATCTAATCAACCTAAAAAGAATGGATTAAAAATGTTAAAGCATTTAATCAAACCAAAACTAACAAATTCATGCATCAAACTAAATGTTATTTATACCTATTTAAAAGAAAAATATGCCAAAAATATGAAAATAAAATGAAATATTAATTTTTTTATGTTATATTTTTCTTGACAAAATTATGAATAATATGCAAAAAGAATCAATTAAAATCATGCATTTTTCTATTTTTTATGAATTTTTAAAGAAATGAAATTTTGAAAGAAAATAAAATGGAGTTAATTGAAAGGGGTGCCATGAGTAATTAAAAGCAGTTAAACAACCAACTGGGCCCAGACTGGGGGGCGGGCATAGCAAGCGCGTCTGGGCCCAACACTATCAGAAAATAACAAAAATTAAAAAAAAAAGAAAAACGGTGCAGAACGCAATTATTTAGTTATAATGGAAATGGGCCTGATTGGGGAGGGTGTGCATAGCAAGGATATCCAAAGCCCAGTCTGATTATGTTTAATGAAATGGTGCGTTGCACCATTTGAATTTCCCTCCGCTTCTTCTTTTAATCGCAACCATTGGATGAGGAACCAAGTCAAGGTCAATCAAGCAATCGTGTGGCTCTCATGTTGTCTTCAACCTCCAGCAAACCCTAATGTCTGAAACTCTTCACCATGCATGCATCTTCCAGCTTTCCTTTCCCCCTCGTCTCTCCATGAATCCACACGATTCCAAGAGCAAAGTTGCTCTAAATCCTTCCCTCTACACAGCCATGCCCATAGTTCTTCCTAAAACTCACTCAAGAAACAAACCCGATAGGTGCAATAATTCTGATCCACCATTTTCACCTGACATCAAATCTCCCAATGCTTGCTCAATTCTATCCTAACATTATCTACATCTCACACTGATCATTTTAAGCCATAAGTCCAAGATTATCTTGCATTATCATTGATGTTATAAGCTCCAACAGAATGTGCACACCATGGTCAATCTCCATGAACCCTCTCCAAACTCACCAAAATCCGTCTTCTAACCTATCCTAACATTTCTATGCTAACAAATCCCTATAATTCTAACTAAAACATGCAATTCGAAGGAGAAACCTACCTGGTGTAAAATGAAGAAAACAGCTATGGAACTCCTTGATCCAATGCTTGCAGTGATTTGAAACTGATCCACACACTCAAACCTTGATTCTGTATGCGAAGATTCTCACTCAAACTTCTTGGATCTTGCAATTCCAAATTTCTTGCTTCTTGGATGATGGAAGTGTATGGCACAAATTCTCCTCAAATCCACCAAATGCTTGTGTGAAATGTGATCTCTGAATGATGGTAATGAAGATCAAATCAAGAAAAATGGAGATTGATAGAGATTTGAGAGAGTTGAATTGATTTTCAAAAATGGAAGATTGGTGTATAACTTGTGTTCTGATCAATATGATTCACCAACCATGGCATGAAGCTCTTCAATACAATATATACATGAGCTTAGAAAGTCCTAGAAGTTTGGAGAAGCTTCCCATGCACTCTTTCCTTATATTTTGGATTATGTAACTTTCATTGTAAGTAACCATGCATAACTCCTAAATCTTGAACCAAACTCAAAATTCTACTTTTGCCAATGTTCTAAAAATGATTTTTCCAATTAAAATGACCTATAATTTCACCTCATTTGGCCAAAATATGAAAAATCTCAAATTTAGGTCATTTTTCATTCATTAAATTCACCAATTTTGAAACCTTGAGCTATGAGCCTTTCCAATCTTTCATGGTCACTTTTATAGACTCAAAATGTCATTTGGAGCAAGTTTGATGTTGTGAAGTTTTCCATTTGAAGCTTCCTTGTATGAGTTTTGGGCATAGACTTGAAATGACCTGTAATTCTCAGATGACCAAAATACCCTTTGCTTGCCAAGACCATAAGTAGAGTTCCACAAATCATATGAAGGCATAACATACCATTCTAGAAGGCTAAGACAATTAGGAACAATTCTTATGTTGACCAGAAATTCATTTGAAATCTCCTTGAGGGGTAAACGTAGCTTGGAAGACAAGTAACTTTCACAGACAAAATTTCAGATGCCTCAGAGGACCTGTAACTTGCAAGGACCATAACTTGAGTTATATAAATCTCCTTGATGTCTTCCACCACTCATATTAAAGGTCTTGATATCCTCTACAAGTTTCATGTTGGCCAAGGATCCATTTGAAGCTTTCATTTTGACTTATCTTGCATGGAAATTTGACCTAAACTAGGGGATTTTACATAGAAACCCTAATTTAGAAACACCTCTTCTCCTTGATTTATCTTGATTTCTTCTTAGCAAAACACCATATCCTTCTCTATATGTCAAATTATGAACCCCACATCTCTCCAATAGACCTCAATGCCTTTCAATCAATCAATTGACCTAGAGTTGACCCAGGGTTGACCCAGATGAAACCCTAGTTGACTGTCTTCAACTGCAATTCTTGTGATCACATCAATGACTTGTCTCCTTCTCCAAATGACTTCCTAAGTCTCCCATGATGCTCACATACTCTCCATGCTCAATCCACAGCTCACAATTTCTTTGATGGTCTTCAGATACCCTCAGATAGGAGATGGATGCACTTGCTTGATCCCTTGCCTTTCCAGCTTTCAAATTCTTGCTGATGACTTGAAGGAGATTGGATTAGAATAATAACCTCTTGATAGGCTCATAGAGATGAGACTAATGATTGGCCCCTGTTGGATGATTTGCTATGCTATGCTATGCAGATGATTAGACTATGTACATGACTCTATATGCAAATGCTAATGTAATTGAAACATAAACCAAGTGAATAAGGTTGAGCAAGTTTTAGGGTGCAACACCCTTGCGTAACCGACTCCCGAACCCGAGACATGGTTGCGATGACTTGTCTTTTCCCATTTTCGTCAGGTTTTCACTAATTGTTTCCTTTCCCTCTTTTGGGATAAATAACGAACGGTGTCAACTCTTCTGTCATTGCCGGAACCTGTTTTCGCAGTAGCGACAGTATGACAGCAACCTGAACAACAAGATGATGCAAGAGTACTGTCAAGAATTTAAGATCAAGCACCATAACTTTTCACAATATCGGCCCAAGATAAATGACATCATTGAAGTAGCAAACAAAAACATCAAGAGGATTATCCAGAAGACCGTCATTACTTACACGGATTGGCATGAAATGCTTCCATTTGCACTACATGGCTACAGAACTTCAATTCATACTTCCATTGGGACAACTCTATATTCCCTTATATATGGCATGGAGGATGTTCTACCCATCAAAGTCGAAATTCCTTCTCTCAGGGTCATCATGGAAGAAGATCTCGATGAGGATGAATGGGTTCAATCCAGATACAACCAGCTGAATCTCATCGAAGAAAAGCGCCTGATAGCTATTTGCCATGGATGGGGAGGAGTTTCCACATTTGTGAACTCCGATACAGTCAAAAAATATTATGCCTGAAAAAAAACCATGAATAAAAAGCCCGCAATATTGGAATCCGCAAGGGAAATCTAGGCAAAAAATGGGTGTCCCGATGGACTAAAAAAAGAAATGTCCATGCAAAAGTTAGGGACAAAGTGTAACACCCCACTTCCCAAAATCATCTAAATTAATAAACATTATAAATAAACAAAATCAGAGTTCCAATTCTCCCAAGTGGGATATCACATAAAAACAACGTTTCCTTATAAAAAGGTTTTTCTCCAAATACAGCGGAATGTTAAATAATAAAATTCAATAAAAGTTTGATACGCTCACAGGGAAATAAAATATAAGTTCAACATAAAACAAATAAAAACGCCCAAGTCCCGTGCTACGTATCAGAGCATCCTAGACTCGACAATCACACCAATATCCAAGCTAGCTAAGCACCTGGATTATCTGTACTTCCGAAGAAGCACAGACCACAACAACAACAAAGGGGTGAGAAAACATGATCAAAAATATAATGGTAATGTAATACATGTAAATAAGGTAGTACAACACACCAACACACCAAGATTCACCCCTAACAACACCATATGACGAACCTACTGTTCAAATTACAATATAACATATTATAATGCAAAATGCAACTCAACACCATGCATGCGGTACCGACTCATTGGTTCATTCAATTGAACCTGGATAGATCACTTACGCTCCTCCTGAGACATGATCTATCCCCCACCATTCTCCACAAAGGAGTATGGATGAATCACTTACGCTCCTCCTGAGACATGATTCATCCCACCAAAACATCATGATATGCACAACACCAATGCATAACTATTATATTTAGGCACTCAAAGTGCACACGATCCTCCTGATCATATCATCATACATCAATGCATATATGTATAGATATATTACACCAACACCATATAAATCAACCAGATAGTACACGAATTCATACCACAACACCAGACATAAACACATCCCACCACTCGGGGATACACGATCCTACTGATCACTGCACCATAATCATATACATGATACACCCATCATTCATTTTAATTAAATTAGATATTAAACGAGTTCACACTCTAACACCATATATAATCACATCCCAACACTCGGGGAATACACGATCCTACTGATCACTACACACATATACATCAACTAATTGCCCACCAGTCGTTATTACGGGAAACATGTACTAGCACCGAGTACACAAGTTAATTCCCACAGTCATCATTCATACATGGCATCAAGGCCAAAGGAAATACACAAGTCCGGAGCTCAAGGCCAAAATATCACAACACTCACATTCTGCTGCTACGTTCGCTGGCATTCGCCAGGCGAAGCCCCATAGCGAACCTTCGCTGGCATTCGCCAGGCGAACCTGCTGGCGAAGCCCCCTTTCCACTATCGTGCATTCGCCAGGCGAAGGAATCATTCGCCAGGAGAACCTTCGCTGGCTACACTCGCCAAGCGAACTTTCTACCCTTTCAGTCTGGGATTTAATTATGAATTATTCGCTGCCACTCGCCTCAACTCGCCAGGCGAACACTCGCCCTCATTCGCCAGGAGAAACTTCGCCAACACTCGCCAGGCGAAGCCCAACGAATGCTGCGATTTCACCAATTTCTCACAGTTCTGCAGAGTGCTTTCTAAGCCAAATGGGTTAAACTTCCTACTTCCAATTCACCTCTTAACATCAGTACTAACAACATAGATATCATAACTTATCGGTTTCTAGACTACATTCCTAATTCAACTCTTAGGCATTCTATCGATATCCCAAAAGGTCACACAGAATTTTCCCTAAAACCCGTAAACCCAACCTATCCGCCAAATTAATCAAAAACCACAATTCATCAACAATCAACATCCAATTATGAGCAATAGTCAACAATCACAACATATCAATATGTAATATCATATATCGATCAATCTCCTACGGGGTTAAGGACTCCCCACTACCCTATACATGTATAACCCATTCCCAATCAGGTTTCTCCCCCCTTACCTTGTTAATCGGTTGATCGATGAAAGAACCCTCCAAGGTTTGGCCAATTCTGATTTTCCCCCGTTCCTTCGTTCTTCGCTCCCTTTTCCGTTCTTCTCACTTCTATCCTTTCTATCGTTCTTTTTCCACTTTCTCTAACTTCTCACAATGTATCGTAAAAACTACTAACCCCTCACATTCTCTATTTTAATTCTCTAATCCAAATAATAATAATAACTTAATAATAATAATAATAACTTAATAAAATAATAATAATAATAATAATAATAATAATAATAATATTATCTCACCAAAATAATAATAATATTAATAACAATAGTAACTATAATAAATATAATAATAATAATAATAATAATATTCCCACCAATATTAATATTATACACTATATTACTATATTCACCAAAACACCACCAATAATCCTCCCACATTAGGGACACCCACCAAACATCACCAAATACACCCCCACCAAAGGGCACACCAACACATAATATTTAAAATAATAATAAAATGACTAAATAATTAAAATGGGTGTTACAACTCTCCCCCACTTTAATTATTTTCGTCCTCGAAAATTACCTGATGGAAATAGCTCCGGATACGCTTCTCGCATCCTGCTTTCCAACTCCCAGGTCACACTGCCTCCTGCAACACCTCCCCAAGCTACCTTCACCAAAGGTATCTCTTTCCCTCGAAGTTGTTTCATCTTACGGTCCTCGATCCTCAACGGCATCGTCTCAACAGTAAGATTCTCCCGAACCTGAACATCATCTCTCTGAATCACATGAAACGGATCAGAAACATACTTTCGCAATTGCGACACATGAAACACATCATGTAAGTTTGACAACTCAGGCGGCAACGCCACCCTATAAGCCACATCACCAATTCTCTGCAAAATCTCATAAGGTCCAATGAACTTAGGATCCAGCTTCTTGGACTTCAATGCACGACCCACACCAGTCATCGGATTAACTCTTAGGAATACGTGATCACCTACACAGAATTCCAACTCTTTCCTCCGATTATCATGATAGCTTTTCTGCCTACTCTGAGACACTTTCAATTTCTCACGAATCATTTGAATTGTCTCAGTAGTCTGCTGTACAATTTCTGGCCCAAGCACCATATTCTCACCAGTTTCATACCAACACAGAGGAGTCCTGCACCTCCTCCCATACAAAGCTTCAAACGGTGCCATTTCGATACTAGAATGGTAACTGTTATTGTACGTGAACTCAATCAATGGTAAATGAGTATCCCACGCACCACCCTTTTCTAACACACAAGCTCTCAACAAATCTTCAAGCGACTGAATAGTCCTCTCCGACTGACCATCAGTTTGCGGATGATAAGCTGAACTCAATTTCAACTTAGTCCCCAAAGCTTCCTGCAAGCTCTTCCAAAATTCCGAAGTAAACCGTGGATCTCTATCCGACACAATACTGGACGGAACACCATGCAACTTCACAATTACCCGAATGTAAATATTCGCCAGCTTCGTTAACGGAAAACTAATATTGAGCGGCACAAAGTGTGTAGACTTCGTCAATCGATCCACAATCACCCATATAGCATCAAAACCTCTCGCCGTATTCGGCAAACCTGTCACAAAACCCATAGTAATGCAATCCCATTTCCAAACCGGAATCTCTAATGGTTGCATAAATCCAGAAGGTCTCTGGTGTTCCACCTTCGACTTCTGACATGTCAAACAAGCATACACAAATTGAGCTATGTCTCTTTTCATACCAGACCACCAAAATAATTTCTTCAAATCATGATACATTTTCGTAGCTCCCGGATGAATACTCAGGCTACTACGATGTCCTTCGCTCAAAATTGACTTTTTCAATTCTTCATCATCTGGTACACAAATCCTGCCTCTAAATCTCAACACACCTGTACTATCCAATTTAAAGTCACTATCGGAGTCACTCCCTACTCCAGGCATCAAATCTACCAATTTCACATCCAACTTCTGATTTTCTCTAATCATATCCAAGAAGTCATTATTTACCTGCAACATACCCAACATTACACTACCTGCAGTAGTCTCACAAACCATGCTCAAATCTCTAAACTATTCAATTAACTCAATTTCTTTCACCATCAAAGCTGCCATATGAATTGCTTTCCTACTCAAAGCATCTGCCACTACATTGGCCTTTCCTGGATGATAACTCAAACTGAAGTCATAATCCTTCAAAAATTCCAACCATCTTCTCTGCCTCATATTCAGCTCTTTCTGATCAAACAGGTATCTCAGACTCTTATGATCACTAAACACTTCAAATCTTGAACCATATAAATAGTGTCTCCAAATTTTCAACACAAAAACAACCGCAGCTAATTCAAGATCATGAGTCGGATAACTTCGCTCATGCACTCTCAATTGCCGCGATGCATATGCTACTACTTTACCATTCTGCATCAGAACCCCGCCTAATCCCATCTTAGACGCATCACAGTACACCACAAACAGTTCACTCGGAGTCGGTAACACTAACACCGGTGCCGTAGTCAATCTCTTTTTCAACTCTTCAAAACTTTCTTCACAAGCAGCATCCCATACAAAAACTTGGTTCTTTCTTGTCAACTGAGTTAATGGCAATGCCAAATTAGAGAACCCTTTAATAAACCTGCGGTAATAACCGGCTAACCCCAAAAAGCTTCTAATCTCCGTCGCTGTCTTCGGCGGTTCCCACTGCAATACTGCACTTACTTTTGACGGATCCACCGCTATTCCATCTTCAGATATTACATGCCCCAAGAAACTTACTTTCTTCAACCAAAAGTCACACTTTGACAGTTTAGCAAATAATTTATTTTCCTTCAACACATGCAAGGCAATTCTCAGATGTCCTGCATGCTCTTCATCAGATTTAGAATAAATTAATATATCATCAATAAACACTACAATGAACTGATCCAAGTAAGAATGGAAAATTCTGTTCATATACTCCATAAATACTCCCGGTGCATTAGTCACTCCAAACGGCATTACAGCATATTCGTAATGTCCATATCGAGTCCTAAAGGCAGTCTTCTGAATATCACCTTCTTTTACTCTCATCTGATGATAACCCGATCTTAAGTCGATCTTACTAAATACACGAGCTCCCACCAGCTGGTCCCTCAAATCATCAATCCTAGGTAAAGGATACTTATTCTTAATAGTCACTTTATTCAATTGACGGTAATCGATGCACAGACGCATACTACCATCCTTTTTCTTCACCAACAACACTGGAGCTCCCCACGGCGATACACTTGGTCTAATAAACTTTCTATCCAACAATTCTCCAATCTGAGACTTCAACTCAGCCAATTCCACTGCCGACATCCTGTACGGCGCCATAGAAATAGGTCTCGTACCAGGAACAAGATCAATACCAAATTCTACTTCTCGCGTCGGAGGCAATTCCGTAATGTCGTCAGGAAACACTTCTGGAAATTCATTCACCACTGCTAATTCCTCCATTGGCACTTTGTTATCCATTGATAAAGTTGCAAATAAAGCAAACACTCTAGTTTCATCTTCCAACAAGGCCCTCAATTCTTTATTAGACAAAGAACTTGCCACAACTTCCTCTTCAGGGGTCAGGAACAACAATTCCTTCCGAAAACAATCGATGTAGACTCGGTTGAACTCTAACCAGTTCATACCCAGAATAACATCCAACTTACCAAGTGGTAGACAAATCAGATCCACTCCAAATTCTCTACCGAAAATAGTCAGCGGACACTTCAGGCATACCAAAGAAGTAGTCACTGAACCTATAGAGGGTGTCTCAATAGTCATCTGTATCTCCAGAGTGGACGGCACCAAACCTATCCTCTCCACACAATCTACAGAAATAAACGAGTGCGTTGCACCCGTATCAATAATAGCAATCAAAGGAATATTATTGATAATACAAGTACCTCTGATCACACGCTCATCACTGGCAGCTTGAGTTCCTGCCAAGGCAAACACTTTTCCACCAGCCGGAGACGTTTGAGGCTTCTTCGGCTTCTCACAATGTGTACTGATATGACACTTCTCACCACAGTTATAACAGGTCCGCATAGTTGCTCTGCAATCAGCTATCACATGACCTGGTTTCCCACACTTAAAACACTTCTTGGCTTCATTAAGACAATCATTAGCACGGTGTCCCATACCACCGCACCGAAAACATTTCCCTTCAGCAGATGCTCTCCCATCTCTAGGCTTCTTATCAACAACAGCTTTACGTTTTCCCTTATCAGCAGCAACACTATAAGGAGTACCACTAAACCTCTGCTTACCCTTACGGTCATTAAAAGCTTTGTAGTGCGCAATCCTTGCTCGGTTATCATTATCATAGATTCTGCTCCTGCCTACCAGCTCAGGATAGCTCCTGATCTTCTGACAAGCAATCCCCAACTTAATCTCTGGACGCAGTCCATTCTCAAACTTTAAGCACTTAGAGGTCATTTCCCCTTCCACATTATAGTGGGGACAATACTGCACCAGCTCCTCAAACTTGGCAGCATATTTTGCTACAGTCATGCTACCCTGTTTCAGCTCTAAGAATTCAATTTCCTTAGCGCTTCGAATATCTTCCGGGAAATACTTCTCCAGAAAACCTTTCTGAACCACCTCCCAAGTAATGGTAGTTCCAGCAGCTTCCAACCTTTGGCGACTATTGTCCCACCAGGCTTCAGCCTCACCCTCCAGCATGTGAGTACCAAACCTCACCTTTTGTTCATCGCTACATTCCATAGTCCTGAAGATCTTTTCAATTGCCTTCAGCCACTTCTGAGCAACTTCAGGGTCCAGAATTCCTCCTTCAAATGTTGGCGGCTTGTTGCTCCGAAACTGCGCCAAACTCCTGAATTGGGCATCTGCAATTTGATTCTGATTAGCAACCGCCTGCACCATTGCTTGCATAGCAGCAGCCAATGCAGCATCGTTCCTTCCTGCCATACTTCTCAAAAAGAACAACACCAGGTTTAAAAGATATTCAACTCCATCCATAAGGACAGACTCAACTCGACTCAACAACACTGGCCGGACGGACCGACCTGCTCTGATACCAATTGTAACACCCCACTTCCCAAAATCATCTAAATTAATAAACATTATAAATAAACAAAATCAGAGTTCCAATTCTCCCAAGTGGGATATCACATAAAAACAACGTTTCCTTATAAAAAGGTTTTTCTCCAAATACAGCGGAATGTTAAATAATAAAATTCAATAAAAGTTTAATACGTTCACAGGGAAATAAAATATAAGTTCAACATAAAACAAATAAAAACGCCCAAGTCCCGTGCTACGTATCAGAGCATCCTAGACTCGACAATCACACCAATATCCAAGCTAGCTAAGCACCTGGATTATCTGTACTTCCGAAGAAGCACAGACCACAACAACAACAAAGGGGTGAGAAAACATGATCAAAAATATAATGGTAATGTAATACATGTAAATAAGGTAGTACAACACACCAACACACCAAGATTCACCCCTAACAACACCATATGACGAACCTACTGTTCAAATTACAATATAACATATTATAATGCAAAATGCAACTCAACACCATGCATGCGGTACCGACTCATTGGTTCATTCAATCGAACCTGGATAGATCACTTACGCTCCTCCTGAGACATGATCTATCCCCCACCATTCTCCACAAAGGAGTACGGATGAATCACTTACGCTCCTCCTGAGACATGATTCATCCCACCAAAACACCATGATATGCACAACACCAATACATAACTATTATATTTAGGCACTCAAAGTGCACACGATCCTCCTGATCATATCATCATACATCAATGCATATATGTATAGATATATTACACCAACACCATATAAATCAACCAGATAGTACACGAATTCATACCACAACACCAGACATAAACACATCCCACCACTCGGGGATACACGATCCTACTGATCACTGCACCATAATCATATACATGATACACCCATCATTCATTTTAATTAAATTAGATATTAAACGAGTTCACACTCTAACACCATATATAATCACATCCCAACACTCGGGGAATACACGATCCTACTGATCACTACACACATATACATCAACTAATTGCCCACCAGTCGTTATTACGGGAAACATGTACTACCACCGAGTACACAAGTTAATTCCCACAGTCATCATTCATACATGGCATCAAGGCCAAAGGAAATACACAAGTCCAGAGCTCAAGGCCAAAATATCACAACACTCACATTCTGCTGCTACGTTCGCTGGCATTCGCCAGGCGAAGCCCCGTAGCGAACCTTCGCTGGCATTCGCCAGGCGAACCTGCTGGCGAAGCCCCCTTTCCACTATCGTGCATTCGCCAGGCGAAGGAATCATTCGCTGGCTACACTCGCCAGGCGAACTTTCTACCCTTTCAGTCTGGGATTTAATTCTGAATTATTCGCTGCCACTCGCCTCAACTCGCCAGGCGAACACTCGCCCTCATTCGCCAGGCGAAACTTCGCCAACACTCGCCAGGCGAAGCTTCGCCAACACTCGCCAGGCGAAGCCCAGCGAATGCTGCGATTTCACCAATTTCTCACAGTTCTGCAGAGTGCTTTCTAAGCCAAATGGGTTAAACTTCCTACTTCCAATTCACCTCTTAACATCAGTACTAACAACATAGATATCATAACTTATCGGTTTCTAGACTACATTCCCAATTCAACTTTTAGGCATTCTATCGATATCCCAAAAGGTCACACATAATTTTCCCTAAAACCCGTAAACCCAACCTATCCGCCAAATTAACCAAAAACCACAATTCATCAACAATCAACATCCAATTATCAGCAATAGTCAACAATCACAACATATCAATATGTAATATCATATATCGATCAATCTCCTACGGGGTTAAGGACCCCCCACTACCCTATACATGTATAACCCATTCCCAATCAGGTTTCTCCCCCCTTACCTTGTTAATCGGTTGATCGATGAAAGAACCCTCCAAGGTTTGGCCAATTCTAATTTTCCCCCGTTCCTTCGTTCTTCGCTCCCTTTTCCGTTCTTCTCACTTCTCTCCTTTCTATCGTTCTTTTTCCACTTTCTCTAACTTCTCACAATGTATCGTAAAAACTACTAACCCCTCACATTCTCTATTTTAATTCTCTAATCCCAATAATAATAATAACTTAATAATAATAATAATAACTTAATAAAATAATAATAATAATAATAATATTATTATTATCTCACCAAAATAATAATAATATTAATAACAATAGTAACTATAATAAATATAATAATAATAATAATATTCCCACCAATATTAATATTATACACTATATTACTATATTCACCAAAACACCACCAATAATCCTCCCACATTAGGGACACCCACCAAACATCACCAAATACACCCCCACCAAAAGGCACACCAACACATAATATTTAAAATAATAATAAAATGACTAAATAATTAAAATGGGTGTTACACAAAGCAATAAAAAAATAATAGCCCGCTAAGTTGAAAACCCGAAAGGGCGACTTAGGCAAAAATGGGTATCCCGGTGGACGAAAAAAAATAGAAATGTCCAGGCAAAAATTAGGGATCAAGGCATTTGACCGTGAACACCTGAGCCTATCTTTGTCATGGCTAAACCTCATACGGGAAATGACCAGTCAAATCATCTTCAAATGACGCACAGCGTTGGAACCCAAACTTGCAAGGGATGGTAGCCAATGTTGTAATCAATACAAAGTCAAATTTCCCATTGCCATTTACTTTGGTTTTCAATATTATTGTAAATTTCCTCATCAAGGATTTTTACATCCTTGTGGACATCTTATGTACAAAAGCTTTTTACATTCAATGAAATGTTCATCCTTTGATTTCTCATTTGTCTCTTTTCAGTATTTTGTTTGCAAAATGAACAATTATTTCTGATCATATAATGCTATAAAGCGTTGAGAAACATAAAAGCTAAAATCAACTATGAAAACATTATGCATTGCATGCTTTACCGGAAATTATCGAAGGAAGATTGGTAGTTTTCCTTTTTAAACTTGTTTCTCGGTGAACAATATCATGTTTATTTAGGACTGCCAACTGCGTTCCTTTTCCCCAATAAGCATCGGTTTGGTTCTTTGGAACCACTCTTCTCCCCAAGCAGAGGCATGTTTGCTTTTCCCCAATAGAAGAAAAATTTCTTGCAGCACCTCAACAGATCGAGGTTGTCAATCCCCAATGGTGATGGTGCTTTATTTTGATCATTGTTGCACCCCAAAATTTGCTCAACATCTTTTACCTGGTTTATGTTTCATTGCATTATCATTTTCATAGTTCTATCATTTGCATATCATGGCATATCATTCATCCAATAGGAGATCAGGTGTGATTATTATCAAGAGAAGCCTAGCAAGAAATCTTATCCAAGCTTGAGAAATCATCAGGAGGTGGTGGGAGGTCTTGATCAACTGAAGACCATCAATGGGATGTGAAGCATGAGGTGTGAATATGAGATGTGTATCGAGCTCAAGGAGTGCCTAGAGATCCATGTTGGAGCTAAATCAAGTCATTGTGTCAAATGCAAGAGCCACAGTTGAAGTGCAGACAATTAGGGTTTCATCTGGATCAACCCTAGGTCAATTATGCAATTGAAAAGCATTCAAGCCTACTTTGAGGTCATGGAGTTCATGAAATGATATTATAAGACATTTGTGGTGTTGTGCCAAGATCAAATCAAGAAGAGTCAAGAATGTGGGAAGTTGCTAAATTAGGGTTTCAGTGCAAATTACCCTGTTTAGTGCGTAACTTCAAGGCCACATAAGTCAAGATACAAGTTTCAAATGGATCTTTTTCCAACACGAAACTTGTAGAGCATATCAATACCTTTAATTTGAGTATTATAAGTCCTCCATTGGATTTGTAGAACTCAAGTTATGGTCCAGACAAGTTACAAGTCCTCAGATGCTTCTGAAATTTGTCTGTGAAAATCATCTGACTTCAAAGCTATTTTTGACCTAGAAGGGTGTTTCACCTGAACTTTTGGTCAACATGAAAGTTGTTCCTCATGAACTTATCTTTCTAAATTGTACTAGAAGTCATCCATCTGATTTGTAGAACTCAAGTTATGAGGTTTACAAGTCAGGGGTATTTTGGGAAAGTGAGATTATATGTCATTTTCAAGCATAGGCCAAAATCTCCAACTTGCAAGCTTCAAATGGAAAATTTCTCAACATGAAAGTTTCTTGGAATGATGTTTTGAGTGCAACAAAGTGGTCATGAGAGTTTGTTTTGGCTCATATCAAAAAGTCATTTGAAATGGCTTGAAAATGAAGAATTTTCAAATATGGAAAGGAGGGAAAATGGGATTTTGAGTTAGATGACCACAACCAAGCAAATGAGTACATTTTCTGACTGGAATTTTCATTTTGAACACTTTGACACTTTTACATTTTTGATTTGAGGCATAATTCCATTACTTTCAATGTTGTTACTTCATGAACAAGTCACATATGCAAAATCATACACAAGGCAATTCAGGCTAATTTCTCCATCCAAACTCATTCTAAATGACATGTGAAAGGTGTTAGAAACTTCTAGAACTAATGCCAAGCTTGCAATGCACGACTGTCATATTGAATTTTGAAGGAAAAATCAGAAAATGCAAATCACTGTTTTGGGCTTCAACTTGGATCTAAAGGCCCATGAAACTCTTCTATATATTCATTAGAGTGAGTTCAGATCAGTTTTGAGCATCATTTCGCGCCAGAGCAAGCAAGAGTAAGAAAATTTTCTCAACTGCAAGTTCAAATCGGATTCTGAGTTTGGAGCCAATTCAAGACAAATTGAGGTGTGCAATCTCTTCCTTGTGGATCATTGAAGCTATCTGGAGCATTTGGAAGCAAGCCACGAGCTCTAAGTACCTCTGTTTCAAGATCTATACCAGGTTTGCATTTCTCAAAATTCAGCATGATTTAGCATGAGATGATTAGATTTAGGCTTGTGGTTAGGATCTACACATGACATAGATCGTTTTAGGCTCAATTTGAACTCAATTGGTGATGATTGAAGATGACATAGTTGATCTGTTTGGACTTGAATCTCTTGATTCATAAGGTTTTAATGCTAGTTGTTTAGATCAGGTTGATGTACGTAACAAGATGAAGAGATCTATACCATTAATTTTGAGTTTAGTGAGAGTTGTTGATGATGCTATTTCTAAAACTTGAATCATGTTTGACTATGTGTTGAGAATTAGAGCATTTTGATGATGGATTTGGAACGTACGTGAAAAACTGAGTTGATTTGGTATAAAGTTTGTTTTTTCTGGTGATCTGAACCTGGACCTTCGTCGGAGAAGACGACCAGAGTCTTCTCCGGCCACCATCAACCACCACTCTGTTTCTCACTCAGGCGAGTTGGATTTGTGAAGAAGATGATGTGAGAGCCCTTGGGTCATCACTTGACCTTTGACTATAGCCTAGATCCAACGCACACGACTTAAAGTTGGTTTTGAATTTCTGAAGCCAAAACGCAGCGTATCACTTAATGCGCTGGCAAGCTGTGGCGCGTCCAGATCTTTGACCAGTCTCCAGATCCTACGGCTCTTGTTTTATTTCAGCTTTATTTCATTTTTATTTCATTTTGTTTTATTTTAATTTCCTTGTTATTCCAAAAATCATATAAATTCCAATTTTGATCACAAAATTATTTTAAAAATATCCTCATGATCCTTATGGAATTTGTGATTTTCTGGGCTTAACAAAATGTAATTTCATGCATTTTTCAATTTAATTTGATTTTTCACATTTTATTTTGTTCTTTATTTTTGTATAATTGGCTATCTGTTTTGCTGAATTTAGTTCTCCCAATTGGTTTAGAGTTTGGCTTTGATTTTTTAGCATGTATTAGGGTAGACATGTATGTTCCCTTAGAATTTTTGGCAGATTTTTAGAATAAAATTAGGATCTGTTTTAGGGATTGAGATTAGGACCCTCCCAAACTTGTGGATTACCTTGACCTATCTCAATGTAGAAATTGTTTAGATAACTTAGAAGTTGATTTAGGCTTCAATGTTTTTACATTAGGTTGTTCAAACATGCATGTTCCCCTAGGAATTTTATTAGATTTTTGCAACTTGATTTTCTATTTTAGTTGTATTTTGCAAATGGCTTGTGTTTATGAATTCCTCTCTTGAGTGCTTTGGTTTGTTTGGCTTGATTGGCTACCTTAAAGTTGGTTTGAGCTTGAGTTCTTTTTGTTGGAGCTTCTGGATTCATTGAAGATGCTTGTGATTGAGAATTGGAGCTTGGTGTTGAAGGTTTTCCTCTTGTGGAGCTTTTGTTTAAGAGCTTAGAGAATTAGGGTTTTAGGAAAGGCCTTAGACCTAGTTTTGATTCCTTCTTCAAACATAGAGTGCATTGTTTGCCTCTATTCTATCCAATGAAACAAAGTCCTTCTTGGGAAGCTCCATCTCTCCTTAGGAGGGATGAATGGTATGCCCAAGTGAGTAGAACTTTGAGGATACCTTTCATTTGCAATGTTGAGTTCTTAATGATTTCCTTTGGTTGTCATTAAGTTCTTTAACATTATAACTTGATCTTGATGATTAATCCTCCTCTTGCAGTGTGCTTATGGAAGCTTGAAGATTTATGAAGATTGAAGATAGAAGCTTGCTTGAAGATGAGGCCTTTGCTGTCAACTTTGCTGTCCATTCAACTTTGTTGTTTAGAGCTACTGTTGCTGTAGGAGTCTGGTACTGCTGCTTGGGCTGCCTCCTCTGTGTCTTTTGTTTTTCTCTGTATTGTCTGTTTACTTGTGTTGATTACCTCTAGGTTTGAGGTGGAGCTTGTCTCCTCTTGCCTATTGTTTTCTCTCTTGCCTTTCTGGTATAGTTGCATTGCATGAATTTTAATGTTTACTGTAATTGCTTGCTATCTTTTGTTGTTTATCCCCTAGGATCTCTGATTTCCTTTGTGCAAGAGGAAATTATGACAGACATTAGGTTTGTAAACCATGCATGACAACATTAGGTTAGTTCCCCTTTCAACCATAGTTTTAGGGTCTTTCTCTTCCCATCTCAAAACAATTCAAAAACACAATAATAAGGATAACGCGTGCTGTACGCTACGAGCCTTAAGCTATTTGAGAAAAGGTTGCTGGAGGGTCACTCTTCAGTAATCTGACTGCTTAGTATGGTACCCTTAGGGTGACGTGCGACGTAGTCACTCTCAGATCACAAGTCTTTAGTGCAGTACAAGTTACAAACAGACTAAAAAACATTTCTTTCGTAAAAAACTCAAACAAACATTCAAACTCTGTTTTATCCTCTTGGACCCTTAATCAGGAAAACCCTTTCATAAGGAGATAAAAATTGTCAGACAAGCTTGTGTCCTTCGTAGCCCGAACTACATTTGCTCTGATCTTTCATGCTTTATGAAAGTACGTAGGCATAGGATGTGATATCCTAGCGAGCAATCTTCCCCTCCTTTCCAGTAGGTAGGCGAACTACGTTGACTCTGATTTCTCGTTTTAGACGGGAATACATAGGCATAAAGTGCGATACTTTGCCGAGTCATTTTCTTTTCTTTTTAACCCAGACCTGTAGAGTAGATAGAATAACACACCCTTAGATAGAAAATAAGCGTGGATCCCGTCGAGTACGACGGACGTGAGGGGTGCTAATACCTTCCCCTTGCGTAACCGACTCCCGAATCCAAGATTTGGTTGCGATGACCATTCCTTTCCCTCTTTGCATTAGGTTTACTCTGAGCGTTTCCTTTCCCTCTTGTGGGATAAATAACGCATGGTGGCGACTCTTCTATCATAGCCGGCGCTGATTTTCACAGTAGCGACAGCTGGCGACTCTGCTGGGGACTCCAACGGTTCCCTATGTGAGTCAATCGTAGCGCTTGTTTTCCCGTCTGGGGTGTTGTATGTATTTACCTTTCTGCCTTTACTTTCAGTATTATATTATTGTTGTTGTGCTGGGAAGAGGGTTAGATTGAGAGATGAGTCGGACTTGGGCTTGAGTTTGCACATAGACTTAGAAGTAGAGAGTAGTGGTTAGCCTGCTTGCTTAGCTTGCACCAGCTAGCCGTGAAATCTGCGCTCGGACGAGATTCTCTTTGATGCTTCTTGCCTGGCCCTTAGGGCTCGACAAGTTGTCTGACCCGAGGATTGTCGACTCTGGGGACCTATCAATAGGGATTCAGCTAAGTGAGGCCGCTTCAAGGGATGATGATGTCACACCTTCTGGGTATCGTATCATTGCTCTTGAAAGTCTGTGATGTTGAACCCGCATAGGATGTCGTACCTCGTCTGCGAGTTAAGTACATACCTGTGAGGGGTAGGTAGGTCTGTTTGCAGGAAACCTTTGACCTCAGAGTACCTGGTTTATCTCTGTCAATGAGATGTGGATACAGGGTTCTTTTGAGTGGTTGGTTTGGTTTGAGGCGAAGATTTGATGGTTCCCAGGCTTCAGTATAAAGCAACACAGTTCATCAGCATTGCATTTGATCTCCTGTTTGCATATGCATGTGCATTTTCATGTTTGCATTTCATTAACGTGTATTTATGTTGCAGGTGTGATCACTCCCCTCTGATTCTAGTGTATTTTCTGGCCAGACATGGAGTCCATGAAGAGGACAATTGCTTACCGGTTGCATTCGGCAGATATCAGTTCCTTGCTGGGATTAGTTGCTCTAGCAGATGAGAGAGTGAGGGCTGAGTTCAGAGTATCTTATGGGAGATTGCTTAGTTTGTTGTACAGGCCTTCAGCATTTGAGACGACTGGGGTGTATACTTTGATGCAGTTTTATGAGCCTCAGCTGAGATGCTTCCTGTTCCCCGACTATATTCTGGCGTCCACTTTGGAGGAGTATTCTGCTATGTTGAGATTTCCTGTGTTGGACCAGATGCCCTTTATACATGTTGATGTTGAGCCTGAGTTGGCTACACTTGCTGAGATTGTCAGTTTAGATGCTTCTGAGTTCCCTGGAGGTTTGGTCAAGCTGAACGGAGCTTATGGTTTTCACCTGTCTGTCCTGGTTGAAAAGGCTACACAGTGCGCGAAGAGTGGATGTTGGGTTGCCTTCAGTGCCATTCTAGTTGTCTGCATCTATGGGATTGTCTTGTTTCCAAATGTGCCAGATTTTGTTGACTCAGATGCCTTCTTGATTCTTGCCTCGAAGAATCCAGTTCCTACTCTCTTGGGCGATGTTTATCATTCTATTCATTATAATAATGAGAAACGTCATGGCATGAATGTTTCCTGCTGTCTTCCTCTCTTGTACAGGTGGTTCCAGGGGCATCTTCCGAAGACAGGGCCTTTTGTCGATGTTGTTGATACTTTGGATTGGTCTTCCCGGTTGATGGGGCTGTCTGCTGAGAACATCATTTGGTTTGATCGGAGCATGCTTGGAACTGATATTGTATATAGTTACAATGGCTTTCCGAATGTCCCTTTGATTGGACGGAAAGGTTGTATCAACTATAACCCTTCTTTGCTAGTGAGACAGTTTGGTTATGCCGTGAGAGATGCTCCTATTGAGGTTGAGATACAGTAATCTCTGTATCTCACGGGTTTATTAGACGAGGCTGTTTTGATCAGGTTGAGACATGCATGGGCTAACATCCATAGGAGGGGGAAAGCTTTGCTAGGTAAGAGTAATAGCAAAGCTTATTGTTGCACCCTAAAATTTGCTCAACCTACTTCACCTGGTTTATGTTTCAATTGCATTATCATTTGCATAGTCACATCATGTACATGGTCCAATCATTTGCATATCATAACATAGCAAGTCATCTAATAGGGGATCAAGTGCCATTCTTATCTAAATAAGCACATCAAGGGGCCCTATTCAAGCTGAAGAACATCCAATCCATCAAGGAATGGGTTGAAGCTTTGAGGAGATTTGAGTGTCAACAAGTGGATTTCTCTCCTAACTGGAAGTGTATTGAGGGTCATCAATGGGGTATGAAGCATGGAATCATGATTTTGAGGTGTGTATGGATCCCATGGGAGGCCTAGAGAGCCATATTGAAGCTTAGACAAGTCATGGTATCAAGGTCAAGAACCACAGTTGAGGTGTGTACAAGTAGGGTTTCATCTAGGTAACCCTAGGTCAAGGAGAGCAAGGAAAGGGGACCAAGACTTAGCTCTAGGTCATGGAAGTCATGGGTTGAGATGTTAAAGCATGTGTATGGATGGGTCAAGATCAAATTCAATAGAATCAAGAGTGGTTGGAGGTGTTTGAGAAAGGGTTCCTAGGGTAAAATCCCCTGTATAGCACTGGACTTCCAAGCCACACAAGTCCAAATACAAGTTTTAAATAGATTCTTTGCCAACATGAAACTTGTAGATTTTCTCAATAGATTTAATTTGAGTACTAGAAGCCTTCAAGGAGATTTGTAGAACTCAAGTTATGGTTCTTGCAAGTTATGGGTCATCAGAGGACACTGAAACTTATCTGTGAAAGTCACTTGACTTCCAAGCAACGTTTGCCCATCAAGGAGTTTTCAAATGGATTCTTGGCCAACATAAGAATTGTAGGGCTTGATCTTATCTTTAATTTGAGTACTAGAAGTCCTCAAGAAGATTTGTGGAACTCAAGTTATGATCTTGGCAATCCAGGGGTATTTTGGGAAAGTTGAATTATAGGTCATTTTTCAACATAGGTCAAAATCTCTATCTTCCACTCCTCATATGAAAAAATGTTTAACATGAGATGTGCTTAAAATGATGTTTTTAGGCCAGATAAGAAGTCATCGGTGATTGAAATGGCTTGCTTCACAAAATGATCCAAAATGGCCTAAAATAAGGATGGATTTTAAATGAACCAAGATGGAAAATTGTGATTTTTGAGCTATAGGTCCAAACCAGTCCATATGACATACCAAATTGATCAGAAAATGAATTTCAAACACAAAGACATTTCCACATTTGTGAGTTGAGGGTTAATTTCATGACTTCCTTTGTAAAGTGCTTACTTACATTACAAGTCACAATGCCAAAACAAAAATCAGGGCAATTCAGGCCAAGCTAACTACCTAAACACACTCCATAACCAATTTGCAGTTGGATAGAACCTTCTAGAGCAATCTGGAAGCTCAGAATCGTGACTGGTACATTGCATTTTCATGGCAAAATCAGAACTTTGGATCAATGGATTTGGGCCTGAATTGGATTGAATAAGCCCACAAACACTTCATATTTAAGCTCTAGAGTGAATTCAGATTCGTTTTGGTGCAGAATTCATGGAGGAGAGGAAGATTGAAGTTGAGTTTCAAGATCTTCAACTCAAAATCGGTTTTGGAGTTCAAGGCACATTCAAGCCAAATTGAGGGTTGGAAAAGCTTTATCTTGCTTCATTGATCGTGTTTGAAGAGTTGCACAGCTTGAATCCATCATTTGCTACCTCTGTTGATCTCATTTTCACAGGTATGTAATTCTTGAATTCCTTCATAATATAGGGAGAATTAGCTTAGAATGTGTACGTGGTTAGGACCTAGAGATGATAAGGAACGTTTCTGGATTGGTTTGGAGTTGATTGGTGACAATGAAGATGGACGATCAATTTCTATTTGAGCTTGGTTCTTGTGATTCTTGGAGGACTAATGGTGTTTAGATGATGGTAATTGATCAGTGTAACATGTAGTTCATGTTAGTACCTTCAATTTTATGAATGGTGACCATTAAGATTTGGTGATGTCTCTGCAACTTTGATCGGGTTTAGCTTTTGAGGGTGAATCAATGATTTTGGATGTTGGATTTGAGTTCAGGGTGAAATTTGGAGCGGATTAGGGTTTTTATTTGACTTGATTGGTGAGGTTTAGGGTTTCCTTTACCGGAGAAGACGGTGGTTGGACCACCGGACCACCACCTGAGAATGTAGCCTTCGCCTGAGCTAGAGGTAGGAGATGAGGTTTTAGCCCTTGCATCAGCTTCCTCCATTGACCTCGTATGTGCATCTCACGATCCAGATTCAAACTCAGGATTGCCTCCAAGCCATTGAAACGCATCGTTTCATTAAACGATGTGGCACGCCAGTCAGCACCCCACGTGGACACGCTCATGACTCTCAGATGCGCTTACTAGTTTGTCCATCTAATGGCTCCCATTTAATTCAGCTTTTTATTTTCTTTTTTTTCATTTTAAATTCATTTTAGTTTTATTTTTAATCCATTTGATTTCTAAAAATCATAATAAATCCAATATTAATCCAAAAAATATTTTAAAAATACCTCCACGATCTTGGATTTATTTGTGATTTTATGAAATTGATAAATCTCATTTTCACCCATTTTTCAGTTTAATTTGATTTTCTCCATTTTATGATTTTCTTTAATTTTGTACATTTGCTACATGATTTTGTGGATTTCATTGTGATTAATTGGTGAATGATTTTTGATTGATTCTTGTGAGGTTGATTAAATTAGGGAAGCATGTACCCTTAGAAATTTTATCACATTTTTGTGAATAAAATTTAGGTTAGTTTGAGAGGTGAATAGGAGAGGTGTTAGAATTAGGGTTTCAAGACAACTAGTTGTAGTTTAGGGCATAGTTTGGGACTTAGAGTTGGATTTAGGCCTTGGGGTTTATATTGGGTATTGGGTATAGGGTTAGGTTCCCTTAGAAATTTACCTAGGATTTTCTGATAAGCTTTAGCATTTTATCTGACTTTTGCAACTTGTGTGATGATTATGGGTTTCTCCTTTGGATGTTGGATTTGGTTATGCTTGTGTGGGGCTATTTTGGAGTGATCTTCGCTTGGGCTTTGCTTGGAGGACTTGAGGATCAAATGAAGTTGCTTTGGGATGGTTTGAGGAAGCTTGGAGTTGAATACTTCTCTTTTGTTAGAGGGTTTGTCAGGGGCTTAGGAGTTAGGGTTCATAGGAAGAGCATTAGAGTAGTCTTGTTTCTTCTATCAAACATAGAGAGCTTCTTGTGCCTCTATTCTATCCCATGATACAAGGTCCCCCAAATAAGTTCCATCTCTCCTTAGGAGGGATGTAGAGCATGCTTTGGTTGGGTAGAACCTTGAGGATACATTTCATTTGCCATGTTAAGATCTTAGGTGATTTCCTTGGGTTGTGACTGAGCCTCTTAACATCTCAACTTCATTTATTATTGATTGATTCTCTTCTAGAGTGATTGCATTGGAGATGGAAACCTATGGAAGATAAAGTTCATTGAAGATGGATAAAGATGAAGCTTGTGCCTGTCAAAGATAGTTATCTGTTGAAGCTAGGGTTTTGCTGTTGATTGAAGCTGTCTACTGGTTGAGGTTCATGCTTGCTAGAGCTGGGGCTTATTGAAGATAGGAGCTTATCTAAAGCTTAGGGATCATTTAAGAGTGAATATGGGGTCTTGCTTGGAGAAGTTGTTATTGTCAACTTTTTTGCTGTTAATCAACTGTAGCTGTCAGAGCTGTTGCTGTTTGAGTTGCTTACTGTAGGAGTTGGTGTTGCTGTCAGAGCTGGTGTTGGATTTTATTCCTTTTCTGTATTGTTTGTTGGCTTGTTCAGCTTACCTCTTAGGTTTGAAGTGAAGTTGTTTCACTTTGCCTATTGTTTTCCCAGGTTCGAGGTTGAGTAGGACTCCCTTGCCTCGCTTGTGCTACTGCATCTCATGCATGTTTACTGCTTACTGTATATATCTATTTCTTTTGCTGTTTATCCCCTAGGATCTCTGTTTCCCTCTGTGCAAGAGAGAAATATGACAGACAATAGGTTTTTATCCATGCATGACAACATTAGGTTAGTTTTATTCCCTTTCAAAGCCTAGGTTTTTTAGAATTTCTTTCTCTTCTATCTCAAAACAATTCAAAACACAGTAATAAGGATAATCGATGTCGTACGCTACGAGCCTTAAGCTATTTGAGAGAGGATTGCTGGAGGGTCACTCTTCAGTAATCTGACTGCTTAGTGTGTTGCCCTTAGGGTGACATACGACGTAGTCACCCTCAAATCATAGTCTCTAGTGCTTTAGAGATTGTGAACATACTAAAAAACATTTCTTTCGTAAAAGACTGAAAACAAACATCAAAGTGTCATTTTTGTCCGCTTGGACTCTTAATCAGAAGAAAACCCTTTTTGAAGGTAATAAAAAATAGTCAGACAAGCTTGTGTCATCCGTAGCCCGAACTATGTTTGCTCTGATCTTTCATGCTGTATGAAAGTATGTAGGCATAGGATGTCGTATCCTAGCGAGCAACCTTCCCCTCCTTTCCCGTAGTTAGGCGAACTACGTTGACTCTGATTTCTCGTTCCAGACGGGAATACGTAGGCATAAAGTGCAATGCTTTGCCGAGTCATTTTATTTTCTTTTTAACCCTTGGCCCTTAGTGTAGATAGAATAACAATCCGTACTAGAAAACAAGCGTGGATCCCGTCGAGTACGACGGACGTGAGGGGTGCTAATACCTTCCCCTTGCGTAACCGATTCCCGAATCCAGGAATTTGGTTGCGATGACCATTCCTTTCCCGTTTTGCGTCAGGTTTACTCTGAGCGTTTCCTTTCCCTCCGTTGGGATAAATAACGCCCGGTGGCGACTCTTCTGTTTAGCCGGCGCCGAATTTCG
Source organism: Lathyrus sativus (assembly GCA_963859935.3). Lineage (NCBI taxonomy): Eukaryota > Viridiplantae > Streptophyta > Magnoliopsida > Fabales > Fabaceae > Lathyrus > Lathyrus sativus. The sequence continues at coordinate 390,596,010 of OZ012737.1, forward strand.
TAGTAGCAACAACTGGCGACTCTGCTGGGGACTCCAACAGTTCCCTACGCGAGTCAGTCCTAGCGCTTGTTTTCTCGTCGTGGGTTTTGTATGGATTTACCTTTCTGTCTTTTTTTCCCACATTTATTTGTTAGCTTTATATTGTTTTTGCTGTTGTGGGGAAGGGTGATCTGTTGAGAGATAAGCCGGACCTGGGCTTGAGGTTACACCTAGACTTAGAAGTAGAGAGTAATGGTTAGCCTGCTTGCTTAGCTCGCACCAGCTAGCTGCGAAATCTGCGCTCGGACGAGATTCTCTTTGATGCTTCTTGCCTGGCCCTTAGGGCTCGACAAGTTGTCTGACCCGAGGATTGTCGACTCTGGGGACCGATCAATTGGAAGTTGGCTGAGGAGGGCCTCTTTAGGACATGATGATGCCACACCTTCTGGGTATCGTATCATCGGTCTTGAATGTCTGTGACGCCAACGACCGCATAGGATGCCATACCTCGTGTCAATTGATAGGGCATCTACCTGTGAGGGGGATTGGGGCATGCAGAAAACTTGACCTCCAGATCACCCGGTTTTCTTGATTTTGGATCAGTATGTGTGGTTACCTGGGTTTCTTCATCAGAGCTTTGGTATGGGTCTGTTGAGACCAGACTGGAGCATTGTTTTGGGTCTGTCGAGACCAGGTTTGGGCAGTATTGTGAGCCTATGAAGACAGATATTATGGATGGATCTCCTCAGCAATATGTCACTTGATCCCCGCTGCAGTATTTTTGCATATTGCATTGTTGCATACTCATATTGCATATCATTAACGTGTATTTATGTTGCAGGTGTGATCATTCCCCTCTGATTCTAGTGTATTCTCTGGCCAGACATGGAGTCCCTAAAGAGGGCAGTTGCTTACCGGTTGCATTCACCAGATACCAGTTCCTTGCTGGGATTAGTTGCTCTAGCAGATGAGAGAGTGAGGGCTGAGTTCAGAGTATCCTATGGGAGATTGTTTAGTTTGTTATACAGCCCTTCCGCATTTGAGACGACTGGGGTGTATACTTTGATGCAGTTTTATGAGCCGCAGCTGAGATGTTTCTTATTCCCCGACTATATTCTGGCACCCACTTTGGAGGAGTATTTTGCTATGTTGGGAGTTCCCGTGTTACACCAGATGCCCTGTATACATGTTGATGTTGAGCCTGAGTTGGCTACACTTGCTGAGATTGTCAGTTTAGATGCTTCTGAGTTCCCTGGAGGTTTGGTCAAGCTGAACGGAGCTTATGGTTTTCACTTATCTGTCCTGGTTAAGAAGGTTGCACAGTGCGCGAAGAGTGGATGTTGGGTTGCCTTCAGTGCCATTCTAGCTGTCTTCATATATGGGGTTGTCTTGTTTCCTAATGTGCCAGATTTTGTTGACTCAGATGCCTTCTTGATTCTTGCCTCGAAGAATCCAGTTCCTACTCTCTTGGGCGATGTTTATCATTCTATTCATTATAAGAGTGAGAAACGTCGTGGCAAGAATGTTCCCTGTTGTCTTCCTCTTTTGTACAGGTGGTTCCAGGGACATCTTCTGAAGACAGGGCCTTTTGTTGATGCTGTTGATACTTTGGATTGGTCTTCCCAGTTGATGGGGCTGTCTGCTGAGAGCATCATTTGGTTTGATCGGAGTATGCTTGGCACTGATATTATATATAGTTGCAGTGGCTTTCCGAATGTCCCCTTGATTGGACGGAAAGGCTGTATTAACTATAACCCTTCACTGCTGGTAAGACAGTTCGGTTATGCTTTGAGGGACGCTCCTATTGAGAAGGAGATACAGGAATCTCTGTATCTCACAGGCTTATTAGACACGGCTGTTTTGATCAGATTGAGACATGCATGGGCTAACATCCATAGGAGAGGGAAAGCTTTGTTTGGTAAGAGTAACAGCAAGGCTTATGGTCCTTATTTGATTTGGATCCGCAAGAGAGCTAGTATTTCCTTGATGCCTTATCCTGCTACGGAACCCCTGTATCTTCCAATGATTGAGGTACCTGCTTCGATAGAGCTTGAAAAGTATAACAAATTGTTGGCCAAAAACGAAGAATTGAAGAAAGCCAATGATGAGTTAGAGAAGGAGATCTTCCAGTTGCGTCATGAGAAGAATGAAGCTACCTTCACTGTGAAGGAACAAACTGAATTAATTAATAGGTTGGGTTCGGAGCTGACAGAAGAGACCAACAAGAAAGAAAAAGTGGGAATAGCCTTGAATGGTGTCAGCAAGGTGCTTACTTCCAAGAAGGAACTTTTAAGCAAAGCTTATTCTCGCCTCAGCAAGTGGGAAGCATTATGGAATGCCACACTTACCAAGCGGAAAGAGCGTGAAGACAAACTGAAGCTGCAGATTGCCACGCTAGAGGCGCAAATTAGAGCCCATAATGCAAAGATTGCTGAAGAGACATCACTTAGGAGCGCTGTTGAGCTCAGAGTGAGTGACCTTGACAAGAAGCTGAGAGGTTTTGAAGTGAAGGCCGGCTCCAAGAGATGCAGACTCGACGAGTGTTTTGGCGAAGGAACCTGCAAGGACGATGCCAAAAAGCTGAGATCCACGACTGAGCGACATGCATTACTGATACAGGAGCTGATCTCCCGACTAGGGCATTCGGAGACGTTGAGGATATTGGAAGATGTCAGAGCATGCCATTTGGCCTGATTTATCTTTGCCTTTCTTTTGTTATTTGTACTTGTATTTTGATCATCGCCAAGCTTATTGGCCGAGGTCTCTTCAGTTGTATTCAGTGGTGCTCTTGTACTCAGCCTCTTGGCATTTGTTTATATATGAGGGTTTTCTGATTCCTTGCTTGCTTGATGGGGACTCCATTGTCGTGATGGCCTTCTCTCCGAGACTAGAATCGGGGGGGATATAACCTGTAGCATATTTACACATTTGCATCTGCATTCATCTTGCATGACCGGTGTTCTTGAATTTGTATCTCATTCCCTGCATCTCCCAGGTTTTTCAGGATTGACGAACAAAGAGTCCACCGCTACTCAACCCGAAACAACTGCAAGAGAATCATGGATCAAGTCCAAGTGGAGATGCAGGAGATCCGCGAGAAGCTGAATCTGTTCATGCAAGCAATGGAGAACATTGCTAAGGGCCAGGAGAGCCTCCAGACTTTGGTACAGCCGCTGTTGATGCTGACTAATGGGAATGGCAACAATGACCACAATTCTGCGCACGTTGAAACTATTCCGGAGGCTGGGCCCCCCACGCCTGTGGTTCCACCTGTAGTGACCCCACCTGTTGTGGTTGTAAACGATGGTGCTGGCGCTAGCAATGGCAACACAAGGAATGAAAATGAGAGTGTTGTTAACAATGTTGGATTTGGGGACGCCAACTAAGGCGGTGGTAACAACAATGGCGGTAATGGTTTTGGCAACAATGGTTTCGGCTACAATGATCAGGGATTTGATTACGTCAATCAGGACGAGAAATTCGGCTTCAACACTCAGGGTTTCGGTTACGACGGTTTTGGTAACGCTAACCAGGGGTATGGTGGATTTGGTAATATGAATGGTGCTGGGGTGATTCCTGTCAACACTGGGTTTGGACCTGTTAGCGTCAACCAGGGTTTCGGTAACGGGGGACGAGGTCCCATGATCAATCAGCAAGGGTTTGGTCGCAACACTGGTTACGACGGATATGAAATGAAAATGTGAATTGGGGTGAAGACCACCAGGAGGACGCCTTTTCTAGAAGAGGTGTGGGGTTTGAAGGACTTGTTGATCCTGTGCAGAGGATCAGAATGCTTGAAGAACAGATGAAGGGGGTAGTGAATCAGAACTCCACCGGTTTGGATATGACTACAATGGGCTTGGTACCAGGGCTGAGGGTGCCGTTGAAATTCAAGGCTCCAACTTTTGACAAGTACAAAGGGGACACCTGCCCTAAGGTCCATGTCCGCTCTTATTACAGAAGGATGTCCGCGTATTCAGATGATGAGAGGATGCTCATGCACTTCTTTCAGGACAGCTTGTCAGGACCATCGCTTGAATGGTATATGGGACTGGAGCCCACGCAGATTAAAACCTGGAAGCAGTTGGCTGATGCTTTCGTGACACATTACAAATATAATAGCGATCTGGCGCTAAACCGGGTCCAATTGCAGGGTTTGTCACAGAAGAACGGTGAAAGTTTTAAAGAGTATGCGCAAAGGTGGCGCGATATGGCAGCGAGGGTGCATCCTCCTTTAATTGAATGGGAGATGAATGACATGTTCATTGGGACATTTACGGGGGTGTTCTATGAAAAATTGTTTAGTGTATCATTGAGCAGTTTCTCAAATTTGATTTATATGGGGGAGATGATTGAGAACGGGATTAAAGTTGGAAGGTTCCAAGCAGGTGAGTCTACTTCAACAGGAGGTGCCAGAAAAGCATTTGGTGGTAGACGACAGGGTGATACTAGTGCCGTGTTTGGTGGCAGGGGCAGGGGCAGAGGAAGAAATCAGTATGTTCAGCCGCAACAGATAGCTAGTGTCACTATCCCTTTTCCTCAACAAGGGCAGCCTCAGCAACAACAACAACAACCACAGCAACAACAAGGACAAAATCCTGGTCAGAGAAGGGTACAGAATGCAATACCGAAAAGAGTGTTCGACGCACCTCCTTCCACGTATGCAGAACTCCTCAAGACCCTGCTAGGTTTGAACTTGGTTGAAAAGAGGACTTTGGCACCACCTACAGGGGCAGTACTTCCTTACGGATATGATGCTAACTAGCATTGCAAATTCCATTCCGGGGTACCCGGGCATGATGTAGAAGCTTGTCAGGCATTTAAACACAAAGTTCAGGATTTATTGGATAGCAAAGCTATCAACTTTGGACAGGTGGGTCCAAATATCATACAACAGCCTATGCCCAATCACGGGGCAAATGCCATCTTGATGGAAGAAAATTTGAATCTGGTGATGGATGTTAATGAGCTGAAGACACCGTTGGGTGAGATTAAAAGCACGTTGTTAAAAGGGGGTGTATTCCCGAGATGTGATGAGTTTTGCTTGGATTGTTGGACCCAGCCAGAGGGTTGTAATGAGTTGAAGAAGGGCATTCAGGCTATGATGGATGAAGGTACTTTGCAATTTGATAGAACCGCGGTTGAAAAGCATGTAGAGGCGTTGTGTGATGAGCTGAACGATGTTGCGACGGTGACGATTCCGAGGGAAACAATAACGATAACGGCGCCTGCCAGGCGGCCGACGATCACAATTACCAAAGCAGGACCGGTTCCTTTTGAGAGTACTAAAGCAGTGTCGTGGACTTACGGGTTGGAGGTATATTGCAACGGTAAGAAAATCGAATTCAATGGACAACCAGCTGGGGTTGTAGACAATGTTGTCGGAACAGTGGGTATGACCAGAAGCGGAAGAATCTTCACGTCACCCGAGGTAGAGGCAGAAAGATTAGCCAAGGGTAAAGCCAAGATAACTGAGGGTGGTCCGTCTCAGTCGAATGAAAAGGAAACGTCACTTAAGGATGTGGAGGAGTTTATGAGGCTCATTCGTAAAAGTGATTACAAAATCGTTGAGCACCTCCAGCAAACGCCGTCAAAAATTTCCATCCTATCATTGCTGTTATGTTCTGAGGCCCATCAGAACGCTTTGCTGAAGATTCTAGACACGTCATTCGTTCCTCAAGAAGTTTCTGTTAATCAGTTAGAAGGGGTGATGGCGCATGTCAATGCGGGGCACAGTTTGGGCTTCACAGACTTTGATTTGACTCCGAAAGGGTGAGACCACAATATGGCATTGCATGTGTCAGTAGAATGCCGGGGCACGGTCATGTCCCATGTTTTAGTAGACACTTGATCTTCCCTGAATGTGCTACCGAAGAAAGCCATGATGAAGTTGGATATCAGGGGGATTATCTGCACGCCCAGTGATTTAGAGGTGAGAGCGTTCGACGGAACGAGGAGGTCGGTTTTTGGATCAATAACATTACCGTTGCAGGTGGGGCCTGAAATATTTGAAACTGAATTCTATATAATGGACATCCAGCCAGCGTATAATTGTCTTCTTGGGCGCCCCTGGATCCATGTTGTCGGGGCAGTCACATCGACGTTACACCAAAAGCTGAAGTATATGGTTGGGGATAGTGTCGTCACTGTTTTTGGGGAGGAGGAAATTTTGGTCAGTCACCTGTCATCGTTTAAATATGTTGAGGTCGACGGCGAAATACACGAAACACCTTGTCAAGCCTTCGAGGGGTTACGAATTAAAGACAAAGCCCAGGGTTCCAGCAAAATATCAGATGTGGCAGTGTCGTCTTACAAAGAGGCTCAGGCTCTGGTGCAGGCAGGCAAAACGAAGGCTGGGGTCAGGTGTTGGAGATTCCCGTGAAGAATGACAGGTTTGGGCTTGGATATCATCCTTCGTCATCAGCATATTCTTCAGGAACGCCCAAGTTCAGAGGGCCAGTAACCATTATGCCAAATGGGGTGAGCTTCGAGACTATCAATGTTATTTCCGATGCTGAAGACGGAGATAGCGAATGTGATATGGGCGCGTGGATCAAGCCAAGCGTGCCAGGACAAAGTCTCTGCAATTGGTCTATCCGGGAAACTGTTCCTGTGACAACTAAACAGTAATGATTTGTTTTCTTAATTGTTGAATAATCCTGTGTCCTACCCGGGGCATAGTGATTTTGCTTAGGGCCATTTGGTTATGTACATTACATTATTTAATCATGAAATAAAGGCGTTTTTCATATACAAATGTTGTGATCCCTGTTTTTCCGTTTTTGTGTTTTACAATAAAATGGCAATGTGGTTATCTGCTTTGTATGTGTTTTGAAGCATTTAACCATTTCCTTTGCAGGATTACTATTTCAGGTGACATCTATGAACCGCCTATGACTCACTTCGACTTCGAGCACCCGGTATTTCAGGCTGAGGAAGAGATTGTTGAAGATGGAGACGTACCAGAAGAATTGACTTGGTTATCAAAACAAGAAGAAAGAATCATTCTGCCTCATGAGGAAGTCGTTGAGGTTATCAATTTGGGGTCGGAAGAGGTTATGAGAAACATCCGTATAGGGGCTGTGCTGTAGAGCGACATCAAGCCAAGGTTGGTTGAGATGCTCAAAGAGTATAGTGATATATTTGCTTGGTCGTACGAGGATATGCCTGGGTTAGATACGAATATGGTTGTGCATCGTCTGCCACTGCGAGAGGAATGTTCGCCTATTAAGCAGAAACTCCGAAGAACTAGACCGGACATGGCTGTAAAGATCAAGGAGGAAGTTCAAAAACAGTGGGGTGCTGGTTTCCTAGCTGTTACAAAATATCCCTCATGGGTCGCTAATATTGTGCCAGTGCCGAAGAAAGACGGTAAAGTGCGAATGTGTGTAGACTACCGTGATTTGAACAAAGCGAGCCCGAAAGATGACTTTCCACTTCCTCACATTGATGTGCTGGTTGATAATACTGCTCAGTTCTCCGTATTCTCCTTCATGGACGGCTTCTCAGGCTATAATCAGATCAAAATGGCGCCAGAATACATGGAGAAGACTACCTTCATTACTCCCTGGGGAACATTTTGCTACAAAGTGATGCCCTTCGGACTGAAGAACGCTGGGGCAACATATCAACGTGCTATGACGACTCTCTTTCATGACATGATGCACAAAGAGATCGAGGTTTATGTTGATGATATGATTGCCAAATCCCAAACGGAGGAAGAACATTTGGTTAATCTGTTGAAACTGTTCAAAAGGCTTAGGAAGTTCAGGTTGAGACTAAACCCCAACAAGTGCACCTTCGGGGTGAGATCGGGTAAACTGCTGGGGTTTATTGTGAGCGAAAAAGGAATAGAGGTTGATCCTGCGAAAATAAAAGAAATACAAGAAATGTCGACGCCTAAATCAGAAAAAGAAGTGCGTGGATTTTTAGGGAGGTTGAACTATATCGCCCGGTTCATATCTCACTTAACTGCGACATGCGAGCCGTTATTCAAGTTGTTGAAAAAGGACCAGGTTGTGACCTGGAATGAAAATTGTCAAAAGGCATTCGACAAGATAAAAGAATACTTGCAGGAACCTCCTGTTTTGATACCCCCAGTGGTCGGGAGGCCTTTAATTATGTATTTGACGGTTCTTGAGGAAAGTATGGGTTGTGTTCTCGGTCAACACAACGAGACAGGACGTAAAGAGCATGCGATCTACTATTTGAGTAAGAAGTTTACCGACTGTGAGTCCAGATACTCAATGCTCGAGAAGACGTATTGCGCGCTAGCTTTAGCCGCCAAACGTTTGAGGAAATACATGCTAAATCATACAACCCTGCTAATTTCAAAGATGGATCTAATCAAATACGTGTTTGAAAAGCAAGCACTCTCCGGAAGAATTGCCCGATGGCAGATGGTGTTAACTGAATATGATATTCAGTATGTCTCGCAAAAGGCTATTAAAGGTAGCGTTCTGTCGGAGTACCTTGCGGAGCAGCCTGTTGAGGACTACCAATCGATGAGGTTTGATTTTCCTGACGAGGATATCATGTACCTGAAGATGAAAGATTGTGAAGAACCGTTGCCAGACGAAGGACCAGAGTTGGGTTCCAAGTGGCATTTAATATTTGATGGAGCAGTTAACTTCTATGGTAGCGGAATAGGTGCAATTATCACTACTCCTCAGGGGTCTCACATCCCCTTTACCGCCCGATTGACTTTTCCCGTTACCAATAATGAGGCTGAATATGAGGCTTGCATCATGGGTCTAGAAGAAGCTATTGATTTGTGAATCAAACATCTGGATGTATACGGAGACTCAGCTCTAGTGGTGAATCAGATTAAAGGAGAATGGGAGACACGTCAGCCCAATTTGATACCATATATGAATTATGCAAGGAGATTGTTGCCTTTCTTTGATAAGGTGGAATTGCATCATGTACCGTGAGCAGAAAATCAAATGGCTGACGCCTTGGCGACATTGTCTTCAATGTATAAAGTTAACTTCTGGAACGAGGCTCCCCGAATTGTTATCTCTCGGCTCGATAGGCCTGCATTCATATTTTCCATTGATGAGGCTCCCGATGGTCAACCCTAGTACTTTGACATCCAGAATTTCCTGAAGAACAAGGAGTATCCGGCTGGGGCAACCAGTCGGGATCAGAAGATTCTTAGGAGATTGGCTGGCAATTTCTATCTGAACCCGAACGGTGTCCTATACAAAAGAAATCACGACTTGGTATTGCTACGTTGTGTAGATGAGAAAGAAGCAAAGTTGCTCATGGAAGAGATACATGAGGGTACGTTTGGTACACATGCTGGTGGGCATGCTATGACGAGAAAATTGTTGCGGGCAGGTTACTATTGGCTAACTATGGAAACAGACTATTTCAAGTTTGTAAAGAGGTGTCATAAATGCCAAATTTATGCGGACAAGGTCCATGTACCCCCAAGTCCTCTGAATGTGATGTCATCACCGTGACCGTTCTCGATGTGGGGAATTGATATGATCGGGAAGATTGAGCCTACGGCATCCAACGGACACCGGTTCATCTTGGTGGCAATTGATTACTTCACCAAGTTGGTGGAAGCAACATCATATGCCAATGTCACCAAACAAGTGGTCGCCAGATTTATCAAACGAGATATTATCTGCAGATATGGAATCCCTGAGCGGATTATCACCGACAACAGTTCGAATCTGAATAGCAAGATGATGAAAGAGCTGTGCCAGAATTTCAAGATTGAGCATCACAACTCTTCCCCTTACCGACCCAAGATGAATGGCGTTGTTGAAGCGGCCAATAAGAACATAAAGAAGATTGTCCAGAAGATGGTTGTGACGTACAAGGACTGGCACGAGATGCTACGTTTTGCTTTGCTCGGTTATCGTACGACGGTACGCACATCAACCGGGGCAACCCCTTTTTCATTGGTATACGGAATGGAGGCAGTGTTACCGTTGGAGGTTGAGATTCCTTCATTGAGGGTTTTACGAGATGTCCAACTTGACGAGGCAGAATGGGTTAAAGATAGACTGAATCAGCTCAGCTTAATGGATGAGAAGAGGCTAGCTTCTCTTGCATACGGTCGGTTGTATCAGAGCCAGATGAAGAAAGCATACGATAAGAAGATATGTCCACGAAGCTTTCAGACGGGCGACCTTGTGCTGAAGAGGATTCTCCCGCCACAAACAGATCACAGGGGCAAGTGGACGCCTAATTACGAAGGTCCCTACGTTGTCAAAAAAGTCTTCTCTAGAGGAGCCTTGCTACTATCTACCATGGATGGTGAAGACTTTACGTCTCCTGTGAATTCGGACTCAGTTAAAAAATACTTTGCTTGAAAGTGACCCGCTGGACAGTAAAAAGAGAGTCCAGGCAAAAATGGGGGATCCTGGCGAACCGTAAAAAATGAATAAAAGGTTCGGGCAAAATTTAGGGATAAAATTGAAAAGACGTACACCCGCGAAGTTGAAAACCTGCAAAGGGCGACTTCGGCAAAAAAGGGTATCCCGGTGGATTGAAAACCCGCAAAGGGCGGTTCACGCAAAAGTTAGGGATTGGAAAAAGCAAATGACTGCAGTCCGAATTTGATACTACATTGCTTAGTGGTTTGGGAGTACCTGAGGGTTCATTTATCCAACACAATCTCTTCCGAAAATTGAATACCGAGAAAGCGCCAGAGTCAGGCGAGTCATAGGAGGATCAGCTCAGGATGTTTTTCTACACCACGTTGCCGACATGTATACAAATATTGTTTTGTACTTTTCTTTTTGTGCATACATGTATGTGTGTGTGCGTAACTTCCTCTTTTCAGGAGTTACATCCGATGTACAAAGCTTCGCCTATTTACAGGCTCAATCAATAAAACATGTTATTCAACATTTGATGTTTGGGCTTTACTGTTTTGCATGTGAAAAACGCCGATGTTTTGATAAACTTGCATGTGTATAACTTTGCTGGCCTCGCCAATAATTGCTAAGACTTCGAATTGACTGAAGTAATGTCGCGAACGCTAACCCGAATAGATTTGGTTGTATAGATTTGTTTTGTCTCGTTTGTGTTTTGCAGGGTTCTCGCCCTTGAAGCGGACAATCAGAAAATGGTGGCCCTAGCCAGAGGCCCTGGAAGAAGGACGTGACCTTATTTCCCAGCAGGTCGTACCTCATCCCCAGAGGTTGAGACGATGATTATCCCTTACCGAAGGAAGGATTATTTTCCCCAGAAGAGGATCCTCATGGAAGTTGTCCACAGGACATCCCCAGCAAGTCGAAATCAGTGTCCCATGCAGAGGTTATACTCCCCAGGGAGTCGAAGATGTGCGCATTCAATCCCCAGCTGGGAGGATTTCCATGGCGCATAACCAAGATAGTATGTTCAGAAGGATTATCCCCACCGAGGATGGTTTTCTTTCTCCCCACAGGTTGTCATGCCTTCGTCAGGATGATTATCCCCAGCGGAGTGGTAATTCCGGGTTTGTAAACCGTACCCAGAAAGTTGTCCCCCAGAAGGGTTGCTTCTCCCCCAGCTGAGTGTCTCTCCCCAGCAGAGATGTTGTTCTTTCCTCCTAGTGGAAATTGATGTGTAATCTCTCCCCGGCAGAGTTGGTTATATTTCCGGCATTTATTTTTCCAGAATACTTCGCGATACCCGTTTGTCCCCAACAGGGTGGTATTTGTCCTCAACAACCATGTTGAAGCAAGCTTGTCAGAGCCTTCCCATGCAGCCCGAACCTGCATTTGCATTTGCATACATTATCATGTTTGCATCTACCCAAAAACGCGTAGCATTTCCATGCCATATGGAGCATTACGCCATTGCCAAACATACGCATTATGAAACATAAATCAGGTTGGTTAACCTTTTGCTTTCAGGTGCGTTTCTCAGCAGGAGTATGAAGTTACAGTGCAGATCTGTTACCAGATATTCAAAGTCTCACCGTGAGACATATGATGATACAGTTCTTGTTATTATTCCCCACAGAGTTACTGTTTGAAATTTCTCTTATCCGACCAGCGGAATGTTTTTCTTCAGGTTTGCTGTCGCTGCAACATTTCAGGGTTTCATGAATCAAGATTTCAGAAGTGGTCACTTGTTGTCAAAACGGGAGTCGGGCAGTTATTTTCAGAATATCCCCAGTGGAGTTAGATACTGCAAAGAATAGGCAAAGAAGCTATATCCAAGTTACCTTTCCTGTGTTCAGGCAGATGGATTTTCCCGTATGAAACAGGCGGATGAACTTTCCTGTATGAATCAGGCAGATGTGTTTTCCCGTATGAAGCAGGTGGATGAACTTTCCTATAAGAATCAGGCAGATGTATTTTCCCATATGAAGCAGGCGGATGAACTTTCCTGTAAGAATCAGGCAGATGAATTTTCCCGTATGAAGCAGGTGGATGAATGTTCCTGTAAGAATCAGGCAGATGAATTTTCCCGTATGATGCAGGCGGATGAACTTTCCTATAAGAATTAGGTAGATGTGTTTTCCCATATGAAGCAGGCGGATGAACCTTTTCCTGTATGAATCAGGCAGATGAAGTTTCCCGTATGAAGCAGGCGGATGAATTTTCCGGTACCCAGATAAACGATTCTCCCGGGATAGACAGAGTATATGAGTTGTGTTCCGATATTTGATAAAAGTATTTTCCCCAAGGATGTCGTCGTGATTTCCTCGTGTTACTATCCCCAGTAGAGCCCTCCTCAAAGTCGTTTGTGGGTTGGGACCAACGGAGTTAGCTACTGCAGAGGTAGGCAGAGAAACGGTATTCAGATAATTTTCCCGTATGAAGCAGGCGGATGGATTTTTCATGTGTTCAGGCAGATGGACTTTTCCCGTATGAAGCAGGCGGATGAGTTTTCTTGCAATCAGGCAGATGAATTTTCCTGTATGAATTAGGCAGATGAATTTTCCCGTATGAAGTATACGGATGAGGTTTCCTGTGTTTAGGCAGATGATGTGCCTGTAGGGATAGGCAGATGATTTCCCTGTGATTAGACAAAAGTGTTTCCCCAGCGAAGTCGTCGGGATTTTTCTGTGTTGGCAGAATATAGCGTCCTAACATGGATAATATTTTATCCCCGCGGTGATAGAAACTTTTTTCGGGCTAATGAAAACGATCCCCAACATGTTTATCCAGTTCCTACTCTCTTGGGAAATGTTTATCATTCTATTCATTATAATAATGAGAAACGTCGTGGCATGAATGTTTCCTGCTGTCTTCCTCTCTTGTACAGGTGGTTCCAGGGACATCTTCCGAAGACAGGGCCTTTTGTTAATGCTGTTGATACTTTGGATTGGTCTTCCCGGTTGATGGGGCTGTCTGCTGAGAACATCATTTGGTTTGATCGGAGCATGCTTGGCACTAATATTGTATATAGTTGCAATGGCTTTCCGAATGTCCCTTTGATTGGACGGAAAGGCTGTATCAACTATAACCCTTCTTTGCTGGTGAGACAGTTTGGTTATGCCGTGAGAGATGCTCCTATTGAGGTTGAGATACAGGAATCTCTGTATCTCATGGGTTTATTAGACGAGGCTCTTTTGATTAGGTTGAGACATGCATGCGCTAACATCCATAGGAGAGGGAAAGCTTTGCTAGGTAAGAGTAATAGCAAAGCTTATTGTTGCACCCTAAAATTTGCTCAACCTACTTCACCTGGTTTATGTTTCAATTGCATTATCATTTGCATAGTCACATCATGTACATGGTCCAATCATTTGCATATCATAACATAGCAAGTCATCAAACAGGGGATCAAGTGCCATTTTTATCTAAAGAAGCACATCAAGGGGCCTTATTCAAGCTGAAGAACATCCAAGCCATCAAGGAATGGGTTGAAGCTTTGAGGAGATTTGAGTGTCAACAAGTGGATTTCTCTCCTAACTGGAAGTGTATTGAGGGTCATCAATGGGGTATGAAGCATGGAATCATGACTTTGAGGTGTGTATGGATCCCATGGGAGGCCTAGAGAGCCATATTGGAGCTTAGATAAGTCATGGTATCAAGGTCAAGAACCACAGTTGAGGTGTGGACAAGTAGGGTTTCATCTGGGTAACCCTAGGTCAAGGAGAGCAAGGAAAGGGCACCAAGACTTAGCTCTAGGTCATGGAAGTAATGGGTTGAGATGTTAAAGCATGTGTATGGATGGGTCAAGAACAAATTCAAGAGAATCAAGAGTGGTTGGAGGTGTTTGAGACAGGGTTCCTAGGGTAAAATCCCCTGTATAGCGCTGGACTTCCAAGCCACACAAGTCCAAATAAAAGTTTCAAATAGATTCTTGGCCAACATGAAACTTGTAGAGTTTCTCAATAGCTTTAATTTGAGTACTAGAAGTCTTCAAGGAGATTTGTATAACTCAAGTTATGGTTCTTGCAAGTTATGGGTCATCAGAGGACACTGAAATTTATCTGTGAAAGTCACTTGACTTCCAACCAGCTTTTGCCCATCAAGGAGTTTTCAAATGGATTCTTGGCCAACTTAAGAATTGTAGGGATTGATCTTAGCTTTAATTTGAGTACTAGAAGTCCTCAAGAATATTTGTGGAACTCAAGTTATGATCTTGGCAATCCAGGGGTATTTTGGGAAAGTTCAATTATAGGTCATTTTTAAACATAGGTCAAAATCTCTATCTTCCACTCCTCAAATGAAAAAATGTTTAACATGAGATGCGCTTAAATGATGTTTTTAGGTCAGATAAGAAGTCATGGGTGATTGAAATGGCTTGCTTCACAAAATGATCCAAAATGGCCTAAAATAAGGATGGATTTTAAATGAACCAAAGATGGAAAATTGTGATTTTTGAGCTATAGGTACAAACTAGTCCATATGACATACCAAATTGATCAGAAAATGAATTTCAAACACAATGACATTTCCACATTTTTGAGTTGAGGGTTAATTTCATGACTTCCTTTGTAAAGTGCTTACTTACATTACAAGTCACAATGCCAAAACAAAAATCAGGGCAATTCAGGCCAAGCTAACTACCTAAACACACTCCATAACCAATTTGCAGTTAGATAGAACCTTCTAGAGCAATCTGGAAGCTCAGAATCGTGACTGGTACATTGCATTTTCATGGCAAAATCAGAATTTTGGATCAATGTATTTGGGCCTGAATTGGATTGAATAAGCCCACAAACACTTCATATTTAAGCTCTAGAGTGAATTCAGATTCGTTTTGGTGCAGAATTCGTGGAGGAGAGAAAGATTGAAGTTGAGTTTCAAGAGCTTCAACTCAGAATCGGTTTTGGAGTTCAAGGCACATTCAAGCCAAATTGAGGGTTGGAAAAGCTTTATCTTTGTTCATTGATCGTGTTTAAAGAGTTGCACAGCTTGAATCCATCATTTGCTACCTCTGTTGATCTCATTTTCACAGGTATGTAATTCTTGAATTCCTTCATAATATAGGGAGAATTAGCTTAGAATGTGTATGTGGTTAGGACCTAGAGATGATAAGGAACGTTTCTGGATTGGTTTGGAGTTGATTGGTGACAATTAAGATGGACGATCAATTTCTGTTTGAGCTTGGTTCTTGTGATTCTTGGAGGATTAATGGTGTTTAGATGATGGTAATTGATCAGTGTATCATGTATTTCATGTTAGTACCTTCAATTTTAAGAATGGTGACCATCAAGATTTGGTGATGTCTCTGCAACTTTGATCGGGTTTAGCTTTTGAGGGTGAATCAATGATTTTGGATGTTGGATTTGAGTTCAGGGTGAAATTTGGAGTGGATTAGGGTTTTTATTTGACTTGATTGGTGAGGTTTAGGGTTTGCTTCGCCGGAGAAGGCGTTGGTTGGACTACCGGACCACCACCTGAGAATGTAGCCTTCGCCTGAGCTAGAGGTAGAAGATGAGGTTTTAGCCCTTGGATCAGCTTCCTTCGCCTGAGAATTGTATGGGTTGTGTTCTCGGTCAACATGACGAGACTGGACGTAAAGAGCATGGAATTTACTACTTGAGTAAAAAGTTCACAGACTGTGAGTCCGGTTACTCAATGCTCTAAAAAACATGTTGTGCGCTAGCCTGGGCTGGCAAACGTTTGAGACAATACATGTTAAACCATACAACCATGCTAATTTCAAAGATGGATCCGATCAAATACGTATTTGAAAAGAAAGCACTCTCCGGGAGGATTGCTCGATAGCAGATGGTGCTGACAGAATATGATATTCAATATGTTTCTCAAAAGGCTATCAAAGGTAGTGTTCTGTCATAGTAACTAGCGGAGCAGCCAATTGAAGATTACCAACCAATGAGGTTTGATTTTCCTGACGAGGATATCATGTACTTGAAAATGAAAGATTGTGATGAGCCGTTGCTGGACGAAGGTCCATAGTTGGGTTCCAAATGGCAGTTGATATTTGATGGCGCTGTTAATTCCTACGGTAGTGGAATAGGGGCAATTATCACTACTCTTCAAGGGACGCACATTCCCTTTACTGCCAGATTGACCTTTCCAGTTACCAATAATGAGGCTGAATATGAGGCGTGCATCATGGGTCTGGAAGAGGCTATTGATTTAAGAATCAAATATCTTGATGTATACAGGGACTCTGCTCTAGTGGTCAACCAGATTAAAGGAGAATGGGATACTCGGCAGCCCAATCTGATACCCTATATGAATTATGCAAGGAGATTGTTGCCTTTCTTTGACAAAGTAGAATTGCATCACGTGCCACGAGCAGAAAATCAGATGGCTGACGCTCTTGCGACGTTGTCTTCAATGTATAAAGTTAACTTCTGGAATGAGGCTCCCAGGATTGTTATCTCTCACCTTGATAGGCCCGCCTCATATTCGCCATTGAGGAAGCATCCGATGGCAAGCCGTGGTATTTCGATATCCCGAATTTCCTGAAGACCAAAGAGTATCCGGCTGGGGCATCCAGTCGAGGTCAGAAGACTCTTAGGAGATTGGATGGCAATTTTTATTTGAATCCGGATGGCGTCCTGTACAAGAGAAACCACGACTTGGTGTTGTTGTGATGTGTGGACGAGAAAGAGGCTAAGTTGCTCATGGAAGAGATCCATGAAGGTACATTTGGTACGCATGCTGGTGGACATGCAATGACGAGAAAACTGTTGCGGGCAGGTTACTATTGGCTAACGATGGAAACAGATTGCTTCAAGTTTGTGAAGCGGTGTCATAAATGTCAAATTTATGCGGACAAAATTCATGTGCCTCCGAGCCCTCTGAATGTTATGTCATCACCGTGGCCTTTCTCCATGTGGGGAATTGATGTGATTGGAAAGATTGAGCCCACGGCATCCAACGGACAACGTTTTATCTTGGTAGCTATTTATTACTTCACCAAATGGGTTTAAGCGGCATCGTATGCTAATGTTACCAAGCAGGTGGTAGCCAAATTTATCAAGAAAGATATTATCTGCAGATATGGAATCTCGGAGAGGATTATCACTAACAACGGTTCGAATTTGAATAACAAGATGATGAAGGAATTATGCCAGAATTTCAAAATTGAACATCATAACTCTTCTCCTTATCGGCCCAAGATGAATGGCGCTGTCGAAGCGGCCAATAAGAACATAAAGAAGATTGTTCAGAAGATGGTTGTGACCTATAAGGACTGGTATGAGATGTTGCCTTTTGCTTTGCACGGTTATCGTACAACGGTACGCACATCAACCGGGGCAACTCCTTTTTCATTGGTATATGGCATGGAGGCAGTGTTACCATTGGAGGTTGAGATTCCTTCTTTGAGGGTTTTACGCGATGTTCAACTTGATGAGGCAGAATGGGTAAAAGATAGACTGAACCAGCTCAGTTTAATGGATGAGAAGAGACTGGCTTCTCTCGCATATGGTCGGTTGTATCAGAGCCGGGTGAAGAAAACTTACGATAAAAAGGTATGTCCTCGAAGCTTTCAGACGGGCGATCTTGTGCTGAAAAAGATTCTCCCACCATAATCGAATCACAGGGGCAAATGGACTCCCAACTATGAGGGTCTATATGGCGTCAGAAAGGTTTTCTCTGGAGGAGCTTTGTTGTTGTCCACCATGGATGGTGAGGACTTTACGTCTCCTGTGAATTCGGACGCAGTTAAAAAATACTTTGCTTAAAATAGACCCGCTGGACAGAAAAAAAGAGAGTCCAGGCAAAAATGGGGCATCCCGGCGAACCATAAAAAAGGAATAAAAGGTTCGGGCAAAAGTTAGGGATAAAACTGGAAAAGATGTACACCCGCGAAGTCAAAAATCTGAAAAGAGCAACTTCGGTAAAAAAGGGTATCCCGGTGAATTGAAAACCCGCAAAGGGCGATTCACGAAAAAGTTAGGGATTTGAAAAAAAAGCAAATGACCGCGGTCCGAGTTTGATACTGCATTGTTTGGTGGTTTGGGAATACCTGAGGGTCGTATATCCGAAACAATCTCTTCTGAAGATCGAGTACCGGGAAAGCGCCAGAGTCGGGCGAGTCATAGGAGAATCAGCTCATGGTGTTTGTCTGTACCGCGTTGCCGACATGTATATCAAATTTGTTTTGTATCTTTCTTTGTGCTTCTTGTGCATATGTTGTATCTTGCTTGTGCGTAACTTCCTCTTTTCAGGAGTTACATCCAGTGTACAAAGCCTTGCCTATTTACAGGCTCATTCAATAAAGCATGTTATTCAGTACTTGATGTTTGTTCTTTACTGTTTTGTTTGTGAAAAACGCCGATGTTTTGATGAACTTGCACTTACATAAACTCACTGGCCTTTGCCAATAATTTCTAAAACTTCAAATTGACTGAATGCTCGGATAGATTTTGTTGTGTAGATTTGTTTTGTCTCGTTTGTGTTTTGCAGGGTCCTTACCTTTGAAGCAAACGGTCAGGAATTACATTCCCCAGCCAAAGTCTCTTGACGTAGGGCCTGACTTCAGTTGATGTCGTTCCTTAGCAAGTCGTATCGTATCCCTAGAGAGTGGAGACAGCGCTTATTTCTACCAGATGTAGGATTGTCCTCCTTGAGAGAGTATCACCAGGAATGTCGCCTGAAGAGTATCCTCATGGAATTTGTCCATAGGATATCCCTAGCAGGTCGAAACCAATATCCTCGGCAGAGGACGCCTCCCCGAAGGATGGTTATTCACTTTCCCTGCAGGTTTTTCATTCTTTCGTCAGGATGGTTATCCTCAGCAGAGTTTGTAGCTTCGAGTTTGTAGACTGTGTCCCGGCAGTGTATTTCTTCCCCAGAAGGGTCTGATCTTTCCCCAGCAGAATTGGTTGTTGTCTCCGGCATTTATTTTTCCGGAATACTTTGTGATACCCGTTCGTCCCTAGCGGAGTTGGTTCTGTTCTTAGCCATTTCATACCAGAGTGTTTCTCAGCAGTTTGAGCCTGCATCAGCATTTGCATATATCATCATATTTGCATCTACCCAAACGCGTAGCATTTCCATGTCGAATGGATCATTACGCCATTGTCAAACATACGCATTTTGAAACATAAACCAGGTTGGTTAACATTTTGTTTTCAAGTGTTGTTTTCGCTGTAGGTGGAGGGAGCTCTTGCTCAGTTTAATTACCAGATAAGCAAGGTCTCGGTGTGAGACATGTAATGATAATGTTCATTTTGTCATTATTCCCCACAAAGTTGCTTGGTTAAGTTTCTCTTACCCTTCCAGCGGAGTATTTCTTCAAAATTGTTGCTATGACCCTATCAAATGATTCCGTGAATCATTTTTTGGAAGTTGCCGCCTATGTCGAAGTAGGTGTCTGGCAGTTTGGGTTCAGAAAATCCCCAATAGAGTCCTCGGATTTGCTGCCATGTCCACGCCAAGAGTTTGAAGATTGGACCAGTATTTCGTTACCCATTTGATGGATGGAGTTAGCTACTACAATGATAGGCAGAGAAGCTGTATTTGGAGTTATTTCCCGTAGTGGTGACAGAGTTATTTTCCTGTATTTGGCAGAGTTAATGCCCGTAGTGGTGACGGAGTTATTTTCCTGTATTTGGCAGAGTTAATGCCCGTAGTGGTGACGGAGTTATTTTCCTGTATTTGGCAGAGTTATCCCCTGTAGTGGTGACGGAGTTATTTTCCTGTATTTGGCAGAGTTAATGCCCGTAGTGGTGACGGAGTTATTTTCCTGTATTTAGTAGAATTATTTCCCGTAGTAGTGACAGAGTTAGTTCCTGTGTGTTGGCAGAGTTACTTCTTATTTGGTGATAAAACTATTTCCTCAGTGGAAGTCGCCAAAGTTACTCCCTGCGTTGTTGGCAGAGTTATTTCCCCAGTAAAAGCGTCAGAAAAGGTCGTTACCTGTAATGGATAGAGATCGCGCCTGTGGTGACAGAGATTGTTACCGGTGATTGACAATGATTTGCAAGTATGGTGATAGTGATTGCTACTCGTGTGGACGAAGTTATTATCCGTAATCGATGGATTATCCCTAGTGGAGTTGTTACCTGTGACTGACAGAGATCGTTATTCCAATTAAGGACGGAATTGTACCCATGTGGATGGAGTCCTTCCTCGTGTTGACGAAGTTTAGTCCTGTTGTGGACGGAATTTTTTCTCATAAAGTTAATTCGATGCTTGTGGCGTCACATAGGGAGTTAATGTTGAAATCAAGAGTTTTATTAGAAGATTGATCCGTTGTTGCCGTAACAACTGGGTTCAGAACCACGGATGTTGTTCGCCAAGCAGTTTTTGCAGTTCGTGTCTGCGGTTGGCAAATTTATGGGTTTCTTGGTATTCAACCATCTTTTACCTTGATTGCTTGAAGGTCGTTCGCTCTTCACCCAGTCGGGTCCAAGCCGTTTGAATAGGGGCAGCTGTTGCACCCCAAAATTTGCTCAACATCTTTTACCTGGTTTATGTTTCATTGCATTATCATTTGCATAGTTCTACATTTGCATATCATGGCATATCATTCATCCAATAGGAGATCAAGTGTGATTATTATCAAGAGAAGCCTAGCAAGAAATCGTATCCAAGCTTGAGAAATCATCAGGAGGTGGTGGGAGGTCTTGATCAGCTGAAGACCATCAATGGGATGTGAAGCATGAGGTGTGAATATGAGATGTGTATAGAGCTCAAGGAGTGCCTAGAGATCCATGTTGGAGCTAAATCAAGTCATTGTGTCAAATGCAAGAGCCATAGTTTAAGTGCAGACAATTAGGGTTTCATCTGGATCAACCCTAGGTCAATTATGCAATTGAAAAGCATTCAAGCCTACTTTGAGGTCATGGAGTTCATGAAATGATGTGATAAGACATTTTTGGTGTTGTTCCAAGATCAAATCAAGAAGAGTCAAGAATGTGGGAAGTTGCTAAATTAGGGTTTTAGTGCAAATTACCCTATTTAGTGCCTAAATTCAAGACCATATAAGTCAAGATACAAGTTTAAAATGGATCTTTGGCCAACATGAAACTTGTAGAGAATCTCAATACCTTTAATTTGAGTATTAGAAGTCCTCCATTGGATTTGCAGAACTCAAGTTATGGTCCAGACAAGTTACAAGTCCTCAGATGCTTCTGAAATTTGTCTATGAAAATCATCTGACTTCAAAGCTATTTTTGACCTAGAATGGGGTTCACTTGAACTTTTAGTCAACATGAAAGTTGTTCCTCATGATCGTAACTTTCTAAATTGTACTATAAGTCATCCATCTGATTTGTAGAACTCAAGTTATGAGGTATTTTGGGAAAGTGAGATTATAGGTCATTTTCAAGCATAGGCCAAAATCTCCAACTTTCAAGCTTCAAATGGAAAATTTCTCAACATGAAAGTTTCTTGGAATGATGTTTTGAGTGCAACCAAGTGGTCATGAGAGTTTGTTTTGGCTCAAATCAAAAAGTCATTTGAAATGGCTTGAAAATGAAGAATTTTCAAATATGGAAAGGAGGGAAAAATGGGATTTTGAGTTAGATGACTAAAACCAAGCAAATGAGTACATTTTATGACTGGAAATTTCATTTTGAATACTTTGACACTTTTACATTTTTGATTTGAGGCATAATTCCATTACTTTCAATGTTGTTCCTTCATGAACAAGTCACATATGCAAAATTATACACAAGGCAATTCAGGCCAATTTCTCCATCCAAACTCATTCTAAATGACATGTGCAAGGTATTAGAACCTTCTAGAACCAATGCCAAGCTTGCAATGCACGACTGTCATATTGAATTTTGAAGGAAAAATCAGAAAATGCAAATCACTGTTTTGGGCTTCAACTTGGATCCAAAGGCCCATGAAACTCTTCTATATATTCATTAGAGTGAGTTCAGATCAATTTTGAGCATCATTTCGCGCCAGAGCAAGCAAGAGTAAGAAAATTTTCTCAACTGCAAGTTCAAATCGGATTCTGAGTTTGGAGCCAATTCAAGTCAAATTGAGGTGTGCAATCTATTCCTTGTGGATCATTGAAGCTATCTGGAGCATTTGGAAGCAAGCCACGAGCTCTAAGTACCTTTATTTCAAGATCTATACCAGGTTTGCATTTCTCAAAATTCAGCATGATTTAGCATGAGATGATTACATTTAGACTTGTGGTTAGGATCTACACATGACATATATCGTTTTAGGCTCAATTGGTGATGATTGAAGATGACATAGCTGATCTGTTTGGACTTGAATCTCTTGATTCATAAGGTTTTAATGTTAGTTGTTTAGATCAGGTTGATGTACGTAACAAGATGAAGAGATCTATACCGTTAATTTTGAGTTTAGTGAGAGTTGTTGATGATACTATTTCTGAAACTTGAATCGTGTTTGACTATGTGTTAAGAATTAGAGAGGTTTTTGATGATGGATTTGGAATGTACGTGAAAAACTGAGTTGATTTGGTATAGAGTTTGTTTTTTTCTGGTGATCTGAACCTGGACCTTCGCCGGAGAAGATGATTGGAGTCTTCTCTGGCCACCATCAACCACCACTCTGTTTCTCACTCAGGCGAGTTGGATTTGTGAAGAAGATGATGTGAGAGCCCTTGGATCATCACTTGACCTTTGACTATAGCCTAGATCCAACGCACACGACTTAAAGTTGGTTTCGAATTTCTGAAGCCAAAACGCAGCGTATCACTTAATGCGCTGGCAAGCTGTGGCGCGTCCAGATCTTTGACCAGTCTCCAGATCCTACAGCTCCTGTTTTATTTCAGCTTTATTTCATTTTTATTTCATTTTTATTTCATTTTGTTTTATTTTAATTGCCTTATTATTCCAAAAATCATATAAATTCCAATTTTGATCACAAAATTATTTTAAAAATATCCTCTTGATCCTTATGGAATTTGTGATTTTCTGGGCTTAACAAAATGCAATTTCATGCATTTTTCAATTTAATTTGATTTTTCACATTTTATTTTGTTCTTTATTTTTGTATAATTGGCTATCTGTTTTGCTGAATTTAGTTCTCCCAATTGGTTTAGAGTTTGGCTTTGAGTTTTTAGTATGTATTAGGGTAGACATGTATGTTCCCTTAGAATTTCTGGTGGATTTTTAGAATAATATTAGGATCTGTTTTAGGGATTGAGATTAGGACCCTCCCAAACTTGTGGATTACCTTGACCTATCTCAATGTAGAAATTGTTTAGATAAATTAGAAAATGATTTAGGCTTCAATATTTTTACATTAGGTTGTTCAAACATGCATGTTCCCCTAGGAATTTTATTAGATTTTTGCAACTTGATTTTCTATTTTAGTTTTATTTTGCAAATGGCTTGTGTTTATGAATTCCTCTCTTGAGTGCTTTGGTTTGTTTGGCTTGGTTGGCTACCTTAAAGTTGGTTTGAGCTTGAGTTCTTTTTGTTGGAGCTTCTGGATTCATTGAAGATGCTTGGGATTGAGAATTGGAGCTTGGTGTTGAAGGTTTTCCTCTTGTGGAGCTTTTGTTTAAGAGCTTAGAGAATTAGGGTTTTAGGAAAGGCCTTAGACCTAGTTTTGAATCTTTCTTCAAACATAGAGTGCATTGTTTGCCTCTATTCTATCCAATGACACAAAGTCCTTCTTGGGAAGCTCCATCTCTCCTTAGGAGGGATGAATGGTATGCCCAAGTGAGTATAATTTTGAGGATACCTTTCATTTGCAATGTTGAGTTCTTAATGATTTCCTTTGGTTGTCATTAAGTTCTTTAACATTATAACTTAATCTTGATGATTAATCCTCCTCTTGGAGTGAGCTTGTGGGAGCTTTAAGATTGATGAAGATTGAAGATAGAAGCTTGCTTGAAGATGAGGCCTTTGCTGTCAACTTTGCTGTTTAGAGCTACTGTTGTTGTAGGAGTCTGGTATTGCTGCTTGGGCTGCCTCCTCTGTGTCTTTTGTTTTTCTCTGTATTGTCTGGTTACTTGTGTTGATTACCTCTAGGTTTGAGGTGGAACTTGTCTCCTCTTTCCTATTTTTTTCTCTCATACCTTTCTGGTATTGCTGCATTGCATGCATTTTACTGTTTACTGTAATTGCTTGTTGTCTTTTGCTGTTTATCCCCTAGGATCTCTGATTTCCTTTGTGCAAGAGGAAATTATGACAGACATTAGGTTTGTAAACCATGCATGACAACATTAGGTTAGTTCTCCTTTCAACCATAGTTTTAGGGTCTTTCTCTTCTCATCTCAAAACAATTCAAAAACACAATAATAAGGATAACACGTGTTGTACGCTAGATCCTTAAGCTATTTGAGAAAAGGTTGCTGGAGGGTCACTCTTCAGTAATATGACTGCTTAGTATGGTACCCTTAGGGTGACGTGCGACGTAGTCACTCTCAGATCACAAGTCTTTAGTGCAGTACAAGTTACAAACAGACTAAAAAACATTTCTTTCGTAAATAACTCAAACAAACATTCAAACTCTGTTTTGTCCTCTTGGACCCTTAATCAGGAAAACCCTTTCATAAGGAGATAAAAACTGTCAGACAAGCTTGTGTCCTTCGTAGCCCGAACTACGTTTGCTCTGATCTTTCATGCTGTATGAAAGTACGTATGCATAGGATGCGATATCCTAGCGAGCAATCTTCCCCTCCTTTCCCGTAGGTAGGCGAACTACGTTGACTCTAATTTCTCGTTTCAGACGGGAATAAGTAGGCATAAAGTGCGATACTTTGCTGAGTCATTTTATTTTCTTTTTAACCCAGACCTGTAGAGTAGATAGAATAGCACACCCTTAGATAGAAAACAAGCGTGGATCCCGTCGAGTACGACAGACGTGAGGGGTGCTAATACCTTCCCCTTGCGTAACCGACTCCCGAATCCAGGATTTGGTTGCGATGACCATTCCTTTCCCTCTTTGCATTAGGTTTACTCTGAGCGTTTCCTTTCCCTCTTGTGGGATAAATAACGCACGGTGGCGACTCTTCTGTCATAGCCGGCGCCAATTTTCGCAGTAGCGACAATCATCTTGACTTTATTCCTCTCCAGGAAGAGTTGGTTAGATGAAGATCAGCCATGAGCTCTTTATTCCCCAGCCAGGGTCAACTATGGTTAGAAAGTTCCTTTCTCTCCAGCAGCAGTGTTGGTAATAGTTTGGAAGTTTGAGATTTGTAATCTTTTTTCCTCAATAGCGTCTTCGTCATCTGGGGATTTCTGTTTCCCGGTGGAGGATGTCGAGTTCGTTTTGCTACAATCTATGTCCGCCGGAGAAACCGCATCTCAACCTTTGTCGCTGCATAGCATGATATCAAGCATCATGTTGAACATCATATCATATGCATCATAGCATACTTCCCTTTGACTGATTAATCTCCCCAGCGGATCTTAGCCAAACCTTATTGTTGAGCAAATCTTTACCTTCTTCCCCCATCAGTCGTCGTCGGCCAAATCTTTCGAGATACTCTTTTATTTAGTCTCCTTCCACCTCGAATAATCGAAAAGATGGCGCAACTCGAATATTCAGGACCAATAAGATTAAATAGGGGATGGTATCGTAACCCGAAATTTGACCTCCTTTCTGTGATTTTTATTGCAGAAATATTCAGATTTTGTAAGCCCGATTAGTCACATCCTCTCTAAAATATCACTTCATCAAAACAAGCACAAAATAAAGGTTTCTATGCCTATTCATCAAAGCAAAAGGTTGAAAATCGGAACTGTTGCCGTAACACCATTTTTCAAGCAAATATGCAAGTTTTGCATGAAGTAACCGATTACCCATTTTATAGGCAAAACAGAGTAACCGGTTACCTTGTGCAAAGATGCAGTTTTTGCTGCATTTTTTGTGACAACACTTTCACTCTACCATTTTTGGGGTCTACTTGGCTCTAGCATTGTGTGGAATATTCTAGACATCTCTAGATAGTTCAAGACCTTTCTAAACACTTCAAGGCATTTGCTCCAATACATAAATTTGGATTAAGAGCGCCATGTTGCTTCATTCTCAAGCATTGTTAGCCCTTAGATTCAAGTTTGCATTGGGATGTCTACCGAGTCAACTACCTAACTAACTAAGTTAACCTCCAACTCATTGATTTGAGGCTAACTAACTCCAAAGCTAGTTCCAAGGCTACATCCAAAGCTCACTCCGAACCTAGCGACTCCGAAGCAAAACTCTATGTAAGAAAATCACAACCATTTCACAAAGGGGTTAAATCATTATCTCCTCTTGGGGGTTAAATCATTTTCCTACTTTCTACATTCTTCACTCTCAATTCTCTGACATTCTCTCTGAATTTTCTACAACATTTTCACATTCATCTTCGTCCTCTCTCAAAAACCCTTACCAAAGCTCAATTTACACCATTAGAGCGTAATGTTCACATCGAAATTGTTATTCTTTTGAGCTAAACCTCATTCCACCATATTATTACTTGGATTTATGGATTTACAATAGATTCTTCTCCAATTCTAGTAATCATCTCAAACTTCTTCAGTGCAAATCGGTATTCGGAGCATTTATCGTATTTTCATCGCTTTCGCTACGATTTAATCTCAAGCTTGGAATTCTTTGGGTTTCTTTGCTTAATTCTCATCACATATCAATAGCAAAAATCACCAAGGCAATCCTCCGCCTTGTAGGTTGGTAATTCACACTTGATTTACTATTTTGATCACTTTAGCGCGTTTACAATGTAGTTCGATCATTTTTCAATGTTGATTGATCATATGATTGTTTGATCTTTGATCTCCAGGTTTAATGTTTTCAATTGATGTTTAATTGATGCCTAAGTGATTATTAACTTCACTTTTCATGCTCAAGTGTCAACCATGGCATGTGGAGGTTCAGATAAGTCTTTTGGTTGCTGAAAGTGATTTTTTTAAAAACTGTTTTTGCCACTGTCACAGTGGTAATTGGTTACTCACTTTCTAGGAAAAACAGAGTAACTGGTTACTCTATGCAGTTTTCACCTGTTTTTGCAATTTTAAGCAAGTAATAGGTTACTTGATATATAGTAACCGGTTACCTCAGTGGCAGAATCCCATTTTTGCCTATTTTCAAGCTTTTTTGCTATCCTTTCCTCATATAACTTCCATGACTTGATATGCTTGATATTTGTGGATGTTTTATGAGTTGTTTAACTTTTTTATGAAGCACGTATGCAAACTTTCAATGTGATTTTTTGATTCTCGATTATTTGCATTTTTGACATTGTATGATCATGATCAGTCTTGCACATTCTTTGATCACATGTTACATGATTGGTGATGCATATTAATTGCATTTGGTACTGCCTTGTAATTCCATTAATGTTTGCATTAAGTTTGTTCCTCATGGGAATGAACTTAGTCTTGTATAATCAATAATTCATCCTTTGCTTCAACAATTTTTCATCCCCTTTGGAAAATTGTTAGCATCTTCCCCTTTTGATGGATTAAACGAAACTTCATTTCGATTAGTCAATCCTTCCTTTTTCTTTTCCTTTAGATCTTCTAGAGCTTTGTCCTCTCTTTTCCCGCGTATAGTTGAATTTTTTGCAACACATTGGAGCACTGTACAAACTTGGCACCGGCACTGCACTTTGGTGTTAGAGAAGGAATGAGAATGGAGAATTCCTACACTCATTTTTACTATCTTGGGTAGGGGACGAATGACCATGTGCCTGGAATAGTTGCCTCTATCTCCTCACTGTGGTATCCATGCTATCTCCAGTCGAGTTGATCTTTGATCACTTGCACCATTATCTCCTCTTTGGAAGTAACTTCCTCGTTTCAATTCAACACTCTTTCCTCTTGAGGCCAATTCATTATTGGTTTCCCAGATATTTGTAATCACTTATTTCCTTGGCTATTCAACCGTTCTTTGGATAAAGCCAATTCTCTTCTTCCCCTGTGATGTCAGTCTTTCTTCTTCTATTTACACAGTCATCCTGCTAAAACCTAATCCCCGTCAGAGTTCTCAACCTTCTCTTGGTTCTCTCTCCTTCGTGTTTGGTTAATCACTATCTGACAGTTAAGCACCAGTTAGCTTTTCCTCAGTTAATCCCAGCCCATATGTTAATACTGAATTTTCTTTGGGTTAGTCGCCTTCTTCCGGCTAATCACCCGATCTTTAGTTGATCATGGTCTGCCCGTTATAACCACTTTTTTCTTTGGGTTAATCATCTTCTCTCGGTTAATCACCCACCTTTTGGTCAATCACAGTCTGCCTGTTTGAACCAATCACTCTTCTTCTCAGTTAACCACAGTCCGTCTGTTAAGATACTGAGTTTCTTTTGAGTTAATCGCCTTCTCTTGGTTAATCACTCATTATTTTCGATTAATCATACTCCGTCTGTTAAGCACCGAACCCCCTGTAGTTAGCAACCTTTGTTTGGTTCAAACACTGCCAGCTTTAGGTTAGTAACCTTTGTTCGATTCGGATACCCTTTTCCTTTGGCCAAGTGTTGTTTGTTTAGTCAATGTGTCGTTCTTTAGGTCAAAACCTTTGCTTGGTTCCACACCCGTCTTTGGTTGATCATCGTTTATCAGTTAAAACCAGTTTCCTTTCTCCTTATGGTTAACTAGTGTTTATCAGTTAATATACCGATTTCCCCTCAGAGTCAAACACCTCCCTTTAGTGTAATACTCTTTTTCGCTTGGTTCGTCACAGTCCGTCTATTAAGCCCCTTTTGCTCTCCCCATAAAGTTTTACTATTATCTTTCTTTGGTTAATCAATGGTTACAGTTAATACACTGATTCCCCCATGGATCTTGCCTTTATTTTATTTCTTGTCCTTTACTCCTTTCTTCCTCGACCACGTCACCATTCTTTTGTTTTCTCCACAGTGGAGTCATCGCTTTTCTTCTGCAATCCCCGATAGATTTATTTCTTCACTTCTCCGTTCCTTAGCAGAGTTTTCTTTCGTCTTCTTTCTTCGTTTTGAAACCATTCCTTTTGCATTCCCTAGTTGGGGTCTTGCTTTCTCTTTTAGCTCTTGGCTTTGACGCTGTCTTTATTTTTTTATCAATGTTAGTTCCCCGAACTACATAGGCTCTGATTTCCTCATTGCACTATGAGGGTACCTAGGCACAAGATTGTGAAATCTTGGCGAGCCACCTTCCTCCATCTTCTTCTATTCTTCTGTCTCTCTGGTCCATCCAGATCCTTTTCTTTCTTCCTTGGTTCCTTGAACTACGAAGCTCTGACTTCCTCATTGCACTATGAGGGTACGTAGGCACGAGGGCCCCAATTATCCGCGAGCACTTTCCTTTATTTACCTTACTTTTTTATCTAGAAGCCTTTATATAGATAACCTATCCAAGCCTAGAGGCAAGTGAAATGGTTCCCGTCGGGTATGAGGGATGCTTAAGGTGCTAGTACCTTCCTTTCGCATAACCGACCCCCTTTCCCGTTTCTCTTACCTTGGGTTTTATCGATATTTTCCCTTTCCTTTGGGACTAAATAAAGTTTGGTGGTGACTCTATTGTATCTTTGAGTGTGCGATTCACTTAAGTATAATGCCACTAGCTTCAGATGGTAGAAGTGATGGTCAAGGAACCCACAAGGTTTTCAGAGTGACAGTCAGCCCTTTCGTCTTTGGTGGCTTTAGTCACATGACTTGTTCCTGCTCGAGGATTTTCTTTTTTATCCTTTATTTTTCTCTTTTTATTCTTTGTTCTCTAATTTTTGCCTGGACTGATTTTTGATTTTGCATGTCCAACGGGATGCCCTAATTTTTGCCTAAGTCACTTGTTTTCAAGTTTTTCTACTTAGCGAGCTTTCTTTCTTTTTTCTTTTGATTCTTTTTCTTTTGAACAAATCGTGTGACACTGGCTGTCTTGATTGAATGGGTTGTGACTGCCTCATTCCTTGGTCAGTAGGGATAACCATTATGGTTTCACGTATTTGACCTCTTGATGAGCGAGGAATAATAAGTGATGGATCCTTAGATGCACACTCCTGTTTGAAATTTGAATGCCCGGTCAAATCAACTGACAACTACCATGCCCCTGGGTTAGATATAAGGGTTTTTCATACAAAAAGAAACTCCTATTTCTAGACTCAAAGGGGTTAATGAGGGTATAACTCCCTTATATCTCTAGTGTTTAGGGGATTTCGAGCAATGCATATACATTATTAGCAGGGTCTTATTTGAAAACACACCATCAGCAATTATGGGTATTCAGTTTTCGTCATCCTTCCTCAAGTCTTTTCTAAAACAACAACTTGACAAAGTGAAGTGAGTGGGAGAAACATGGATGTATATTTTTTATTATTGAAGAAAAATGAGGGAATGTGACATAATTAATTCAAAAAATTCATGAAAACTTCATTAATATTACCATTCAAGACAACAATGTTTAACAAACAAGTAGTATTTAACATGAAAGAAATTACAATGAAAAAGATAAAAGTGATCCAATGATTGCCAGCTCTGAGAATGTCTTCCTGTTTGAACCACTGGCTTGAGAAGATGTCCCTTGAAGTCTTCAAACTCATACAAATGAGAGGTTGACATGCGCAACCAGATTTCCTTCTGGAAAGGATATGTACCCCTTGTCAATCAACTATTGCACTTTGTCTTGGAAGGCTTTGCAGTCTTTAGTAGAATTCCCTATGGATCCTCCATGATATCCATATTTTACATAAGGATTGTACCCAGAATGGTATGGCTCTAGAACAAGCTTGAGAGTCTTGGGCTCCACTAATGTGTTTCGAACCAGATGTGGCAGAAGTTGACCGCACGACATAGGAACTGGATGAAGAGGAGCATTCCATCTTTCCAAGTTGTTGCGAGGCTTGTGATGGCTCTGATGCTGATTCTGATAACCTTGCCCATGGACTCGTTGATTTGCATGAGGAGCAACCCAAGGTTTCTGGTGTGGTTCCCTAGGAAATGATTATCACTGAGAAGATGATGGACCATGAAGTTTTACCGGTGTATCTTGAGAATACTCGACATCTTCCATAATTGTATTGGTTTCATCCTCCTCTTCCTCTTGGGAATTGCTGAGGGATTTAGCCTCACTAGCCTGGCTGCTTGAGACGTCTTGAATTTTTCCATTATTTAGGCCGCTCTCAATGCATTCTCTAGTTATTACCAGGTTAGAGAAGTTGTACGTCCCACTGCTAATCATTTTATCCAGGTACGGGCCTTGCAAAGTATCCATGAAAATGTCAACTAACTCTCTGTTTAGAAGTTGTGGTTTCACTCTGGACGCCAATTCTCCCCACCTCTAAGCATACCTTATGAAGGATTCATTGTTCTCTTGATTGGATGCGGCCACTCTCTAACAGCATGTATCAACGTAATGATGTCCCGCTCAGACTATTCTGAAAATAGTGGATCATTAACTTATCGATGTGAACAAATGAGGTCATTCTTCTGCAAAATATCATCAAATGTTTCTTTAGGTAATTATCCCCCTCGTACTTCTCAAACTTCGGTGCTTTGAAACTTGGAGGTAACACTAGGTCGGGTACTAGGCACATGTCTGAAGCATCGAGACCAAAAGCATCCTGACCTTCCATGGCGTTGAATTTCTCATCCAACACACGATATCTTTCAGCAAACTCAAGAGCTCTCGGATCCTTGGTTTTCAATATCGGGACCCCCCTTTGGGAATTCGACACAGAGAATGAAAAACCACGATAGTTCGTAGTATCAAGAGAAGAGGAATATTCACTTTGATAGTCTGCAGTATCGAGAGAAGAGGAAGGCCCACTTTGGATAATAGACTGCTCATGTATATCAGGGGTCTGCATAGACTGAACTTGAGTAAGATTGTTTACTTATGGAGAATCCTCATCACGCAGAAAACCGTACAATGGGTTAGTCATCACAGTAAAACCTGGTGGGGGATCAACATTCTAAAGGTTGTTCCTTGACATAGCTACCAACAACTTCCAACTTGACCTTACTTCTTGACACTTCTTAATCTTGCCTCAAATACTTTGTCCTCTTTCAACAATTGCCACTTGTTCAAGACGAGTACTAGGGAATCAACAGGTTGGTCATGGACAAAGGCGGAATGAGAATTCAGGCTTTTTAAAAAATGATATGCAAAATATTGCAGAGATATTTATGTTATGCAATGCAAAAGACATGGGATCAAAGCTTCCATAAATTTTGAATAATGGTTGTGCTACTGATAGGATAAGTTCAAAGGTCTGATCTGATGAGAATTCCAGAATACCAAAATACTGGAATACCGGGTTCATAAGTTCATACTGATAAGAAAATCAGAAAACCAGGTAGGTTGAAGGTCACAGTTTCCTGCAAAACCCATCCCCTTTCACATGTAGGTACTAGTATTGAAGAAGGCACCCTAGTAGGTACTCGATCTCACGGGCTCTCAGGTTGAGAAATGATAATACGTTTACAATTTTTGGTTTGGCATTATCATTTGTTACATCCCAATTTTAGTAATTATTTATCTATTTATATTATATTAATTAATTAATTAAGTGATTTTGTGCATAATTGATTTATTTGATTTAATTGAATTATTTGATTTAATTGGTTCATTTTATTTGGTGGAATAATATTTGGAAATCGTAGAAATAAGTAATTGGGTCTATATTGGGAGTGTGAATAATAAGTGGGAGAAGGGGTTAAGTAAGCCAATTAGAATAATTAAAAATTGTGGAATTTGATAAAATAAGAGAAAGAGAGAATAGGGTTAGAAAGATAGAAAATAGGCAAAGAGAGAAGTGGAGAAGAGGAGGAAAAATCCTAAGAACAAGAGCTCTAGAATCCAAGGAATCAAGGTAAGGGTGGGTCTTTCCATGGTTATGGGATTGTATGATAGTGTATGATGGGTAGTAGCATATTTAGGATAAAAATCCATAATTTCTAGGGCGGTTGTTATATGATGATTATATGATGAATTTGTGTGCCTTATATGTGTGCACTCTTTTTCTTTTTTGAGGATTGAACCTATATCCATCAATTTCAAAAGTTTTAGGCATAATCTTAAAATAATGATTATATGGGTTAATTGTGTTAAAATTATAAATTTACTTAAGATAATTAATGTATTGGATGGGTTTAAATTTATGAGTTTGGGTTTTTACAAAATCGGAATCGGAGGTTCAGAAAGCCTCCAACGGTGAAAAATGCAGAAAATTCTACATGCATCATTTTTTGAACTTGCACATGCGTCATTTGTTGTCAAGAGGAAATGCTTGTTATTTTCGTGGGAACTAGTGACTTCTCCCAAACCTAGAGCGAGGTTTAAAAGCTTAGGTAATGGGCTTTTTGTGTGTTATTGGTCTAGGGAACAGACGCGGTTTAATGTAAAAACCGAAAAATAATAACAAGTGTTTGGTACCACATGCATGAGTTGCATTAGAGTCTTACATTGAGTCGCATCATGTATATGTTTACAATATGAGGTTATGTGAAATATGTGAAATTGATGAATTGACGAATTATGGAATTATGAGTATGTACTTTTGAATAGTATGGTCACTTGAGTGATAATATGGTGATGAAGCTTTTGGAGTGTGAGGATAATTATGTTATGTTTTTATGTCATACAATATACATTATCTTATGATTTCGATAATTATGTGAATTCTCACCCTTCTGTTGGAATGATGTTTTGTACGACATTGCCCAGGTACCGAGGAGTAGAGTTGCTTCTAGCGCGAGGTAGCCGTTCTAGTAGCTTGTTTTAGTTTCTCTATTTATTTTGGGTTGAGTCGTGCTCAGATTATGTAACACTGGGAACATTTCGATTCATGTTTTGAGAGATACTTTATGTACTCTACTTTATTTTGTTATTGTTATTTTAATTATATGGAGTATCGGCTTTTATGCCTAAGTCATGATTATGAATGAGTTGATCATGGGGCTTTCTTTATGTTAATTTATGATTGAACTAATCCCTCTGCTACATGATATGTTGAAGCTTACCAATGGTATTCTTGATGGGATTCAAGAAGTTTAGAAATCTGATTCGAGTTTGGTAGATCGGTTGAGTTTGATCAATCAAGGTTGACGTGGTGATTTCAGATTAATGAAAATGGTATCATGAGATGTCATGATAGATTTTGTGTTCCAGATATTGTTGAGTTGAAAAAGAGTATTCTTGAGGAAGGGCATCGTAGTGGATTGAGTATTCATCAGGGTGATGCTAAGATGTATCAGGATTTGAGGAAAATATTTTTGTGGCCTAGTATGAAGAAATAAATTGTAGAGTTTGTGTATTCTTGTTTGACTTGTCAGAATTTGAAAAATGAACATTAGAAACCGCCAGGTTTGATACAACCGTTATGTATTCCGGAGTGGAAATGGGATAGCATATCGATGGATTTTGTGTCTGGTTTACCTAGAACGCCAAGTAATTGTGACGCTATTTGGGTTATTGTGGATAGATTGACGAAATTTGCTCACTTTATTTTAATGAGAATGGATTACCGTTGGAGAATTTAGCAAAGTTGTACATTGAGAGGATTGTTAGTTTGCATGGTATTCCATCTAGCATTGTGTCAGATAGAGATGTGAGGTTCACTTTGAGATTTTGGGAGAGTTTGCAAAGTGGTTTGGGTATGAAGTTGCGGTTGAGTTCTGCTTATCATCCGTAGATAGATAGTCAGATGGAGAGGATGATTCAGTCACTTGAGAATATTTTGAGAGCTAGTGTGTTGGAAAAAAGAGGTGCTTGGGATAGCTACTTGCCTTTAATTGAGTTTACTTACAACAACAGTTTTCATTCAATTATTGGATTGACACCGTTTGAAGCCTTGTATGGTAAGAGGTGTAGGACGCCAATGTGTTGGTATGAGTTGGGAGAGAGTGTTGTGGTTGGACTTGAGATAGTCCAATAGACTACTGATAAGATTAAGATGATTCATGAGAAGATGACGATTTTTCAAAGGCGTCAGAAGAGTTATCATGACAAGAGGAGAAAAGCACTTGAGTTTCAAGAGGGAGATCATGTGTTTCTTCGAGTTACTCCTATAACTAGTGTTGGTAGAGCATTAAAGTCACGTAAGTTGACGCCGTTTTATTGGTCCTTATCAGATTTTGCATAGGATAAGAGAAATGGCCTATTAGATTTCTTTGTCGTTGTTGCTTGCTAATCTTCATGATGTGTTCAATGTATCTCAGTTGAGGAAATACGTTGCGGTTCTGTCTCATGTAGTCCAAGTAGATGATGTGCAAGTTAGAGATAACCTAACTAGGGAGACATCACTTATGCGGATATAAGATTGGGAGGTGAAGCAACTTCGAGGTAAAGAGATTGTTTTGGTGAAGGTAGCTTAGGGAGGACCAATTGGAGGGAATATGACTTGGGAGCTTGAGAGCCAGATGAGGGAGTCTTATCCTGAGTTGTACGTTTGAGTTAATTTTCGAGGGCGAAAATCTTTTAAGTGGGGGGGGGGGGGGGAGGTTGTAACACCCCAATTTTAGAATTATTAATTTATTAATTTATATTAATTAATTAATTGAGTGATTTTGTGCGTAATTGATTTAATTGATTTATTTTATTTGATG
The DNA here is from genome assembly GCA_963859935.3 of Lathyrus sativus. Lineage (NCBI taxonomy): Eukaryota > Viridiplantae > Streptophyta > Magnoliopsida > Fabales > Fabaceae > Lathyrus > Lathyrus sativus. Next base: position 390,631,779 of record OZ012737.1, read on the forward strand.
GAATAATATGTGGATATGATAGAAATAAGTAATTAGGCCTAGATTGGGAGTGTGAATAATAAGTGGAAGAGTGGGTTAAGTAAGCCCATTAGAATAATGAGAAATTGTGGAATTTGATAAAATTAGAGAATGAAAGAATATGGTTAGAAAGATAGAAAAGAAAAAAAGAGGCAAAGAGAGAAGTGGAGAAGAGGAGGAGAAAACCCCAAGAACAAGGGCTCCAGAATCCATAGAATCAAGGTAAGGGTGGGTCTTTCCATGGTTATGAGATTGTATGATAGTGTATGATGGGCGGTAGCATATTTTGGATAAAAATACCTAATTTTCAGGGTGGTTGTTATATGATGATTATATGATGAATTTGTGTGCCTTATATGTGTGTATTCTTTTTCTTTTTTGAGGATTGAACCTATATCCATCAATTTCAAAGGTTTTAGGCATAATCTTAAAACAAAGATTATATGGTTTAATTGTATTAAAATATTAAATTTACTTGAGATAATTACAATATTGGATGGGTTATAATTTCTAGAGTTTTGGTTTTTAAGAAATCGAAATCGGAGTTCCGGAAGGCCTTCACCGGTGAAAAACGCAGAAAATTCGGCATGCGGTCCGTCACGACTGTTCATGTTTTCTGGTCATAATTCCATATTTTCATATCTAATATGTTTGGGGAGCCAATTGTGTATATGTTCAATTAATGGATTGTTGTGTTGTTTGTTGGCGGTTGTGAAATTACTTGTGGATAATTTATCGAATACTTGTGTGGATGCTTGTAAAAGTATATTTTGGGTGTGAAAATATGAAATTCATGATAGTTATTTCTTAGTGTAATGATAATACAGTTGTGATTATATTGTAAAATGTGTTGTATACCATTTGAAAGTGAATTGTGTGTGTGGATGATTCATAAAATATGCAAGTATGTGCAATTGTATGGTAATTCAAGTGTGATGAATTATTGAAGATATGCGTAAATGTTAAGATTAGGGAATGATATTAATTGCATATGGTTGTTGAACTTGTACATGCATCATTTGTTGCTAAAAGGCAATGCTTGTTAGTTCCGTATGAACTACTGACTTGACCCAAACCTAAAGCGAGGTTTGGAAGCTTAGTGAATGGGATTTTTGTGTGTTATTGGTCTAGGGAACGGACCCGGTTTAATGTAAAAACCGAAAAATAATAACAAGGGTTTGGTACAACATGCATGAGTTGCATTAGAGTCTTGCTTTGAGTCACATCATGTATATGTTTGAAATATGAGATTATGAGAAATATGTGAAATTGATGAATTGACGAATTATGGGATTGTGAGTATGTACTTGTGAATAGTATGGTCACTTGAGTGATTATATGTTGAAGAAACTTTTGGAGTGTGAGAATAATTATGTTATGTTTGTATGCCATAAAATATATATTATTTTATGATTTCGATAATTATGTGAATTCTCACCCTTCTCTCAGAATGATGTTTTATACGACATTGCCCATGTACCGAGGAGTAGATTTGCTTCTAGTGCGATGTAGTCGTTTGAGTAGCTTGTTTTAGTTTCTCTATTTATTTTAGGTTGAGTCGTGTTCAGATCATGTAACACTGGGAACATTTTGATTCATGTTTTTAGAGATACTTTATGTACTCTACTTTATTTTGTTATTGTTATTTTAATTATATGGAGTATCGGCTTTGATGCCTAAGTGATGATTATGAATAAGTTGATCATCGGGCTTTCATTATGTTAATTTATGATTGAAGTAATTCCGCTACTACATGCTATATGAAAGTATATGAAAAGCATGAATTTGTTTTAAGTGTTATTGAGCATGACAAGTATATGTGTGATACTTTGAATTATATGTTACACCCTTATTTGAGATGCATGATAGTTTACTCGGATTATTTATATATATTCTGTGGGGTTTAGAAGGGTGTTACCTTATCCCTCGAGGAGGCCTCCACTGATTTCCCATGAAAGGTCTCTAGATTTATAAGCTCTCTATAGGAACACCTTGTTATTTGTACAAGATGCGCATGACAAAATATCTCCCAAGAGAACCTCGTCTGAATGTGGGTCTCATGTTAACAAAACGTAATAAGACGCTACGCAAGCCACACAAATATCCACTCTAAGAATATGTATGCACTCAAGCCTAGGTAGTGAGCTTATCTCTAATACAACCATCCCACCCAACAATACAGCAGCAGACTAGAACAGAATGGCAATGATGAACAAATGCAATAAAATGAAAATAAATGCAATAATATACAACAAATATAGCAAATAAAATCATAAATATAAAACACCCAAGACAAGAAACAAACAAGCTCTAGGATTGACTCATATAGGGATACATCCATCCCTAGTATAGTCCCTAGCTGTCACAACTGCGAAAAACAAACGGCGGAAAATAGAGTCACCACCAAATGTTATTTATCCCGACTTGGTAATGGAAACGATCGGAGAAACCTCAAAAAGGAGAAGACATGGTCTCACAACTAAATCCTGGGTTTGGGAGTTTCTTACGCGAGAGGAAGGTATTAGCATCCTCTCGATTCCGTTGTACTCAATGGAATCCACTCTTGTTGTTCTATTCAAAGGGTGTGTTTATCTAAAGGGAAAGACAAAATAATACTTGATAGGACTTTGCCGTCTTAGGCCTACATATTCCCTCTTGCAATGGGAAATTGAAAGTCAACATAGTTCGAAGGACTACGGGTGATAGGGAAGGTTGCTCACCAAGACTTTGCTGTCTTGTGTCTACGTAACTTCATTTGGACGAGAATCAAGAAGTCAGAGTATTCGTAGTTTGGCCTACAGAAGAAAATGAGGGAAGGGTGCTCGCCGATATTTTGCCGTCTTGTGCCTACGTATTCTCAAAGGGAATGAGAAATTAGAGCGTTCATAGTTCAGCCTACAATGGAAAAGAGGGAAGGGTGCTCGCCAAGACTTCTCCATCTTGTGCCTACGTATCTTCATTCGGACGAGAATCAAGAAGTCAGAGCATTTGTAGTTTGGCCTACGAGAGAAAGGGAAGGGTGCTCGCCAAGACTTCACCATCTTATGCCTAATTATCTTCATTCGGACAAGAATGAAGAAATCAAAGCGTTTGTAGTTCGTGGCCACTTGTTAAGTATTTTTTATTAGCGATGCTAAGTTTGCGTTCCCGCAGTTAGGGTCGAGGCATGTTTGCGGTAGAACGGAAGTAAAATGCCCTTTGTGAAATGGTTTTACGAAACATCCTAAATGACAAAATGATTTGAATTTTGTTCAAGAGTTTTAACAGAAGTGAATTGACTTTATTTGAGATTCATGTTGCACTAAAGTCTACGACATGAGAGCGAGTGCTTCGCAAGATTGCCCTTAAACGGGACGTATGCTAAACACTCTAGAAGAAGTAAAAAGAGACTCCCCACTCATCATTTCCTATGTACTTAAGGCTCGTGACGTACAATACTCATTATATTTACTACATGTTTTGATATTGTTTATGGGAGAGAAGAGAAAGACACACGGAAGGTCTAACGAGAACTCGGTCCTACATATTATCATGTAAAGTGGTCCTAAAGTTAAGATGCGAAAGGAATTTATATCCCAATGTTAGCATGCAAAGATGGATCTAAGGTTGAGGTTAGGGAAACTATCCTAATGTTATCATACAAAAGATGGCCCTAAGGTTGATGTTAAAAGAGAGTTAACCTAATATTGTCGGGCAAAGGGTTGAAAGCCTAATGTCTATCCTACTCCAAGCTTAATAAAAAATTAAGTTGTACTAGGAGTCCTTAAGGGAACATGTAAAGGTAAGTAAAAACAAAGATAATAAACCAAAAACAACAACAATAACAGCGCTTCAGCTCAGCACAACAGTAAATTCCAACAAACAAGCAAGAACAACATTTAACAGCTCATATTTTCATAACAAAACAGGTGTGCATTCAGTAGTAATAGGTGAAGCTAGCGGGATTATACCTGAGTGAATCACACATTCAAAGATACAACAAAGTCGCCACCGAACTTTATTTAGTCCCAAAGGACAGGGAAAATATCAAAAAAACCTAAGGGAAGAGAAATGGGAAAGGGGGTCGATTATGAGAAAGGAAGGTACTAGCACCTTAAGCATCTGTCGTACTCGACGGGAACCATTTCGCTTGCTTCTAGGCTTGGATGGGTTTTCTATCTAAAGGCGTCTAGCTAAAAAAGGAAGGAAAGAAAAGAAAGAAAAAGAAAGATAGGAAAGTGCTCGCCGAGGATTGGGGCCCTCATGCCTACATACCCTCATAGTGCAATGAGGAAGTTAGAGCTCCGTAGTTCAAGGAACCAAGGAAAAAAAGAGGATATGAATGGACCAGAGAAAAAGAAGAATGGAAGAAGACGGAGGAAGGTGGCTCGCCAAGGTTTTGCAATCTTGTGCCTACGTACCCTCATAGTGCAATGAGAAAATCAGAGCCTACGTAGTTCGGGGAACTAACACTAAAAAAGAAAAGGGAAAGAGACGCCGTCAAAGCCAAGAACCAAAATAGAAAGGCAGACCCAATTGGGGAATGCAAAAGGAATGGTGTCAATATCAAGAAAGAAAACAAAAAAAAACTCTACTGAGGAACAGAGAAACGAAGAAAGAACTCTGCCAGGGAATGCAAAAGAAAAGCGATGACACCACTTGGGAGAAAATAAAAGAATGGCGACATGGCTGGGGAAGAAAGGAGTAAAGGACATGAATCAAAATAAAGGTAAGATCCACGGGGGACTCGGTGCATTAACTGCAAGCAGTGATTAGTCGAAGAAAGATAAGAGTAAAACTTTATGGGGAGAGCAAAAAGGTTGGTGTCCACTGACGGACTGTGACGAACCAAGCGAAAGAGAGTATTACACCAAAGGGAGGTGTTTGACTCTGAGGGGTGTTTGACTCTGAGGGGAAATTGGTATATTAACTGATAAACGGTGGTTAACCGGAAGGAGAAATGAACTGGTTTTAACAATTAAATGGTGATCAACCAAGAGACGGGTGTGGAACCAAGCAAAGGTTGTGACCCAAAGAACGTCACATTGACTGAACAAATAGCACTTGGCCAAAAGAAAGGGGTATCCGAACCGAAAAAAGGTTACTAACCCAAAGCTGGTAGTGTTTGAACCAAAGAAAGGTTTCTAATTGTAGGAGGTTCGGTTCTTAATAGACAGACTGTGATTAACTGAAAAGAATGAGTGATTAACCAAAAGAAGGTGATTAACTCAAAATAAACTCAGCATCTTAACAGATGGGCTGTGGTTAAATGAGAAGAAGAGTAGTTGGTTCAAACAGGCAGACTTTGATTGACCAAAAGGCGGGTGATTAACCAAGAAAATGTGATTAACCCAAAGAAAAAGCTGGTTTTAATGGGCAGATCGTGATCAACCAAAGATCGGGTGATTAGCCAGAAGAAGGTGATTATCCCGAAGTAAAAGCTAGTATTAATAGACGGGATGTAATTAACCAAAGATCGGGTGATTAGCCGGAAAAGTCGATTAACCCAAAGAAAATCCAGTATTAACAAGCGGACTGTGATTAACTGAGGAAAAGATGACTGGTGTTTAACTGACAGGCAATGATTAACCAAACACGAATGAGAGAGAACCAAGATAAAGTTGTGAACTCTGAAGATGATTAGGTTTTAACAGGATGATTGTGTAAATCGAAGAAGAAAGATTGACTTCGTTGGGGAAGAAGAGAATTGGCTTTATCCTACGAATGGTTGAATAGCCAAGGAAAGAAGCGATTACAAATATCTGGGGAACCAAGAATGGATTGGCATCAAGAGAAAAGAGTGTTGAATTGAAAGGAGGAAGTTACTTCCAAAGAGGAGATAAGGGTGCAAGTGATCAAGGATCGACTCGAATGGACAAAGAATGGATACCACAGTAAGGAGATATAGGCGACTATTCTAGGCACAGGGTCATTCATCCCCTACCCAAAATAGTCAGGATGAGTGTAGAAATTCTCCACTCTCATACCTTCTCTAACACTGTGCGGTGCGAGAAACGAAACGGGAAGCACAACGGTGCCAAGTTTGTATAGTGCTCCAATGCATTGCAAATCTTCAACTCCACGGGGGAAAAGAAAGGAAAAAAATCTAGACGATCCAAAGGAGAAGAAAAAGGGAAGGATCGATTAATCGAAATGAAGTTTCGATTAATCCATCAAAAGGGGAAGATGCTAACAATTTTCCAAAGGAGTGAAAAATCGTTGAAGCAAAGGACGAATTATTGATTATACAAGATTAAGTTCCTTCCCATGAGGAACACACTTAATGTAAACATGAATGGAAGTGTAAAGCAGTACAAAATGCAATTTAGTATGCATCACAAATCACGTAGCATGTGATCAAAGAATGTGCAAAAAAGATCGTGATCTTACAATGATGTCAAAAGATACGAATAATCGAGAATCGAAAAATCACACATTGAAAGTTTGCATACATGCTTCAAACAAAAGGTGAACAGCTCATAAAACATCCATAAATACCAAGCATATCAAGCCATGGAAGCTACATGAGGAAAGAATAGCAAACAAGCTTGATAATGGACAAAAATGGCATTATGCCACTATGGTAACCGGTTACCATATGAAGGTAACCGGTTACTTGCTTAAAAATGCTGAATCACGTGAAACATTATGTAGGCTAACCAGTTACCATATATGGGTAACCGGTTACCACTATAACAGTGGCAAAAATAGCTTTTTGAAAAATCACTTTCAGCAACCAAAAGACTTATCCGAACCTCCACATGCCATGATTAACACTTGAGCATGAAAAATGAAGTTCAAAATCACTTAGGCATCAACTAAGCATCAATTGAAAGAATTAAGCATGAAGATCAAAGATCAGATAATCACATGATCAATCAACACTGAAAAATGATCGAACTACATCGTAAACGCGCGAAAGTGATCAAAACAGTAAATCAAGTGCGAATTACCAACCTACAAGGAAGAGGATTTCCTTGGTGATTGTTGCTATTAATATGTGATGAGAATTAAGCCAAGAAAACCATAGAAATCCAAGCTTGAGATCCAATCGTAGCGAAATCAGCAAAAAACTTGATAAATGCTCCACAATACCGATTTGCATCGAAGGAGCTTAAGATGATTACTTGAATTGGAGAATAATCTACTGTAAATCCAGAAATCCAAGTAAGAATATGGTGGAATGAGGTTTAGCTCAAGAGAATAGCAATTTTGATGTGAAGATTGTTACAATCTAATGGTGGAAATTGAGCTTTTGTGAGGGTTTTTGAGAGAGGATGAAGATTAATGTGAAAATGTTGTAGAAAATTCAGAGAGAATGTGAGAGAATGTGAGAGAATTGAGAGTGAAGAATGTAGAAATTGATAAAATGATTGAACCCCCTTGTGAAATGGTGGTGATTTGCTTATATAGAATTTTGCTTCGGAGTCGCTAGGTTCGGAGTGAGCTTTGGATGCAGCCTTGGAACTAGCCTTGGAGTTAGTTAGCCTTAACTCACTAAGTCAGAGGTTAACTCATTTATTGAGGTAGTTGACTTAGTAACCATCCCAATACAAACTTGAATCTAAGGGATCACATGCTTGGGAATGAAGCAACATGGTGGTCTTAATCCAAATTGATGTATTGGAGAAAATGCTTTGAAGTGTTTAGAAAGGTCTTGAATTGTCTAGAGATGTCTAAAATATTCCACACAATGCTAGAACCAAGTAGACCCTCAAAATGTAGAGTGAAAGTGGTTGTCATAAAAAATGCAGCAAAAATTGCATTTTTACACAGGGTAATCGCTTACTCTACTTCGCCTAGAAACGTGGTAACCGATTACCACAGGCAAAACTTGCATGTTTGCTTGAAAAACTGTGTTGTGGCCACGATTCTGATTTTCGACCTTTTGCTTTGATTAATAGGAATAGAACTCTTCATTTTATGCTTGTTTTGGTGATCTGATATCTTTGAGAGGATGTGATTAAATGGGCTTGCAAAACCTGAATATTCCTGCAACAAAAATCATAGAGAAAAAGTGTGAATGCGTATGTGTTAGCTCCTAAATTCGATACCTCTTGCAAGTTAAGATATTTAAGAGAAAGCATCAAAATCTCGTTGGAGATAAAAGTTGATCAAAGAGTTCAAGGTCTGCGAAGAAGAAGTGTCGAAAACTTTGGACGGCTTTGGGAAAATCAGGAAACTTTGAAGGGTCGTGCTTCAACCGAAACGTTGCTTGATGATTATCTTAGAGATTTAAATTTCAAATAAATTGGAGGGAGTAGTTTCATTCACTAATGACTAAGAGGACATGTGGCAGCCGGTGGGCGAAGGACACCATGCATCACGACATGTGTCGAAAGATGATGGTTTTGGGAAGTTATTGTTAGTTATTTCTTCTATTATAAAAAGAAGTTTTAAAGATTGAATTAGGGTGTTGTAATTTACTTTTGTACAAGTCACTCCGAAAATTACTCCAAGTATCCGAGTGTAGAGAAAGAGAGTATCAAGGAGAACATACGTGATGTAAACACACCGTGTTTTACTTTTCAATAAAGTTTACTTTTTCTTTTTACTTTTATTAAGTTTTCTTTACCTTTTCGCCATACTTTCTAGTTTTTATGCATTCTTACTTTACCTTTGACCCCTTTTCTTCCTCTAAAGACTTTTGTTTCTTTCTATCTCAATTTCTATCTTCTTTCTCTCTTCAGTCTAATAAGCAATTCTACCATTAATACTTTTCACCCAATATTGTCGAAGTGTGTAACTTAGGCAGATTCTAGAAAATGAAACCTTTTAGCACATGTCTTAGGATCAATCTGATCGATCCTGTGAGTCACCAAAGTTAGATTTGGAAGATCAGTGGTTGTTTTCCAATTTTCAAGGGAAACAAAATAGAACGCCCAGTGGGACAGTGCTAAAAAAATTTCTTTTATATAATTAAATTTGTAGAAATTTCAGTCTTATTGATCATTTCATGAAAAGTACGTTTTATGTTACTGAGAAGTGGTAGAATATCGCTGTAAACAAAGAGAGATTGACAAGACGAAACGTTAGGAATATGGCGATAGATATGAATTAGCCAAATAACCATAACCCTCAAGGAGACGGTTCTAGCGAAGGAACAAGAAACAGCGTAGTACCGCCTTCAATACCGTCAACAGGAGAGCAAACAGTGCCTCTTGTGAGGCCAGACCCAACACCCTTAGTGCTAGGGACTGGATCGACCATAATGAGACCTTATAGTCAACCAGTGTTGGAGTATATTGGACCTCAAGTGTCGAATCCTCAAACTCCATTAGGAGGAAGTTCGATGTCTAGACAGTTTGCTCCTCCCGGGTTTTCGCAGTTACCAAGAAACCCCCCATATGGGATGCCCATAACTGTAATACAAGGGATCCAAAATGATCCCCCAATATTCTCGGACAATGCAATGGCTTCTCCATTGCAAGGATCAGGGTCTGGGGTGAACATTGGTCGAAATCCCCAAAGTTTGAGCCTAGGGTATTCGACACAAGGCCCTAACTTGACCAATACCTCTGTTGCGTGTTTAAGACAGCAAATAGACGAAAGCAATTTGCAAATGGTTCAAACTTTGTCCCAAACCATGGGTGAAATCTTTCAACCATTAATCCAAAACACGGCCCACACCAATCAACAGTTAGCAGTACAGTTGACAAGATTGGCTTAATTCATGGGGGTACCTCCTCTGGCCAGGAATCAGGCCTCGTTAGCAAACGTTCTACGACAAGACTTGGGAAACATGGCGGAAGTTAATGTGGAAAACCAAGGAAGAGTCGACCCTCCCGTATTCGAACCACCTAGGGTCAAACCGTTAAGAGATTAGGTTCAAGCTCCGGGGGAGAGGGACCCAGGAGTAATCATAGTGAATCGAAACCAGGACGCAGACAATGTCGTCCAACAGGTTCGACGCAATAACATGGCTGTCGATAATAATCTAGCAGCCATGGTCGAAAGAATTATGGCTCGAAATGGTTTGAACATTGGGTTCACTAGGCCAAACTATACCTCTCCAATAGTGGACTATATGTAACACCCCAAATTTTAATTGGAATATTTTAATTAATTTATTTAATTGAGAATATTCATATTTTGGTGGTTTTCGGGTGGTTTTGTGAATTATTGGGAATTTGTGCATTTGTGGATTATTTATTTAATGAATAGTATGTTATATGAGAATATTAGTATTATTATTGATTAAAATGAATATAAGTGAAATAAGGGTAAATTGGGCATTAAGAGGAGCTAGTAAGGATATTATGGGAAAAACCCAAGTTGTGAGGCCCAAGACTAGGCTTGACAAAATAGAGTTCTAAAGGGAAATTGGGAGTCATTTTGTTAACCGTGAAAGTTTGTGGCTAGAGCTCTGAGGAAAGGTTGGAGGCAGAAGATTTCCGGAGACAATCGTGAAAGCTTTGAATCGCCTAAGGTATGGGGATATAGCTTTTCATGATTTTCCATGTATGCCTTTTGATGTGTTTATGGTTGACTTAAGATTTAAGGGATTTTGGGTTGATTGTGGGAAAAAAGGGAAATTGATGGTGAGACCCTGAGGGTTTGGTTAATGGTAAGTATCACTGAATATTTGATATGAGGATTAGGAAACCTTAGGCCTTTGTGGCCAAAACCTTGGATTGTTATATGTCTGACCATAAGGGATAGGAATATCTGATATGAGAAATTATGATGCCTTCGGGGCAATTGTAGGGAAATTGTGATTTAGGGCATGAATATGTTTCGGGATTAGCCTAATAAATCGTGGGCTTTGTGCCTTTATCGACATAGGACCTTAGGGATGATTTAGGGATGTTTTGGGGGCATTGGGTAAGTGAATCATATGAGTAATTGAGTGAAAATCAGTTCTAGTGCGTAGCAGATTTTGCTGGCATCGCACTTTTCGCCTAGCGAACCATGTATTCCCAGACTTGCCTAGCGAAGAATCCTTCGCTTAGCGAAGAAACTCTCCCCAGAATGGCCTAGCGAACATGCCAGCAAACGTAGCAGAGTTTCACAAATGTTGATCGTGTGCAGTGATGTCGTGATGTTTGATTATGTGATCCCTGTGATGAGTTAACATGAGTAGGACAATGAATTTATGTGATTAATAGGTGATAGTATGAGGATTACCGCGAGTATAATTTGATGGATTAATATGAGATAATATGGGATAATATTATGAATTAATATGTGATAATATGTGATAACATGATGGGTTAATATGAGTGTGAATATGAGCTCGATGTGATTTATACTTGATTATATGATGATTTCTATGACGTATGATGATTATTATTATGACGAATTATATGATGACATGATGTGTGATGATTATTATTATGAAGAATTATATGATGACATGATGTGTGATGATGATTATTATGATGAATTATATGATGACATGTTGTGTGATGATGATCATTATGATGTGTTATGATGATGTGATGTATAATGATGATTATGATGATGAGCTATGACGTTTGATGATGATGAATATGCTGAATGATGATGCACCTATGATGTTATTATGAGGATGATTTGTGACATGCGCATCATGCATTCATGTGCATCCGGACTTCAGTTCAGGACCTCGATTACTTTGGCTTCAATCCCACTGTGCGGATGTGAAGTATTTTGATGTGCTCCGGTTCTCAAGTAGAATCGATCCTATTGATAGGGATTTATGGAGGATTGATGGCCCAGTGCCCATCGCGCTGTGATGATTGGTACCACATTCATTGAGTCTATGTTGCATTTGCATTTATGAGCCTTTTTGTATAAATTATGATGTTGTGGCCTTCGAGGCCTATTGCAAGATATGAATGTGTTGAATATGATTATGACACCGTTTTATACGTTGATTCTTATACATTGATTATTATGAATTGTTTTACTCACCTTGCCTGTTTGAATGTTACCTCCACGTGGGTAACGTGCAGATACCAGGTTTAGCCGTGGATGCCGTTGAGGACTTTTGAAGTTTTGAGTTGTTGGCATTTAATCATCTTAGAGGGTCTTGCTCTGATAGTGTAACATCGGTTTGGGGGTCTTTGAGTTGAGTTATGGTTATTGAGTTTATTTTGATTATCTTCCCGTATGAGGACAAACTTGATTAGGCCTTTGAGTTCCGCTGTTTTGTGTAGTTTAATGTACTTTTGAGAAAACCCGTTGTACACGAAGCATTGACTTATTTTGAGTAACATGAGAAATGTACGCCCTTTGAGGTGATTTTTATTGAATCAAATATTTTACTCTGAAATCTGTGTTATTTTGCCATAATATTTGTGGGGTAGAAAAGGGTGTTATACTATATCCTTCAAGCGGAGTTGCCTCCTAGAACGAAAGTGCCCAAGTTTACTAAGTTTTCAGGAGACACGACGGAATCCACTGTCAAACATGTGGCTCGTTATATAATCAAGGCCGGAGAAATAGCAAATGATGAGAGTCTTAGAATAAAATACTTTCCATGTTCTCTCACTAAAAATGCCTTCACTTGGTTTACAATGCTACCTCCCAATACAGTGTGTAATTGGACCCAGCTAGAGCGTTTATTTCATGAACAGTTCTACATGGGCCAAACCAAGATTAGTCTAAAGGAACTCGCTAGTGTGAAGCGTAAGTTTTCCGAGCCAATCGAAGAGTACATTAATAGGTTTCGATTACTTAAGGTCAGATGTTTCACACAGGTGCCTGAACACGAGTTGATCGAAATGGCCGCTGGAGGTCTCGACTACTCCATTAGAAAGAAGTTTGACACCCAGTATGTAAGAGACATGGCTCAACTAGCCGATAGAGTCCTACAACTGGAACGACTTAAAGACGAAAAGGCTAAGTTCAATAAAAGCAAGAAAGTAGCTTTTGTCGAATACAATGAAAATGTTGAAGGGGTATGCGAAGATCCCTTATATTTCGACGAAAGTGAAGTGGATCTTGCTGAACTTAAACAAGGTCCCCCTTATTCTTGCAAAGTAGTGGCTCCCCCACAGGGGAAGAATTTTGTCGAATCTGAAAAGAATGATAGGTTCCCAAAGAAAACATATAGTTTTGACATCACGAAATATGATGAAATTTTTGATTTGTTAGTAAAAGAATAATAGTGCCACCTGGTGCTAAAATACTGTCTTTAGAACAAAGGAAAAAAAGATGGTTTTGTAAATACCATAATTTTTTGGGTCATAAAATGTCTCAATGTTTTCTTTTTAGGGATCTCGTTCAAAATGCAGTTCAAGAGGGACGTCTGAAATTCGGGGAGAAAATGAAGGTCGATACGGACCCCCTGCAGGTGGCGGATGCCCATTATACAGTGCCGTTAGAGACCAACATGGTCGAATCCACTACTGGCTATGACTTTTGGATTAACATGGTAGAGGTTACTAATAATCTCGCGAATGGGGTTATGATGGCAAAGGTTATCATGGGTTTTGGACAAGAGGATTGTGTAAAGATGGCTACTGACGACCTCGACCAGGTTGCTGATAATCCAAGTTCAAATGACATGGGTAACCCAGGTTGGGAAATGGTGACTAAGGAAACTGCTGATCACTTCGTCAAAATGGACCAGGCCACTGAAGGTTTGGAGTTAGGCTTAAGGAAACTGAATCTGGTCAAAGGGGTTGAAATTAATATGTTACAAATCACCCAGCATGAAACCATAGGGGATAGCGAATCAAACTGCCAGGAGGAACTCACTAAAGAGGCTTACCCAAGACAGGAAGAGTCAATTGTCAATTTTCTCCACCATTGCCAAGGGAAAGGGTCCAGTGTGATGTTATGCCATCGATGTAGTGCCATCTTTGACAAGAAATTTGCCCAGAAACCGGAAGGAACATGAAAATTCAAACAAGGTAGAGAAATGCCTAGATTCAACTTTCGAAAGAGATCTGAGCCTCGCATTAGGGCCCCGAAAACTAGGCCCCCCAATTTCAAACCCATTGCTGAAACTGCTAATGATAAGTGGATGAAACCCAACAAAGATAGACAGCAAGGACAACAGAGGTGGAAAAACTTTGAGGTGAATCGAGGATCTTCAGTTACGTATTGAAAGGAGTTCTAGTCTTCAAGAACTGCCCACGTATCTGAAAATTACAAAGGAATGAACCCTATGTCTCAGTCGCAGTGGAGACGGGAGCAGCGCAAGAGGAAAGCCTTTAGGGAAAGCTCACTGAAGAACTAGGCAGAATCCAGTACTAATGCCTCTGTCGAGAATAGGGAGGGACAGTCGAAGATATTTGGAAAAGCACCTGTGGGACGTAGAGTATTTCCTACCCACGTCGAAGAGCAGAAAAAGTCTGTCGGAGTCGATGATGAAATGACCGATAATTTTGATTTCGACTCTGATGATTCCTTTAAATTTCTGGTTAATGTAGTATCGGTAATGCCAAGGGAGTTTAACAGAATATCAGTAGTCAAAAATCTGGATACTTACACGGATTGGGAGATGGCGGCACACAAGCCTGTGTGTTATTATGTTATAAATAACGGTTGTGTCGAAGAACAAAATGCCTTTTTTGAATGGCCCACAGAGGCAAAGAAAAACCATTTGAAGCCTCTTTATATCACAGCGAAAGTGAAAAATGTCCCAATTAGTAAGATTCTGGTGGATTGTGGCACGACAGTAAACCTGATGCCACATTTCTTGTTGAACAAAATCGGAAAATATGATACCGATACGAAACCACACAACATGGTTTTGTCAAACTACGAAGGCAAAGTAGGTTCGACCATGGGAGTTATACAGGTGGACTTCACAGTCGTAACAGTTACACGACCAACCATTTTTATGGTGGTAGAAACAACAACTAACTACAATCTGCTGCTTGAGCGGGAATGGATCCATGGCATTGGGGCAGTACCATCCTCAAGACATCAAAGGATTGTCATATGGAAACCAGATGGCATCGTGAAAAATATAGAAGTTGATCAAGGATACTTTAAGGCACCCATAAACCACGTTGACCAAAGACAATTCGATAAGCACCTGGCCAGCATATTCCGTGTGTTCCGACATATTTTGAGTTTGTGCCAAATGATGAAGTATACTGCTCACTTTATCTGCACCCTGTCGATGGTTTCCGCTGGGATAAGGAGGTGCCAGGTGAGAGACCCTCATACCTTGGCACGGCTTCGGTAGAGCCCACTGGATGGGGAAGCGAATTTAGTGATGATGACTGAAGTCGTAGCGCTTCAAAGAATTTCGGCCTACGTGGTCGAAACAAAACTACAAGCGGCCTTGGAGGCTGCCAACAAAAAAATGGCTGAATAATCTATAATACCCCAAATTTTCCCCTAAGATTTGTCGTTTCATTTTGCATTCCATTGCATTTATGCATTGCATTTAACCAGTTGCTAACAGGTTTGTGTAGTTGGTTGATTTTTGCAAGAAAATATCATGTTGCACGCTCTTTAGTTCATGAAGGGTAAAATGGTCATTTGGTTGCAACCGGCCGTCAATTTACGAACTTTGGGGCTGCGGTCAGAAAAGTTGGGCCGTTGGATTTGTTTGATTGGAACTGTTTGATTGAGAAGGATTTAAGTTGTTCAGATTAAGTCGGGTCAAGTTGTTAGATTGAAGTTAGCCGGAGATTGTGTTCATTTGAGTTTAATTAACGGTTTGGATTTATTCTGATAAGATTGTTCGTTCAGGTTGTCGGAAGGTTTAATCGGAAGTCATGTCGGAAACCGGATTTAGTCGGATAAATTGGAATAGCTAGGAATTAATAGAAAAAGGATTTTCATTCCTATTTTTATCAAGTGTCATTTTTTCATCATATTTCATTTTTAAATTAAATTATTTCATTTTTAAATTAAATTAATTTCATTGCAATTTTTTTAATCAATCATTGTTTCATTGTTTAAAGAAAAGTCAATTTCATTTCTATTTATTTCTTAATTTTAGTCTCATTTTATTTCATTTCATTTCTATTGATTTCATAGATTTTATGATAAGTTCACTTTCTATTATTACTTGCATATCAAAAAGAAAAACAAAAAAAAATAATAATGGTTAAGAAAAATAAATTAAAGAGTTTTATTAATGATATTAACTCTTTACAAAAAAGAATATCAATAAAATTACAAAAAAATATTAGATTACATTTTACATAAAATAATAATTTTCTAAAAATCCTAGAGCTTCCGATTTCCTCCGACTTCTTCGACTTGTCCCGAATTTTCTGATTGATGCTTCGAACCTACAAAGTCAACAAACAGAAAATTTAATCGGAGATTGTTTCCCCGACACCCTCAGCACATTGTCATCACCGGGTGCGTCGGGAGGGTAACAAATTACTCCAAAACCGGCTCCCGATTCGATTTCCGACCAATGGCCAAGTCCGGCAGCTTTTCTTCTTGTCCGAGGCATCCGTTAGAGAGAGTAAAAGAGTTCAGAAAAAGTGATTCGCGTTTGAAAAAAAGCACTTTTGGACAAGCACTTTTGAAAAAAGCACTTTTTCTGGAAAAAGCGGTTTGCCAAATTGGCCTTAACGCGCTTCCTCCGAAATATTCAAAGCCCACAGATCCACATCAATGTCGCAACAACAGGCAAAACAAACAAATCCGACAAACAGATCCAACGAACAAGGTTCCAGAAGAATAGCTTCCAAGAACACGTAGGCTCTAGGAATCATCAAAGCACAAACCTTTTCAGATCCAAAACTTTCTGCAAGAAAATCGCAATAAAAAACAACTTCCGAAATCATCAACAAGTAAAAGGCCAAAAAGGCACAAATCAAGCAAAAAAATCATCCTAAGAAATCTCTGCCCAGAATGCACCAAATCCATCATCATAAAAATCCAGCCCACAAGTCACACATAAGAAAGAGGGATATAGATAGTTCATCAGAGGATCCAAACCCTAAGCGAAAACAAAGAAAAACCTCAGCGGCGGATTCAGAAACTCGTAGAGTTTCATCATTATCCCTAGACTCAGAAGATCCAAGAAGATCTTCATCATCGTCCTTGAAGCAAAAGCCCAACAAACGGTGGCCATCAGGATTCGGAGGTTCAGGAGAGCGTCGGAGCTCATCAGCATCACGTCGAAGGCATCAAAAAGGAGAGGAAAAGAAGTTTCAGTTTGATTAAAGGTCACGCGTTCGAAGTTGTGGGACTGCCGCCGACGCCGTTCGGCGAGCAACCAGTTTCCAAAGGCCTCAGGTCTTCCATCATCGGCCGAATCTCAAGCATCAAACCTCCACACAACCACCAATCAGAATCGCTTATAACTCATCAAAAACAAGAGTGAGCAATTCGAGACCTTTCCTATTAATTTGTGTTTGAGTTTTCAGGTATCCGCATGATAAATGGGAGAAGACAACATGCAAGCACGAACGGAGTGGTTACGAAGAAGAAGAAGTGGCGAAAAGAGGAAGGAGGCGTTGGCGGCGGTACATTGAAGAAGAGGAAGAAACGGTGCCCCTCAAGAAGAAGATGGGAGACCAAATGAAAAACCTAATGGGCCAAGCGACCCATTAGCATGTTTTGGGTGTTTTGTCCTTAGAAATTTTCTTTTCATTTTGTTTTTTTATTTTTTATTTAGATTATTATTCTGTTATTAATTTAGGGTTAATGGTAATGACACTACTTAATTAATTTTCCTTAATCACTTTTCTTTAATTTAATTCAAAACAAAAAAAGGGTTAATTGTTTTTATGTTTAGAAATTGAAAACACTTTTCTTTAATTTAACTTAAAATTAGCTTAAAAACTTTTTTTCAATAAAATTAAAACATTTCTTATAATAAAATTAAAACAAAATTTCTAATAAATAATTAGAATAGTTTCTCCATTAAAGCATAAAATTAATCCTCCTCTCCTCTTTTCAATAAACAATTCAAAAAATAAAGTTTTGGTTTAGCCGTTTTATTTTTGTCTACTCCTCGAAAGTTTGTCGTTGTAGCTTATTGAGGTTTCATTTGTTCATACTATTTTTTCTTTGTGTCATGGATATAATTTATGTGAGGCCATGGTCGCGGTTATTATTATTTTGCATTTTTTGGGATGTGTAATTTACGTGAGTGATCATCGCGATGCTTTTCTTTTACTGCTTTCATTATTTCTCGTACTTTAATTCTGCCGTATGATGATATTTGTTCGTTTTCATGTTTTACCGTTAATTACCTTCCGAAAAATTAGGTCTAACAGTTTGACCGCCGAGTCAATAGCCTAACCCTAGACCATTTCAAACCTTAATTAGCCTAGGCGTCCCGCCGTGGACAAAAATGCCCTTTACCCTAGCCTTAGGTCAAAGAGTCGCCGTACTCTGTTTTAGGGTTTCCCTCCGTGGAACATTTAGTCAACCCTAATTTCGACCCTAATTTCAATTAACTATTTCAACATAGAAATAGGAGTCTCAAGAATCCACGTAAGCATTTCCTTAAGAAATGCTTACTCCCCGCGAAACCTTGACCACAGTCAAGACATTTCTAACCTCCCTTTCAAAGGGAACTATGATTACTCTGATTCCATTCCCTATCCAGGATACGTATGCACAAGATGTGAATCTTGCCGAGTAAACTTAGGACTAACCCTTAGGTCTTTTAGGTCACTCTATCCTTTAGCTCAGTATATATTTCAAATAGATAATAAAATAAAATAAAAGCATACAATAAACAAAAGGTTCCTGTAGAGTACTATAGAAGTTTAAGGTGCTAGTACCTTCCCTAAGCTTAACCAACCCCTTACCTAGGTCTCTCCCCGCATTGTGTTTACGATGCAAAAATAGATTTTCCTTCTTTTGACCTTTTCCTTCGGATAAATCAAAAACGGTTGTGAATTAAGAATTGTGATTAAAACTAATTAATAGTTTGATATCCTATTTCCACCGCAACAAAATTCAATGAGGAATCTTGTCAAAGGGAGGTTAGAAATGTCTTGACTGTGGTCACGATTGATTAGTTTATGGGATGTTGATTGATTTTAGACGGGATTGATTTATAAGAAAATATATTATTTTAGTGAGATTGAACTTAATAAAAAAATGTTGAATTAATTGAGATTGATTTTACGAAGAAAGTTATATTAGATCGTTTTAGTAAAAGTTTTATTTTATTTTAGATCAAAATTAGATTTTTCTGATTTATTTTAGATCAAAATTATAAATTAATTAAGTTTTTTCTAAAAGATAAGGTTTTAAATAAAAGTTTTAACATATAATGAAGGGGTTTCTATTATTGATAAAAAGGGTTGTTATTATAAATTCCTCTATAAAACTATCCTAAATATGAAAATAGTTTTGCTAATATTATTAATAATTCTCATTAACTAAAGGTTTGGTTATTATTATAAGACAAATAGTTAATTGAATTTATCAAAGAAAAAGGCAATTATTCTTGAAGTTATTTAAATATGAAAATGGATTTTATTGTTTTAAAAGATTTAGTTATGAGATAGATAAAAGGTTAAGTTAAAAACTTATTATCATAATAGTTTTGGTTTAATATTATTAAAAGATTTTTATTAAAAGTTGAGTATTATTATATTGCTCAATAAATAAAGGTTGATTTAAATGTGAATTAATTAATTAAAAAAGGGGTATTAGTTTTTAAAAGGTCCACTTAAAATTATTAAATTAATTATTTAAAAGAGATAATTATACTTAAAAGGGTTAAAAGAAAAAGTTAATATTAAATTAATCAATAGACAAAATAAGACGATTAATTCAAAATATTACTAACCTAATTTTAAAATAAAGATTAGAGCTAATTTGTGAATAAAATAATTATTAATCCATTTTTTAATAAAACTGATTGGAAGAAGATTAATTATTGATTAAATTTAAAAATTAAGTAATTAGGGTGGATTAAATGATTAGTGGGCGGATAAATCCAGTGTGAGGAGGGTAGCGAGGGTTTACGGTGAGCGTGTGGGTGTTGGGTCGTTAGATCATGTAGTTGGCAGTGTGTGTGGTGATGTGATACGAGGTGCACGGTAACTACCATGCACGTGCGGTACTTAATTACAATTAGTTACAAATTACTACCAAAACAGAATAACAGATAAAAAACGAAAACGGAGGGATCAAAACCCTAGCTCCCACGATGACTTATTCGTCTTCGCTCGATCTGCATTCATCGTTTCCTCCGTTGAGCGCCGCATCTCCTTCATTCTTCGATTGCCCGTGAAAAACCTACACAAAGAACAAACATGCACAGTGATTACAGAATGTGCTCTTACCTACGAACGAGAGTCGTCGACGGCGGGGAGGCAATGATGACGGCGGCGGGGATTTGAACTTCTTGGTGATGACTAGCCTCTTCTTTTTGGTCTGAGCCTCAAGTGTTTTTCCGTCTCTCTGAATGGGCGTACTTCCTTCTTCGGTGATCTCCTTCTCCCTTTGGATTGCTGATTGTTGGTCTCTTTATAGGTGAAACCAATGGGCCTCCAATGATGATTGCTTTCAAAGCTTTCCTTGTTCGTCTGATTTTGTCGAGGCACTGAGTGATTTTGGAATCCCGTAATTGATTCTTTCTGCTTCGATTTGGGAAGTTCAAAAATTTCCTCTTTCGTATTAATTTGTAATATTCACGTTTGACTTTGTGACCTGTTTTCTTTTGCCGCTGAAAATAGGAACTTGCCATTCTGGGATTGTGCTAACACTTCCTTTCTTCTTCTTCGCAGAGAATGTCATACCTGAGTTCAGATATTGCTTTGTCTTATGTTGTGGTTGAGATGGGGTTGAGCCGGCGATGACGACATTTGGTCTGAGCTGAGGATTACGGTTGTCGCTGTTGCTTTCGGATGTCCGTCGATGCTCTTGAGTCGGTAGGGTGTTGGCGGCGAATCTTTTCGTCATCCTCTTGGCTACTCGAGCCTTGCCCAATGATGAACCACCTGAGGGCTAAGAATACACCCTTTTGCTTTGGGTGGTCAATATGCTACTATTGTTCACAGTTGACATGCTTGGTGCTTGCAACTGGTGTACTTGTTGTTGATGCTCCCCTGATGTTTACTATACCTACTATTGAATTGATATAGTTGTTGTTGCTTGCATATGAGAAAAATGCTGGTGCTGTGTTGCAGCTAGCTGATACCATATTGGCATGTTATTGTTGTAGACGGTGAACTGAGATTGTTGACTGTTTTGTTGTTAACCGTGGCTTATTTGCAACTGATATTTGCTGCTGTTGTTGTTTGTATTTCAGAAGCTGCTGCCTATTTGTGACTATATTGCTTGCTGCCTGCGAATGGTGTTGCTAATGGTTGCTTTTGAAATTGTTTGCAGATGCTAACTGTGGCTTGTTGTTGCTAATGTTGAGGTTTGCATCTCTTTTTCCACATTTCATTGCACATAATATTGTTGGGTTGTAGCCTTCTTTCCACATCCACTGTTGAAAATCTCGATATCCTCTCCAGGTAGCCTTCTTATTGCTCTCACTTTCCAAGCCCAATTCTGAAGGAAGACGAAGTTTCTGAAGTATTAGAGCTCAAGCCACAAAGGGTACTGCTCGGACTGTCCAAACTAGTATGGTGAGCAGGAAAGGAATCTGTTTCATCAGCTTCCTTGCTTAACATATATTTCGCTTGTGTTTCTAATTTGGCATATTTTGCACTTTTTGAACATTTTCCTCAAGTGTAATCTCAATCTTCAGCAACATTAGGCGCATATGTGATTCCCTGCTCCCATGTGAATCCAACGAATTCAGAGGTGCGTCAAAGGCCTCTTCAGAATCAATAAGCCTCCATTTGTTGTCGTCCAACTCATGCCCGAGCCAGGATTATTGTACGAAGCAAATGCAACAAATTGGCAATATCGATTATGTCTGCGGTCTTGTCTGAGGGGTAAGGATCTATAGGTGCACATCTCCTCCTCTATGTGGGATATATAAGATTTTAACTGAGGTCTTTACTGTTTGAATACTATGCAGATAACATAGTCTGAGGATTATCAAGGCCTATGCAGAGATCTTGACCTGATGATGGCTTTCCAGATAGGCTCTATGCAGAAGGAGTTCCTCTTTGGTTTTCTGTAGTGTTGTGATGTGCTTTCATTCTTACTATTGTTAATACAGATGTTGAGCGGGAGCTATGGTTTTCCTCAACAGCAGGGTATGACTTATGCTTCGAATTTAATTCAGTAAGTGACAGGTAATCATCCTCTAATAGAATTTTGTCCATTTGTTCTTCTGTCCACCCTTGCCTTTCAGAGCATTTGCTGATTCCAATTGATCCTCCAGAATAAAACGGATTGAACCTCCTTCGTTTGCTGTGCCAATCAATGCAACAAGGGCACTTAGTAGCTCCTCTATGCTTAGATCCAAATATTCTCCTTTGGTAAGCTCTTCTTTAGGATTTGAATTAGAGTTCTCTTTAAAGCATAATTTGTAGCCTTTGAAATGAATGTATATTTCTCCTTACATTTGGAAATTATCTACATCTCTTATTTTTAGTTCTGAACATTGTAATGGTGAACTCGGAAATGTCTTGTGTAGCTTTGGATCCGTCTTGTAACCTTGGTTTTTGGTTCTATCGTAGCAGGTGGATGATTTCCTTAAAAGAGAATGTTCTGAAGTGGTAACAGTTCCGCAACATTCCCCGGTGGGCAGCTACACCAACTTGGTTGACAGAAGAAAATGCTTCAAGAAAGCACTATGTGAAGCTTTGTAATGTACTGTATTAAATATTTAGGATCAATGATTGTAGATTACCCTGGCCGAAGTGGTGCAACACTCATCAAATGTATTTACCTGGAACTTCTTCCCTTTAAAGTTATTTAGCAATATTCTCATGAAACAGAGTGTTGGCTAACTGTGTGATATTCGAGGTCAAATGGCCATATCAACTATTTTGAAAAGAAACGTGGTCATGGGGATTCCCTTAGTCCATTATGTCCTTTAAAAAATGTAATAACAGCCTTCTCTAATTCTCAAAGTGTACTTCCCTGCAAAACTTGATTAGAGATGTGAAAGTGGATAGTGAATTAGTTCCGCAACCCCCACATTGTGCGTGGCACCTCAAAGAGAAAAGCGCTTTGAATGATTCCAACTCTAGCTTAGTCTCCCGTTTCTGAAATTCTGCTGGCTTTGCGATAGACGCATTCTTGAATTTAGAGCTTGGCTTGAACACGGGATTACCCTTAAGTGTAATGTCTGTAGGCCAAATAACAAGGGACATAGGAGCTTTTCACTTGTAACTTCCCACGAAACAGAATAAACCCAAGATCTCCCATAATCCAATGGTGACACTTTGAAGCGCTTGACTGTAAGGATTTACACTCGACATTACTGCAGCTGCAAGGATTGGTTAGCCGTAATAACACGCATACAAAAGTAAAAGATAACACATAGAAAACGAAGGAGGTGGGATCTTAAGGTAGAAAATTAGGGAGTGACACGACCGTCAGACTTGGAAGTGACAAAGTTTGGCTACGCCGATGAAGAAACTTTCGAAATTTTTATAGTCGAAGGTTTGACAGACAAAGATTGGAGGAAACCTTTGGTCGAGTACCTTCAGAACCCTTCAGCAGCCCTAGAACAAAAAGTGAAGTATCAAGCACTAAGCTACGTTCTTCTAGGAAACAAGTTATTCAAGAAAACCTCTGAGGGGGTTTTGCTTAAATGCCTTAGTGAATCTGAGGCGTACCTGGCATTGTCATCAGTCCACAGTGGGACATGTGGGGCACACCAGGTAGGCCATAAGATGAAATGGCTACTATTTCGCCAAGCCATGTATTGGCCTACGATGCTGAATGATTGTATTGAGTTCGCCAAAGGTTGCCAAGAATGCCAAGTCCACGCCGGCATACAGCATGTTCCAGCAAGCGAATTACACTCCATAGTCAAGCCATGGCCATTCAGAGGATGGGCTTTGGACCTGATAGGAGAGATTCGACATGCGTCTTCCAAAAACCAAAAGTATATCCTAGTAGGGATAGACTACTTTGCCAAATGGATCAAAGCGATACCTTTACCAAAAGTAGATCAAGGGGATGTCATCGAGTTCATTCAGAAGTATATCATTTATAGATTTGGGCTGCCAGAAACAATAACGAAGAATCAAGGGTCAGTGTTTACGGGTCGAAAAATGCAAGAGTTCGCCAAAGAGATGGGATTCAAGCTTCTAACCTCGACACCTTATTACGCCCAGGCCAATGGCCAAGTTGAGGCAGCGAATAAGGTAATGATTGGTATGATAAAAAAGAAAATTGGGAGTAAGCCAAATAATTGGCATAAAACGTTGGACCAAGTCATATGGACATGTCGAACGTCCCCTAAGGAAGCAACCAATAGTACTCCATATCAACTGACCTTTGGCCATGATGCAGTGCTGCCGATTGAGATCTATATACAACCAGTTAGGATTCAAAGACATCATGAAATCTCTCGAGAGATCTATTGGAATATGATGCTCGACGAGTTAGTGGACTTGGATGAGGAAAGACTTAAAGCTCTGGAACTTTTGAGAAGGCAAAAGAAAAGAGTGGAGAAGTCATATAATAAGAAGGTTAAAGCGAAGGTCTTTCTGGTTGGAGATTTGGTGTGGAGGGTAATCCTGCCTATGGATCGAAAGGTTAGGTCCCTAGGCAAATGGTCCCCAAAATGGGAAGGCCCATTCCAAGTTTCTAAAGTCTTTTTCAGTGGAGGGTACAAAGTGGAAGAGCTAAACGAAGATAAGAGAATATTAAAAGTGAATGGCAAATATTTGAAAAAACATAAGCTTGCGCTTCAAGAGGTAAAAATATCAACGGAATAACGATTAATATAAACGAAGCCATAAATGGTATTAATGTAATATGCCAAAATGGCTCAGTACCTTACAACATGAAATTAGAACTATGGCTTACAAAGGCCAGCAAAAGATAAGCTATTGCAAAAAGTCTCAACAAACTAAAAAGGGAGATTGGCCCGCATCTTGAAATAGTTCGACTTTTGAAGCTCAAGGCGTTTCTGACATAAGTCTTTGTCGGTTCTCAATTGAGCAATTTCTGTTTCCAAATGATGAGCTTCCTCAACAAAGTTGACGACATGGTCAAGTTCAGTTGATAAAGAATAATCGTCAAAGGAAGATAATTCAGCATTCCTCTTCTTAGCTTTTGTTATCATGTGGCGAAGCTTCTTGATCTTACGCTCCCAACAAGCAATGTTCTCCTCATTTGCGGTGATCTCTTGTTGATTCTTCTCTTTTCTCTCCTCCAATTCTGCAATTTTTTGTTCAGACTCAGCGGCAGCGGTCCAAGCAGCGGCTTCACTACCGGCCTTCGTCGAAAGATCGTTCTCAATTTGGGGCAGCAGTCGAAAATCCTTATGGACTTGGTCGATTAAGGTACCAATCTCTTAGATGACGCTAGCAGCCTCGGGAGAGATCGATTTAAGATCCACTTGTTGTAGGAGAGTCTTCAAGGAAAGGTGGTGGACAACACCCATTTGCAAAAGGGAGAAGAGATCCCCTTTGAAGATCTTCCCCTTGATCTTCTCGAGAATGCTATCAGTTGGGTGGCTCGAGACTTGGCCTTCAGAAGTCGAAGTGCTAGGGGATTTACCAGAAGAACTGCCTCGCTGACTCAGAAGGAGTTTGATGTACTGTCGAGGGTTAGAGACCTTCAAGGAATCAAGTTCTGCCTTGGTAAGATTTGCCTCACCCTTGGTGGGCACTACTTCACTTTCCTTGAGAACAACAACGGTCGTAGTTTCAGCCACTTCAATAGGGGCAGGTCCATCAACTGGATGTTCCTCAGGTTTTACTTCCTTGCTTTTAACATCTTTTGTTGCATCTTCTTCCATTTCGTCTTCAGTACCTTCACCGCTAGACTCATCCAGTTCTGACTGATGCATGGTCTTATCTTTGACGACATCGTCTTCCCCTGCGGTTTTTTCATCAGGGGCCATCGCTTGATTTAAAGGAGAACTGTTTGTGTCAGCCAAGTTTATATCCTCCTCCATAGGAGTCTCTTCATCATTTGTTACGTCAGGGTTAGGCGGAATGTTGTCTTCGTCATGATCGGATCCATCGGTCTGAGACTGTTGGGTTGTTGTTTTTGTAGGTGAGGGAGGAACTGTGGTAAATTCAAGTTTATTAATATCACCGAGAGAACTCATAGGTATGGCGTTTTTCCTCCAACAAGGGTTCGCGAACGAATTGTTGGTTCTTCACGACTTTGGGGCCACTCAAGGTGGTGAAAGGAGGGAGGACCGATGTAGTGGATTGCCCTTTGGGTTGCGTCTTTTTCTTCTGATTCTGGTGTTCAGCCATTGTTGAAGTTAGGGAAGGAAATGTTCTTGGGAAGAAAGGGATATTTGGAAAGAAAAAACACAAGAGTTTTTGCTGGAAATTGAAAAGGTTGAAAATGATGTCTAAGGAAGTTATTTATATGAAGTATTGAAGATCAAGAGTTTTCATCAGAAGTTTTCATCATAAGTGGCTAGAATTAGTGGGCCACGTGTGTGTCCTGAGGTGGAGAAATATGGGTGGCAGTTGTAACCTCCATCCCCTAGGCTCTAAAATAATGATGATGATTTATGATTTTTGTGAGTTTCAAGAAATTTGCCATGATGACCCATGACGTCAGGAACATGCACAAAGGCAACGGAGCAGTTTTCTTGCATGTTTCTTTTATTTTTCCTTTTCTCTCTCTTCCCCTTTCATCTTCCCAGGAATTAGTCAGTTAAAGCACATCAATTGACATGTGTGAGTCGAAATAGCAGCGTCGAATTAAATGCTGTAAAAAAATGCGCTTTTTCTACATAGGGGTCGAAAAAGACATTTTTTGGGGGCAATTTGTTAGCTCCTAAATTTGACACCTCTTGCAAGTTAGATATTTAAGAGAAAGCATCAAAATCTCGCTGGAGATAAAAGTTGATCAAAGAGTTCAAGGTCTGCGAAGAAGAAGTGTCGAAACATTTGGACGACTTTGGGAAAATTAGGAAACTTCGAAGGTTCATGCTTCGACCGAAACGTTGCTTGATGATTATCTTAGAGATTTCAATTTCAAATAAATTGGACGGAGTAGTTTCATTCTCTAATGACTAAGACGGCATGTGGCACCCGGTGCGCGAAGGACACCATGCATCACGACATGTGTCGGAAGATGATGGTTTTGGGAAGTTATTTTTAGTTATTTCTTCTATTATAAATAGGAGTTTTAGAGATCGAATTAGGGTGTTGTAATTTACTTTTGTACAAGTTACTCCAAGTATCCGAGTGTAGAGAAAGAGAGTATCAAGGAGAATGCACGTGATGTAAACACACCGTGTTTTACTTTTCAATGAAGTTTACTTTGTCTTTTTACTTTTATTAAGTTTTCTTTACCTTTTCGCCATACTTTCCAGTTTTTATGCATTCTTACTTTACCTTTGACCCCTTTTCTTCCTCTAAAGACTTCTGTTTCTTTCTATCTTCTTCCTCTCTTCAGTCTAATAAGCAATTCTACCATTAAGACTTTTCACCCAATATTGTCGAAGTGTGTAACTTAGGCAGATTCTAGAAAATGAAACCTTTTAGCACATGTCCTAGGATCAATTTGATTGATCCTGTGAGTCACCAAAGTTAGATTTGGAAGATCAGCGGTTGTTTTCCAATTTTCAAGGGAAACAGTATGCCAATGCGAATGCACATGCTTATGCAAAAGGCAAGAAGGAGGTCAAATTTCATGTTACGACAGCTGTCCCTATTTAATCTTCTTGGATCTGAATATTCAAATTGTGCTAGCTTTTTGATTATTCGAGGTGGAAGGAGATTAAATAAAATATTTGCTCGAAAGATTTGGTCGACAATGACTAATGTGGGAAAAAGGTAAAGATTTTCTCAAGAGCAAGGTTTGGCTGAGATCCGCTAGGGAGATTAATCAATCAAAGGGAAGTATTCTATGATGCCTATGCTATGATTTTCAACATGATGCTTGATATCATGCTATGCAGCGGCAAAGGTCGAGACGCGTTTTCTCCGGCAGACCGATATTGTAGCAAAACGAACTCGACATCCTCAACTGGAGAACCTGACGATGTTGTTGAGGAAAGAGCTTAGAAATCTCAAACTTCCAAACTATTACTAACATTGTTTCTAGAGAGAAAGGAACTTTCTAACCATAGATGGCCCTGGCTGGGGAATGAAGAAATCATGGTTGATCTTCATCTAACCAACTCTTCCTGGGGAGGAATAAAGTCAAGATGATCAAAATGAAGCACCATCACCGCTGAGGCTTGACAACCTCGATCTGTTGGGGTGCTGCAAGAAATTTTGTTTCTAATGGGGAAAAGCAAACAAGTCTCTGCTTGGGGAATACGGCTCTCCTGAGGAAATGAAAAACAAATCCTTCCCTAGAACCAAACTTATACCTGTTGGTGAAATTTTGGCTCTGTTGAGGGGAAGAGTGGTAAACAAACCTTCCAAAGAACCAAATCAACACTTGTTGGGAAAAGGAACACAGTCAGCATTCTTAACCAATCATGATGTTGTTCACCGAGTATCAAGTTTAAAAAGGAAAACTGCCAATCTTCCTTTGATAATTTCCGGTAAAGCATGCAATGCATAATGTTTTCCTGGTTGATTTTAGCTTTGATGTTTCTTAACACTTTATAGCAATATGTGATCACAAATAATTGTTTAATTTGCAAACAAAATACTGAAAAGAGACAAATGAGAAATCAAAGGATGAACATTCTATTGAATGTAAAAAGCTTTCGTACATAAGATATGCACAAGGATGTAAAAATCCTTGATGAGGAAATTTACAATAAAATTTAAAAACAAAGTAATTGGCAATGGGAAATTTGACTTTAGATTGATTGCAACATTTGCTGCCATCCCCTGCAAGTCTGGGTTCCAACACTGTGCGTCCGCTGATGATGATTTGACTGATCACTTCCTGTTTGAGGTTTAGCCATGACGAAGATAGACTCAGGTGTTCACTGTCAAATGGCTTTATCCCTAATTTTTACCTGGATATTTCTATTTTTTTGTCCACTGGGATACCCATTTTTGTCTAAGTCACCATTTCGGGTTTTCAACTTAGCGGGCTTTTATTGTTTTTTATTTGTCCCTAACTTTTGCATGGACATTTATTTTTATTTTTTTTGTCCATCGGGATGCCCGTTTTTGCCTATATTTCCCTTGCGGATTCTAATCTAGCGGGCTTTTTATTCATCATTTTTTTCCAGGCATAATATTTTTTGACTGTATCGGAGTTCACGCGATGTGGCAACTCCTCCCCGTCCATGGTGGTGAGGATCAAGGCTCAGTCTGAGAAGGATTTTTGGACAACGAAATGTCCTTCGTAATTGGGAGTCCACTTTCCGCATCGATCCGAATGAACAGGAGAGTGCCTCTTGAGCACGAGTTCGCCTGCTTGGAACGTTCGAGGAAGAACTTTCTTGTCAAAAGCTCGCTTGAGGCGTTTTTGATATAATTGACCGTGGAAAATGGCTGTCAAGCACTTTTCTTTGATGAGATTCAACTGGTTGTATCTAGATTGAACCCATTTAGCCTCATCAAGATCTGCTTCCATGATGACCCTGAGAGAAGGAATTTCGACTTCAATGGGTAGAACATCCTCCATACCATATATAAGTGTATACGGAGTTGCCCCAGTGGAAGTACGAACTGAAACTCTGTAGCCATGTAGTGCAAATGGAAGCATTTTATGCCAGTCCTTATAAGTCTTGACTATCTTCTGGAAAATCCTCTTGATGTTTTTTTTTGTTGCTTCAACGACACCATTCATCTTGGGCCGATATGGTGAAGAATTTTGGTGCTCGATCTTAAATTGTTGACACAACTCTTGCATCATCTTTTTGTTCAGGTTGCTTGAATTGTCAGTGATAATGTTGTTAGGAATACCATAGCGACAAATTATCTCTTTCTTGATAAATCTGGCAACCACTTGGCGTGTAACATTTTCATAAGAAGCAGCTTTAACCCACTTGGTGAAATAATTGATAGCAACTAGAATGAAGCGATGACCGTTGGAAGCCTTCGACTCGATCATTCCAATCATATTAATACCCCATATAAAGAAGGGCCAAGGTGAAGTCATAACATTCAATGGAGTTGGTGGCACATGGATCTTGTTACCGTAGATTTGGCACTTGTGACATCTTTTGGCAAAGTTGTAACAATCCACCTCCATTGTTGTTCAATAATACCCAGCTCGAAGGATATTTTTAGCCATAGCAGGACCTTTGGCATGTACACCCTCACAACCTTCATGTATGGACCTTATGATTATGTCTGCTTCGTGTCTATCCACGTATCTGAGCAATACATCATAATAATTCCTTTTGTACAGTACACTACCCCTCAAGAAGAACTTGGTGCATAACCGCCTGAGAGATTTCTTATCAGTGATAGTGATACCCTCAGGATATTCCTATTTTTCCTGATATCTTTTTATGTCGTAGAATCAAGGCTTATCATCAGAGTCTTCCTCGATTGCTAAACAGTGTGCTGGTTCGTTCAAATGATCAATGCGGATAGAAGGAGCTTTGTTCTTCCACTTGACTTTGAACATGGATGTCAGGCAGGTTGAAGGTCGTTTCCTGCAAAACCCATCCCCTCTCACGTATGGGTTCTAGTATTAAAGAAGGCATCCTAGCAGGTCCTCGATCTCACAGACTCTCAGGTCGAGAAATGATAATACGTTTACCATTTTTTATTTGGCATTATCATTTGTAACACCCCAATTTTAGTAATTATTTATTTATATTATATTAATTAATTAGTTGAGTGATTTTGTGCATAATTGATTTATTTGATTTAATTGATTCATTTTATTTGGTGGAATAATATTTGGAAATGGTAGAAATAAGTAATTGGGTCTAGATTGGGAGTGTGAATAATAAGTGGGAGAGTGGGTTAAGTAAGCCCATTAGAATAACGAGAAATTGTGGGATTTGATAAAATAAGAGAAAGAGAGAATAGGGTTAGAAAGATAGAAAAGAGGAAAAGAGGCAAAGAGAGAAGTGGATAAGAGGAGGAGAAAATCCCAAGAACAAGAGCTCCAGAATCCAAGGAATCAAGGTAAGGGTGGGTATTTCCATGGTTATGGGATTGTATGATAGTGTATGATGGGTAGTAGCATATTTAAGATAAAAATCCACAATTTCTAGGGTGGTTGTTATATAATGATTATATGATGAACTTGTGTGCCTTATATGTGTGTATTCTTTTTCTTTTTTAAGGATTGAACCTATATCCATCAATTTCAAAAGTTTTAGGCACAATCTTAAAATAATGATTAGATGGTTTAATTGTGTTAAAATTGTGAATTTACTTGAGATAATTACAGTATTGGATGGGTTTAATTTTATGAGTTTGGGTTTTTACAGAATCGAAATTGGAGGTCCAGAAAGCCTCCAACGGTGAAAAATGCAGAAAATTCTACATGTTGTCAGACACAACTGTTCATGTTTTCGGTCGAAATCGTTTTGGTCATACCTTTTGATTAGTAAGTCCGTTTTGGTCCCCATTTGAAGCGTCAGAAAGCTAATGAACAGGGTTATAACATAGTATAGATAAGAGAGTTGGTTGCACAATATTTCCATATCTAATATGTTTGGGGAGCCAATTGTTTATATGTTTAATTAATGGATTGTTGTGTTGTTTGCTGGCGGTTGTGAAATTATTTGTGGATAATTTTATCGAATACTTGTGCGTATGCTTGTATAAGTATATTTTCGATGTGAAAATATGAAATTCAGGATAGGTATTTCTTAATGTAATGATAATACAGTTGTGATTGTATTGTAAAATGTGTTGTATACCATTTGAAAGTGAATTATGTGTATGGATGATTCATAAAAATGTGCAAGTATGTGTAATTGTGTGGTAATTCAAATGTGATGAATTATTGAATATATGCATAAATATTAAGATTACAGAATGGTATTAATTGCATACGGTTATTGAACTTGCACATGCATCATTTGTTGTCAAGAGGCAATGCTTGTTAGATCCGTGGGAACTAGTGACTTGTCCCAAACCTAGAGCGAGGTTTGAAAGCTTAGTGAATGGGATTTTTGTATGTTATTTATCTAGACAACGGACCCGATTTAATGTAAAAACTAAATAATAAAAACAAGTGTTTGGTACCACATGCATGAGTTGTATTAGAGTCTTGCATTAAGTCACATCATGTATATGTTTGCAATATGTGATTGTGTGAAATATGTGAAATTGATGAATTGATGAATTATAGAATTGTGAGTACGTACTTGTGAATAGTATGGTCACTTGAGTGATAATATGTTGATCAAGCTTTTGGAGTGTGAAAATAATTATGTTATGTTTGTATGCCATAAAATATATATTATCTTATGATTTCGATAATTATGTGAACTCTCACCCTTCTTTGAAATGATGTTTTATACGACATTGCCCAGGTCCTGAGTCGTAGAGTTGCTTCTAGTGCAATGTATCCATTGGAGTAGCTTGTTTTAGTTTCTCTATTTATTTTGGGTTAAGTCGTGCTCAGATCATGTAACACTAGGGACGTTTCGATTCATGTTTTAAGATATACTTTATGTACTCTACTTTATTTTGTTATTGTTATTTTAATTATATGGAGTATCAACTTTTATGCCTAAGTAATTATTATGAATGATTTGATCATGGGGCTTTCATTATGTTAATTTATGATTGAACTAATTCCGCTACTACATGCTATATGAAAGTATATGAAAAGCATGAATTTGTTTTAAGTGTTATTGAGCATGACAAGTATATGTGTAATATTTTGAATTATATGTTACACCCTTATTTGAGATGCATGATAGTTTACTCTGATTATTTATATATATTGCGCGGGATTTAGAAGGGTGTTACATTATTCATCAAGGAGGCCTCCAGTGATTTCCTATGAAAGGTCTCCAGAGTTATAAGCTCTCTATTGGAACACCCTGTCACCTGTACAAGATGCGCGTGACAGAATATCTCCCAAGAGAACCTCGTCTGAATGTGGGTCTCGTGTCAACTAAACGTAATAAGACGCTACGCAAACCACACAACTATCCACTCTAAGAGTATGTATGCACTCAAGCCTAGGTAGTGAGCTTATCTCTGATAGAACCATCCCACCCAATAACACAGCAATAGACCAGAACAGAATGGCAATGATGAACAAATGCAATAAAATGAAAATAAATGCAATAATATACAACAAATATAGCAAATAAAATCATAAATATAAAACACCCAAGACAAGAAACAAACAAGCTCTAGGATTGACTCATATAGGGAAACATTCATCCCTAGTATAGTCGTCAGTTGTCACAACTGTGAAAAACAAACGGCAGAAAATAGAGTCGCCACAAAATGTTATTTATCCCGATGGGGCAAAGGAAATGATCGGAGAAACCTCAAGAAGGAGAAGACATGTGAAAATATGGCTAGAACGCAATGAATGTTATCACGGATGTTATAACATTCACTGTAACACAGACTGTTGGAGTAATTAAAATTCTGTAAAGAGAAGCAGTTAATAACACAGTAATTATTCACCCAGTTTAGTGTCAACAACACTTACATCTAGGGGCTACCAAGCCATGGAGGAATTTCACTATTAGCAGAATTAGTTCAGAGTCAAACAACCCAGTTTGCACTCCTCATTTGAAACCTACCCAATGACATTTCTGCCTAGAGACACTCTAGACCTGGGTATACCCACTCACTCCCCCTCAATCACCTCAGTGATATCAACACACAATTACAGAACAGTTATGGAGATACACTCCAAAAACACTCTTTGATCTTGCTTCACAGCTTTGATCAAGTGACACACACTCTTACTTAACAGCTTTGAGTGATACAACAGCTTAGAACCTATCTAACCAATGCAGCTTACAGTTGCTTGGTGTACAAGTATTCCTAAGACACACTTCACACGTGAAGAACAGAACTTCTTCACTCACACGACACACTCTCCAGTCTCTGTCTTGAAGCTCTCTCTCCAAGATCTATTATTTGTGTGTCTGTCCATTAGGAATTATCCTTCTGCTATTTATAATAGCAGACCTGTTGTGGGCCTTGATGGATAAATTAGGTTTACCCAAGTTGAACCTTTTTTTCATGAAGCTGCGCACTTACCACTTAGGTCAGGTACATTTAATTTCACCAGGGCTTCTAAAATGTTTCCTGACTTCCAGCTTGAGCTTCTATAAAGTTTTCTGAATTCTAGCATGAGCTTCCTCATTCTGAATACCAGAAAAACAAACTCTGCGCACTTGATGTCATACGATCAGTGTCATGACATTCAGTATGACATTCAACTTTACTTACTCATAGCTTTCCTTGCATAACACTCTTTATGTATGTCCTACCATCAGTTATAACATTTACTCATACATTAATGTTTTGCCATAAAATGCAGCCAATCAAAAGCACTTACAACATGGTCTCACAACTAAATCTTGGGTATGGGAGTCTATTACGCGGGATGAAGGTATTAGCATCCTCTCGAGTCTGTTATACTCAATGGAATCCATTCTTGTTGTTCTAATCGAAGGGTGTGTTTATCTAAATCCTACTTGCAAACAGAAACGGAAGTGAAAAGGGAAAGACAAAAGAAGACTTGATAGGACTTTGCCGTCCTAGCCCTACATATTCCCTCGTGCAATGGGAAATTCAAAGCTAACGTAGTTTGGAGGACTACGGGTGATAGGGAAGGTTGATGTTAGAGCATTCGTAGTTAGGCCTACGGAAGAAAATAAGGGAAGGGTGCTCGCCGATACTTCACCGTGTTGTGCCTACGTATTCTCAAAGGGAATGAGAAATCAGAGTGTTCATAGTTTGACCTACGAATGGAAAAGAGGAAAGGGTGCTAGCCAAGACTTCTCTGTCTTGTGCCTACGTATCTTCATTCGGACGAGAATGAAGAAGTCAGAGCATTTGTAGTTTGGGCTACAGGAGAAAGGGAAAGGTGCTCGCCAAGAATTCACCGTCTTATGCCTACGTATCTTCATTCGGACGAGAATGAAGAAATCAAAGCGATTGTAGTTTGTGGCCACTTGTTAAGTATTTTTTATTAGCGATGCTAAGTTTGCGTACCAGCAGTTAGGGTCGATGCATGTTTGCGGTAGAACGTAAGTAAAATTTCCTTTGTGAAATGGTTTTACGAAATATCTCAAATGACAAAATAATTTGAATTTTGTTCAAGAGTTTTAACAGAAGTGAATTGACTTTATTTGAGATTCGTGTTGCACTACAGTCTATGACATGGGAGTGAGTGCTTCGCATTAGCTGCTAGCAGTGATTAATCGAAGAAAGATAAGAATAAAACTTTATGGGGAGAACAAAAAGGTTGGTGTCAACAGACGAACTGTGACGAACCAAGCGAAAGAGAGTATTACACCAAAGGGAGGTGTTTGACTCTGAGGGGAAATTGGTATATTAATTGATAAACAGTGGTTAACCGGAAGGATAAAGGAACTGGTTTTAGCCGATAAACAGTGATCAACCAAGAGACGGGTGTGGAACCATGCAAAGGTTGTGACTCAAAGAACGTCACATTGACTGAACAAACAGCACTTGGCTAAAAGAAAGGGGTATCTGAACTGAACAAAGGTTACTAACCTGTTGCGGTGAGAACTGTGATACCAAGCTATTAATTAACTTGAATATTTAATTCTTAAATTTACAACTGGACTTTAATTTATCCAAAGGAAAGGTCTAAAGATAGAAAGAACCTTTTGCGCGATGTAACAACAACGCTAAGAGATTCGGGGATCGGGGGTTGGTTATGCCTAGGGTGGGTATTTCACATCCTAAACATTTGTAGTACTCTACAGAAACCTTTTGTTTGTTTGTATGCTAAGTTTGCTAAATGTTTGCTATGGATTGGGATTAGGTAAAAGGTGTAGGTGAATACCTAAAGATAGTTTCTAAGTTTGCTCGTAAAGACATCGCGTCCTCTGCCTACGTATCCTTACTAGGATAGAATCAGAGCAATCGTAGTTCACCTCACTAGGGTTGAAGAACACTTGATTATGATCAAGGTTCCAAGGGGAACAAACATAACAATGCTTGTGTAGAGTTTAAGAAAACTCTCTAGATCTACATTGAACACTCAAGAAAGGGGAGTAAGTAATCATCTCCATGATTCTTACATAGAGTTAACAAACTCTATCTTAAGTTATAATTGAAAGAGAACTCCTAACAAAGGGTAAGCTTTTTAGACTTAAGCAAAGTCTAATGGATAGGTCCTAACATAACTAAGTGTATAGGTGACTTTACAAAGTCAAGGGAGGGTAATGAGCTATCTATGACCCAAAGGTCAATAGAGAGACTTTCCTTTGGAAGGGAAAAGATGAGGCAACTTGGATGAGAACTAAAGAGTGTCATCAATTGGGGAAATAAACTTAACAAAGCAATAATCATTCAGACATGATGAATATAAAGAGATATGGTTACCACCAAGAATAAGCAAGCATATTACAATAAGCAAGGATTTTTAATTAGGATGAATGGTTACAACCAAAATAAGACATAAGGATATCAAAATATCATGAAGGGGTTCTTACAAGACAGATGGTCACAACCAATAACATGCAAGCATATTATAATATCAAGCAAGGATTACAATCAAGATGAATGGTTACAACCAACACAAGCATCAAGATATTACAATATCAAAAAGGGTAAGTTCTTACAAGACTTAAGCACAAGAGGTGAAAACCAAACACAAATCTTGGCAAAGATAAAGGTAACAACCAATGCAAACAAGTTATAACTTGACGGGGATTTTAAATGTTTGTAGAAATGAATCAATTACAATGCTTACAAGCAAAATTTGAGATCAAAATCACATACACAAATGAGTTGACAAACAATGCTCATATCAAGTACAAAATCAAACTCAAGAAAAATTAATCAAAAGTTTTGAATGATTAGTTGAAAGAGAGGAA
Organism: Lathyrus sativus; assembly: GCA_963859935.3. NCBI lineage: Eukaryota > Viridiplantae > Streptophyta > Magnoliopsida > Fabales > Fabaceae > Lathyrus > Lathyrus sativus. The sequence continues at coordinate 390,668,593 of OZ012737.1, forward strand.
GATAAAAACCCTAAAAATGAAACATGACTTCTTTAATGTAAAGTGTTTTTTAAAATGAAAATTCTAGAATTTTTTACATGTCATATGAAAATATGCAACAAAACAAGACATTAGCAAAAAAAATCATTCACAAATGATAAAAAATGAGGAAGTTGTGCTACTTTGAATTTTTAAAGAAAAAAAACAAACAATTAAATAATTAAAAATAAAGGATGTGCGCTTGGTGGGTGTTGAACCCACCACCTTTTGATTACAAGCTCAAAATCTTGCCAAACCATCCAAAGGCGTGCGCGTGATAGTTGAAGGAAAAGGAGAGAAAAATGTGAAAGCATGAAAAATATGAAAATAACCAAAAGAGTTGATCTCCACACGGATCAAACTCAGGTCAGGAAGCATGGCAAGGCAATTGAAACTCAAGGCATAACAACAAGGGTGGAGATACATCCGTGTATTATGCCACCCCAATAAATACTTAAACTTAAACAAGCAAGCAAACTGGGCAAAGGCAAGACAAGCAAAAACAAGGCAAGTAGCATAAAAACGGTTTCTTCATAACTTGATCAAAACACAACCAATTTTCAAAAAACTTGGGTCTAAACCACTTGTTTTTTGAAGAGGATCATGATGGCATCATTAATTTTTCAAGATAAAGCACACAAATTAAAACACGACTGAAGATGCAAATGGAAGCTTATGAGATGCATTATGGCAGTTGTGATTCAAAACAGAGGTGATTAAGATCAGATGAAGGTATGCGCAAATTCTAAACATATATCCTATGGATTTCAGATGCAAAGAACATTCAAAAACCAACCACAACAGAAATTGGCATGTGGACTGCAACTGTGGACCAAAAGTGCTTGAAATGTTGTTTTTTAGAAAAGAGGAACATCTCAAAATGCAGCATACATGCCTCAACACACCGGCACACATTCAGTGAATCACACACATTAAGACATGAATTCAAAACACAAATTGCAAGAAAATTCAACATGATGACAGCACAAGAGGTGAAAACCTTAAAACAGAAGTTGGCAGCAAGCTTTTTGGTCAAAACAAAATATCAAACAAGCAGGCATGATGAATCCTACACACACACATATATCTCATACCATGACAAATTGGTCTAACCAAAACAACCTAACAAGCTAAACATGGTAAATTGGTTTTTTTTGCAACAAATCAAACATTATAACAGCTATATAGAAGCATCCAGCTTTGTTCATTACAATACCAAATCAAATATCAATTCAAAACATGCCTTAAATGAGAGCTATAACTCTATGGTAATAACACAACCAAGTTATAGCAGAAGAGCCTAGTTCTAGCAGCAACAGATGCAAAATGACTCAATCAGCATTAAACTACAAAGTTCTATTTACAAATAGCAAAAGAGCACAAAATTGGCAATGGTTGAAAGTAAGGGGGTGGTAGCAGCATCATGGCAGTGGTTCATGAATTTAGACAGTTATAGCAGCAAAATGGTGAATCTTAACATGACAATGCTAGCAATCAACAATTAGCCCTAATGCCTCATGCACATAATAACTTGCAAGCTTATGACAATAGTATCCTATAACAATAGTGCTATGGCAGTTTGAACTCAGAACAGAATAAACATGACATGTTAATATAAATACTCAAATCATGGATCAATCATGCTCACAAGCAGTTTCAAGACAGATTCAAACATGATTTACAAAACAACAAAACATACATATATGCTTATCACAGTTGACAATACAAACATGATATGGACATGTCAAGATTAGAAGCAACCCTAACACCATGCCTTAAAAATGACAGCAACTGATGCAAAAATGAACATGATAATGTCAAGTAAGACAGGATTCAATTGAATACCACATTCTCATGTTAACAAACATAAACCACACAAAACATCATAAGTTCAAGACATCTCAGAAGTACACTTAGAATGACAATGGCAAGTATCAAACTTCAATGCATATGATGGTTACAACCCTATGACAGAAAAAAAACAAGTATGGGTCATCATGAATCAAAACAGGCCTCACATGAATCATCCCAATGATTTTTACCAAGTCCAACAAGATTACACATCTTGACAGCACATTCAAAACAAAATGGCACTATTGATCATCATAAGTCAAGATGTGTTTTAACAGCATCTAGGTGAATCACTTCAATATACAACAAGCAGTTTTTTCGAAAACAGTTGAGATGCATTTTCAAAGCTTGAGTGCAAAACTAACATGCTTGTATTGGTTTAAAGGTGTGCACACATTCTAAATATGTTATAGACAAAGCTTAAACACAAGGATGATTCAAAAATGTACTAGAATTGAAAATGACCTATGAGTTGGAAAAAATGCACATGAGTTGAAAATGGTCAAAACAAAAAGTTGCAGATCCAAAACGAAGCAATTTCAAATGATACAATTCAAACATCACATGAATCAAACATATAAGGACTTATAATCTAAAATGCTAGCAAAAAGATTCAATACCTAAAGATGTTGCCTACAACAGAACCAGATCAACATCATTCACAAACAGAACAAGATCAAATGGTTAGATACAACATCAAACTTCTCAACAGCTGCAAGCAATCTTTTCCTATGTTCATACATGACCTAGGATAATGTTTAAGGGAGCTTCAAAAGCAAACACACACACACAAACCACATTGGATGATGATTATAAGAGTAAATAGACATATTGATGAGCAAAACAAACAAAGTATGGCAGATCCAAACATGAACTACTCATTCTTAAAACACATTGTAACTAAAGCAAGCTAGGCATGTTCATGACAGTTCAAGATAGGAAATATGACTACTAACCTCTTGTAGACCTCCAAGCAAGCTTATACAGTAGGGAAACCTTGAAGACTCCTAAGTGAGATCCAACCAATGCTTTGATGAAAACAACAGCTTTTCTTGCACTTGAAGTAAACAGTCAACTTTGGGACAGAACTCAAAACAAGTGATGAGGAAGGTATTTTAGGTTATGGGCAGTTGGTACATCATAAACCAAAGGTGTTTGGAGGGTTAAAGTGATCCAAACAGGTATGAGCAGAGATTTATCAAATTTTGTGTATAAAGTCAAACTTAGCTTGGTTGAGAGTTGACTTTTGAGAAAATGGAGTTTTTGATTAGTTTAAGAGCTTGAACACCTCCCATGTAACACCCTTTTAATCCCCACAGAAAAATACATATTTAATCAGAGTAAATTAACATGCTTTCACAAAGGGCGTCACACATAATTACAAAATCTTAACATTCACTTGTCATACTCATGTAACATTGAAATAAATAGTCATTCTATTAAATTTTCATCTTGCATGAAGCAGCGGATTCAATTTGGTTTACATAACTCTTTACAGAAAATTCATGTTCATCACATAATCATCAACACTTAGGCATAGAGGCCATTATCACATATTTCAAATACATTTAAAACACAACTTAGAATATACAATATATCTCTAAGGAATAAACCCCGCGATCCCAGTGTTACATAACCAGAGCATGACTTGACCCAACATTTTTAAATACTAATAGCTGCACCAACAGCGACCTCGCAACTACTACCAGTACTACTCCTTGGTACCTGCATGATGTCATGTAGGACATCATTCCAGCAGAAGGGTGAGAAACATTACCATAATAATCAATGCACAAGTACAGAATATATATATATATATATATATATATATATATATATATATATATATATATATATATATATATATATATATATATATATATATATATATATATATATATATATATATATATATATATATATATATATATATATATATATATATATATATATATATATATATATATATATATATATATATATATATATATATATATATATATATATATATATATATATATATATATATATATATATATATATATATATATATATATATATATATATATATATATATATATATATATATATATATATATATATATATATATATATATATATATATATATATATATATATATATATATATATATATATATATATATATATATATATATATATATATTTCACAGTTTCTCACTACAATGTCTCACAATCCACTATCATACATCATAATGTATATATGTATAAAACCAAGCATTTTATCATGCATACATTCACAATTACAATTAATCCACATAGACTTATACATTATATTTCATTTACCGCCAATCATATAAGCATATACAATCATACTTCTATAATTCACATCATTTTCACATAAACATTTACAATCATGTTTATTTCACCAATGCATCATATGAAGATGACAACATGCAACTCATAGAGACCGACACACGACTCTATGCAGATGCAAATGCGGTACCGACTCATTTCAGCAGGTTCAATTGAAGAACCAAAACTAACCATCGCTCACACCCCACAAGGGCACACGAGGTTCTGCAGATTCTCCTAGGAATCAATGTAACCATCGCAACATACGAGGTTCTGCAAATCCTCCGAGGGATCAATAAATAACCATCGCTCACACCCCACAAGGGCACACGTGTAGAAGCATGCTTTAGTCTCAAGTTTTGATGATGTCAATACTACTCAAAGTAATCTCTTGATTGCAAAAAGACAAGCCGTTCAAAGTCATCAAGATAAAGTCATCAAGCTATCTTTCAAGTCAAGCTACATATGGAACTGATTCTTCCAGACTTTGTTGCATTACTGGTATATCAAATCCACCTTTATAATTTGATATACAAGTGTTCAAAAACATCAATCTTTTGTGCATAATACATAAGCATGTTTTTGAAACCTTAAAAATGGTATAACATTAATTTTAAAAAGCATTTTTCTGAAAATTAGCAGTGTTAACCGATTAACCATATGGGTTAACCGGTTAACCATTTTGAATTTTGAATTCTCTGGGCTAACGTACCAGTGTTAACCGATTAACCATATGGGTTAACCGATTAACACTGAACGTGCAGTGAAAAATTGCTTTGTTTTGAGTTCAAAAATTATTTTAAAAACATACCTTTTCATGGTTTGTATCTTTTAAAATCATACCTTTTCTGAAAGGTTATTTTACTCATATAAATTCTGAGTTTTTCATTTTTGAAAAACAACCAATAGAACATAACTCAAAAAACTTTTCAACCTCCAATACTCATTTTAAAATTATCTTAGAATCAAATTCATTTTTCAAAAGTGTTCATACTTGCATTGAAAATTTCACATTCATTGAACACTTGTATTGAAAAATTACAAAGAGTGAATTTTGATTCATTGGAGAAGATCACTTTGACAGTTATACTCAAACCAAATTCATTACAATTATTTTATTTTTTGACTTGTGATCCAGGATTGTTGGACACAAGGGTGAGTGTTTACAAGAGGATTGTTCTTGTACACTTGTGAATTTTATTGTTTGATAGTAGGCCTCACCGGTTGATGGTGTGATAGGTTGTACTATTTTAAACAATAGTGAAAATTCTCTTTCATGTTGAAAGGGGAGTGGAGTACTCTCGGATTGTGAGGGGAACCACTATAAATCCTGTGTCTTTCTTTCTTTCTGTTGATTTACTGCTTTCCATAACCAAGAACACCATCCAGTATATTTCCAAGAACCATATAAAAACCGGAAAAATTTCAAAAGTCCTAATTCACCCCCCCCCCCCCTCTTAGGCATACTCTGTTCTTACAATTGGCATCAGAGCAGGTTAAGGTAACCTGTTCCTAACGATTCAGTATGGCTTCCGCAAGTACCAACCCGGTTTTCAAAGATGGTGGAAGTAGTAACAAACCACCACTCTTTTCTGGAGAATACTTTGATTTTTGGAAAATCCGTATGAAGGCACATCTTGAGGCTCAAGGAGATGGTATATGGGAAACCATTGAAACTGGTCCACATGTTCCTACAAGTGTGGTAAATGGTGTTGGAACCCCAAAGATCAAATCCTCATATGATGAAGATGACAAGAAGAGAATCTTGAATGAGAAGAAAGCAATCAACATACTTCAAAGCGCTCTCAGTATGGATGAATTCTTTCGCATATCACAGTGTAAATAGGCAAAACAGATTTGGGATACCTTGGTAGAAACGCATGAAGGAACAGCAGAAGTAAAAAGATCAAGACTTAACACGTTAAGTCAAGAATATGAGATGTTCCGTATGCAGCCCGGTGAATCTATTGTTGCCTTGCAAAAGAGGTTCGTTCATCTAACAAATCACCTGATTGCTCTAGGGAAGACCTTCACCAACGATGATCTCAACTTAAAAGTCCTAAGATCCTTGACAAGAGAATGGCAACCAAAAGTGACTGCCATTTCGGAAAAGAAAAGTCTTTCAACGATGACATCCGCTTCATTATTCGGGAAACTTCAAGAGCATGAAATGGAACTTGGAAGGCTTGAGAAACATGAAAGTCAATACAAGAAGTCCAAAGGAATTGCCTTGAAGACTGACACAAAGGATGACAAAATTGACGAATCCTCTGAAGACGAAAATTTCATGCTTCTAGTAAAGAAGCTCGGTAAGTTTTTCAAGAATAATAAAACTTCTTCTTTTTCTAAAAAGAATAGACATTTCAGGAAAAAGGAGGCATCCACATCAAACCAAGAAATTACATGTTATGAATGTGGAAAACAAGGTCACATAAAGCCAGACTGCCCAAAACTCGCAAATAAAGGAAAATTCAAGGGCAAGAAGGATTTCAAAACAAAGAAGGCTTATGTCGCATGGGACGACAACGAAGTAAGTTCATCATCGGAATCAGATAGCGATGAATGTGCAAATATTGCCTTAATGGCCTCTCACCATTCCGATGACGAAAATGAGGTATGCTTGAAGACAACCACAAATCAATGGTATCTTGATAGTGGCTGCTCGAAGCATATGACGGGAGATATAAACAAATTTTCAAGTCTATCATTAAAGGCCAAAGGATACGTCACTTATGGTGATGATAATAAAGGAAAAATTCTTGGAGTTGGAACCATTGGTGCACCTCCATGTACAATCATCGAAGACGTTCTTTTTGTTGAAGGCCTTAAGCATAACCTGCTTAGCATCAGTCAATTGTGTGACAAAGGGTTCAAAATCAACTTCACAAAAGAGGAATGCTTGATCGAACACGAAGTCACTCATGAGATTCTGCTAAAAGGTAAAAGATATAATAATATTTTTATGATCTCTTTTGATGACTCTTCCTTGAAGGTAAAGTGTCTTATGGCGAACAACAACGAGGCATGGCTTTGGCATAAAAGATTTGCTCACATTCACATGGAGCATTTAAACAAATTAATCAAGCATGATCTGGTTGTTGGGCTTCCAAAGATAAAATTCATCAAGGATAAATTATGCGATGCATGTCAAAAGGGAAAACAGACCAAGACAACTTTCAAATCCAAGCAAGTGGTTTCAACATCAAGACCACTTCAATTGTTGCATATGGATCTTTTTGGTCCATCAAGAACGAAGAGCTTTGGAGGTAGTATTTATGCTTTAGTTATTGTTGATGATTTTTCTCGATATACCTGGACAATGGTTTTAGTGCAGAAAAATGATGCGTTTAAGGCATTCAAAAAGTATGCAAAACAAATTCAAAACGATAAGTCACTCACTATAGCCTCCATAAGAAGCGACCACGGTGGAGAATTTCAAAATTCAGACTTTGAAGAATTTTGCGAAGAACATGGAATTTCTCATAATTTTTCGGCACCAAGAACTCCTCAACAAAACGGCGTCGTAGAACGGAAGAATCGTTCACTAGTTGAACTTGCTAGAACAATGCTCAGCGACACAAATCTTCCAAAATATTTCTGGGCAGAAGCAGTAAGCACGGCATGCTTTGTAAGCAACCGCGTGAATATTCGACCGCTACTCAAAAAGACTCCGTATGAGTTGTTCAAGGGAAGGAAACCGAATATATCATTCTTCCACATATTTGGCTGCAAATGCTTCGTTGTCAACAACAATAAGGACAATCTCGGTAAGTTTGATGAGAAGTCCGACGAAGGTATATTTCTTGGTTACTCTTCTTCTAGTAAAGCTTTTAGAATTTTTAATAAAAGAACTCTTACCATTGAAGAGTCCATTCATGTTTCGTTTGATGAGACTAACCCCTCGAAAGAGGATAATATTGTTTTGGATGATGATGATGATTTTGTAGATGCTTCACCAAATGAAGAAATTGCTTCAAAAGATCAAACAACTTTACAAGAAGATGTTACTCAAGAAAATCAAGATCTTCCGAAAGAATGGAGAACACACAGAGATCACCCAATTGATAAAGTTATTGGTGATATTAGTCAAGGCGTGGCAACTCGACTTAATTTAAAGGATGCTTGTCTCAACATGGCATTTGTATCTCAAATTGAACCATCAAAGATTGATGAAGCTTTAGGCGACGACCAATGGATTATAGCAATGCAAGAAGAACTTAATCAGTTCGAAAGAAATCAAGTTTGGACCCTTGTACCAAGACCGGACAATAAACATATTATAGGAACCAGATGGGTATTCAAGAACAAACTTGACGAGAACGGGATTATAGTTCGTAACAAGGCAAGATTGGTCGCACAAGGCTACAACCAGGAGGAAGGAATTGATTTTGATGAAACATTCGCTCCGGTAGCAAGGTTAGAAGCAATTAGATTACTACTTTCTTACGCTTGTTCTATGAATTTCCAGTTATTCCAGATGGATGTCAAAAGCGCTTTCCTGAATGGGTACATTAATGAGGAAGTCTACGTCAAACAACCTCCGGGTTTTGAAGACTTCAAAAATCCCTCACATGTTTTCAAACTGAAGAAGGCTCTCTACGGTTTAAAACAAGCACCACGAGCATGGTATGATCGCCTTAGTAACTTCTTATGTGAGAAAGGATTTACAAAAGGAAAGGTTGACAAGACGCTGTTTATAAAGAAGATCAAGGGTAACACCTTGTTAGTACAAGTCTACGTCGACGACATCATATTTGGATCAACAAACAAAGAACTGTGCGAAGAATTCTCACTCATGATGCGAGAAGAATTCGAGATGTCCATGATGGGAAAGCTAAATTATTTTCTTGGACTACAAATCAAGCAAACCAAGGATGGAATCTTCCTCAACCAATCCAAGTACTGTAAGGAATTAATAAAGAAATTCGATATGGATAGTTGCAAGATGATGTCTACTCCTATGGGATCCGGAACGTATGTTGATCAAGATGAATCTGGTACTCCAATTGATATTACTAAATATCGAGGTATGATTGGTTCATTACTATATTTGACGGCAAGCCGTCCTGACATTATGTTTAGTGTTTGTTTGTGTGCGCGCTTCCAAGCAAATCAGAAGGAATCGCATCTCACTGCTGTGAAGAGAATTATCAAGTATCTCAAAGGAACGACCAACGTCGGATTATGGTATCCTAAAGGTAGTATTTGTTCTTTAGTTGGTTATTCTGACGCTGACTATGCAGGATGAAAAACCGATAGAAAAAGTACAAGTGGTACATGTCATATTCTCGGAAATGCTCTAGTATCATGGGCCTGCAAGAAGCAAGCTTGTGTAGCACTCAGCACCGCCGAAGCAGAATACATCGCCGCAGGAAGTTGCTGTGCACAGATTTTATGGCTGAAACAACAACTTCTGGATTATGGTGTTGACCTCGGATGCATTCCTCTACGATGTGACAATACTAGTGCCATAAATATCACAAAGAATCCGGTTATGCATTCCAGAACAAAGCACATCGATATCCGGCATCATTTCCTTCGAGATCACGTATTAAACAGAGATGTTGATGTTACTTTCGTCGACACACACAACCAACTCGCCGACATCTTCACCAAGCCTTTGGCAAAAGAATCATTCTACAAAATTCGGAGAGAACTTGGGATTCTTGATGAAGGTGACATTTGAACCTTGTCTCTATTATATGTATGCATTATTTGTGATATGTTTTCATGTGTATGCATTCTGTTTTTATGTATTTTTCAAAAATTCGAGTATGTTAATCGATTAACCATATGGGTTAACCGATTAACACTGTTGAATTTTTAATTCTGATTAAATTTTTAATGTGTTAACCGATTAACACTGTCAATTTTTTCAAAAAAATCAGAAACGAAAATTAATTAAATTTTTGAAAATTTTATATTTTTTCTTTATATATTTTGTGTGGTTCATATTCTCTTAAATATCCACATCCATATCCAAAATCCACATTCCCTCTTAAATCCTAACTTCTCTCTCCCACTCTTAAAAGTTGGAAAAACTCCCCACAACTTCTCAAACCCTAACTTCCTCAGAACCCACAACCTCAGTCCTCTCAAACCTCCATCCATGGCTTCAGCATCAAACCACGGCAAGGGAAAACTTCCAGAACACCATTCTGCATCAGAATCAGATGACGACAGTATTCCAATGGAAACCACCAAAAAGAGACGGATGGATTTCAAAGTGCGTGTTCGTCAACTTATGCCGGTAAAGTATGTGAATCTTCGAGCTTTTCCTGCAATATCTTTTGATTTTCCTGCTCTGTTGGAATATCAGCGTATCGACAAGTTCGTCACCGACTCTGGTATTATCTATCCTGATCTGGTTAAAGCTTTTATGAATAAAATGTCTGTATATCTGGATATGGATGAGAACCACATGATCCGGTCCACCATTAGAGATCATGAGTTTGTTGAGAATTTATCCACCCTTGCTAGACACCTTAAGATTCCATCAAAGGGATGCTTCCTGAGGAAAGGTGTAAACCATGTAGATGGACCCTGGGCAAACTATGATAAAATGGAGTATTACTATCAGATTTGCAGGTTCCCAAAAGAAACCGTTATTGCAAACTCCCGCACTGCTCGTATGCTATGCTATGCCAAGAATCTGACAGTATCTGATCGAATGCTTCACTACATTATCTGCTATGTCCTCATTCCAAAGGACTCAAATCACTCTCAGATCAACGACTTGGAAATGCAGCTGATCTTTGCTATTAAGAATCGCATCAGAGTCAATTGGATTTTGACTATTATGTATCATCTGCAGCAACAACTTCATTGCATTACCCGGCTGCCGTATGCTCGCTTGGTTTCTAGAATTCTGGAATTAACTGAACTTGACCTCAACAGAGAACCATCCTCCAAGATGAAACCTACAACTAATGAGATCAATGAGATTAATATTGTGAAGAATACTGGAATCATCAAGGCGGCTGACGGTACCTACAGGTATACTGATGACGGTCCTGTGCATCACGCTTATCCAATGCCTGAAGGGGGTCTTACCAGTGAGTTTCTCTACACAACCATGATGAACCAGCATCGAGAATCCATGAATATGCATAGAGAGACCTCCCGCGCAATTGCCTCCCTTAGAAACCTCATTCTTAACCCTCCACATTCCAGCACCCGAGTTTTGGACGACGAGATTGAAGAAGAGGTTGATAGTGATGAAGAAGAAGAGGAGGAGGATATGGCGGATGAGGATTTTTAGAGAATATGCTGTTGCTGTTGTTTTTTATTGCTTTGCTCTCTAGTTTTAAGTTTTTATGTTTTCATTTGAACTATGTTTTATTGTAACAAGTACAATTTCTATTTGCTGCATTTTATATGTACTATGTTTGTGCTTTGTGTTTACTTGGCTTTGCATGTGCTTATTACTATATACTGCTATCTTGTGATTTCTTTGAAAGCTCTTCCTTTTTGCTGATGTCAAAGGGGGAGAAGAGCTTGGTTCTGTTAATGTTGATGTCAAAGGGGGAGAAGAGCTTGGTTCTGTTAATGTCTCTCTGTGTGCAGATTTTTTCCTCTGTTAAGATAGGGGGAGTTGCTAGACATAGGGGGAGAACCAGATCAAGAACCAAGAGATATCGCACAACATTTTTTTGATTGCCATCATCAAAAAGGGGGAGAATGTAGAAGCATGCTTCAGTCTCAAGTTTTGATGATGTCAATACTACTCAAAGTCATCTCTTGATTGCAAAAAGACAAGCCGTTCAAAGTCATCAAGATAAAGTCATCAAGCTATCTTTCAAGTCAAGCTACATATGGAACTGATTCTTCCAGACTTTGCTGCATTACTGGTATATCAAATCCACCTTTATAATTTGATATACAAGTGTTCAAAAACATCAATCTTTTGTGCATAATACATAAGCATGTTTTTGAAACCTTAAAAATGGTATAACATTAATTTTAAAAAGCATTTTTCTGAAAATTAGCAGTGTTAACCGATTAACCATATGGGTTAACCGGTTAACCATTTTGAATTTTGAATTCTCTGGGCTAACGTACCAGTGTTAACCGATTAACCATATGGGTTAACCGATTAACACTGAACGTGCAGTGAAAAATTGCTTTGTTTTGAGTTCAAAAATTATTTTAAAAACATACCTTTTCATGGTTTGTATCTTTTAAAATCATACCTTTTCTGAAAGGTTATTTTACTCATATAAATTCTGAGTTTTTCATTTTTGAAAAACAACCAATAGAACATAACTCAAAAAGCTTTTCAACCTCCAATACTCATTTTAAAATTATCTTAGAATCAAATTCATTTTTCAAAAGTGTTCATACTTGCATTGAAAATTTCACATTCATTGAACACTTGTTTGGAGAAGTCACTTTGACAGTTATACTCAAACCAAATTCATTACAATTATTTTATTTTTTGACTTGTGATCCAGGATTGTTGGACACAAGGGTGAGTGTTTACAAGAGGATTGTTCTTGTACACTTGTGAATTTTATTGTTTGATAGTAGGCCTCACCGGTTGATGGTGTGATAGGTTGTACTATTTTAAACAATAGTGAAAATTCTCTTTCATGTTGAAAGGGGAGTGGAGTACTCTCGGATTGTGAGGGGAACCACTATAAATCCTGTGTCTTTCTTTCTTTCTGTTGATTTACTGCTTTCCATAACCAAGAACACCATCCAGTATATTTCCAAGAACCATATAAAAACCGGAAAATTTTCAAAAGTCCTAATTCACCCTCCCCTCTTAGGCATACTCTGTTCTTAGAACACGAGGTTCTACAGATTCTCCGAGAAATCAATAAATAACCATCGCTCACACCCCACAAGGGCACACGAAGTTCTGCAGATTCTCCGAGGAATCAGACACACAAGTATGCAATAATGATGCTTCATATGCAAAATGACCTAATCAATTATAGACCATCGCTCACACCTCACAAGGGCACACGATGTCTCTACAGATCCTCCACGGGATCAACTGATACAACATGCATACGTGTTTGCAAACATACTCATGCATTCATTACATATCACATACGGTAATCATACCTTCACAATATATATAGCATTCATCATTCATAACTCACAATTATCGTGCCAAACGGCAACAAACTCAATCACACCCAATAATGCATTTTTAATTAATTTAAACAATGCATCACATATGCCAAAAGGCCACATATTCACAATCAATTCATAATCTAGGATTCACGCCATACGGCTACCCACAACACAACGTACACAAGCTATTCGCTACATGCTAAAACCAAAGACAACAACATTGGATAGAAACAATCAAAATAAAACAAATGTTGTCCCATTCGCCAACCTTCGCCTGGCGAAGCCATTGGCGAACCTTCGCTGCAACGTTCGCCTGGCGAACTTGCCAGCGAAGACCACTGGGAGCTATTCTGGAATTACTCGCTAGCACTTGCTAGCACACTCGCCTGGCGAACCTTCGCCACTCTCATTCGCCTGGCGAACTTGCCAGCAAAGACAGGGTGTTTGGTTCTGACTTGATTCGCTACTGTTCGCTGGGCTTCGCCTGGCGAAGCCTCGCTGCCATTCGCCTGGCGAACCTGCGAGATCAGAACTTCCATGGCTGTCCAAAAGCCCAAACCTCACAAAACCAACCGATTTAATCCAAATCAGCCCCAGTAGCACAACCCACTCATCACTCGACTATACTACACCGTCTATTCCGAATTCTAACCGATTAAACTCAGTTTCTACCAATTAAACTCATTTTGACCTAAAATGGAAAATATCCAAAAACACCCAAACAATCCAACACACATACACAATGATTAAGATAGTAAAATTTCACACCCTTACCTCGATTAATCGGAAGCTAAAGGATGTTCTTGATGATTCTCCAAGTTTCCTCTTTTTCTCCTCCTTTTCTCTTCTTTCTCTTTCTTTCCCTTTCTTTTCTCTTCCTTCTTTATTTTCTTTTCCACTTCCTCATATATATATATATATATATATATATATATATATATATATATATATATATATATATATATATATATATATATATATATATATATATATATATATATATATATATATATATATATATATATATATATATATATATATATATATATATATATATATATATATATATATATATATATATATATATATATATATATATATATATATATATATATATATATATATATATATATATATATATATATATATATATATATATATATATATATATATATATATATATATATATATATATATATATATATATATATATATATATATATATATATATATATATATATATATATATATATATATATATATATATATATATATATATATATATATATATATATATATATATATATATATATATATATATATATATATATATATATATATATATATATATATATATATATATATATATATATATATATATATATATATATCTTTCCCTTTATTTCTATCCAATATATTCCCTCTCTCAAACATCTATAAATCCATTTAAATAATCATCTAATTATTCAAATAATTAGAATAATCCAAATAAATCAATTAATTAACACAAATAATTAATTATTGAAAATTGGGCTGTTACAACTCTCCCCCATTTTGGAATTTTCGTCCTCGAAAATATTATCTCAATGAACCGAGTCGGATACGACTTCCTCATCCCAATCTCTCAAATCCCACTTTCTCTAGTTGGTTCACCCAACTGTCTTTACCGAAGAAATCTTCATTGCCTCGAAGTTACTTCTTGCTCATCAATCTGAACTAGCAATGTCTCAACAGTCAAATCCTTCCTCACTTGTACACCATTTGCCTGAATGAATGCACTTGCACTTCCTCATTAGGCACATACCACATCATGTAAATTCACAAGCGACATTGGTAAGATAATCTAACATGATACTTCTCCCACGCTTCCGCTGCGCCACTCTGATACTAAGCAATAAAACACGGTGTGTGCTTCCGAGACTTCAAAGCTCGATCAACACCCGTCACCACTGAAACTCTCAGAACACGTCCTTTCTTGGATCTTCTTGATGTTTTCAGTCGCCTCTTACACAATCCTCAGGTCCGAGCACAACGCTCTCGCCTGAACCATAACAATACAAAGGAGTCCTACACCTCCTACCACACAACGCTTCAGATCCCTATCTGACACAATATTCGACGATACCTCATACAATCCTTATCACTTCAATGATATCCATCTCAACCAGCTCCAACATAGAATGATTAATCCCCATTGGTAGGAAAAGATCCAATCTAGTCATTCCATCTAAAATCACTCAATCAAAACCATATTCCTCAAATCCGGTTACATCTTTATAGCACTAGGATGGATACTCCATCTACCTCGATACTCTTATTCCGCATAATAATAACTAGAACATAACTCTATCCCGACATCTCATGATACCATTCCCATTAATACGAAAATCAGTCCTTCGACTTAATTCATCAAATTCGACCATCATCATCAGTATATACAAAATTTTCAAATTGATGCATCAGCTACTGCGTTGCTCTACCCGAATGGTAATTCAATCTAAAACCATAATCCCTCAGGAGTCCCAATCGTTTTCTTCTGCTTCATATTCAAATCTCCCAATTCAAACCAATACCTTAAGCTCTTGAGATCACCAACCGTTTCAAATCTCATACTAACCAATTGGAGCCTCCAACTCCGGCACAGACACAATAACAACCAACTCTAAGTCACTTGTCAGATAATCCCTCTTATATACTTTAAATTGCCTTCAAGTAACTAAACTCACTGATGTTGCACTTAACATAACTCCCAAACATACCCATGAGGCATCACAAACCACGATAAACAATTCTGTCGAATTTTGGTAAGAATCTACAAACGAGCTGTTGACAGCTCTCCGAAACTCTTTGAAACCCTCCTCGCCTTGGCATAAAAACTGCTTTCCCTCTCACACTGATAACTTAAGTTCCTCATGCTCAACATGATTCCATATCTTCTTTGAATACACCAAAATATCATAGGTTAACACAACCATTTCCTCGCTCTATCAAGTAGGGAAAATCCCATGCCAAACGGATACTCACTCTCGCAAGTTACGGCGGAAGCACACACCACACGCTCTGCATCTACAACAAAATCCAAAAATAGTCCTTCAATAATTAACTTAATTCCATCCCAATACTCCACCATCATCTAGATCATTGGACTAGCTTTCCAACGCTTCGAACCGTGTGTCATTCCGAGTTACGGTTCTCCCGTTACGACAAAAACACCAAAACAACTTTCTCTGTCCAGGACTTCCTCGCCAGGCGAACATAGTAGCGAGTCGTTCGCTAGCATGCTCGCTAGGCGAAGGGTCTGGCGAATATGACAGTCCGAAATCTCATTTTCGACCGTTACCTGACTTCCGAGTGTCCGATTTCGATTCCGTAAAAAGCTGCGATCTCGGAATTCAACGTACTACAACAATTTCACACTTAGAAGACCATTCAACACATCCTCAACTCTCGAAACACTTAAAGGCCGAGTTACACCGATTTGCACTCCACATTCTTACTTTCTTTAACATCCACCAGCTATCACTATCCACACTTACATACTCGGCTTCACAATCTGTCGTCACAACACACACGCTCGATACCAGTCTCAAAACTACTCCCTCGATTCAATCCTTGTCCATCCAAACAAACATACCATATGGAGTCCTCACTCTCGGACCGGTTCCCGTAACTGAGTCGGTCACAACTCCACCTCACGTTCTGACTGCTAATCACTACCTTGTCAAGATAACTCTTCAAACAACCACAATCAATCGGCAAATCGCCAACTTTCCCACTTCCATTATAACTCGAAGATTTCCATCAAAATTCAAACACTTCAACACTGTTATGAGCCGACCCGCCCAAACAATTCTCAAGCACCCAGCTGAACTCCAGACAATTCACTGCTCACGCCATCTAAGCTTGCAAGACATGTCCATCCTATCCAACACAATCCAAACTACTATCAACAAGAGATTAAGGGTGATCAGTTCCTCAATTTGTCAATAGACAACCGAAATCATGATGGGGTATAAACCATCTTTACCAAACTATATGGGCATTCAACCACACTGAGCTACAACTCCACACTTTGCAACAACCCGGAGAAGCACAAGTTCTCCCCCACTTGGGTCATTCCCACTTCTGCAGACAAAGACTAGACAACAAACACGTACCAACAGTGTTTCACACACATGTCGCGTACAAGGGAACAACAAACATTAGACAACTTGGTCGGATGGACAGACCTGCTCTGATACCACTAATGTAACACCCTTTTAATCCCCACAGAAAAATACATATTTAATCAGAGTAAATTAACATGCTTTCACAAAGGGCGTCACACATAATTACAAAATCTTAACATTCACCTGTCATACTCATGTAACATTCAAATAAATAGTCATTCTATTAAATTTTCATTTTGCATGAAGCAGCAGATTCAATTTGGTTTACATAACTCTTCACAGAAAATTCATGTTCATCACATAATCATCAACACTTAGGCACAGAGGCCATTATCACATATTTCAAATACATTTAAAACACAACTTAGAATATACAATATATCTCTAAGGCATAAACCCCGCGATCCCAGTGTTACATAACCAGAGCATGACTTGACCCAACATTTTTAAATACTAATAGCTGCACCAACAGCGACCTCACAACTACTACCAGTACTACTCCTTGATACTTGCATGATGTCATGTAGGACATCATTCCAGCAGAAGGGTGAGAAACATTACCATAATAATCAATGCACAAGTACAGAATATATATATATATATATATATATATATATATATATATATATATATATATATATATATATATATATATATATATATATATATATATATATATATATATATATATATATATATATATATATATATATATATATATATATATATATATATATATATATATATATATATATATATATATATATATATATATATATATATATATATATATATATATATATATATATATATATATATATATATATATATATATATATATATATATATATATATATATATATATATATATATATATATATATATATATATATATCACAGTTTCTCACTACAATGCCTCACAATCCACTATCATACATCATAATGTATATATGTATAAAACCAAGCATTTTATCATGCATACATTCATAATTACAATTAATCCACATAGACTTATACATTATATTTCATTTACCGCCAATCATATAAGCATATACAATCATACTTCTATAATTCACATCATTTTCACATAAACATTTACAATCATGTTTATTTCACCAATGCATCATATGAAGATGACAACATGCAACTCATAGAGACCGACACACGACTCTATGCAGATGCAAATGCGGTACCGACTCATTTCAGCAGGTTCAATTGAAGAACAAAAAATAACCATCGCTCACACCCCACAAGGGCACACGAGGTTCTGCAGATTCTCCGAGGAATCAATGTAACCATCGCAACATACGAGGTTCTGCAAATCCTCCGAGGGATCAATAAATAACCATCGCTCACACCCCACAAGGGCACACGAGGTTCTGCAGATTCTCCGAGGAATCAATAAATAACCATCGCTCACACCCCACAAGGGCACACGAGGTTCTGCAGATTCTCCGAGGAATCAGACACACAAGCATGCAATTATGATGCTTCACATGCAAAATGACCTAATCAATTATAGACCATCGCTCACACCCCACAAGGGCACACGATGTCTCTGCAGATCCACCACGGGATCAACCGATACAACATGCATACGTGTTTGCAAACATACTCATGCATTCATTACATATCACATATGGTAATCATACCTTCACAATATGTATAACACTCATCATTCATAACTCACAATTATCGTGCCAAACGGCAACAAACTCAATCCCACCCAATAATACATTTTTAATTAATTTAAACAACGCATCACATATGCCAAAAGGCCACATATTCACAATCAATTCATAATCTAGGATTCACGCCATACGGCTACCCACAGCACAACGTACACAAGCTATTCGTTACATGCTAAAACCAAAGACAACAACATTGGATAGAAACAATCAAAATAAAACAAATGTTGTCCCATTCGGCAACCTTCGCCTTGCAAAGCCATTGGCGAACCTTCGCTGCAACGTTCACCTGGCGAACTTGCCAGCGAAGACCACTGGGAGCTATTCTGGAATTACTCGCTAGCACACTCGCCTGGCGAACCTTCGCCACTCTCATTTGCCTGGCGAACTTGCCAGCAAAGACAGGGTGTTTGGTTCTGACTTGATTCACTACCGTTCGCTGGGCTTCGCCTGGCGAAGCCTTGCTGCCATTCGCCTGGCGAACCTGCGAGATCAGAACTTCCATGGTTGTCCAAAAGCCAAAACCTCACAAAACTAACCGATTTAATCCAAATCAGCCCCAGTAGCACAACCCACTCATCACTCGACTATACTACACCGTCTATTCCAAATTCTAACAGATAAAACTCAGTTTCTACCGATTAAACTCATTTCGACCTAAAGTGGAAAATATCCAAAAACACCCAAACAATCCAACACACATACACAATGATTAAGATAGTAAGATTTCACACCCTTACCTCGATTTATCGGAAGCTAGAGGATCTTCTTGATGATTCTCCAAGTTTCCTCTTTTTCTCCTCCTTTTCTCTTCTTTCTCTTTCTTTCCCTTTCTTTTCTCTTCCTTCTTTATTTTCTTTTCCACTTCCTCATATATATATATATATATATATATATATATATATATATATATATATATATATATATATATATATATATATATATATATATATATATATATATATATATATATATATATATATATATATATATATATATATATATATATATATATATATATATATATATATATATATATATATATATATATATATATATCTTTCTCTTTATTTCTATCCAATATATTCCCTCTCTCAAACATCTATAAATCCATTTAAACAATCATCTAATTATTCAAATAATTAGAATAATCCAAATAAATCAATTAATTAACACAAATAATTAATTATTGAAAATTGGGCTGTTACATCTCACGCATCATTTGTGGATTGTGTAGATGGTTTGTGATGATTTTGAGTGGGTAGAAATGGTTTTGGAAGGTTGAATGCTCAAGGCAGATTTTTGAGGAAGCTTTTGGAATGGTTTCTTCACTTATAAGAAAAGTAAGGTAAGATGAGAGCTATAGTTTTCTCTTGGGTTTTAGAGTGCTCTGGTGTCTGTTTCAACATAGAGGAAACCTCTATTTATAGGCCAAGGAATGGTTTGGGGCAGATTTGTATTTTGGCATTTTGGTGGGAGTTTTGTACTGAAAATCTGTCCAAGATTTTTTGCAGCTGTAAATTCAAGTTCTTGGCTCAAGATGATGCACAAATCAAGTGGCATGAAGGAAATGGAAGTGACTGAAGTGTGGCTAGGGAGTAGGGGAGCTGCAGCTGCAAGTTACTTCATGAAAAAGTTTCTCTTTCCTCTTGATTTCTTTGATTAAAATATTGCAACTTGCCTCCAACTTGCAAAGTTCACCAAATCCCTTCATTTTTTGCCCTTCTACTCATCACACTCTCTAATTATCATATAGAAACATGATCAAATGGCTGAGAATGGTTCAAGTGATTAAAAAGTGGCTTTGTGAAAAAGTGGAAATGATGAACTCAAGTGCTGAAATCCCAACTTGCTGAATTCATAACTCTCAACTCATATGGGCTATGGAGGAGTTCTAGTAGATTTTGGAAAGCCCTCATGAAGCTATACAACTTTCATGCTTTCATGATCTTCAGATTCCAAGTGAAACTAGGTCAAAAATCCACTCAAAGTTGGCCAAAAACATGCCTAAAAGGCCAATAACTTAGAATTTTTCTAAGTGTTTTCCCCCTCTTGTAATGATTTTGGACATAACTCCAAATCTACTCATTTCCTGCCCATGGACCATTGTGAGGCTTTTGTACGACTTGTAAAGGCCTTTCCAATGAGCCGTGAACCCACTCAATTGGATGTGTGGTTAGGGAGTTATAGTCTTGCCCCTTTCAAAACCCTAATTTCCCGATTTTTCGATTACTCCTCAATCCTTAATCCAATGGTCATAAAACTTAATTTATAGGTGTAATATGTTACTAGGAACATTTTTGCTTCATATTTTGAGGTCAAATTCCTTATGATTGAAGAGTTGACTTTTCGGTCAACCGAACGATCGATCGACGGCTACCGAGTCGACTATTGATGTTCCGAGTCTTCTGAGGCCTTGAAACTTCTTTAGTAGACTCCACTAAGACATATGAACTTCATGGACCATGATCACACCATTGGAACACCTTTTAAATCAAAAGTAAAACTACGGTTGACTTTTCCTGATCGAAAACCCTAATCGGGTATCCTGAATTGCACTGTTCTTGATCTTTGGGTGACAACCTCAAATTGGATTCATATTTCACCCAATGGAGTATATTTGATGATGTGGAGACTTATTCCATGTAGAATCAATCCAATACATTGACCAATTAAACCATCGAAACCTCGATTCTCGGCTGTACGGAACCCTGATTTGCCTGTATCTTAACAAAGACAAACTTGAAATAGGTTAAGGTTAGATAATCAAATGAATATGACCCTAAAATGATGATGAAGGTCTAAGGGGTCAAAATTTGGGGTGCAACATAACCCAAAGCTAACAGTGTTTGAACCAAAGAAAGTTTGCTAATTGCAGGAGTTTCGGTGCTTAACAGACAGACTGTGATTAACCGAAAAGAATGAGTGATTAACCAAAAGAAGGTGATTAACTCAAAAGAAACTCAGCATCTTAACAGAAGGGTTGTGGTTAAATGAGAAGAAGAGTAATTGGTTCAAACAGACAGACTTTGATTGACCAAAATGTGGGTGATTAACCAAGAGAAGGTGATTAACCCAAAGAAAAAGCTGGTTTTAATGGGCAGACTATGATCAACCAAAGATCGGGTGATTAGCCGGAAGAAGACGATTATCCCAAAGTAAAATATGGTATTAATAGACGGGTTGTGATTAACCAAAGATCAGGTGATTATCCAGGAGAAGGCGATTAACCCAAAGAAAATCCAGTATTAACAGGAAGACTGTGATTAACTGAGGAAAAGATGACTGGTCTTTAACTGACAGACAGTGATTAACCAAACACGAAGGAGAGAGAACCAAGATAAGGTTGTGAACTCTGACGGGGATTAGGTTTTAACAGGATGATTTTGTAAACCGAACACAAAAGACTGACTTCGCTAGGGAAGAATAGAATTGGCTTTACCAAAGAACGGTGGAATAGCGAAGGAAAGAAGTGATTGCAAA
This sequence comes from Lathyrus sativus, assembly GCA_963859935.3. Lineage (NCBI taxonomy): Eukaryota > Viridiplantae > Streptophyta > Magnoliopsida > Fabales > Fabaceae > Lathyrus > Lathyrus sativus. The sequence continues at coordinate 390,691,220 of OZ012737.1, forward strand.
TATCTGGTGAACAAAGAATGGATTGGCCTCAAGAGAAAAGAGTGTTGAATTGAAAGGAGGAAGTTACTTCTAAAGAGGAGATAAGGGTGCAAGTGATCAAGGATCGACTCGACTGGAGAAAGTATGGATACCACAGTAAGGAGATAGAGGCGACTATTCCTGGCACAGGTACATTCGTCCCTTACCCAAAATAGTCAAAATGACTGTAGGAATTCTCCACTCTCATTCCTTCTCTAACACCAAAGTGCGGTGCGAGAAATGAAACGGGCAGCACAACGGTGCCAAGTTTGTACAGTACCCCAAGGCATTGCAAATCTTCAACTCCACGGGGGAAAAGAGAGGGCAAAACTCTAGATGATCTAAAGGAGAAGAAAAGGGAAGGATCGATTAATCAAAACAAAGTTTTGATTAATCCATCAAAAGGGGAAGATGCTAATAATTTTCCAAAGGAGTGAAAAATCGTTGAAGCAATGGACGAATTATTGATTATACAAGATTAAGTTCATTCCCATGAGGAAAACACTTAATGCAAACATGAATGGAAGTGTAAAACAGTACCAAATGCAATTTAGTATGCATCACAAATCACATAGCATGTGATCAAAGAATGTGCAAGAAAGATCATGATCATACAATGATGTCAAAAGATGCGAATAATCGAGAATCAAAAAATCACACATTGAAAGTTTGCATGCATGTTTCAAACAAAAGGTGAAAAGCTCATAAAACAACCATAAATACCAAGCATATCAAGACATGGAAGTTACATGAGGAAAGAATAGCAAACAAGCTTGATAATGGGCAAAAATGGCATTTTGTCACTATGGTAACCGATTACCACATGCAGGTAACCAGTTACTTGCTTAAAAATGCAAAATAACGTGAAAATTTGTGTAGGGTAACGGGTTACCATATATGGGTACCGGTTGCCACTGTAACAGTGGAAAAAACAGCTTTTTGAAAAATCACTTTCAGCAATCAAAAGACTTATCTGAACCTCCACATGCCATGATTAACACTTGAGCATGAAAAATGAAGTTCAAAATCACTTAGGCATCAACTAAACATCAATTGAAATCATTAAACATGAAGATCAAAGATCAGACAATCACATGATCAATCAACACTAAAAAATGACCGAACTACATCGTAAACGCGCGAAAGTGATCAAAACAATAAATCAAGTGCGAATTACCAACCTACAAGGCGAAGGATTGCCTTGGTGATTGTTTCTATTATTATGTGATGAGAATTAAGCAAAGAAAACCAGATAAATCCAAGCTTGAGATCCAATCGTAGAGAAATCGAAAAAAAAAACGCGATAAATGCTCTCCAATACCGATTTGCACCGAAGAAGCTTGAGATGATTACTTGAATTGGAGAAGAATCTACTGTAAATCTATAAATCCAATTAAGAATTTTGTGGAATGAGGTTTAGCTCAAGAGAATAAAAATTTTGATTTGAAGATTGTTACACTCTAATGGTGGAAATTGAGCTTTTGTGAGGGTTTTTGAGAGTGAAGAATGTAGAAATTGAGAAAATGATTGAACCCCCTTGTGAAATGGTGGTGATTTGCTTATATAGAGTTTTGCTTCAGAGTCGTTAGGTTCGGAGTGAGCTTTGGATGCATCCCCGGAACTAGCCTTGGAGTTAGTTAGCCTCAACTCACTGAGTTGGAGGTTAACTCAGTTAGTTAGGTAGTTGACTCAGTAACCATCCCAATTCAAACTTGAATCTAAGGGCTCACATGCTTGGGAATGAAGCAACATGGTGGTCTTAATCCAAATCGATGTATTGGAGCAAATGCCTTGAAGTGTTTAGAAAGGTCTTGAATTGTCTAGAGATGTCTAGAATATTCCACATAATGCTAGAACCAAGTAGACCCTCAAAATGTAGAATGAAAGTGACTGTCACAAAAAATGCAGCAAAAACTGCATTTTTACACAGGGTAATCGGTTACCCTACTTTTCCTAGAAATGTGGCAACCGGTTACCACAGGCAAAACTTGCATATTTGCTTGAAAAATGGTGTTGTGGCCACAGTTCTGATTTTCGATCTTTTGCTTTGATTAATAGGCATAGAAACCTTCATTTTATGCTTGTTTTGGTGATGTGATATTTTTGAGAGGATGTGATTAATCGGGCTTGCAAAACCTGAATATTCCTGCAATAAAAATCACAGAGAAAAGGTGTGAATGTGTATGTCAATGATGCGAATGCACATGCTTATGCAAAAGGCAAGAAGGAGGTCAAATTTCGGGTTATGACAACAGGATAGCAACATATAACATCATACTTTATTCACAACATTAGTGTATGCAGCCGCAACATTCTACATTCAATCAACTTTTGCACAAGAAGACTCATCAACCATGATATATCAATAATTAAGTCTTCCATTCATATCATATCATAAGCATCCTTGTGGTATCATAGGGCCAAAAATTGCACATGTTTGTATTTAAGTCTCTCCGATCTTGTGGAGACGAAGATTTCAATCTTCATATCTCTAGATTGAAGAAACTTAAATAAGGGCATCTGTCATATCCTAATTTTTATCCCTAAGATTCCATCTCTTTTTGCATCATCTACATAGCCTATTATGCATTTCATCTCACATAATACCTAATTTATCAGTCAAAATGAACATGTTGGATTTATAGTTGAGTCGGTCAAATTTAAAGTCAAGTGTGCGTAAAATTATTGAACGAAAAGTTTCAAAATCAAGCTTGCAAATGTTAGTCATGTTAATCTATGCTTCGCATGGTTTATCTGGCTTGCTCATTTGAATTTTTCAGTTGCTTTTCAATCGCATTCTTTGATCAATTTGAGCCTTTTAACCGGGTAAAATTTATTTCGAAATTTGACCAAACGCTATATTTTTTCGAGTCGTTTATTTCGCGTTGATTATTTTAGTGTATTTATTTTATTTTTTTAGCAGTTCGATACCGACCCGATTTCTCATTTTTAACTGATTTTTATTTTAATTTTAGTTAAATAATATTTTTATTTAATCAGTTTTTTAGTTTAAGTTTATTTTGCAATCAAGTTTATTTTATTATCACTTTTTCTTTTTTATAATATTTTATATTTGTATATTGCATTTCTAGTAAGACTTATCTATTATGTTTTGTGAAAGAAGTAGCACAACATGCATGCACCGTATGCGCTGCACATACTGAAGCAAGAAAAGAACCCCACACATACTACTCTCTCTTGTAACACAAAAAATAGCCCCTGCTGCTAGCGGGAAAAAAAACAAAAAAACAAAAACCATTTTGCACTATGAATAAAGCTACGTGCGGGCTCTCACTTCACCATGATGCAAAAGAAAATCACCTTCATTTTGGAATTCATACACTTACCTCCTCACGTCTCTCTTAACACCGAAACTACACCTACCCCTCTCTCATGAAACTAACAAATCTCTCACTCTCAGCATATACCAAAACCATAAAACAACATAATACCACAACTTTTTCCATGTTGAAAGACTCTTCTTCATTTTTAAAACAACAACTTTTCCACCTTTTTTTGTTATACTAAGTAACTTCCATAACACGTTAAACTTTAGAACCACACAACACCTTTCACCCGACCTTACTCCATCACCATTTCAATAAATCTTCACGCACCACTTGCATTCGTCACCTTTCATCTTCATATACTCACGCCTCACACTCCATAAACATCCTTCATCATCTTCAAACTGTTGGTGCAAAGATAGAATAAATGATGAAAATAGGGAAATATTCTATTAAAGAGAATGACGGCAGAAGAAAACAGGATTAAGAGTTACAATGATTGTTACCCTATTTATAAGCTAAAACTAGGGTTACTAGAATAATATAAAATACTAAAATACCCTCTAACAAACTTATGGGCTTAAGAAAATAATATAATAAAATATGAATTATTACTAATACCATCCCTTAATTCATATTCCATCAAAACTTGTAACACCAATTCCATCCCTTAATCTGAGAAATTGATCAGTCTTGATAGCTTTCGTCAGAACATCTGCCAACTGCTTCTGAGTGCTGTAGTGTACAACTTCTAACACTCCACTCTGAACTTGATGTCTCAGAAAATGATACTTGGTCTCAATATGCTTGCTTCTCCCATGCAGCACTGGGTTTCTGGCAAGGTTGATTGCAGACTTGTTGTCAATCATCAACTTCAGAGGTTTGTCTACCTTAATCTTCAGATCCTGCAACAGATTCAGAATCCACACAGCTTGGCATGCAGTAACAGCACCTGCAATGTATTCAGCTTCACAGGTTGACAACGCCACAACAGGTTGCTTCTTGGAACACCAAGAAATGGGACCTCCCAGAAATTTGAACAAGTACCCAGATGTACTTCTTCTGTCAACTCTGTCACCACACCAATCAGAGTCTGAATAACTCAGAAGTTCTGACTCATTATTTCCTCCAGAGGGAAATAACACTCCATACTTCAGAGTTCCTTTGATATACCTCAGAATCCTGACAGCAGCTTGGTAATGGGACCACTTAGGTTTACTCATGAACTTACTAACCATCCCAACTGAGTAGAAAATATCAGGTCTGGTATTGCACAAATACCTCAGAGAACCAACCAACTGTTTGAAGGTTGTAGCATCCACATCCTTTCCTTCAGAGTCTGAATCCAGTTTCTGATTTGTATCAGAAGGTGTGACAGCCATCTTACAATTCTTCAGATCAAATCTCTTCAGAAGTTCTAATTCATACTTGAGCTGATGCAAAATGATACCTTTCTCAGAATATCTGAACTTCATCCCTAGAAAGTATGTCATTTTGCCTAGATCAGTCATTTCAAATTCATTCATTAGAACCTTCTTGAACTTGGCTATCTCCTGTTCAGAACTTCCAGTCAGCAGTATATCATCAACATATAAACATACCAGAGTCATATTGCCTTCAGGAGTATGCTGGACATAGACACCGTACTCCATCTCACATTTCTGAAAGTCTTGCTTCTTGAAAAATGAATCAATCTTCTGATTCCAAGCTCTGGGCGCTTGTTTCAATCCATATAGAGCTTTGTATAATCTGTACACCATCCCTTCCTGATTCTTTTTCACAAATCCAGGAGGTTGTGACACGTAAACTTCTTCTTCTAATGGACCATTCAGAAATGTAGATTTTACATCTAAATGCATCAGAGGCCAATTCCTGTTAGCAGCTATTGCAATCACCATTCTGATTGTTTCATGTCTTGCTACAGGTGCAAACACTTCAGAATAATCCAGCCCAGGTTTCTGTAGAAATCCTCTGGCTACCAACCTTGCTTTATGTTTGCCAATTGAGCCATCTGGCTTTAACTTCTGCTTGAAAACCCATCTGACGCTGATGGCTTTCTTGTCTTTTGGAAGTTCTGTCAGCTTCCAAGTCTTGTTTCTCTCTATAGCATCAAGTTCTTCTTTCATGGCCTTCAGCCAGAGCTTCTGCTTAAGAGCCTCCTCTGTACTTATAGGTTCAGAGTCTACTAACATGACACACTGAATAACTTCTCCTTCAGAGTCTACTTCAGTGTCCTGCAGCATGTCAAATTCTGCAAATCTTCTGGGAACGCTTCTGATTCTTTGTGGTCTCTGAACTTGTTCAGAGTCTTGAGCTTCAGAGTTTCTAGCTTCAGATGATTGACCTCCAGAGCTTTGACCACCTTCAGAGTCTGGCATATTTCCAGAGTCTGAATTGCCACCAAGATCTGGATTGCCATCAGAGTCTGAATTATCAGAGTCTGGGTCATCAGAGTCACCTTCATCTTCTGAGTCATCTTCAGAGTTTGAATCAGTATCAGAGTCAGAGTCAATATCAGGGTTTACTTCAACTTCAGAAATTCTTAACTCTGGCCTTTCTTCAGAGGTTCTAACATCAGAATCAGATTGAGACTTATCCCAATTCCAAACTTCTGATTCCTTCACAATCACATCTCTGCTGAATTCAATTTTATTGGTTTCTGGACAATAGAGCTTGTAAGCACCAGTACTGTGGTACCCTATCAGAATCATCACTTTGCTTCTATCATCCAGCTTCTGTCTTCTGGCTTCTGGAACATGTTTATAGCAAATAGAACCAAATACCTTCAGATGACTAACACTTTGCTTGTCTCCAGTCCACTTCTGCATAGGAACTATTTCCTTCAACTTCTTCGTAGGACATCTGTTGAGTACATACGTTGCAGTGGCAACAGCTTCTCCCCAGAGCTTCTGAGGAAGCTTCTTCTCCTTTAGCATGCTTCTCACCATATCAAGCAAAGTACGGTTTCTTCTTTCAGCAAGACCATTGTGTTGAGGGGTATAAGGAGCAGTAATCTCATGCTCAATTCCATTCTCCTCACAGAACTTCTGGAACTCTTTGGATTTATACTCACCTCCACCATCAGTTCTAAGAATCTTCAACTTCTGACCACTCTGATTCTCAGCCTTCATTCTGAACTTCTTGAATTCATCAAACACCTCGTGTTTGAACTTAATAAGGGATACCCATGTCATTCTTGTGAATTCATCAACAAACAACACAAAGTATTTATTCCCTCCAATTGATGCTACTGGAAATGGACCACACACATCAGAGTGTACAACTCCCAAGGCATGTTTTGCTCTTGGAGCAACTTCTGATGCAAATGGCAATCTTGGTTGTTTTCCTTCCATGCAAACTTTGCATGACTTTTCAGGCTTCTTAATTGCAGGAATTCCATGTACCAATTTCTTTGAATTCAGATGTTGTAAGCTTCTAAAATTCAAATGACCAAATCTTCTGTGCCACAACTCACTCTCCTTCTCAGTACTTGTTGCACTAAGACACTCTGAGTCTGCAGTTCTGACATTCACCTTGAATGTTCTATTCCTTCCCTGTTCTGACTCCATAATCAACTTCTGATTACAGTCATACAGCTTCAGAAGATTGTCCTTCATGGTAACTGAGAAACCTTTCTCAATTAATTGTCCCACACTCATCAGATTGCTTCTGATGCCAGGTACATACCACACATTCTGAATCAATGCTATTTTTCCATTGTTCAGAGTCACTCTGACATTTCCCATACCTTCTGCATTAAGATATTTGTCATCAGCACATCTGATCTTTGTTCTCTTTTCAGAGTCAAAGTCAACCAGCCATTTCTTGTTTCCAGTAAGATGATTTGAACAGCCAGTGTCCATATACCACCAGTCTGTCAGATCATCAGATTCAGAGGCCATCAATAGCACAGATTCGTCATCAGGACTTCTGGCTATATTTGCTTCTTCTGATTTCTTCTCCTTGTTTGACCAACAATCTCTAGCAAAGTGACCAAACTTCTTACAACAGTAACATTGGATCTTCTTCTTGTCATACTTCTCTTTTCCCTTCTGAGCATTCTTTTGTCTATCAGAGGTTGAGGTTTCTGACTTCTGACCACCATCAGATCTTCTCTTGGCTTCTGACTGCTTCTGATACCTCCTATCAGAAATTGCTTTCAGAGCCTGCTGCTCTACTTCCCTTTCAGAAGTTCTCTCAGTCAAACGCAACTCTTGCGCTTCTAAACTGCTCTGCAGCTCTTCAATTCTCATTGTGCTCAGATCTTTGGAATGTTCTATTGCTACCACAATGTAATCAAATTGAGGAGTAAGGGATCTCAACACTTTCTCCATGATTGTTTCTTCAGAAAGAGTTTCTCCACATGCCTTCATCTCATTAGTGATCAGAATCACTCTGGAGATGTATTCAGAAACTTTCTCATTATTCTTCATGTTGAGATTCTCATATTGCTTTCTCAAGGACTGAAGCTTCACCTTCTTCACTGATGCGTCGCCACCATAACATCTCACCAGAGTGTCCCATGCAGCCTTTGCTGTTGTAGAGTCTGCAATCTTCTCAAACACGTTTACATCCACACATTGATGAATGAAGAACAATGCTTTCTGATCCTTCTTCCTTACTTCCTTCTGCGCGTTTTTCTGTTCATCGGTTGCATCTGCTGCTACTGGAACATAACCATCAGTGACAAGATCTAGAACATCTTGAGCACCAAATAGTACACGCATTTGGATCATCCAACGATTCCAGTTTTTACCATCAAATACTGGAAGTTTGGTGTTCATGTTGCCGTTTTCGTTCATCTTCTACTTTGCACAATACACTCAGATTTCTCACACAGTGTTTCCCAACCCACAGAATAAAATTCTGATCAGATTTTGTTCAAGATTCAACACGAATCTAAGAATCAAAATCAAACACACAAGACCTCACGTTCACTCGTGTTTCCCGTGTTTCCCAATGAATCTGAACCGGAGCTCTAGATACCAATTGTTGGTGCAAAGATAGAATAAATGATGAAAATAAGGAAATATTCTATTAAAGAGAATGACGGCAGAAGAAAACAGGATTAAGAGTTACAATGATTGTCACCCTATTTATAAGCTAAAACTAGGGTTACTAGAATAATATAAAATACTAAAATACCCTCTAACAAACTTATGGGCTTAAGAAAATAATATAATAAAATATGAATTATTACTAATACAAACAACCGTGTAAGCTGCTTCCTTAACTCATCTTAAATCTTCATCACCATTATGTTCTTCACACGGCTGCACCCTCACCATAACATCAACATCCACACTTCTCTTGACCACAAAACCAATACAGAACCTACTCCATCATTTACTTCCCGCGTAATAGCAACAACAACGTCTTCTTCGCAAAACCAAAACCCCAACCGCAGAACCACTAGCCACCCTCTATTACCAGTTGCAATCTGCGAGAGAGATAAATAAGGAAGCCGTCACGAGAAAGAGAATGCGAGCATAGAGAGATCGAGGAGAGAAGACGAGATTTGAGAGTGGAAGCGAAACGAACCGTGATTGAGACGAGCGAGATTGAAAACACTTGAGCTTGGCTTTACTCGGGTTGTTGCTTCAGTTACGGTATGCGGTTCGTCTCTTTTAACTTTATATGCTTGCTGCAACTGTTAACTTATTTTTGTTTATTTTTCTTTTGTAAAATGCTGTGAACTATTAGTATATGTGCTATTATAGTTGTGAGTGTCAGCGTGTACATACAACATTTGAAAGTAGTGTCTGAATGTGTGTGTAGTGATTAAAATCAATATGTATGTATGTTGCAATGTATGAACATGTATAAACAGTTAAAAAAAATTGTTTAATTAGCTTTCTTTTTTGTAATATCTAAAAAAAGATCAAAGAGATTTTTAATTATCTATTTTTATTAGTCATTTATTTAATATTATAAAAAAATGTCAAAAGCATTTTAATATTTTCATTTATTTTAGTTTAATCATTTATTTGTTAAATATTTGAAAATGTAAAAAAATATTAGTTTAATTATTAATTGATTTAAATGTTTTTTATTTAATACTGATTAATTGATTTATTAATTAATCTTATTAAATATTTATATTTAAATTGATTAATAATTCTTTGTTACCTGATTCTATTTGAGTCATGCTTGTTTCCTCGGTTAAATATTGATATTGTACCTTGATTAATTAATGATGATGCACGATGCTTTGCCGTGATTATTGTTGTATCTGTCTATGGATTTTTCACGATGTTTTACCGTGAATTTACTATATGTGCCCCCTATTGATTTTATGTGTTGATGATATTTACACGATGTTTTGTCGTGTGTGTTTGTGGATTTTACATGATGTTTTGTCGTGACTATTGTGTTTATCACGATGTTTTGATGTGACTGTTGTTGATTTTATCTTTTGAGTACCATGTGTATGAGGATTATGCCTGTTGATTCACAATGTTTTGTCGTGTATGTGTATGGATTTTATTTCTTGTTGCTTTCACATGATGCTTTCCTATGTGTATTGTATACTCTATTGATGCTTCTACATGATACTTTGCCGTGTACTTTCTGTTTGTTGATATCTTTTAGCTTGATTCACATGATGTTTTGCCATGTGTATTTAGTTCATTTTGTTTGTTGTTCATACTACATGATGCTTTGCCATGTATCTCTGTTGATTTTTCGTTGTCTGATTACCATGATTTGTTTCCATGTGTATTCTATGACTTCTTGTTTGTTTGACCATACGTGATGTTCTTTCCATGTATTGTGTTTTCATCTCTTCATTTGATGCTTGATTTACATGATGATTTTCCATGTATATTTTGCTTTCTTTATATGCCTTGTTGACCTAATATAAGGGAAGAGGATTGTTTATTAACTCATTTTCATGTGTCTACTTCTTGTACGATTCCATCTTTCTTTACCTATCTTTATTGTTGTGCTTGGTTCTTAAAACATAACAACTCATAGTTCCTAACTATGATTGCTCTGACTTCTTATTAAGGATATGTAGGCATAGGATTGCGAGATCCTAGCGATTTACCTATTTCTTTTCAACCTTTTCACCCTATTGATAGAAACCTTTAGGTCTCATTTTCTTTTTACTTTGCCCATTTTTCTTTAGCAAACAAATGGTGAAGAACGGATTCTAGGACCGAAAATTTTACAAGTACGGAGAAGATAAGAATGATACGTGACAAGGTAAAGAAGTCACAAGACCGTCAAAAGAGTTATGCAGATAATCGAAGGATATCTTTAGAATTTGAAGAAGGCGATCACGTGTTTTTAAAGGTTACTCCCAGATTGAGGTTGAAAGGACCATTTAAATTGTCGAAGTTAAGTCCGTTATATGTCGGACCTTATTAGACTTTAGAAAGGATTGGTGAAGTTGCCTACCATTTAACCTTGTCACCTTCTCTATCCGAGATGCATGATGTTTTTCATGTGTCTCATCTCCGAAAGTTTATTCCTTATCCTCTTCATCTTATTATTTCTGACTCAGTAGAGATAGAAACAAAATTGACTTTTGAACCTCAACCAAGTCATGTTGTGGAAAGAGAAACTAAAGTGTTGAAGAATAAGAAAATTCCTTTTGTTAAGGTTCAGTGGGACGAGACGCATTTGGGAGATGCTACTTGGGAGCTTGAGTCAAAGATGTGAGAAGCTTATCTTCACCTTTTTTAGGTAATCTTTAAATTCGAGGACGAATTTCTATTTAAGGGCGGAGGATGTAATACCCTGTTTTGTTCTAAAGTGCTCTAAATAATATTAGTAGAGATCATATGAGTTCATATGTGCTCTGAGAATTATCAATTGAGATGATTAGAGTAACTAGTGAGCTCAGAGTGATTTAGTTAATATTATTCGACTCTGACCTTTGATTAATTGGTACAATTGATACATTTGGATAACATTAGTATTGGATATTCTATCAATTAGTATTATTTTTTACCACTTTTGCCAACTAGTCTTACCAACCTCTAATAATACTTTATATATTATTTTCCTTTTTATTTCCTTTCCAAATTTGTGGGAAACAAGACCTAAAGAAAGAAAAGATAGTAAGAGAAAGAAGAAATAGGAGAAAGGTAAAAGGGAGGAAAGCATAGAGGAAGAAGAAAGGAAGAGTCCTCCATTAATCCTTCATTCATCATCATCTCATCTTCATCATTCCAACTCATTCACCATCATCCTTGAGGTGGATTATAGGTAGACTCTCTAGGTTAGGGTTGTGATATAGAGTTGGAAATATAAATCATATTAGGTTTTGCTTCTATTCCATGAAAATACTATGAACTCTTGTTGTATTATGTTATTCTTGAGGATTTATTTTTGAATATGTTGATTTTTGTGTTAAACTATGAGTTAGTGTAGAAATTTTGGTAAAACCCCTTATACCTCTGTATTTCTGCTCGTCACTGTCCAGGATTCGACGTGCTTGCACAATGAGCGCCCAACGAGCGGAAAGCAAACACAATTTGGCTACCGTCGCACTGTGAGCCTTCAACAAACTGGAAGCGGGCCCCTCTCCCAGAGCTCGCACAACGACCACTGAAGCATTTTGCTATTATCTCCTATTCACTCAAAGCTTGCACATCGAACTCAAGGAAAAGCGATCTCGCCTTCCCGTCGCACAGCGATCCTAACAGGATTTTGTTTCTTTGTTTTGTTTCTTGCTTGGTTACTTCATATGCATGTTTAATTGTATCATGGATTGTTCTACATTTAATATTATGATTAATATGTGTGTTTTCTATGGACACTGGTTCTTTTAAATTGATGATAACATGTTGGAAAACTATAAAAGAATAAACCCTTAATGGAACTAATGATATGAACTAGTAAGATGACTAAGACATTGTAGGTAACTTAGATGACAATGCTTGTGCATTTGATGCCTAGGTGTTTATATTTGCCAAGTAGTTGTCTAGTGGAGAGGTGAAGCATTATATGGAACATGTATGGTCTTTATGTTAATTGCAATTAAGGTGAATGTGTTTGCCTTGTAATCGTCTAATACAATCACGATTTGTATTTTGATCACGTAGTCGGAAATAACCCTTGAGATGTGTCGTTCCAAATGTCGATGCTTATGTAGAGCTCCTTTGAAACATGTGCACTATTACTTTGATAGGTTTGAGTCCCGTGTGTAAGAATAGAGCCTACGGGTAAAAGGCTTGAGATGGGAAGGGTCATATGGGAAGTGACAATTCATGTGGAAAGCACCTTGAATCTGAATCCATTTCGTATGTCAAAGTAGATACAAGGATACCTGGGTATGATTTTTGATTAGTGATAGTTTGAGTTGTTAAACTCAACGACATGTTACCATATAATGCAAGTATTGTGAATTCAAGTCTCCTCCCTTTTTTCCTATTTGGGACTTGAAGTACTAGATAATTAGAACCTTGTAGAGTCGAGAGAACCCATAAGATAGAGAACCCACTAGAATTATTATCTCACCCCATATTCTTTATTTTTTTTCCAGGTAGTTCTACCCTGGCAAAGGGTAAGGACAAGATAACTTGATTGTTCTTACTTATCTCACCTTTTGGATGGCTTTTCTACTGGGAAGACTCTTATTTTCAGATCATTCTTTAATGATCTAGTTCTTAGTTGTATTTTGAACATCTTGTATATATATTATGCCACTTTTAGTTTGTTTTGTTTTGGCATATATTATGTACAATGTGTTACTAGGAACTTATGTATTTCATTACCAAAAATTACAACCATGTATGATATGTAAATTCTAGACATTTATTATGTATGGGTGTTATAGTATTACTAATCCAATCCTATAATCCAAACAACTAAGCAAAAATATTCCATAAAAGGTAAATTAGTTTGGGAACCACAACCTTAAAATTTATCCAGTTTCAAATTATTTCTTCGACTTTATCACACACAGTTTGATTGTACATGTTCTCTAAATTTACTAAACTCACCATCTTTGAAAGAAGTCTTTGTTGAAAGGAAGAGAGAAACTCATAAGATACCACACTTAGATATTTACTCAAAAACCCATTATCTTCATCTAAAGCTCTTTAGAGAAAATCCTCAATGTCGCAACTGCAAAAAACAACCGGCGGAAAACAGAAGAGTCACCACCTTTCGTTATTTATCCCAAAGAGAGGAAAAGGAAACGATCGGAAAAACCTAACGAAAAAGGGAAAGACAAGTTCATCGCAAACATGTCTGGATTCGGGAGTCGGTTACGCAAGGGGAAGGTATTAGCACCCCTCACGTCCGTCGTACTCGACGGGATCCACGCATTGTTGTCTATCTGAAAAGGTGATCAATCTATCTAGCTAAATCTCAACGGACAAAAGAAAAAGAAAAGAGACTCGGCAGAGCATCGCCGCTCTGTGCCTACGTACTCCCTCGTACAATGGGAAAATCAGAGTCAACGTAGTTCGACTAACTATGGGTGAAAGGGGGAATGTTGCTCGCCAAGACATCGCGTCTTGTGCCTACGTATTTTCATCTGGTATGAAAGATCAGAGCAAATGTAGTTCAGGCTAAAAAGGACCACAGGTTGGTTCTAAAGTTTTTAGGCCTGAGTAGGGTTAACATGTAGTTCTAACAGTTGGTGTATGCAGCTCGATCATTGGAGACTTAGGTGTTACCGTTTGCGGTAGAACTAAAAGTTAACAACACACTTTTTATCTGAAAATATTTTCTTGATTAGAATCCCGAGGGATGAAAAAGGTTTGAAGTGTTTTTATGTTTTTTATAGAAGAAGTGTTTTGAATTTGAGTGTTTATAATGTATGTTGTACTAAAGTCTAAAACCTAGGATCGAATGCGTCGACTATCGTCCTAAGGACGTATACTAAACACTCTAGGCAATTGAGAGGTGGCCCTCCAATCACCATTTCCCAAGTATAAGGCTCATGGAACAACATCCATTATCTTTATTAAGTGTATTAAGATTGTATGAAGATGAGAGGAGAAGAAAGAACCACTAATGGGAGACTAATCAATCCTAAAAAGTTATCATGCAAAGTGGCCTTAAAGTTGGGATTCAAAAGGGAACTACCTAATGTTATCATGCATGGTTTGAAATTAAAGTGTATCATAACCTCAAGAGGTTATAGAACTTATGGGGGGCATGGCAAAGAAGAACCAAAGAAGAAGAAGAAGAAGAAAGAACATACAAATGAAAATGCAAACATAAGATGCACAAGTAGAATGAAAGTGGGAGGAAAATAGTGTGGGGCAGTAGCCTCCACAAGCTCATCTCAACCAAGCATGCACATATGAAATGAAACAAAAGAGAAAGGGGAAGAAGGAATGCACAAGAAGCAACCACACAAAAGGATACAAACAAGTCACATATGGAAACATTAAAGGGAAGCAACAAAAGAAGCACACAAATGAACAAGCAATGAACATAATTTGGACCTAAAACTTAGCATACAGCAAGCTCAACATGTTTTTTATATGAAACAAGAGAAGTTGAGAGCTTATTGGATCCACAAAGGTCATTTCCAACTCAAACTAGGTCAAGCACTTGTATGAACCTCCCTTGGAGGTAACTTGACTTGCAAGTTACCTCAAAATTAAGAAAATGTTTCAAAAATGATCAATTAAAATGCATAAGGTACTCAAACATGTTGGCAAACAGAGGCCAAAAGATCACAATCAAAATCAATTCACAACACCACCAAAGAAATTGATTCACAAGAGTGTTCCATTGTGAATGAGGATTGTCGAGGGTCAAAGGAAATGCAATAAAAGTCAAACCAAAAGTCAACCAAACAGGGGAAAAATAGTCCTCAAAATTTAATCAACTCATCATGGATATGAGGATTAAATTTTAGTCATTGGATCAAAAAGGAAAAGGAGAAACAAATCAAGGAACAAAGCACATCAAGAAATAGTTCAACAAAATCACTTCCAATCCAATAATCCCATTTTAATTCAAAATAAATCCAAAAAATAAAATAAAAATTTCTTAAAAATAATAGACATCTCAAAGTGTCTAAAAACTATTTTTATGGAATTTTTGGATCATTGGAAGTATTTATGTTGAATTAAATCCAAACAGATTCAAAACAAAAATAAAAAAATAAAATAAAATAAAAAAGAAGAAAGGCTTGGTGCAAATTGTAACACCCCGCTCCCCAAATTTAAAATAAAATAAAATAAATAGCAATTAAATCAATCAATTATCAGAGTTACCACACCAAAGCGGGATATCACAAAAGAAACTCAATAATACACTTCATTAAATGGTTTTCAACAGTAAACAGCGGAAATACTCATATATACATATATACATCATATTCGGCCATCTGCCCAAAATATACAGAATATTCACCAAAGGTTCCAACAAAAGACGATACGCCACGGAGTAAAATAAAATCATCAGAAAACAATAAACTCCCAAGGCCCCGTTTTACGTATCAGAGAATCCCTACGACTCGACTCGCCACTATCCCAGCTAGCTACGCACCTGGATTATCTGTACTTCCGAAGAAGCACAGACCACAACAACAACAAAAGGGGTGAGAAATCATGATCAAAATATAGCGGTAATAATGTACATGAATAAAAGGCAGCAATCATACAAACATCATTCAACATGCATCAACCTGGACCTACAGTCCAACACCAACATAGCACACATAACAATGCAAACATATGCAACACGACACAATGGTATGCGGTACCGACTCAACATCACCGATGGACACCTGGCCATCAACCCTCCATAAGGGAACACATGATAGATCACATACACCCACCAATGGCAATGATTTATCCCCACCATTCTCCACACAGGAGCACGGATGAATCGCATACACTCCTCCTGAGCAACGATTCATCCCACCATTCTCCACACAGCAGTACGGATGGATCGCATACACTCCTCCTGAGCAACGATCCATCCCATCATTTTCCACACAGGAGTACGGGTGAATCGCATACACTCCATCTGAGCAACGATTCAACCCCACCAAAATATCATGATATGCACGACACCAATGCACAATAATAATCGAAGCACACATGGTGCACACGATCCTACTGATCCCATTTTATACATCGCACATACATATTCCACACATCACCATATTCATACATAACAACATACACCAATTTAATTACTCTAATTAAACGAATAACACGGAAATCACATTCCAACACCACACATACACTCTTAACTGTTCATCACCAATCTTATATTTAATCATGACCAAAAAGGGTCCCACAACACAAGAGAACATAACAGAACAACACAAAAACACAAACTACTGTCATGCTCGCTGGCTCATTCGCCTAGCGAAGCATCAGCGAATGTTCACTACTCGCTCGCCCAGCAAACTCCCTAGCGAAGGCAGACAGTGGCTACTGGAAGTGTTCGCTACCACTCGCTACCTCTTTTGCCTGGCGAAACATCTCGCCACCTCCTTCGCCTGGCGAACACACCAGCGAAGACTGAGTTTGGCCACTGCAATGGTTTGCTACCCACTCGCTTGGCTTCGTCTGGCGAACCTTCACTTCATGTTTGCCTAACGAACGCTAGCGAACCTGAGAACTCAGAACCCCAAACTGTTCAGAATCGGCAAAACTCTTTGAAATTGCCCGATTCCACTCAAGCCAGTTCCCACAGCACTAGTTCAACATTCTGCAACTTAGCTACCTAATCAATTCTAGATTCCACCTTATAAAACCTCAACTCTACTGATTAACTCATTTTCGGCTTAAAAATGGTAAACTACCCGAAAACCCCAAATCATCCAAACAATCACTCAACCATACGTGCAAAGGTTCATCATGCTAACAACAATTCAGAAATTCGACAACATATCAAACATGATCATCAATCTACCATGGGGTTAGGGAAATCCCTTCTACCTAGAATTCATGCAACAACCAATTTCGACCCGTTTCTCCCCCCCCCCCCCCCCTTACCTCGACTAGTTGCTTTGATCGATGAAAGCTTCCAAGAGTCCGACAGCCTAGCCTTCTTCTTCTTCCTCTTGTTCTTGTTCTTCTCTCTTTCCTCTTCTTCTCCCATTGATCGTGTTTTTCCTTCCTCAACTCACCAAATACCCCTTAAACACTTATTTCCCCATTTTCTTAATTCCAATCTTAATTCCAATAATAATAATAATAATAATAATAATAATACCATTACTATTAATTATCAAATTATTATCATTATTAATTTTATTATATTAATATTAATCTCCAACATTATTAAATAATCTCCACAAAATACACACCGAAAATAGAATCATGTAACGCCCATTTTAATTATCTAGTTTTTCTGTGTTATTTTGTTTGTGGCGCTTTTGTGGGAGTGTGTTCGAGTGCGGGGTGAGTAGCCCTTAAGTTGGAGTTTATTTAATAATTTGGAACTTGGTATTAGTAATGATATTTAGTAATAATAATTTAATTAATAATAGTATTGCTATTATTATTAATTATTATTATTATTAAGAAATAAGGGGAATTTGGAATAAGGGGTAATTTTGGCAAGAAAGGAAAGAAGAAGAAGAACACAATCATTTTTGGGGATAGAGCAAGAAGAAGAGCAAGGCCAATTGGAAGGGAAAGTGAAGAAGAAGAACCAAGGAGGAAGAAGAAGAGCTTAGGCTATCGATTCTTCGAAGAGTTTCATCATCTGATCGAGTTATCGAGGTAAGGGGGGAGAATCGGGTCGAAATCGGTATATTGCATGAATTCTAGGTAGAGGGATTTTCCCCAATCTCATGGTAGATTGTTGATCATGATTGTGTATGTGTTGAATTTCTGGATTTGTTGATGGTAAGATAGGTTTGTTGCATGTGATTGTTGGGATGATTTTGGGGTTTCCGGTAGTGGATCATTTTAAGCCGGAAATGAGTTAATCGGTAGAGCTGAAGTTTTATCGGGTGGAATTTGGAATATATTATGTAGCTAAGTCGCATTAGTGCTGTGGGAACTGGTTTGAGTAAAATTGGGTGGTTTCGGAGAGTTTTACCGATTCTGAACAGTGGGGTTATTTTGAAATCGCAGACATTCGCCAGCACTTTCGCTAGGCGAGCGAATAGCGAACATTCGCTGATGTTTCGCTAGGCGAACTGGGTAGCGAGTGCTTCCAGTAGCCACTGTCTACCTTCGCTATAGAGTTCGTTGGGCGAGCGAATAGCGAGCATTCGCTGATGCTTTGCTAGGCGAGTGAGCCAGCGAGCATGATAGTAGTTTGTGTTTTAGGTGATGTTTTGTTTTGTTCTCTGGTGTTATTGGACCCTTGTGGTCATGACTGAATATGAGATTGATAGTGAACTATGGAGATGTGTATGTATGGTGTGGCACATGATTTCCTTGATATTCGTTTAATTAGATTAATTCAATTGGAATATGCTATTATACATGGATGTGGTGATGTGTGGGATACACACACACACACACACACACAGATATATATATATATATATATATATATATATATATATATATATATATATATATATATATATATATATATATATATATATATATATATATATATATATATATATGATGTATGATGAAATGTGATCAGGAGGATTGTGTGCACCGTGGGTGCTTGTGTTGTTATGTGCATTGGTGTCGTGCATATCATGATGTCTTGGTGGGATGAATCTTTGCTCAAGGTGGAGTGTATGCGATTCATCCGGTGCTCCCTTTGTGGAGGGTTGATGGTCCGGTGTCCATCGGTGCTCCTGTGTGGAGAATGGTGGGGTTGAATCGTTGCTCGATGGAGTGTATGTGATTCACCCTTGCTCCTGTGTGGAGAATGGTGGGATGAATCGTTGCTCAAGGTGGAGTGTATACGATTCATCCGGTGCTCCCTTGTGGAGGGTTGATGGTCAGGTGTCCATCATTGTTGTTGAGTTGGTACCGCATACCATGGTGTCGTGTTGCATATGTTTGCATTTTTATGTGTGTTGTGTTGGTGTTGGACTGTAGGTCCGAGTTGATGCATGTTGAATGATGTTTGTTTGTTTACTGCCTTTTATTCATGTACATTATTACCGTTATATTTTGATTGTGATTTCTCACCCCTTTTTGTTGTTGTGGTATGTGCTTCTTCGGAAGTACAGATAATCCAGGTGCGTGGCTAGCTTGGATAGTGGCGAGTCGAGTCGTAGGGATGCTCTGATACGTAACACGGGGCTGTTGGGAGTTATTTGTTTATCTGATGATTTTGTTTGGACTGCGTGTCGTATCATGTTTTGATGAATCCTTTTGGTGGATATATTTTGTATATTTTGGGCGGATGGCCAAAAATTGATGTATATGATGTTTATATGTATATATCTATATGATGATTTCCACTGCTTATTGTTGAATTCATATAAATGAAATGTTTTGTTGAGTTTTTGTTTTGTGACATCCCGTGTTGATGTGGCAACTCTGATAATTGTTTTGAATTAAATTGCATTATTTTATTTTTGGGAAACGGGGTGTTACAAGTTGGTATCAGAGCAGGTCGGTCCATCCGGCCAGTGTAGTAGTTGAGTTTGTCTGTAGGATAGTGTTTGTTTTTCCTATTAACCTGGCGTTGTTGTTGTTGAGCAGTATGGCGGGAAGGAATGACGTTGCGTTGGCTGCGACGATGTAAGCAATGGCGCAGGTGGTTGCTAATCAGAACCAAGTTGCGGGTGCGCAATTCAGGGATTTGGCGCAGTTTCAGAGTAATAAGTCGCCGACGTTTCAATGTGAAATTTTGGATCCCAAAGCTGCTCAGAAGTGGCTGAAGGCGATTGAGAAGATTTTCAGGACGATGGGTTGCAGCGATGAGCAGAAGGTAAGATTTGGCACCCACATGCTGGAGGGTGAAGCGAAAGCTTGGTGGCACAACAATCGCCAAAGATTGGAGACTGCATGGACTGCGATTACTTGGGATGTGGTTCGAACTGGCTTTTTGGAGAAGTATTTTTCGGAGGATATTCGAAGTGAAAAGGAAATAGAGTTTCTGGAGCTGAAGCAGGGAAATATGACGGTGGCTGAGTATGCTGCTAAGTTTGAAGAGTTGGTGCAGTATTGTCCTCATTACAATACTGACGGGGCGATGACCTCCAAGTGTTTGAAGTTTGAGAATGGGCTGCGTCCAGAAGTTAAGATAAGGATCGCTTGTCAGAAGATCAGGGATTATCCTGAGCTGATAACAGAAGTAGGATTTATGATAATGATAACCGGGTTAGGATTGCACATTACAAGGCTGCAAATGACCGTAAGGGTAAACAGAGGTTTGGTGGTACTCCTTACAGTGTTCCTGCTGATAAGGGGAAGTTTAAGGATGCTGATGATAAGAAGCCCAGAGAAGGAAGAGCGTCTGCTAGTGGAAAGTGTTACCGGTGCGGTGGCGCGGGTCATCGTGCCAATGATTGTTCTCATGAAGTGAAGAAGTGTTTTAAGTGTGGTAAGCTGGGCCATGTGGTAGCTAATTGTTGGGTTGCTATACCTACCTGTTATAACTGTGGTGAGAAGGGTCATATTACTACGCATTGCAAGAAGCCGAAGCCGTCTCAGGTGTCTCAGACCAGTGGTAAAGTGTTTGCAGTGGTGGGAACTCAAGCTGCCAGTGAGGAGCGTTCTATCCAAGGTACTTGTTTCATCAATAATGTTCCCTTGTCTGCTATTATTGATACGGGTGCAACCCACTCGTTCATCTCTGTTAATTGTGTGAAGAGGTTAGGTTTGGTGCCGACTACTCTTGAGTGGCGGTTGACTATTGAGACTCCCTCTGTTGGTTCAGTGACTACTTATTTGGTATGTTTGAAGTGTCTGCTGACTATTTTTGGTAGAGATTTTGGAGTGGATCTGATTTGCTTGCCCCTTGGTAAGTTGGATGTTATTCTGGGTATGAACTGGTTGGAGTTCAACCAAGTCTACATCGACTGTTTTCGGAAGGTGTTGTTGTTTCTTACACCAGAGGAAGAAGCATTGGCGGGTTCCTTGTCTAGTAAGGAACTAAGGATCTTGTTGGAAGGCGAAGCTAAAATGTTTTCTTTATTTGCATCATTAGCTGTTGACAGAAAATTGTCACTGAAGGAGTTGGCGGTGGTGAATGAATTTCCAGAAGTGTTCCCTAATGATATTACAGAGTTACCTCCGAAGAGAGAAGTTGAGTTTAGAATTGATCTTGTACCTGGTACAAGGCCTATCTCTATGGCGCCGTACAAGATGTCGGCAGTGGAATTCGCCGAATTGAAGTCTCAGATTGGAGAGTTGTTGGATAGAAAGTTTATCAGGCCGAGTGTGTCACCATGGGGAGCTCCAGTACTGTTGGTAAAGAAGAAGGATGGTAGTATGCGTTTGTGCATCGATTACCATCAGTTGAATAAAGTGACCATTAAGAAAAAATATCCTCTTCCAAGAATTGATGATTTGATGGATCAGTTGGTGGGAGCTCGAGTGTTCAGTAAGATTGATTTGAGGTCGGGTTACCATCAGATCAGAATGAAAGAAGGTGATATTTAGAAGACCGCATTTAGGACTCGTTATGGACATTACGAATATGCGGTAATGCCTTTTGGAGTGTCTAATGCGCCGGGAGTGTTCATGGAGTACATGAACCGAATCTTCCATTCTTATTTGGATCAGTTTATTGTTGTGTTCATTAATGATATACTGATTTATTCGAAGTCGGAGGAAGAGCATGCAGGACATTTGAGAATTGCTTTGAAAGTGTTGAAGGATAATAAGTTGTTTGCGAAATTGTCTAAGTGTGAATTCTAGTTGAAGACGGTGAGTTTCTTGGGCCATGTAATATCTGGTGATGGTATATCAGTAGACCCATCAAAGGTAAGTGCAGTGTTGCAGTGGGAACCGCTGAAGACAGCAACGGAAGTTAGAAGCTTTTTGGGTTTGGCAGGGTACTATCGAAGGTTTATCGAAGGTTTTTCTACTTTGGCGTTGCCATTGACTCAGTTGACGAGAAAGAACCAAGTTTTCGTGTGGGATGCTGCTTGTGAAGAGAGCTTTGTAGAATTGAAGAAGAGATTGACTACGACACCGGTGTTAGTGTTGCCGACTCCGAGCGAACCGTTTGTGGTGTATTGTGATGCGTCTAAGATGGGATTAGGTGGAGTTCTTATGCAGAACGGTAAGGTGGTGGCGTATGCTTCGCGGCAACTGAGGATGCATGAAAGGAACTACCCTACTCATGATCTTGAATTGGCTGCGGTAGTTTTTGTGTTGAAGATTTGGAGGCACTATTTGTATGGTTCAAGATTTGAGGTCTTTAGCGATCATAAGAGTCTGAAGTATCTGTTTGATCGGAAAGAGCTAAATATAAGACAGAGAAGATGGTTGGAATTCTTGAAGGATTATGATTTCAGTTTGAGTTATCATCCAGGAAAGGCAAATGTGGTAGTAGATGCTTTGAGCAGAAAAGCGATTCATATGTCGTCTTTGATGGTGAAAGAAATGGAACTTATTGAGCAGTTCAGATATTTGAGTATGGTTTGTGAGACTACGACAGATTGCGTGATGTTGGGCAAGTTGCAAGTGAACAACGACTTCTTGGATATGATTAGAGAAGGCCGAAAGCTAGATGTGAAGCTAGTGGATTTGATGTCTGGAGTAGGAAGTGACTCCGATAGTGATTTTAAGTTGGATAGTGCAGGTGTGTTGAGATTCCGAGGCAGGATTTGTGTGCCGGATAATGATGAGCTAAAGAAGTCAATTTTGAGTGAGGGACATCGTAGTAGTTTGAGTATTCATCCGGGAGCTACTAAGATATACCACGATTTAAGGAAGATATTTTGGTGGTCAGGTATGAAAAAGGATATAGCTCAGTGTGTGTACGCCTGTTTGACGTGTCAGAAATCGAAGGTGGAACATCAGAAACCTTCTGGATTTATGCAATCATTGGAAATTCCGGTTTGAAAGTGGGATTGTATCACTATGGATTTTGTTACAGGATTGCCAAACATGGCAAGAGGATTTGATGCCATTTGGGTAATTATGGATCGGCTTACGAAGTCTGCACATTTTGTGCCAATTAATATGAGTTTTCCGTTGGAGAAGCTGGCAGAGATTTATATTCGGGTGATTGTGAAGCTTCATGGTGTGCCGGCGAGTATTGTGTCGGATAGAGATCCGAGGTTTACTTCAGAATTCTGGAGGAGTTTGCCGGAAGCTTTGGGTACTAAGTTGAAGCTGAGCTCAGCTTATCATCCACAAACTGATGGACAGTCAGAGAGGACTATTCAGACGCTGGAGTATTTGTTAAGGGCTTGTGTGTTGGAAAAAGTTGGTGCGTGGGATACTCAATTACCATTGATCGAGTTCAAGTACAACAACAGTTACCATTCTAGTATTAGGATGGAACCTTTTGAGGCTTTGTATGGGAGAAGGTGCAGAACTCCTCTGTGTTGGTATGAGACAGGTGAGAATGTGGTATTGGGACCAGAAATTGTGCAGCAGACTACTGAGACAATTCAAATGATTTGTGAGAAAATGAAAGCGTCTCAGGATAGACAGAAGAGTTATCATGATAATCGGAGAAAAGAGCTGGAATTCAGTGAAGGTGATCACGTGTTCCTGAGAGTTAACCCAGTGACCGGTATGGGTCGTGCGTTGAAATCCAAGAAGCTAGATCCGAAGTTTATTGGGTCGTATCAGATTTTGCAGAGAATTGGTGTTGTGGCTTATAGGGTGGCGTTGTCGCCTGAGCTTTCGAATTTGCATGACGTGTTTCATGCGTCGCAACTTCGAAAGTATATCACGGACCCATCTCATGTGATTCAGAGAGATGAAGTGCAAGTCCGGGAGAATCTTACCGTTGAGACGATGCCATTGAGAATCAAAGATCGTAAGATGAAACAACTCCGAGGGAAGGAGATAGCTTTGGTGAAAGTGGTTTAGGGAGGTGCTGCAGGTGGCAGTGTGACCTGTGAATTGGAAAGCTAGATGCGGGATGCGTATCCGGAATTGTTTCCATCAGTTATTTTTGAGGAAGAAAATAATTAAAGTGGGGGAGAGTTGTAACGCCCATTTTAATTATCTAATTTTTCTGTGTTATTTTGTTTGCGGCGCTTTTGTGGGAGTGTGTTCGAGTGCGGGGTGAGTAGCCCTTAAGTTGGAGTTTATTTAATAATTTAGACTTTGGTATTAGTAATGATATTTAGTAATAATAATTTAATTGATAATAGTATTGTTATTATTATTAATTATTATTATTATTAATATTATTATTATTATTAAGAAATAAGGGGAATTTGGAATAAGGGGTATTTTTGGCAAGAAAGGAAAGAAGAAGAAGAACACGATCATTTTTGGGGATAGAGCAAGAAGAAGAGCAAGGCCAATTGGAAGGGAAATTGAAGGAGAAGAACCAAGGAGGAAGAAGAAGAGCTCAGGCTATCGATTCTTCGAAGAGTTTCATCATCTTATCAAATTATCGAGGTAAGGGGGGAGAATCGGGTCGAAATCGGTATATTGCATGAATTCTAGGTAGAGGGATTTTCCCCAATCCCATGGTAGATTGTTGATCATGATTGTGTATGTGTTGAATTTCTGGATTTGTTGATAGTAAGATAGCTTTGTTGCATGTGATTCTTGGGATGATTTTGGGGTTTCCGATAGTTGATCATTTTAAGGCGAAAATGAGTTAATCGGTAGAGTTGAAGTTTTATTGGGTGGAATTTGGAATATATTATGTAGCTAAGTCGCATTCATGTTGCGGGAACTGGTTTGAGTAAAATCGGGTGATTTTGGAGAATTTTACCGATTCTGAACAGTGGGGTTTTTGTGAAATCGCAGACATTCGCCAGCATTTTCGCTAGGCGAGCGAATAGCAAACATTCGCTGATGTTTCGCTAGGCGAACTGGGTAGCGAGTGCTTCCAGTAGCCACTGTCTGCCTTCGCTAGGGAGTTCGCTGGGCGAGCGAGTAGCGAGCATTCACTGACAGTAGTTTGTGTTTTTGGTGCTGTTATGTTTTGTTCTCTGGTGTTATTGGACCCTTATGGTCATGACTGAATATGAGATTGATAGTGAACTGTGGAGATGTGTATGTGTGGTGTGGAACATGATTTCCTTGATATTCGTTTAATTAGAATAATTCAATTGGAATATGCTATTATACATGGATGTGGTGATGTGTGGGATATACATATATATATGATGTATGATGAAATGTGATCAGGAGGATCGTGTGCACCGTGGGTGCTTGTGTTGTTATATGCATTGGTGTCGTGCATATCATGATGTCTTGGTGGGATGAATCATTGCTCAAGGTGGAGTGTATGCGATTCATCCTGTGCTCCCATGTGGAGGGTTGATGGCCTGGTGTCCATTGGTGCTCCTGTGTGGAGATATGTGGGGTTGAATTGTTGCTCGATGGAGTGTATGCGATTCACCCGTGCTCCTGTGTGGAGAATGGTGGGATGAATCGTTGCTCAAGGTGGAGTGTAAGCGATTAATCCAGTACTCCCTTGTGGAGGGTTAATGGCCAGGTGTCCATCGTTGTTGTTGAGTCGGTACCACATACCATGGTGTCGTGTTGCATATGTTTGCATTGTTGTGTGTGTTGTATTGGTTTTGGACTGTAGGTCCGGGTTGATGCATGTTGAATGATGTTTGTTTGTTTACTGCCTTTTATTCATGTACATTGTTACCGTTATATTTTGATCGTGATTTCTCACCCCTTTGTTGTTGTTGTGGTCTGTGCTTCTTCGGAAGTACAGATAATCCAGGTGCGTAGCTAGCTTGGATAGCAGCGAGTCGAGTCATAGGGATGCTCTGATACGTAACACGGGGCTGCTGGGAGTTATTTGTTTATCTGATGATTTTGTTTGGACTCCGTGTCGTATCATGTTTTGATGAATCCTTTTGGTGGATATATTTTGTATATTTTGGACGGATGGCCGAAAATTGATGTATATGATGTTTATATGTATATATGTATATGATGATTTCTGCTGCTTTTTGTTGAAATCATATAAATGAAATGGTTTTTTGAGTTTCTATTTTGTGACATCCTGTGTTGATGTGGCAACTCTGATAATTGTTTTGATTTAAATTGCATTTATTTTATTTTTGGGAAACGAGGTGTTACAAATCACACCAGAAAGGCTAAATAATTAAAAATGGGTGTTACACAAATAACAAACAGAAAGCGTGTAAACTCAAACTGGGCTCACAAGTGGGGTGCAAAGAGCAAACAGAGGCCTAGTCCAATTGAAATTTAGCCAAACAAATGGAAATAATCCCAGCCACACATTCACAACACCAGTCAACGATCTAAAGGTCCACAACCTGACATGCGTGCAGTCAACTCTTTAAAATAAAACACAGTTAAATCATAACCACACATTTAAACTCAAACAAACGATCAAACGACTAGGATGAAAGCTTCTAAACGCAGCATTTCATTAAAGGGCCTGAAATCCCATCACAACCAACCATCCTAACAGAGTCCAAACAATCCAAAGGCTATGATTTAATCTAAAAAACCTGGGTCATACACAAATCAGATCTCAACCTTCCAATTCAAATGAGTCAATAGATCCAATGGCTGTGTTTTAAAATGAAATAGCCTAGTCAACATCTCAGGTTACATCTTAACCATCCAAACCAGATAAGTCAAACACATCAACGGCTGAGAATACGCCTGGAATTAAAAATGGAGCAAAACCAGATGGCCGGAGCATGGTGGCTCCGGTCATCTTCTCCGGCGAGCATAAACAGTGGTCGGTATCAAAATCTCATGAAACACAAAAATTTCTACATCATTCAAACCGTCTCACTACATACAACACAAATCCATGCTTGGTTTGCTCTAAAAGCTCATACATAGGCCAAATCAAAAGCAAACAGAAAATGACATTCAACAGCAATCATCACATACATCAACCAAATGTATTCAAAAACCAACTACACAACTCACACATCATGATTATGCAAAAACAGAGTGCAAACACATCATGTACAAAGAGAAATGGTGATTTGAAGTTACCTAGTGGAGAACTTCCACTGAGCCTTCAAAAATTGAGGAAACTTGATGAAAACGATCTAGAATCACTCTATAATCTTCCCAGCAACTGTTTGAACACTTGATTTGGCTTGAAATTCAGTAAATCTCCAAATTCGTATTTCACTTTTTACTCTCTTTTTTCCACTGAGTTCTGGACAATTTATCTGGATAATTTATATGATGGACATGTAATGTAATGGAGGCCCAATTGTGGCTGAATTGTGAGAATTTGTGAAATACCCAATCTCACTTTGCTCATACCCATGCACACGTGAACAACACCAATTACCCTTGTTTTTCATCCCAAATCACTACTGGGGACTTAATTTGATCATGTGGATGTGATTTGTCCCTTGGTTTGATCATATGGTTGAAATTGGTTTGTCAAAATTCCACTTGAAATGTCATTTGGAAATCACATGAAAATGGCACCAAAACTTCAATCCAATGCTTGCATCTTGTTTAGTACATCTTTGGCACTCAAAAAATGCATAAACATGCCTTGAAATGGTTTAAAATGAATTAATTCCATTTTGTGATTTTAAACTTTCTTCATGAAAAAGTTACACCTCAAATCTCCAATACAAGCCAAATCCATGATTCCTTGATGTTTGGTTGGGAAAATGACCCCATTTGGAGAAAGTTTCATGTTGGAAATATTTTCTTTTGAAGTGTGCAAGATAGTGAAATGGACCTATAATGAAAATGACTTGTAATCTTACTTTCCCAAAATACCCCTGCCTTCTAGTACTCTTTGGAAAGCTAAGATCATGAGGAACAACTTTAATGGTTTGGTCAAGGTGAGGAGAAACATCCTTCTAGGTCAAAAATGGCTTGGAAGTTAGTTGACTTTTATTGACCAAAATCACATTCATATGAGGACCTGTAACTTATCAGCATCATAACTTGAGTTCTAGAAATCAGATGAATGACTTTTAGTACTCGAAAGAAAGCTAGAAACATGCTCTACAAGTTTCATGTTGGGGTCAAGATGATATGAGAGTTATATCTTGAGATAGGTGGTCTTGAAGTTGGGAACTAAACAGGAGATTTTACACTAAGAACCCTAATTTAGTAACTTCTCACACTCTTGATTCTTGATGAATTAATCTTGAAATGATATATTAGACATATCAACACAACATCCCATGACCAAAGAGACTTTGAATTGAGTTTTAATCTCCTTAAATTTCACAGTTAACTGAGGATTAACCAGATGAAAACCCTAGATGCAACATTCTTGACTGTGGCTTCTTCCACATCACACAACAACTTGAATAAGGTCCAACATAGCTCTCAAAGCACTCAATGAGCTCTCTCAACATCTCATATCCATAATTATGAATCAACAACCCTCTGATGATCTTTAACTGGCCTCCAAGTTAGGAGATATTCCACATACACCCATCAACTTTTTCATAAAGCCCTGACCACATCCTGGTGACTTGATGACCACTCATGCTTGAGAAAAACCCCTTGCTTAGGCTCAACACTCTGAGTAACCTCCTCTTGCTATGCACAACCTCTTGATCCCCTATTCAATGAACAATGCTAGAAGAAAATGAAACGAAACATAAACCAAGTTAAGAAAAGGTTGTTCAAATTTTGGGGTACAACAGCTGCCCCTATTCAAACCACTTGAACCTGAATGAGTGAAAAGCGAACGAATTTCGCACCATCAAGGTAAAATACGGTTGAATACCAAAGAACCCGGAAATTTGCCAACCGCAGAAAATAAAACCGCAAACAAGAATCTCTGGAGATAACTGCTATGATTACAAACATGCCCCGCTAGGGAAAAGAGAAACTTAACGAGTAACTCTGCTTGGGGAAACATATAAAAAGGGGAACACTTCAAATTGCCGAACAAAATGAATCAATGAAATTTGCCGGAGCCTGAACACTCAACGTAAATGACCGAAGTCTGAATACTCAATGTAATAAACCGGAGCTTGGATGCTCAACGTAAACTTAACCGGAGCCTGGATGCTCAACGTAAAATTGACCGGAGCCTGGATGCTCAACGTAAAAGTCGGAGCCTGAACGCTCAACGAAATAAGTACGAGCCTGGATGCTCAATGAAGATTGACTGGAGCCTGGATACTCAACGGACCAAAACGTACACCATAAACTGGAAATTTATCGGAGCCTAGATACTCAACGAAACTGGAATCACAGAAAATTTGTCAGAGTCTGGATACTCAATGTAATAAATCGGAGCATGAACGCTCAACGAAAATAAACCGGAGCTTGGATTCTCAACGAAGTTGACCGGAGCCTGGATACTCAACGGACGAAAAGAGATCATCGCCATACGAAAATTACCAGAGTCTGGATACTCAATGGAGGAGCCGGAGCCTGGATGCTCAACGTAAATGACCAGAGCCTGGATACTCAACGGAGAAGGAAAATTACCAAAGTCTGAACACTTACCGGATCAAGAGAAAATACCTGTTGGAAATTTACCGGAGTCTGGATACTCAACGAAACTGACAATACGTCATGAATTGAGGGTTCACCGAAGTTTGGATACTCAATGGAGATGCCAGAGCTTGAACGCTCAATGAAATTAGTCGGAGCCTAGATGCTCAATAAAGATTGATCGGAGCCTGGATACTCAACGGACAAAAGAGGCACCCATTACGGTCTGGATAGCACTGAAGTTTTAAGAATACCGCTTCAAGTTGCCGGAGTCTGGATACTCAACAAACAAAATGAGCCACATCACAAATTTCCATGGTCTGGATACCATACAGAGCTAAGAGATACATCACACATTGGAAATTTTCCAGAGTCTGAACACTCAACGACATTGACCGGAGTCTGGATACTCAACGGACGAAGAGAAAAGATCACAAATATACCCATCAAAATCTGAACACCACACTGTTCTCACCAGAGTCTGGATACTCGGCGGAAAAAGCACAATAATATCAATCACCGTGGTCTGGATACCACACCCATCTTTACAGGAGTTTGGATACTCGACGGAAAAAGGAAAACTTTATCAACTTGGAAGGGGACCGGAGTCTGGATACTCAACAGACTGAAGAATTCATCATAAATACTTTTCATGATCCGCGGGCTAAGAGAAATCACATGGTCTGGATACCAAGGGAAAAGATCAAACCTCCGAAGATACACCTAAAACAAAGAGAAAACAACTTGGCTTATGTTTCACATGCATATGTTTGAAAATGGCGTAATGCTCCATACGAAATGGAAATGCTACGCATTTGGGTAGATGCTATGCACACATGCAGATGCAACGGAACTGAATCAGCAAAATAAATGCTAGAGATATAGAAAGCACCCTGCTGGGGGACAACAAACTACTCATGCCAATGACAATTGGACTTATGCCGAGAGACAAGCCCTTTGCTAGCCTTTGGGGATTGCTCCGCTGGGGGACGAACCTAACCAGGCTGCAAGTTACTCCGTGGGAAGAAAATCCAATCACAACTCACTAGGGAGTACGAACACGCACTTTACGGGGAAAGAGATGCAAACTTCACTTACTGGGGATAAGACTATGGCCGGGGATAGAACGAACTTCATCCATACCTCTTTAGCCCAAGGGTAACGACCCTGCAAAACTGAACAAACGGACAAGATATCCTACACAATCGGAACCATCTTAGTCATCATTCGTGACGTTGTTCAATTAATTCAAAGTTTTAACAATTATTGGCCAAGGCCTGTAAGTTTATGTAAGTGCAAGTTTATTAAAACATTGGGCATTTTTCACAAACAAAACAGTAAAAGTTAAAACAAAACAAGCGAGATACTGAATAGTATATGTTTATTGATAGATGGCCTGTAAATAGGCAAAGTTTTACAACAGATGCAACCCCTGAAAAGAGGAAGTTGCGCAAAAACAAATACAGATATGCACAAAAATATACAAAAGTGTACAAAAATGTCGGCAATGTGGTACAGACAAACACCATGAGCTGATCCCTCTATGACTCGCCTGACCCTGATGCTTTCCCGACGCTTCGTCTTCAGAAGAGATTGATTCGGATAAACGGCCCTCAAGTTCTCCAAATCCACTAAGCAATGAAGTTCCAACGCAGACCGCAGTCATTTGCTTTTTCAATCCCTAGCTTTTTCCTGAACCGCCCTTTCGGGTTTTCGATTCACCGGGATACCCATTTTTGCCAAAGTCTCCTTTTCAGGTTTTCGACTTTGCGGGTTTACATCTTTTCATTTTTTTCCCTAATTTTTGCCCGAACCTATTTTCCTTTTTTATGGTTTGCCGGGATGCCCCATTTTTTCCTGGACTTTTCTTTTTGTGTCCAGCGGGTCTCTTTTAAGCAAAGTATTTTTTTAACTGCGCCTGCGTTCACAGGGGATGTGAAATCCTCACCATCCATGGTGGCTACCAATAAGGCTCCTCCGGAGAAGACCTTTTGAACGACATATGGACCTTCATAATTGGGAGTCCATTTGCCCCTGTGATCTGATTGCGGTGGGAGAATCTTTTTCAACACAAGATCGCCCGTCTGAAAGCTTTGAGGGTGCACCTTCTTGTCGTAAGCTTTCTTCATCCGACTCTGATACAATCGACCGTATGAGATAGACGCTAGACTCTTCTCATCCATCAGGCTAAGATGATTCAATCTATTCTTTATCCATTCTGCCTCATCAAGCTTGACGTCGACCAGAACTCTTAAAGAAGGAATCTCGACCTCCAATGGTAGGACAACTTCCATACCATACACCAGCGAGAAAGGAGTTGCCCCGATTGATGTGCGTACCGTAGTACGATAACCACGAAGAGAAAATGGCAACATCTCATGCCAATCTTTGTAAGTGACAACCATCTTTTGCACTATCTTCTTAATATTCTTGTTGGCCGCTTCAACAGCACCATTCATCTTCGGACGATAGGGCGATGAGTTGTGATGCTCGATTTTGAAATTCTGGCACAATTCCTTCATCATCTTATTGTTTAGATTCGAACCATTATCAGTAATGATTCGCTCGGGTATTCCGTATCTGCAGATGATGTCCTTCTTTATGAACCGGGCTACGACTTGCTTCGTGACATTGGTGTACGAGGCTGCTTCAACCCATTTGGTGAAGTAATCAATGGAAACCAAGATGAAACGATGACCGTTGGATGCGGTTGGCTCAATCTTGCCAATCATATCAATGCCCTACATGGAGAAAGGCCATGGGGACGCCATAACATTCAATGGGCATGGCGGTACATGAATTTTGTCTGCATAAATCTGGCATTTATGACATTTCTTCGCAAATTTGAAATAATCTGACTCCATAGTTAGCCAATAATACCTTGATCGTAATAGTTTCTGAGACATGGCATGTCCGCCGGCATGCGTACCGAAAGTACCCTCGTTGACCTCTTCCATAAGCAACATTGCTTCCTTTTCATCCACACATCTCAATAAAACCAAATCATGGTTCCTTCTGTAAAGCACATCGTCTGGGTTTAGATAAAAGTTTCCAGACAACCTCCTCAGCGTCTTCTTATCCTGAGCCGAAGCCCCTGGTGGATACTCTTGCTTCTTGAGGAAGTTATGTACATCGTAAAACCATGGCTTGCCATCAGCAGCCTCGTCAATGGCGAATACGAAAGCGGGCCTACCCAAGCGAGAAATGACTATTCTGGGAGCATCATTCCAAAAATTCACTTTATACATCGAAGATAGCGTTGCCAAAGTATTGGCCATCTGATTCTCTGCTCATGGCACATGGTGAAACTCTACCCTGTAAAAGAAGGGTAAAAACCTCCTTGTGTAATCTCTGTAAGGAATTAGATTCGGTTGACGAGTTTCACACTCTCCCATGATCTGATTAACCACTAGCGCTGAATCGCCATATACATCCAAATTCTTGATTCTCAAATCAATAGCCTCTTCAAGACCCATGATACACGCTTCGTACTCAGCTTCATCATTAGTGCAATGGAACGTCAACCTGGCAGTGAATGGGATATGAGTACCATGAGGAGTTGTAATAAATGCCCCGATTCCACTACCATAGGAGTTGACAACGCCGTCGAATATGATCTTCCATTGAGAACCTTTCTCTGGACCCTCATCAGGCAATGGCTCTTCACAGTCTTTCGCTTTGAGGAACATGATATCCTCATCAGGAAATTCAAACTTCATTGGTTGATAATTGTTACACCCCAAAATTTGCCCAACTTTTTGCTTTAGCTGGCTTTTGTTTCATTGTATTTATCATTGCATTCATAACATTAGCATTTGCATACCATAGTCCATGAACAGGGGATTGAGAGGTGTGTGCTTATCAAGAGAGGGATATCCAAGGTCTAAGCCTATTCAAGGGCTTATATTCAAGCTATCAAGTGCTTATCATTATCAGAAGAATGCTAGGGCTCATAGAAAAGTTGATTGGTTAAGAGTGGGGTACCTCCTATCTGGGGGGGTCATTTGAAGATTGTTAGATGAGTTTGAATCCATGGTTATGGGTGGAGAATATTGTGTGAACTCATGGGAAATCTTGAGGGTCATCTTGAAGCTTATGTCAGTCATTATATCAAGTGTGTGAAGCCACAATCAAGATTGGTGCAATTAGGGTTTTCACCTGGTCAACACCAAGTCAACAGTTGAACTGAAGGAGATTAAGACTCAATTCCAAGTCTTTATGATCATGTGATGTTGTGTTGAGACATGACAAAGATTATTCCAAGATCATTTCATCAAGATTCAGGAGTGTGAGAAGTTGCTAGGCTAGGGTTGCTAGGCTTGTCAGTGTAAAATCCCCTATTTCAGTGCTCAACTACAAGACCACATAACTCAATATACAAGCCTCATCTCATCTTGACATAAGCATGAGACTTGTAGAGCATGTTCATAGCTTTAATTTGAGTACTAGAAGTCTTTTATTGGATTTATAGAACTCAAGTTATGAAGCAGACAAGTTACAGGTCCTCAGATGAATGTGATTTTAATCATCAAAAGTCAACCAACTTCCATGCCATTTTTGACCAAGAAGGATGTTTCTCCTCAACTTCAAGTGAACATGAAAGTTGTTCCTCATGATCTTAGCTTTCCAAAGAGTACTAGAAGTCCTCATTTGGATTTATAGAACTCAAGATATGAGACTTACAAGTCAAGGGTATTTTGGGAAAATAAGATTACATGTCATTTTCATTATAGGTCAAGTTCACAACTTTGCACACCTCAAATGAGAATCTTGCCAACTTGAAAGTTACTCCAAATAGTATCATTTGATCAACCAAAACCTCAAGGGATCATTGACATAGCTTGGTAATGAGAATGTATGGAGAAAATTTCATGAAAAGAAGTTTGAAAAGGACTAGTTTGGATTTAATGCCAATTAAATCAATTTATGTCATGTTGGTGCATTTTTTGAGTCCAATAATATTTTAAGAACAATGGCAAAACCAGAAATCAGAAATGGATTCATTTACATGGGGATATTCAAGGTTTCTTCATCTTTAGGAAACACATTTCAAATCTACCGTCCATTCATTTCCAAGGCCTTAATCCTAGCCACACATGATCCTTGCATCATAAGGAATTGATATGAATCAGATTACAAGCTTGTTGGCTCTATTTTCATGGAAATTACAAAGCTTGAAAGTGCAAAAATGTGAATTTTCAAGTGGGCTATTATGGGCTTCCATTGGGCTGCAAACCATTCAATATCCATTGTATATAACATTCTAATCATTCCTAATAGAAAATAACAGATTTTGGAGGTGGTTACAACAGATTTTCATGGAGAAAAAGTGGTGAAAAATTGATTTCTCGAATTTGGAGTTTCAGACATTTTCAAGCAAGATTGAGCATTGTAGAAGCTCCAATGATGATTATGGAATGATTCTGGACACTTTTCTTGAAGCTTCAACAACATTTCAAGCCTCCATTGAAGCTCCAAACCAGGTTCCTATTTTTTATCCATACATTCTGTTCTTGATGAATTGCTACGCCATTTTCACATAATTATGATCCTTAGAGTATGTAGAAGCTTGTAGGATTAGTTTGGTTCAGTTTCTTGAAACTTTAGGAAATGACACCTTAGGTTGTAGTTTGAATTTCCCTCTAGATATTGGATAGAAACAAAAAAGAATATGATATTTGGAATCTAGGAAGCAAGACGAAGAAAACGGTATAAAAATTTTGAGTTTTAGATGAGTTTCAAAATCCGGTCACTGGTCATTGCCGCCGGAGAAGATGAACGGATCTTCTCCGGCCACCGCCCCCCACCACGCGCGTGTTGCCCTCCGTTTGGCCATTTAAATTTCCAGTTCGCATACGGACCGTCCGATCGCGCTAAAGCCTTGACTTGGTTGCTCATCGCACGGCTGGAAACCATTTTCGCGATAGGCCTTTCTCATTAGCAAAACACTGAGTTTTAGAAACTCAGTTGGGCCCATTCAATGTGCTAACCACACCCCCACTGCATGGCCCATATGCATTTAACACGCAGGAAATTACTAGCTGCACCCACCTGTAGTTTCCTTTTATTTCATTTTCTCTTATGTTTTTTAATTGATAGCTTATATGATATTAATTCAGAAAATATACTAATTGATGCCAATAAATCTTGAAAAAAATCATGTAGGTATTTTAACATGTCTAGAATTTTTTCATATTTTTTAATCTCAGTTTTAAATGCATTTTTCAATTAATTGCATATTTTCTCTTTTGATGTGTTTTTAATAATTACCAAATGACATACCAAGCTTTGTGATTTTCTTTCTCTTTCAAAAATCCATATTAGTCTCTGATTTTTTGTATGCTGAATGGTGATATATGGTAGAATATTGTAATATTTTTCTTGCATTTTTTAGATTCCATTTCAATAGGTTTTGAGGCACATCTTTAGAGCCTTCCCCATTTGAATCTCCCATAGCATACATCTTGGTTTAGCTTTCTGTTAGTGCCCTTAGGCATACATCTTTGACTTGAAACTTTAACCATAGGTCCCTAATACATTTAGGATCCTTTAGGATTTTTCTTAGGATTTTTAGAATTGATTTCCTATTTTTCCCATATTTTAAATTCTGACCAATGTTTGCATGTTTCAACTTGCACCTTCTCATAGTTTGACCTAATAAATGAACTTTTAGCCAACTTTAAGCATCCAATCTTCCCATTAACCTTTATTACATAGGTTGACACCTCTTTAGGGTGATTCCTAAGTTCTTAGATTGTTCATAGCTCCTTTAGGTTGAGTATTTTAAGTGCTTAGATGTTAGGGTTCTTAGAGGCTTTTGTGATTGTTTCCTTTCCTCTTTGAATTTGTTGTTGCCCTAGGCAATTAAAATCATGCCAATATATCCTAGTCCTTATCAGGAGATCCCTCTCGGGAGAGCCTGACCTTCCTTAGGAAGTGCTCTGTACATTCCTCAAGAGGTGAGCCATTAAGGACTACTCTTAATCAAGTGAATCTGGTTGAGTGCCATGTTGACTTCCTTAGGTTTTCACCTTGCCTCCCATCATCCATTGTCCTATTGACAAAGGATCCCTGTTGTGAGAGCCTGGCCTTCCTTAGGAAGTTCTCTTGCATTCCTCAAGAGGTTGAGCCTTTGAGGACTCATGTTGGCATACCTTAACAACACCTTAGATTTTCATCTAGGATCCACCTCATTGATCTATCCTGTAATCTTAGGATCCCTCTTGTGAGAGCCTGGTCTTCCTTAGGTAGTACTTTGTGCATTCCTCAAGAGGTATAGCCTTGGAGTGGATTCCTGTGTTAATTCACACTGGCTACAGTGGGTTCCTTTAGGTTCACACTGTACTTCTCATTCCTCACTTATCTGTCCTACATTCTTAGGATCCCTCTTGGGAGAGCCTGGTCTTCCTTAGGAAGTACTCTGTGCATTCTTCAAGAGGTTGAGCCTTAGAGGACTCTTGTGTATACACCTCACAACTTGATGTAGCCTTGGGATGCCTCCCTTGTTGCTCATCTTGTTTCCCTCTTTTCTTCATGATTGTTTAGCTATTTGTTGTGATGCATTTAGGGTAGATTTGCATGTATAGATACTCTCCTGTTTAGGATCATGTTTGCATTGAAAGGTTGACTTTGCCTCCC
This sequence comes from Lathyrus sativus, assembly GCA_963859935.3. Lineage (NCBI taxonomy): Eukaryota > Viridiplantae > Streptophyta > Magnoliopsida > Fabales > Fabaceae > Lathyrus > Lathyrus sativus. The sequence continues at coordinate 390,728,556 of OZ012737.1, forward strand.
TTTGCTTGTATTGCTGCATTGCATATGCATCCACATCTCATCAGCTTTATGATTTCAGCATTGTTTTCTTTTTCCCTTTTGACATGTTCCTTTAGGAGTCTCACTTCCTTGTTTAAGGATAGTGATGATAGACATTAGGCCTGAAACCATGCATGATAACATTTAGGAGTTCCCTGTTTCAAACTCAACCCTAGGACCATATTTCATGATAACAGTAGGATTTCAGTTTCCCATGTAGAGGCCTCCTCTTCTCTTCTCATCTTCATACAAAATCTAAACACTTAATAAAGGCTAATGAATATTGTACGTTACGAGCCTTAAGCTACTCAGGAAATGATTGTTGAAGGGTCACTCTTCAACACTCAGGATGTTTAGTATGGCACCCTTAGGGTGACATGCGACGCATTCACTCCTAAGTCATAGTCTCTAGTTCAGTATGAATTACAAACATTCATAAAAGACACTTCTTCTCTAAAAGACAAAAACAAACATTCAAATCATTTTTCCCTTTGGGGTCTTTTAATCAGGAAAATCATTTCAGAAAAAGAACATTGTTAACTTTTAGTTCTACCGCAAACGGTAACGCCTAAGTCTCCAACGAGCGAGCTGCATACACCAAACTGCCAGAACTATTTGTTAACAGTACTCGGATAAAACAGACAAACATGTGTCCCCTTTTAACCCAAACTACGTTAGCTCTTATCTCTCAAGCCTGTTGAGAGTACGTAGGCACAAGATGTGATATCTTGGCGAGCAACCTCCCCTCCACCCGTAGTTAGCCAAACTACGTTGACTCTGACTTTCCCATTGCACAAAGGGAATACGTAGGCCCAGAGCAGCGACGCTCTGTCGAGTCACCTTTCTTTTCCTTTTTATTTTCTTTTCAAACCACCCTTTTAGCGTAGATAGTTAAACCAACCCGTCAAATAAACAAAAAAGCGTGGATCCCATCGAGTACGATGGACGTGAGGGGTGCTAATACCTTCCCCTTGCGTAACCGACTCCCGAACCCCAAGATTTGGTTTCGATGACCGATCTTATCCCATTTCGCTAGGTTTTTCCTGATCGTTTCCTTTCCCTCCTGTGGGATAAATAACGATAGGTGGCGACTCTTCTGTTTTACCGACACCTTATTTTCGCAGTACCGACAGCTGGCGACTCTGCTGGGGATCCAACGTCCCCTATGCGAGTCAGTCCTAGCGTTTGCTTGTTTATCTTTTGGGTTTTGTACATACCTGTTGTACCTTAGCTTTACTTTCCCGCATTTTATTTTCCCACAGTTTATTTTCAGCATTATATTATATCATTATTGTGCTATTGTGGGAGGGGATTGATTCTGATGAGTGATAAACCAGACCCAGGCTTGAGAGAAAACATAGCACTAGAGTGGAGATTAGTGGAGGACCTGTTTGCTTAGCAAACACCAGTTCCCATGAAATTCACACTCAGGCGAGGTTCTCTTTGATGATTTCTTTTCTGGTCCTTAGGATTGGAATTGATTTTGGATCTGAGGATTGTCGACCCTGGGAACCGATCATTTGTGACTCAACTAAGTGATTCCTCTTCAAGGGGTGATGATGCCAAACCAGAAATGGTGAACGTATCATCATTTCTTCAAAGTCTGTGACATTGAGGAACGCATAGGATGTCGTGCCGTATCAGTGGATTAGGTCCATACCTGTGAGTGGGACTGGGGTTATGCAGGAAACCTTTACCTTCAGATAACCTGGTTTTTCTTGACAATATGAATCAATATTATTGGTATCAGTGGGTGCTAATTATCAGAGCTGTGTTATATTCTCGCCGAAGCATAATTCTGGTCCTTCAGTCAACAGCGCAGTACTCTTGATCCCTTGCTACATTTTTGCATTTGCATCTGCATATCATTTTGCATAACAGGTACCGCAGAACCATTGATCTTATTCCCTGTGCTAAATAGTTTGTTGCAGGATATCCGATCAGGAAGATTACAGAAATCCCCACAAGGCTATGGAACAGGTACGAGCAGAGCTGAGTGAGGTCCGAGGCCCGATGAGGCAGGTTTTGGGGAACATGCAAGAGTTGCGTTCGAACTAGCAGGTACTCAGAGAGGAGAACCAGCAGTTGAAAACTCAGGTGGGTTTGATCATGGAGGTAGTAAGAAAGGTTCTTAGAGAAGAAGGTGACCAGGTGTTGCACCCTAAAATTTGCTCAACCTATTTCACCTGATTTATGTTTTAATTGCATTATCATTTGCATATTAAATCATGTACATAATCTAATCATTTGCATAGCATAGCATAGCAAGTCATCTAACAAAGGATCAAGTGCCATTCTTATCTAAAGAAGCACATCAAGGGGCCTTATTCGAGTTGAAGACCATCCAAGTCATCAAGAAATGTTTGAAGCTTTGAGAAGTTTGAGGGTCAACCAGTAGATTTCTCTCCTAATTTGAGGTGTATTGAGGGTCATTGATGGGGGTATGAATTTAAGGTATGGAATGTGTACAAAGCTTATGAAATGCCTAGAGGGTCATATTGAAGATGAGACAAGTCATTGATTCAAGTACAAGAGCCACAATTGAAGTGCAGTCAACTAGGGTTTCATCTGGGTCAACCCTAGGTCAGCTGAGTGATTGAAGAGCATCAAGGCTTAATTGGAGGTTGTGGGATTCATGAATTGATATTTTGATACATGTGTGGTGTTGTGCCAAGGATACATCAAAGAGGATCAAGAGGGGGAGGAGTTGCCAAATTAGGGTTTCAGTGTAAAATCCCCTAATTTAGGCCTAACTTCCAAGCCAGATAAGTCTAAATGAAAGTTTCAAATGGATTCTTGGCCAACATGAAACTTGTAGATCTTATCAATAGCTTTAATTTGAGTACTAGAAGTCTTCAAGAAGATTTGTGGAACTCAAGTTATGGTTCTTGCAAGTTATGGGTCACCAGAGGACATTGAAATTTATCTGTGAAAGTCACTTGACTTCCAAGCAACTTTTGACCCTCAAGGAGTTGTCAAATGGATTCTTGGCCAACATAAGAGTTGCATATCATGATCTTAGCTTTCCATGGAGTAATAGAAGTCCTCAATAGTATTTGTAGAACTCAAGTTATGATCTTGGCAATCCAGGGGTATTTTGGGAAAGTTGAGTTATAGGTCATTTTCCAACATAGGTCAAAATCTCTATCTTCCACTCCTCAAATGGAAAAATGTTCAACATGAGATGTGCTTAAAATGATGTTTTTGGGCTAGGTTAGGAGTCATGAGAGCTTGGAAGGGTTTGTATCACAAAATTGCAAAAATGGCCTAAAATAAGGATGGATTTTAAATGAACCAAAGAGGAAAATTGAGATTTTTGAGCTATGGGTCCAAACCAAGCCATATGACGTACCAAATTGATTGGAAAACACATTTTGAAAACAATGACATTGCCACATTTTTTAGTTGAGGGATAATTACATGACTTCCTTTGTAAAATGGTTACTTATATTATAAGTCACACATGCAAAACCACTCTTTAGAGCATGACCAAGGCCTTAACCCTTGCTAATCCTTTCAATATGTCATCTAAGGAGAAATTGGATCAGAATGAGGTGCAAACACAAGCTTAGAACTCAGCTGCCATGTATGAACTTCTCATGACATTTTCAAATGCATGAGATATTGAACTTCTCATTGGATCAATCCAGAAGTTTCTAGATCGTTCATACACCTTCTATATAAGTATTAGAAGAGGTTCAAGGCATTGGTTGGTGCAGATTGAGAGAGATTGGAGAGATTGGGTTTTGAGTTTTCATCTTGCAAATCTAAATCGGTTACACCAATTGGAGAGGTTTTAATCCATTCTTTTGCACTCTGAAGCTCTACTTCGAGTTGGTGATTGATTCCAGATAGATTGCTGATCAAGAACTGTGAAGAATCGTGAGATAGCACTTTGAGTTTTCATCTTGCAAGTCAGAATCGGATTTGGCAATTCAAGAAGATTCAACTCCAATTGATGCATACAGAAGCTTGGTAATTGATCATAGAACGTGTCTGGAAGATCTTGGAGCTTGATTTGAAGATTTGCTTGCTCTGTTCATCCAAGATTTGCAGGTATGTAAACTTCATTCTATGGCTCGATTCATGTAGAATTATTAGGTTTTAGATAGTTAGATGTGATGTAGAACATGGCTAGGTGGATTCTGGTAACAATTTGCACGTTTTAGAGCCAAAATTAGGTTGAGCACATTTTCTGGTGAGGCTCGTATCTGATGATTCTTGATGATATAAACCTAGTTTGATAGTGGATTTTACTCAGGGTGAAGTGGTGATGAATCTAGGCTATTCAATTTTGAGTTTGGTGATAATTTTTTGTCTGAGCAATTTCTGAACATGCATTCGTGTTTTGAGAAGGAGAGGGTTTCAATACAAATGGAAGGTATGGTTGAATTCCTTGTGGAAAAACGAGCAGGATGATGTATTTAGGTTAGGGTTTTGGTGAGGATTAAGGGAAGTGAGGATTGGGGATGATGGTGGCTCCACCTCCGGCCACCGTCTGGTCATATTTCCCTCCAAGCTTTCAAATGAGGAAGACGACCTATGGACCCTTAGATCTTAGGAGACCTTTGACCAAAGCCTGATCTAACGGCCAAGACGCGTGGAGAATTTGTGAGGAGTCTAAGAGTTATACAAAACGCACCGTTTTACTAAACATTCTTGGATGGGCTTAAGTAAAACATGCTATGTACACCCCATTTACCAGGCCCATTTGAAAACACACGTGATTTGCTTGCTATTCACACGAACCTTTTTCTTTTTCATTTGATTTTTCATTTTATTTTCTGAAGTGAATTGGGCCTAGCGCACGCTTCCTATTCACACCCTCATATGGGCCCATCTCTGATATTGAACTGATTCCAATTGCTATTTGTCACGCCCATTTCCCATTTTCATTTTATTTTCTCATCATTTTTATGGTTTTGACATAGTTAATAAAAAGTTCATAATAAATAGAAAAAAGATCATTTTAGGGTGAGGATTTTTTCCTTGTTTTCCTTAAAACTTCTAGAATTTAATAAAGCAATAAAAACACTAATTCATGCATTTTTCATTTTATGGCATATTTTTACATTTTATTGCTTTTATGTCACTTTTATTTTGTACCTTCTATTTTCTGATTTTTGTGTGAGCAATTCGTTTTGATATTTAATTTGATTCTTTTTGCTCTGGTTAGATTAGAGACACATGCTCCCTTAGTGATTTTTCTCATATTTTTATGATGAAATTTAGGTTAGTTTTGAATAATGAACTTTAGGGTGCTAGGATTAGGGTTTTACAACACTTAGGTGTAGTTTAGGGCATAGTTTGGAGACTTAGGGTTTGATTTAGGACTTGGGGTTTATGTGGGGTATAGGGTATATAGTTAGGTTCCCTTATAAATTAATCTAGGATTTTATGATGAGTATTACTATTTTACTTGATTTTTGCAAATTGGGTGATGTTTGGGTGTTTCCCCCTTGGGCATTTGGCTTGTTTGCTTGGGTTGGGCTATTCTAATTGGGCTTGGGGCTTGATTTTTGCTTGTTGAAGCTCTTGAAGACATTGGAGATGATTGGAGACAAAGGATGGAGCTTGGAGCATAAAGATTCTTATCCTTGAAGGTTGCTTTTGAAGACTTAGGAGATAGGAGATATCGGGAGAACTTTAGATTAGACTGATTTCTTCTTTCAAACATAGAGAGCTTCTTGTGCCTCTATTCCATACTATGACACAAGGTCCCCCAAAGAAGTTCCATCTCTCCTTAGGAGGGATGTAGAGCAAGCTTTGGTTGGGTAGAACCTTGAGGATACCTTTTACTTGCTATGCTAAGATCTTAGTGATCTCCCTGGGTTGTCACTGAGCCTCTTAACATTTCAACTCCATCTATCATTAGTTGGGTTTCTCCTGGAGTGGTAGCATTGAAGATGGGAACCTAGTGAAGAATGAAGTTCATTGAAGATTGGTGAAGATAAAGCTTGTGCCTGTCAAAGCTGGGTATTTGTTGAAGACTAGGGTTTTGCTGCTGATCGAAGCTATCTACTGGTTGAGGTTCATGCTTGCTAGAGCTAAGGCTTATTGAAGATAGGAGCTTATCTAAAGCTTGAAGATGGTTGAAGATTGAATATGGGGTCTTACTTGAAATGGTTATTGTCAACCTTTTTGCTGTTAATCAACTGTAGCTGTCAGAGCTGTTGTTGTTTGAGCTGTAGCTGTAGGAGCTGGTGTTGCTGTCAGAGCTGGTATTGGGTTTTATTTCTTTTTCTGTATTGTCTGTTGGCTTGTTCAGCTTGCCCCTTAGGTTTGAAGTGATTCTGTTTCACTTTGCCTATTGTTTTCCCAGGTTCCAGGTTGAGTGGAACTCCCTTGCCTCGCTTGTATTGCTGCATCTCATGCATTTTACTGTTTACTGTATATCTGTTGTTTCTTTTCCGTTTATCCCCTAGGATCTCTGTTTTTCTCTGTGCAAGAGAGAAACATGACAGACATTAGGTTGTAATCCATGCATGACAACTTTAGGGTAGTTTTGATTCCCATTTCAAACCCTAGGTTTTTAGAATTTCTTTCTCTTCTCATCTCAAAACAATTCAAAACATAGTAATAAGGATAATCGATGTCGTACACTACGAGCCTTAAGCTATTTGAGAGAGGGTTGCTGGAGGGCCACTCTTCAGTAATCTGATTGCTTAGTGTGTTACCCTTAGGGTGACATACAACGTAGTCACTCTCAAATCATAGTCTCTAGTGCGTCAGAGATTGCAAACAAACAAAAAAACAGTTCTTGCGTAAAAGACTGAAACAAACATCAAAGCGTCATTTTTGTCCGCTTGGACTCTTAATCGGGAGAAAACCTTTTCAGAAGGATAAAAGACAAACAGACAAGCTTGTGTCTTCCTTGGCCCGAACTACGTTTGCTCTGATCTTTCATGCTGTATGAAAGTACGTAGGCATAGGATGTTGTATCCTAGCGAGCAACCTTCCCACCTTTCCCGTAGGTAGGCGAACTACGTTGACTCTGATTTCTCGTTCCAGACGGGAATACGTAGGCATAAAGTGCGATACTTTGCCGAGTCATTTTCTTTTCTTTTAACCCCAGACCTTTAGCGTAGATAGAATAACATACCCTTAGCTAGAAAACAAGCGTGGATCCCGTCGAGTACGACGGACGTGAGGGGTTCTAATACCTTCCCCTTGCGTAACCGACTCCCGAATCCAAGATTTGGTTGTGATGACCATTCCTTTCCCGTCTTTGCGGTAGGTTTACTTAGAGCGTTTCCTTTCCCTCCTTTGGGATAAATAACGCATGGTGGCGACTCTTCTGTCATAGCCGGCGCCGATTTTCGCGGTAGCGACAGCTGGAGACTCTGTTGGGGACAGGAATATCCCCTATGCGAGTCAATCCTAGCGCTTGTTTTCCCGTCGTGGGTGTGGTATAGATTTACATTTTTGTCTTTACTTTCCGCATTTTATTATCAGCTTTATATTGTTATTGCTGTCGTGGGAAGGGGGTGATCTATTGAGAGATAAGTCGGACCTGGGCTTGAGGTTACACATAGACTTAGAAGTAGAGAGTAGTGGTTAGCCTGCTTGCTTAGCTCGCACCAGCTAGCCGCGAAATTTACGCTCGGACGAGATTCTCTTTGATGCCTCTTGCCTGGCCCTTAGGGCTCGACAAGTTGTCTGACCCGAGGATTGTCGACTCTGGGGACCTATCAATTGGGATTCAACTAAGTGAGGCCGCTTCAAGGGATGATGATGCCATACCTTCTGGGTATCGTATCATCACTCTTGAAAGTCTGTGACGTTGAACCCGCATAGGATGCCGTACCTCGTCTGTGAGTTAAGTTCACACCTGTGAGGGGTAGGTAAGTTTGGTTGCAGGAAACCTTTGACCTCAGAATACCTGGTTTATCTCTGTCAGTGAGATGTGGTTACAGGGTTCATTTGAGTGGATGGTTTGAGATGAAGATTTGATAGTTCTCAGGCTTCAGTACAAAGCAGCACAGTTCATCAGCATTGCACTTGGTCCCTTGTTTGCATATGCATGTGCATTTTCATGACTGCATTTCATTAACATGTATTTATGTTGCAGGTGTGATCATTCCCCTCTGATTCTAGTGTATTTTCTAGCCAGACATGGAGTCCCTGAAGAGGACAGTTGCTTACTGTTGTACCCCAAATTTTGAAACCTTAGATTCTCATTATCATTTAAGAAGCATGATCATGAATTGTCTAACACTAAATCAGTGCAAGTTCATTATTGTCAAGTTACAGATGAATCAGGGTTTTCGCACCGACAAATTCAAAACAACCAATGAATGATCAACCAATGATTTAGGCCAATTCAATCATGGAATGAAATCAAAGATAATATCAAAGTCAAATGAGAAGTCAATTTGAAGAAATTAGTTCAGAATCAAAGACAGTGCAGTCGGGAGGCCCCGATTAGGGTTTTTAACTAGTGAAAAGTCAACTGTGGTTTGACTTTGATGTTGGAAGATTTTGTAATGGTGGGATTGAGGTCCATGAAGTCCATGTAGCTTATTAAAGTTCATCCAAGAAGTTTCAAGGTCTCAGGAGGTCCAGAATGTCAACAGGCGACTCGGTAATCACCTATCGGTCGTACGGTTGACTTAAAAGTCAACTCTCCAAATTTTATGAATTGGACTTCAAGTTTTGAAACAAAGTTGTTCCTTATGTCATATTGGACTTGCATATCAATTTTCATGATCATTGGATCAAGGATGAAGGAGTAATCGAGAAATCGGGAAATTAGGGTTTTGAAAAGGGCTAAACCATAACTCCTTAACCACACATCCAATTGAGTTGGTTCAAAGCTCATTTGGAATCTTTTGACAAGTCCTACAAAAGTTCCTAAGTGGTCCATGCTTAGAAAATGCATAGATTTTGAGTTATGGTCAAATTCATTTCAAGAAGGGAAAAAGACTTAGGAAAATTTCACTATTTAAGCTCATTTTTAGCAACTTTGGAAGGATTTTTGGCCAAGTTACTTTGAGAAATTGAAACTCATGAAAACATGAATGATTTAGAGCTATGTGAGGGCTTTCTAAATTGTACTAGAACATCTCAAGAGGAGTTATGAGCAGGAAGTTACATAGGTTAAAAGTTAAGGGTTTCACACTTTAGTCCCACATTGATCAAAATTGCAATATCATCTCTTCCATCCAATTGGGCCAACTTCAGCTTGTCAAACTCATTCTAACTGATATATAGAATATGTGTGGCATGTTAGATCAGAAGTTATGCATAGAAGTATCACAAAATAAAAGATTGAAGTTTCATTGCCATAAAGTGAAAGTTGCCATTTTTGACTTTTCCAAGCATGAGGTGTAAAAGCAAAATCTGAACCAGCCACTCTACAAAGCTTCTAGCCTGCATTTGCATCAGAAAACCATCAATTAACTTGCCCTTTGGGAGAAAGAATGGCCAAGGAATCCAACAAGTGGGATGGTGGATCAAAAAATATCAAAGATTACTTCATGGTGAAGTTATGTCTCTAGCAAGCACCTCCCTTCATTTCCCTATAAAAGGAGAGCTCAATCCCCACATTTTGGGACATTGATTTTTCACTAAACACAAGAGAAACAAACTACTCTTGTTGTATTCCATCCTAGCATCAAAGTTGCAAAAATCACCAAAGTTCACAAAATAGCCAAAATTCTATTTTGCACTTATGTTGCCCATTTCATTTCTCTACACTCCTACACCATAATAGCCATCCATACACTCTCTAAATATCATATGGAAGGTTTCTAACCCTTTGAATCATCAAGAAATTCTCAGAATCACAAAATCACTTTTCACATCACCACACTTTAACCAAAAGCCACATAATTTGCCAAAACATGGTACAAATTGTTTCTTGATGTTTTAACACTTGTAACACCTCTTATATATATATCATATTGCAACTGTCCAAAGCCTCACAAACCAACTGGAAGAGCTGCATCTCAAACTGGTGTGAGTGTTGGCATTCTTGCAACATTCTTGCAAATTCAAAACAAAAAGAGCATTCAAAGGGATATCTGGTTTTTCTAGGAGTATTTAGCTTGCTTAAGGTCATCACTACAGGTATGTAATGTCTAGACTCTTTCCTTGCATCACCATGTCATGAAACTCATTTTTCTCATTTTGGTAACTATTGTTGAATATGCATGTCATCAAGCCAAAACTGAATTTTATGAATGTGTGTCAATCCTTTGGTTCTCAATAGTTTTGTTATGATATTTATGAAGTGTATGCATGATTAAATATTTTGTTTTTGCTAGCATAAGCCATTTCATTCTAAGAGTTTGTTTTGGCCAAATCTTTGCATTTACCATGATGATGCCATAACCTGATGTTTGTTGACATATGTGATGCTTTGAACTCATTATATTTGGTTAATGTAAGGTGTAAGAATTGGTGTTTTGCATAGAATTGGTGTACTTCATGTTGCTTGCTTTTTAAATGCTCTTTTCACATATTTTCAAGCATTAAAACCCCAGTTTTGATTCTGGTGCATTTCCATCCAAATTGGTTGTTGAAACACCTCAAGAACATCATTTTAAACATGTCTAAACCTTGGCTTGAGTGTTGCAACAAGTAATGTGCATTTTGAACTTCAAGTGTAATTTTTCAAGCATTCTTTTGCAAATCATGTACCAGTTTTGGCTCTAGTGCATTTCCACTTAAACCAAGTGTTTAGACACTTCAAATATGTCATTTTAAAGATGTTCAAACCTTCACTTAATGGTTATAACAAGTAATTTGAATTCTGGCTTTTAAAATGCAAGTTTCAAAGCTTTCTTTGCAAATCACTTACACTTTTCTCAAACTGTCAAGATTAATGATATTCAAGGTTCTAAAACCATTTCACATGACATATAGGAAGTGTAAGACCATTCAAATTAAAGTGGAAAGACCTGAAACCAAACTGTCCAAAAAACTCTTGAAAATGTCACTTTTGCTCCTATTTGCAATTGTCATGCTAACTGCCATGCTAGTTGTTTTTACACACAAATAAGGGTTGGGACATCTCATATTGATCATTTATAACATGTATACATGATCATTTCATTGAAAAACACACTGTCATGAAAAATCACTTTTCAAATGCAACTTTGTCACATACACATTCACACCTCAAGCTACTTTTTGCATAACTTGTTTTTTCACTCAAACAACTTGTCACACACTTCATATTGATCATTCATAGCATGCTTGCATGATCATCTTGCTCAAAAACTGACTTTCATGATATTCCACCTTTAAAATGCTCATTTCTTCATAAAAAGACACACCAATACACCAGTTCTTGATTGAGTCTGTTTTTGAACAAAATGATTGGTCTAACACTTCATACTCATCAAATATAACATGCTTACATGGTCACTTTGCATCAAAACATACTGCATCAAAATCTCACTCATCATATGCTTATTTTCATCACAAAGTGACATAGCACACACCAGTTTTTGCATTATCTTGTTTTGAATTGATTTGCTTGCTCTAACAGCTTACATTGGTGATTTGTAATGTGTGTGTATGATCAAAAGACTTTAAAACCATTTGAACACAAACACACACCACATAATGCACATGAGCACACAAATGAGCATGATGAATACTAAAACACTACATAGTCAGTACAGACCTTTGTTTTTCAATTAAACTCACTCATTAGCTTATATTATAGGTGTGTGGATGATTGTTGTGATCAATGTTGTCCCTGAATTTGAAATGCCTAATTTCATGCATGATTTCTATGTCATCTTTTCATTTTGCATATGAACTTTCACTACAGTTCAGTTTTAATCACAAATTTGATTTGAATCCACTCATTACCATCTACCTGTGATATGTGCATAGTTGGTATGGTTTGAATATGAGTATGTGAGGCTGCATACATGAAAATGCATTTTTACCATTTCTTGCATTCAACATGTAATTTTCATAAATCTATGTGCATTTTGTCCAATCTTTGCATCAACATTCTCTAAACCATATGTTTATGCTGTGTATGTGAATCATTTAACAAGAATATGCATATAAACAAGAATTGCATTCTTCATGCACCTTCTTTTTTTACCAAAATGCAGTCAAGACACCAATTTCTGCAGCAGATGAATTTGAGCTTTCTTGCATGCCTAGTTTCATTCAATAGGACATATTTGACATGTATGTGTGATCTGCTTTGATCTCTTTGTGATTTAAAAACAAACTGTCATCATGCTTGCTCGTCATTTATGCAAATTTTGCATTTCACATGCCATAACTCACCACAGTTTGATTTGAGCACTACTCACTGCATGAGCTCTTTCCATATCATTATTGCATTGTGTTTACATGATTGTGTTGTTTGAAAACTGTTTAAAACAACTTACTCACTTCAAAATGCAATTTATCTTTATTTTGGCATTTCACTATACCATTGTGATATTCTGTTTGTACCAAGTTTGTTTGAGATGATAACATCATTTTATATTATGTTTGAAAGCTGTATGTGTGTTTACCTTGGTTTGAAAACACTTGAGTTAATTTGAAAACATCAAAATGCACCTCATTTCCTCACAATGTAGCCACCATCGAATTTTCCACCACAGTGAGAATTTTGAAAAGATGAGACCACCATCATGTTCCTCATTCAATTCTACCCCAAATCCATATAAATTTTGTGTCAATCCGATTAGCGGTTAGGAAGTTACGGCGTAAAACGTATTTGGTTTGATTTATGTTTTTGCCCAGCCATAGTTCAATGTTACCCTTATAATTAATTAGGGGTGGCTTCATCAATGGATGTATAGCCACCCCAGTGGTATGACCATGCGCCTTTCACCCCTTGTTCCTGAGTTCGACCTCTGAGGAAGGCAACTCTTTTATCCATTTTTGTGATTTTTAGTGTAAACTTCAAAAATTCGTATCTCACTCGTTTTTCGTCCGTTCTTTTTCCGCTGTGCTCGTATTAATGTGTACTTTCATGCCATGTTTTTATTTTTCGTTTTCGCATATTTTATCACTAAGTTTGTTTATGTATAAATGTACGTGTTTTCGCGATCGTTCATGTAATTGCAGATAAATGTGTATGTGTTTCCCTTCAACATTTTTCTTGAAAATTGTTTGAATTCATGCCCATACATGATATATAACATGCTAGGATTTACTTCTTGGTTGTTACCATTTTTATCTGTTGATTTTCATTAAATGCGAACTGTTGTCACAGTGTCGATTATTTCATCTGTTAACTGTTACCTTCATGTTTCATTCTCACAATCTCTTATTATTTAATTGGTTGTAACCATGATTATGCTTTACCTTGATTGTAATCTTGTATAGCATTTTATTTTCTTTTATCCCCAAGCGACGAAACTCGTTAGTTCTCGTCCGAGTCGTTTCCCCAGTCTCCCTCCAAAGGAAGGTTTGTCCTCTTGACCCTCAATGTCTTGAACAATTCAATCACACCCTTGACTTTGTTAAGTCATTTTCAACCTTAGAATAGAAACCCTAGACATCACTTAAAGTCTAAAATACCCACCCGTACTAGGAGCGTTCTTCAACTAGAACCCTAGGAAAGAGTTCGTCAACTCTGTGTAAGAATCATCGTCATGATTTCTTACTTTCCCCTTTTAATACAACTTAGATTAGGGAGTTTTGTCAAACTCCATACAAACATTGTCATGTTTGTTTTCCCCTTTGAACCTTGATCGTCATCAAGTGTTCATTTCCCTTGTGAGGCAAACTACGATTGCTTTGATTCTATCCTAGTCAGGATACGTAGGCCGAAGATGCGACGTCTTTGCGAGCAAACTTAGAAAACCACTTAGGCCTTTGTTTATTTTACCTTATCCCAAACCATTGTACAATTCACAAGCTTAGCAATCAATCAAACAAAAGGTTCCTGTAGAGTACTACAGATGCTTAGGGTGCTAACACCTTCCCTAGGTATAACCAACCCCCGATCCCCGAATCTCTTAGCGTTGTTTTACATTGCGAAAAGGGTTTTTCTTTCTTTAGACCTTTCCTTTGGATAAATTAAAGTTCGGTTGTAAAATAAATAAGGTTCAAGTTAATGCAATAGCTTGATATCCAATTTTCACCGCAACAGAAATGGCGACTTCACTGGGGATTTTGCTTACTTGCTTTTATTTTGAGGGTTCAACCTATTTTGTTTGACTAATTGCTATTTGTGAATACTTGTATATATTTGTGCTCTATTGGTTTGGGAAACTTGAAGTGGTGAGACAACACTACACCCGTGCTCGAGCGTACTTGTGATAGGAAGGTGATATATTCAAGAAGGCTTATAGGGAGTAGATTCCCGACCAAGCTGACTTGAGAAAATCACCGCTCAGTGGAGGCCCTTCTGAGAGTTAGTATTGTTGATCGAGTATTCGTGAAAACAATGCTACTTTCTACATAGGTGCCCATGACACTGAGGACCTTTAGATACCTTTTTCCCCACTTTGGCCTTATTAGGATGTAGTGCGATGACTATGAGGGAGTAATTCCAAAATAGTTGATACGCGATACTACACTCGGACGAGATTCTCTTGAGAATATTATCGACTACTGAGTATTCGGGAAATTGATAATTTCCGAAAGATGGATCGAGGACTCTAGGAACTCTTTTAGAACCTTGTTCTACAGCGAAGAAAAGCCCTAATACACACCTTTTGGGATGGGTAGACCTCGACTTCTCTTTCATTATCCAAACCCAAAACCTTGTCTGTTTACTTATGTGAATCTGTGAATATGTGATTACCTGTGTTTGTGCATTCATGCATCCATAAACATCATGTCATAAAAGTTTTATGGAACTCAGAGTCTTTTATTTATAAAATATCAGGAACATCATGGACAATGGAAAAAAGAAAACTATAAAGTACACTTACAAAAGCCCTAATATGGATGAGATTGAAAGGTTGAGCACTCTGATCACAGATGAAGAAGGGTTCAAGAGTAGGTACGGGAATTTGTTGTCTCTACTGAGAATGAAGAAGAGAATAGATCTGGGACTCCTTTCCACATTACTCCAGTTCTATGACCCACTTTATCACTGCTTCACATTTCCTGACTATCAGTTAGTGCCGACACTTGAAGAGTATTCCTGTCTGATTGGGTTACCCATCCTTGATGCATCTCCTTTTCCCGTCATGGAGAAGGACCCTAAAGAGGAAGAGATTGCTAAAGCCACACGTATCGGGTTGGTAGACATTCAGAAGAACATGGTTACTAAAGGAGGGATCTTTGGGCTGACTGCAAAATTCTTGATTGGGAAAGCTCAGTATTATGCCGATCACTTGAGTATGGATGCTTTTGAGGCTATTCTAGCCTTGCTTATTTATGAGATCTTTCTGTTTCCGAGCTTTGACAACTTTGTGGATCTTAATGCCATCAAAATATTCTTGAAGAAGAATCCAGTACCTACTCTACTAGCTGATGCTTACCACTCTGTTCATCTAAGAAATCTTCACAAAGGAGGGATGGTCGTCTGTTGTGTTCCGTTGTTGTATAAATGGTTTGTTTCTCACCTACCCAAAGCACATACTTTTTGGAGAAAAGGATGGTGGTCTGAAAAGATTATGGCTCTTACTCACTCTGATATTGACTGGTACAGCCGTAGTTACGATGGAATCAAAATCATTGATAGTTGTGGAAGCTTCGGGAATATACCTCTCCTTGGTACAAATGGGGGAATCAGCTATAACCCTGTGATTGCTCGTCGACAATTTGGTTATCCGCTGAAAGACAAACCTTGCAGTGCTCACGTAGAAGGTATTTTCTTCATAGGAGTTTCAGAATTAAAAGATGAAATTCTCAAAGCATGGGGGCATATACACAGGAAAGGAAAAGAGGATTTGGGAACACCTAACTGCATCTCTTTTGAACCTTATCTCCAATGGGTCCGAAAGAGGGCCATTCAGTTGAAAATGCCTTATCCTCCACAAAAGCCTATGGTCTTAATAGAATAATAACCGTTGATGTTCATGTCTGAGGAAGAGAAGCTGAAGATTGCTCTGAGGAAGTCACAGCAGACTGAGGTATCCTGGAAGTACAAATATCAGGTGGCTATGGAAGAGAACGAGGAACTCCGCAAACAACTTCAGTCGAAAGAAGAGGAAGCAGTTGCAAGCAAGAAGATTAAGGCATAGGAAGATACATTTTATTCCAACCATAAATCAACTCCTTGGAAGGCTATGGTAGACAAACTCATCCTTGAGAAAGCACGGGTGGAAGAAGAGCTCATAAGAATCAAGAAGAGAGAGGACTTTCTTTTAGAGCATATTGAGTTGTAATGTTAGGGCTTTTGTAAGATGTACTAAAATCTTTTGTAATACCCCTTTGAAAAATCAATGAAATGAAAGGATATTTTGGTAAATTTGAGTTCCATAAAACTTTTGCATTTACATTTGCATTCTTGTTATTTAAACATTCAAGGAACTAAAGATTGTTTTGCAGATATTATAGGATGAATTCTGGAAAGAAAGAAGAGGTTGTGTTCCGAAGACCAATATTGGAGAACTTGAAGAAACTGGTAAGTTTAGTAGAAGACCCTGAGGCATTCAGAGAAAGACATGGGAACATGTTGTCATTGCTGGAAGTTCAAGTGTATGAAGAGATGTTATCCGCACTCGTGCAATTCTATAATTCAACCTATCATTGTTTCACGTTTCCAGACTATCAGTTGCTACCAACTTTGGAAGAGTATTACGCCCTAATGGGAGTAGGCGTTACTCCTAGTCCATTTTCTGGAAGGGAGGGACTCCTAATGAAAGAGCAATTGCAGAGGCCGCGTATTTGGAGTTGGACGAAGTGCGATCTCATATGGGTGCTAAGGGAGGATTTTATGGATTTTCAGCTATGTTCCTATATGAAAAAGCTCAGAGCTATGCCTTGTCACAAAATACTGAAGCATTTGAGGCCATCCTGGTTTTACTTATTTACGGACTGTTCCTGTTCCCAACTGTAAGTGATTTTGTGGACGCAGATGCGATCAATCTTTTCCTGATCAAAAATCCAGTGCCTACCTTGTTGGATGACACTTACTTTACCCTCCACCGAAGGAACCGTTATGGGGTTGGACGTATTGAATGTTGCACCATTCTCCTGCACAAGTGGTTTATTTCGCACTTGTCAGAAATTCCAGCCATCTGGGATAAGCAAAATGGACTCTCATGGACAGAAAAGATGCTATTGCTCAAACACTAAGACATTAAATGGTATGATCCTATGTATGGAGGAATTGCCATGATCCAAAGCTGTGGAAATTTCCCGAATGTACCGCTCATCAGCGTCAATGGTTGCATCAGGTATAATCCTATTTTGGCTCGTCGACAGTTGGGGCACCCCATGGAAGATGAACCGGATCCAGACTTGTTGAGAAGATTTTACTTGGAGGAAAGGAAGAATCCCGCTTATAAGGCTCGAATCGCGTATGCTTGGCATTATGTCCACACAAGGGGAGTAACTGCCCTAGGCCCCCACAATGCTACTGTTTCAGAATCTTACCTATCATGGGTAAGAGAAGCGGCAATGAAGATGTTCTATACTCGTTTTGAGCCCGACTCTCCCAATCCTACTCTCGTAGAAGAGTTGAAAGCTGCTTTAGCAAAAGCCGAGGAAGAGGGGAAAGACTGGAGAAGTAAGTATTTCATGGCGATGCAAGAAAAGGAAGAACTTCAAGAAGTGGTGTATCAAAGTGGAAGGAAGAATCAACCGGGAGGTGAAGGGTAATCCAGTCGAAGGATCTAGAATCTTTTAATATTGTTTTCTGTATTTTGTAAGCAAGAAGCTTGTATTTCCATTTCCAGTTTGATGTTGTAAACTCTCCAGATGTTATCAATGAAGATTTGTCTGTTGTTCCTATCGTTGTTATAATATTTGCAAATAAAGCTTTTATTCCCTTGAATGTTTAATCTGCATTTTGCATGTCTGCATTTCATAAGCATTGCATATGCATGTTCCTGAGTCGTGTCTCATCCCTCTATCTTCATCACAGAATCACACTGAGACCTCGCCATCGGTACAACACACGAGCCCAAGCTCGCTTAAGGATGGAAGAACAGAACTTAGATGTAGACAGAATCGACAATAAACTCGGAGAGCTCCGAGGAGGCATGGGACAGATCAGGGAAGCCTTACAAGTCATTCGTGCAATGTTGGACACTCAGGCCACCGTTGTCTCTGAAATCACTGTGGATCCAATCCCGACGGCTGTTACTATTGCAAATGTGCCAACCTATGGGTTACCTCCAGGCTTTGTACCTCCACCACGAGTCACTCAGCAGACAGTTTCCCTAGGGGGAGAAGTCCCTCAGGCAGTTCCTACATATACTCCAGCTACTGTACAGATTCAGGCACGCCCTGTCTTTCACAATCCTCCACCAGTATACAAAGGACCTGAAGGGTATGAAGAGGAGAATGAATCACATGAGAAGTTAAGGGAAAGTGTTGAAACTATAGGGAGAAAGATCCGAGCGATGGAAGGAAAAGATACCTTTGGCACTGACGCCAGAGAAATGTGTTTGGTATCTGGACTAGTAATACCGCCAAAGTTCAAATTCCCAAATTTCGATCAGTACTCAGGAGCTACTTGTCCACGAACTCACTTAATCATGTACTATAGAAGAATGGCAGCACACGTCGAAGACGACAAGTTAATGATCCATTGCTTCCAAGACAGTCTGAAAGGAGCTCCAGCAAAATGGTATCTAAGTCTAGATCAGTCAAGAATCCACAGTTTTCAAGATTTGGCTGATGCATTCATGAAACATTACAAATATAATATGGATATGGTGCCTGACCGAAGGCAGTTGTTGAGCATGTCCCAAAAAAGTACAGAATCATTCAAAGAGTATGCTCAGCGGTGGAGAGAAACAGCGTCCCAGGTAGAACCACCTCTAAGCGAGAAAGAACTGACAGACTGGTTTATTGACACAGTGAGACCAGAATTCTACGAGAAAATGATCAGCAGCGTGTCTGCAAGTTTTTCAGACATTGTGGCCGTGGGAGTGAGGGTAGAATTGGGAATGAAAAATGGAAAGGTAGCCAGCAGCTCCAGTAGTTCTAACAACAACAGTATTAAGAAAGTCAGCAGTGGGTTTCACAAAAAGAAAGAAGGTGAAACAAATGTCGTAATGGGAAGAAGAAATCGTACCGTGAGACCTCCATATCAGCAATATCAGCCGCCTCAACAAAGTTTCATCCAGCCAATCCAACCTAACTATGTTCAACAGTTTCATCAACAAAGACCCATGTACCCGGTACAATATGCCCCGCATCAATATGTGGCAGCTGTGACCCCCAACATTCAACCATTCCGTTTCAAACTATCAGTCAGGGCGACCAACGCCCATGAACCAGCAAAACCAGCAAGGGCATCAACGAGCGCCCAATGCTCCGCCCTTTCAACAAAATCAGCCGCAGAGGATGCCACAACCCAGACAACAATACCAGAATCGGAGGCCGACCATAAAACCTCCACTCCCACAAATACCAATGACGTATACTGAGTTATATCCATCTTTGGTCCATCAGGGTTTGATCACGACAAGACCGCTTAACCCGGATACCACATCTCCACATTATAACCCAAATGCCCATTGTGCTTTCCATGAAGGTGCTGCCGGCCACAACTTAGAAGGTTGCTTTGCCTTAAAACATCTGGTAAGAGAGTTGATGGAGAAGAAAATCCTGTCCTTTCATGATATACCACCTAACGTCAAAAGTAACCCACTGCCAAACCATGGAGGGATCAATGCCATTGAAAAATCAGATGAAGAGATAATTAATGATGTGTCCAAGATCAGAACACCATTGAAGGCTTTACATGATAAGTTGACAGGAGCAGGATTGTTGGGAAGTGTTCATAACAATTGTGAAAAATGTATTGTTAGTTCCAGTGGATGTTATGTGATGCAGGAAGATATACAAAGATTGATAAATGAGGGGATGTTACAAGTATGTGGTAAGGTAAGGAAAGAAGAGGTTTCTGTAATAGAGCCAGTTTTCGACCTGTCCAGGAAAAGAGAGAAAGTTCTAGTGTTTAACAGGGGTGCAAGGCCAGTTTTAGCCAGAGCTGCTATTGGTCAACCGCGACCAATCGTTGTTCAAAAACCAAGACCGTTCCATTATGACAACACAAGAGCTGTTCCATGGAGATACGATGTGACCGTGGTGGACAAAGAAACGAGAAAGGTTGTTCAGACAGATAATCAGAAAGATGTGACCAACATTGTCGGCACTAGCAAGATGACCCGCAGCGGTCGGATCTATCAGCCGAAAGAATCAGTAGCTATTCCAAAAGAAGATATTCCTGCTGTGGTAATCAAAGAAAAAGAAGCTCTGAGCACAGAAGAAGAAAATGATGAATTTTTGAGGATTCTCCGAAGAAGTGATTACAAGGTGGTAGATCAGCTTCATCAGACGCCAGCAAAAATCTCAATCTTGTCACTTTTAATCAATTCACCAGCTCACCGAGAGACATTACAGAAAGTGTTGAGGCAAGCGCACGTAACCAAGGATATTTCACTCGGACAGTTTGATTCAGTAGTGGCTAACATCACGACGTGCAACAGTTTAAGTTTCAGTGATGCTGAGTTACCAAAAGAAAAGCGCAATCATAACCATGCACTGCACGTATCCATCAAATGTCAAGAGGATACCCTAGCCCGTGTGCTGGTCGACACAGGATCTTCGTTAAATGTACTACCCGCAAGATCACTGTCCAGATTAGCCTATACCGGGGCAAAGATGAAACCGACCTTATTAATTGTAAAAGCTTTTGATGGTTCGAGGAGAACGGTCATCGGAGAAGTAGAATTACCGATTTTGGTGGGACCCCATGAATTTAACATTGTGTTTCAAGTGATGGACATAAATCCAGCTTATAGCTGCCTACTAGGATGCCCGTGGATCCATGAAGCAGGGGCGGTAACTTCTACCCTACACCAAAGAATGAAGTTTGTGGTAAATGATAAGCTAGTAATTGTTCATGGTGAGGAGGAATTAATGGTCAGTAATCTTTCGCTGCTTCGGTACATTGAAGCAGAAGAGGACGCGCTAGAGACATCATTTCAAGCACTAGAAATAGCAAACGCAGTGATAATAGAGGAGACGGTGGCAAAGAGTGGTCCAACTTTCATGTCTGCTCAAAACGCCAAAGCTACGCTGGAAGAAGGTACTCCCGCATGATGGGGAGAAGTCATAGAGGTGAAGCCGAAGATGAACCGTCAAGGGTTGGGTTACAAACCAACTCAAGATGAAGGATCAGAATGTAACAGCAGCCGGCCAAAGGCTATTCAAGAAATATTTATCAGTGGTGGCTTTCAAATCAACGCCGTGGAAGGAAATCTTGAAGATGAAGACATAGGACAACTAGTGTATCATCACAAAGCTGCTTTGAACAACTGGGAAGCTGTCGAAGTTCCTGTAGTTTTTCCCGAGTTAAAGAAATTGGTTGTTTTCATTCTTTGTTGTTTTAAAATCTCCATAGCCGTGCCAAAGGCTATAGGAATGTTTTGTAAGGGCCCCATGCTTTCAAAGAAATATCAATGAGAATGGATTATTTTGTTAAAATTCCTCGTGTTGTTTCTTTACCGTCTTTTTGCTTTTACTTTGAAAGAAAAATGGCAATACAAAAAACCAAAACAAAAACAATTTTCTCTTTCTCTGTATGTGTTGTATTTGTTGTTGTGTGTTTTAATAAAGTAAACCCTTCGAACATGCAGTGATGACCATAACCCCATTGAATCCTGTAACCTCGCATTTCCTCCTGACCTTGATTTACCAATTTACCAAGCTGAAGACGAGGATGAAGATTTTGAAGTCCCTGAGGAACTGGTAAGATGGGCACAGTCTGAGTACACCAAGTTTCATCCGCACAAGGAACATTTGGAAGTTATTAATCTGGGCACTGAAGAAGATGTGAAGGAAGTCAAAATTGGGGCAGCCCTAGGAGCAGAAGTAAAACAACAGTTAAAGGAACTCTTAAGAGAATATGTAGATGTGTTTGCTTGGTCCTATCAGGATATGTCGGGTTTGGATATAGACATAGTGGTTTACAAGTTACCACTCCGACCTGAATGCCCGCCGGTTAAACAGAAACTCAAAAGAACCAGACCCGACATGGCTCTCAAAATCAGAGATGAGGTAAAAAAGCAGATTGATACAGGCTTCCTTGCAGTGTCCAAGTATCCAGAATGGGTAGCCAACATTGTTCCTGTACCAAAGAAAGATGGAAAGGTAAGGATGTGTGTGGATTATCGGGATCTAAACAAAGCCAGTCCGAAAGACGATTTTCCTCTGCCACATATTGATACCTTGGTAGACAATACAACGCGGTTTGCAGTGTTTTCCTTTATGGACGGTTTCTATGGTTACAATCAAATCAAAATGGATCCTGACGACATGGAAAAAACAACCTTCATCACTCCGTGGGGGACGTATTGTTATAAAGTAATGTCGTTCGGTCTAAAGAATGCAGGCGCAACTTATCAAAGAGCTATGGTGGCTTTGTTCCACGACATGATGCACAAAGAAATAGAAGTATATGTCGACGATATGATCGCCAAGTCTCAAAACGAAAAAGACCATCTAGAACATTTGTTGAAGTTATTCAAAAGACTCCAGATATATCAGTTGAGATTGAATCCCGCAAAGTGCACTTTCGGAGTCAGATCAGGAAAATTACTCGGTTTTATTGTCAGCCACAAGGGGATTGAAGTGGATCCAGACAAAGTCCGTGCCATTCAAGACATGCCAGCTCCGCAGACTGAAAATTAGGTTAGAAGTTTTCTTAGCAGGTTAAATTACATATCCAGGTTCATTTCCAATATGACCCCTACCTGTGAACCGATCTTCAAGTTGTTACGGAAAGATCAAACAGTTGTATGGAATTCTGATTGTCAAAAAGCGTTTGATAAGATCAAAGGTTATCTCCAAGAACCTCCAATTTTGATACCACCTGTTCCGGGAAAGCCTCTCTTTATGTATTTGACAGTACTTGAAAATTCAATGGGTTGCGTTCTAGGCCAGCAAGATGAATCCGGACGGAAGGAGCATGCCATTTATTATCTGAGCAAGAAATTTACTGATTGTGAAAGTAGATACTCACTCCTAGAAAAGACTTGTTGTGCTTTAGCATGGGCCGCTAAGCGTTTGAGGCAGTATATGATTTGTCACACCACTTTGTTGATCTCGAAAATGGATCCAATAAAGTACATCTTTGAGAAACCTGCACAAACCGGAAGACTCGCCCGGTGGCATATGCTACTTTCAGAATATGATATTTAATATGTGGATCAGAAATCTATCAAGGGCAGTGTGTTATCAGAATATCTCGTAGATCAACCTGTCGAAGATTATGAACCTTTGAAGTTTGATTTCCTAGATGAAGATATCATGTTAGTGAAAGATTGTGAAGAAACAAGTTCTGACAAAGGTCAACAGACAGATGTTTGGTGGAAGATGATGTTCGACGGTTCCTCCAATTATAGCGGACATGGCGTAGGTGCAGTCTTAATGAATCCGGAAGGTGGTTACACTCCGTTTACAGCCAAACTAGACTTTGATTGTACAAACAACATTGCTGAATATGAAGCGTGTATCCTTGGTCTCGAAGCAGCCATTGATCTCC
This sequence comes from Lathyrus sativus, assembly GCA_963859935.3. Classification (NCBI taxonomy): domain Eukaryota; kingdom Viridiplantae; phylum Streptophyta; class Magnoliopsida; order Fabales; family Fabaceae; genus Lathyrus; species Lathyrus sativus. The sequence goes on from OZ012737.1 coordinate 390,752,188, forward strand.
AAATCAAAAACCTCGAAGTCAGTGGAGACTCAGCTTTGGTTATCTACCAAGGCACGGGTGAATGGGAGACAAGACATGAAAACCTGATCCCTTACAGAGCTTATATCGTTGAAACGATCAAGTATTTTGACGAAATCACCTTTAAACATGTTCCAAGAGCAGAGAATCACATCGCCGACGCCTTAGCCATGCTGGCCTCGATGTGGAAAACTAGAGATGTCAATGATGGCACACTTATCAAAATTGAACGCAAGACAGAGCCCGCTTACTGTCAAATGATTGAAGAAGAAACCGATGGCAAATCCTGGTATCATGATATAAAGAATTATCTGTTGAAACAAGAATATCCCGCAGATGCTACAACACTTGACAAGAAAACACTGAGACGATTAGCATCCAAATTCTTCCTCAGCAATGGTGTACTTTACAAAAGAAATCATGATATGGTCTTACTCAGATGTGTTGACAAAAGAGAAGCGGACTTGTTAATGAAAGATGCTCATGAAGGAATGTTTGGTACTCACGCCAACGGATACGCCATGTCCAAAAAGATCTTGAGAGCTGGTTACTACTGGTTGACCTTGGAAACTGACTGTATTCAATACGCCAGAAAGTGTCACAAGTTCCAGATTTATGCAGACAAAATGCATGTACCTCCAACACTGTTGAATGTACTGTCGTCACCATGGGCTTTCTCTTTGTGGGGGATTGACATGATTGGGGAAATTGAGCCAAAAGCTTTAAAGGGATACCGTTTCATTCTGGTTGCCATCGACTATTTCACAAAATGGGTTGAAGCTGTATCTTACACCAAAGTCACACGTCAAGTGGTGGCTCGTTTCATTAAAAAGGAGATCATCTGTCGTTACGGGATCCCAAGCAGAATTATAACAGACAACGGTACCAATCTGAACAACAAAGTCATGAAAGAATTATGTGATGATTTCAAAATCGAACACCACAACTCTTCCCCTTACCGTCCAAAGATGAATGGAGCTGTGGAAGCTGCAAATAAAAACCTCAAGAAGATCTTGCAGAAAATGGTTAAAACTTACAAAGATTGGCATGAAATGCTGCCATTTGCCCTGCACGGATACAGAACCTCCTTCCGCACTTCCACAGGGGCAACTCCCTTTTCTCTGGTATATGGAATGGACGCAGTTCTTCCCATCGAGGTCGAGATACCATCCCTCAAGTCATCATGGAAACCAAGTTAGAAGAGGCAGAATGGATTAAAGAAAGATTTGATCACCTGAATCTCATCGATGAAAAGCGCATGTCTGCGATGTGTCACGGCCAGTTGTATCAAAAAAGAATCAAGAGAGCGTTCGATAAAAAGGTCTGTATCAGAGAGTTTTGCGAAGGAGAACTTGTGCTGAAGAAGATCTTGCCAATTCACAAAGACGCAAGAGGGAAGTGGATGCCTAATTACGATGGCCCCTTTATTGTGAAGACAATATTCTCCGGAGGTTCATTGATCCTTACTACCATGGACGGAGAACAACTCACACACCCGATAAACTCTGACGCAGTTCGAAAATATTACGCCTAAAAAAGTACCCGATAAACCGGAAAATCCAAAAGAACGGTTTATGCAAAAGTTAGGGTAAAAAAAAAAGAGAAGAAAATAAAAAGAGAAAAGAAATCAAAAAGCTCGCTAAGTTGAAACCCGAAAGGGCGGCTTAGGAAAAAATGAGCGTCCCGGTGGATTGAAAACCCGAAAGGGCGATCCAGGCAAAAATTAGGGACAAAGGCGTTTCGCTGCATCAGACGAAGTCATCAACACTGCAGACTCAACAAAGATTCATCTCAACAGCTCTCGTCAGAAGCAAGGATCTTGGAGAATTCTAGTCTTTAGGGATAGTTAGGTTACAGGATTCAATGTAACCTTATCCACTTTTGCCATTTTACTTGTAAAATTTCCATGGAATATTGTCATTGGCAAGATTTCATCCTTTAAATAAAATCAGCCTTTTGAGCCTTTCTTTCTTGTGCAAATTATCAGTTCCTTATTTTCTTTGTTATGCAAAATACCGTTCGTTAGTCAACGATTGTTTTTGAAAGCATTAAAGTCCAAATTTTTGAAAATAACTTGGAAAGGTTTAACAAAATGTTTTAACTTGTGGAAAGACTCGAGGAAAATCATACTTCCCCGAAACTTCAGGGTAGCAGGAGTCTTGATACACAGTCAGAATTTACGTTCCCCAATGAAACGCTAGCAAGTTGAGCGACGAAGAGTCCTTTGGCCATGTATGGTTATCAAGATTGAAGATTATCCCTCAGGATTTCTTATGATGATATGAAGGTTCTTTCCCCAGCGAAGTATTTCTGGACATCTGTTTGAATTCACCTCAGCAAAATCCTACAGGCTCTATTCCCCAGTAGGTCTTCGGGTTTATTTCCCAAGTCTACGTACACCCCTCATCATGGGATCAGTGTGATTCGTTTGTTCCCCGAGTCAGTGACATCTATCAAGCCCCGTGAAGTCTAAGTTATTACTTGCTTCATTTCCAAGTATAAGTCCAGTCGTAACTGGCATTTTGTTCAAACCAATTGTCGTTGGCATTCATTCGGTCGTCACCATCTATTTCCTTTTAAGCCCAGTCGTCAATGGCATTGTCTAAATCCAATTGTCATTGGTATCTCGTTAGTCGTCACTAAAAAATCCACGTATAACTCCAGTCGTCACTGGCACTGTTTAAAAGTCCAATTGTCATTGGCGCCTCTTGGTTTGGTCGTTACCAACATTTCCCCCGAGAATCCAGTCGTCACTGGTATTGTTCCAATAGTTATTGGTATCTTGTTAGTTGTTACTAACTCTCCCCATGAAGTCCAGTCGTCACTGGCATTGCCTAAATCCAATCGTCATTGGTATCTTGTTGGTTGTCACCAATTTTTTCCCTTTGAAACCAAGTCGTAACTGGTATCATCATCTAGAGTCCAATCGTTATTGGAATCTGTTTCGTTTTGGTCGTTACCAACACCCTAGCTAAGATCTAGTAATCACTAGCATCCCCGTTACCAATTGTCATTGGTATTCCCCAGCATGGTCGTCGCCATCTTCATTAAAAATCCAGTCGTAACTGGCATTGTTTCATAACCAATTGTCATTGATACCCTGATTTGGTCGTCACCAATAACCATTAAAAGACCAGTCGTCACTGGCATTACTTGGAATTCTAGTCGTTACCAATTTCCCCAGGACGTTTCTTGATTACCAGCACTGTGTGAACTATTTGCAGAAGCTGAGGATATATCCCCAGTGGTCCATGTTCCCAGTCAAGTCCCGGAGATCTAGTCGTCACTAGTATCCCCAGTGTGCTTAGTCTTGTTTCTAGTCCATTCCTGAAGATCCCGTTTGAACTCTTTGCTATAGGAAGTTACTCATCTGATCATCCCCAGTGAGGTTATATCCAGTCTTTTGCTTACCCGGTGAAGTCTGACTTTCTCCTACCCCCCAGTGGAATTAAGTCTCCATCTCCCCAGTAAGAATATCTCATTTTCCCCAGTGAAAGTCTATTCTTCTCCTTGGTGAAGTACTTCTTTTCCAAAACGATTGTCATCTTTATTGGATTTGCCTATTCCCCATGTGAAGTTTCCCTTCTTACATTATCAGTCATGTCTAAACTGTTAATTTAGTTTTCCCCAGTACGAGTCCCCAGTGTCGAGTCCTCACATTTGTCATTGGTTGTTTTACCGTTCTTTTTATTCTTATCTTTGTGTCTGTGTTGTTTTGCATTCAAGCATCATAAAACATTATGTAAGATCCATGGCATATCATAACTTGTCCTTTAGCATGACATCAGATCTAAGGGACAAAATTTTCGGTTATCTATATTTAAATACCTTTCACTGCGATTTAACGAAGATTGTCATCTCTCTCGTTCCCCATCTAGTGAAGATATTTAAATAGGGGCAACTGTTGTACCCCAAATTTTGACCCCTTAGATTCTCATTATCATTTAAGAAGAATGACCATGAATTATCTAACCCTAAATCAGTGCAAGTTCATTATTGTCAAGTTACAGATGAATCAGGGATTTCGCACCGACAAATTCAAAACAACCAAGGAATGATCAACCAATGATTTGGGCCAATTCAATCATGGAATGAAATCAAAGATAATATCAAATTCAAATGAGAAGTCAATTTGAAGAAATCAGTTCAGAATCAAAGACAGTGCAGTCGGGAGGCCCCGATTAGGGTTTTTAACTAGTGAAAAGTCAACTGTGGTTTGACTTTGATGTTGGAAGATGTTGTAATGGTGGGATTGAGGTCCATGAAGTCCATGTAGCTTATTAAAGCTCATCCAAGAAGTTTCAAGGTCTCAGGAGGTCCAGAATGTCAACAGGCGACTCGGTAATCACCGATCGGTCGTACGGTTGACTGAAAAGTCAACTCTCCAAATTTTATTAATTGGACTTCAAGTTGTGAAAAAAAGTTGTTCCTTATGTCATATTGGACTTGCATATCAATTTTCATGATCATTGGATCAAGGATGAAGGAGTAATCGAGAAATTGGGAAATTAGGGTTTTGAAAAGGGCTAAACCATAACTCCTTAACCACACATCCAATTGAGTTGGTTCAAAGCTCATTTGGAAGCTTTTGACAAGTCCTACAAAAGTTCCTAAGTGGTCCATGATCAGAAAATGCATAGATTTTGAGTTATGGTCAAATTCATTTCAAGAAGGGAAAAAGACTTAGGAAAATTTCACTTTTTAAGCTCAGTTTTAGCAACTTTGGAAGGCTTTTTGGCCAAGTTACTTTGAGAAATTGAAACTCATGAAAACATGAATGTTTTAGAGCTATGTGAGGGCATTCTAAATTGTACTAGAACATCTCAAAAGGAGTTATGAGCAGGAAGTTACATAGGTTAAAAGTTAAGGGTTTCACACTTTAGTCCCACATTGATCAAAATTGCAAAATCATCTCTTCCATCCAATTGGGCCAACTTCAGCTTGTCAAACTCATTCTAACTGATATATGGAATATGTGTGGCATGTTAGATCAGAAGTTATGCATAGAAGTATCACAAAATTAAAGATTGAAGTTTCATTACCATAAAGTGAAAGTTGCCATTTTTGACTTTTCCAAGCATGAGGTGTAAAAGCAAAATCTGAACCAGCCACTCTACAAAGCTTCTAGCCTGTATTTGCATCATAAAACCATCAATTAACTTGCCCTTTAGGAGAAAGAATGGCCAAGGAATCCAACAAGTGGGATGGTGGATCAAAAAATATCAAAGATTACTTCATGGTGAAGTTATGTCTCTAGCAAGCACCTCCCTTCATTTCCCTATAAAAGGAGAGCTCAATCCCCTCATTTTGGGACATTGATTTTTCACTAAACACAAGAGAAACAAACTACTCTTGCTGTATTCCATCCTAGCATCAAAGTTGCAAAAATCACCAAAGTTCACAAAATAGCCAAAATTCTGTTTTGCACTTATGCTGCCCATTTCATTTCTCTACACTCCTACACCACAATAGCCATCCATACACTCTCTAAATATCATATGGAAGGTGTCTAACCCTTTGAATCATCAAGAAATTCTCAGAATCACAAAATCACTTTTCACATCACCACACTTTAACCAAAAGCCACATAATTTGCCAAAACTTGGTACAGATTGTTTCTTGATGTTTTAACACTTATAACACCTCTTATATATCATATTGCAACTGTTCAAAGCCTCACAAACCAACTGGAAGAGCTGCATCTCAAACTGGTGTGAGTGTTGGCATTCTTGCAACATTCTTGCAAATTCAAAACAAAAAGGGCATTCAAAGGGATCTCTGGTTTTTCTAGGAGTATTTAGCTTGCTTAAGGTCATCACTACAGGTATGTAATGTCTAGACTCTTTCCTTGCATCACCATGTCATGAAACTCATTTTTCTCATTTTGGTAACTATTGTTGAATATGCATGTCATGAAGCCAAAACTGAATTTTATGAATGTGTGTCAATCCTTTGGTTCTCAACAGTTTTGTTATGATGTTTATGAAGTGTATGCATGATTAAATGTTTTGTTTTTGCTAGCATAAGCCATTTCATTCTAAGAGTTTGTTTTGGCCAAATCTTTGCATTTACCATGATGATGCCATAACCTGATGTTTGTTGACATATGTGATGCTTTGAACTCATTATATTTGGTTAATGTAAGGTGTAAGAATTGGTGTTTTGCACAGAATTGGTGTACTTCATGTTGCTTGCTTTTTAAATGCTCTTTTCACATATTTTCAAGCATTAAAACCCCAGTTTTGATTCGGGTGTATTTCCATCCTAATTGGTTGTTGAAACACCTCAAGAACATCATTTTAAACATGTCTAAACCCTGGCTTGAGTGTTGCAATAAGTAATGTGGATTTTGAACTTCAAGTGTAATTTTTCAAGCATTCTTTTGCAAATCATGTACCAGTTTTGGCTCTAGTGCATTTCCACTTAAACCAAGTGTTTAGACACTTCAAATATGTCATTTTAAAGATGTTCAAACCTTCACTTAATGGTTATAACAAGTAATTTGAATTCTGGCTTTTAAAATGCAAGTTTCAAAGCTTTCTTTGCAAATCACTTACACTTTTCTCAAACTGTCAAGATTAATGATATTCAAGGTTCTAAAACCATTTCACATGACATATAGGAAGTGTAAGACCATTCAAATTAAAGTGGAAAGACCTGAAACCAAACTGTCCAAAAAACTCCTCTTGAAAATGTCACTTTCGCTCCTATTTGCAATTGTCATGCTAACTGCCATGCTAGTTGTTTTTACACACAAATAATGGTTAGGACATCTCATATTGATCATTTATAACATGTATACATGATCATTTCATTGAAAAACACACTGTCATGAAAAATCACTTTTCAAATGCAACTTTGTCACATACACATTCACACCTCAAGCTACTTTTTGCATAACTTGTTTTTTCACTCAAACCACTTGTCACACACTTCATATTGATCATTCATAGCATGCTTGCATGATCATCTTGCTCAGAAACTGACTGTCATGAGATTCCACCTTTAAAATGCTCATTTCTTCATAAAAAGACACACCAATACACCAGTTCTTGATTGAGTCTGTTTCTGAACAAAATGATTGATCTAACACTTCATACTCATCAAATATAACTTGCTTACATGGTCACTTTGCATCAAAACATACTGCATCAAAATCTCACTCTTCATATGCTTATTTTCATCACAAAGTGACATAGCACACACCAGTTTTTGCATTATCTTGTTTTGAATTGATTTGCTTGCTCTAACAGCTTACATTGGTCATTTGTAATGTGTGTGTATGATCAAAAGACTTTAAAACCATTTGAACACAAACACACACCACATAATGCACATGAGCACACAAATGAGCATGATGAATACCAAAACACTACACAGTCAGTACAGACCTTTGTTTTTCAATTAAACTCACTCATTAGCTTATATTATAGGTGTGTGGATGATTGTTGTGATCAATGTTGTCCCAGAATTTGAAATGCCTAATTTCATGCATGATTTCTATGTCATCTTTGCATTTTGCATATGAACTTTCACTACAGTTCAATTTTAATCACAAATTTGATTTTAATCCACTCATTACCATCTATCTGTGATGTGTGCATAGTTGGTATGGTTTGAATATGAGTATGTGAGGCTGCATACATGAAAATGCATTTTTACCATTTCTTGCATTCAACATGTAATTTTATAAATCTATGTGCATTTTGTCCAATCTTTGCATCAACATTCTCTAAACCATATGTCTATGCTGTGTATGTGAATCATTTAACAAGAATATGCATATAAATAGGAATTTCATTCTTCATGCACCTTCTTTTTTACCAAAATGCAGTCAAGACACCAATTTCTGCAGCAGATGAATTTGAGCTTTCTTACATGCCTAGTGTAATACCCCAAATTTTACCCTTTCTTTTTTATTTTTATTTTAAATTCTTATTAACTTAATAAATTAACTTTTTTTTTAAATCTTGTTTTTTTAACTAATAATAATTTAATTAACCTTTTTTATAACTTTACTAATGTTTTTTTATTAACTTTTTTTTTTCTATTTAGTTTATTTATTTAAGTCATTTTAAGCTCTTCTTACTAACTTTTAGGATTTAGATTAAAATTTAACTTTTTTTTCTTTTCTTTAAAGAGTAAATTTTTTATAACCTTTTTTAAATTAATTTCTAACACTTTTTTTTAATCAAATTCTAATACTTTTTTTAAATAAAAATCTAATACTTTTTTTTAAAATTAAATCTTTTTTTCTAACTTTTTAAAATTAAATCTTTTTTCTAACCTTTTAAAGCTAAATATTTTTTTCTAACTTTTTTTAAAACTAAATCTTTTTTTTCTAACTTTTTTAAAGTTAAATATTTTTTTCTAACTTTTTTTAAAACTAAATCTTTTTTTTCTAACTTTTTTAAAGTTAAATATTTTTTTCTAACTTTTTTTTAAAACTAAATCTTTTTTTTCTAACTTTTTTAAAGTTAAATATTTTTTTCTAACTTCTTTTTAAAATTAAATCTTTTTTCTAACTTTTATAAAGTTAAATCTTTTTTTCTAACTTTTTTAAAAAAAATTAAATCTTTTTTCTAACTTTTATAAAATTAAATCTTTTTTTCTCTAATTTCTTTTTAAAATTAAATCTTTTTTTTCTAACTATTTTAAAAAATTAAATCTAACCTTTTTTTATAAATTAAATCTATCCTTTTTTTTTTAAAATTAAATCTAAATCTTTTTTTGACACCTTTATTTTTCAAATTAAAATTCTAAATTCTTTTTAAAATTAAATTCTAACGCCCTTTTCTTTTTCTTTTTTTTTTTTTAAATTTTAAATTCCTTTTAAAATTAAATTCTAACAGTTTTTAAAATAATTCTAACATTTTTTAAAACCAACATTCAAATATTTTTTTTTTATTCTAACTCATTTTTTTTTAAAACTCTAATTTTTTATTTAACTTGAAACTCTAATCTTCTTTGCTAACTTTTTAAATTTAAATCTCAACACTTTTTTAATCTAATCCAATCTTAATGAATTCCAGATAGAGTTAAATCAAATCAATCAGATCAATCATCATCATAAGAAAATCAGATCTAAATATCAACATCACCATCATTGAATCAAATCTGAAATCATCATAAAAATTCATTCAAATCAAATCAGAGATTGAAAAAGATTGAGATATTCAAATTAAATCTGAGATTAAAAAAAAAGATTTAAAAATCAAGTATAAAAGGGACGAAAATCATAACAAGAGGAGAGAACTTTTTTCGTAAAATCCAAGCAAACTCCGTCAAAAATCCTCTAGCCTCAGGACAAAGCATCATCGGCCATCATCATTCCGTAAGGATCAAAAAATATAATTACAATTTTTGTGTTGCTTTTCATGTTTTTCAGGAAAAAGAGATGAAGAAGACAAATCGGCGGTCATGCAAAAGAAGAAGAAGATAACATCCGTGAGAGGCAAACAAGAAGGAGAGGAACACACGCAAACTCAGAGAGCAGAGAGAAGAAGAGTGATGACCGGCCCAACCCTCTTTTTTATTATTTATTGTTTTTCCATTTGTTATTTTATTTTGTTTATCTTTTTTTAAAAAAATCAAGAAGACCCTTTCTTTTTTATAATCAAAAACCTTTTTCAAATTAATTAAAACTCTTTTTAAATAAAATAATCAAATGTTTTTTCAAATAATAAAACTTTTTTATAACTTTAAAGTAAAACGTGTTTTTAACTAACATTAAGATTTTTTAAATTAAACCAATTGTTTTTTTTAATGATTAAATCTTTTTTTTCAAAATATTATCACTAAAACTCCTTTTTTAGAATAATTAACCAAACTTTCACTTTTTTATTAATAATTTTTTTTAAAACTCAAAACTCTTTTAATTAAAATTAATCTCTCTTTTCACAAATTTAAATCCTTGGTTAAAAAGACCATAAAAGTCCTCCAAAATTCATACGGTTTGTTTCTCGTTCAATTTTGATTTCGTTTTCGTCTAACCCCACATACTGACATTTTTGTTTGTTTTGTTTCTTGCAGCTATTATGTTCAATTTGAAACTTATTTTCGGTTTTATATTTAGCTATTATAATTGTAACTGCTTATGGGATGTAATTGTGCGAGACAATTGTCGCATTTATCTTTCCGCACTTTATTTTCTGCCGTTGTATGTATATTCAATTTCATCGCATCTTTATAATTAATTTCACTCCTCCGAAGGAATTAGGTCTAGCCGTTTGACCGCCGTGTCAGTAGTCCTCAACTTCAAACCCTTGCGACCTCACAAACCCTAATTTTCACAAATGCCTCGCCGCAGGCAAGATTACAATTTTACCCCTAGCATTAGGTCAAAGAGCCGCCGCGCTCATTTTAGGGTTTCCCGCCGCGGAATCCCTAACCTAACCTAATTTAACCCTAATTACAACTTAACAATTCAACGTAGAGATTTGGAGTTTCTACACTCCACGTAAGCGTGTCCTTAAGATGCGTTTATTCCCCTTGAGACCTTGACCACAGTCAAGAAGTTTCTAACCTCCCTATTGAGGGGAACTACGATTACTCTGATTCCACTCCCGTAAGGATACGTAGGCACAAGATGCGATGTCTTGCCGAGTAAACTTAGAATTAACCCCTTAGGTCTCTTTTCTCACTTTTAATCCCTTTGTACATATACCTTAAGCAAATAAATAAAGCAAATAGTAAACATCTGAACAAAAGGTTCCTGTAGAGTACTACAGAAGTTTAGGGTGCTAATACCTTCCCTAAATTTAACCAACCCCCGAACCCTAGATCTTTCCCCGCATTGTGTTTACGATGCAAAATAGGTTTTCCCTTTTTGACCTTTTCCTTCGGATAAATCAAAGGGCGGTTGTGAATTGAATTGCGATTCAAACTCATTAATAGTTTGTGATCCTATTTCCACCGCAACAGAAAATGGCGACTTCACTGGGGACTCCTTTAACTTTTGAGGGTTATCCCTAACTTGTTCATATTTATTACTATCTGTGACATTATTCATTTGCATGTATATATTTGTGCTTTGATTGTGGGACTGTTCCTTGTGCTGGGAGATAGGTCCTAACCCGGATCTAGTGTACCTTAGGTAAATGGCAATAGACCAAGGAAACTGTACGACGTATATCGATACGGTTGATCTGGTGGCCATGGTTAGTGCGACTTCTTGGTTGGTGCTTATATTCCTTAAGTCAAGTTGAGGATAATATTGAGGCTGCCATATGTTGTCAACGCACTAACTGACTTTTAGAACCCTAGTTAACTCATCTTGGCCTTTAGAAAGTAGTGAGGTAACCGGCTTTGGTGCAGACTAAAGTTGGTTGACACTCGATACTACGCTCATTGAGATCTTAAACTTGGAGGGTTTTGGTTGGCAAGTAAGTTGCCTTCTGAACAACCATCCTTGTGAAAGATCAATGATATTGAGATCCCTTAGAACCTGGTTACTTTTGTAGGACAGGATGAACCATCTAACTTCAGGGGAGGGTACTTGCCTTTGAACCTCATGCAAGCCTTTAACCTAAGACTTTGTGTGTTTTCATGCATTGCATCCATAAAGCATCTCATTGCATTGTATTTCATGGAGCTCAAACATCATTTATGGATATCGCGGGATACCATAAATAAAAAAAAAAATATAAAATGAAAAAACAAGGAAAAGATTTCCTTGGTACCCCACGGCATTAGTAAATGTTTTGAATTCCATGAAATCTTCATTTACATTCACATTTTAGCATCATACTTTTGCATTACATGTGTCTCCCGATTTCTCACACTCGGTTCTCTCACCTTCCAGTTTCGTCACCCTGAGTTCTCGGCACCAATACAACACCAGAGCTCAAACTCGGAAAAGAATGGAGGATCAGGCAAAAGAGATTGATCGCCTTAGCAATGAACTCGAAGACCTTCGAGGGGGTATGGGGCGTATGATGGAATTGTTACATGTCATGAATGCTAAGATGGATACCCAGCCCACTGTTGTTTCTGAGATTACCGGCGTTACTGTGGACCCTCCACCAAGTGTGACCGTAGCAAGGGACCCACCTTATGGTCTCGCTCCGGGTTTTGTGCCTCCCCAAGCCACTGTTCCGATTAATCAACCTGTTCAGCAAGCCGTGCCCTTGTTTTCTGAAGTTTCTAGGGGGGCTCCTATCTTTGCACCACCTGTTGTACACACTCGTGCGCAATCGTACTTCAATGAGACAGTTTTTGATAATCTTGATGAGAATGTTGAGGGTTATGAGAAACATGATAAGCTTCGTGAGGAAGTAAACACTATCGTCCAGAGATTGAAAAAGGTAGAGGGTGATCAAATTTTTGGGACTGCCGCAAGGGATGTTTGTTTGGTCTCGGGTTTAGTTATTCCCCCGAAGTTCAAAACTCCGAACTTCGATCGCTATGAAGGTGCCACCTGTCCTAAGAGTCATCTGATCATGTATTATCGCAAAATGGCTGCCCATGTTGAGAATGATAAACTGATGATTCATTGCTTCCAAGACAGTTTGAAGGGTGCTTCTTCCAAGTGGTATTTAACTTTGGACCAATCCCGCGTTAAGAGCTTTCAAGATTTATCTGACGCTTTCATCAAACACTACAAGTACAATATGGATCTGGCTCCTGACAGAAGACAATTGCTGAGTATGTCACAAAAGGATTCTGAGTCATTCAAAGAATATGCCCAAAGGTGGAGAGAGACTGCTTCGCAGGTAGAACCTCCTTTGACCGAGAAAGAGTTAGCTGATTGGTTTGTCGACACAGTCCGTCCAGAATTTTACGAGAGAATGGTGGGTAGTGTGACTTCAAATTTCTCCGACATCGTTGCTGTGGGTGTCAAGATTGAATTGGGTATGAAGAGTGGTAAAATGACAAATAATCATGGCGCTTCTAAAGATCAGCCGAAGAAACCTCCGTATAGCTCCCAGAAAAAGAAGGAGAGTGAGACTAATGCTATATCCTCTGGTAGACCAAGGGAACGCTTTTATCGACATCCGCAAGGTTATGCTCAACCTCAAGGGTACCCAGTCCAATATGCTCAACAACCCTATGTGGCAGCTATTACACCTTCTTTCAGTCAACATGTTCCCATGTATCAACCTATGCAACAACCTCCTGTTTATCCGCCTCCTGTCAACTACCTACAGGCACCCAATACTCCTGCTCCTCAACAGCCAAAGAGTCCGGCTCCTCGCCAGAATATGCCGAATAGAAGAACGTATAAGCCTTGTCCGCCGATTCCAATGACTTTTACCGAGTTGTATCCCTCTTTGGTCAAGCAGGGTCTCATCACTACTCGGGCTTTGGGTCCGCCTCCTAATCCTCTACCCGCCAATTACAACGCCGCTGCTCATTGTTTATTTCATGAGGGTGCGCCTGGCCATGATCTGGAGAATTGTTACGCTCTCAAAAATATTGTCAGGGATTTATTGGAAAAGAAGATTTTGTCATTCGAAGATCCTCAACCAAATGTTAAGAAGAACCCTTTTCCTAACCATGAGAGTGTCAATGCCATTAGCGCTGATTCAGAGGAAGGCTATGCCCTTGATATTGAACAGATTAAGACCCCTCTCAAAATGTTCCATTCGAAACTGTTTGAAGTTGGTTTGGTAGATACTTCCCACGTTGCATGCGTAAGTTGTGAAGCCAGTATTAAGGGTTGCATGTTGGTTCAGAATGATGTGCAGAGGTTAATTAATGAGGGTGTTTTACAAGTGACAAGCCAAGCCAAGAAGGATGTAGTCGCTGTGGTTGAGCCTGTCTTCCATCAGCCTGAATCAAAGGGTAAGGTACCAGTGTTTAATCTATCAGGGGTAAGCTCCGCCAACCTCGTGTTCGATATACCAAGGTCGTATATCCCCGAAGTGAATCAGCCTAAGCCTATAGTTATTCGGAGACCGAGTCCGTTTCCCTTCAGTGATCCTAAAGCTGTGCCTTGGAAATATGACGTGACGATGATTGACAAGGAGTCTGGGAAAGTTATTCCAAATGAAGAGGTTAAGGACACTGTGACCAATATCGCAGAGGCAAGCAGGATGACTCGCAGTGGCCGTGTGTATACTCCCCGTTCTAATGAGGTTCCACCTAAGGAGACCACTAATATCCCAGTGGCCGTCAAAAACAAAGGTAAGGGAGCTGTTACGAATGATGAAGATACTGAGTTTTTGAGGATCATCAAGAAAAGTGACTATAAAGTTATCGATCAACTTCATCAGACTCCTTCCAAGATTTCGATTTTATCTCTGTTGATGAATTCACCCGCTCATAGGATGGCCTTGCAGAAGGTTTTGACTCAAGCACATGTGGATCAGGATATTAGCACCAGTCGGTTTGATAGTGTGATTGCCAATTTGACCGCCTGTAACACTCTCAGTTTCAGCAATGAAGAGTTACCGAAGGAGGGTCCGAACCATAATCGTGCTTTACATATATCGGTAAAATGTCAGGAGGACAATTTAGCAAGAGTGCTAGTAGACACCGGGTCCTCTCTGAATGTGCTACCCAAGAGGGTTCTCGATAAGTTGGCCTGTAAAGAGACTGTGTTGAAACCTACTCCTTTGGTTGTCAAGGCTTTCGACGGCTCTCGCCGATCGGTAATGGGGGAGGTTGAGCTTCCCATCCTGATTGGTCCGCAAATTTTTAATATCACGTTTCAAGTCATGGACATTAATCCCAATTACAGTTGTTTACTTGGAAGGCCGTGGATCCATGCCGCTGGGGCAGTGACCTCAACGTTACATCAAAGGATGAAATTCGTGATCGATGGAAAGTTGGTTATTATACACGGTGAGGAAGATCTGATGGTCAGTAACCTGTCTTCTTTCCGTTACATCGAGGCCGATGAGAATGCTGTAGACATTTCCTTTCAAGCACTTGAGATCGCCAATGTTGTTCTGCTGGAGGTCGAAGAGACAGTGGGTCAGGGTAATCCATCTTTTGCATCTCTGAAGAGTACCAAAGCAACAATTGACAGGGGCATTCCTGAAGGCTGGGGAGAGGTAATTGATGTCAAGACCAAGACTGATCGCTCTGGGTTGGGTTACAAACCAACTCAGAATGGAGCTGCCACGACTGTCGAAGGGCGTCCGAAGGTTATCCAAGAAGTATTTGTCAGCAGAGGTTTCCAAGTCAATGCCATCAGCGACTGTGAAGAAAATGAAGAGCTGAGCAACCTGGTGTTTAAGGGTGATGCAGTTTTGAACAACTGGGAGGCCGTAGAGATCCCTGTTATTTTTCCCTTGTCAAAGTAATTGTATTTTTTAAGTTTCATTTACATTTTCAAATAAAAATCTGTAGCTCTGCCCAAGGCTATAGGGTTGTTTTGTCGGGCCACCTTCCATTTCTAAAAAGATATTAATAAAAAGCATTTTGTTCAATTCCACTTTGGTTCATTTGCGTTTTTCGTTTTCACCTTTAAAAATGAAATTGGCAACCTTTCTTCCAATAATAAATAAAAAAAAACAGCATTTCATTCTTACATATCTTCGAGCATTTTAATTAAGTAAGCCTTCCATCATGCAGAGATATCGTAAACCTTGTTGGATCCAATGACTTTACTGACACTCCTGACTGGGATGCACCCATCAATCAAGCTGAGGACGAGGGTGAAGAAGATTTTGAAGTACCCGCTGAACTAACAAGATTGATTGAGTACGAGTACACAGAGCTTCAACCGCATAAAGAGCAGGTGGACCTAATTAATCTCGGTACAGATGAGAGCAAGAAAGAGGTCAAGATTGGTGCAATGCTTGGGACGGAGATTAGGCCGAGGTTGGTTGAGTTGTTAAAAGAGTATATTGATGTGTTTGCGTGGTCGTATCAAGATATGCCGGGCCTAGACACGGATATTGTTGTTCACAAGTTGCCGCTTAGGCCAGATTGTCCGCCTATCAAACAAAAGCTTCGAAGAACGAGACCCGACATGGCTTTGAAGATTCGAGATGAGGTTAAAAAGCAGTTGGATGCAGGTTTCTTAGCAGTCGCAAAATATCCAGATTGGGTTGCCAACATTGTGCCAGTACCTAAGAAGGACGGTAAGGTTAGGATGTGTGTGGATTACAGGGACCTGAACAAAGCAAGTCCGAAAGACGACTTCCCTCTGCCACATATTGACACACTGGTAGACAATACAGCCAGTTTTGCGTTGTTTTCATTTATGGATGGTTTCTCCGGCTATAATCAGATCAAGATGGATCCCGATGATCGAGAGAAGACTACTTTCATTACTCCTTGGGGAACCTTCTGCTACAAAGTCATGCCCTTCGGTTTAAAGAATGCAGGGGCAACTTACCAACGTGCTATGACCACTCTTTTTCATGATATGATGCACAAAGAGATTGAGGTGTATGTGGACGATATGATAGCCAAATCTCAGAGTGAAGAGGAGCATCTAGACCATTTGGTGAAGCTGTTTGAACGACTCAGGAAATATCAGTTGAAATTGAATCCTGCAAAATGTACCTTCGGTGTCAGATCCGGAAAATTGCTTGGTTTCATTGTTAGCCAGCGAGGGATTGAGGTAGATCCTGACAAAGTCCGAGCCATTCAAGATATGCCGGCTCCGCAAACCGAGACGCAAGTTAGGGGTTTTCTGGGACGTCTGAATTACATTTCCAGGTTTATCTTTAATATGACCGCTACTTGTGAGCCGATATTCAAGTTGCTTTGCAAGGGGCAGACAGTTGAGTGGAACCCTGATTGTCAGAAAGCGTTTGAGAAGATTAAAAGTTATTTGCAAGATCCCCCTATTCTGATCCCGCCCGTACCTGGCAGACCGTTGTTTATGTACCTTACTGTTCTCGAGAAGTCCATGGGTTGTGTGCTTGGACAACATGATGAGACTGGGAAAAAGGAACATGCAATTTATTACCTGAGCAAGAAGTTTACTGATTGCGAGAACAGATACTCACCATTGGAGAAAACTTGTTGTGCATTGGCATGGGCCGCTAAGCGCCTTCGGCAGTATATGGTCTGTCATACCACGTTATTGATTTCTAAAATGGATCCGATCAAGTATATTTTTGAAAAACCTGCTCAAACCGGGAGGCTAGCCCGTTGGCACATGTTGTTATCCGAATACGACATCCAGTATGTACCCCAGAAAGCGATTAAGGGTAGTATCTTATCTGATTACCTTGCAGACCAGCCAGTTGAAGATTATGAACCTCTTAAGCTCGATTTTCCTGATGAGGATATATTATTGATTAAAAGAGATTGTGAAGAGCCTGATCCGAGTGAAGGTCCAGAACCAGGTCTTTGGTGGAAGATGATGTTTGATGGTTCCTCGAATTTCAATGGGCATGGTATAGGCGCCGTTTTGATGAATCCAAAGGGTGGATTTACTCCATTTACAGCAAGGTTGGATTTTGAGTGTACTAACAACGTCGCAGAGTATGAAGCGTGTATCCTCGGCCTCGAAGCAGCGATTCACCTCCGAATCAAACTTCTTAAAGTAAGTGGTGACTCAGCCTTGGTTATCTACCAGGTACAAGGCAAATGGGAAACGAAGAATGAGAAGTTAATCCCTTATAAAGACTACATTATTGAGCTGATCAAGCATTTCGACGAGATAGAGTTCGAGCATGTTCCTAGATCCGAGAATCACGTAGCTGATGCTTTAGCCATGTTAGCATCCATGTGGAAAGTTAAATTCGTTAATGAAGCACCTCTTATCCATATTGAGCGCAAGGTTGAGCCCGCTTATTGTCAGATGGTCGAAGAAGTTGAGGTGGATGAAAAGCCTTGGTTTCATGATATCAAGAACTACCTCGTCAAACAGGAATATCCCGATAGTGCTACTGGTCTGGACAAAAAGACATTGAGAAGATTGGCGTCCAAATTCTTTATCAGTAATGGTGTGTTATACAAGAGAAATCACGACATGGTCCTGCTCAGATGTGTTGATAAACGGGAAGCGGACATGTTACTACAGGAAATTCATGAGGGGACCTTCGGAACCCATGCCAATGGTTATGCTATGTCCAAGAAGATGTTAAGGGCCGAGTATTACTGGTTAACCATGGAAGCCGACTGCATCCAATACGCTAGAAAATGCCATAAGTGCCAAATTTATGCTGATAAAATGCATGTACCTCCGTCACCGTTGAATGTGTTGTCTTCACCATGGCCGTTCTCTATGTGGGGCATTGACATGATTGGGGCAATCGAGCCGAAGGCTTCTAACGGTCATCGTTTTATCCTTGTTGCCATTGATTATTTCACCAAGTGGGTAGAGGCTGCCTCCTACGCCAACGTGACCAAGCAAGTGGTTGCCCGATTCATCAGGAAAGAGATCATCTGCCGCTATGGAGTCCCAAGCCGGATAATAACTGACAATGGCACCAATCTGAATAATAAGACTATGAAAGAGCTGTGTGATAACTTCAAGATCACTCACCACAATTCTTCTCCGTATCGTCCTAAGATGAATGGAGCCGTTGAAGCTGCAAATAAGAATATCAAGAAGATCCTGCAAAAGATGGTTGTGACTTACAAAGATTGGCATGAGATGTTACCGTTTGCTTTGCATGGATACAGAACCTCAGTGAGAACTTCGACAGGGGCAACCCCTTTCTCACTGGTATATGGAATGGACGCCGTGCTCCCCATCGAAGTAGAGATACCTTCGCTAAGAGTGTTAATGGAGGCTGAACTTGAGGAAGCTGAGTGGGTTCAAAACAGATTGGATCAGTTGAATCTCATTGACGAGAAGCGTTTGACAGCCATGTGCCATGGGCAATTATATCAGAAACGGATGAAAAGAGCGTTTGATAAGAAGATTCGTATCCGTGAGTTCCGTCAAGGAGAGCTCGTACTCAAAAAGATCTTACCAGTACATAAAGATATGCGTGGAAAGTGGAGGCCCAATTATGAGGGCCCATTCGTTGTAAAGACTGTCTTCTCCAGAGGGTCTCTAATACTTACGACAATGGACGGTGAAGAACTAGCACATCCCGTGAATTCTGATGCAGTCCGAAAATATTATGCCTAAAAACCCGCTAAGTCGAAAACCTGCAGAAGGCGACTTAGGCAAAAGTAAGGGTGAAAAAGAAAAAAGAAATAATAACAAAAGCTCGCTAAGTTGAAAACCCGAAAGGGCGGCTTAGGCAAAAAAGAGCATCCCGGTGGATTGAAAACCCGAAAGGGCGGTCCAGGCAAAAGTTAGGGACAAAGGCATTTCATTGCATCAGAAGACACTGATTATCTCGAACACACTTTCCGCATGAGAGCCATGTTTCAGTTCCTCCATCCTTGCCCAAAGCAGGATTCTGGATTAGTCTTAGTTATTAGTGTCAGTAGGTGTTATTGGATTCAATGTAACCTTTTTCCCATGTTGCCAATTTCAAAATGTAATCATCTGTGGAGCTATGCCTTCAGCAAGCAGCCACCCTTTAATAAAAGATACCATCTCGTTACTTACATTCCTTGGTGCATTGCTCTTTATTTTCTATTGTTATGCAAAATGCGTTTATTCTTAAAATTTGAAAATGAAAGGTGCATTGTAGATTTTTCAAAACTGTTTTTCAAAAAACAAACAAATTTGAAATGTAATAAATTACTTTGACTAGTGGAAATTCCGACAGGATCTCTTCATTCCCCGGAAATATCATTATTGCAGAAACACTTTCAAACCATTGCCCAGTGATAGTCCCCAGAGAGACTATAAGCTGACAACCTTTTCTTGGGTAACTCAAAAGTGTCCCTCAGGTTTTCTTCTCCCCATGTGAAGACGTGATACTGTACACCACAAGCAGATTACCTTCTCCCCAGAGAATTCCAAACTTTAAAACCAGACTTGGTTCTACCATTGATCTTTCTTACCCATGATTGACGTATTGGTTGCAGAGAACGCAGGGTATTTCCGTCGAGATGTTTATTTCATCTCTCGTCCCGTCTCTAGTCTGTTTCGTCAGTATACGCAAGGGCATAAGCATCACATGCCTATTTCATTTCATATTCATTACATACTCATTACATACTCATTTCATAACATCTTGCATAGTTACATACATAGACATCAACATACATTCATATTAACATATCCATTAACATACGCGATAACATGCACAGGTTCATCGTGTCTCCATCATTGGTCGTTACCACCGAGTAATTGGGGTTTGTCCATTCTCTCCAAATAGATTGTCAGCCCTAAGCATAAAATGCTTACTTGTTTCCAGTTTCCCCACAGAGCTCGATCCTCGTGGATGACGGTTACTTCAGCTATCTTTCCTCGCCAGGATTAGATATTTACCCTTCGAGATCATTCCCTCGATGGAGTTTTGATTTCCAGTCTTCTTTCTAGCTCGATCCTAGATTGAATCTCAGTCTTGTCGGTCGTCAATCCCAACCGGACGTGCATTTATTTTGCACCATCTAAAATTTTCACCATACATTGGCAGATACGCGACTATCTCGCTTGAGAAGTTTATCACTGTACCCGGACGTGCATTTATTTTGCACTATCTTTCAAGAAAATCAACTACAATCCTTTACAGATACACGCCAGTTCGCGCCTGGAAAATATATCAGTACAACACTTTACAATCCTACATGTTACAACCTTTTACACTTTACATTTTACAGCATCAACATACGACATTTCTCACCTAAGAAGTCGATCATATCCTCGTTATGACTCGCAGCAAATGGCCATCTCCATGGAGCAGTTGGGCTTCCATTTACCTGCCGTCTTGAGGTTTGAACCAAATCGTATTCAGGAGAGCACGATCTTGAGTTACGGGGAGGTTTGAGCAGTTTCATATTCAGGAGAGCACGATTCTGAAATATGAAGAAATTCAGTCATCCAGTTTCATATTCAGGAGAGCACGATTCTGAAATATGAGTATATTCAGTCATCCAGTTTCATATTCAGGAGAGCACGATCCTGAAGTATGAGGAAGTTCAGTTTACCCTTTTCATGTTCAGGAGAACATAATCTTGAAGCATGAAGAAGTTTATTTATCCTTCAGTAAGAGAAGAATCAGAATCGTATTCCAGGCGCCGACCTTAAATGCGAGAAGATTTATTTATCAGATAAGCAGCAGCCTCTTTATTTGAGTGTTTATCCATTTTTTGCACATAAGTCCCTTCCAACGATAAGTGACAGTTCTCCCTCGAGAAGCTTATCAGGGCAATTCCCATCAAAGTCCATTTATTTTGGCATACAGTCGGTCTTTACCCTGTATATTTGCTACGGAGTTCCGAAAAGTCCGTTTGATCCTGTCACGAGGGGTAGTTTACAGAAGCTTGGATGTTATTCCTTGCTCAATGCTCCAGCATTCTGTAATCGATCTTACAATCGTACGTGATCCAGTTTTATTTTTAGATTCCCCAGTGGAGGCCGTCTCATAGGTACCATCTCCATTCGAGGATCTCGTTCCTTTTCTGAAAGTGACAATTGGTCATTCGCACCAGTTGACTATCATTTTTAGAATTCCCCAGTGATGTACTGTGTCTCAGCGCGTCATTTTCCCCAGTGTGTTTCTTCTCGTGGCGTCTGTCTCGGTGTCGTCATGTTTCGTCAGCATTTTCGCATTCATTATTCCAGCATACGCATCATATCATAGTCATGGCATCATCTGCATTAAGTCGTTCCAGTTTTGTCCATAGCATTGCATATCGTCGCATATAAGGGCAAAATTTTCGGTTATCTATATTTAAATCTCTCCACCACGATTCCACGAGTCTCTGTCACTCAAATCGTCCGGTGTAGCCATTTAAATAGGGGCAACTGTAATACCCCAAATTTTACCCTTTCTTTTTTATTTTTATTTTAAATTCTTATTAACTTAATAAATTAACCTTTTTTTTAAATCTTGTTTTTTTAACTAATAATAATTTAATTAACCTTTTTTATAACTTTACTAATGTTTTTTTATTAACTTTTTTTTTTCTATTTAGTTTATTTATTTAAGTCATTTTAAGCTCTTCTTACTAACTTTTAGGATTTAGATTAAAATTTAACTTTTTTTTCTTTTCTTTAAAGAGTAAATTTTTTATAACCTTTTTTAAATTAATTTCTAACACTTTTTTTTAATCAAATTCTAATACTTTTTTTAAATAAAAATCTAATACTTTTTTTTAAAATTAAATCTTTTTTTCTAACTTTTTAAAATTAAATCTTTTTTCTAACCTTTTAAAGCTAAATATTTTTTTCTAACTTTTTTTAAAACTAAATCTTTTTTTTCTAACTTTTTTAAAGTTAAATATTTTTTTCTAACTTTTTTTAAAACTAAATCTTTTTTTTCTAACTTTTTTAAAGTTAAATATTTTTTTCTAACTTTTTTTTAAAACTAAATCTTTTTTTTCTAACTTTTTTAAAGTTAAATATTTTTTTCTAACTTCTTTTTAAAATTAAATCTTTTTTCTAACTTTTATAAAGTTAAATCTTTTTTTCTAACTTTTTTAAAAAAAATTAAATCTTTTTTCTAACTTTTATAAAATTAAATCTTTTTTTCTCTAATTTCTTTTTAAAATTAAATCTTTTTTTTCTAACTATTTTAAAAAATTAAATCTAACCTTTTTTTATAAATTAAATCTATCCTTTTTTTTTTAAAATTAAATCTAAATCTTTTTTTGACACCTTTATTTTTCAAATTAAAATTCTAAATTCTTTTTAAAATTAAATTCTAACGCCCTTTTCTTTTTCTTTTTTTTTTTTAAATTTTAAATTCCTTTTAAAATTAAATTCTAACAGTTTTTAAAATAATTCTAACATTTTTTAAAACCAACATTCAAATATTTTTTTTTTATTCTAACTCATTTTTTTTTAAAACTCTAATTTTTTATTTAACTTGAAACTCTAATCTTCTTTGCTAACTTTTTAAATTTAAATCTCAACACTTTTTTAATCTAATCCAATCTTAATGAATTCCAGATAGAGTTAAATCAAATCAATCAGATCAATCATCATCATAAGAAAATCAGATCTAAATATCAACATCACCATCATTGAATCAAATCTGAAATCATCATAAAAATTCATTCAAATCAAATCAGAGATTGAAAAAGATTGAGATATTCAAATTAAATCTGAGATTAAAAAAAAAGATTTAAAAATCAAGTATAAAAGGGACGAAAATCATAACAAGAGGAGAGAACTTTTTTCGTAAAATCCAAGCAAACTCCGTCAAAAATCCTCTAGCCTCAGGACAAAGCATCATCGGCCATCATCATTCCGTAAGGATCAAAAAATATAATTACAATTTTTGTGTTGCTTTTCATGTTTTTCAGGAAAAAGAGATGAAGAAGACAAATCGGCGGTCATGCAAAAGAAGAAGAAGATAACATCCGTGAGAGGCAAACAAGAAGGAGAGGAACACACGCAAACTCAGAGAGCAGAGAGAAGAAGAGTGATGACCGGCCCAACCCTCTTTTTTATTATTTATTGTTTTTCCATTTGTTATTTTATTTTGTTTATCTTTTTTTAAAAAAATCAAGAAGACCCTTTCTTTTTTATAATCAAAAACCTTTTTCAAATTAATTAAAACTCTTTTTAAATAAAATAATCAAATGTTTTTTCAAATAATAAAACTTTTTTATAACTTTAAAGTAAAACGTGTTTTTAACTAACATTAAGATTTTTTAAATTAAACCAATTGTTTTTTTTAATGATTAAATCTTTTTTTTCAAAATATTATCACTAAAACTCCTTTTTTAGAATAATTAACCAAACTTTCACTTTTTTATTAATAAATTTTTTTAAAACTCAAAACTCTTTTAATTAAAATTAATCTCTCTTTTCACAAATTTAAATCCTTGGTTAAAAAGACCATAAAAGTCCTCCAAAATTCATACGGTTTGTTTCTCGTTCAATTTTGATTTCGTTTTCGTCTAACCCCACATACTGACATTTTTGTTTGTTTTGTTTCTTGCAGCTATTATGTTCAATTTGAAACTTATTTTCGGTTTTATATTTAGCTATTATAATTGTAACTGCTTATGGGATGTAATTGTGCGAGACAATTGTCGCATTTATCTTTCCGCACTTTATTTTCTGCCGTTGTATGTATATTCAATTTCATCGCATCTTTATAATTAATTTCACTCCTCCGAAGGAATTAGGTCTAGCCGTTTGACCGCCGTGTCAGTAGTCCTCAACTTCAAACCCTTGCGACCTCACAAACCCTAATTTTCACAAATGCCTCGCCGCAGGCAAGATTACAATTTTACCCCTAGCATTAGGTCAAAGAGCCGCCGCGCTCATTTTAGGGTTTCCCGCCGCGGAATCCCTAACCTAACCTAATTTAACCCTAATTACAACTTAACAATTCAACGTAGAGATTTGGAGTTTCTACACTCCACGTAAGCGTGTCCTTAAGATGCGTTTATTCCCCTTGAGACCTTGACCACAGTCAAGAAGTTTCTAACCTCCCTATTGAGGGGAACTACGATTACTCTGATTCCACTCCCGTAAGGATACGTAGGCACAAGATGCGATGTCTTGCCGAGTAAACTTAGAATTAACCCCTTAGGTCTCTTTTCTCACTTTTAATCCCTTTGTACATATACCTTAAGCAAATAAATAAAGCAAATAGTAAACATCTGAACAAAAGGTTCCTGTAGAGTACTACAGAAGTTTAGGGTGCTAATACCTTCCCTAAATTTAACCAACCCCCGAACCCTAGATCTTTCCCCGCATTGTGTTTACGATGCAAAATAGGTTTTCCCTTTTTGACCTTTTCCTTCGGATAAATCAAAGGGCGGTTGTGAATTGAATTGCGATTCAAACTCATTAATAGTTTGTGATCCTATTTCCACCGCAACACCTAGTTTCATTCAATAGGACATATTTGACATGTATGTGTGATCTGCTTTGATCTCGTTGTGATTTAAAAACAAACTGTCATCATGCTTGCTCATCATTTATGCCAATTTTGCATTTCACATGCCATAACTCACCACAGTTTGATTTGAGCACTACTCACTGCATGAGCTCTTTCCATATCATTATTGCATTGTGTTTGCATGATTGTGTTGTTTGAAAACTGTTTGAAACAAGTTACTCACTTCAAAATGCAATTTATCTTCATTTTGGCATTTCACCATACCATTGTCATATTCTGTTTGTACCAAGTTTGTTTGAGATGATAACATCATTTTATATTATGTTTGAAAGTTGTATGTGTGTTTACCTTGGTTTGAAAACACTTGAGTTAATTTGAAAACATCAAAATGCACCTCATTTCCTCACAATGCAGCCACCATCGAATTTTTCACCACAATGAGAATTTTGAAAAGCTGAGACCACCATCATATTCCTCATTCAATTCTACCCCAAATCCATATAAATTTTGTGTCGATCCGATTAACGGTTAGGAAGTTACGGCGTAAAACGTATTTGGTTTGATTTATGTTTTTGCCCAGCCATAGTTCAATGTTACCCTTATAATTAATTAGGGGTGGCTTCATCAATGGATGTATAGCCACCCCATTGGTATGACCATGCGCCTTTCACCCCTTGTTCCTGAGTTTGACCCCTGAGGAGGGCAACTCTTTTATCCATTTTTGTGATTTTTAGTGTAAACTTCGAAAATTTGTATCTCACTCGTTTTTCATTGTTTTTCGTCCGTTCTTTTTCCGTTGTGCTCGTATTAATGTTTACTTTCATTCCATGTTTTTATTTTTCGTGTTCGCATATTTTATCACTAAGTTTGTTTATGTATAAATGTACGTGTTTTCGCGATCGTTCATGTAATTGCAGATAAATGTGTATGTGTTTCCCTTCAACATTTTTCTTGAAAATTGTTTGAATTCATCCCCATACATGATATATAACATGCTAGGATTTACTTCTTGGTTGTTACCATTTTTATCTGTTGATTTTCATTAAATGCGAACTGTTGTCACAGTGTCGATTATTTCATCTGTTAACTGTTACCTTCATGTTTCATTCTCACAATCTCTTATTATTTAATTGGTTGTAACCATGATTATGCTTTACCTTGATTGTCATATTGTATAGAATTTTATTTTCTTTTATCCCTAAGCGACGAAACTCGTTAGTTCTCGTCCAAGTCGTTTCCCCAGTCTCCCTCCAAAGGAAGGTTTGTCCTCTTGACCCTCAATGTCTTGGACAATTCAATCACACCCTTGACTTTGTTAAGTCATTTTCAACCTTAGAATAGAAACCTTAGACTTCACTTAAAGTCTAAAAGACCCACCCATACTAGGAGCGTTCTTCAACTAGAACCCTAGGAAAGAGTTCGTCAACTCTGTGTAAGAATCATCGTCATGATTTCTTACTTTCCCCTTTTAATACAACTTAGATTAGGGAGTTTTGTCAAACTCCATACAAAAATTGTCATGTTTGTTTTCCCCTTTGAACCTTGATCGTCATCAAGTGTTCTTTTCCCTTGTGAGGCGAACTATGATTGCTCTGATTCTATCCTAGTCAGGATACGTAGGCAGAAGATGCGACGTCTTTGCGAGCAAACTTAGAAAACCACTTAGGCCTTTGTTTATTTTACCTTATCCCAAACCATAGTACAATTCACAAGCTTAGCAATCAATCAAACAAAAGGTTCCTGTAAAGTACTATAGATGCTTAGGGTGCTAACACCTTCCCTAAGTATAACCAACCCCCGATCCCCGAATCTCTTAGCGTTGTTTTACATCGCGAAAAGGGTTTTTTTTTCTTTAGACCTTTCCTTTGGATAAATTAAAGTTCGGTTGTAAAAGAAATAAGGTTCAAGTTAATGCAATAGCTTGATATCCAATTTTCACCGCAACACTTACCGGTTGCACTCACCAGATATCAGTTCCTTGTTGGGTTTGGTTGCTCTAGCAGATGAGAGAGGGAGGGCTGAGTTCAGAGTAACTTATGGGAGATTGCTTAGTTTGTTATACAGACCTTCAGCATTTGAGACGACTGGGGTGTATACTTTGATGCAGTTTTATGAGCCGCAGCTGAGATGTTTCTTATTTCCCGACTATATTCTGGCACCCACTTTGGAGGAGTATTCTGCAATGTTGGGAGTTCCTGTGTTAGACCAGATGCCCTTTATACACGTTGATGCTGAGCCTGAGTTGGCTACACTTGCTGAGATTGTCAGTTTAGATGCTTCTGAGTTCCCTGGAGGCTTGGTCAAGCTGAATGGAGCTTATGGTTTTCACATGTCTGTCTTGGTCGAGAAGGCTACACAGTGCGCGAAGAGTGGATGTTGGGTTGCCTTCAGTGCCATTCTAGCTGTCTGCATCTACGGGATTGTCTTGTTTCCTAATGTGCCAGATTTTGTCGACTCATATGCCTTCTTGATTCTTGCCTCGAAGAATCCAGTTCCTACTCTCTTGGGCGATGTTTATCATTCTATTCACTA
The DNA here is from genome assembly GCA_963859935.3 of Lathyrus sativus. Lineage (NCBI taxonomy): Eukaryota > Viridiplantae > Streptophyta > Magnoliopsida > Fabales > Fabaceae > Lathyrus > Lathyrus sativus. The sequence goes on from OZ012737.1 coordinate 390,779,523, forward strand.
CAAGAATGAGAAACGTTCTAGAAAGAATGTTTCCTGCTGTCTTCCTCTCTTGTACAGGTGGTTCCAGGGGCATCTTCCGAAGACAGGGCCTTTTGTTGATGTTGTTGATACTTTGGATTGGTCTTTGCGGTTGATGGGGCTGTCTGTTGAGAACATCATTTGGTTTGATCGGAGTATGCTGGGCACTGATATTATATATAGTTGCAGTGGCTTTCCGAATGTCCCTTTGATTGGACAGAAAGGCTGTATCAACTATAACCCTTCACTGCTGGTAAGACAGTTCGGTTATGCTTTGAGGGATGCTCCTATTGAGAAGGAGATACAAGAATCTTTGTATCTCACGGGCTTATTAGACATGGCTGTTTTGATCAGATTGAGACATGCATGGGCTAACATCCATAGGAGAGGGAAAGCTTTGCTCGGTAAGAGCAACAGTAAAGCTTATGATCCTTATCGGGATTGGATCCGCGAGAGAGCTAGTACGTCCTTGATGCCTTATCCTGCTGCGAAACCCCTGTATCTTCCAATGATTGAGGTACCTGCTTCGGTAGAGCTTGAAAAGTATAACAAATTGTTGGCTGAAAACGAAGAATTGAAGAAAGCCAATGATGAGTTAGAGAAAGAGATCTTCCAGTTGCGTCATGAGAAGAATGAAGCTACCTTCACTGTGAAGGAACAAACTGAATTGATTAACAGGTTGGGTTCAGAGCTGATGGAAGAGACCAACAAGAAAGAAAAAGTGGGAATAGCCTTGAACGGTGTTAGCAAGGTGCTTACTTCCAAGAAGGAACTTTTAAGCAAAGCTTATTCCCGACTCAGCAAGTGGGAAACATTGTGGAATACCATGCTCACCAAGCGGAAGGAGCGTGAAGACAAACTAAAGTTGCAGATTGCCACGCTAGAGGCACAGATTAGAGCCCAAGTCGCAAAGATTGTCGAAGAGACATCACTTAGGAGCGCTATTGAGATTAATGTAAGTAACCTTGACGAGAAGCCGAGAGGTTATGAAGTGAAGGCCGGTTCCAAGAGGTACAGACTCGACGAAAGTTCTGGCGAAGGAACCTGCCAGGACGACGCCAAAAAGCTGAGATCCACTGCTGAGCGGCATGCCTTACTGATACAGGAGCTGATCTCCCGACTAGGGCATTCGGAGACATTGAGGATATTAGAGGATGTCAGAGCACGCCATTTGGCCTGATTTATCTTTGCCTTGCCTTTGTTATCTGTACTTGTATTTTGACCATCGCCAGGCTTGTTGGCCGAGGTCTCTTCAGTTGTATTCAGTTGTACTCTTGTACTCAGCCTCTTGGCATGTGTTTATATATGAGGGTCTTCTGATTCCTTGCTTGCTTGATGGGGAATCCATTGTCGTGATGGCCTTCTCTCTGATACTAGAATCGGGGGGGATATAACCTGTAGCATATTTACGCAATTGCATCTGCATTCATATTGCATGACCGATATTCTTGAATCTGTATCTTATTTCCTGCATCTGTAGGTTTTTCAGGATTGACGAACAAAGAGTTCACCGCTACTCAACCCGAAACAACTGCAAGAGAATCATGGATCAAGTCCAAGTGGAGTTGTAGGAAATTCGCGAGAAGTTGAACCTGTTCATGCAAGCAATGAAGAACATTGCTAAGGGCCAGGAGAGCCTCCAGACTTTGGTACAGCCGCTGCTGACGCGGGCTAATGGGAATGACAACAATGACCATAATTCTGCGCACGTTGAAACTATTCCAGAGGATGGGCCCCCTACGCCTGTGGTTCCACCTGTAGTGACCCCACCTGGTGTGGTTGTAAACGATGGCGCTGGCAATGGTAACACAGGGAATGGAAATGAGACTGTTGTCAACAATGTTGGATTTGGGGACGCCAACCAAGGCGGGGGTAACAACAATGGCGGTAATGGGTTTGGCAACAATGGTTTTGGCTACAATGATCAGGGATTTGATTACGTCAATCAGGACGGGAAATTCGGCTTCAACACTCAGGGTTTTGGTTACGACGGTTTTGGTAACGCTAACGCTAACCAGGGGTATGGTGGATTCGGTAATATGAATGGTGCTGGGGTGATTCCTGTCAACACTAGGTTTGGACCTGTTAGGGTCAACTAGGGTTTCGGTAACGGGGGACGAGGTCCCATGATCAATCAGCAAGGGTTTGGTCGCAACACTGGTCACGACGGATATGGAAATAGAAATGTTAATTAGGGTGAAGACCACCAGGAGGACGCCTTTTCTGGAAGAGGTGTGGGATTTGAAGGACCTGTTGATCCTGTGTAGAGGATCAGAATGCTTGAAGAACAGATGAAGGGGGTAGTGAATCAAAACTCCACCGGCTTGGATATGACTACAATGGGCTTGGTACCAGGGCTGAGGGTGCCGTTGAAATTCAAGGCTCACACTTTTGACAAGTACAAGGGGGACACCTGCCCTAAAGTCCATGTTCGCTCTTACTACAGGAGGATGTCCGCGTATTCAGATGATGAAAGGATGCTCATGCATTTCTTTCAGGATAGCTTATCAGGACCCTCACTTGAATGGTATATGGGGCTGGAGCCCACACAGATAAAAACCTGGAAGCAATTGGCTGATGCTTTTGTGACCCATTACAAATACAACAGCGATCTGGCGCCAAACCGGGTCCAATTGCAGGGTTTGTCACAGAAGAACGGTGAAAGTTTTAAAGAGTATGCGCAAAGGTGGCGCGATATGGCAGCGAGGGTGCATCCTCCTTTAATTGAAAGGGAGATGAATGATATGTTCATTGGGACATTTACGGGGGTGTTCTACGAAAAATTCTTTAGTGTGTCATTGAGCAGTTTCTCAGATTTGATTCTTATGGGGGAGATGATCTAAAACAGGATTAGAGTTGGAAGGTTCCAAGCAGGTGAGTCTACTTCAGCAGGAGGTGCCAGAAAAGCATTTGGTGGTAGACGACAGGGTGATACTAGTGCCGTGTTTGGTGGCAGGGGCAGGGGCAGAGGAAGACATCAGTATGTTCAGCCGCAACAGATAGCTAGCGTCACTATCCCTTTTCTTCAACAAGGGCAGCCTCAGCAACAACAACAACAACAACCACAGCAACAGCAAGGACAGAATCCTGGTCAGAGAAGGGTACAGAACGCGAGAGCGAAAAGAGTGTTCGACGCACCTCCTTCCACGTATGCAGAACTCCTCCAGACCCTGCTAGGTTTGAACTTGGTTGAAAAGAGGACTTTGGCACCGCCTACGGGGGAAGTACTTCCTTACGATTATGATGCCAACAAGCATTGTGAATTCCATTCCGAGGCACCCGGGCATGATATAGAAGCTTGTCAGGCATTTAAACACAAAGTGCAGGATTTATTGGATAGCAAAGCTATTAGCTTTGGACAGGTGGGTCCAAATATAGTACAACAGCCTATGCCCAATCATGGGGCAAACGCCATCCTGAAAGAGGAGAATCTGAATCTAGTGATGGATGTCAATGAGCTGAAGACACCGTTGGGTGAGATTAAAAGCAGGTTGCTAAAAGGGGGTGTATTCCCGGGGTGTGATGAATTTTGCGTGGATTGTTATATACAGCCAGAGGGTTGTAATGAGTTGAAGCAGGGTATTCAGGCAATGATGGATGAAGGTACCTTGCAATTTGATAGAACCGCGGTTGAAGAGCCTGTAGAGGCGTCGTGTGATTAGCAGAACGATGTTGCAACAATGACGATTCCGAGAAAAACAATAACGATAATGGCGCCTGCCATGCGGCCGACGATCACAATTACTAAAGCAGGACCAGTTCCTTTTGAGAGTACTAAAGCAGTGCCGTGGACTTATGGGTTGGAGGTATATTGCGACGGTAAGAAAATTGAAATCAGTGGACAACCAGCGGGGATTGTAGATAATGTTGCCGGAACAGGGGGTATGACCAGAAGCGGAAGGATCTTCACGTCACCCGAGGTAGAGGCAGAAAGGTTAGCCAAAGGTAAAGCCAAGGTAACTGAGAGTGGTCCGTCTCAGTCAAAGGAAAAGGAAACGTCACTTAAGGATGTGGAGGAGTTTATGAGGCTCATTCGTAAAAATGATTACAAAATCGTTGAGCATCTCCAGCAAACGCCGTCAAAAATTTCCATCCTATCCTTGCTGTTATGTTCCGAGGCCCATCGGAACGCTTTGCTGAAAATTCTAGACACGTCATTCGTTCCTCAAGAGGTTTCTGTTAATCAGTTAGAAGGGGTGATGGCGCATGTCAATGTGGGGCACAGTTTGGGCTTCACAGACTTTGATTTGACTCCGAGAGGGCGAGAGCATAATATGGCATTGCACGTGTCAGTCGAATGCCGGGGCACGGTCATGTCCCATGTTTTAGTAGACACTGGATTTCCCTGAATGTGCTACCGAAGAAAGCCATGATGAAGTTGGATATCAGGGGGATTATCTGCACGCCCAGTGACTTAGTGGTGAGAGCGTTCGATGGAACGAGGAGGTCAGTTTTCAGATCAATAACATTACCGTTGCAGGTGGGGCCTGAAATATTTGAAACTGAATTCTATATAATGGACATCCAGCAGGCATATAGTTGTCTTCTTGGGCGCCCATGGATCCATGCTGTCGGGGCAGTCACATCCACGTTACACCAAAAGCTGAAGTATATGGTTGGGGATAGTGTCGTCACTGTTTGTGGAGAGGAAGATATTCTGGTTAGCCATTTGTCTTCGTTCAAATATGTCGAGGTCGACGACGAAATACATGAAACACCCTATCAAGCCTTCGAGGGGTTGCGAGTTAAAGACAAAGCTCAGGGTTCCAGCAAAATACCAGATGTGGCAGTGTCATCCTACAAAGAGGCTCAAGCTCTAGTGCAGGCAGGCAAAACCAAGGGCTGGGGTCAGGTATTGGAGATTCCTGTGAAGAATGACAAGTTCGGGCTTGGATATCATCCTTCGTCATCAGCATCATCTTCAGGAAAGCCCAAGTTCAGAGGGCCGATAACCATCACACCAAATGGGGTGAGCTTCGAGACTATCAGTGCCGTTTCCGATGCTGAAGAAGGAGATAGCGACTGTGATATGGACGCATGGATCAAGCCAAGCGTGCCAGGACAAAGTCTCTGCAATTGGTCTATCTGGGAAATTGTTCCTTTGACAACTAAACAATAATGATTTGTTTTCTTAATTGTTGAATAATCCTGTGTCTTACCCGGGGCATAGTGATTTTGCTTAGGGCCATTTGGTTATGTACATTACATTGTTTAATCATGAAATAAAGGAGTTTTTCATATACAAATGTTGTGATCCCTGTTTTTCCTGTTTTTATCTTTTACAATAAAATGGCAATGTGGTTATTTGCTTTGTATGCGTTTTGAAGCATTTAACCATTTCCTTTGCAGGATTACTATTTCAGATAACATCTATGAACCGCCTATGACTCACTTCGACTTCGAGCACCCGGTATTTCAGGCTGAGGAAGAGATTGTTGAAGATGGCGACGTACCAGAAGAGTTGACCTGGTTATTGAAACAAGAAGAAAGAATCATTCTGCCTCATGAGGAAGTCATTGAGATTATCAATTTGGGGTCGGAAGAGGTTGTGAGAAACATCCGTATAGGGGCTGCGCTGCAGAGCGACATCAAGCAAAGATTGGTTGAGATGCTCAAAGAGTACAGTGATATATTTGCTTGGTCGTACGAGGATATGCCTGGGTTGGATACGGATATGGTTGTTCACCGTCTGCCGCTGCGAGAGGAATGTCCGCCTACTAAGCAGAAACTCCAAAGAACTAGACCGGATATGGCTGTGAAGATCAAGGAGGAAGTTCAAAAACAGTGGGATGCTGGTTTCCTAGCTGTTACAAAATATCCCTCATGGTTCGCTAATATTGTGCCAGTGCCGAAGAAAGACGGTAAAGTGCGAATGTGTGTAGACTACCGTGATTTGAATAGGGGGAGCCCGAAAGATGACTTTCCACTTCCTCACATTGATGTGCTGGTTGATAATATTGCTCAATTCTCCGTATTCTCCTTCATGGATGGCTTCTCGGGCTATAATCAGATTAAAATGGTGCCAGAAGACATGGAGAAGACGACTTTCATTACTCCCTGGGGAACGTTTTGCTACAAGGTGATGCCCTTCGGATTGAAGAACGCTGGGGCAACATATCAACGTGCTATGACGACTCTCTTTCATGACATGATGCACAAAGAGATTGAGGTTTATGTTGATGATATCATCGCCAAATCCCAGACGGAGGAGGAGCATTTCGTTAATCTGCTGAAACTGTTCAAGAAACTTAGGAAGTTCAGGTTGAGACTGAACCCTAACAAGTGCACCTTCGGGGTGAGATCGGGTAAACTACTGGGGTTTATCGTGAGCGAAAAAGGAATAGAGGTTGATCCTGCGAAAATAAAAGCAATACAAGAAATGTCGACGCCTAAAACAGAAAAAGAAGTGCGTGGATTTTTGGGGAGGTTGAACTATATCTCCCGGTTCATATCTCACTTAACTGTGACATGTGAGCCATTATTCAAGTTGTTGAAAAAGGATCAGGTGTTGACCTGGAATGAAAATTGTCAAAAGGCGTTCGACAAGATAAAAGAATACCTACAGGAACCTCCTGTTTTGATACCCCCAGTGGTCGGGAGACCTTTGATCATGTATTTGACGGTTCTTGAGGAAAGTATGGGTTGTGTTCTCGGTCAACACGACGAGACCGGGCGTAAAGAGCATGCGATCTACTATTTGAGTAAGAAGTTTACCGACTGTGAGTCCAGATACTCAATGCTCGAGAAGACGTGTTGCGCGCTGGCCTGGGCCGCCAAACGTTTGAGGCAGTACATGCTAAATCATACAACCATGCTAATTTCAAAGATGGATCCAATCAAATACGTGTTTGAGAAGCAAGCACTCTCCGGAAGAATTGCCCGATGGCAGATGGTGTTAACCGAATACGATATTCAACATGTCTCGCAAAAGGCTATTAAAGGTAGCGTTCTGTCGGAGGACCTTGTGGAGTAGCCTGTTGAGGACTACCAATCGATGAGGTTTGATTTTCCAGACGAGGATATCATGTACCTGAAGATGAAAGATTATGATGAGCCGTTGCTGGATGAAGGACCAGAGTTGGGTTCCAAGTGGCAGTTAATATTTGACGGAGCTGTAAATTCCTATGGTAGTGGAATAGGGGCAATTATCACTACTCCTAAGGGGTCGCACATCCCCTTTACTGCCTGATTGGTCTTTCTAGTTACCAATAATGAGGCTGAATATGAGGCTTGCATCATGGGTCTGGAAGAAGCTATTGATTTGCGAATCAAGCATCTGGATGTGTACGGAGACTCAGCTTTAGTGGCGAATCAGATTAAAGGAGAATGGGAGACACGTCAGCCCAATTTGATACCATATATGAATTATGCAAGGAGATTGTTGCCTTTCTTTAACAAGGTGGAATTGCATCATGTGCCGCGAGCAGAAAATCAAATGGCTGACACCCTGGCGACACTGTCTTCCATGTATAAAGTTAACTTTTGGAATGAGGCTCCCCGGATTGTTATCTCTCGGCTCGATAGGCCTGGCTTCATATTTGCCATTGATGAGGCTCCCGATGGTCAACCCTGGTACTTTGACATTCAGAATTTCCTGAAGAACAAGGAGTATCTGGCTGGGGCATCCAGTCGAGATCAGAAGACTCTCAGGAGATTGGCTGGAAATTTCTATTTGAATCCTGACGGTGTCCTATACAAAAGAAACCACGACTTGGTGTTGCTACGTTGTGTAGATGAGAAAGAGGCGAAATTGCTCATGGAAGAGATACATGAGGGTACATTTGGTACACATGCGGGTGGGCATGCTATGACGAAAAAATTGCTGCGGGCAGGTTATTACTGGCTAACTATGGAAACAGACTGTTTCAAGTTTGCAAAGAGGTGTCATAAATGCCTAATTTATGCGAACAAGGTCCGTGTACCCCCAAGTCCTCTGAATGTGATGTCATCACCGTGGCCGTTCTCGATGTGGGGAATTGATATGATTGGGAAGATTGAGCCTACAGCATCCAACGGACACCGGTTCATCTTGGTGGCAATTGATTACTTCACCAAATGGGTGGAGGCAACATCATATGCCAATGTCACCAAACAAGTGGTCGCCAGATTTATCAAACGAGATATTATCTGCAGATATGGAATCCCTGAGCGGATTATCACCGACAACGGTTCGAATTTGAATAACAAGATGATGAAAGAGCTGTGCCAGAATTTTAAGATAGAACATCACAACTCTTCTCCTTACCGACCCAAGATGAATGTCGCTGTTGAAGCGGCTAATAAGAACATAAAGAAGATTGTCCAGAAGATGGTTGTGACGTATAAGGACTGGCACGAGATGCTACCTTTTGCATTGCACGGTTATCGTACGATGGTACGCACATCAACTGGGGCAACCCCTTTTTCATTGGTATACGGAATGGAGGCAGTGTTACCGTTGGAGGTTGAGATTCCTTCCTTGAGGGTTTTACGAGATGTCCAACTTGACGAGGCAGAATGGGTTAAAGATAGACTGAATCAGCTCAGTTTAATGGATGAGAAGAGGCTAGCTTCTCTCGCGTACGGTCGGTTGTATCAGAGCCGGATGAAGAAAGCATACGATAAGAAGATACACCCTCGAAGCTTTCAGACGGGCGACCTTGTGCTGAAGAGGATTCTCCCGCCACAAACAGACCACAGGGGCAAGTGGACCCCTAATTACGAAGGTCCCTACGTTGTCAGAAAAGTCTTCTCTGGAGGAGCCTTGCTACTATCTACCATGGATGGTGAAGACTTTACGGCTCCTGTGAATTCGGACGCAGTTAAAAAATACTTTTCTTGAAAGTGACCCGCTGGACAGTAAAAAGAGAGTCCATGCAAAAATGGGGCATCCTGGCGAACCGGAATAAATGAATAAAAGGTTCGGGCAAAAGCTAGGGATAAAATTGAAAAAATGTACACCCGCGAAGTCGAAAACCTGCAAAGGGTGACTTCGGCAAAAAAGGGTATCCCGGTGAATTGAAAACCCGCAAAGGGCGATTCATGCAAATGTTAGGGGTTGAAAAAGCAAATGACTGCGGTCCGGATCTAATACAAGTATTGCTTAGTAGTGTGGGAGTACCTGAAGGTTCGTTTATCCGACACAATCTCTTCCAAAAATTGAATACCGGGAAAGCGCCAGAGTCAGGAGAGTCATAGGAGGATCAGCTCACGATGTTTGTCTGCACCATGTTGCTGACATGTATACAAATATTGTTTTGTATTTTTATGCTTTTTGTGCGTATATGTATGTGTGTGTGCGTAACTTCCTCTTTTCAGGAGTTGCATCCAGTGTACAAAACTTTGCCTATGCAGAGGCCTGTTATTAATAAAACATGTTATTCAGTATTTGATGTTTGTGCTTTACTGTTTTGTATGTGGAAAACGCCAATGTTCCGATGAACTTGCATGTGCATAACTTTGTTGGCCCTTGCCAATAATTGCTAAAACTTCGAATCGACTGAAGTAATGTCACGGACACTAACCCGAATAAATTTGGTTGTATAGATTTATGTTGTCTCGTTTGTGTTTTGTAGGGTTCTCGCCCTTGAAGCGGACAATCAGAAAATGGTGGCCCCAGCCAGAGGACCTGGAAGAAGGACTTGACCTTATTTCCCAGCAGGTCGCACCTCACCCCCAGAGGTCGAGACGATGATTATACCTTACCGAAGGAAGGATTATTTTCCCTAGAAGAGTATCCTCATGGAAGTTGTCCACAGGATATCCCCAGCAAGACAAGATCAGTGTCCCCTGCAGAGCTTATACTCCCCAGAGAGTCGAGTATGTGCACGTTCAATCCCCAGCTGGGAGGATTTCCGAGGCACGTAACCAAGTCATAGTAGGGTCAGAAGGAGTATCCCCACCGGGGATGGCTTTCTTTCTCCCCACAGGTCGTCATGCCTTCGTCAAGATGATTATCCCCAGCGGAGTGGTCGTTCCGAGTTATAAACTGTGCCCAGACAGTGGTCCCCCAGAAGGGTTGCTTCTCCCCCTAGCTAAGTCTGTTTACCAACAGGGTGTTATTCTTCCCTCCCAGCGGAAATCGATGTGTAATCTCTCCCCGACAGAGTCGGTTGTATTTCCGGCATTTATTTTGCCAGAATACTTCGTGATACCCGTTCATCCCCAGCAGGGTGGTATTTGTCCTCAACAGCCGTGTTGAAGCAAGCTTGTCAGAGCCTTCCCCAACAGCCTGAACCTGCATTTGCATTTGCATACATTATCATGTTTGCATCTACCCAAAACGCGTAGCATTTCCATGCCGTATGGAACATTAAGCCATTGCCAAACATACGCAACATAAATCAGGTTGGTTAACCTTTTGCTTTCAGGTGTGTTTCTCAACAGGAGTATGGGGTTCTATCTCAGATCTATTTCCAGATATTTGAAGTCTCGCTGTGAGACATGTGATGATGCAGTCCTCCTTATTATTCCCCACAGAGTTACTGGTTGAAGTTTCTCTTATCCAATTAGTGGAGTGTTTTTCTTCGGGTTTGCTATCGCGGCAGCATGTCAGGGTTTCATGAATCAAGATTTCAGAAGAGGTCACTTGTTGTCGAAACGGGTGTCGGGCAGTTATTTTTCAGAATATCCCCAGTGGAGTTAGCTACTACCACGAACAGGCTAGGAAGCTATATCCAAGGTTATGCTTTCCCGTATGAAACAGGCGGATGAACTTTCCTGTATGAACCAGGAAGATGTGTTATGTTTTCCCGTATGAAACAGTCGGATGAACTTTCCTGTATGAACCAGGCAGATGTGTTATGTTTTCCCGTAAGAAACAGGCGGATGAAGTTTCCTGTATGAACCAGGCAGATGTGTTATGTTTTCCCGTATGAAACAGGCGGATGAACTTTCCTGTATGAACCAGGCAGATGTGTTATGTTTTCCCATAAGAAACAGGCAGATGAACTTTCCTGTATGAACCAGGCAGATGTGTTATATTTTCCCGTAAGAAACAGGCGGATGAACTTTCCTGTATGAACCAGGCAGATGTGTTATGTTTTCCCGTAAGAAACAGGCGGATGAAATTTCCTGTATGAACCAGGCAGATGTGTTATGTTTTCCCGTATGAAACAGGCGGATGAAATTTCCTGTATGAACCTGGCAGATGTGTTATGTTTTCCCGTATGAAACCGGCGGATGAAATTTCCTGTACGAACCAGGAAGATGTGTTATGTTTTCCCGTATGAAGCAGGCGGATGAACTTTCCTATAAGAATCAGGTAGATGTGTTTTCCCGTATGAAGCAGGCGGATGGATTTTCCTGTAATCAGGCAGATGACTTTTCCCGTATGAAGCAGGCGGATGAATTTTCCGGTATCCAGATAGATAATTCCCCCCGTGATAGACAGATTATGTGAGTTGTGTTTCGATATGTGACAAAAGTATTTTCCCCAAGGAAGTCGCCGTGATTTTCTCGTGTTACTATCCCCAGTAGAGCCCTCCTCAAAGTCGTTTGTGGGTTAGGACTAACGGAGTTGGCTACTGCAGAAGTAGGCAGAGAAACAGTATTCAGATAAATTTCTTGTATGAAGCAGGCGGAGGGATGTTCTTGTAATCAGGCAGATGACTTTTCCCATATGAAGTAGACGGATGGGGTTTCTTGTGTTCAGACAGATGACGTGCCTGTATGGATAGGCAAATGAGTTCCTTGTGATTAGACGAAAATGTTTTCCCAGCAAAGTCGTCAGGACTTTCCTGTGTTGGCAGAACATAGTATCCTAACGGGGACAAAGTCTTATCCCCGCGGTGATAGAATATTTTTTCGGGCTGATGAAAATAATCCCTAGCACGGTCGCTAATTGATCAGTTTGTTGCCGTAACAACCGGATCCAGTCAGCAGATGTTGTTTTCCAAGTAGTTTGTGCAGTTTATTTCTGCGGTTGGCAAATTTCCGGGTTCTTGGTATTCAACCGTCTCGTACCTCGATTGTTTGAAGGTCGTTCGCTCTTCACCCAGTCGGGTCCAAGCCGTTTGAATAGGGGCAGCTGTTGCACCCTAAAATTTGCTCAACCTATTTCACCTGATTTATGTTTTAATTGCATTATCATTTGCATATTAAATCATGTACATAATCTAATCATTTGCATAGCATAGCATAGCAAGTCATATAACAAGGGATCAAGTGCCATTCTTATCTAAAGAAGCACATCAAGGGGCCTAATTCGAGTTGAAGACCATCCAAGTCATCAAGAAATGTTTGAAGCTTTGAGAAGTTTGAGGGTCAACCAGTGGATTTCTCTCCTAATTTGAGGTGTATTGAGGGTCATTGATGGGGGTATGAATTAAGGGTATGGAATGTGTACAAAGCTTATGAAATGCCTAGAGGGTCATATTGAAGATGAGACAAGTCATTGATTCAAGTACAAGAGCCACAGTTGAAGTGCAGTCAACTAGGGTTTCATCTGGGTCAACCCTAGGTTAACCCTAGGTCAACTGAGTGATTGAAGAGCATCAAGGCTTAATTGGAGGTTGTGGGATTCATGAATTGATATGTTGATACATGTTTGGTGTTGTTCCAAAGATAAATCAAAGAGGATCAAGAGGGGGAGGAGTTGCCAAATTAGGGTTTCAGTGTAAAATCCCCTAATTTAGGCCTAACTTCCAAGCCAGATAAGTCAAAATTCAAGTTTCAAATGGATTCTTGGCCGGCATGAAACTTGTAGAGCTTCTCAATAGCTTTGATTTGAGTACTAGAAGTCTTCAAGAAGATTTTTGGAACTCAGGTTATGGTTCTTGCAAGTTATGGGTCACTAGAGGACATTGAAATTTATCTGTGAAAGTCACTTGACTTCCAAGCAACTTTTGACCCTCAAGGAGTTGTCAAATGGATTCTTGGCCAACATAACAATTGTAGATCATGATCTTAGATTTCCATAGAGTACTAGAAGTCCTCAATAGGATTTGTAGAACTCAAGTTATGATCTTGGCAATCCAGGGGTATTTTGGGAAAGTTGAGTTATAAGTCATTTTCCAACATAGGTCAAAATCTCTATCTTCCACTCCTCAAATGGAAAAATGTTCAACATGAGATGTGCTTAAAATGATGTTTTTGGGATATTTAAGGAGTCATGAGAGCTTGGAAGGGTTTGTATCACAAAATTGCAAAAATGGCCTAAAATAAGGATGGATTTTAAATGAACCAATGAGGAAAATTGAGATTTTTGAGCTATGGGTCCAAACCAAGCCATATGACATACCAAATTGATTGGAAAACACATTTTGAAAACAATTACATTGCCACATTTTTGAGTTGAGGGATAATTCCATGACTTCCTTTGTAAAATGGTTACTTACATTATAAGTCACATATGCAAAACCACTCTTTAGAACATGACCAAGGCCTTAACCCTTGCTAATCCTTTCAATATGTCATCTAAGGAGAAATTGGATCAGAATGAGGTGCAAACACAAGCTTAGAACTCAGCTGCCATGTATGAACTTCTCATGACATTTTCAAATGCATGAGATATTGAACTTCTCATTGGATCAATCCAGAAGTTTCTAGATCATTCATACACCTTCTATATAAGTATTAGAAGAGGTTCAAGGCATTGGTTGGTGCAGATTGAGAGAGATTGGAGAGATTGGGTTTTGAGTTTTCATCTTGCAAATCCAAATCGGTTACACCAATTGGAGAGGTTTCAATCCATTCTTTTGCACTCAGAAGCTCTACTTCGAGTTGGTGATTGATTCCAGATAGATTGCTGATCAAGAACTGAGAAGAATCGTGAGATAGCACTTTGAGTTTTCATCTTGCAAGTCAGAATCGGATTTGGCAATTCAAGAAGATTCAACTCTAATTGATGCATACAGAAGCTTGGTAATTGATCATAGAACATGTCTGGAAGATCTAGGAGCTTGATTTGAAGATTTGCTTGCTCTGTTCATCCAAGATTTGTAGGTATGTAAACTTCATTCTATGGCTCGATTCATGTAGAATTATTAGGTTTTAGATAGTTAGATGTGATGTAGAACATGGCTAGGTGAATTCTGGTAACAATTTGCACGTTTTAGAGCCAAAATTAGGTTGAGCACATTTTCAGGTAAGGCTCGTATCTAATGATTCTTGATGATATAAACCTAGTTTGATAGTGGATTTTACTCAGGGTGAAGTGGTGATGAATCTAGGCTATTCAATTTTGAGTTTGGTGATAATTTTTTGTCTGAGCAATTTCTGAACATGCATTCGTGTTTTGAGAAGGAGAGGGTTTCAATACAAATGGAAGGTATGGTTGAGTTCCTTGTGGAAAAACGAGCAGGATGATGTATTTAGGTTAGGGTTTTGGTGAGGATTAAGGGAAGTGAGGATTGGGGACGACGGTGGCTCCACCTCCGACCACCGTCTGGTCATATTTCCCTCCAAGCTTTCAAATGAGGAAGACGACCTAGGGACCCTTAGATCTTAGGAGACCTTTGACCAAAGCCTGATCTAACGGCCAAGACGCGTGGAGAATTTGTGAGGAGTCTGAGAGTTATACAAAACGTATCGTTTTACTAAACATTCTTGGATGGGCTTCAGTAAAACATGCTATGTACATCCCATTTACCAGGCCCATTTGAAAACACACGTGATTTGCTTGCTATTCACACGAACCTTTTTCTTTTTCATTTGATTTTTCATTTTATTTTCTGAAGTGAATTGGGCCTAGCGCGTGCTTCCTATTCACACCCCAATATGGGCCCATCTCTGATATTGAACTGATTCCAATTGCTATTTGTCACGCCCATTTCCCATTTTCATTTTATTTTCTCATCATTTTTATGGTTTTGACATAGTTAATAAAAAGTTCATAATAAATTGAAAAAAAATCATTTTAGAGTGAGGATTTTTTCCTTGTTTTCCTTAAGACTTCTAGAATTTAATAAAGCAACAAAAACATTAATTCATGCATTTTTCATTTTATGGCATATTTTTACATTTTATTGCTTTTATGTCACTTTTATTTTGTACCTTATATTTTCTGATTTTTGTGTGAGCAATTCATTTTGAGTTTTAAGGTGATTCTTTTTGCTCTGGTTAGATTAGAGACACATGCTCCCTTAGTGATTTTTCTCATATTTTTATGATGAAATTTAGGTTAGTTTTGAATAATGAACTTTAGGGTGCTAGGATTAGGGTTTTACAATACTTAGGTGTAGTTTAGGGCATAGTTTGGAGACTTAGGGTTTGATTTAGGCCTTGGGGTTTATGTGGGGTATAGGGTATATAGTTAGGTTGCCTTAGAAATTAATCTAGGATTTTATGATGAGTATTACTATTTTACTTGATTTTTGCAAATTGGGTGATGTTTGGGTGTTTCCCCCTTGAGCATTTGGCTTGTTTGCTTGGGTTGGGCTATTCTAATTGGGCTTGGGGCTTGAGTTTTGCTTGTTGAAGCTCTTTAAGACATTGTAGATGATTGGAGACAAAGGATGGAGCTTGGAGCATGAAGATTCTTATCCTTGAAGGTTGCTTTTGAAGACTTAGGAGATAGGAGATATAGGGAGAGCTTTAGATTAGACTGATTTCTTATTTCAAACATAGAGAGCTTCTTGTGCCTCTATTCCATCCTATGACACAAGGTCCCCCAAAGAAGTTCCATCTCTCCTTAGGAGGGATGTATAGCAAGCTTTGGTTGGGTAGAACCTTGAGGATACCTTTTACTTGCTATGCTAAGATCTTAGTGATCTCCCTGGGTTGTCACTGAGCCTCTTAACATTTCAACTCCATCTATCATTAATTGGGTTTCTCCTGAAGTGGTAGTATTGAAGATGGGAACCTAGTGAAGAATGAAGTTCATTGAAGATTGGTGAAGATAAAGCCTATGCCTGTCAAAGCTGGGTATCTGTTGAAGACTAGGGTTTTGCTGCTGATCGAAGCTATCTACTGGTTGAGGTTCATGCTTGCTAGAGCTAAGGCTTATTGAAGATAGGAGCTTATCTAAAGCTTGAAGATGGTTGAAGATTGAAGATGGGGTCTTACTTGAAAGGGTTATTGTCAATCTTTTTGCTGTTAATCAACTGTAGCTGTCAGAGCTGTTGTTGTTTGAGTTGTAGCTGTAGGAGTTGGTGTTGCTGTCAGAGCTGGTATTGGGTTTTATTTCTTTTTCTGTATTGTCTGTTGGCTTGTTCAGCTTGCCCCTTAGGTTTGAAATGAAGCTGTTTCACTTTGCCTATTGTTTTCCCAAGTTCGAGGTCGAGTGGAACTCCCTTGCCTCGCTTGTATTGCTGCATCTCATGCATTTTACTGTTTACTGTATATTTGTTGTTTCTCTTCCGTTTATCCCCTAGGATCTCTGTTTTTCTCTGTGCAAGAGAGAAACATGACAGACATTAGGTTCTAATCCATGCATGACAACTTTAGGGTAGTTTTGATTCCCATTTCAAACCCTAGGTTTTTAGAATTTCTTTCTCTTCTCATCTCAAAACAATTCAAAACACAGTAATAAGGATAATCGATGTCGTACGCTACGAGCCTTAAGCTATTTGAGAGAGGGTTGTTGGAGGGCCACTCTTCAGTAATCTGATTGCTTAGTGTGTTACCCTTAGGGTGACATACGACGTAGTCACTCTCAAATCATAGTCTCTAGTGCGTCAGAGATTGCAAACAAACAAAAAAAACAGTTCTTGCGTAAAAGACTGAAACAAACATCAAAGCGTCATTTTTGTCCGCTTGGACTCTTAATCGGGAGAAAACCTTTTTCAGAAGGATAAAAGACAAACACACAAGCTTGTGTCTTCCGTGGCCCGAACTACGTTTGCTCTGCTCTTTCATGTTGTATGAAAGTACGTAGGCATAGGATGCCGTATCCTAGCGAGCAACCTTCCCACCTTTCCCGTAGGTAGGCGAACTACGTTGACTCTGATTTCTCGTTCCATATGGGAATACGTAGGCATAAAGTGCGATACTTTGCCGAGTCATTTTCTTTTCTTTTAACCCCAGACCTTTAGCGTAGACAGAATAACACACCCTTAGCTAGAAAACAAGCGTGGATCCCGTCGAGTACGACGGACGTGAGGGGTGCTAACACCTTCCCCTTGCGTAACCGACTCCCGAATCCAGGATTTGGTTGCGATGACCATTCCTTTCCCGTCTTTGCGGTAGGTTTACTTCGAGCGTTTCCTTTCCCTCCTTTGGGATAAATAACACACGGTGGCGACTCTTCTGTCATAGCCGGCGCCGATTTTCGCAGTAGCGACACCAGGTGCCTAAAGCTGCAGTAGAGATGTTCGCTCCGCTTTTGTCCATGGAACCTTTCCCAAGGCGTGGTGTGCCTCGAAGACCTGTGGCACGACCTGAGATCCCAGATTTTCCACGTCAGCAACTATCTTTTACTCCCCAAGACACTTCTAAGGCTAGGAGGTATGCGCCGAGGCTGAAGTAGCCCAATAGAATCTTTGATAAGATCCCCATGACTTACACTCAGTTGCTGCAAGTCTTGCTTCAGCTTCAGTTGGTCGAACTACGGAAGTTACTGCCACTAACTGGGACCCCACCACCTGGCTATAATGCAAACTCCCATTGTGATTTCCATGATGGGGCACCCGGACACCATGTTGAGAACTGCAAAGCTTTTAAGCACGTAGTTCAGGATTTGATCGATTCAAAGGTCGCTAAGTTCACGTCGGGCAACACGAGTACAGCAGAGGGTCTCATTCCAGGCATTACAGAAAAGATGGACACTTCTGCTTTCATCCCCAAAACTGCATTGGACCCGAAAGATGCCTTGCAATTTATGACTTTTAAATCTCCGTGCTCGCAGCTATTGCCAATTCCGGGACTATACCTGAGGATGAGTGCATCCGAGCAAGAGGAGTCCTTGGTATCTCAGGCTCAATCTCTGGATGTCTTGACCGTTTAGATTCAACAACCCATAAGGTGCATGCAACATACATCATCTCCCTTCTGGAGTCAACGGTCATATCGCCATCAACAGGGATGGCACGCCAAGCAAAGACCAAAGAAGCCAGAAAGGCAGTTCGCTCGGTTGCCCATGTCGTACAGTCAGGTATTGCCATATCTGATCAAGGGTGGTCTGATAGTGTCAAAGGAGATTAACTCGGTGATTCCGCCGTATCCATCAGGTTTTATTGCAACCGCCCATTGTGATTACCATACTGGGGCACAAGGGCACTCAACTGAAAACTGCAAGGTGCTTAAGAGCCAGGTTCAGACTCTATTGGACGCCAACAGGTTCTCGATTACGCCTCAAGGTATTCAGATTAACGACCTTCCTTCATCCAGCCAGGTGGGCACATCAGTTCATGCTGTGGAAGAGTTCCTCGAGAACGAAGGTTCAGAAGCCTTTCAAACTGACTTTGACGAGTAACTCTGAAGATGGCTACCTCAGCGGCGAATCAAGATTGAAAGCCTAGTGCCTAGAAGCTGGCAATCTGCATTTTATCATGTAATTTCTGTACATTTGTGATTTCTTTCCTGTTTAATTGCAAATTTCGTTTGTAAAGCTTTTTGTTTTCAATTGATATTGATAAATGAAATAAATATGCATGTTTTTGAATAAATCCATTCGTGTTCACTCTATTGCTTTCTTTTATTTCAAACGCTTGTTTAAGTGGAATCCGGGGAGGATGGCGAAATTTCGAGAAGCGCAAGCTTCAGAATGTATACTTTTGAATAAAAACCTGTTGATGATGTACAAGCATTGTTTCAAATCCCAAACACCAGAGATATAAGGAAGATAATCCCTTGTTAATCCCTTTGAGCCTAGTAGTAGGAGTTTCTTTCTAAAAATGAAAAACCCTCAATCATAACCCGGGGCAGGGTAGGTGTCAGCTAATTTGACCAAGCGTCCAAATTGCAAAAGGAGTTCCTGTTCGAGGATAGATCACACCTATATAGGTCGTACCTAAAAAACCACGATGGTTAAACCTGGTCGATCAGGAGTAAAACAGTCACAATCTCTTTTCAAACAAGTCAGACAAGTCGGTGTCACGCGACTCGGTTAAAAAAAAAGAGAAAGAAAAAAATCAAAGAAAAAGCCCGCTATGTCGAATCTTGCAAACAAACGACTTAGGCAAAAATTAGGGTATCCCGCTGGACTTCAAAATCGAAGAAACTCAAATGAGTTGGTCCAAGCATAAGTTAGGGAATGGAAAAACGAAAGGCAAAAAAGGATTACGAAAGAAAATCCTCAAACGAGAACGAAATCGGGTGGCTACCGGTGCCCTAAGAAAATCGAAAAGCGAGTGACTGTCACTCCAAAAAAACGTGTGATTCCCCGAATCATCGCTCCTATCAATCAACCTTTGAAAGGTGAACGCTAAGGTCGAATTAGCTGAATATAGAATTGGAGAACATCACGAAGAATGGGTGGGTTAAAATGAATTTTGAGTCTATATCCTTTCCTTCTTTAACCGTGAACCTGACCACGTTACAACCTTTAAAAGTCCTAATTGAAGCAGGTTTGTTTCAAAAGTATACTTCAGTAAAGATCACATTGAAACTGACTCCTGAAAGGATTCTTCTTACAGCGTTGTATTAATGTTGACATGTGGATAAATGATTCGTTCATTGTATGTCACAAATTTTTTCTAGTGAACAGATTGGATTTCGAAAATTGTCATATGCATTGCATTTGATATGTCTTTTGTGCAGACCAACTTGTTTTACTAGCGAGTAAGCGCTTGATAGCAGGGAAGTTTCCATAATGGAAAGTCTGACCAGAATAGAATGCAAAATGCCTTAATTCCGATGAACCGGGGCAAGCCATGCCAACTGATCACAACATGGGAGTCCGCCATCCAGAAGTCAGTTAATCTGAAGCATTCAGGTTGAGGTTTGATAAATCTCTCAAGGACAACCAGGATATTTCCCCACAGATTAGCCAATCAAGGGCAAAGTCGTTGCCAGATAGGGGCAGGTCACCCTAAGAGCGCAGAAGTTACTTCTTGCTCATGGGGCAATTAATATGAAGCACCTCTTGGAGGTTCAAGATGCTGAGGCAGATCAGGGTGCAGAGATTGCAGATTTCCCTTCGAGGAACATCCCCACAGAGATCCCACAGGCTGGGGCAAAATATGGAAACAAAGGAATCGTTCTTCTCCGTATCTTCAGAGCTACTCAAGCAGGTCTGGCCAACCTTCAAGTTCAAGACGAATGTCGGGAAGTCGTGCTACTATCCCTCGACCCTTCAACCAAAACCTTTGAATTTAGACAAGATATTTTCAAGCGTCAGTCGTAACTGACCCATCACGGATAGTCTACAGCTCAAGGCCTATTGGTGGTTTTTAGGAAGCCCAATCCGTGTTGACGCATCATTCCAGAATCCAATTGCCATTGGTACACAGGAAAACTTCGTCTGTTTTTCCCCAGCAAAGCCCAATCATCATTGGCACACGCAAGATATCCCCAAGAGAGTCCAATCATACTTGGCACCTTCTGTTGTTCCCCAGCAGAGTCGGTTTCACCTTTCCAGCAATTATTTTGCTGGAGTAATTCTGTGATACCCGGTTTTCCCCAGCGGAGCCGGTCTCTCTTCTCTAGCATTTATTTTGCTAGGGGAGATCCATTTGCATTTTGCATCATATTTGCATTTCATCCTCAAACGTGTAGCATTTTCATTTCGTATGGAGCATCACGCCATTCTCAAACATATGCATCGGAAACATAAGCCAGGTTTGGTACCGATTACCATTAAGAACGGAGATTGTTTGATTCAGGATATGGTTGGAAACATTCCCGGCATTGGTCGTTCAGTTTTCTTCCTGGGGAGTCTTACTGATTCAAACCCCTTGTGAGTCCGTTGATTCTCTTATTCCAACTCTTGAATGGCATTCCTCAGCATAGTCCAATTCATGGTGACTGGTGTTTTGGTAAGTCGGGGTGTCTTGTCCTAGCTTTCAGTTAGTAATCTCTTGTTTCCCCTTCGCAGAATCTTCGTTCCAACTTTTGGTTGGCAATCTTTGTTATTCTAACTCTTGGTTAATAGCAGTTATCCTAACTCTTGGTTAATGGCCTTTTTATTTCAACTCTTGGTTGATAATTTTAGGTGATCATCTCAACTTTTGGTTGGTAGTCTCCTGTGGTGGAGTCAGCTCCGTGTAGTCTCCTTTGGTTGGTAGTCTCCCTAGCTATCCTAACTCTTGGTTAGTAGCTTTTGATCGATGAGGATCTTTCCCCCGACAATCCTAACTTTTGGTTAGCAGCTTTTGTTCCAACTTTTGGTCGAGGAGGACCTATTTTTCCTGGTTATCCTAACTCTTGGTTAGCAGCTTTTATTCTAACTCTTGGTTAGTAGCTTTTGTTCCAACTCTTGGTTAGCAATATTTTATTCTAAATCTTGGTTAGTAGCTTTTGTTCCAACTCTTGGTTGGCAATCTTTGCGATCCTAACTCTTGGTTAGTGGCTTTTGTTCCGACTTTTGGTTAATGAGGATTTATTTTCCTGGCGATCCTAACTCTTGGTTAGTGGCTTGTGTTTTGACTTTTGGTTAGCAGCCTGGTTTACCAACTTTTGGTTGGATGTTATCCCTCGCAGTCGTTTTTCCGACTATTGGTTGGTAGTCCCCCTTTTACTCGTCCGACTATTTGTTGGTGGTTCGCTCTTCCAACTATTGGTTGGTGGTCTTCTTTCGACCCTTCCAACTACTGGTTGGTGGTCTTTGTTCGCTCTTCCAACTATTGGTTGGTGGTCTTTGTTCGTTGTTCTGACTATTGGTTGGTGGTCTTTGTTCGCTCTTCCAACTATTGGTTGGTGGTCTTTGTTCGTTGTTCCGAATATTGGTTGGTGGTCTTTGTTCGCTCTTCCAACTATTGGTTGGTGGTCTTTGTGAGCTCTTCCAACTATTGGTTGGTGGTCTTCTTTCGACTCTCCCAACTATTGGTTGGTAGTCCTTCTTTTACTCTTTCAACTATTGGTTGATAGTAGTCCTGTGGCGGTTTCAACTATTGGTTGGCAGTCTCCTTGTTGTTCCGACTATTGGTTGGTGGCTTTTATTCTACGGTTTCAACTATTAGTTGATGCTTTGATTCTAACTATTGGTTGGTGATTTTCCTCGCAGTTCCGACTATTGGTTGATGGTCTTTATTTGACGCTTCCAACTATTGGTTGGTAGTTTTCCTTTGGACGTTGTTCCCACTATTGGGTGGTAGTCCAGTTCCTCCACAACAGAGTTTCTTGTTTCCAACTCTTGGCTGTAGTTTTCAGCTGTTGTCAGTTCATCTGCAGTCAGTAGGTTTCGTTGATTCTAGCTATTGGTTAACAATTTTAGTTCCGGATTTCTGGTCTGACATTATCCCCTGCAGTGTCGTTATTTCAATTCTCAGTTGATAGTTTCATGAGGGACGTTTTTTTTTACTCTTGGTCGGCAGTACAGGTGTTCCTTAGTGGATGTTATCCCAACTCCTGGTTGGTATTCCTTGTTTCCCCAGCAATCCTAACTCTTGGTTAGCAGCTTGTGTTCTGACCTTTGATCAATGGTGTTCCATGGTGATTCTAACTATTGGTTAGTATCTTTGTTTCCCAACTTTTGGTTGGTATTCCCCTTTTCCCCAGTAGGGTCAGTCTGGGACGTCTATTGTTGTCCCAACTCTTGGTTGGTAGGCTTCCCTTATTCCTCAGCGGGGTCGTTATCTCAACTTTTGGTTGATAAGAAGATTTGACGTTTTCCAACTTTTGGTTGGTGGTTTTGGTTTTTCTGGTGGGGTCAGTCATGGACGTCGGTTAGTTTTCCAACTCTTGGTAGTATTTGATTCTCCAGTAAGGTCGCCATATCCGGCGTGGTCGATTTGTTAACGTTTTCCCAACTCTTGGTTGTAACCTGTGTTCTCTGGTTGTTGATTCCGACTTTTGGTCAGTATGCCTCTTCAGCGAAGTCGTCTCGCCATGTAAATTGCAGTTAGTATGGATGTCGGCTCTCGTTTGGTAGGGGTGGTTTTGTCCCCAGAGAGTCACACCTCATCCCATCTTTTTGATAGATGCTTGTTCTCCATAGAGTCGTCTGATTAGTCTACTCTTTCCCAGGTGAAGCCGCCACAAAGCTGTTTGGCGAATCTTTTGTTCTCCACCAGAATTTGTTTCCAACTCTTGGTTGGTATCTTTGGTTCGTTTTCCAACTTTTGGTTGGTATCCCGAGTGTTCTTCCAACTCTTGGTTGGTATCCTTGGTTGTTTTTCAACTCTTGGTTGGTATCCTTCAGTTGCGTCCCAACTCTTGGTTGATATCTGTTGGTTGTTTCATCCCGACTCTTGGTTGGTAGCTATGGTTTGTTAGTCCGACTTTTGGTTGGTATCCTCTAGTTGTTTCCCAACACTTGGTTGGCACTTGTTGGACGTTGCCCCAACTTTAGGTTGGTACCCTATCTGTTTGTTGTTCCAACTCTTGGTTGGTATTCCGAGTTTGCTATCCTGACTTTTGGTTGGTATTTATTGTCGGTTTCGTTCCAACTCTTGGTTGGTGTCCTCCGGGCGTTTTCCCGACTTTTGGTTGGCATCTTTTGGATGAATTTCAGATTATATTGGATTATTATCCTTGGCATATCGGTATTCCAACCCTTGGTTGGCATTCGCTATTTTGTGTTCGTACAGGTTGTAAATTTTCGGGTTTATTGATATTCAATCGCCTTTTACTTCGATTGGATGAAGGTTCTTCACCTCTCATCCAGTCCGGTCTAATTCGTTTGAATAGGGGTAGCTGTTACACCCCAAAATTTGCCCAACTTTTTCATTTAGCTGGCTTTTGTTTCATTGCATTCATAGCATTAACATTTGCATACCATAGTCCATGAACAGGGGATTGAGAGGTGTGTGCTTATCAAGAGAGGGATATCCAAGGTCTAATCCTATTCAAAGGGTTATATTCAAGCTATCAAGTGCTTATCATTATCAGAAGAATGTCAGGGCTCATAGAAAAGTTGATTGGTTAAGAGTGGGGTACCTCCTATCTTGGGGGGTCATTTGAAGATTTTCAAATGAGTTTGAATCCATGGTTATGGGTGGAGAATATTGTGAGAACTCATGGGAAATCTTGAGGGTCATCTTGAAGCTTATGTCAGTCATTATATCAAGTGTGTGAAGCCACAGTCAAGATTGGTGCAATTAGGGTTTTCACCTGGTCAACCCTAAGTCAACAGTTGAACTGAAGGAGATTAAGACTCAATTCCAAGTCTTTATGATCATGTGATGTTGTGTTTAGACATGCCAAAGATTATTCCAAGATCATTTCATCAAGATTCAGGAGTGTGAGAAGTTGCTAGGCTAGGGTTGTTATGCTTGTCAGTGTAAAATCCCCTATTTCAGTGCTCAACTTCAAGACCACATAACTCAAGATACAAGCCTCATCTTATCTTGACATAAGCATGAGACTTGTAGAGCATGTTCATAGCTTTAATTTGAGTACTAGAAGTCTTTGATTGGATTTACAGAACTCAAGTTATGAAGCAGACAACTTACAGGTCCTCAGATGAATGTGATTTTATTCATCAAAAGTCAACCAACTTCCATGCCATTTTTGACAATGAAGGATGTTTCTCCTCAACTTCAAGTGAACATGAAAGTTGTTCCTCATGATCTTAGCTTTCCAAAGAGTACTAGAAGTCCTCATTTGGATTTATAGAACTCAAGATATGAGACTTACAAGTCAAGGGTATTTTGGGAAAATAAGATTACATGTCATTTTCATTATAGGTCAAGTTCACCACTTTGCATACCTCAAATGAGAATCTTGCCAACTTGAAAGTTGCTCCAAATGGTATCATTTGGTCAACCAAACCTCAAGGGGTCATTGACATAGCTTGGAAATGAGAATGTATGGAGAAAATTTCATGAAAAGAAGTTTGAAAAGGCCTAGTTTGGATTTCATGCCAATTAAATCAATTTATGTCATGTTGGTGCATTTTTTGAGTCCAAATAATATTTTAAGAACAATGGCAAAACCAGAAATCAGAAATGGATTCATTTACATGGGGATATTCAAGGTTTCTTCATCTTTAAGCAACACATTTCATATCTACAATCCATTCATTTTCAAGGCCTCAATCCTAGCCACACATGATCCTTGCATCATAAGAAACTGATATGAATCAAATTACAAGCTTGTTGGCTCTATTTTTATGGAAATTACAAAGCTTGAAAGTGCAAAAATGTGAATTTTCAAGTGGGCTATTATGGGCTTCCATTGGGCTGCAAACCATTCAATATCCATTGTATATAACATTCTAATCATTCCTAACATAAAATAACAGATTTTGGAGGTGGTTACAACAGATTTTCATGGAGAAAAAGTGGTCAAAAATTGATTTTTCGAATTTGGAGTTTTAGACATTTTCAAGCAAGATTGAGCATTGTAGAAGCTTCAATGATGATTATGGAATGATTCTAGACACTTTTCTTGAAGCTTCAACAACATTTCAAGCCTCCATTGAAGCTCCAAACCAGGTTCCTATTTTTTATCCATACACTCTGTTCTTGATGAATTGCTACACCATTTTCACATAATTATGATCCTTAGAGTATGTAGAAGCTTGTAGGATTAGTTTGGTTCAGTTTCTTGAAACTTTAGGAAATGACACCTTAGGTTGTAGTTTGAATTTCCCTCTAGATATTGGATAGAAACGAAAAAGAATATGATATTTGGAATCTAGGAAGCAAGGCGAAGAAAACGGTATAAAAAATTTGAGTTTTTGATGAGTTTCAAAATCCGGTCACTGTTCATTGCCGCCGGAGAAGATGACTGGATCTTCTCCGGCCACCACCCCCCATCGTGCACGTGTTGCCCTCCATTTGGCCATTTGAATTTCCAGTTCGCATACTGACTGTCTGATCGCGCTAAAGCCTTGACTTGGTCGCTCATCGCACGACTGGAAATCATTTTCGCGATTGGCCTTTCTCATTAGCAAAACGCTGAGTTTTAGAAACTTAGTTGGGCCCATTTAATGCGCTAACCACACCCCCACTGCACGGCCCATATGCATTTAACACGCAGGAAATTACTAGCTGCACCCACCTGTAGTTTCCTTTTATTTCATTTTCTCTTATGTTTTTTAATTGATAGCTTATATGATATTAATTCAGAAAATATACTAATTGATGCCAATAAATCTTGAAAAAAATCATGTAGGTATTTTAACATGTCTAGAATTTTTTCATATTTTTTAATCTCAGTTTTAAATGCATTTTTCAATTAATTGCATATTTTCTCTTTTGATGTGTTTTTAATAATTACCAAATGACATACCAAGCTTTGTGATTTTCTTTCTCTTTCAAAAATCCATATTAGTCTCTGATTTTTTGTATGTTGAATGTTGATATATGGTAGAATATTGTAATATTTTTCTTGAATTTTTTAGATTCCATTTGAATAGGTTTTGAGGCACATCTTTAGAGCCTTCCCCATTTGAATCTCCCATAGCATACATCTTGGTTTAGCTTTCTGTTAGTGCCCTTAGGCATACATCTTTGACTTGAAACTTTAACCATAGGTCCCTAATATATTTAGGATCCTCTAGGATTTTTCTTAGGATTTTTAGAATTGATTTCCTATTTTTCCCATATTTTAAATTCTGACCAATGTTTGCATGTTTCAACTTGCACCTTCTCATAGTTTGACCTAATAAATGAACTTTTAGCCAACTTTAAGCATCCAATCTTCCCATTAACCTTTATTACATAGGTTGACACCTCTTTAGGGTGATTCCTAAGTTCTTAGATTGTTCATAGCTCCTTTAGGTTGAGTATTTTAAGTGCTTAGATGTTAGGGTTCTTAGAGGCTTTTGTGATTGTTTCCTTTCCTCTTTGAATTTGTTGTTGCCCTAGGCAATTAAAATCATGCCAATATATCCTAGTCTTTATCATGAGATCCCTCTTAGGATAGCCTGGCCTTCATTAGGAAGTGCTCTGTGCATTCCTCAAGAGGTGAGCCATTAAGGACTACTCTTAATCAAGTGAATCTGGTTGAGTGCCATGGTGACTTCCTTAGGTTTTCACCTTGCCTCCCATCATCCATAAATCATCCATTGTCTTATTGACAAAGGATCCCTCTTGTGAGAGCCTCTCCTTCCTTAGGAAGTGCTCTGTGCATTCCTCAAGAGGTTGAGCCTTTGAGGACTCCTGTTGGCATACCTTAACAACACCTTAGATTTTCATCTAGGATCCACCTCATTGATCTATCATGTAATCTTAGGATCCCTCTTATGAGAGCCTGGTCTTCCTTAGGAAGTACTCTGTGCATTCCTCAAGAGGTAGAGCCTTGGAGTGGAATCCTGTGTTAATTCACATTGGCTACAGTGGGTTCCTTTAGGTTCACATTGTACTTCTCATTCCTTACTTATTTGTCCTGCATTCTTAGGATCACTCTTGGGAGAGCCTGGTCTTCCTTAGGAAGTACTCTGTGCATTCCTCAAGAGGTTGAGCCTTATAGGACTCTTGTGTATACACCTCTAAACTTGATGTAGCCTTGGGATGCCTCCCTTGTTGCTCATCTTGTTTCCCTCTTTTCTTCATGATTGTGTAGCTATTTGCTGTGATGCATTTAGGATAGATTTGCATGTATATATACTCTCCTGTTTAGGATCATGTTTGCATTGAAAGGTTGAGGTTGCCTCCCTTTGCTTGATTGTTTCTTTTTCCCTTTGCCTGCTTGCATTGAAAGGCCGAGGTTGCCTCCCTTTGCTCGTATTGTTGCATTGCATATGCATCCACATCTCATCAGCTTTATGATTTCAGCATTGTTTTCTTTTTCCCTTTTGACATGTTCCCTTAGGAGTCTCACTTCCTTGTTTAAGGATAGTCATGATAGAAATTAGGTCTGAAACCATGCATGATAACATTTAGGAGTTCCCAGTTTCAAACTCAACCCTAGGACCATATTTCATGATAACAGTAGGATTTCAATTTCCTCTGGAGAGGCCTCCTCTTCTCTTATCATCTTCATACAAAATCAAAACACTTAATAAAGGCTAATGAATATTGTACGTTACGAGCCTTAAGCTACTCAGGAAATGATTGTTGAAGGGTCACTCTTCAACACTTAGGATGTTTAGTATGGCACCCTTAGGGTGACATGCGACGCATTCACTCCTAAGTCATAGTCTCTAGTGCAGTATGAATTACAAACATTCGTAAAAGACACTTCTTCTCTAAAAGACAAAAACAAACATTCAAATCATTTTTAGCTTTGGGGTCTTTTAATTAGGAAAATCATTTCAGAGAAAGAGCATTGTTAACTTTTAGTTCTACCGCAAACGGTAACGCCTAAGTCTCCAATGAGCGAGCTGCATACACCAAACTGACGGAACTATTTGTTAACAGTACTCGGATAAAACAGACAAACCTGTGTCCCCTTTTAACCCGAACTATGTTAGCTCTGATCTCTTAAGCCTGTTGAGAGTACGTAGGCACAAGATGCGATATCTTTGCGAGCAACCTCCCCTCCACCCGTAGTTAGTCGAACTACGTTGACTCTGACTTTCCCATTGCACAAAGGGAATACGTAAGCCCAGAGCAGCGACGCTCTGTCGAGTCACCTTTCTTCTCCTTTTTCTTTTCTTTTCAAACCAACCTTTTAGCGTAGATAGTTAAACCAAATTGTCAAATAAACAAACAAGCGTGGATCCCATCGAGACGATGGACGTGAGTGTCGCTACTGCGAAAATCGGCGCCGACTGACAGGAGAGTCGCCACCGTGCGTTATTTATCCCAAAGGAGGGAAAGGAAACGCTCGAAGTAAACCTCGCAAAGACGGGAAAAGGTATGGTCATCGCAACCAAAACCTGGATTCGGGAGTCGGTTACGCAAGGGGAAGGTATTAGCACCCCTCACGTCCGTCGTACTCGACGGGATCCACGCTTGGTGTTTATAAGGAAAAGGGTGTGTTTATCTATCTATGTTAATGGTCAGTCTGAAAAGAAAAGAAAAGGACAGGACTCGACAGAACATACGCTGTTCTGGGCCTACGTACTCCCTCGTGCAATGGGAAAGTCAGAGTCAACGTAGTTCGACTACCTACGTCTAGACGGGGGGAAGGTTGCTCGCCAGGACATCGCGTCCTGTGCCTACGTACTTCCACACGGCATGGAAGATCAGAGTAAACGTAGTTCGACTAACTACGGCTAAACTGGGCGCTCTCACACAGCAGTGAGAAAAGAAACTGGTTTGAGAGGTTCGGGAACCTACAACTACGGTCTGGCCTCAAATGCACTCGGGCAAGAGAAAAGGGATAACAATCAATCGTCAGCGGGAAAGTCTCGATCGCACAGCCGCGAGAGAACAAAAGGTTAGTTGTTAGTGTGCTCGCTAGGATATCGCATCCTATGCCTACATATTCTCGTCTGGTACGAGAAATCAGAGCAGCTGTAGTTCGGCTAACTACGACACAAGCTACTCAAGTGCTTCTATATTGAAAGGAAAGAGACATCCTAACACTATGGTTGAAAAGGGGAATCTACCTAATGTTATCATGCCTGGTTGACCATCCTAATGTCTATCATAACTCCTCCGCAGCGGAGAAGTTAGAGCTCCTAAGGGATTATGGCAACAGGACTAAACAGCAAACAGAAATCAACTGCAAAGTAAAGAAATACTGGAAATATGCATGAATGCAACAATCAAACAAGCAAGGCACAAAGGCCGTAAACCACAGAGGTAAGGGAGCTCAGCTCTACCAAATACCAACAAGCAAAGCCACTCAATAACAAACAAGCAGAAGGAGGACCACCTCAACTTCTCATGCACACAAAGCCTATCTCTAAGATGCACCTACCTCAGAAATATCTAGATGAACCCCTAAGTCTAATGCAGCACAGCACCACACAAGTCAAACAACACAAAGAGAAGGCAAACCAGCCCGACAAGCTCCTATCCAAAATAAGAAACTACCCCTGAGCAAGACCCTAAACAACCCTGAAATAAACCCCTGATCAACCCCTGAACAAAGCTCTATGCAAAACCCTAAGCAAAACCCTAATCAAATCTCCAATAAAAAAAACCCTAATCAAAACCCTAATCAGATATCTAGCAGAGCCCTAACACAAGAGAAAACAATTCAGCCTCCAAGCTTCAGAACAAGCTTACCAAAGAAAGGGAGCTAAGCAGACAATCCCATAGTGCCTTCCTCAGGAAAGTACCAGGAGGTTACCACTCAGGAATCATATCCTATGCGGCTCAACAACTGTGAACAGTTTACATTCCTCCTCAGGAGAAACTAAACTCACATGAAGGCTCCGACGTCATTGGATACTTGAGAAATCCTAGATGAACTAAGGGAACTAAGTGAACAGGCCCATAGTGCCTTCCTCAGGAAAGTACTAGGAGGCTTCCACTTAGGAATCATATCCCATGTGGCTCAACAACTGTGATCGGTTTATATTCCTCCCCAGGAGAAACTAAACTCACATGAAGGCTCCAACATCATTGGATACTTAGGAAATCCTACAAGAACTAGGGGAAACTAAGTGGACAGGCCCATAGTGCTTTCCTCGGGAAAGTACTAGGAGGCTTCCACTTAGGAATCGTATCCCATGTGGCTCAACAACTGTGATCGGTTTACATTCCTCCTCAGGAGAAAGTAAACTCACATGAAGGCTCCAACATCATTGGATACTTGAGAAAGAGGTGAGAAGAAAGAATGAAAGACATCCATAGTGCCTTCCTCAGGAAAGTACCATAAATTTCCCTCAAACTTCAGGATCTCAAACCTCACAAACAGAGAACAAAATCCTAGACTAGGACCTCAATCCATGCATCCTTTCAAGCTCCAACAAGACTTCAACCAGCCTCCATCTTCAAGAAGAAACCACAGGCCCTCAACCCAAAGGAAACTAACTCTGAAGTTCAACCACAGTTGAACTTCAAAGTCAGAAGCCTATCAAGACTTCTCCTATTCTCAGGCTCAAACAAAAAGAATAACAGAACACCCTACAAAAATCTACCAAACATCTAGGGGAAACCTACATGGCTCTATGATCCCAAGATCAAATCTCAAAGCCTAAGTCAACTTCTAAGGCTACTAAACAATCCCTAACATAGGAATGGTCAAAGGTTAACCGGCAAGTTATGAGGTCTTTATTCTCTAACCCTAAAACAATATCAATCAACCTCTAAAAAATCCACTAAAATCCTATGGGGAGCATGCATTAGTCTAGTATAACATACTAAAAAACTAAAACAAAATTCAATACCAGATGAAAGAACGAAAATCAACAAGGCAGACATATCCACAAAATACACTTCAAAATCAATAAACATGTAAAAAATGAAATTAAAATGAAAATGCATGATTAAACTAATGTTTTTGTTTAATAAAATCCTAAATTGAATTACGAACATATAGAAAAAAGAAGGGAATTATTTGATCAAATCTACTATTTTTAATGAATTATTTTCTAATATGATGCAAAACAAAGAAATTAAAAAGAAATAAGAAGATAAAACAGGGGTGGGGGTGCAGCTTGTAACAAATCCAGTTACTCAGATTGGGCCCCAAACGGAGGGGGGTGCGTGTAGCAGGTGGGGCAAAGGCCCAATCCAATTCCTATTCAGCCTCTCACGCAGGGGGGGGGGGGGAATGAGCAAACGGGGGAGTAGCACTTCAGCAAACCAGTTTTGGGCCCAAATGCTATCCCAACCCTAGCCCAACTAATCAGATAACAAAACCATGCTTACTCTCTAATCCCCTGGTTACTGTTCATCCAAGCGAAACCCTAGCTGCGCCGTTTCTCCAACCTCTCTCCTCTCTGCAATTCCTCTCCCAACTCTCTCTGAGAAATTCTCAAAACAAACTCAAACAATCTCTCACCCAATCCACAATTGAACCTAAACACAAATTCGTTCAACTCAAGCCCTAACCTAAACAATCTTCCTCAACAACTAACACGCAAATCTCAAGTGAACACCCTAATCCATCTGAATAACCGACTAGGAGGTGAAAAGAATCAAACCTGGATGAAGCAACGAAGACGACGAGGCTTCTGGAGAACGCTTCTTGAAGACGAAGCTGATGAAGTTCTTGAGACCTTCAACGGAGATCTGGGAACGATGAAGGTTGATGGAGGTTGAAGGTCTTTGGAGAAGGCGAAGACAAACTGAAGGCTATCACGATCTGGAAACGGAGAAAGATTGAAGGTGACGAACGCGAGAGTTCTTGCTCGTTGAAGATAGTCAAATATCAGGCGGATTTCTGGAGATTATTGCTGAGGATCTTGAAGGTTGCTGGGCAATACGAAGAATAATAACGTTCTTTGAAGATTCTTTCTGGGAAATCGAAGAAGATCTATGAAGATTCTGGGAAAATGTATGAGTTTTACGGCGGTGTTTGAGTTTTCCGGTGAGGAGATTGATCAAGTTGGACGGAGGAGGAAGGGGGAGGAAGAAGAAGATTCACGGATTCTGGGTTTTCTGGTGATTTTCTGCAATTTTTGCAGATTCCGGTGAGGGACGGCGGCCAGAGACTGTTAGGGTGGCCGAAGGTAGCTGGTCAAGGCGGATGCATGGCCGGCGGTGACTCTTCCGGTGAGGTGAGAGGAGTGGACAAGTGTCTCAGTGGGGAGTCTGCATGCGTGGCACGTGGCCTGAGTGGGAGAGAGAGGGGCGCGTGGCAGCTTCTGGGAATTGAGGTCAGAATGAGGTGGGGGCCTCATCATTGCACGCGTGGCCCTATTATATGCTGGACATGTGTCACTGCTGGACTGAGAATGACCAAAAACGAACTGGACATGATTGGGCTCCAAAAAATCTATACTGGCCCACGAAAATGATCAAAAAGACTCAAAAACTGAATAAAAAAAAGATTAAATCTGATCAACTAATTAAAAACTAAACCCCATTACCTAATTATTAAAACTACAATTAATCCTAAATGAAAATTAATCTATCCTAATTAAACCTAATAAACCCTAATAAGACCCTAAACAAGATTAAAATCCTAATTATCCCTATTATTCCTAAAAACAGAATTAACACCTAACTAAATTCTATATTAAACTAATTACCCTAATTAAATCTAAAAGAAGAATTAACCTCTAATTAACTTCTATATAATTTCTATTAAAATTCTATAACAATCTATACCATTTATTTATAATATCTATTTAAAAGAAAAACTATATTAAAACAAACTCTATTTATTTCTATTTAAAAAACTATTAAATTTCTATTAAAATTCTATAAAATTCTATTAAAATGATTTAAAGCTATTAAAAAATATAGAAACCCTATTTAAATTCTAAAAAAAATCTAAAAAGCCTATTTAAAATCCACAAAAGGCTATAAAATCCCTAAAAAATGCAGACAAATGCAAATAACCAACATAAAAGAGCGCGCGAGACCAGATCAAAGCAAACAGTAAACCCCTGGTATCAGAATATCCCGAAAACTACCATGCAAGCTGAAAATCACCGAGAAGCGCACAGTTTCCCGAAAATAAAACCCTGATGATCTAGACTGGATCTGAAGTATCCGGTAGATGAAAACCAAGCTGTAACTCTGATATCCTCTGTCTGTGCACAAATGTCATTCATCTGATTTGCGAATACGAATTGAACCATGAACCAGATAGGAGAATCGGTTGGTCAAATTTTAGGGTGCAACAGCTGCCCCTATTCAAGCGACTTGGACCTGAAGGGTTGAAGAGCGCTCAGCTTTCAAACATTCAGAGGTACGAGACGGTTGAATACCAATAAAACCCGAAAATTTGCCAACCGTGACACTATACAGTAAAACTGCTTGGGGAACAAAATCCATGAAACCGAGCCTAATCATTACGGCAACAAACTGATCAATCATCTGATAAAGAACTCCTGATTTTAACGCCCGTTACCTGCGTGATACCACTGATAACAAACCCGAGGGTGGCAACAAAACATCAGGAAGAGAAATATACTCACATCGTCTAAAGATAGACGGGAAGACACCCATAAATCCATCAATACTCACATCGTCTAAGGATAGACGGAAAGACACCCACAATCCCGAAGGAAAAATTCAATACTCACATCGTCTAAGGATAGACGGGAAGACACCCTTAATCCCGAAGGAAAAAAATCAATACTCACATCGTCTAAGGATAGACGGAAAGACACCCTTAATCCATACTCACATCGTCTAAGGATAGACGGAAAGACACCCACAATCTGAAGAAACAAACCAATACTCACATCGTCTAAGGATAGACGGAAAGACACCCTGACCGAAGGAAACATCACCAATACTCACATCGTCTAAGGATAGACGGAAAGACACCCGTAATCCATCAATACTCACATCGTCTAAGGATAGACGGAAAGACACCCGTAATCCATCAATACTCACATCGTCTAAGGATAGACGGAAAGACACCCATAACCCATACTCACATCGCCTAAGGATAGACGGGAAGACACCCAAAATTCAATACTCACATCGTCTAAGGATAGACGGGAAGACACCCAAAATCGATACTCACATCGTCTAAGGATAGACGGGAAGACACCCAAAATCGATACTCACATCGTCTAAGGATAGACGGAAAGACACCCAAAATCGAATACTCACATCGTCTAAGGATAGACGGAAAGACACCCAAAATCCAGAAGGAAAAAATTCATCAATCCTCACATCATCTAAGGATAGACGGAAAGACACCCAAAATCCCGAAGGAAACATCAATACTCACATCGTCTAAGGATAGACGGAAAGACACCCATAATCTGAGAAAAACTTCAATACTCACATTGTCTAATGATAGACGGGAAGACACCCAAAATCCATACTCACATCGTCTAAGGATAGACGGGAAGACACCCAAATCGAATACTCACATCGTCTAAGGATAGACGGAAAGACACCCAAAATTCACTTCCACACCATCCATCAAATTTCAGAATCCTTTCGTCTACGGGACTCGATGGAAAGAACAATATCCTTAAAGGGGCCACATCATCAGTAAGGACCGACGGGAAGAAAACCACCTTCAAAGAACCATGTCGTCAATAAGAATCGACAATCACGAAAACTGAACATTCTTCAAAGAGCCTCGACATCAATAAGGATTGACGGTCATAAAAGTCCCTCTTGAAACGTCATCTCATCCAATAAACAGAAAGAAAACCACTATCCGAAATATCGCTTTGAAACCCCTCAACAATCAAAGATAGCCAGAGAAGACTCGCTGGGGAAACTCACCATCCGTATGATCTGACGATAAGAAACCCGCTGAAAAATCCCCTGCAACTTCACGCCGTCTACTGGTAGACGGAAAGAACACCACTTGATAGAGAAACCCCGTCTTGGAACCCCACTGAAAAAATCAACCGAAACTTCACATCGTCTACTGATAGACGGAAAGAAAGCCACTTAGAGAAACTCCATCTTGAAACCCCCTGAAACGAATCACCCGAAACTTCACATCGTCTACTGATAGACGGGAAGAAAACCACTTGCTAAAGAAACCCTATCTTGAAACCCCACTGGAAAATCACCCGCAACTTCACATCGTCTGCTGCTAGACGGGAAGAAAACCACGATTCGCACTCAAGACGTCTACTGCTAGACGGAGAAATCCACTTATTGGAGGAACACATCGTCAATATGAATTGACGGGAAGAAAAGTCTGTCGATACCAGATGACTGATTGATCAAAGCATAACTGTTGTATGATCTGAAATACAAATAAACTGTTGAACTGTCTGAACACTGCTGCTGGATTAATGCCCCTGAACTGATCACAGAGTAGTTCACGCGCCATATGAGGCTGATAGAAACCCTGGCTCATGCTTCATATGCATATGCATATGCTTGAATCTTTCTATGGCGTAATGCTCCATTCGGGATGGAAATGCTACGCATCTTGAAAATGAAATGCAAGTATGATGCAAATATGATGATGCATGCAATATGCTAATGCAGGCTCGGGCTGCTGGAGAAAGTCGGGTACAGAGAACCACTTCAGCAAAATAAATGCTGAAGATGAAGCCAACTCCGCTGGGGAGAACCCGAATATCACAGAATTACTCCAGCAAAATAAATGCTGGAAGAGTGACATCAACTCCGCTGGGGAAATTGGGAACTTAACCAGGCATCTCGACGAAGTAACACCCTGCTGGGGGAATATAACTCTGCTGGGGAATAGCAGATGTGCCAAGTATGATTGGACTTCTCTGGGGATAGCTTGCCCGTGCCAATGAGAAATTGGACTTTGCTGGAGGACATCAGACGGAGTCTTCCTGCGTACTAATAAAGCTCGGATTTGGAAACTGATGCGCCAACACGGATGGGCCTCACAGTG
Organism: Lathyrus sativus; assembly: GCA_963859935.3. Taxonomy (NCBI): domain Eukaryota; kingdom Viridiplantae; phylum Streptophyta; class Magnoliopsida; order Fabales; family Fabaceae; genus Lathyrus; species Lathyrus sativus. The sequence continues at coordinate 390,815,754 of OZ012737.1, forward strand.
ACCGCCAACATGGGTTTGAACTCTTAGGCTATCTGTGATGGGTCAGGTACAACTGACGCTGGAAAACATTCTGTCTGAATACACAGTTTCTGGTTGAAGAGTCAAGGAACAATAACACAACTTTCCGACATTCGTCTCGCGCTCGAAACTTGGATGAATCTGCTCGAATAGCTCTGAATAACTCTGCTGATACGAAGAATAACAATCCCTTCGCTTCTGATACGCCCCCATCCTGCGGGGCCTCTGTGGGGATAGTCCTCGAAAGGAAATCTGCAGATCCGTACCCTGACGGTCTGATAAGAAATGCCCAGCATTCTGAACTTCGGAGAGATATTTCACATCAAATGCTTCGAATAAAGAACAACCTCTGCGCTCTTAAGATGTCCTGCCCCTGACGGCAATGACCTCGCTCCCGATTATCTGACTCAGAGTAGTGCCCCTGACTACTAGATATTTACCGAATCTCAACCTGATTGCCCCAAGATAACTGACTTCGAAAGGCTGACCTGACTGGGGATCACAATAATAGCTTGCCCCTGCTCTCGGAACATTCGGGCGCTCTGCATTCTATCCTGACCATACTTTCCACTGTAGGAAACTTTTCTGCTGTCAAGCGCTTACTCACAAGTAAAACAAGTTGTTCTGCGTAAAAGACATATTAATGCAACACATATGACAGCTTTGACATCCAATCTGTTCATTGGAGAAAGGAAAAAGCAGTTTATGTCATATAATGCACAAAACATTTATCGAGAATATCAACATCAGTACCAACATGGTATGAAGAACCCTTTTAGGAGTTAGAATCGACGCGACCTTTACCGAAGTATGCTTTCGAAACAACCTGCTTCAATTAGGACTTTTGAAGGTTATAACGTGGTCAGGTTCACGGTCTTGAAGGAAAGGATAAAGGCTCAAAGTTTATTTTAACCCACCCACTCTCCTTGATGTTCTCCGATCCTACGTTTAGCTAATTCGACCTTAGCGCTCACCTTTCAGAGGCTGAAAGATAGGAGTGATAGTTCGAGAACCCATGAGTTTTTGGAGTGACAGTCACTCACCTTTCGTCTTTGACACTTGAGGTCACACGACTCGTATTTCATTTGTGGATTTTTCCATCATTTCATCTCTTTTTTCTTTTCATATCCCTAACTTTTGCCTGGACTGACTCCTTTGAGTTTCTTTTGATTCTTTGAGTCCAGCGGGATGCCCTCATTTTTGCCTAAGTCAATTGTTTTGAAGTTTTGACTTAGCGGGCTTTTGTTTCTTTCTCTTTTTCTTTCGATCAAGTCGTGTGACGCTGGTTGTCTGACTCTTTGGGGAATGATGTGACTGTCTCACTCTTGATTTAACCATTGTGGTTTTTTAGGCACGACCTCTAGAGGTGTGATTGATCCTCGAACGGACACTCCTTTTTGCGATTTGGACGCTCGGCCAAATTATCTAACACCTACCCTGCCCCAGGTTAAAGATGAAGGGTTTTTCGTTTTCAGAAAGAACTCCTACTACTAGGCTCAAAGGGGTTGACAAGGGATTATCTTCCTTATATCTCCGGTGTTTAGGGATTCGAAACAATGCCTGTACATCATCAGCAGGTTTTATTTCAAAAGCATACAATATCAGAAGTTGCATGTCGTTCATTTTCGTCATCCTCCCCAGATTCCTCTTAACCAGGTGTTGGACACTTGTAAAAACAATTAGTGAACACGAATGGATTTAATCAAAACATGCATATTTATTTCATTATCATCAATTGAATGAAAACAACAAGTTTTACAAACAAGATTGCATTTTACACAGGAAAGAAACTACAAATGTAAAGAAATGACAAGATAAAACAAAGAAAAATGCCAGCTTCCGAGAACCGGGCCTTCACATCTGTCCTGCTGCTGAACCAGCCTTCTTCACAATCAGTTATTAGAGGCAACTCGCGGTTGTCCTGATCTGCTTTCAGCGACCCAACCAAATTATAGAGCCCTTCCTCATTCAGATGATTTTGGGCCCTTCCTGCCCGAAGTTGATTGCTGCACTATCAAGTAGGTCCTGTACTTTGTGCTTGAACGCCAGACAATCTTCAATGTTATGCCCCTGTGCTCCTGAATGGAAATCACAGCGCTCCTTGATATCGGAGCCGGCTGGAGGTGTACCTGTCAGCGGGGATAACTTCCTCTTCTCAACCAACTGCAATTGTAGCAACACTTGCAGAAGTTCGGCATGCGGCATCGGAGGCACACTAAATACCCTCAACGACATCTGATTCTGAGCTCCTCGCTGATTGGGAAGTTGCCGCTTCTTCCACTGTTGAGATTGTTGTTGTTGTCGCTGGTATCGGGTTGACTGCTGAACAACCTTTGTAGCAAATACAACATCGGTTTCTTGACTTCCACCGCACTGATTAAAGCACTCCTTATGCTTAGCCATTTTCTTTCTCAGATCTTCCCCAGGAATAGGCAACAGTTGTGGGCACGGAGATTCTGACATCATGGAATCTAGGATACGTTTCTGACCTACTGCAGCTTTAGAAACATCCATCATCTTAGCATCAACTGGGATAGGAGCAATACGTACAGCTACGCCGCTCGGCGAGAATTCAATATCTTTCGAGTCAATCAGGTCTTGAACATTGTGCTTAAAAGCATGACAACCCTCGATGTCGTGTCCGAGTGCCCCAGAATGAAACTCATATTGCTTACTGGCATCGTACCCATAAGGAAGCGCTCCTGTGGGTGGTTTCATTGTTCTCTTTTCAACCTTTTTGAACCTCAATAAAGTCTGCAAGAGCTCAGCATACGTTGTAGGTGGCGCCTCAAATATCCTCTTTGGCTTTCCCTCCTGAATCCTCCGTTGAGCCGGGTGTATCTTTTGTTGCACTTGCTCAGGTTCTACAGGCACAGGTGGCTCGAGCTTCTTCACTGCGACTTCAAATAGCTGATCATCCTCTTTCCTAAGCACATTCTTGACTACTTCCATGATCAAGCTCATTTGGGTCTTCAACTGACTATTCTCCTCCTTGAGGGTCTTCTGCTCTAGACGCATCTCTTGCATGTCTCTCATCATCTGCCCCAGCTGGCTTCGGACTTCAATCAATTCAACCTGATTCTGTTCCATATCTCTGAAGGAATTCCTGCAATAAACTGGACGATGAGGAAATAAGACCCACGGTTCTGATGTACCTGTTAAATGATAATGCAAAGCAGAAAGCAAACACATATTCATGACAAGACAAAGAGAAACTCAAACTATAAGCACCCAGACGAACATCTCCCACACATGTACAACCAGCAAAAGCAGCACGTAGGCACAAACGAGTACGAATACAATGACCCCAGCCAACAATCCTGGTGGTGGTCAGCAAACACTAGTGCACAAAAGCTAAATGGATTAGGCAGAGAAAACAGATGCGACCCCCGGCACCGAAACCTCTAGAAACTTCTCCCATATTCAACTGAACTCCCTGATTGACATTCTTTAGAACACACACTTCCCACGGAGTCTTCCATGACATTAACTGACGAACCCACGCAACTGGATGACGGAGAATCGCTAATCTGAACAAAACCCTGGCGCGTGATGAAAATCCGATTAGAGTCTAACAGATTCTGAACCTGGCTTCTAAGCACCTTACAATCATTCGTTGAATGCCCCTGTGCCCCAGCATGGTACTCACAGCGGGCGCTGGCATCAAAACCTGGAGGATACGGTGGAATCACCGGATTAGTCTCTTTCGGCACTATCAATCCACCTTTGACCAGATCTAGCAACAACTGACTGTACGACACCGATAGCTGAGTAAACTGCCTTTCAGGTTTCCTCGGTCTTCGTTTGGCGTGCTGACGCGATCGACGACAGGATGACCGTTGACTTGAAGTGTCTGAAAACCGATCCTGAGTTGCTAGAGATTCTGAGACGACATCATTTCCTTCTTCCCACTCTTCTTGAGAACTGACAACTGACTCATTCTTATCAACTGGGATATAAGGAGCATCTCGAAGCTTTCCACTTTTGAGTCCTCTCTCAACAAGCTCCCCCATTCTTATCAAGCCCACGAAGCTTGTGCAACCGAACAATTTGTCATAATAATGGCCCTTCAGAGTACCCAAGAAGATGTCAACCATTTCTCTTTCTTGAAGCGGTGGTTGAACACTAGCAACCAATTCTTTCCATCTTTGCAAATACCCTCTGAATGATTCATTCTCCGCCCGAGATAATTCTTGCAGATGTACGAGACTGGGAGCCATATCCAAGTTGTAATCGTACTGCTTCATGAAAGCTTTGGCTAAATCCACCCATGATCGAATCTGATTACTCTCTAACTGCACATACCACTTCAAAGATGCCCCAGTCAGACTATACTGAAAGTAATGGATCATCAATTTGTCATTTCGCACAAACGAAGTCATTCTTTGACAGAACATCATCAAATGCAGCTTCGGACAGCTATCTCCCATGTATTTCTCGAGTTCCGGCACTTTGAACTTATAAGGCAACACCAGGTCCGGAACCAGACACATGTCTGCAGCATCCAGGTTAACAGCGTCTTTGACCTCCAAAGCTTTAACTCTTTATTCCAATACTCGGAACCTTCTACCACTTTCAAGAGCTCTTGAGTTTACAGTCCTGGCTACTGGAATATATCTGCGTGGATTCCTCTCAGGGAAAACAGCACCTTGATTGTTAACAGGAGGAGGACGTTCATTTCGGGCAACAAACTGCTCATGTCGATCTCGGTTCTCAGCAGTAGGTTGTACAACTTGGTCTGCAGTAACGTTGTTCGCTTGCGGGAAGTCTTCCATAGAATCATACCGATGGTTGGACGCCATAGTGAACCCTGTCAAAGTGTTAGGAGACTGGAGATTGCCTCCAGACATAGCTACCAATTACCTGTAACTGACTACACTGCTTGATTCTGATCAAATCTGCTTCAGCCCCTTGGTCGTCTTCAACACTCCACTCTTGCCTCGAACAATCCCTCGAGAATCACCCTCTGGCTGAAAACAAAGGCTGGATAAATGCTCTGGCCAGCTAGAGAAATGCTATGCAATATGATTTATGCAGACAGAAATACAAAAAAATACTAACGTGCATGTGTGCATTGGGGATATTTCCCCTCCAATTCCAGTGTCAATGGTAGCAAGACAAGATAAACCATAAAGACAACATTTAGAAAAACCCTCATAGATTTATTGGAATAATAGTCTCGTCAAGGCGTTACACAACTATGTTCCATACGACTGATATGATAAAGGAGGATCCCGACCAACATGCCTGGTGGTGATCTCAACACATAGAATACAAGAGAGAAATCAAGTGCGGGTACGGTCGCGGAAATCCTCAACCAGCTTCTTCGTTTCTGCGTGATCCGGTCGATAAATCAAGCCTTCTATCAACTGATCCCTTTTCCTGACCATTCCCTGGATATCTCTGACAAAGTCTTCCCAAGCCTTATCCTGGGCACCATCCCCAGGTTTGGGCCTCTTGATGTCTGCTCTGCGCTGACAATCTTCCAGATTCTTCAAGGCATCAATCAGTTGGCGTTCGGCCTCGTATCGACGACATGCTTCTTCTTCAAGCTCTTCAGTCTTCACTCTAACCTGTTCTCCCAACTGAGCAACCTGTGTCTTTAGCTCTTCTTCCCGTTCTTTGCGCTTGGCCATAGTGAGATCCCAGTGCTCTCTGAATTTAGCTAACTTCGTGTAGGCCCTCTCCAGCTCTTGTTTCTTAGTAGCAAATACACTGCTAACTGAGTCTACATCTAACTCCAAACGATTCTTGGTTTCAGTCAACTCCAATAAAGTAGTCTTCAGATGTTTCAAAGTTTCGGCCTGTTGCTTGGAAAAATATCCTGTTTCAATCTTTTCATGGCGAAGCTGCGCATTCTCTTTCTCTAAATCCTCTTTAGCCTTTGCTAACTCTTCTTTCTCCGTCATCAGCTGCTTGTATACCTGTATGTCTATAGTGGTGGGCTTCTCCATCGGAGAAGGATACAATGGCTGAACTGCAGGATAAGGCATGAGGAATTTCGTAGCTCGTTCACGAATCCATTCCACATACGGACCAAGAACTCGAGTACCCCCTCTGCTACCTGAAGGCTTCCCTCTCTTATGCAGGTTCTTCCATGCTTTCTCAAGCTTGATCAACATCTCTTCCTCTATTGCCCCAGTGAGATACAGAGATTCCTGTATCTCCTCGGGCTTCGGCGCTTCCTGAGGTGCATACCCAAACTGCCTGATTAATAAGGAAGGGTTGTAATTGACACACCCTTTCCTCCCTATCAGGGGAACATTAGGGAATCCTTCGCATCTGTATATGACCTCAACTCCGAACACCTCCTCGTTAACCCACACCACATTCTCAGAAGTCAACCCCATCAAGCGCTCAGGGCATCCTAAAGAATCAATAGAAGTGACGAAAGGCCCTGACTTCGGCATATGACTAGTGAACCTCCTGCACAGTAGAGGTACGCAGCAAGAGACATTCCTTCCTCGCCGCTTTTCATTTTGGTAGTGAGTGGAATGGTGGATATCTCCCAGCAAGGTAGGAACTGGGTTCTTTGCAGCCAGAATATAGAAAGCATCTGCATCAACAAAATCAGGAATATTTGGGAACAATACAATGCCATAAACGCACACAGCAAGGATGGCGTCAAAAACAACCCAGCCACCCTTCTTGGCATACTCCCGAGCCTTCTCCACCAAAACATCCAACGGAAATCCCCACACATCTCCTCTTCTGATCATATTCCCTGTCAGCTCAAACTCTCTTAAGTGCAGGATGTCAGATAGCTCAGCCAGATTAGGCTTAGCGTTCGTGTGATAGAAAGGCATCTGCTCGCGAATCGGTATATCCAAGAGTGCAGAATACTCCTCCAGGGTAGGAGCCAAGACAAAGTCAGGAAATACGAAACACCTGAGCTCCGCATCATAAAACTGCAACAGGGTGTAAATGCCGCTGGTCTCATAAGCCGAGGGCTGGTAAACATAAGTCAGGATCCTCCCATATGTCTTCCTGAAATCTCCCATCACCCTCTTCTTAGCAATAGTAATCAACTCTGACAACAGACTGATATCTGGAGACGGGAATTTGTAGGGTAACACTCTCTTCATAGCTTCCATGTCTTGCTAGGAAACAAACACCGGAACTGGGAGGGAAAATATGTACCTGCAATACACACACGTTAGTTGGATGCAAATGGTGATGCAATAATGCAATATGATAAATGATGCAATCAGTGAACACAGGGGCTATGCTGTAGCCTGAAGAGGAACATCTCCGTGATATCGAGAACAGAAAACCACCACAGTCATCAGAACTTCCTGACACTAACTATCATCTGATACTCAAAATACCAATCCCCTGGTAAGAAATCCATCTGAACCTCTGTATCTGACGAGAAAACCATCTGATAATAGTATCAATCTCAGATAAGAAACCCATCTGATCCAAACAACACACCTGGAGATGAATCAAGAACAACGTCTGATAAATACTGAATCATGGTTTCTGAAGGCTAGTTTTCCTACAATAGCCCAATCCCCCTCATAGGTATGGACCTAATCCACGGACAAAGGTACGACATCCTATGCGGTCATCAGCGTCACAGACTTTCATGAGTGACGATACGATTCCCAGAAGGAGTGGCATCATTAAGTCATGAAGAGGCCTCACTTAGCTGACTTCCAAATGATCGGTCCCCAGAGTCGACAATCCTCACGTCTAGACTCCCCTCAGATCCTCAGGACCGGAAAGGAGCACCTCTGCGAGAACCTCGTCTGAGCGCATATTTCGTAGGGAACTGTGCCTGCTCAGCAGACAGGTTCGTCTACTACTCTCCGCAACTATGTCTAGGTGCATACTCAAGCCCAGGTCCGGCTTCTCACTCATAGTAACCTCCCCCTCCCACAGCAATAATCAAAATAATATAGTGCTGAAAGTAAATGCGGAAAGGTAAAGGTGCGGAAAAGTAAAGTGCGGAAAGATAAAACACATATACACAACACCCAACAGATAAACACCCAAGCGCTAGGATTGACTCGCGTAGGGGATAGGAAACGGTCCCAGCATAAGGGATGGGAAAAGTCCCGAGATGTTATTCTTTCCCCAGCAGAGTCGCCAGCTGTCGCTACTGCGAAAATCGGCGCCGGCTGACAGGAGAGTCGCCACCGTGCGTTATTTATCCCAAAGGAGGGAAAGGAAACGCTCGAAGTAAACCTCGCAAAGACGGGAAAAGGTATGGTCATCGCAACCAAAACTTGGATTCAGGAGTCGGTTACGCAAGGGGAAGGTATTAGCACCCCTCACGTTCGTCGTAGTCGACGGGATCCACGCTTGGTGTTTATAAGGAAAAGGGTGTGTTTATCTATCTACGCTAATGGTCAGTCTGAAAAGAAAAGAAAAGGACAGGACTCGACAGAACATACGCTGTTCTGGGCCTACGTACTCCCTCGTGCAATGGGAAAGTCAGAGTCAACGTAGTTCGACTACCTACGTCTAGACGGGGGGAAGGTTGCTCGCCAGGACATCGCGTCCTGTGCCTACGTACTTCCACACGGCATGGAAGATCAGAGTAAACATAGTTCGACTAACTACGGCTAAACTGGGCGCTCTCACACAGCAGTGAGAAAAGAAACTGGTTTGAGAGGTTCGGGAACCTACAACTACGGTCTGGCCTCAAATGCACTCGGGCAAGAGAAAAGGGATAACAATCAATCGTCAGCGGGAAAGTCTCGATCGCACAGCCGCGAGAGAACAAAAGGTTAGTTGTTAGTGTGCTCGCTAGGATATCGCATCCTATGCCTACATATTCTCGTCTGGTACGAGAAATCAGAGCAGCTGTAGTTCGGCTAACTACGACACAAGCTACTCAAGTGCTTCTATATTGAAAGGAAAGAGACATCCTAACACTATGGTTGAAAAGGGGAATCTACCTAATGTTATCATGCCTGGTTGACCATCCTAATGTCTATCATAACTCCTCCGCAGCGGAGAAGTTAGAGCTCCTAAGGGATTATGGCAACAGGACTAAACAGCAAACAGAAATCAACTGCAAAGTAAAGAAATACTGGAAATATGCATGAATGCAACAATCAAACAAGCAAGGCACAAAGGCCGTAAACCACAGAGGTAAGGGAGCTCAGCTCTAGCAAATACCAACAAGCAAAGCCACTCAATAACAAACAAGCAGAAGGAGGACCACCTCAACTTCTCATGCACACAAAGCCTATCTCTAAGATGCACCTACCTCAGAAATATCTAGATGAACCCCTAAGTCTAATGCAGCACAGCACCACACAAGTCAAACAACACAAAGAGAAGGCAAACCAGCCCGACAAGCTCCTATCCAAAATAAGAAACTACCCCTGAGCAAGACCCTAAACAACCCTGAAATAAACCCCTGATCAACCCCTGAACAAAGCTCTATGCAAAACCCTAAGCAAAACCCTAATCAAATCTCCAATAAAAAAAACCCTAATCAAAACCCTAATCAGATATCTAGAAGAGCCCTAACACAAGAGAAAACAATTCAGCCTCCAAGCTTCAGAACAAGCTTACCAAAGAAAGGGAGCTAAGCAGACAATCCCATAGTGCCTTCCTCAGGAAAGTACCAGGAGGTTACCACTCAGGAATCATATCCTATGCGGCTCAACAACTGTGAACAGTTTACATTCCTCCTCAGGAGAAACTAAACTCACATGAAGGCTCCGACGTCATTGGATACTTGAGAAATCCTAGATGAACTAAGGGAACTAAGTGAACAGGCCCATAGTGCCTTCCTCAGGAAAGTACTAGGAGGCTTCCACTTAGGAATCATATCCCATGTGGCTCAACAACTGTGATCGGTTTATATTCCTCCTCAGGAGAAACTAAACTCACATGAAGGCTCCAACATCATTGGATACTTAGGAAATCCTACAAGAACTAGGGGAAACTAAGTGGACAGGCCCATAGTGCTTTCCTCGGGAAAGTACTAGGAGGCTTCCACTTAGGAATCGTATCCCATGTGACTCAACAACTGTGATCGGTTTACATTCCTCCTCAGGAGAAAGTAAACTCACATGAAGGCTCGAACATCATTGGATACTTGAGAAAGAGGTGAGAAGAAAGAATGAAAGACATCCATAGTGCCTTCCTCAGGAAAGTACCATAAATTTCCCTCAAACTTCAGGATCTCAAACCTCACAAACAGAGAACAAACTCCTAGACTAGGACCTCAATCCATGCATCCTTGCAAGCTCCAACAAGACTTCAACCAGCCTCCATCTTCAAGAAGAAACCACAGGCCCTCAACCCAAAGGAAACTAACTCTGAAGTTCAACCACAGTTGAACTTCAAAGTCAGAAGCCTATCAAGACTTCTCCTATTCTCAGGCTCAAACAAAAAAAATAACAGAACACCCTACAAAAATCTACCAAAAATCTAGGGGAAACCTACATGGCTCTATGATCCCAAGATCAAATCTCAAAGCCTAAGTCAACTTCTAAGGCTACTAAACAATCCCTAACATAGGAATGGTCAAAGGTTAACCGGCAAGTTATGAGGTCTCTATTCTCTAACCCTAAAACAATATCAATCAACCTCTAAAAAATACACTAAAATCCTATGGGGAGCATGCATTAGTCTAGTATAACATACTAAAAAACTAAAACAAAATTCAATACCAGATGAAAGAACGAAAATCAACAAGGCAGACATATCCACAAAATACACTTCAAAATCAATAAACATGTAAAAAGATGCAATTAAAATGAAAATGCATGATTAAACTAATGTTTTTGTTTAATAAAATCCTAAATTGAATTACAAACATATAGAAAAAAGAAGGGAATTATTTGATCAAATCTACTATTTTTAATGAATTATTTTCTAATATGATGCAAAACAAAGAAATTAAAAAGAAATAAGAAGATAAAACAGGGGTGGGGGGTGCAGCGAGTAACAAATCCAGTTACTCAGATTGGGCCCCAAACGGAGGGGGGTGCGTGTAGCAGGTGGGGCAAAGGCCCAATCCAATTCCTATTCAGCCTCTCATGCAAGGGGGGGGGGGGGGGGGAATGAGCAAACGGGGGAGTAGCACTTCAGCAAACCAGTTTTGGGCCCAAATGCTATCCCAACCCTAGCCCAACTAATCAGATAACAAAACCATGCTTACTCTCTAATCCCCTGGTTACTGTTCATCCAAGCGAAACCCTAGCTGCGCCGTTTCTCCAACCTCTCTCCTCTCTGCAATTCCTCTCCCAACTCTCTCTGAGAAATTCTCAAAACAAACTCAAACAATCTCTCACCCAATCCACAATTGAACCTAAACACAAATTCGTTCAACTCAAGCCCTAACCTAAATAATCTTCCTCAACAACTAACACGCAAATCTCAAGTGAACACCCTAATCCATCTGAATAACCGACTAAGAGGCGAAAAGAATCAAACCTGGATGAAGCAACGAAGACGACGAGGCTTCTGGAGAACGCTTCTTGAAGACGAAGCTGATGAAGTTCTTGAGACCTTCAACGGAGATCTGGGAACGATGAAGGCTGATGGAGGTTGAAGGTCTTTGGAGAAGACGAAGACAAACTGAAGGCTATCACGATCTGGAAACGGAGAAAGATTGAAGGTGACGAACGCGAGTGTTCTTGCTCGTTGAAGATAGTCAAATATCAGGCGGATTTCTGGAGATTATTGCTGAGGATCTTGAAGGTTGCTGGGCAATACGAAGAACAATAACGTTCTTTGAAGATTCTTTCTGGGAAATCGAAGAAGATCTATGAAGATTCTGGGAAAATGTATGAGTTTTCCGGCAGTGTTTGAGTTTTCCGGTGAGGAGATTGATCAAGTTGGACGGAGGAGGAAGGGGGAGGAAGAAGAAGATTCACGGATTCTGGGTTTTCTGGTGATTTTCAGCAATTTTTGCAGATTCCGGTGAGGGACGGCGGCCGGAGACTGTTAGGGTGGCCGGAGGTAGCTGGTCAAGGCGGATGCATGGCCGACGATGACTCTTCCGGTGAGGTGAGAGGAGTGGACAAGTGTCTCAGTGGGGAGTCTACATGCGTGGCACGTGGCCTGAGTGGGAGAGAGAGGGGCGCGTGGCAGCTTCTGGGAATTGAGGTCAGAATGAGGTGGGGGCCTCATCATTGCACGCGTGGCCCTATTATATGCTGGACATGTGTCACTGCTGGACTGAGAATGACCAAAAACGAACTGGACATGATTGGGCTCCAAAAAATCTATACTGGCCCACGAAAATGATCAAAAAGACTCAAAAACTGAATAAAAAAAAGATTAAATCTGATCAACTAATTAAAAACTAAACCCCATTAACTAATTATTAAAACTACAATTACTCCTAAATGAAAATTAATCTATCCTAATTAAACCTAATAAACCCTAATAAGACCCTAAACAAGATTAAAATCCTAATTATCCCTATTATTCCTAAAAACAGAATTAACACCTAACTAAATTCTATATTAAACTAATTACCCTAATTAAATCTAAAAGAAGAATTAACCTCTAATTAACTTCTATATAATTTCTATTAAAATTCTATAACAATCTATACCATTTATTTATAATATCTATTTAAAAGAAAAACTATATTAAAACAAACTCTATTTATTTCTATTTAAAAAACTATTAAATTTCTATTAAAATTCTATAAAATTCTATTAAAATGATTTAAAGCTATTAAAAAATATAGAAACCCTATTTAAATTCTAAAAAAAATCTAAAAAGCCTATTTAAAATCCACAAAAGGCTATAAAATCCCTAAAAAATGCAGACAAATGCAAATAACCAACATAAAAGAGCGCGCGAGACCAGATCAAAGCAAACAGTAAACCCCTGGTATCAGAATATCCCGAAAACTACCATGCAAGCTGAAAATCACCGAGAAGCGCACAGTTTCCCGAAAATAAAACCCTGATGATCTAGACTGGATCTGAAGTATCCGGTAGATGAAAACCAAGCTGTAACTCTGATATCCTCTGTCTGTGCACAAATGTCATTCATCTGATTTGCGAATACGAATTGAACCATGAACCAGATAGGAGAATCGGTTGGTCAAATTTTAGGGTGCAACAGTGAGGGGTGCTAATACCTTCCCCTTGCGTAACCGACTATCGAACCCTGAGATTTGGTTGCGATGATTGATCTTATCCCGTTCCGCTAGGTTTTTCATGATCGTTTCCTTTCCCTCCCGTGGGATAAATAACGATAGGTGGCGACTCTTCTGTTTTGCCGACACCTTATTTTCGCAGTAGCGACAATAATCTTTGATTGGCTGCTCAGCAAGGTATTCTGACAGAACACTTCCTTTGATGGCTTTCTGGGAAACATATTGTATATCGTACTCTGTCAGTACCATCTGCCACCTGGCAATTCTTCCTGAGAGCTCTTGCTTCTCGAAGGCATACTTGATCGGATCCATCTTCAAAATCAGCATGGTTGTATGATTAAGCATATATTGTTTCAAACGTTTGGCAGTCCAAACAAGTGCGCAACATGTTTTCTCGAGCATTGAGTAATGGGACTCACAGTCTGTGAACTTTTTACTCAGATAATAGATTGCGTGCTCTTTCCTTCCATTCTCGTCGTGTTGATTGAGAACACAACCCATATTGTTCTCAAGAACCATTAAGTACATGATTAAAGGCCTTCCAGCTATTGGGGGTATCAATATTGGAGGCTCCTGCAAGTATTCTTTTATCTTATTAAATGCTTTTTGACAATTTTCATTCCAGACGACCGCCTGATCCTTTTTTAACAATTTAAACATTGGTTCACACGTGGCCGTGAGATGAGATATGAACCGAGCAATGTAGTTCAATCTCCCCAGGAAACCACGGATCTCCTTTTCTGTTTTCGGCGCTGACATGTCTTGTATGGATTTTATCTTTGCAGGATCGACCTTGATTCCTTTTTCACTGACAATGAACCCCAATAACTTTCCGGACCGAACTCCAAAAGTGCACTTATTTGGATTCAACCTCAATCTAAACTTCTTGAGCCTCTCAAACAGCTTCAACAAGTTAACCAGATGCTCTTCCTCCGCTTGCGACTTTGCTATCATGTCATCAACATAGACCTCAATCTCATGATGAATCATGTCATGAAACAAAGTGACCATAGCCCGCTTGTAAGTTTCCCCCTGCATTTTTCAACCCAAAAGGCATTACCTTGTAACAGAACGTTCCCGACGGTGTAATGAACGTCGTCTTCTCCATATCTTCTGATGCCATCTTTATCTGGTTATATCCCGAAAAACCATCCATGAAGGAAAATACGGAGTATTGAGCAATATTGTCAACCAATACGTCAATGTGAGGGAGCGGGAAGTCATCCTTTGGGCTCACCTTATTCAAATCTCTGTAATCTACACACACCCGTAACTTACCGTCCTTCTTAGGTACAGGTACAATGTTGGCGACCCACGAAGGGTAAGTGGTTACGGCTAAAAATCCAGCGTCCAACTGCTTTTGAACTTCTTCTTTTATTTTTACAGCTATATATGGTCTTGTCCTTCTAAGCTTCTACTTAACCGGCTGACATTCCTCACGCAACGACAAGCGATGAACCACCATGTCGGTGTCAAGCCCGGGCATATCTTCGTACGACCAAGCAAAGATGTCACTATACTCTCGAAGCATCTCGATCAGTCTTTGCTTGATGTCACTCTGTAGCGCAGCCCCTATCGGAACGTTTCTGACAACTTCTTCAGAACCCAGATTAACAACCTCGATTTCCTCCTGATGAGGCAGACTGATCTTCTCTTCTTGTTTCAAGAGTCTAGCTAGCTCTTCAGGCAGGTCTTCATCCTCATCAATCTCTTCTTCATCTTGATATATCGGTTGATAAAAGTCGAAGCGAGTCATAGGAGGTTTTGAATCAGTGTCATCTGCAATAGGAATCCTGCAATAAAAATGGTTAAATGTTTCAAACAATACGCAAACGAGTACAAACTAAATTGCCATTCTATTGTGAAAAATAAAAATAAGAAAGACAGAGATCACAAAATTTGAATGAGAAAACGCCCTTTGATTAATTGATAAATAATGTTCAAACATAAACAATAAGGCCCTGAAATAAAATACCACTATGCTCCGGGTAGAACATAGGGTAGTACAATAATCAGAAAAAACAAAGCATTACTGTTATGTCCTCACTTGAACGAATTCTTCAATGGACAAGTTGCACAGGCTCTGTCCCGGAGTACACAGCTTAATCCAGGCATCCATATCACAATCACTATCTCCTTCTTCGTCAGACACAACATTGATTCTTTTGAAGATAACTCCCCCCTTAGTGAACTGCACATGTCCATAATAGCGCGGCGCGCTCTGCGAGGACGAAGGAGAGGAGAATGACGGTCGGTACCCTAAACCAAACTTGTCTTGCTTATGGGGAATCTCCAATACTTGGCCCCATCCCTGCACTGCCCCAGTCTATACCACTGCTTGAGCCTCTTTAAAAGAAGACATGGCCACTTCTGGCGCTTTGCTCACAACAGGAGATTTGTCTTTAATCTTGACTGCTTCGAAGGCTTGACAAAGGGTTTCATGTATCTCTCAGTCCACTTCGACATACTTGAAGGATGATAAATGGCTGACCATTATATCCTCCTCCCCGCACACTGTAACAACACTACCGCCAACCATATACTTCAGGTTTTGATGCAGCGTGGAGGTCACAACTCTTGCTGAATGAATCCATGGGCAGCCTAGTTAACAACTGTAGGCTGGCTGGATATCCATGATGTAAAACATTGCACCAAACACTTCAGGTCCCACCTGAATAGGCAAAGTTACCTCCCCAAATACAGATCTTCGGGTTCCATCAAACGCATGCACCACCAAATCACTTGGTGTGTAAATCAACCCCTGCATATCCAACTTCATTAGGGCTTTCTTCGGAAGTATGTTCAAGGATGATCCCGTATCCACAAGTACGTGAGACATGACAGCCCCTGCATTCTAAAGATATGTGCAACGCACAATTATGGTTTCTGCCTCTTGGCGTCAAATCCAAGTCTGTAAAACCTAGGCTGTTTCCTACATTTACGTGCGCCACAACTCCAATGAGTTTATTAACCGAAATTTCTTGTCGCACGTAAGCAGTGTTCAGTATTCTCAACAGTGCATTCCTATGCGCTTCAGAGCAAAGTAACAACGACAAGATAGATATCTTAGAAGGAGTTTGCTTCAAATGATCGACTATCTTGTAGTCGCTTTTCCGAATCAGCCTCATAAACTCTTCCGCGTCTTTCAACAAAGATTCCTTCTCCCCAGATTGAGAAGTTTCCTCTACCACTGGTCTTTTCCCCTTGTCAACCTTATCAACAATCACTTCAGGTGACGAAAAGACCCGGCCACTACGATTAATTCCTCCTGCTCCCACAAGATTATCAACTGAATCCGCAGGGGGACCATTCAAGTCTACTTTTTGTCCATTGCAATACACTTCGGCTCCGTAGTTCCAAGGAATAGCCTTGGTGCTTTCAAACGGCACGGGACCTGCTTTTGTTATGGTTATTGTTGGTGGCTTTGGCGCATAAATAGTAACAGTCTTATACGGGATGGAGATTGTTGCAATCTCATCCCTTTCTTCAGCCACCAACTCTTCAGACTCTCTTCCAACAGACCGGTCAAATTGTAAAACTCCATTATCCATCATCTCCTGAATACCTCTTTTCAACAATCCATATCCTCCCTCAGGATTAACCAGACACTCAGCACAACTTGGGAAAACACCCCCTTCAGCAATCTGGCTTTCACAAAGCTCAGAGGTGTCCTCAGCTCATCAACATCCGTTATCAAATCCAAAACATCCTCCTCGATAATTGCATTAACCCCATCCTGCCCATGATTTGGCATGGGATTTTGTACCACATTAGGAACATCATTGGAGAAGTTAATCACTTTACTGTCAATCATGTCCTGCACCTTATCCTTAAAGGCCTTACAATTATCGATGTTATGCCCCAGGGCACCCGAGTGAAACTCACAGCGAGCGTTTGCGTCGTACCCGGGTGGAGGAGGCCCAGTCAAGGGAGCCAAAGTCCTTTTCTGAATCAATTGCAGCTGTAACTGTCGCTACTCGAAAAATACGCGCAACGACGGGGAAGGCGAAAAGGAAAAGGACAGAAGAGTCGCCACCGAACTTTATTTATCCCACGAGGGGAAAGGAAAATATCGAGAAAACCTCAAGAAAAGAATGGACAAGATGGTCTCTTAACCAAGATTGGGTTCGGAAGCTGGTTATGCAAGGGGAAGGTATTAGCACCCCTCACATCCATCGTACTCGATGGGAACCATTTGTTTGTTGTGTGTGATTTATTTGCTTAAAAATTATGCTATAAAAGAGTGTTCCAAAGGATAGAGGGAAAGGTTAGAAACGGGGAAAGAAAGGTAACGAGAGGAAGAAGGGAAAGAACGGACTCGGTAGGACTTCGCGGTCCTAGGCCTACATATTCTCAACGGATATGAGAAAGTCAGAGTCGACGTAGTTCGGGGAACTACAAATATGGGGGGAATGTGCTCGGCAAGGATTGTGGCCCTTGTGCCTACGTATCTTTACTTGAACGAAGTAAAGAATCAGAGCATCCGTAGTTCGGCCTACGATTCGTTGATGTTTTTATGGATGATGCTATCGTACGCATTCTAGCAGTTAGGTGTATTGCTGCTCGCTCGTTGGAGACTTAGGCATTACCTGTTTGCGGTAGAACGGACGTATCATATCCTTTTCGAAAGATAAGTTTTCGCCATGCGAGGCAAGATGTCACATTTGATTTGTTGAATTATTTTTTAGGGGCGAGATAGATCCTCGGATAGTAACCCCTACGGGTAGTACCCAATTCTTTATCTCAAAGTTTTTGTTATGAAAGGGTGTGGCGAACATAGCGTCTTCGTATTGAAAGACGAGTATCAAAACCACCCACACTACAGTGAGCATCTCGACACTCGGAGAGGAAGAAGTCTACACTTAATCCTCTCTTTTTAGTTCAATACAAAGAGAACTTCATTCTCTTATTAAAGTGTTTTTGGTTTTGAATTGTAAGTGCTTTTGCGACAGAGAACCCTACGGTAAACGTCAGCACTCGGGATAGGAGAAGGCCTACGCCTAACCACTCCACGACCATTCAAATTTTTGTTATGAAAAGAGTTTAAAAATGCGCTCGGTACGGGACCGAGGTTTTTTAGGTGACAAAGGTTACGGAAATAAGTTGTAGAGGGAGATAGGTGGCGGATAAAGTCACGTCTTCGTATTGAAAGACGAGTATCGAGACCACCCACACTACAGTGAGTATCCAAACACTCGGAGAGGAAGAAGTCTACACTCAATCCTCTCTCTTTAGTTCAATACAAAGAGAATCGGTTTATTTATTGTAAGTGTTTTGAAAATGCACTCGGTATGGGGCCGAGGTTTTTTAGGAGAAAAAGGGTACGGAAAGAAAACATCTTCGTATTGAAAGACGAGTGTCAAAACCACCCACACTCAGAGAGGAAGAAGTCTACACTCAATCCCATCTCTTTAGTTCAATACAAAGTGAACTTTATCGCTTTGTTAAATATGGTGAGTTGGCTTAACCATTATTTGAGAAAATTTGCTTGACGTTGGGTCAAGGATTTAATTGTTTAAATAAGTTTGAGGTGAAGCGAGCAAGGTCGATGGCGGACGCACAAGGCGGCCGACTTACAAGGGTTAAAAATGGCTCGATAAAATCGAGAGTTTGCTTTTGAAAATGGTTTTTTGGAATCAAAAGTCACCAAGGACAATAGCAACATTCCTACTAAAATCATACAACATATGGGATTAGTCGGCTAAAAAAATCGAGACATGCGATAAAAACGGCACGAAGTGCCATCAAAGAGTTCGTGTTGTATGACAAGAATAAGTGGAAAACAGTGGGGTAACACGTGTGGCCGTGTTGTATGACACGGCCTGTGTCACAGTTCCAGGAAAAAATGAGTTTTGGGTCAAAAGTGGTGTGACACGGCCGTGTTGTGTGACACGGGTGGTCGTGTTGTGTGACACGGGTGGCCGTGTTGTGTGACACGACCTGTGTCACAAGGTTTGGGCCAAAAAACAAGTTAGAATCTCAAACAGAGCACCCGTGTTGTGTGACACGGCCCGTGTTGTGAGCCCAGGGCATTTTTCACTTTGAAAAGCCACTCAGAGATGTAACACGGCCCGTGTTGGGCTGCCAGATGAAAAATTCCAAACTTTATCTTGTTTTTTGCTTCTTTTTGTGGTTCTTTCAAAAGGGTTTCTTGGTCCCTTTGGAATCTTACATGTTATACTCAACACAACAACACTTAAACAAAGAGAACAAAAGATAAATGCACAATGTAAAAGAAGAGAAGAGTTTGAAGAAATGGATACCCAAGAGTTGTTTCCCTCCTTGCAAAGCCTCCACTGATTTTGGCTAGGTGTTCACTTCTCTTCACTCTATGCTTTGATGGCTCTCCTTCTCAATGGCTCCCTTGTATTTCTCTTTCACTCTCTAAATCTTTTGCTGGTTTTTTGCTCTCTCTATTTTTCTGGTTTCTCTCTTACTCTTTGCTCTCAATATATATATCTCCAAAATGTGTTGCGTATAGTGAATGATAGTGAATCATCCTTTTGTGCAGCCTCCAAGCCTCCTAATCTCACTTTTTCTGCTGCATTTTCTGCTGTACCAAAATCATAGCTCTTGCACAACTTTCAATCTTCAAAGTTTCCATTTTTGGGAGTACTTATCACCTCTTTCTTGGTGCAGCCCCACATCTTTCTACTTCTAGGCCTATTTTGTTGTATTTTTCTGCAACACTCTACCTTGCCTTCCAACCTTGTACCCATTGATTTGTTATGCTTGGACATATTCATGTGGCTAACACCATTACCTTTTGGACAGAATTTTCAAATTCTGATTTTTGATGTGTAGATTTATCAACATAAGCTTATAGCCTTGGTTTTGTGGCATAAAATGATCTTGTAATATGATACACATTGCCACTTCTTGCATGGGGCTGTTTTGGATCATATTCAAATTGCTCATGGTTGAACATGCATGGTATTGATCTTGAAATATTCCAACATTGAATTAGCTCTTAAATATTTTCCTTGCATGTTTGTAAGCACAAGGAGGGTCATGTGGACTTGATGGAGCATGGGGGATACCATGGCATGAAATTATTTAGAATCTTGAATTAAGACTAGAAATAGCTTAATTTCCTAGGCATTATCAAGAGTTTGAAATTTGGTAACCAATGTAACATTCTTGAAAATGTCAAGAGATTTCTCTTTGTAATATTCTTGAATCTAGCCTTGAATTCATGAACCTTGAATTTGGAATGATGGACCTTCCTCATGTCATTGAATTTGGAAGAAATGAAGAAATGAGTCAAGCCTTGAAAGAGGGCAAATTTTGGGGTGCAACAGTAACAAAGCTTGCAATAGGTGAGAGTAAGGCATGGGAGGCGCATCAAAATGCCTATTTGCTGCCCGACCTCTATCTTGGTGTCTTCTGTATCCCTGCTGATTTTGTTGCGGTTGTTGTTGTTGTTGCTGACGCTGTTGTTGCTATGGTTGTTGAACTGCAGGAATTGTAATACTGGAAATCTGTTGTTGCTGCCGATTCAGACCTCTATTTCTCCCACGTGAACTGGACACGGAGTTAGTATCTCCCTCTCACCTTTTGTTACCGAACACCTTTTTGCCTCCTCCAGCTGAGGGCATTTCACCAGCACTTATCTTTCCTAACTTAATACCATTTTCCACCCTCTCTCCGGTGATAATTAAGTCAGAGAAACTGCCCGACATGCTGCTAATGAGCTTCTCACAATAAACGCCTGGCAGGGTGAAGACAAACATATCAACGAGCTCAGGTTCCACCATAGGTGGGTGCACCCTGGCTGCTAGCTCCCGCCATCTTGGAGCATATTCTTTGAAACATTCATTGCTCTTTTGTGAAAGATTTTGAAGCTGGACCCTGTTGGGAGCAAGGGTACTGTTTTATTGATAATGTTTCACAAATGCTTCAGCCAAATCCCTCCAACTACGGACATTTACAGGCTCCAAGCTCATGTACCATTCCAACAAAGGACCAGACAGACTATCCTAGAAGTAATGCATGAGCAATTTCTCATCGTCTGAATAGGCAGACATCTTACGATAATAGGACCTCAGATAAACCCTCGGGCAGGTGGTACCCTTGTATTTATCAAAGTCTAGGACTTTGAACTTTGGTGGCACTCTCAAGTCCGGGATCAGTCCCAGGTTAGCCATATCCAGCCCCATAGAGTTTTGGCTTTCAAGAGACCTCATTATCTCTTCAATCATCTTAATCCTCCTATCAGCTTCGGAGGGTAATTCAGCAGATACAACCCTTGGCGAGAACACATCCTCTTGCCTGTCTTCATTCCAGATGTGATCCATATTACCGTATATAGCACACATGGTGTCAGGACCATAACCATTCCCATTACCATTACCACCATTACCAAAAACCATCATTGTTGAAACCTGCCGCATTACCGGCACCAGCAGCATGACCACTCCCTCCAGCAGTAGGGATGACTAAGGTAGGCATAGAATTATCAGCCCGAGGAGTCTCAATACGAGGAGGGTTAACAATGTCCCCACCATGCAACACACCGTTGCCATCAACACGTGCAATCAAGGGTTGCACTAGAGTCTGGAGTTGCTCTTGTCCATTGGCCACTCCTTGCATAACTTCCATGAATTAGGCCATACGGTCTCTCATCTCCTGCATTTCTGCTTGCATCTGCTCCATCACTTTCTTCTCGTTTCTTCTGGTCGCGCACTGGTGAGTCGTTAGGTCAAAAATCTTGAAACACTAGTAAACCACAGGAGAAATAAGATTAACAGTTCCGATGCACCTGCAATGCGAGAAAAATGCTAAAATGCAGACATGTATGTATGCAACAGGGAAATTTCCCCCTCGATTCTAGTTTCTAGGAAAAACACAATAATGGAGAGCCCTATAGACAAGCATATAGCAGAAATCTTTCACATATAATCACAGGCCAACAGGCAATGTACAAGCTACAACTGAGTACAATAAGGAAAAGACCTCAACCAAGAAGCCTGGTGATGGTCAATACAACAAATAAGCAGCAAAAAACTACAACAGAAATAAACAAGACGGTCAAACAGGATGACGTGATCGGAAGTCCTCTAGCAGCTTCAGCGTCTCAGGATGATCTGGCCTAGCAAGTAGTCCCTGAATAAGCAAATCCTGCGGGCTAACAGTATGCTGTAGACTCTCAACATGGTCGTCCCAAGCTCCTTCCCCGAAACACGCCCCAAGCCTGCATCTCTTGGAATCATCTCTCAACCTGAGATCCTTCAAGTTCGCAATCGCTTCGTTCAACTTGTACTCACTATCTCGTCTAAGTGATGCCTCTACTGCAATTTCCCCATCTTTGGCATTGAGTTGTGCCTTCAACTTGCTGATCAGTAGCTTTAACCTGTCTTCGCGCTCTTTGTTGTTGGTGAGCGTGGCATTCCATTGGTTCTCAAACTTGGAAATCCTCAAGTAAGCCGTATCCAACTCTTCCTTCTTAGTAGCAAGAACACTGTTGACGGCCTTGAAATCCAAACCCAAACGCTCCCTTGAACCAGTCTCCTTGGTCAGATCCAAACCCAGTTTATTTACAAGCTCATTTTGTTTCTTGAAGGAATGAACAACATCAATCTTCTCGCTTCGAAGCTGAATGATTTCTTTCTCCAATTCCTCATTAGCTTTTCTCAATTCTTCCTTCTCAAACAATAACTGATTGTATTTCTGAATGTCTACGGTAGTGGGTTCCTCAATCATGAGAGGATACAGAGGTGCAACTGAAGGATACGGCATCCGAAACTTCGTAGCTCTATCACGAAACCAAGTCTGGTGAGGGTCATATGCTCGACTGTTACTCTTCCCCAATAAGGCTTTCCCCTTCCTGTGGATGTTATTCCAAGCATGCTCAAGTCAGCCTAAAGTCTCACCCTTCAATAAACTAGTGAGATATAGAGATTACTATATCTCCTCTTATCTAGGAGGCTCCCTCAGTGCCTACCCAAATTGTTTGACCAATAGAGAAGGGTTATAGTTGATGCAACCTTTCCTTCTAACCAAAGGTACGTTAGGAAATCCTCCGCAACTATAAATGATATTTGTACCAAACACTTCTCGGTCAAACCAAATAATGTTCTCTGTAGATAGACCCATCAACCTCTCCGACCACTCTGAAGTACTAGCAGTGACAACAAACGGACCCGTCTTGGGCATATGACTAACAAACCATGCATACAATAGAGGAACACAACAATCTACATTCTTTCCCCTTTGTTTCTCATTCTTGTAGTGCACAGAATGATAAACATCTCCAAGAAAAGTAGGCACTGGGTTGCCTGAAGCCAGGATACAGAACGCATCTACATCTACGAAATCCAGAAGATTAGGAAACAAGACAATGTCGCATATACAAAGAGCCAGGATGGCGCTAAATATGATCCAACAACCATCCTTAGCACACTGCTGAGCTTTCTCAATAAAGCAAGGCAAAGGATAACCATATATCCCCAGTCTTTGGATCATCTTCCCCTCTAACTATGAAGCCTCAAGATGCAAAATAGCGGCGAGCTTAGCCAGATCAGGCTTAGCATCAACATGGAGAAACGACATCTCATCCATAATGGGTAACCCTAACAACTCAGAATACTCCTCTAAGGTAGGAGCCAAGACATAGTCAAGAAAGATGAAGCATCTCAACTGGGCATCATAGAACTGTATGAGAGCGTAGAAACCACTGATTTCATATGCAGAAGGCTTATAGACATATCTCAATAACCTCCCATAAGACTTCCTGAAATCTTCCATTATTGCTTTATCACCTAAGGCGGTCAAACTCAACAAAGCACTAACGTCCGGAGCCGGAAACATGTAGGCCATTATACTCTTCAAGGGCTCCATAGCAAGATCACTAGAATCGACAAGGAAATATGCACCTGCAACACAAATACATGTTAATGAAATGCAGATGAAAATGCAAATGCAAATGCAAACAAGGGATCAAGATTGTTGTGCTGTTGACCGTGAAGAACCAGCGCTTTGCCTTAGTAAGAACAAAGTACCGACAGTAGGACCCATTGATATCAGGAACACAGATTCACACTTGCAAACTGGGTATTCTGGAAGCCAAGGTTTCTCTCACAGGTATGGACCTATCCACTGAATAGGTTCGGCATCCTATGCATTCATCAGTGTCACAGACTTTCGAGAAATGATGATACGTTCACCATTTCTGGTTTAGCATCATCATCTTACGAAGAGGCCTCACTTAGCTGACTCACAAATGATCGGTTCCCAGAGTCGACAACTCTCAAATCCAAAATCCCAACCGATCCTAAGGATCTGAAGGAAAATCATCAAAGAGAATCTCGGTTGAGCGCGAATTTCATGGGGAACTATATCTGCTAAGCAAACAGCCCCCCCCCCCCCACTAATCTCCACTACTAATGCTAGGTTTGTACTCAAGCCTAGGTCTGGCTTATCACACATCGGAACTTCCCTCCCCACAGCACAACAATAATGACATATGATGCTGAAAATAAATGCGAAAGTAAATAAAGCACACATGTACAACACCCAAAGATAAACAGACAAGCGCTAGGATTGACTCGCATAGAGAACTAGAGTCCCCAGCAGAGTCGCCAGCTGTCGCAACTGCAAAAAACAACCGGCGGAAAATAGAAGAGTCGCCACCTTTTGTTATTTATCCCAAAGAGAAGGAAAGGAAACAATCGGAAAAACCTAACGAAAAAGGGAAAGACAAGGTCATCGCAACCATGTCTGGATTCAGGAGTCGGTTACGTAAGGGGAAGGTATTAGCACCCCTCACGCACGTCGTACTCGACGGGATCCATGCATTGTTGTCTATCTGAAAGGGTGATCAATCTATCTAGCTAAAGGTCAACGGACAAAAGAAAAAGAAAAGAGACTCGGCAGAGCATCGTCGCTCTGTGCCTACGTACTCTCTCGTGCAATGGGAAAGTCAGAGTCAACGTAGTTCGGCTAACTACGGGTGAAAGGGGGAAGGTTGCTCGCCAAGACATCGCATCTTGTGCCTACGTACTTTCATCTAGTATGAAATATCAGAGCAAACGTAGTTCGGGCTAAAAAGGACCACAGGTTGGTTCCAAAGTTTTTAGGCCCGAGTAGGGTTAACAAGTAGTTCTAGCAGTTGGTGTATGCAGCTCGACCATTGGAGACTTAGGCGTTACCGTTTGCGGTAGAACTAAAAGTTAACAACACTCTTCTTATCTGAAATGATTTTCCTGATTAGAATCCCGAGGGATGAAAAAGGTTTGAAGTTTTTTTATGTTTTTTAGAGAAGAAGTGTTTTTAATTTGAGTGTTTATAATGTATGTTGTACTAAAGTCTAAAACCTAGGATCGAATGCGTCGCATATCGTCCTAAGAACGTATACAAAACAGTATAGGCAATTGAGAGGTGGCCCCCCAATCACCATTTCCCAAGTATAAGGCTCATGGCACAACATCCATTATCTTTATTAAGTGTATTAAGATTGTATAAAGATGAGAGGAGAAGAAAGGACCACTAATGGGAGACTAATCAATCCTAAAAAGTTATCATGCAAAGTGGCCTTAAAGTTGGGATTCAAAAGGGAACTACCTAATGTTATCATGCATGGTTTGAACTTAAAGTCTATCATAACCTCAAGAGGTTAGAGAACTTATGGGGGGCATGTCAAAGAAGAACCAAAGAAGAAGAAGAAGAAAGAACATACAAATGAAAATGCAAACATAAGATGCACAAGTAGAATGAAAGTGGGAGGAAAATAGTGTGGGGAAGTAGCCTCCACGAGCTCATCTCAACCAAGCATGAACATATGAAATGAAACAAAGAAGAAAGGGGAAGAAGGAATGCACAAGAGGCAACTACACAAAAGGATACAAACAAGTCACATATGGAAACATTAAAGGGAAGCAACAAAAGAAGCACACAAATGAACAAGCAATGAACATAATTTGGACCTAAAAATGAGCATACAATAATATCAACATGTTTTTTATATGAAACAAGAGGATTTGAGAGCTTATTGGATCCACAAAGGTTATTTCCAACTCAAACTAGGTCAAGCACTTGTATGAACCTCCCTTGGAGGTAACTTGACTTGCAAGTTACCTCAAAATTAGGAAAATGGTTCAAAAATGATCAAATAAAATGCACAAGGTACTTAAACATGTTGGCAAACAGAGGCCAAAAGATCACAATCAAAATCAATTTACAACACCACCAAAGAAATTTATTCATAAGGGTATTCCATTGTGAATGAGGATTGTCGAGGGTCAAAGGAAATGCAATAAAAGTCAAACCAAATGTCAACCAAACAGAGGAAAAATGATCCTCAAAATTTAATCAACTCATCATGGATATGAGGATTAAATTTTAGTCATTGGATCAAAAAGTAAAAGGAGAAACAAATCAAGGAACAAAGCACATCAAGAAATAGTTCAACAAAATCACTTCCAATCCAATAATCCCATTTTAATTCAAAATAAATCCAAAAAATAAAATAAAAATTTCTTAAAAATAATAGACATCTGAAAGTGTCTAAAAAATATTTTTGTGGAATTTTTGGATCATTGAAAGTATTTATGTTGAATTAAATCCAAACAGATTCAAAACAAAAAAAAAATAAAAAATAAAAAAGAACAAAGGCTTGGTGCAAATAGCAAACAGAAAGTGTGTAAAATCAAACTGGGCACACAAGTGGGGTGTAAAGAGCAAACAGAGGCCTAGTCCAATTGAAATTCAGCCAAACAAATGGAAATAATCCAAGCCACACGTTTACAAGACCAGTCGACGATCTAAAGGTCCACAACCTGACACGCGTGCAGTCAACTTTTTAAAATAAAACGCAGTTAAATCACAACCATACGATTAAACTCAAACAAACGATCAAACGGGTAGGATGAAAGCTTCTAAATGTAACGTTTCATTAAAGGGTCTGAAATCCCATCACAACCATCCATTCTAACTGAGTCCAAACAATCCAAAGGCTATGATTTAATCTAAAAAACCTGGGTCAAACACAAATCAGATCTCAACCTTCCAATTCAAATGAGTCAATAGATCCAACGGTTGTGTTTTAAAATGAAATAGCCTAGTCAATATCTCAGGTTACATATTAACCATCCAAACTAGATAAGTCAAACACATCAACGGCTGAGAATACACCTGGAATTACAAATGGAGCAAAACTAGATGGCCAGAGCACGGTGGCTCCGGCCATCTTCTCCGGCGAGCATAAATAGTGGCCGGTATCAAAAGCTCATGAAACACAAAAATTTCTACATGACTCAAACTGTCTCACTACATACAACACAAATCCATGCTTGGTTTGATCTAAAAGCTCATACATAGGCCAAATCGAAAGCAAACAGAAAATGACATTCAAAAGCAATCATCACAAACATAAACCAAATGTATTCAAAAACCAACTACACAGCTCACACATCATGATTATGCAAAAATGGAGTGCAAACACATCATTTACAAAGAGAAATGGTGATTTGAAGTTACCTAGTGGAGAACTTCCACTGAGCCTTCAAAACTTGGGGAAACTTGATGAAAACGATCCAGAATCACTCTATAATCTTCCCAGCAGCTGTTTGAAAACTTGATTTGGCTTGAAATTCAGTAAATCTCCAAATTCGTATTTCACTTTTTACTTTCTTTTTTCCACTGAGTTCTTGCTTCTAGGTCACGAAAATGCCTCTCTCTTTGCTCAAATTTCATTTGGACAATTTATATGATGGACATGTCATGTAATGGAGGCCCAATTGTGGCTGAATTGTGAGAATTTGTGAAATGCATAATCTCACTTTGCTCATGCCCATGCACACGTGAACATCACCAATTACCCTTGCTTTTCATCCCAAATCACTGTTGGGGACTTAATTTGATCATGTGGATGTGATTTGTCCCTTGGTTTGATCATATGGTTGAAATTGGTTTGTCAAAATTCCACTTGAAATGTCATTTGGAAATCACATGAGAATGGCACCAAAACTTCAATCGAATGCTTGAATCTTGTTTAGTACATCTTTGGCACTCAAAAAATGCATAAACATGCCTTGAAATGGTTAGAAATGAATTAATTCCATTTTGTGATTTTAAACTTTCTTCATGAAACAGTTACACCTCAATTCTCCAATCCAAGCCAAATCCATGATTCCCTGATGTTTGGTTGGGCAAATGACACCATTTGGAGCAAGTGTCATGTTGGAAAGATTTTCATTTGAAGTGTGCAAGATAGTGAAATGGACCTATAATGAAAATGAGCTGTAATCTTACTTTCCCAAAATACCCCTGCCTTGCAAGCCTCATAACTTGAGTTCTACAAATCAGATGAAGGACTTCTAGTACTCTTTGGAAAGCTGAGATCATGAGGAACAACTTTCATGTTTAGGTAAAGGTGAGTAGAAACATCCTTCTAGTTCAAAATTGGCTTGGAAGTTGGTTAAATTTTGTTGACCAAAATCACATTCATCTGAGGACCTGTAACTTGTTAGCATCATAACTTGAGTTCTAAAAATCGGATGAATGACTTATAGTACTCAAAGGAAACCTAGAAACGTGCTCTACAAGTTTCATGTTGGGGTCAAGATGAGAATTCTATCTTGAGATATGTGGTCTTGAAGTTGGGCACTAAACATGGGATTTTACACTGAGAATCCTAATTTAGTAACTTCTCACACTCTTGATTCTTGATGAATTAATATTGAAATGATATATTAGGTATCTCAACACAACATCCCATGACCAAATAGACTTTGAATTGAGTTTTAATCTCCTTCAATTTCACAGTTAACTGAGGATTAACCAGATGAAAACCCTATATGCAACATTCTTGACTGTGGCTTCTTCCGCATCACACAACAACTTGAATAAGCTCCAACATGGCTCTCAAAGCACTCAATGAGCTCTCTCAACATCTCATATCCATAATTATGAATTCACAACCCTCTGATGATCTTTAACTGGCCTCCAAGTTAGGAGATATTCCACATACACCCATCAACTTTTTCATAAATCCCTGACCACTTCCTGGTGACTTGATGACCACTCATGCTTGAGTAAAACCCCTTAATTAGGCTCAACACTCTGAGTAACCTCCTCTTGCTATCCACAACCTCTTGATACCCTGTTCAATGAACAATGTTATGCAATGCAAATTCTAGAAGAAAATGAAATGAAACATAAACCAAGTTAAGAAAAGGTTGGTCAAATTTTGGGGTACAACACTCAAACACCTTGAAGACCCACTAAAAGTAGGCTAAACAAAAGCACAACACACACAACTAAAGTACACTAAAAAATGAGATGCCAACAGACACAAAATAAGATACTCTAAAAAGCAAAACACTTTCGAAACATATTATCAAACACCAAGAGTGCAGACTTAGATCCCAAAGGACAACAACACATAATAGAAAACACAAAACTAAAATTAGATAAATGGCAAGGAGGAAGATATTTTAAACTGTATGTAAACCATGGTAGCTTTGGAATGAGCAAACGATCAACATCGTCGAAGGAGTGGGAGCAACTGATGGTGGCTCCGGTGGTGCTCGCTTCAGCATAAGGAGCTTTAGAGATGGACAGACGATTTACAACTTTGAAGGTGTGAAAACAACTGGTGATGGTGGCTCCGGTGGCGGTTGCTTCAGTAGAAAGAGGGGTTTGGCTGTGATTTGTGGTAGTGAGACGGAGTAGCCAGTGAATGGGGTTAGCCGATGAAAGGGGGTAATGCTCTCCATAAAGGATGGGATGACAACCATGAAGATGAGAGATGAAAACCACCATGAAAGTGGGGAGTAGCCGCCAAACCCTAGAGGGTTGGGGGAAAATTTTCTAGAGAGAGGGGAGAACAACATTGGCTCGGATCTCGACCTATATGGCTGAGAACATAATAAACTCGGCCATAGAGGCTGAGTTGGCTCAAAAAATTGTTTGTGAAGCCACAGTCGAAACTTTTGAAAATTATGAAGGACGCCCTATGGGCCAGACAACAGCTTCGGAAAGTTGGAGGCTCGATTACATCTACAACAGAGAGCCTTTGGGGTTTGAAAAAGACCCATTAGGAACCAGTGTTAAAATGCAGGTCCAAGATCCTTTGGAGGAAATAGACTTGGGCGAGAGCAGTAGAAAAAATAACCAACGTACATCAGCGCAAAGGTTGATCCAAAGATGAAGCAGAAATTTGTTGAGCTATTGAAAGGGTACAAAGATTACTTCACATGGGATTACATCGAGATGTCAGGCTTAAGCCAAAGTATGGTGGAGTTAAAGCTGCCAATAAAGCCTGAGAAGAAGCTAGTGAAGCAGCTACTAAAGAGGTTTGTGCCAGAAGTGATATCGAAGATCAAAGAAGAGATTGAGAGGTTGTTCAAAATAAAATTCATAAGGACAGTCAGGTACGTCAATTGGTTAGCCAACACAATCCCAGTAATAATGAAAAATGGTACCCTTAGAGTTTGAATAGATTTTAGAGGTTTGAATAGTGCGACACCTAAGGATGAGTACCCTATGCCTGTGGCAGAAATGATGGTCGATTCAGCCCCAGGTCAGGAGTATTTAAGTATGTTAGATGGGTACTCTGGATACAATCAAATACTTATAG
Organism: Lathyrus sativus; assembly: GCA_963859935.3. Lineage (NCBI taxonomy): Eukaryota > Viridiplantae > Streptophyta > Magnoliopsida > Fabales > Fabaceae > Lathyrus > Lathyrus sativus. The sequence goes on from OZ012737.1 coordinate 390,846,437, forward strand.
TTGAAGAGGATGTACCAAAAACAGAATTTCGATGCTCAGGTGCATTAGGCACAAACAGGTGGATAGTAATGCCATTTGGTTTAAAAAACACTAGGGCGGCTTACCAGTGTGCCATGAACTCAATATTCCATGATTTTATTGAGACCTTTATGCAGGTTTATATTAAAGACATTATTATAAAATCTTCCTCAGATGATGATCACTTAGACCATCTTCGACAATACTTCCAAAGGACGAGGAAACATGGCTTGAAAATGAATCCTTTGAAATGTACTTTACGTGTTGGTGCAGGGGACTTCCTGGGGTTCGTAGTACACAAAAGAGGCATAGAGATAAACTAAAATAAGGCAAAATCAATTTTCGATCTCAAGCTTCCTTAAAAAAAGAAGCAGCTTTAGTCTTTGTTAGGGAAAAGTCACCTTCTTGAGAAGATTTATTTCAACCTAAGTGGCAAACTATTATCATTTTTGTCACTTCTTCGACTCAAGAAGGATAGTGATTTTGTTTGGGGAGTTGAACAACAGGAGGCCTTCGACACCATAAAGCAATACCTGATGAAGCCTTCTATACTATTACCTCCAAGTAGGAATAGGAGCATGAAATTGTACATAGCTGCATCGGATTCGCCAATAGGAAGCATGTTAGCACAAGAGGATGATAATGGCGTCGAAAGAGCCATATATTACCTCAGTCAAATACTTATAGATGCAGAAACTAGGTATAACTCGATGGAAAGTTATGTTTATGATTGTACTTCTCTTATACAAAGTTAAAACATTATATAAAGCCAGTTGAAGTTTATGTTTATTCGCATTTTGATGTTATTAAGCATATGCTTTCAAAACCTATTTTTCATAGTCGAAAAGGAAAATGAGAGTTAGCGCTCACAAAATATTCTTTGACTTATCGCCCTTTGAAATTAGTAAAAGGGTAGATTGTCACAGATTTTATTCTCGATCACTCAATGATCAACAAAGAAGAAGCATATGTCGGAACAAGACGTTGGAAGTTATATTTTGACGGATTCCAGACATAAAGATGGTTCTAGAGTAGGTGTTTTAATATTGTCACCTGAGAACATTCCCACCAAGTTTATATACAAGATCAAGGGGGCATGTTCGAATAATGAGGTCAAGTATGGGGCTTTAATAACAGGCCTCTAGATTCTACTAGACTTAGGGGAAAGAGAAGTAGAAACAAAAGGAGATTAAGAGCTAGTAGTTCGATAGTTAAAAAAGGAGTACAAATGCCTAAAAGAAAATATGATATTGTATTTCGTACATGTCAACTGATTGTTCAGACAATTTGATTGTGTTTTGATCAACCATATTCCTCGTTTGGATAATCAAGAGGCTAATTGTCGCAACTGCGAAAAGGGCCGGCGGAAACAAACAGAAGAATCACCACCGAACTTTGTTTATTCCAAAGAGAGGGAAAGGAAACGATCAAAGAAAACCTAAAAGAACGGGAATCGACAAGGTCATCGCAGCCAAATCTTGGGTTTGGGAGTCGTTTACGCAAGGGGAAGGTATGAGCATCTCCCACATCTGTTGTACTCAACGGGATTCACGCTTGTTGTCTAACCAAAGGGATATGTTATCTAAAAGATATTGCTAAATGGGGGATGGAAAAGAACAAGGAGACTCGATAGGACATTGCCTCCCTATGCCTACGTATTCCCTCGTGCAATAGGAAAGTCAGAGTCAACGTAGTTTGGGAAACTACGTGTGATGGGGGGGAAGGTTGCTCGTCAAGACATCGTTGTCTTATGCCTACATATCCTCATCTGGTATGAGAAATCAGAGCAAACATAATTTGGGAAACTAGACTACTGGTTGGTTAAGTGTTTTTTATGAGTGATGTTAAGTTCTTATTCCAGCAGTTAGGGTCTATGCTTGTTTGCGGTAGAACGGAAAAACAACGTACTCTTTTCTGAAAGTGATTTGAAGAACAATCCTGAAGGATAAAAAGGTTTGAATTTTTTTAAAGAGTTTTAGTGAAGTGGATTGACTTTGTTTGAGATTTATGTTGCACTAAAGATTATGACATAGGAGCGAATGCATCGTATATCGCCCAAAGGGCATACGCTGAATACTCTAGACAAGTGAGGAGAAACCCCCCACTCATCATTCCCCACATACCTAAGGCTCGTGGCGCACAATGTTCATCATTCTTTGTTAAGTATCTTAAGATTGTTTGAGATTAGAAGAGAACACTAAAAGGAAACTAAAAAAACCCTTAATGTTATCATACAAAATGGTCCTAAGGTTAGGATGAAAAGGAAGTCTACTTAATGTTATTATACAAATGATGGACCTAAGGTTGAGGTCAAAAAGGGACTATCCTAATTGTTATCCTGCAAAGGATTGAAAGCCTAATGTCTCTTCTACTCCCATCTTAATCAGAAATTAAGAGGGACTAGGAATCCCAAGGGATCATGTGAGCAAGCACATGTAAACACCAATCAATTCAATCACAAATGAAAACAAGAATGAAACTTAAACAAGTTCCAAAAAGATAAGAAATATGAAGAAGAAAGAAGGCATACAAGATGAAGAACACACATGAAAGCTCAAAGGTAAGGCATCAAGCAAACATCAATCAATGATCACACATGGAAAACACCCTCAATAAGCATCAGCAATCACAAATCAAGATGAAATCAAATCAAATGGCACAAGAAACATGGTAGGGAAGTAGTACAACACATCATACTCAAATCAAACCAATGATAAAAAAGAGAGCATCAAGAAACAAGTCATGCATATGATTCAAATGTAAACCACAAGCTAACACAAAACAAGTGTGCAAAGCAAATATCCCAAAGGCAAAGGCATGAGAATATGGCATGAAACCAAAGTGAAACCACCCATCAACATGATCAACAATTTAACAATCAAACATGAGCACACAAAAGAGATCAAACAAGTTGGCACCAATAACATGCCTCAAAAGGAATCCATCAACCAAAACCATCACAAAAGAGAAACGACCATCAAACAAACATCAAAGTCTCAAATGACCTGAGGAAAAACAGAAAGGCACCCAATCATGGATTAAAAACAAAGCCATATCATTTTGCAATTTTAAAATCAATTAAAAATCAAATAAAAAAGGTAAATAAAACCTAAAAAGAAAGAAAGAAAATGGTTAGACCACAAAAAAAATCCAAGAAAATCACCATAGATCAGAAACCATCATAAGATCATGTGCTAATTTCCTCACAATTTTAAATGGCTCAAAAATAATTTTAAACCAATTAAAATTAACCAAACAAATAAAAAATACATGGAAAATAGCAAAACCAAAAATAAAAATCAAAGAAAATCACCATAGGTCAGAAACCATCATAGGATCATATAATATTTTTCTCATAATTTTAAAATGCTCAAAAACAATTTTAAACTAATTAAAATTGGCTCAAACAAATTAAAATTCAAGAAAAATAGCAAATTGAAAAATAAAAATGCACAACAATAAAAGGAAATTTTAGAAAATATTTTGGTATTTTTCTGATTAAAAATGAATTTTCTATTAATTTTTGAAAATAAAATAAATTTAAAAACAAATAGAAAAAGAAAAAAAAACAAAAAAAAAACAGATGTGTTGGATTTCACTTCATTAAATGGCGTGGCTAATCCAAAGGCCAGAAAGCGCGCATCCATGGTGGATCTGAGTCAACCTCATCATTTCCAAACAGAAAAGGTTAAACACGCAGGATTAAAACAAGTGGCATGATGGACGGTGAAATCATCATCTTCAACCTCCAGCCACTTGAAAATTTCGGAGAATTGCATAAATATGAAGATCCATCAAACCATAACCATTGGAGCTCATAGTGGTTTCATCTGATGTGTCTTTTCAAGATGATCTCAACCATATCATCCCGTCATATTTCTTTAAACCATAGCTCACTCGATTTAAAAAAAAAAAACAGAAGAACAAACAAACACATATTTGAAAATTAAACATCAAAATTCAACCAAAACTAAAATCTAACAATCCTAACAACATCAGCACATTAAGGACTAAATCTTAGCAACAAATTTGAGTTAAAATGGATGAGAATTGTACCTGTTGAAGTTCAACTTCAGAGCTCTAAAAATGGAGTCCTCAAGCTTGGTTCAGGCCACGATCCATTAAGTTCTTGAGCTGGTTAGCTTCACTAAATGTTGGTGAAGCTAACTGAATAGAGAATTTGAGTGATTAGGGTGTGGAAATGAAAATTCAAAGTTCAAGCTTAAGAGTTCAAATGGGATCTTAGCATGGTGATTCTAGTTATAAAAGCTTGTAAAAATGAGTGGAGTGGGTCCCTTATTTATAGGAGAAGCTGTCTGAATGCTGAGAGAGGGTGAGTGATGCAAATTTCAATAAATTCATGCACACCTGCAGCATGAGCAAAGTGTGACTTGAAACTTGTAAAAACTCACTCAAACCTTGTATTTTAATGCTCTAATCAATCCAGAAAAGTTTGTTAATCATGTTTAAAGAGAATTTGTGGCTTAATTTGGTGATTAAAGGCTATTTCAACCAAATTCAATTCTGACTTGAAGTGAAATTTCAGCTTTGAAATTCAATTTTTACCACCATGGTTCTCACAATGTAGGAGGCTTTATGAGATGATTCTTCTTGCATTAGATAGAGGATGATACAATCTTTGCTATATGAAAATAAAGTATTAATTTGACAATCTGAGTTGAGAGATATGATCCTTCAAAGTAGCTTGCATGAAAAGGTTCAAAATTGCAAAACACTTAGAAAAAATTTCAAGTCTTTTTAGGGACCAAAAATGACCTATAATATTTTGATAAAAACCAAGACCTTCCATAGGTTTTTAGCACTTCCATCTTGAATAAAAGTTATAGAGTGCATATTCAAGTTCAATTTAGAAAAATAATTGGCTCCAAATGGTGAAAATTGACCAAGTTATGATCTTTTGAAGTTGACTAGAAAATCCTTCCAAAACTCAAAATAACCTATAATGTCTTCAAACGTTTGATGACTTTCCAAGCATAATTGGATCTTTCCTTGCAAAGTGAACATATTGGGGATAATGAGAATAGTTCATTAGAAAAAGAACCACCTCAAGATGTTGAAAATTGAAGAAGTTATACCCATTTGATCATAGCATCCACAATTTGCTAAATTAGGTCAACTACCTTGAACCAAACTTGAATCTCTTGATTATTTCGTGTAAACTAAGACATGATGAACCACATATGATCTTGAAATGGTGTTTCCTTGAATCATACTTTGAGGATGAGGGACCTTTAGGGCTTTAACAAGCCACAAACTCAAGAAGAAACCTTGCTTGAGGTTGAAGAAACATGCTCCTCTTCCTTGAGAAACAAACCATGATGCCTTGATCCCTTTTCTAGAACTATGTTATGCAAAGATGAGAATGAAAATGCAATGAAACATAAACCAAGATCTAAGAGAAAAGATGAGCAAATTTTGTGGTGCTATACTAACGACTTGGCTCAAATAGCTTTAGGATATAGAATCTCAAAGGAGTGGTTGGAGGACTTGGTTGAAGTCAAGGAAAAACTAATCTCAGAGGATGAATCCCATGCTTCCTCATCAATGTTAAAACTCCAAGGGGCATAGGAGGAAAAATATTTACAAAGTTTGGACGGTTTGAAAGTTGATAGAGTGGTGAATTTTGAAGTTTTAGCCATCAACTTAATGTTAGAAAGGGACTGGAAAACACCTGTAGTAGATTATCTATTGAGTCCAACAGGGATGACAGATAGAAAGATTAAGTACAGAGATCTGAGTTATGTGGTAATGGGAAATGAATTGTTGAAGAAGACTCCTGAAGGCTTCCTTTTAAAATTCCTGGGCAAAAGCAAAGCCTATTTGGAAATTTATGAGGTTCATAATGGATCATGTGGTTCACACCAAGCTGGCCACGAAATAAAATGGTTGCTTTGTCGACTAGGAGTATATTGGTCGTCTATGTTGAATGATTGTATAGACTTCGCCATAGGTTGTCAGAAATGTCAAAAGCATTCAGACGATGGGGTTTAAGCTCTTGACGTCGACATCATATTATGCTCAAGACAATGGTCAAGTTGAAGCGGCCAACAAGATATTGATTGGGCTAATTAAGAAGCATGTAGGGAAAAAGCCAAAATTTGGCATAAAACTCTAAACCAAGTCTTTTGGGCATGTCAAAACTCTCCAAAGGAATCAACTAATTCAACTTCGTTTCAATTGGTGTACAGAAATGATGCAGTTTTGTCTTTGGAAGTTCACCTGCAGGCAGTCAGGATTTAGAGGCAATATGAAATCCCAACTGAATTTTATTAGGGAATGATGTTTAATGAATTGGCTCAGTTGGATGAAGATATATTAACTGCTCTTGAATTTTTTATACAACAAAAAGAAAGGGTCGCTAAGGCTTACAACAAAAAATTGAAGCCTAAAGTGTTTGGTGAAGGCTATTTGGTTTGGAAGGTCATATTGTCTATGGACCAAAAAGACAGATACTAGGAAAATGGTCCCCAAATTGGGAAGGACCTTTCAAAATATTACAAACATTTTCAAATAACGCGTACAAAATTTGTTGACATGATCCCAACTTTTGGTTGGTAGTCCTTGGTTTCCCTTGCGGAGTCTGTTATTCCAACTTTTGGTTGCTAGTCGTCGTTGTGGTCAGTTCGCCCTCGATCGGTGTTCTGGTGATTCTAACTTTTGGTTGGTATCTTTTGCTTATTTCCAACTCTTGGTTGGTAATCCCTATCTTAGTCTTCTTGTTGACGTTATTCCAACTTTTGGTTGGTAACCTTCGTTTCCTGATTGACGATCCCAACTTTTGGTTGATAGTCTTTGTTTTGGGTTGTTATTGCCAACTTTTGGTTGGTAGTCTTCCTTTGTTGGTTCAACTGTTGGGGTTGGTGTCTTCTCCCTTAGAGTTCGCCATCGGTCGGTATTCTGGTAATTCTAACTTTTGGTTAGTAGCCTTGTTCTTTAGCTTTTAGGGTGGAGGTTATCCCTTGCAGATTGGAAGTGATTCCGACTTTTGGTTGGTAGCTTGTGCTCGGTTTTGTTTCATCCAATGATTTCAACTTTTGGTTGATAACTTATGTTCATTTTTGTTTGGCGTTCGAATGATTCTAACTTTTTGTTGGTAGCTTGTGTTTATTACCTTTCATTGTATTCCAACTTTTGGTTAGTATACTCCTCGGTGAGGTCGTGGTTTTCAGGATGTTATCCCCAGTATTTCGCCTTCGTTCGGCGTTACGGTAATTCCAACTCTTGGTTGGTATTGTTTGGTTTTTATCCCTACGGAGTAATCTTTATCCCAAGTTTTGGTTGGTATCCATCGGTTACTATCTTATGATGGATATCTTTCCCCACAGAGTTGTCTGGTTAGGCTTCTCTTTTTCCCTAGTGGAGTTGTCTTTTCCCTTAGGTTGTAAGTCTGTTGATTGTACATCCTGCAGGTTCTTGATTTGACTTTTGCCCTCAGAAGGTTACCTTTGGTTGGCATTCTCGTTATCTCAACTCTTGGTTGGTATTCTTTGGTTGTTTATCCCAACTCTTGGTTGGTATCCTTTGATCGTTATCCCAACTCTTGGTTGGTATCAGTTGATCGTTATCCCAACTCTTGGTTGGTATCCTTTAATCGTTATCTCATCTCTTGGTTGGTATTCGTTGATTGTTATCCCAACTCTTTGCTGGTATCATTTGATTGTCATCCCAACTCTTGGTTGGCATCTATTGATCGTTATCCCAACTCTTGGTTGGTATCCTTTTATTGTTATCCTAACTCTTGGTTGGTATCCTTTGATCGTTATCCCAACTTTTGGTTGGTATCCTATGGTTGTTTATCCCAATTCTTGGTTGGTATTCTTTGGATGTTTATCCTAACTCTTGGTTGATATCCTTTGATTGTTATCCCAACTCTTGGTTGGTATCCTTTGATCTTTGTTTATCCCAACTCTTGATTGGTATCCAGCGGTTTTGTTCCAATTTTTGGTTGATGTTTTGTTCATCTTGGATTGTTATTCTCAGCGTGTCACATCCCAACTTTTGGTTGTTATTCATTGTTTTGCATCCTGACAGATTTCAAATTTACGGGTTCTTTTGGTATTCAATCTCCATGCACCTTGAATGTTTGAAAGTCGTTGCTATCACCTCTTCAGGTTCAAGTCAATTGAATAAGGGCAGCTAAAACACCCCAAAATTTGCCTCATCGTTTCTTGGTTTACTGGCTCTTGTTTCTCTGTATTTTTGCATTTCTGTATATCATATCATTGGTTCTCGAGAAATGGGATCAAAGTATTTATGTGGCTCAGGGTTCCTTTACGTTGCAAGAGTTTAAACAGCGAGCATCAGAGGCTCCGACATTTATTTTTCCTAGCGATTGAGCGACCGATTTTATTATATTCAGTAAGTTATTTTTAGCTCAAGAGATGGCGTACAGGCTATCTCAAGCATTCTCACAATCATAATATCCAATGGCAAGTTTCAGAGGCTTAACAGAGCTTATAACAGGTGGCAACAAGTGATTATATAGGATTTCCTCCATTTGGCGCCAAATTGGACATTTTTTTAATGTGGTAACCGGTTACCACATGTTGAGTAACCGGTTACTTCAAGCGCATTTTGCCAAGAAATTCAAATTTTTAGCATTGCAATTTTCCAATCATTTTCAACCATTGATTTCACATGATCTTCATTGAAAGGATCTAGAATTGTTTCAATTTTCACCATTTCCCTCCAAATTTCAAACACTTCATTCCTAATTCCACTCCTAATTTACATTACAAATTCTAATCCAAATTCCAAACCATATTTTGATTCCAAACCTAGAGCTTATTTAAGTGAATTTGCTCCAAACTTCACAAAAAAAACCTTCATTTTCAGATTTCACACTCATTCTTGAGAATTTGCTTTCAACTTTCTCTCAACTTTTTCACTCCCAAAACCTCCATTAAAGCTCTTTCACTTAAGTTCATTGATTCTTCATTGGAATCCTTGAATTCTAGAGCTAAACCTCCATCATTCATATCCATTATCTTTAATTCACCATTCAATTTTCGTTTGAATTGAGATCTGATTTTGGAAGCTAGATTGGAAATGCTTTTTTGAGTCAATTTTGCTTGTTCTTACTTGCTTTTCATTTCTACCATAAGGAAGCTCTTGGATCTTGAAGATTCTCTAGGTTTTTAGATTGGATCTATTAATTTCAAGTGAATCAACACTCACCAAAGCAAATCTCAGCTTTGAAGATTGGTAATTCGAGATCTAATTCTATTTTGAGCTTATTTGAATAATCACAATGTAGATCCATGGCTTTTGTTGCTTTTTGATCCATTTTGATGATTTGGATCTTGGTGATTTGTGATTTCAATGTTTGATTGTGTTTACGTGATGTTTGATCATTAATATTTGATGTTAATTCTGTGCTTAATTGATAACATGTTCATATGAGTGATTGGATAAGTTGTTGGATGCTGAAAACAGATCTTAAAAGCTGATTTTATGTGTCTGGTTTATTGGTAACCGGTTACCTGATATTGAGTAACCGGTTACTCTTCACAAATTTCACGTTTCCAGCTGTTTTCATAATAGGTAACCGGTTACCTGATATTGAGAAACCGGTTACCACTGAACAAAATGCTTTGTTTTTGCATTTTTCTTGCTTGATTGGGCTCCTTTTCACATCTATACTTCATGGATTGATATGATGCATTTATGTGGATTATTTTTGACATATTTCATCATTCTTGAATGTTTGATTTCGAATCTTCGACGCGTAACTTCCGGTTTCTGTTTGAATGCTTAACATGTTCATGTTGCTTAATTAATAAATGATCACATTGCTTTTCTTGCTTGTAGCATGATTAATCGATTAGCATTGATGATTATATTGTTGGATATTGTGATGCATGTTTGCATTTGCTTCCGATGTTGCTTGTTACACATTTGTTTGATCGGTCGATTGTCCAATTTAATTTGAAAAAGCATGATGATCTTGGTGATTCTTGTTGATGCAATGTTGTTGATCGATTATGTTTGATGGTGGAAACATGTTCACATTTGCATGATATCTGTTCATGATTGGTGCTTACTCTCGACTAATTGCATTCAAGCTTGCTTACTGCCTGCTTTTCATAGTTGTTCTTTTTCTGAACTTGCATGCTATCTCTGCCTTGCTTACTTGCTGCCTGCCTTTTACACATGCTTTTATGATGAAACATGTGCTGTTATAAGTTGTCTTGCTTGTATGCTGGATTTTTTGCTGTTTTATGCAAGAGGCGCTGTTGTAGCTGCTGTTTTAGCCTTGTTTCTTTGCTTTTTGCTTTGTCTTTGCATATTCTCTTAGGTTTCTTATTCCAATTTAATTTCTGATTAAATTTAGAGTAGGATAGACATTAGAAGTATAATCCAAGCATGATAACAAGTAGGCTAGTTCCTTTTAACCTCAACCTTAGGTCCATCTTTTGCATGCTAACATTAGGATATAATCTCCTTTTGCATCCCAACTTTAGGACCACTTTGCATGACAACGTTAGGGCCGAGTTTCCCTTAGATCTTTCGTGCGTCTCTCTTATCATCTCAAAACACATTCTAACTCATCTAATAAACAAGATGAACATTGTATGCTACGAGCCTTAAACACATGGGAAATGATGAGTGAGGGGTCTCCTCTTGCTTATCTAGAGTGTTTAGTGTACGTCCTGTCTGGGGGCGATATGCGACTCATTTGCTCCTATGTCATAGTATTTAGTGCATCGTGAATCACAAAGAAAACTAATTCACTTCACTAAAAATCACAAACAAAATTCAAACCTTTTTATCCTTTGGGATTTGTGTTTCAAACTCATTTTTAGAAAAGAGTGCGTTACTTTTCCGTTCTACCGCAAACAGGCATCGACCCTAACTGCTGGAACGAGAACATAACATCACTTATAAAAACACTTAACCAACCTGTGGTTTTCGTTAAGCGAACTACGTTTGCTCTGATTTCTCATACCAGATGAGAATACGTAGGCACAAGACGGCGAAGTCTTGGCGATCACCCTTTTTTCCTTTTTCCCGTAGTTACCCAAACTACGTTTGCTCTAATTTCTTATACCAGATGAGAATACATAGGCACAAGACGACGAAGTCTTGGCGAGCACCCTTTTTCCTTTTTCCCGTAGTTACCCGAACTATGTTTTCTCTGATTTCTCATACCAGATGAGAATACGTAGGCACAAGACGATGAAGTCTTGGCGAGCACCCTTTTTCCTTTTTCCTATTGTTACCCGAACTACATTTGCTCTGATTTCTCATACCATATGAGGATACGAGGCACAAGACGATGATGTCTTGGTGAGCAACCTTTCCCCCATCACCCGTGGTTTTCCAAACTACGTTGATTTTGAATTTCCCATTGCACGAGGGAATACGTAGGCATAAGGCGGTGATGTCCTATCGACTCTCTTTCTTTTTTTATTTTGTTCTCATTTCCGTTTAGCAATAGCTTATAGATGAACACACCCTTTGATTAGACAACAAGCATGGATCTCGTTAAGTACAATGGACGTGAGGGGTGCTAATACCTTCCCCTTGCGTAACCGACTCCCGAACCCAAGATTTGGTTGCGATGACCTTGTCTTTTCCCGTTCTTCAAGTTTTCTTCGATCATTTCCTTTCCCTATCTTTGGGATAAATAACGTCCGGTGGCGACTCTTCTGTTTTTTCCGTCGGGTGTTTTTCGCAGTTGCGACAATATGGATATCATATTTATCTAATGGGGCGGATATGAATATCATAGTATCCATCCCCATGGATATCCATTTACATCCCTAGACGTGGATACCAAACCAGGTCTAGGACGGGTATCATCAAAACTTCGTAATTAAGTGCTTGTTTTGGAATGCCTGGGGGTTGGCTAACGCCCCCACCCATCTGGTGCTCAAAAATCTTATTAAATCTCACAATCCTGACTTTTGTTTTAGTGTAGAGACTTGGATGAGTATTGATAATTTTCCTTCTAATTTCTTTATGTCCTTGGGTATGAAGTTGTTTGATGTGCATTCTATAACGTTCTAATTTATTTAATTAATTTTCGTAAATAAAATGGTATGATTATATGTGTTGATTGATGATTTGATGTGTTAGAGGAACTCGTGAGTGTAGGGTGGTAGTCTTAAAGATTAGACTTTAAGGTGTTGGGGTGCGTGAGCAAAAAGGTAGAGATGTGAGGGTGGTGGGAGAAGTAACAGTTGTTACTATTATTTAATTAGAGTGATGTATATAAATAATATTAATAGTTAATACTTAAATAAATATTTTAAATATTATGGTTATAGTGATATATTAAAATAAATAATTTATTTAGACTATTTAAAATAAATATTTAGTGGGAATAACATTTATTTTATTTAGTTGGAATAAGATTTTAATTAGAAATAATAATAGAACAAAATAAGAAAAGAAGGGAATAGGAAGAGAAATGTCAGTACAATAGAATTTAGGAAAGAGGAAGAGAAAGAGATGAGAGAGCTAGGGCATAGGAGAAGAAGAACCTCCATTAAAGAAGCTTGAAATCCATCATCTAAGGTACGAGTGAGACTTTCTCTTGTATAAGGAATTGTATGATAACATGTGGGTGAGTGATTTAGTCTCTCTATGATTGCATTTTATTTTCTATGTTATGAATCCTTTAAAGTGTGTTATGATGTATGTTTGGATGAATTGCAGGATGGGTGAATGATTGGGATGTTGTGTGTTGTTGGGAATCAGAGTGTGAAACTTAGGTAAATGAATTTCCATGAAAATCTGAGGTTTTTGAGATGTTTTGGGATTGATTTTCGTCAAACAGATTTGTAGGAAATGACTAATGTCTCAGTGGTAACCGGTTACAGGTGTTGCACCCTAAATTTTGCCCTCGAGTTTTATAACTTTGATTGGATTTTGCTTCGCATTTCTTCTGCATATCATTTAGGTCGATCATTTCTCGCATAGTATCCATGTTATCAGCCGGAATAGATTTATCAGGATTACAACCGCTTTGTTCGCATTTTAGACAATTTAAACCAATTCAAATGAGAAGTTCCATGTCTAAATCGAGTGAAAGTTACTCTCTTCCTTGTGATTCAGTCCGTGCTGATAATTTTGAATGCGTTCCGGTGTTCGCCTGTTTTTCCGTTTTTTATTTCTTGGCTTTTTGTGATTTATCTCTTTTCATTTATTAGTTAATATCTATTTAGAATTAGTTTTTATTAGATAGGATAGAATTTTAATAGGTTTATTAGAATTTAAGTATAAGCTGAGAATAGGTTTTTTAATAAAGTTTTATTAGAAAATAGTTTTTATTAGAATTAGAAACTAGATTTTTTAGAAATAGTTAGATAGTTAGTTTTAGAATTAATTAATCAATTTTAGAATAGATTTTAATTAGTTTAGATTAATTAGATTTAGATTAATATTAGTTGAATTAGAACATTACTTAGAATGTTATTTTTCATTAGAATTAATTAGGTTTTATTAATTAAACTTAGAGTTAGAATGTTATCATTAGAGTTGTAATTAGTCATCAGCAATTAATAGAAATTAGCAAAAGTCAAATTCAACAGCTATGCAGTGCCACGTGTTGGATTCCTGAGTATATAATATACTATTCATTTTCCCCTACCTTCATACGGTCCAAAAACCCTGGCCGCACAGTCCCCCTAATGTTCATCATCATCATCACATTCTTCATCCTCAAAAAACTTTCCGCGAATCCTCCATGAAACCCACCGTGCCATCTCCATTTCACCATCAACCTCTTCTTCCATCATTCCATTCTTAAACCCATTTCTTCCTTCATTCACCATTACCTTCAAACAACCACCAAACACCTCTGAATCCCTCAAACCATTCGAAACCCCAACCTCTGAAAACCCAATCGTTAACCCTTTTCTCCTCCATTCCTACTGTTCATCATCATTCTCAGTTCAAAACCCAGACAACCGCAAAAACCTTTCAAACTTTGCCTTCGCAAACTAATTCACCCTCTTCCGAACAACAACTCAACAACCATCAACTCATCACCTCAACAAAACCCATTCGCGATTCTCACTCAACCATTAACTTTCCGAAAATAGCCAAAACAAACTCAGACTCATTCTTCAAACTTCCATTAACCCTCTTCACCTTCAATCACCCTTTCATATACCTAAATCAAACTCAAAGAGAGGAATCAGATCAGAGATTAAAAGAGAGAGGTGATGGTGAACCTTTTCTATCGTTGCAAATTGGAAGAAGAAGAGGATTAATTTGTTTTTTTGTTTAATATTTTATTTATTTTTCACCTTGGCTGATGTTAACTTGGGATTACAATCCCACCTGTGGACCGCACCCCATTTCCCTTGCAAACCCCTCCCTCTGTTTAATTTGTAAAGAATTTGTATTTATTTTTCCTATAAATAGTTTTCTAAAATAGTTAATTTTCAGATTTCCATTATATTTTATAATTAGTTTTTTTTAAGATTTAGCTTTTATAATATATATATATATATATATATATATATATATATATATATATATATATATATATATATATATATATATATATATATATATATATATATATATATATATATATATATATATATATATATATATATATATATATATATATATATATATATATATATATATATATATATATATATATATATATATATATATATATATATATATATATATATATATATATATATATATATATATATATATATATATATATATATATATATATATATATATATATATATATATATATATATATATATATATATATATATATATATATATATATATATATATATATATATATATATATATATATATATATATATATATATATATATATATATATATATATATAACTTTAGAGTTTTTATATTTAGTTTTCTTGGAAGTTAAATTTTAATATTTTTATTTGAGGATTTACTTTCATATTTCCTCTTTTTGGTCGATGAAGATACCTCTACGTTTTTCTGTCAGATTATTGATAAAAAGCGATAGATCCGAGACCGACTTTTCTCTTTCCTTTTCATTTTCGACTTTACTTCATCTTTATTTCACTTTTACCACTTTTTTGGTCGATGACGAGACTTCCGTAAACCGTTATGAGTCAAACTATTGATGAATAATGTTGGATCCAAGACCACCTCCTTTCTCTCCTTATTTCTTCTTCTTTTCGATTTTATTTTGACTTTCCTTGATCGATGAAGTCTTGTATTCGTAAGCGTCGGATTATCGAAGTTGATAACCTTCCTGATTTCAAATCTATGGAAAATGACCATTTGGGTCATTTTCTTTACTTTGGGATCGCGATAGGCTACCTTCGATTAATCAACATAATATTTGCGATTAAGACGAGATCCCACTTTTTTTGGTCCGTGTGACACGATTAAATCGGAGAATGATCCTCAATATCATTTCTATATCTTGTCCTTAGCACGGATATCAACACGTGACCTTCTATAGTTCGACTTCCCTCATAAGTCGAGCTACGACGGTTTAGCGTCACATTGGTCCTGATTCGATTCACTTAATGCTTTTGAACCTTAATTTCAAACCATAACCGCGATGAGTGTTGTGAGCTAAGCGTTAGATACATAGGAAATGATGAGTGGGGGCCTCTTCTCACATTGTCGAGAGTGTTTAGTGTATGCCCTTTGGGCGATGTGCAACGCATTCACTCCTATGTCTCAGGATTTAGCGTTGTGTGTCCCGAACCGATCTGTTCCCTTCCGTTTACGTATTCCAGGCCTAGACCCTTTTCTCTCGCATCCGTGCGATCGATACCCCTTTTTCTCTCGCACCTGTGCGATCGAAACGCCTGTTTTCCGTAGTTGGCCGAACTATGGCTACTCTGATTCTTCATCCCCTAATGAGGATACGTAGTGATGAGGATCCTATCCTTAACAAGCACACTAATAACTAACCCCCCTTCTGTTGCCCTAGTGCAATTGAGACTAACCTGTTATCCGGAACCTTTTCTCTCGCCCCCGTGCGATCGAGACCTTTTCCCGTCGTTTCCCGAACTACATTTTGCTCTGATTTCTCATACCAGATAAGGATACGTAGGCATAAGACGACGATGTCTTGGCGAGCAACCTTCCCCCCATCACCCGTAGTTTTCCGAACTACGTTGACTCTGACTTTCCCATTGCACGAGGGAATACGTAGGCATAGGACGACGATGTCCTATCGAGTTTGTTCTTTCTCTTCACCCCCGTTTAGCAGTAGCATTAGATAGTTTTCACCCAAAGTTTAGACAACAAGCATGGATCCCATTGAGTACAACGGACGTGAGGGGTGCTTATACCTTCCCCTTGCATAACTGACTCCCGAACCCTAGATTTGGTTGCGATGACCTTGTCTTTTCCCTTTTCGTCGGGTTTTCTTTGATTGTTTCTTTTCCCGCTGTCGCTACTACGAAAATAAGGTGCTGGCAAAACAGAAGAGTCACCACCTTTCGTTATTTATCCCTCAGAACTGGAAAGGAAACAATCGGAAAAACCTGACGAATAGCTATAAGACAAGGTCATCGCAACCAATGTATGGATTCGGGAGTCGGTTACGCAAGGGGAAGGTATTAGCACCCCTCACGTCCATCGTACTCGATGAGATCCGCGCTTGTTGTGTTTATTTGACGGGTTTGTTATCTCTATCTACGCTAAAAGTCTGGTCTGAAAAGAAAATAAAATGACTCGGCAAAGCGTCGCACTTTATGCCTACGTATTCCCGTCTGGAACGAGAAATCAGAGTCAACGTAGTTCGCCTAACTACGGATTACGGGGAAAGGTTGCTCGCCGAGATATCGCATCTCGTGCCTACGTACTTTCACATGGCATGAAAGATCAGAGCAAACGTAGTTCGGGACAGCAAAAGTCACAAGTTTGTCTTTTTTATCCGAGTAGGCTTAATAGACAGTTCCAGCAGTTGGTGTATGCAGCTCGCTCGACGGAGACTTAGGAGTTTATTGTTTGTGGTAGAACCGAAAGTTAATGAAACTCTCCTTCTGAAAAGGGTTTCCAGGGATTAAAGGTCCAAGAGGACAAAAAGAGTTTGATCTTTGTTTTCTATTTTTTAGAAGAAGTATGTTTTGTAGATGTTTGCAACTGATATCGCAATAGAGACTATGACCTGAGAGTGAATGCGTCGCATGTCACCCAAAGGGTGCCATACTAAACATACAAGATGTTGAAAAGAAACTCTCCAACAACCCTTTCTCAAGTAGCTTAAGGCTCGTAGCGTACGACATCAATTACCCTTTATTACTGTATTTTGATTTGTTTGAAGGTGAGAAGAGAAAGGACGCACTAAAGGGCAACTAATCCAATCCTAAAGTTGTCATGCAAAATTGATCCTATGATTGAGGTTAGGAGGGAAATACCTAGTGTTATCATGCATGGTTAGAACCCTAATGTCTGTCATAACTTCTCTTGAACAAGAGAAGTCAGAGTTCCTAGGGGAACGTGGCAAAGGAAAACAACAGCAAAAGAAATAACTATAAAGAATACTTTAAAAAAAATGCATGCAATGCAACAAACACACAGAAGGAGCCAAGCTCAACTTCTAGAGAAAACAAGCCCAAAAGCAACATACAAAGCACAGGAAAGGGAGACAGACTCAACCTTAAGCCAACAAGCAAAGCCAATCAATAACAATCAAGCAGAGGGAGACAGACTCAACCTCTAAATGCAGACAAGCAAGGGGAGGGAAGCTCACCCTTTAGGATGCTCTTAGGCCTAGATCACTATATGAGAGCCTAGTCTAATGCAACATACTACACAGTCACACAAGCAACAGTCAAGCAATCAGAAAATACAGCAGACAAAACAGCAGACAAATAGCTCAACAGTAAAGCAGATAAACAGCAAAACAATCAACAGTCTGCAACTAACTTCAAGTCCAAGCCATCTTAAAGAGAAGAAAATGAAAGCTCCATCCTCAAGCTCCAACAAGAGAGAAGAAATTTAACATCAATATTATTGATTGATGATGGGAAGCAGGATGGAAACCAAAGGAATCCATCCTGGCACTTAACCATACATCTGAGATAGGCATCCTCAAAGGCTCTACCTCTTGTGAAATGCCACACATCCTTCCAAAGGAGGGATGAGGCTTCCACATAGGGACCTTGAATCATAGGATGGTAATGGAAATCAATCAAAGCAATCCATGTTTATTTGAAGAAAGAGAAACCAAACTAAGCTCTTCCTAAACCCTAATTGAATAAGTTACAAGAAAGCTACTAAAAGAAGGTCTAAACACCAAATCAAGCCTAGGTATTCAAGCTAAAGAAACCTCAATATGTCTAATGAACCACCAAAAGAGATTTAGAAGCTTCTTTTCACTAAAATCCACCTTTGAGATTCAACTAAGGGAAAAGCTACACTAGAAGTAACCTAATCAACACCTTAAATGTTAAATCTACTTAAAATCCTAGACACCTTCTAAAATTCTACCAAATTTTCTAAGGGATCCTAAGCATGTTATTGATCTGTGGGAAAAGGATCAGAGCCTTAATCTAAAGGGAAGGCACCTAAAGATATCCTAAAACCCAAAGAGGTCAAAAGAAACCCTACAAATGGGAGGTCAAAGGAACTAGTCCTAAACAGAACCTAATGTTATATAAAAATCTAAATTAAATCCTAGTGGATCATGCATCTCTAAGCTACCAGCAAGCCAAAATTTAGTCCTAGATTCTATACCAAACAGCCAATCAAAGTTCAGCAAAAACAATGAAGTATTAAGCCAAAATTAAGGAATTAATAAAAATGCAAAAAAACAAATTAAAATGAAAACTGCATGAAAATGAAATGTAAAAGCATCAAAAAATCAAGAATAAAATCCAGATCATCCACATATTTTTATCATATTTTTCTGACCAAAATTGAAATTAATATGAATTTTAAAAGGATAAAGCAATTAAAATAAAATCAAAAAAAGAATTAAAAACAATAAAATCCAGGATTAAATCAGGGGAGTAGGATCTGTGACTTGGTATGCTCATCTGAAGGACTACACGCCGCCAGCGCATTAATGATGCGCAACGATTTGGAGTCAAAGTTTCAAAGCTTAGGTTAAAACGTGAGCGTTGGATTGGGAGACTTAGTCTTCGCTTTCATCAGATTCAAGAGTGGGGAGGTCATCTTCCTCATTTGAACTCTCAGGTGCAGGGAATAGTCTCAGGTGAACCAGACGATGGCTCCGATGGCTGAGCCACCGTCTTCTCTGGTGAGCCACTAGTTGCAGGTCAAGAAAACACAACAAAACTTACATCATTCCACTCCATTTTTCACGTAGATCTCAAATCTCAACTCCAAATATCCTAATTCCTCACGCATTTTAAAACACAATAGCAAACATAGAATGCATCACGTTCTTGATCATCACCAAACCTCAATCCAAAGCCATAGATCTATTCCTCATGCTTCATAGATCATCATAAACTATCTAGATCATGCTAAAACCTCAATAACAGGCCAATTCGAATCCAAACATAAATCATGTTGCATCTTAATTTGTCTCTAAACCTCCAAATTTTGATCCAGAATCCATATATAATCTTTCCTAGACCTTAACCTCATGCTAAAGCATGCTAGATCATCATGAATCTACAGCAATTTTGAAAGTTGCATACCTGAGTTGAAGCTTCAAATTGGAGCAGTTAGGGCACGATCCTTGGCTTCAAATTGTGCAGATACACTCTATGATTGACGCTGAAGATGATTGGATCCTCAATTCGCCTTGAATCACTCTAGAATTGAAATCACGAGTTGCACTTGGAGCTTGAAAATTCAACTTGCACTCTCTGGTTCTAGCATGAAATCAGCACCAAACTTGATCAAAACCACTTTCTGAACTTATATAGAATGAGTTTGGGTGATTGGGAGGCCCAATCCAGGATATCCAAGTTTCCACTTTTCTTCAAAAACTCAACAATGGAAAACACGATTATTAGCTCAAAACTTCTCCAAGAAGCTTTAATTACAATGCTTGTTAACTGTGGAGAGTGTTGGGATCAATTTGAGTCCTTAATTCCATCATAAGGCCAACCTTTGATGTGTTACTTATTTAAGAAGTAACAAGTTAAAACACCATGAATTATGCTTCAAAATGACTTTCCAATATTGCCAATGTGCTTAAAATGATTTTTCTGATTAAAATGAGCACTCATTTGGTCCTATTTGAACACACATGAATTAATTTGAGTTTTTCCACATAAATGCCTTTTAATTCCCCTTTTGTCAATTTCCTTCAAACCAAGTCTCACCCTAAGCAAAATCAATTCATCCTTGATACATGGTTGACCTAAAAACATCATTTTGAGCAAGTTTTGTGTTGGACAAAACGTCATTTGAAGCTTGCAAGATAGTGAAAATGACCTATAATGCCAAATGACCTATAATCTTACTTTCCCAAAATACCCCTAACTTGTAAACCTCATAACTTGAGTTCTATAAATCAGATGGAAGACTTCTTGTACAATTTGTAAAGTTAAGATCAAGACCTACAACTTTCATGTTGGCCAAAAGTTGAGGAGAAACACCCTTCTGGGTCAAACGTCCCTTGGAAGTTGGTTGACTTTTGTAGACAAATTTCACAATCATCTGATGACCTGTAACTTGTCTGGATCATAAATTGAGTTCTATAAATCCAATGGAGGACTTCTAGTACTCAAATTAAAGCTAAGAGCATGCTCTAAAAGTTTCATGTTGGCCAAAAGTTGGGATCAAACTTGTATCTTAAGATAAGTGATCTTGAAGTTAGGCACTAAATAGGGGATTTTACCCTAAGAACCCTAGTTTAGCAACTCCTCACACTTTGAATTCTTCTTGGATTGATCTTGAAATATCACCTCATGTATCTCAACACAACTTTCAATGATCACAAAGACTTAGAAATGAGTCTTAATCCTCTTCAATTGCACAATTGACTCAAGGTTACCCAGATGAAAACCCTAATTGTAACACCTTCAACTGTGGCTCTTCGTACTTAGCACAGCGACTTGACTGAGCTCTACCATGACCCTCAAGGCACTCCATGAGCTCTATCCACACTCTGTCCATGATCAAGGCTCCACAACCCACTGATAGCCTTCAATTGGTCCTCAGGTTAGGAGATGAACCCTATACAAGCAACCAAACTTCTCAAGAACACAACCCACTTCCTGATGACTTTGGTGACTTCTCAAGCTTGAGAAAAACCTCTAGATAGGCTCCTCTTAATATAAACCACACTTGATCCCCTGCTAAATGAGTAATGCTATGTTATGCAAATGCTAGACCCATGCAATGCTAATGCAACGAAACATAAACCAGGTAAGAAAAAGGTTAGGCAAATTTTGGGGTGCAACAACTGCCCCTATTCAAGCGACTTAGACCCGACTGGATGAAAAGCGAATGGCTTTTAGCCAATCGAGGTAGAAGACGGTTGAATACTAAAGAACCCGAAAATTTGCTAACCGAAACAATAAACTGCACAAACTGCTTGGGGAAAACATCCAGAAAATTGAATCCGGTTGTCACGGCAACAACTGATCAATCATCTGATAAAGAACCTGATCTCAACGTCAACCACCTGCGTGACGCCACAGGTGTCGAATCCACATACTAGACTAACAAAAAATGTATGCTACAATGAGCGGGCACCGAGCCACAGGACCATATCGAAATATTATCTTTGACCTTCCATCTCCGAAGAAACGGGCAAAGCACTACGTAAAAGTGTGAATCGTCAGTATCTCTGACCTTCCATTTCAGCAGAAACCGACATACGCTAAATAAAAGCGAGGATCGTCAATATCTCTGACCTTCCATTTCCGCAGAAACGGGCATACGCTAAATAAAAGCGAGTGTCGTCAATATCTCTGACCTTCCATTTCCGCAAAAAACGGGCATACACTCAATAAAAGTGTGAACCGTCAATATCTCTGACCTTCCATTTCCACAGAAACGGGCATACACTTAATAAAAGTGCGAACCGTCAATATCTCTGACCTTCCATTTCTGCAGAAACGGGCATACGCTAAATAAAAGCGAGTATTGTCAATATCTCTGACCTTCCATTTCCGCAGAAACGGGCATACACTCAATAAAAGTGCGAACCGTCAATATCTCTGACCTTCCATATCTGCAGAAACGGGCATACGCTAAATAAAAGCGCGAACTGTCAATATCTCTGACCTTCCATTTCCGCAGAAACGGGCATACGCTAAATAAAAGCGAGTATCGTCAATATCTCTGTCCCTCCATTTCCGCAGAAATGGGCATACGCTAAATAAAAGCGAGTACTGAGCATCCGAAGACTTGAGCAAGCAACTCTGCAGGGAATTTCTGACATCAGCTTCCAGACATCCATCTTGAACAAAAATGGGTAACAACTTCGAAGGTATAATCATGAAGTCTTTCAATGCTGACGTAACAGCCATCCGGGGAAAACTCTACTGGGTAAGTCCTGACGTCACGTGCCAGACATTTACCTTGACAACCAGTAACGACCTCAAAGGTCTAATCCCTGAAATATTTCCTTTTAAAACGCTAACGTAACAGCAATCCGAGAAAAACTCCGCCGGGGAAAAGAGGAACTTAACCAAGCAACTCCGATGAGGGAACACATGATAGAACGAACGTTATCATCACATGTCTCATGCCGATAAAATTTGAATATTCGAAAACCATCCTGAACAAGAATTCCAATTACCTGCAGAGAAAAACACATGAAAACAAAGAGGTAACCAACCTGGCTTATGTTTCAAAATGCATATGTTTGAAAATGGCGTAATCTTCCATACGGAATGGAAATACTACGCGTCTGAAGATGAAATGGAAATATGATGCAGATATGATGATATATGCAAGATGCAAATGCAGGCTCGGGCTGCCGGAGAAAAGCTGGATACAGAACCGCTTCAGCAAAATAAATGATGAAGACAAAGCTAACTCCGCTGAGGATAACCGGGTATCACAGAATTATCCCAGCAAAATAAATGCTGGAAAAATGAACCGACTCCGCTGGGGGAAGAAACAATCATGCTGGGGGATAGCTTAACAAATCCAGAGTTACGAACTCTGTTGAGGATGGTCAACCTATTAGAGGAAAGACAACCTGCTAGAGAACAGAAAGAGCCATCATGCGCGGGGACGATCCTTTTCAAAACCACTGGCAACCTGGTTGTACCCTGTGAGTTCTTCACTGGGGATTAACTGTGCACATGACCACTGCTGGGAGTGCACATCACTGCCTGACCGCTTGCTAGCTGACCTCCCACTCTTCTGGGGGATAAAAATGCGACTTCCCTCTGCTGGGGAGTAATAAGTTCATCTAGAGACTGCTCCTACGTTAAGGGACTCCGGCTGGGGAAACACGATCCCTTGGCTGTTTGCTTCGAAGGCAACGACCCTGCAAAATACGAACCAAACAAGACAATTCTACATAAAAGGAACTATCTTGGTCATTATCTGTGAAAATTGTTCAGTTAATTCAAAGTTTTAACAATTATTGGCCGAGGCCTGCAAGTTTATGCACGTGCAAGTTTATAAAAAACATCGGTGTTTTCCACAAACAAAATAGTAAAAGTTAAAACAAAAACAAACATCAAGTATTGAATACGCGTTTATTGATAACGGGTCTGTAAATAGGCAAAGTTTTTATAGTGGATGCAACTCCTAAAAACAGGAAGTCACAAAAATAAATACAAATATGTACGGAGGTACAAAGAAATTTGTATACATGTCGGTGACGTTGTACAGACAAACACCATAAGCTGATCCTCCTATGACTCGCCTGACTCTGACGCTTTCGCGATACTCCGTCCTCGGAAGAAATTGACTTGGATAATCGACCCTCACGTTCTCCCAAACCACCAAGCAATGCAGTATCAAACTCGGGCCGCAGTCATTTGCTTTTTCAATCCCTAACTTTTACCTGAATCGCCCTTTGCGGGTTTTCAATTCACCGGGATACCATTTTTTGCCGAAGTCGCCTTTTCAGGTTTTTGACTTTGCGGGTGTACATATTTTCAATCTTTATCCCTAATTTTTGCCCGAACCCCTTTTCTTTTTCTTTTTGGTTCATCGGGATGCCCCATTTTTGCCTGGACTTTCTTTTTTTCTGTCCAGCGGGTCTCTTTATGCAAAGTATTTTTTAACTGCGTCCGAGTTCACAGGGGAAGTAAAATCCTCGCCATCCATGGTGGACAACAGTAAGGCTCCTCCGGAGAAGACCTTTCGAATGATATATGGACCTTCATAGTTGGGAGTCCATTTGCCCCTGTGATCTGATTGTGGTGGGAGAATCTTCTTCTGCACAAGATCTCCCGTCTGAAAGCTTCAAGGAAGCACCTTCTTGTCGTAAGCTTTCTTCATCCGGCTCTGGTATAACCGACCATATGCGATAGATGCAAGTCTCTTCTCATCCATCAAACTGAGCTGATTCAGCCTATTCCTTATCCACTCTGCCTCATCAAGTTGGACATCGAGCAAAACTCTCAAGGAAGGAATCTCAACTTCCAATGGTAGGACAACTTCCATACCATACACCAGTGAGAAAGGTGTTGCCCCGGTTGATATGCATACCATCGTACGATAACCGTGCAATGCGAAAGGCAACATCTCGTGCCAGTCTTTGTATGTCACAACCATCTTCTGAACTATCTTCTTGATGTTCTTATTGGACACTTCGACAGCGCCGTTCATTTTGGGCCGATAGGGAGATGAGTTGTGATGCTCAATCTTGAAATTCTGGCACAATTCCTTCATCATCTTGTTATTCAGGTTCGAACCATTGTCAATAATGATTCTTTCAGGAATTTCGTAACGACAGATGATGTCCTTTTTTATAAACCGGGCTACTACTTGCTTGGTAACATTAGCGTACGACGTTGCTTCGACCCCATTTGGTGAAGTAATCGATAGCTACCAAGATGAACCGGTGTCCGTTGGATGCGGTGGGCTCAATTTTGCCAATCATATCAATGCCCCACATGGAGAAAGGCCACGGGGACGCCATAACATTCAAAGGGCTCGGCGGTACCTGAATCTTGTCTGCATAAATTTGGCATTTATGGTACTTCTTCGCAAACTTAAAGCAATCTCTTTCCATTGTCAGCCAATAATACCCTGCCCGTAATAACTTTCGAGACATAGCATGTCCGCCAGCGTGTGTGCCAAAGGTTCCCTCGTGGACCTCTTCCATAAGCAGATTAGCTTCTTTCTCATCCACACATCACAATAGCACCAAATCATGGTTTCTCATGTACAGAACACCATCTGGATTCAAGTAGAAGTTTCCATCCAATCTCCTAAGAGTCTTCTTATCGCGGCTGGATGCCCCAGTCGGATACTCTTGGTTCTTTAGGAAATTCTGGATATCAAAATACCACGGCTTGCCATCGGAAGATTCCTCAATGGCGAATATGAAAGCGGTCCTATCAAGGCGAGAGATAACTATCCTGGGAGCATCATTCCAGAAGTTAACTTTGTACATCGAAGACAATGTCCCAAGAGCGTCAGCCATCTGATTTTCGGCCCGTGGCACATGGTGAAACTCTACCCTGTCAAAGAAAGGCAACAACCTCCTTGCATAATTCATGTACGGTATCAGATTTGGCTGATGAGTCTCCCATTCTCCCTTGATCTGGTTCACGACTAGCGCGGAGTCTCCATACACATCAAGATTTTTAATCCTCAAATCAATAGCTTCCTCGAGACCCATGATACACGCCTCATATTCAGCCTCATTATTGGTAACTGGAAATGTCAATCTGGCAGTGAACGGGATGTGAGTCCCATGGGGAGTCGTAATGATTGCCCCAATCCCACTTCCGTATGAATTAACAGCCCCGTCAAAAATCAATTGCCATTGGGAACCCCGCACAGGACCTTCACCATGCAACGGCTCCTCACAATCTTTCATCTTCAAGTACATGATATCCTCGTCAGGAAAATCAAACTTCATTGGCTGGTAATCATCGATTGGCTGCTCGGCCAGGTACTCTGACAGCACGCTACCTTTTATAGCCTTTTGTGAGACATAATGTATATCGTACTCTATCAGTACCATTTGCCATCGGGAAATCCTTCCGGAAAGTGCCTGCTTTTCAAAGACGTATTTGATCGGATCCATCTTCGAAATCAGCATGGTTGTATGATTTAGCATGTATTGTCTTAGACATTTGGCAGCCCAAGCAAGTGCACAACACGTCTTTTCGAGCATTGAGTAACGGGATTCACAATCTGTGAACTTTTTACTCAAGTAATAGATCGCATGCTCTTTTAATCCAGTCTCGTCATGTTGACCGAGAACACAACCCATACTGTTCTCAAGAACCGTCAAGTACATGATCAGTGGTCTTTCGGCTACTAGGGGTATCAATACCGGAGGTTCCTGCAAGTATTCTTTTATTCTTTCGAACGCCTTTTGACAATTTTCATCCCAAACAATTGCCTGATCTTTTTTCAACAGTTTAAACATCGGATCACACGTGGCTGTAAGGTGAGATATGAACTGGGCAATGTAGTTCAACCTCCCCAAAAAGCCACGAACCTCTTTATCTGTTTTAGGCGCTGGCATTTCTTATATCACTTTTATTTTTGCAGGATCAACCTCAATTCCTCTTTCACTAACAATGAACCCCAGTAGCTTTCCAGATCTCACCCCGAAGGTGCACTTATTAGGATTTAGCCTCATCCTGAACTTCCTAAGCCTCTCAAACAATTTCAGAAGATTCACCAGATGCTCTTCCTCCGTCTGGGATTTGGCAATCATATCGTCAACATAGACCTCAATCTCTTTATGCATCATGTCATGAAAGAGCATCGTCATAGCACGCTGATATGTTGCCCCAACGTTCTTTAAACCAAAGGGCATCACTTTGTAGCAGAATTTTTCCCACGGGGTAATAAAATTTGTTTTCTCCATATCCTCTAGCGCCATCTTAATCTGATTGTAGCCCGAAAATCCGTCCATGAAGGAAAACACAGAGAATTGAGCAGTATTGTCGACCAATGCGTCAATATGAGGAAGCGGGAAGTCATCCTTAGGGCTCGCCTTGTTTAGATCCCGATAGTCAATGCACATTCGCACCTTACCATCTTTCTTTGGTACAGGTACTATATTGGCGACCCAAGGAGGGTAAGTTGTAACAGCTAGAAAACCAGCGTCCCACTGTTTCTGTACTTCCTCTTTAATCTTTACGGCCATATCTGGTTTCGTTCTTCTGAGCTTTTGCTTGACCGGTGGACAGTCTTCACGCAATGGCAAGCGGTGGAACACAATATCAGTGTCTAACCCAGGCATATCTTCATAAGACCAAGCAAAGATGTCACTATACTCTCGAATCATCTCGACAAGTCTCTGCTTGATATCACTTTGCAGTGCAACCCCTATCCGGACATTCCTAACAACTTCTTCGAAACCCAAATTAACGACCTCGATATCCTTCTGATGAGGCAGAATAATTCTCTCTTCTTGTCTCAAAAGTTGAGTCAGCTCTTCTGGTAAGTCGTCGTCCTCAATAACCTCTACCTCGGCTTGAAATATCGGATGCTCAAAGTCGAAACGAGTCATAGGGAATTCTTGATCGGTGTCATCTAAAATATGGATCCTTCAAGAGAAAGGGTTAAATGCTTCAAATGATGTGTAAACGAAGCACACAACCACATTGCCATTTTATTGTTAAAAATAAAAATAGAAAAACAGGGATCACAAAATTTGCATGAGAAAAACGCCTTTATTTGATGGTTAAAACAAAGCATACACATAAACAAGTAGGCCCAGAAATAAAATCACTATGCCCCGGGTAGGACATAGGATTGTACAATAATCGAAAAACAAGGCATTACTGTTTCAACGTCACTTGAATAAAGTCCTGGATAGACCAGTTGCATAGGCTTTGTCCTGGCTCGCTGGGCTTGATCCATGAATCCATGTCACAGTCGCTATCTCCATCTTCACTGTCAGACACATCATTAATCGTTTCAAAACTGACTTCTCCTGGAGTAAACACAATCGGCCCTTTGAACCTTGGCGCGCTATGTGATGAAGATGACGATGACGGGCGATACCCTAAGCCAAACTTGTCCTGCTTAACAGGAATCTCTAGAACTTGACCCCAACCTTTGGTTTCCCCGGCTTGAACTAACGCTTGGGCTTCTCTGTACAAAGACATAGCCACCTCTGGCTCACAGCTTATGACAGGAGATTTGTCTCTGATCTGCACCCCTTCGAAAGCATGGCATAATGTCTAATGGATCTAACCATCCACTTTGACATATTTGAACAACGACAGATGACTTACCAGGATGTATTCCTCCCCACATATGGTAACAATGCTACCACCGACCATATACTTAAGCTTTTGGTGCAACGTAGAAGTTACAGCCCCTGCAGAGTAAATCCAAGGTCGTCCGAGCAAGCAGCTATAAGCTAGCTGAATGTCCATGATGTAAAATACAGTGTCAAACACCTCTGGACCAACCTGGATGGCTAAAGTCAATTCTCCAAACACGGACCTTCTAGTCCCGCAAATGCTCTCACCACCAAGTCACTTGGTGTGCATATTATGCCTCGGGTATCTAGCTTCAACAGTTCCTTCTTGGGAAAAACGTTCAAGGATGAACCAGTGTAAACAAGGACATGAGACATAAAAGTGCCCCTACACTCAACTGAAATATGCAACGCACTATTGTGGTTGCGGCCTTTGGGTGTCAAATCAAAATCTGTAAAGCCAAGGCCATGCCCCACGTTCACGTGCGCAATCACTCCTTCGAGCTAATTAACAGATATCTCCTGGGGTACATAGGCAGCGTCAAGAGCTTTCACTAAAGCGTTCCGGTGGGCCTCGGAACAAAGCAACAATGACAAAATCGAGATTTTGGAAGGCGTCTGCTGCAGATGATCGACAATTTTATAACCACTCTTCCGAATTAGTCTCATAAATTCTTCCAGATCTTTGGACAAAGCCTCTTTTTCCTTCTCTTGAAAAGGTCCTTCTTCATTGGCTTTACCCTTCCCTTTGGCAATTCTCTCAGCCTCTACTTCTGGTGACGCAAAAATTCTACCACTGCGGGTTATGCCCCCTGCCCCTACAAGGTTATCAACCGACCCAACCGGCGGGCTCTCCAGGTTGATCTTCTCCCCATTGCAGTAAACTTCCGCCACATAGTTCAAAGAGATGGCTTTTGTGCTTTCATATGGAATGGGTCCAACTTTGGTTATAGTGATAGTCGGTCGCTTGGGAGGTGCCGATATCGTGACAGTCTTAAACGGGATCATAACTATTGCAACTTTGCCCTGCTTTTCATCTATTGCCTCAACAGGCTTCTCTTCAGCAGTACGGTCGAATTGCAGCGTTCCTTCATCAGTCAGCCCTTGAATACCTCTCCTTAAGTTGTCACAACCCTCAGGCCGGGCCAAACAGTCAACACAATGTGTATCACAACCAGGGAACACTCCCCCTTTCAGTAACCTGCTCTTTACACAACCCAGAGGCGTCTTCAATTCATCCACCCTCATAACCAGATTCAGACAGGTATCCTCCAGGATTGCACCCACCTGTGCAGATCCGTGAGACGACATCAGATTTTTCTCAATGTTGGGCGCCTCATTATCAAAGTTTATAGCCTTGCTATCTATCAAATCTTGCACCTTGTACTTGAATGCTTGACAATTATCTATGCTATGACCGGGTGCCCCGGAGTGGAATTCACAATGTGCATTAGTATCATAACCAAAAGGAGGCGTGCCCTTCGGTGGAGCTAGCGTCCTTTTCTCAACAAGCTGCAATTGCAATAGAGTTTGA
Source organism: Lathyrus sativus (assembly GCA_963859935.3). Taxonomy (NCBI): domain Eukaryota; kingdom Viridiplantae; phylum Streptophyta; class Magnoliopsida; order Fabales; family Fabaceae; genus Lathyrus; species Lathyrus sativus. The sequence goes on from OZ012737.1 coordinate 390,876,246, forward strand.
AGAAGCTGAGCATACGGTAGTGGAGGCACATCAAATACTCTTTTCACAGCCCTATCCCGACCTTGGTACCTTTGCGGAGCAGAATTCTGTTGTCCCTGTTGCTGCTGTGGCTGTTGTTGTTGCTGTTGAGGTATAGGAATTGTCACACTGGCGACCTGCGGTCTGCGCCAATTCTGACTTCTATCCCTTCTCCGAGCACTACATACCGAATTAGTGTCCCCTTGCTTTTTATTTCCAAATTCCCTTTTACCACTTCTAGCCGAGGTTGGTTCTCCTGCTTGAATCTTACCAATCTTGACACTGTTCTCTATACGTTCCCCCAAGAGTATCAACTCAGCAAAATTAGTCGTCGTACAATTGATAAGCCTGTCATAATACAACCCAGAGAAAGTGCCCACGAACATATCCACCAACTCCCGCTCTACCATGGGTGGGTGCACCCTAGCTGCAAGCTCACGCCACCTCTGGGCGTACTCTTTAAAACTCTCGTCATTCTTCTGAGAAAGATTTTGGAGTTGAACCCTGTTCGGCACAAGGTCGCTATTATATTGGTAATGCTTTACGAAGGCTTCCGCCAACTCCTTCCAACTACCAATCTGAGTAGGATCTAACCCCATATACCATTCCAATGACGGTCCAGACAAGCTATCCTGGAAAAAATGCATCAGCATCTTTTCGTCATCAGAATAGGCGGACATTCTCCGATAGTAAGACCGCGCTTTGAACTTGAGTGGCACCCTCAAGCCAGGAACCAACCCCATATTAGCCATGTCCAACCCTGAGGAGTTCTGATTGGCAAGATTTCTCATCTGTTCCTCCAACAACTTGAACCTTCGGTCATTGTCAGTGGGCATTTCAAGATCCCTGCCTGGCGGAGGGAAAGCATCTTCTTGACGATCCTCGCCCCAGTGAGAATCCCCATTATCATACCCAGCATAAGCAGCATTAGGACCGAAGCCAGTCTGATTGAACCCGGGACCATACCCCATATTACCAAAACCCTGATTGCCAGCACCCGGCCCAAAACCAGCGTTGTGAGCACCCATTCCAACACCATTGTTGCTTGCGTTGCCAAAACCTGCATTCCCAAAGCCCTGATTGCCGTAACCCTAATTGCCATAACCCTGATTGGCACCACCAAAACCAGCATTGCCAACACCAATGCCTACACCAGTGTTCCCAGCACCAAAACCAGCATTCCCAGCACCTAAACCAGCATTCCCAGTTGCAACATTGAAACCAGTATTTCCAGCACCAATATTTCCATTGGTTTCCACATGTCCGTTACCATTACCAGTCACATTTCTGTTCCCAGCTCTATTACTGTTCTCAGTGGTATTGAGGACAACCACTGGTACAACATCACCAGCTTGGAGAGTCTTTCCATGAGGAGGATCAGTGGCAACTCCGCCATGCAGCACACCCTGACTGTCAACCCTGGCAATCAGAGGCTGCACCAGAGTCTGAAGTTGCTCCTGGCCCTTGGCCACAGTTTCCATCACTTGCATGAACTGCGTCATCCTGTCGCGCATCTCCTGCATCTCAGTTTGCATTTGATCCATAGCTTTCTTGCAGTTACTTATCGTAGAGTAGTGATGAATTCGCTGATCGGCAATCCTGAAACCTGCATCGACAGAGGGTTAGGAGACAGTTCAAGGTACCTGCTATGAAAATGATTTATGCAAACGTGTGTCTGTGCTTTAGGGAGATTCCCCCCCCCCCCCCCCCCCCGATTCTAGTGCCAGAGTGCTAGTGCTGATAACAAGAAGTCTGGATCTAGTCACTGAAACAAAGTCTCATATATAGTTAAGGCCCAACAAGGGAACAATACAATGTCACTGAATACATGGGGAATCAATAGCATGACCTCGACCAACAAGCCTGGTGATGGTCAGCCTACAGCAAAGATCAGGAAAATACAAAGTGTTACACAGATAATCAAGCGCTACATCGAGCGCGAAACTCTTCTAGCAACTCCATTGTCTTGGCGTGATCAGGCCGAGTGAGTAACCCTTCAACAAGCAACTCTCTCTGCATAATAGTGCACTAGAGACCTTCAACAGAATCTTCCCACGCTCCCTGGCCAAATCAGTCCTCTAACCTTCGCTTCTTAGACTCGAACATCTGCTTGTGATCTTTCAAGTTAGCGATAGCTTTGTTTAGCATGTCTTCAGTGGCATATCTGTGAGCAGTTTCCTCATCAAACATCTTCTCACTGGCCTTCACCTGAGCCTTCAATTTGGAGATCTTTTGTTTCAGTTTGTCCTCCCTCTCCTTGTAGCTGGCTATAGTGGCATCCCACTGTTGGTTGAATTTGGAAATTCTCCGGTAGGCTTCATCCAACTTCTGCTTCTTGGTGGCCAGTACATCATTGACAGATTTGAAGTCCAGACCCAAACGTTCACGGTCAGCTATCTGTTTAGTCAAGTCCGTGCCTAACCTGTTCACCAGCTCTGTCTGCTTCTTGAAGGAGTGGACGACTTCGTTTCTCTCGCTTCTAAGTTGTGCCAGCTCTTTCTCCAACTCTTCATTGGCCTTTTTCAGTTCTTCCTTCTCAGATAACACCTGATTATACTGTTGAATAGACACGGTAGTAGGCTCTTCAACCACTGGAGGGCACTCTTTCTTAGTAGGTGAAAAAGGCATTCCTATTGTCTCTGCTCTGGCCTTAATCAGGGTTACATAAGGAGCGTAGGCTTGGTTATTGCTCTTACCCAACAATGATTTTCCTCGTTTGCTGACGTCATTCCAGACATGCTGAAGCTTAGCTAACATATCCCCCTCTAGAAGACCTGTGAGGTACAGATATTCCTGCATCTCTTCATCTTTTGGTGGACCTCTCAAAGCATAGGCAAACTGTCTGACAAGTAGAGAGGGGTTATAATTGATGCAGCCCTTTCTTCCAATCAAAGGAACATTTGGAAACCCACTGCAGCTGAATATGACTTCAGTACCCAACATATCCCGATCAAACCAAACAACACTCTCTGCTGATAAACCCATCAAGCGCTTAGACCAATCAGCTGTGGCAACAGATGAAGCAAAGATACCCTTCTTGGGTAGGTGATTATCAAACCATCTGTAGAGTAAGGGCACACAACGTGATACATTCTTACCCCTTATATTTTCGTTCTTGTAATGGACAGAATGATACACATCTCCAATCAAGGTAAGAAATGGATTCCCTGATGCAAAGATATGGAAGGCATCCAAGTCTACAAAATCCGGCATGTTGGGAAACAAAATGATGCCATATATGCAAAGGGCGAGAATGGCATTGAATACGATCCAACAACCGTCTTTGGCACACTATTGGTCTTTCCCAACTAGAAACTGCAGAGAAAATCCAGGAACCCCATTCCAACTGGACAGAAGCAACTCAGAGGCATCCAGATGAAGAGCAAGAGCTAGATAAACCAGATTAGGCTTAGCATCCATGTGAACAAACGGCATCTGATTCTTAATAGGTACACCCAACAACTCAGCATACTCCTCTAATGTAGGTGCAAGAACGAAGTCCGGAAAAGTGAAGCATCTCAATGGAGGGTCATAGAACTATAGCAAGGCATACAACCTATTCAACTCATATACCGACGGTTTACGAACCAGGCTGGGCAGCTTCCCATAAGATTTTCTTAATTCCCCTCTCACTGTATCATCTGCCGAGGCAATCAAACTAGCCAACAAAGAAACATCTAGGGTAGGGAGCTTGTAGGCCACATTCTTCTTCAGAGATCCCATGCTAGCACAACAGAAGGCAAGAAAACCAGAACCGGGGGATAATGTATGCACCTGCAACACAGACACACGTTAATGATATGCAAATGATTATGCAAAATGCAAAATACAATCATGCAACAGGGGATCAAGATTGTGTCGTTGAGGAGACTGAGGCTCTGTTTCAACACAATCACAACTGCTCTGATAATACAACCCTGAAGAGGACCAATAATTATGCGCTGTCGAGAACAACCACATCTCTAATGATAATAACCTCTGACCCCAAAAACACTGATTCACTGTCAAGAAAACCAGGTAGTCTGAAGGTTAAGGTTTCCTGCAATAACCCGACCCCGCTCACAGGTATGGACCTAATCACAGACAAGGTATGGCATCCTATGGATTTCCCAGCGTCACAGACTTTCAAGAAACAACGATACGATACCCAGAAGGTGTGGCATCATCATCTCTTGAAGTGGCCTCACTCAGCTGAGTCACAAATGATCGGTCCCTAGAGTCGACAATCCTCCAAACCAACAACCCCTCAAGCCCAAAGGGCGGAAAAGAAGTCAACCGGGAGAATCTCATCTGAGCATGGATTTCATGAGACACTAGTGCCTGCAAAGCAAGCACGCGCCCACTACTTTCCACCATTAATGCTAAGTACACTCAAGCCTGGGTCTGGCTTCTCACTCATCAGAGCCCCTTCCCACAACAGCACAATAATAATATCATACTGAAAATAAAATGTGGAAAGTAAAATGCGATAAATAAAACCCAACAGCTAAACACACAAGCGCTAGGATTGACTCGCATAAGGAACCAGAGTCCCCAGCAGAGTCGCCAGCTGTCGCTACCGCGAAAATAAGGTTCCGACAAAATAGAAGAGTCGCCACCTTTCGTTATTTATCCCTCAAAACGGGAAAGGAAACTATCGGAAAAACCTGATTAAAAGGTATAAGACAAGGGCATCGCAACCAATGTCTGGATTCGGGAGTCGGTTACGCAAGGGGAAGGTATTAGCACCCCTCACGTCCATCGTACTTGATGGGATCCATGCTTGTTGCGGTTATCTGACGGGTTTGTTATCTCTATCTATGCTAAAAGTCTGGTCTGAAAAGAAAAGAAAATGACTCGGCAAAGCGTCGCACTTTATGCCTACGTATTCCAATCTGGAACGAGAAATCAGAGTCAATGTAGTTCGCCTAACTACGGGTTACGGGGAAAGGTTGCTCGCCGAGATATCGCATCTCGTGCCTACCTACTTTCACACGGCGTGAAAGATCAGAGCAAACGTAGTTCGGGAAAACGAGAGACACGGGTTTGTCTTTTTTATCCGAGTAGGGTTAACAGACGGTTCCAGCAGTTGGTGTATGTAGCTCGCTCAATAGAGACTTAGGTGTTTACCGTTTGCGGTAGAACCGGGAGTTAACAAAACTCTCCTTCTGAAAAGGGTTTCCAGGGATTAAAGGTCCAAGAGGACAAAAAGAGTTTGATCTTTGTTTTCTGTTTTTTATAAGAAGTATCTTTTGTGGATGTTTGCAACTGATATCACACTAGAGACTATGACCTGAGAGTGAATGCGTCGCATGTCACCCAAAGGGTGCCATACTAAACATCCAAGTTGTTGAAAAGAAACTCTCCAACAACCCTTTCTCAAGTAGCTTAAGGCTCGTAGCGTACGACATCAATTACCCTTTATTACTGTATTTTGATTTATTTGAAGATGAGAAGAGAAAGGACGCACTAAAGGGCAACTAATCCAATCCTAAAGTTGTCATGCAAAATTGATCCTATGATTGAGGTTAGGAGGGAACTACCTAGTGTTATCATGCATGGTTAGAACCCTAATGCCTGTCATAACTTCTATTGAACAAGAGAAGTCAGAGTTCCTAGGGGAACATGGCAAAGGAAAACAACAGCAAAAGAAATAACTATAAAGAATACTGTAAAAAAAAAATGCATGCAATGCAACAAACAAGCAGAAGGAGCCAAGCTCAACTTCTAGAGAAAACAAGCCCAAAAGCAACACACAAAGCACAGGCAAGGGAGACAGACTCAACCTTAAGCCAACAAGCAAAGCCAATCAATAACAGTCAAGCAGAGGGAGATAGACTCAACCTCTAAATGCAGACAGGCAAGGGGAGGAAAGCTCACCCTTTAGGATGCTCTTAGGCCTAGATCACTATATGAGAGCCTATTCTAATGCAACATACTACACAGTCACACAAGCAACAGTCAAGCAATCAGAAAATACAACAGACAAAACAGCAGACAAACAGCTCAACAGTAAAGCAGATAAACAACAAAACAATCAACAGTTTGCAACTAACTTCAAGTCCAAGCCATCTTCAAGAGAAGAAAATGAAAGCTCCATCCTCAAGCTCCTACAAGAGAGAAGAAAGTTAACATCAAGATTATTGATTGATGATGGGAAGCAGGATGGAAACCAAAGGAATCCATCCTGGCACTCAACCATACATCTGAGATAGGCATCCTCAAAGGTTCTACCTCTTGTGAAATGCCACACATCCTTCCAAAGGAGGGATGAGGCTTCCTCATAGGGACCTTGAATCATAGGATGGGAATGGAAAGCATTCAAAGCAATCCATGTTTATTTGAAGAAAGAGAAACCAAACTAAGCTCTTCCTAAACCCTAATTGAATAAGCTACAAGCAAGCTACTAAATGAAGGTCTAAACACAAAATCAAGCCTAGGTATTCAAGCTAAAGAAACCTCAAGATGTCTAATGAACCACCACAAGAGATTTAGAAGCTTATTTGCACTAAAATCCACCTTTGAGATTCAACTAAGGGAAAAGCTACACTAGAAGCAACCTAATCAACACCTTAAATCTTAAATCTACTTAAAATCCTAAAACACCTTCTAAAATTCTACCAAATTTTCTAAGGGATCCTAAGCATGTTATTGATCTGTGGGTAAAGGATCAGAGCTTTAATCTAAAGGGAAGGCACCTAAAGAAATCCTAAAACCCAAAGAGGTCAAAAGAAACCCTACATTTGGGAGGTCAAAGGAACTAGTCATAAACAGAACCTAATTTTATCTAAAAAATCTAAATTAAATCCTAGGGGATCATGCATCTCTAAGCTACCAGCAAGCCAAAATTCAGCCCTAGATTCTATACCAAACAGCCAATCAAAATTCAGCAAAAATAATGAAGTATTAAGCCAAAATTAAGGAATTAATAAAAATGCAAAAAAACAAATTAAAATGAAAATTGCATGAAAATGAAATGTAAAAGCATCAGAAAGTCAAGAATAAAATCTTGATCATCCACATATTTTTATCATATTTTTCTGACAAAAATTGAAATTAAAATGAATTTAAAAGGATAAAGCAATTAAAATAAAATAAAATAAAGAATTAAAAACAATAAAAGCCAGGATTAAATCAGGGGCGTAGGATCTGTGACTTGGTATACTCATCTAAAGGACCACACACTGCCAGCGCATTAATGATGCACATCATTTTGGAGTCAAAGGTTCAAAGCTCAAGTTAAAATGTGAGCGTTGGATTGGGAGACTTAGTCTTCGCTTTCATCAGATCCAAGGCTGGGGAGGTCATCTTCCTCATTTGAATTCTCAGGTGGATGGAATAGTCTCAGGTGAACCAGACGGTGGCTCCGGTGGCTGAGCCACCGTCTTCTCTGGTGAGCCACTAGTTGCAGGTCAAGAAAACACAACAAAACTTACATAATTCCACTCCATTTTTCACGTAGATCTGAAATCTCAATTCCAATTATCCTAATTCCTCACGCATTTTAAAACACGATAGAAAACAGAGAATGCATCAAGTTCTTGATCATCACCAAACCTCAATCCAAAGCCATAGATCTATTCCTCATGCTTCATAGATCATCACAAACTATCTAGATCATGCTAAAACCTCAAGAACAGGCCAATTCGAATCTAAATAGAAATCATGTTGCATCTTAATTTGTCTCTAAACCTCCAAATTTTGATCTAGAATCCATCTATAATCTCTCCTAAACCTTAACCTCATGCTAAAACATGCTAGATCATCATGAATCTACAGCAATTTCGAAAGTTGCATACTGTTGCACCCTAAAATTTGACCAACCAACTATCGCATTTGGCTTATGTTTCGACTCATTTTGCATTTGCATCGGCATACCGCATACATTGTATTTTTGCAGTAAGATTGATTTTATCAGGATTACAGCCCTCTCCTGGCGTTGCAAGCATTTCAGGCCATTTCGAATACGAGGATTTGTTTTGGGAATTTGTACTCGTCCCGGGGTTGTCAGCTCTCGCTGTTGTTTTTTAGGACATTTCAGTGTCCGGTTTTTACCGTTTATTTCACTGTGTTCGCGCACCTTTTTTTAATCGGTTTAATTGACCTTCCTTGCATTTTATATTTTCTCTATTAATTTCTAGAATTTTAAATAGATTTTAATTGTTTTTCTAGAATTTTTAAATAGATTTTAATAGATTTAATTATTTTTTCTAGATTTTAAATAGATATTAAATAGATTTTTTAAAATACTTTTTAGAATATTAAATAGGTTTTAAATAGATTTTAAATAAGTTTCTAGATTTAATTTCTTTTTTAGAAATTATAGATTTAATTCATTTTTTAGATATTAATGGAATTTGTTAGAAATTAATTGTTTTAATTCTTGTTTTGATATTAATTGAATTTGTTAGAAATTAATAGATTTAATTTTCTTTTTTTAGATTTAATTGAGTTTTAGAATTTAATTGGATTGTAATCTTGTTTTTAGATTTTAATTAGGAGTTAATATAGTTCAGATGTTAATCCATCTTTAATCATGCATTAATCAAGTTTAACTAGCTTTAATTAGCAGTTCTTAATTAAGAGTTCTTAATTTTCGTTTTAGGCTTAATTGAGTATTAATCTAGTTCTTAATCCAGTTAATTGCAATTTAGTTAAATCATCATTAGCCATTAATTGAGTCTGAGTGGATTACAACCTTTTCTTTTTGTCTATTATGGGCCAGATGTCCACGTTTTTGGAGGCCCACGGATCCCAGTTTACGCCACATGTCACCATATAAGAAGTCCACGCTTCACTCTCTCTCTCCGCCAACACACACGCTGCATGCTATCCACATCACCCTCCACTCTGCATGCATGGCCACGCGTTTCAACCACACTCTCCCACCTCCACCTCACTATCCACACGTGTCTCACACCTGTCCTTCACCGTCTCCCCTCACCGGCCGGCATGCAAACCGTCGGAGATGCTTGCCGGTAAAATCAAACGGGGCCAATAACTCCGTAACTGTCGCCGGAGTTCGCAACTGTCACCGGAAAAATCCATTCAACCTTCATCCAATTTCCAGAATGCTCATCAATACGTTCAAGAACATCCATGAATGATCATCGTTTTCCAGAAACCGATCCACAACATTCATCATCTTCTCCGATGTTCATCAGTTTTCTCTAGAAGCATTCATCTGTTTTCCACCGTGTTCATCGCGTTCCCCAGGCTTTCCATGAACATTCCTCTTCCTCCTCCACATTCATACCACTTTCATCGTGTTTTTCCAGAAATGCATCATCCTCATGAAATCTTCCCCAGATTCAACAACCTTCATCATGTTTGCAACTTGTCCAAGAACATTCATTCATCAATCCTTTCAGATCCTCATCAACAATGTTCATCCCGTTCATCTTCATCCATCAGACCTTCAGAAATTCATCAAGATCCAAGAACCTGCCCCATTTGTTCATCAAAATCATTAGAAAATCATCAACAATAGGTATCAATCTTCGAGGATTCTCCGGAAATCGCACCAGATCCTCATCAATCTTCACCCAGAAACCTTTCAAGATCTCCCTGGATCTTCATGCTGAAACCTTCTCCGCATCAACATCACGATCTGAGCCCACCGTCTTTGCACGAATCCAGAATCACAAACGAGCTTCTACCAACTTCCAGATTTCCCTCACAGCAACAAGATGTCGTTTATAACCTTTTCTCCGATCTACTGGTTTCATGATTCGTCAAACCTCACCGTCGCGATCCTCTGTCAATGCATGCAAGGAGTTTGAGAACTGAATAAAGTTCTTCTTGAATTTGTTTTGGGATGTGATTGAGGAAGGAGGATAAAAGGTTGGGACGGAGATGGAGAAGTTAAGACGGAGTGGAAGGAGACGGTGAAAACGGCGGCGGCAAGATTGGAGGAGAGATACCCTAGGGTTTCTGAGGGAATTAGAAGTGAGGAAGATGGAGAGGGATCGTGGACCACTCCTTTTGGTTGAATGGGCTCAGGCCCAATTGTTTTGCTCACTCACCCTAGTCCAGTTCGCACACCCCCCAGTCCCCTTGTTTTTCTGGCTATTCTCATTTTGGGCTCAGCAAGCCCCAAGCCCAACTGGCATTATTCATGTGGCTCACACCCCTGATTTCCTGCGCACACCCCCTGTTTTTGTTAGTTTTTTTCTTGCTGTATTGTGGGTTGGGCCCAGTTTTGTTTTTGAAGGTTGTACCCCTGTTATGCTGTTGTACCCCCTTCCCTTACATTTTTTTTCTTTTGTATTGGATGGTTGATTGTAATAATTGTAGTTTTTATTTTTCTATTTTCTTTTAGGGACTATAGTCATAGTTTAGATATTATATTCTTAGCATATTTTCTAATATAGATTTTATATTTTTAGAATTTATATTCCTTTTTCTTTTAGGAAATTATAGGAGATTATAGAATATTATGGTTAGTATAGATTTGGCATTGTATTTTCTTTATAGCAAATTATAGAATATTGTGCATAGGATTTTATTCTATTTTCTGGATGCATTTCCTTATATTTCTTTAGATATTTTCTAGTAGAAATTAATTGCCGTATTTTAGGAGTAGCATATCATTTCCATTTGTTATTGGATTTCTCTCTTCATGTCTTTTCTATCCGATTTTATCTCCGACTTTATTTTTGGCTGGCCGTGTGACATGATTCAATTGGAGAATGATTTTCGATATCATTTCTCTATCTTGTCTTTGACACGGATATCAATACGCTACCTCTTAGAGTTTGATTTCTCGTATAAGTCGAACCATGACGGTCTAAGCGTTACATTGTTCTAGTTCGAGCGTCCTCATCAAGGATCCAGAGAGGAGAAGATTGGAATGGAGCTTGCAGCATATCAGGAGCCAGCGGAGCCGCTTCGTTCGTTATCGTCTTTCTTATTCAAGTCTTCATGCAACCGTCGAGTGTTATGAGCCGTAGCATTAGATGCATGGGAAATGACAATCGAGCGGTCTCCCCTCGATCGTTTAGGGTGTTTAGTATATGTCCCTTGGGTGATATATGACGCACTCGCTCCTACGTATTAGGTTCTTGCGTGTGTGTCCCGAGTTCCTTCCCGTTTAGGCGTGTTAGGTCTGCTTCCTTTTTTGTTATCGACCCACGCGATCGAAACCCCTTTTCTCTCGCATTCAGGGGATTGAGACGCCTTCTCTTGCCCCTGTGCAATCGAGACTTGCTTTCCTGTAGCGCCAAACTACATTTGCTCTGATCTCTCGTACCAGACGAGAGTACGTAGGCATAGGATGCGATATCCTAGCAAGCTCCCTTTTCCCTCTTCCCCCGTTTGCTGTTGTTGGCTGAACTACAGCTGCTCTGATTTCTCGTACCAGACGAGAATATGTAGGCATAGGATGCGATATCCTAGCATCATACTAACAACTAACTTCTCTGATCTCTCTCTGCCGTGCCATCGAGACTTTCCCGCTAACGACTGATCTATCCCTTTCTCTTGCCCTGGCACAGTCGAGACCAGACCGTAGTTATAGAACCCATAGGTCCCCGTACCTCTAAACCCGACATACTACGTCCATTCTACCACAAACAGGTAACGCCTAAGTCTCCGTCGAGCGAGCAACATACACCTAAACTGCTAGAATGCGTACGCTAGTATCGTCAATCCTTTCTCTCACCCCCGTGTGATCGAGAACACCCTGTCTAGCCGTAGTTAGCCCAAACTACGCAAGGTCTGATCTTTCACACCGTGTGAAAGTACATAGGCATGAGATGCGATATCTCGGCGAGCAATCTCCCCCCGTAGTTTCCCGAACTACGTTGACTCTGAATTTCCCATTGCACAAGGGAATACGTAGGCATAGAGCGCGATGCTCTATCGAGTCAGTTTCTTTCCGTGTAGCTTTAGTAGCCGTAGATAGATTGTTTTTCACCCGTAGACAAACCAACAAGTGTGGATCCCATCGAGTACGATGGACGTGAGGGGTGCTAATACCTTCCCCTTGCGTAACCGACTCCCGAACCCAGACAATGGTTGCGATGACCTTGTCTTATACCCTTTGCGTCAGGTTTTTTCCGATCGTTTCCTTCCCCGTTCTGAGGGATAAATAACGAAAGGTGGCGACTCTTCTGTTTTTCCAACCTCATTTTTCGCGGTAGCGACAGCTGGTGACTCTGCTGGGGAGTGTGATAGTTTCCTAGGGATCCAACGTCCCCTATGCGGGTCAATCGAGGGATCCAACGTCCCGATGAGAGTCAATCCTAGCGCTTGTTTTCTTGTCTTTGGTGTTGCACCCCAAAATTTGACCAACATTTATTTACCCATCAAGAGTTATATGAGGCTATGGAGTCAGCCAAGAAAATTATTTCAATGTTCAAAGGATGATACCTTTGTCAGAGAACTCAAGAGATCCTTAGAGGAATTGGTTGAAACCAAGGTTGTGGGTCTCATAACTTGAGAGTTGTGGGTGCTCCTCAGATGATTCTGAGACTATGAGGATGGACTTGAAGCTTTGAGAAAGCTTATGAGATGTCTTGAAAGCCATCATGAAGCCTAGAGAGGTCATTATGCAAGAATTCAGAAGATTCAACCATGAGTGGTAGAATTAGGCTTTGACTGGGTCAACCCTAGGTCAACTGATGATTTGGAGAGGGTTGCGACCTAATCCAAGAGCCATGTGATCATGGAATGATGTATTGAGATACTATAAGGATGATTCCTAGACCAACTCATCATGATTGAGGAGTTTGAGAAGTTTTAAGCTAGGGTTTCTAAGGATTGACAGTGTAAAATCCCCTAGTTTGATCCCTATCTTCAAGGCAGTTTTAGCTCAAGATTTGATTGTCATATCATCTTCCCCATAACATGAATGTTGTAGAGCTTGTTCTTAGATTTAATTTGAGTAGTAGAAGTCCTTGATAGGATTTGTGGAGCTCAAGTTATGGTTTTGACAAATTACAGGTCATCTGAGGTATGTGAATCTGGGTCCTTGAAAGTCACCCAACTTGCGAACAACTTTTGCCCTAGATTGGAATTCTTGTTCAGGATGGTCTCCGAATATTCAGATTTTTTGGCATGAGATATGTGATGATGACGTTCGTCCTATCATGTGTGTTTTATCAGAGTTACTTGGTTAAGTTTCCCTTCTTCCCCAACGAAGTTTTCCTCAGATTGCTGTTACGTCAGCGTTAAAAGATCCCATGGATTAAACCTTCAATTTTTTACCCGTGTTGACGGAGATTGTTACCCGTGTTGACGAAGATTGTTAACCTTGTTGACGGAGTTGTTACCTGTGTTGATAGAGTTATCACCCGTGTTGATGGAGTTGGTCCCGTGGAGTTGTTCGTCCAAGTCTTCGGATGCCAGATTCGCACTTTTATTTAGTGCTTCGCCTGTTTCCTCGGAAAAAGATGTCAAGGTCGCGCTTTACGTAGCGCCAATATCTGTTTTCAAAAAATTCCCTAGTGGAGTTTTCCCTCAGGGTTGCTGTCACGTCAGCATTTCAAAAAAGAAAAATTTTAGAGATTAGACATCTGAAGTCATTACTCGTCGTCAAGGTTAATGTCTGGCAGTTGACATTAGAGTTTCCCCGGCAGAGTTCTCCTCAGTTTGTTGTTACGACTTCATAATTTGACTTTGAAGTTCGCCAGCATGGGATGCTCCATAATTAGACTTTGGAGATGTTATCACTATTACAATGGCTTCATAATTAGACATTGAAGTTGTTGTTAGAATTTCCTCGGAAGGAGTCTAGAGGGCTTCATGATTTGACTTTGGAGTTCGATAGAGTTTTCCTTGAATTGTTGTTACGTCAGCATTGCACGGCTTCATAATTAGACTTTGAAGTTCGTTACATCAGCGCTATAAGGCTTCATGATTTGACTTTGAAGTTGTTGCTGGCATTTTTAAAGGGAGATTTCAGCGATTAGACGGTTGAAATCATTACTTGTTGTCACTGCTTCATAATTAGACTTTGAATTTGTTAACAGCAGTGGATGGCTTCATAATTAGACATTGGAGTTGTTATCAGTTTATACGGCTTCATAATTTGACCTTGGATTTCGTCAGTGTTCAACGGCTTCATAATTAGACCTTGAAGTTGTTGTCAGAAATTCCTCGGAAAAGTTCAGCGGCTTCATAATTTGACTTTGAAGTTCGGCAGAATTTTCCTCGAGTAGCTGTTACGTCAGCATTGCAGACTTCATAATTTGACTTTGAAGTTCGGAAGGATTTTCCTCGAATAGCTGTTACGTCAGAATTTTCTTCTTAGCTTTCTATAGAGTACTAGAAGTCCTTGATAGGATTTGTAGAACTCAACTTATGGCTTTGACAAGCCAAGGGCATTTTGGTCATTTGGAAGTTATAGGTCATTTCAAGCATAAAGCCATATCTCCTACTTCCAAGCTTCAAATGGAAAAATCTTCAACATCAAACTTGCTTAGAATGATGTTTTAAGGCTAGTAGGGAGGTCATGATATGTTGAAAAGGCTCATATCAAAAAGTGATAAAAATGGCCTAAAAATGAGGCATAAGTTAATTCAAGTGAAGTTGAAAATCATAAATCCCAAGTTATAAGTCCAAACCATGTCATGTGATAGGTCATTTTGACTCCAAATGACATTATAAGAACAATGGTTCAGCCACAATTTTGATTTTAGGCTTGCATCATAGGGTTTCTTTGTAATTTGATTGCTTGCACATGAAGGTACCAAACCAAAACAAGGAATAACTCAATAAACAAGGAAGATATGCATTGTATCTTATCACAAATCTCATGTAAGGAGAAATTCAAGTCAGAATGGGGAGTTACATGATGCCAGGCATGAGATACCATGTTATGAGAATGAGAATTCAAAATACCATATCATGAAAACTTCAAATTCTCATTAGAGTGTCCTAGATGGTTCTAGATTGTTCTAAGCCATTCTATATAACAAGTGCAACTTGCATTGAGGCAATGTTGGTGTTAATTGGTGTAGAGAAGAGAGAGTGAAACCATAAAGCTTCCATTGCAAGTTACATTCAATCTCTTGATTCTTCTTCATTTTAATCCATTTTTTCTCCACAAACCTTCTCCATACATCCTTCTGAGTGTGTTCATACTAATTTGAAGATCCATCCATGGAGAATTGAAGGTGTTCCATTAGAAATTGCAAGGAAGCAAATCACATTGAATCTTGAAGTACAAGCTCTCTCCTTCAAATCTTTTGCATACAGAAGAAGATTCATCATCTAGGGAGCATTCTTGAAGAGTTGCAAGGCCTGAATTGAAGATCTACCATCACTACCAATCCAAGAATCCAGGTATGCAAAATCATTTCTACACCCTAATCTAGGCATGGCTAGGGTAATTTATTAGTGTAGATCTGTTAGAGACAATTAGGTGATCATGTATGATGAGTTTAAGAGCAATTGGTGAAATTTCATTAATGGATGCCAATTCTTGGATGAGCAAGATCGTGTGATTTAAGGAGTGTTAATGCAAGATTATTGGCTGATTTTGATTAGTATAGCATGAGGATCATTTTGATACCAAGAAAGTTGAGTTTGGTTGAGGTCGAAAATCGACCATATTTTGAGATTGGTTTGGGTATACATTCGTTTTGCATGATAGAGAGCTTTTCAATGTATTCTAGCACCATAGTCATGTTCAGCGTGGAAAGTAGATCAAGTTTGGTTTTTACATAGAGGAATTTGGTCAAGAAACGAAGGAGAACGAGTTGATGGAAAATCTGTGCATGGCATGTGTTTTCATGGAGTTCAGAAACCCTAGCTAACGTGAGGTTGAAGACGAAGTTGGGACCGTCAGATCACGCGCGGACTGGTTGACTTGAAAAGGATCCAAGGGCTTGCATTTAATTTGAAGTTTGGAGGGAAGCTGAAACAATGAAACGCCGCGTTTCATTAAAACCTAGCGCGTTGGGCTTAAGTAAAGATGCTAACCCCACCCCCCAAGCGAGGCCCATCCTGATTTGCACTATATTTCCTTGCTTTTCGCACCACTGGGTTTTCTTTTTCCTTTTTATTTTCTTATTGTTTTCTGATTGTAATAATGGGCCTAGCCTATTTCTATACGCACCCCCATGTCTGGGCCCAAGTCTGATTTGCATTGCTTATTGTTGCTGTTTGCACCCATCTCCATAATTGCCATATTATTTTTTCTCCAATTTTTCTTAATCTTTAAAAAATCATAATAAATAGAAAAATCAATATTTTTTAATGGGAGTTTTTTCTCCCTTTTCATATTTTTGTCTAGAAAAATATAAAATGAAAATATTTTCCATATCATGCATTTTAATATTTTTTGCATATTTTTCATTTTAATTGCTTTTTAATTCTTTTAAGTTGATACCATAAATTTGTAGAATTTAGTTTAGGTAGTTCCCTTTAGATTTTTAGGTCAATCGTTTTAGGGTAGTTAGATATATATTTTAGGTTCCCCCTGGATTAATTCCATATTTTTGTGATGATTTTTAGGATAGTTTTGATTAGATGCTATTAGGTTGTGTAGAATTAGGTTAAAACTTCAACATAGGTCCATAATAACTTTAGATCTTGGGTTTTTAGGACAATTTAGACTATGGGGCATATATGGGTATTAAGGGTAGGTATGTAGGATCCCTTAGAAATTATATTAGGATTCAATATAATAGTATGCTATTTTTAGTTGATTTTTGTATTGGTTGATTGTTTGTGTTGCCTTTAGGGCATGTTTGTTTGTTTGCTATGCTTTGTGGGCTTGGAATGCTTGGTATCTCATTGTGGAGCATTGAGGAGCATAGTAGAAGACTTGAAGATGCATTGAGGAGATTGAGAGCTTTGTCTTTTTTGTTTTTTGTTGTTTTAGGGTTAGGGATTAGGAAGAGTTTAGATGTAGACAACTTCTTACTTAAACATGGATGGTATCATTCACCTCCATTCCTCCCTATGTTTCAAAGTCCTTCCATGGTATACACCTCTCTCCTTTGGAGGGATAAGTGATGTATCTAGGAGGTAGAACCTTTGAGGGAACCATTCCTTTGATGTTGAACCCTTAAAGGTCACCTTTGGTGGTCAATAAGCAATTCAATATACCCCAGCTTATCCAGTAAGTGATTTTTCTCTGGTTTGATTGTCTTGAGAGATGCAGAGCCTGAGTTGGAAGATGAAGACTTCATTGAAGAGTATAGAAGAGGATGAATCCTTGAATAGTGCCATTCCAGCTGAAGCTTGAAGAGCATGAAGATCAAGTTGATACTTGAAGACCCCTGAAGATAGTGAAGCCTGAAGGTGGAGCCGATCAAGAAGCTGAAGCTTAAAGGGAGAAGATGAGTTGAAACTCATGTTGTAGGGTTGAAACCTGGAAAAGCAAATTGATGTTTGTCAAGAGTGATTGAAGTCTGAAGACTGAGTTGCTATTGGAAAAGCTGAAGCTTGAAGTTGAGAGAGTTGATCTGCCTTCTTTTTCTTTTATGTATTGCTGTGTTCTGTTTGACTTGTCTGATGCATTAGAATAAGTCCATAACTAGAATAAGTAGAATCTAGGAGCATGATTGCACTAGAGGTTGATTTGCTCCCTCTGCTTGTATTGTTACTGTGTGGCTTTGCTTGCGGGTATTCGGTAGAGCCCAGCTCCCTTGCCCATGTGGTTTGTTTGCCTGATGGAATTTCATTTCATTTTATCTGTATGATTGCAGTTTACTGTTTATTGCTTGATAGCATGTTGTTTATATTTCAGTATGATTACTGTTATTTCATTCTGGCTTAAGGTTGAGATGAGCTTGTGGAGGCTGAAGCCCCACACACATTTCCTCCCTCACTTGCATTGCATGCATTCTACTGTTAAGCTGATGCTTTGTCTGTTTTGGTGTATCATTGACATGATCCCTTAGGACTCTCATTTCCTTTGATAAGGATTTGATGATAGAATTTTAGGTTGAAACCTATGCATGACAACTTCTAGGAGTTCCCTGTTCAAACCTCAACCATAGGATGAATCCATGGCATGACAACAGTAGGACTTGATAGTCTCCCTCCTAGTTGGGCCTGTTCTCTTCTCATCTCAAAACGGTTTAAGATACAGTAATCATGAATTATTTCTTTCGTACATTACGAGCCTTAAGCTATTTGAGAAAGGATTGTGGGAGAGTTTCTTTTCCACAGTCTGGATGTTTAGTATGGTACCCTTTGGGTGACATGCGACTCATTCACTCTCAGGTCATAGTCTCTAGTGCGGTTGAAATCGCAAACACAATAAAAAAACACTTCTTTCGTAAAAGACAGGAAATAAACCGTAGTTTCCCGAACTACGTGAGCTCTGATCTCTCATACCTATTGAGAGTACGTAGGCACAAGATGGCGATGTCTTGGCGAGCTACCTTCCCCCATAATCCTTCGTAGGCCGAACTACGTTGACTCTGATTTCTCATTCTCTGATGAGAATACGTAGGCATAAAGTGCGACACTTGGCCGAGTCATTTTTCTTTTCTTTTTCAGCCAGCCTTGATAGGTAGATAGAATAAAACCAACCCGTCCAAGTAAACCAACAAGCGTGGATCCCGTCGAGTACGACGGACGTGAGGGGTGCTAATACCTTCCCCTTGCGTAACCGACTCCCGAACCCAGACAACAGTTGCGACGACCTTGTCTTACCCTTTTCGTTAGGTTTTTCCGATCGTTTCCTTTCCCGCTCTGAGGGATAAATAACGAAAGGTGGCGACTCTTCTGTTGTGTCGGCACCTTATTTTCGCGAAAGCGACATTTGGGTGTTTATTTTTGTGTTGTATGTTGTATATTACTGTATTTACATTTCCCGCACTATTATTATTATTATTTGTTGCTACTGTGTTGTTGTGGGAGGGGCTCTGATGAGTGATAAGCCAGACCCAGGCTCGAGGATATACCTAGCACTAGAAGTCGATTTGTGGTGAACCTGTATGTTAGGCATACACTAGTTCCCACGAAATCTGCACTCAAACGAGATTCTTTGAGATGATTTCTATTTCCAGCCCTATGGGCCGTTGAAAGGATTTCAGATCTAGGGATTGTTGACTCTGGGAACCGATCACTTGTGATTCAGCTAAGTGAGGCCGCTTCAAGAGATGATGATGCCACACCTTCTGGGTATCGTATCATCGTTCTTGAAAGTCTGTGACGCTGATGACCGCATAGGATGCCGAACCTGTGTCAGTTTAGGTCCATACCCGTGAGTGGGAGGGTTTTTGCAGGAAACTTGACTTCCAGCCTACCCGGTATTTTGGGTTTTCTCTCGTCAGAGCGAACTTATCCCGTTAACAGCGCAACAGTATTCAGAGCTTTGTGGGGGTTGTGATCCTGTGTTTGTTGCATTTTGCATTGCATTTCATGTGCATCTCATGCTTGCATGTCCATCCTCAGCCGGAACAGAAAGCTTACCCATCTTTTGTCCAACTCGTAGTTGACTTCCCAGCATTCGCATTGGACTTGAGTTAGTTTCTGGAAGGATCATGAACTCCGAAGAGCATAATCAGTTTGTTACCAGGGCCGAGTTTGAATTGTTGAAGAACCAGCTGAGTCAGTTCATGGAAGCCATGACACCTATGACTAGAGGAGAGGGCAATGTTCAGAGGACTCCGGTGAATAATGTTGCTCAAGCCCAGCCTGTGCAGATTCCCGTCAGAGACAGAGATGCATCTTCTCTCCGTGACACAGACTATCAGCGTTTCACTTTCCCTGTGCCAGATCGTCAGAGGGCTACTTCGAAGGTTAATGCTGAGAACCCGAGGGTTGTTGAGGATGAGAGAAGATTTCAGCTGTTAGAAGATCAAATTGCTACCCTGATGAGTAAGGATACTCTTGACCTGAATGCTGCGAGCATGTGTCTGGTGCCAGGCCTTGTGATGCCTCCGAAATTCAAGATGCCCAATTTTGAGAAGTACAAAGGGGATAGTTGTTTGAAGCTACATTTGGTTATGTTCTGCTGAAGAATGACTTCACATGTTACCAATGACGAGCTTATGATTAACTGTTTTCAAGACAGTCTGAGTGGGGCATCTTTGGATTAGTACATGCAGCTGAAGAGTGACAGTATCAAATCATGGTCTGATTTAGCCAATGCCTTCGTGAAGCAATACGACTACAACCTGGATATGACTCCTAGTCGCGTGCAGTTGTAAGAATTATCTCAGGCGGAGAACGAATCCTTCAGAGGATATGTGCAGAGATGGAGAGAATTGGCTGCTCGTGTTCAACCACCACTTGTCGAGAGAGAAATGGTAGACCTCTTCTTGGGTACTCTGAAGGGCTGTTATTATGACATAATGTTTAGTTGTGAAACGACAAGCTTTGCTGACTTGGTGATAGCAGGAGAGCACGTTGAGAGCAGAATCAAGAGCAAAAGATTCAAGACATTCCTTATACTTCAGTTTATGAAGATGAATCAATTGTCAGTTCTCAAGACGAATGGGAGAAAGGAAGTGATGTTGTCTCAGAATCTCCCGTACCTCATATTCAGTATCCAGACACTTCGAGTGCTCAAATTCAGCAACCTGTTGGGACTGTATGTCAGATCTCTTTTACCCGCCAGAGTCAACAGTCGTATCATCGTCAACCGCATTAGCACGCCCGACGAAGACCAAGGAAACCTGAAAGGCAGTTTACTCCGCTATCGGTATCATACAATTAGTTGTTGCCGGATTTGGTCAAAGGTGGGCTGATAGTGCCGAAGGAGACCGATCCAATGATCCCGCCTTATCCTCCAGGTTTTGATGCCAAAGCCCGCTGTGAGTACCATGTTGGGGAACAGGGGCATTCAACAGATGACTGTAAGGTGCTTCGAAGCCAAATTCAAACTTTGTTAGACTCTAATAGGATATCTATCACGCCTCAGGGTTTTGTTCAGATTAACGACCTTCCTTCATCCAGCCAAGTGGGTGTATCAGTTCAGGTTATGGGAGAGTTCACTGAGAGCAGATGTCTAGAGGAGTATCAGGATGACTGCGACGAGTAATTCTGAAGATGGTTGGCTCAACAGCAAATCAAGTTCGAAAAGCCCGGTTCCCAGAAGCTGGCAATCTGTGTTTTATCATGTCATTTCTTTGTATTTGTAGTTGCTTTTCTGTTAAAGCGCAAATTGCATTCGTAAAACTTGTTGTTTCCATTCAATTGATGATAATGAAATGAGTATGCATGTTTTGATTTAATCCATTTGTGTTCACTCATTGTTTTTACAAAGATCCAACGCTTGGTTAAGCGGAATCTGGGGAGGATGACGAAGTTTAAAGACGCGCAAGCTTCAGAAAGTATGCTTTTGAAAATAAAACTTGCTGATGATGTACATGGATTGTTTCGAATCCCTAAACACCGGAGATATAAGGAAGATAATCCCTTGTCAACCCCTTTGAGCCTAGTAGTAGGAGTTTCTTTCGAAGAACGAAAAGACCCTCAATCTTGACCCGTGGCAGGGTAGGTGTTAGCTAATTTGACCGAGCGTCCAAATTGCAGAAAAGGAGTGTCTGTTCGAGGATCAATCACACCTCTAGAGGTCATGCCTAAAAAAAACCACAGTGGTTAAGAATCAGGAGTGAAACAGTCACATTATTCCCCAAAGAGTCAGACAACCAGTGTCACACGACTTGTTCAAAAAAAAGGAAAAAAGGCAAAGAAAAAAGAATCAAAAGCCCGCTAAGTCAAAACTTGAAAACAAATGACTTAGGCAAAAATGAGGGCATCCCGCTGGACTTAATAATCAAAAGAAGCTCAAAGGAGCCAGTCCAGGCATAAATGAGGAAAAGCGAAATACTGGAAAGAAAAAAACGAAAAGGATCACAAAAGAAAAATCCTCAAATGAAATATGAGTCATGTGACCCCAAGTGTTAAAGACGAAAAGTGAGTGGCAGTCACTCCAAAAACTCATGGTTTCTCGAACTATCACTCCTATCTTTCAACCTCTGAGAAGCGAGCGCTAAGGTCGAATTAGCTAAACGTAGGATTGGAGAACATCAAGGTGAACGGGTGGGTTAAAATAAA
Source organism: Lathyrus sativus (assembly GCA_963859935.3). NCBI lineage: Eukaryota > Viridiplantae > Streptophyta > Magnoliopsida > Fabales > Fabaceae > Lathyrus > Lathyrus sativus. The sequence goes on from OZ012737.1 coordinate 390,898,212, forward strand.
TTTTGAGCCTTTATCCTTTCCTTCAAAACCGTGAACCTGACCACGTTACAACCAGAAAAAGTCCTAATTGAAGCAGGGTTTGTTTCGAAGGCATACTTCGGTAAAGATCGCGTCGAAACTGACTCCTATAAGGGTTCTTCTTACCATGTTGGTATTGATGTTGATATTCTAATTAATGATTTGTTCATTATATGCCATAAAATGTTTTTTCCTTTTCCAGTGAACAGATTGGATGTCAAAATTGTCATATGCGTTGCATTAATATATCTTTTATGCAGAACAACTTGTTTTACTTGCAAGTAAGCGCTTGACAGCAGGAAAGTTTCCTACAGTGGGAAGTCTGATCAGGATAGAATGCAGAACGGCTGAATACTCCGTGAACCGGGGCAAGCTATATCAGGTAATCCCTAGTGATGTCAGCCATGTGATGTCAGCCATCCGAAGTCGGTTATTCTGAAGCAGTCAGGTCGAGATTCGATGAATCTCTCAAGGACAACTAGTGTATTTCCCCGCAGATTAGCCCATTAGGGGCAAAGTCGTTGCAGACAGGGGCAGGCCACTCTAATAAAAGTGCAGAAGTTGTTTCTTGCCCGAGGGGCATTTGATCCGAAGCATCTCTCCGAGGTTCAGAGTGCTGGGGCAGTTCATGTCAAACCATCAGGGTACAGATTTTTAGATTTCCTTTTGAGGAATATCCCCACAGAGATCCTACAGACAGGGGTATGTCAGAAGCGAAGGAATTGTTCCCCTCCGTGTCATCAGAGCTACTCAGAGCTAATCAAGCAGGTTCAGCCAATCTTCAAGTGTGAGACGAATGTCGGGAAGTCGTGCTATTATCCCTTGACCCTTCAACCAGAAGCCGTGAATTCAGACAAGATGTTTTCCAGCGTCAGTCGTACCTGACCCATCACGGATAGCCTGAAACTCCAATCCCTATTGGCAATTGTCAGGAAGCCCAATCCTTATTGGCGCGCCATTCCTAAAGCCCAATCCATATTGGCAATCACTGTGAGGTCCAATCCGTGTGGGCGCATCAGGTTCAAAATCCAATCTTCATTGGTATGCAGGAAGACTCCGTCTGTTTTCCCCAGCAAAAGTCCAATTTTCATTGGCACGTGTAAGTTATCCCCAGGGAAGTCTAATCTAATTATCATATTTGGTTATCCCTCAGCGGAGTCGGTTCAACTTTTCCAGCATTTATTTTGCTGGAATAATTCTGTGATACCCGATTATCCCCGACGGAGTTAGCTTTGTCTTCAGCATTTATTTTGCTGAAGTGGTTCCGTATCCAGTTTCTCCAGCAGCGGAGTTGGCTTCACCTTTCCAGCATTTATTTTGCTGGAATGGTCCTTCTGTGTACAGCTTTTCTCCAGCAGCCCGGGCCTGCATTTGCATCTTGCATATATCATCATATTTGCATTTCATCCTCAAATGCGTAGCATTCCATCCTATATGGAGCACTACGCCATAGAAAAATTCAAACATACGCATATGCATACGAAGAATAAGCCAATTTTTCTATCAGCCTTATGTGGCAATGTGAAGCATTCTGCAATCAGTTCAGGGGCATTTATCCAGCAGCTTTGTTTAGACAGCTCTTTGGGTTTATTTGATTTTCAGATCATACGACAGTTACACTTTGTCCATCAATCATCTGATGACGACAGACTTTTCTTTCTGTCAATTCCTATTGACGACGTGTACCTCCGAGTAGGTTTTCTTCCCGTCAGTTCCAATTGACAATGTGGTTTTTCCCTGCAGGAGATTGGAATTCTTGTTCAGGATGGTCTCCGAATATTCAGATTTTTTGGCATGAGATATGTGATGATGACGTTCGTCCTATCATGTGTGTTTTATCAGAGTTACTTGGTTAAGTTTCCCTTCTTCCCCAACGAAGTTTTCCTCAGATTGCTGTTACGTCAGCGTTAAAAGATCCCATGGATTAAACCTTCAATTTTTTACCCGTGTTGACGGAGATTGTTACCCGTGTTGACGAAGATTGTTAACCTTGTTGACGGAGTTGTTACCTGTGTTGATAGAGTTATCACCCGTGTTGATGGAGTTGGTCCCGTGGAGTTGTTCGTCCAAGTCTTCGGATGCCAGATTCGCACTTTTATTTAGTGCTTCGCCTGTTTCCTCGGAAAAAGATGTCAAGGTCGCGCTTTACGTAGCGCCAATATCTGTTTTCAAAAAATTCCCTAGTGGAGTTTTCCCTCAGGGTTGCTGTCACGTCAGCATTTCAAAAAAGAAAAATTTTAGAGATTAGACATCTGAAGTCATTACTCGTCGTCAAGGTTAATGTCTGGCAGTTGACATTAGAGTTTCCCCGGCAGAGTTCTCCTCAGTTTGTTGTTACGACTTCATAATTTGACTTTGAAGTTCGCCAGCATGGGATGCTCCATAATTAGACTTTGGAGATGTTATCACTATTACAATGGCTTCATAATTAGACATTGAAGTTGTTGTTAGAATTTCCTCGGAAGGAGTCTAGAGGGCTTCATGATTTGACTTTGGAGTTCGATAGAGTTTTCCTTGAATTGTTGTTACGTCAGCATTGCACGGCTTCATAATTAGACTTTGAAGTTCGTTACATCAGCGCTATAAGGCTTCATGATTTGACTTTGAAGTTGTTGCTGGCATTTTTAAAGGGAGATTTCAGCGATTAGACGGTTGAAATCATTACTTGTTGTCACTGCTTCATAATTAGACTTTGAATTTGTTAACAGCAGTGGATGGCTTCATAATTAGACATTGGAGTTGTTATCAGTTTATACGGCTTCATAATTTGACCTTGGATTTCGTCAGTGTTCAACGGCTTCATAATTAGACCTTGAAGTTGTTGTCAGAAATTCCTCGGAAAAGTTCAGCGGCTTCATAATTTGACTTTGAAGTTCGGCAGAATTTTCCTCGAGTAGCTGTTACGTCAGCATTGCAGACTTCATAATTTGACTTTGAAGTTCGGAAGGATTTTCCTCGAATAGCTGTTACGTCAGAATTTTCTTCTTAGCTTTCTATAGAGTACTAGAAGTCCTTGATAGGATTTGTAGAACTCAACTTATGGCTTTGACAAGCCAAGGGCATTTTGGTCATTTGGAAGTTATAGGTCATTTCAAGCATAAAGCCATATCTCCTACTTCCAAGCTTCAAATGGAAAAATCTTCAACATCAAACTTTCTTAGAATGATGTTTTAAGGCTAGTAGGGAGGTCATGATATGTTGAAAAGGCTCATATCAAAAAGTGATAAAAATGGCCTAAAAATGAGGCATAAGTTAATTCAAGTGAAGTTGAAAATCATAAATCCCAAGTTATAAGTCCAAACCATGTCATGTGATAGGTCATTTTGACTCCAAATGACATTATAAGAACAATGGTTCAGCCACAATTTTGATTTTAGGCTTGCATCATAGGGTTTCTTTGTAATTTGATTGCTTGCACATGAAGGTACCAAACCAAAACAAGGAATAACTCAATAAACAAGGAAGATATGCATTGTATCTTATCACAAATCTCATGTAAGGAGAAATTCAAGTCAGAATGGGGAGTTACATGATGCCAGGCATGAGATACCATGTTATGAGAATGAGAATTCAAAATACCATATCATGAAAACTTCAAATTCTCATTAGAGTGTCCTAGATGGTTCTAGATTGTTCTAAGCCATTCTATATAACAAGTGCAACTTGCATTGAGGCAATGTTGGTGTTAATTGGTGTAGAGAAGAGAGAGTGAAACCATAAAGCTTCCATTGCAAGTTACATTCAATCTCTTGATTCTTCTTCATTTTAATCCATTTTTTCTCCACAAACCTTCTCCATACATCCTTCTGAGTGTGTTCATACTAATTTGAAGATCCATCCATGGAGAATTGAAGGTGTTCCATTAGAAATTGCAAGGAAGCAAATCACATTGAATCTTGAAGTACAAGCTCTCTCCTTCAAATCTTTTGCATACAGAAGAAGATTCATCATCTAGGGAGCATTCTTGAAGAGTTGCAAGGCCTGAATTGAAGATCTACCATCACTACCAATCCAAGAATCCAGGTATGCAAAATCATTTCTACACCCTAATCTAGGCATGGCTAGGGTAATTTATTAGTGTAGATCTGTTAGAGACAATTAGGTGATCATGTATGATGAGTTTAAGAGCAATTGGTGAAATTTCATTAATGGATGCCAATTCTTGGATGAGCAAGATCGTGTGATTTAAGGAGTGTTAATGCAAGATTATTGGCTGATTTTGATTAGTATAGCATGAGGATCATTTTGATACCAAGAAAGTTGAGTTTGGTTGAGGTCGAAAATCGACCATATTTTGAGATTGGTTTGGGTATACATTCGTTTTGCATGATAGAGAGCTTTTCAATGTATTCTAGCACCATAGTCATGTTCAGCGTGGAAAGTAGATCAAGTTTGGTTTTTACATAGAGGAATTTGGTCAAGAAACGAAGGAGAACGAGTTGATGGAAAATCTGTGCATGGCATGTGTTTTCATGGAGTTCAGAAACCCTAGCTAACGTGAGGTTGAAGACGAAGTTGGGACCGTCAGATCACGCGCGGACTGGTTGACTTGAAAAGGATCCAAGGGCTTGCATTTAATTTGAAGTTTGGAGGGAAGCTGAAACAATGAAACGCCGCGTTTCATTAAAACCTAGCGCGTTGGGCTTAAGTAAAGATGCTAACCCCACCCCCCAAGCGAGGCCCATCCTGATTTGCACTATATTTCCTTGCTTTTCGCACCACTGGGTTTTCTTTTTCCTTTTTATTTTCTTATTGTTTTCTGATTGTAATAATGGGCCTAGCCTATTTCTATACGCACCCCCATGTCTGGGCCCAAGTCTGATTTGCATTGCTTATTGTTGCTGTTTGCACCCATCTCCACAATTGCCATATTATTTTTTCTCCAATTTTTCTTAATCTTTAAAAAATCATAATAAATAGAAAAATCAATATTTTTTAATGGGAGTTTTTTCTCCCTTTTCATATTTTTGTCTAGAAAAATATAAAATGAAAATATTTTCCATATCATGCATTTTAATATTTTTTGCATATTTTTCATTTTAATTGCTTTTTAATTCTCTTAAGTTGATACCATAAATTTGTAGAATTTAGTTTAGGTAGTTCCCTTTAGATTTTTAGGTCAATCGTTTTAGGGTAGTTAGATATATATTTTAGGTTCCCCCTGGATTAATTCCATATTTTTGTGATGATTTTTAGGATAGTTTTGATTAGATGCTATTAGGTTGTGTAGAATTAGGTTAAAACTTCAACATAGGTCCATAATAACTTTAGATCTTGGGTTTTTAGGACAATTTAGACTATGGGGCATATATGGGTATTAAGGGTAGGTATGTAGGATCCCTTAGAAATTATATTAGGATTCAATATAATAGTATGCTATTTTTAGTTGATTTTTGTATTGGTTGATTGTTTGTGTTGCCTTTAGGGCATGTTTGTTTGTTTGCTATGCTTTGTGGGCTTGGAATGCTTGGTATCTCATTGTGGAGCATTGAGGAGCATAGTAGAAGACTTGAAGATGCATTGAGGAGCTTGAGAGCTTTGTCTTTTTTGTTTTTTGTTGTTTTAGGGTTAGGGATTAGGAAGAGTTTAGATGTAGACAACTTCTTACTTAAACATGGATGGTATCATTCACCTCCATTCCTCCCTATGTTTCAAAGTCCTTCCATGGTATACACCTCTCTCCTTTGGAGGGATAAGTGATGTATCTAGGAGGTAGCACCTTTGAGGGAACCATTCCTTTGATGTTGAACCCTTAAAGGTCACCTTTGGTGGTCAATAAGCAATTCAATATCCCCCAGCTTATCCAGTAAGTGATTTTTCTCTGGTTTGATTGTCTTGAGAGATGCAGAGCCTGAGTTGGAAGATGAAGACTTCATTGAAGAGTATAGAAGAGGATGAATCCTTGAATAGTGCCATTCCAGCTGAAGCTTGAAGAGCATGAAGCTCAAGTTGATACTTGAAGACCCCTGAAGATAGTGAAGCCTGAAGGTGGAGCCGATCAAGAAGCTGAAGCTTAAAGGGAGAAGATGAGTTGAAACTCATGTTGTAGGGTTGAAACCTGGAAAAGCAAATTGATGTTTGTCAAGAGTGATTGAAGTCTGAAGACTGAGTTGCTATTGGAAAAGCTGAAGCTTGAAGTTGAGAGAGTTGATCTGCCTTCTTTTTCTTTTATGTATTGCTGTGTTCTGTTTGACTTGTCTGATGCATTAGAATAAGTCCATAACTAGAATAAGTAGAATCTAGGAGCATGATTGCACTAGAGGTTGATTTGCTCCCTCTGCTTGTATTGTTACTGTGTGGCTTTGCTTGCGGGTATTCGGTAGAGCCCAGCTCCCTTGCCCATGTGGTTTGTTTGCCTGATGGAATTTCATTTCATTTTATCTGTATGATTGCAGTTTACTGTTTATTGCTTGATAGCATGTTGTTTATATTTCAGTATGATTACTGTTATTTCATTCTGGCTTAAGGTTGAGATGAGCTTGTGGAGGCTGAAGCCCCACACACATTTCCTCCCTCACTTGCATTGCATGCATTCTACTGTTAAGCTGATGCTTTGTCTGTTTTGGTGTATCATTGACATGATCCCTTAGGACTCTCATTTCCTTTGATAAGGATTTGATGATAGAATTTTAGGTTGAAACCTATGCATGACAACTTCTAGGAGTTCCCTGTTCAAACCTCAACCATAGGATGAATCCATGGCATGACAACAGTAGGACTTGATAGTCTCCCTCCTAGTTGGGCCTGTTCTCTTCTCATCTCAAAACGGTTTAAGATACAGTAATCATGAATTATTTCTTTCGTACATTACGAGCCTTAAGCTATTTGAGAAAGGATTGTGGGAGAGTTTCTTTTCCACAGTCTGGATGTTTAGTATGGTACCCTTTGGGTGACATGCGACTCATTCACTCTCAGGTCATAGTCTCTAGTGCGGTTGAAATCGCAAACACAATAAAAAACACTTCTTTCGTAAAAGACAGGAAATAAACCGTAGTTTCCCGAACTACGTGAGCTCTGATCTCTCATACCTATTGAGAGTACGTAGGCACAAGATGGCGATGTCTTGGCGAGCTACCTTCCCCCATAATCCTTCGTAGGCCGAACTACGTTGACTCTGATTTCTCATTCTCTGATGAGAATACGTAGGCATAAAGTGCGACACTTGGCCGAGTCATTTTTCTTTTCTTTTTCAGCCAGCCTTGATAGGTAGATAGAATAAAACCAACCCGTCCAAGTAAACCAACAAGCGTGGATCCCGTCGAGTACGACGGACGTGAGGGGTGCTAATACCTTCCCCTTGCGTAACCGACTCCCGAACCCAGACAACAGTTGCGACGACCTTGTCTTACCCTTTTCGTTAGGTTTTTCCGATCGTTTCCTTTCCCGCTCTGAGGGATAAATAACGAAAGGTGGCGACTCTTCTGTTGTGTCGGCACCTTATTTTCGCGAAAGCGACATTTGGGTGTTTATTTTTGTGTTGTATGTTGTATATTACTGTATTTACATTTCCCGCACTATTATTATTATTATTTGTTGCTACTGTGTTGTTGTGGGAGGGGCTCTGATGAGTGATAAGCCAGACCCAGGCTCGAGGATATACCTAGCACTAGAAGTCGATTTGTGGTGAACCTGTATGTTAGGCATACACTAGTTCCCACGAAATCTGCACTCAAACGAGATTCTTTGAGATGATTTCTATTTCCAGCCCTATGGGCCGTTGAAAGGATTTCAGATCTAGGGATTGTTGACTCTGGGAACCGATCACTTGTGATTCAGCTAAGTGAGGCCGCTTCAAGAGATGATGATGCCACACCTTCTGGGTATCGTATCATCGTTCTTGAAAGTCTGTGACGCTGATGACCGCATAGGATGCCGAACCTGTGTCAGTTTAGGTCCATACCCGTGAGTGGGAGGGTTTTTGCAGGAAACTTGACTTCCAGCCTACCCGGTATTTTGGGTTTTCTCTCGTCAGAGCGAACTTATCCCGTTAACAGCGCAACAGTATTCAGAGCTTTGTGGGGGTTGTGATCCTGTGTTTGTTGCATTTTGCATTGCATTTCATGTGCATCTCATGCTTGCATGTCCATCGTCAGCCGGAACAGAAAGCTTACCCATCTTTTGTCCAACTCGTAGTTGACTTCCCAGCATTCGCATTGGACTTGAGTTAGTTTCTGGAAGGATCATGAACTCCGAAGAGCATAATCAGTTTGTTACCAGGGCCGAGTTTGAATTGTTGAAGAACCAGCTGAGTCAGTTCATGGAAGCCATGACACCTATGACTAGAGGAGAGGGCAATGTTCAGAGGACTCCGGTGAATAATGTTGCTCAAGCCCAGCCTGTGCAGATTCCCATCAGAGACAGAGATGCATCTTCTCTCCGTGACACAGACTATCAGCGTTTCACTTTCCCTGTGCCAGATCGTCAGAGGGCTACTTCGAAGGTTAATGCTGAGAACCCGAGGGTTGTTGAGGATGAGAGAAGATTTCAGCTGTTAGAAGATCAAATTGCTACCCTGATGAGTAAGGATACTCTTGACCTGAATGCTGCGAGCATGTGTCTGGTGCCAGGCCTTGTGATGCCTCCGAAATTCAAGATGCCCAATTTTGAGAAGTACAAAGGGGATAGTTGTCTGAAGCTACATTTGGTTATGTTCTACTGAAGAATGACTTCACATGTTACCAATGACGAGCTTATGATTAACTGTTTTCAAGACAGTCTGAGTGGGGCATCTTTGGATTAGTACATGCAGCTGAAGAGTGACAGTATCAAATCATGGTCTGATTTAGCCAATGCCTTCGTGAAGCAATACGACTACAACCTGGATATGACTCCTAGTCGCGTGCAGTTGTAAGAATTATCTCAGGCGGAGAACGAATCCTTCAGAGGATATGTGCAGAGATGGAGAGAATTGGCTGCTCGTGTTCAACCACCACTTGTCGAGAGAGAAATGGTAGACCTCTTCTTGGGTACTCTGAAGGGCTGTTATTATGACATAATGTTTAGTTGTGAAACGACAAGCTTTGCTGACTTGGTGATAGCAGGAGAGCACGTTGAGAGCAGAATCAAGAGCAAAAGATTCAAGACATTCCTTATACTTCAGTTTATGAAGATGAATCAATTGTCAGTTCTCAAGACGAATGGGAGAAAGGAAGTGATGTTGTCTCAGAATCTCCCGTACCTCATATTCAGTATCCAGACACTTCGAGTGCTCAAATTCAGCAACCTGTTGGGACTGTATGTCAGATCTCTTTTACCCGCCAGAGTCAACAGTCGTATCATCGTCAACCGCATTAGCACGCCCGACGAAGACCAAGGAAACCTGAAAGGCAGTTTACTCCGCTATCGGTATCATACAATTAGTTGTTGCCGGATTTGGTCAAAGGTGGGCTGATAGTGCCGAAGGAGACCGATCCAATGATCCCGCCTTATCCTCCAGGTTTTGATGCCAAAGCCCGCTGTGAGTACCATGTTGGGGAACAGGGGCATTCAACAGATGACTGTAAGGTGCTTCGAAGCCAAATTCAAACTTTGTTAGACTCTAATAGGATATCTATCACGCCTCAGGGTTTTGTTCAGATTAACGACCTTCCTTCATCCAGCCAAGTGGGTGTATCAGTTCAGGTTATGGGAGAGTTCACTGAGAGCAGATGTCTAGAGGACTATCAGGATGACTGCGACGAGTAATTCTGAAGATGGTTGGCTCAACAGCAAATCAAGTTCGAAAAGCCCGGTTCCCAGAAGCTGGCAATCTGTGTTTTATCATGTCATTTCTTTGTATTTGTAGTTGCTTTTCTGTTAAAGCGCAAATTGCATTCGTAAAACTTGTTGTTTCCATTCAATTGATGATAATGAAATGAGTATGCATGTTTTGATTTAATCCATTTGTGTTCACTCATTGTTTTTACAAAGATCCAACGCTTGGTTAAGCGGAATCTGGGGAGGATGACGAAGTTTAAAGACGCGCAAGCTTCAGAAAGTATGCTTTTGAAAATAAAACTTGCTGATGATGTACATGGATTGTTTCGAATCCCTAAACACCGGAGATATAAGGAAGATAATCCCTTGTCAACCCCTTTGAGCCTAGTAGTAGGAGTTTCTTTCGAAGAACGAAAAGACCCTCAATCTTGACCCGTGGCAGGGTAGATGTTAGCTAATTTGACCGAGCGTCCAAATTGCAGAAAAGGAGTGTCTGTTCGAGGATCAATCACACCTTTAGAGGTCATGCCTAAAAAAAACCACAGTGGTTAAGAATCAGGAGTGAAACAGTCACATTATTCCCCAAAGAGTCAGACAACCAGTGTCACACGACTTGTTCAAAAAAAAGGAAAAAAGGCAAAGAAAAAAGAATCAAAAGCCCGCTAAGTCAAAACTTGAAAACAAATGACTTAGGCAAAAATGAGGGCATCCCGCTGGACTTAATAATCAAAAGAAGCTCAAAGGAGCCAGTCCAGGCATAAATGAGGAAAAGCGAAATACTGGAAAGAAAAAAACGAAAAGGATCACAAAAGAAAAATCCTCAAATGAAATATGAGTCATGTGACCCCAAGTGTTAAAGACGAAAAGTGAGTGGCAGTCACTCCAAAAACTCATGGTTTCTCGAACTATCACTCCTATCTTTCAACCTCTGAGAAGCGAGCGCTAAGGTCGAATTAGCTAAACGTAGGATTGGAGAACATCAAGGTGAACGGGTGGGTTAAAATAAATTTTGAGCCTTTATCCTTTCCTTCAAAACCGTGAACCTGACCACGTTACAACCAGAAAAAGTCCTAATTGAAGCAGGGTTTGTTTCGAAGGCATACTTCGGTAAAGATCGCGTCGAAACTGACTCCTATAAGGGTTCTTCTTACCATGTTGGTATTGATGTTGATATTCTAATTAATGATTTGTTCATTATATGCCATAAAATGTTTTTTCCTTTTCCAGTGAACAGATTGGATGTCAAAATTGTCATATGCGTTGCATTAATATATCTTTTATGCAGAACAACTTGTTTTACTTGCAAGTAAGCGCTTGACAGCAGGAAAGTTTCCTACAGTGGGAAGTCTGATCAGGATAGAATGCAGAACGGCTGAATACTCCGTGAACCGGGGCAAGCTATATCAGGTAATCCCTAGTGATGTCAGCCATGTGATGTCAGCCATCCGAAGTCGGTTATTCTGAAGCAGTCAGGTCGAGATTCGATGAATCTCTCAAGGACAACTAGTGTATTTCCCCGCAGATTAGCCCATTAGGGGCAAAGTCGTTGCAGACAGGGGCAGGCCACTCTAATAAAAGTGCAGAAGTTGTTTCTTGCCCGAGGGGCATTTGATCCGAAGCATCTCTCCGAGGTTCAGAGTGCTGGGGCAGTTCATGTCAAACCATCAGGGTACAGATTTTTAGATTTCCTTTTGAGGAATATCCCCACAGAGATCCTACAGACAGGGGTATGTCAGAAGCGAAGGAATTGTTCCCCTCCGTGTCATCAGAGCTACTCAGAGCTAATCAAGCAGGTTCAGCCAATCTTCAAGTGTGAGACGAATGTCGGGAAGTCGTGCTATTATCCCTTGACCCTTCAACCAGAAGCCGTGAATTCAGACAAGATGTTTTCCAGCGTCAGTCATACCTGACCCATCACGGATAGCCTGAAAGTCCAATCCCTATTGGCAATTGTCAGGAAGCCCAATCCTTATTGGCGCGCCATTCCTAAAGCCCAATCCATATTGGCAATCACTGTGAGGTCCAATCCGTGTGGGCGCATCAGGTTCAAAATCCAATCTTCATTGGTATGCAGGAAGACTCCGTCTGTTTTCCCCAGCAAAAGTCCAATTTTCATTGGCACGTGTAAGTTATCCCCAGGGAAGTCTAATCTACTTAGCACATTTGGTTATCCCTCAGCGGAGTCGGTTCAACTTTTCCAGCATTTATTTTGCTGGAATAATTCTGTGATACCCGGTTATCCCCGACGGAGTTAGCTTTGTCTTCAGCATTTATTTTGCTGAAGTGGTTCCGTATCCAGTTTCTCCAGCAGCGGAGTTGGCTTCACCTTTCCAGCATTTATTTTGCTGGAATGGTCCTTCTGTGTACAGCTTATCTCCAGCAGCCCGGGCCTGCATTTGCATCTTGCATATATCATCATATTTGCATTTCATCCTCAAATGCGTAGCATTCCATCCTATATGGAGCACTACGCCATAGAAAAATTCAAACATACGCATATGCATACGAAGAATAAGCCAATTTTTCTATCAGCCTTATGTGGCAATGTGAAGCATTCTGCAATCAGTTCAGGGGCATTTATCCAGCAGCTTTGTTTAGACAGCTCTTTGGGTTTATTTGATTTTCAGATCATACGACAGTTACACTTTGTCCATCAATCATCTGATGACGACAGACTTTTCTTTCTGTCAATTCCTATTGACGACGTGTACCTCCGAGTAGGTTTTCTTCCCGTCAGTTCCAATTGACAATGTGGTTTTTCCCTGCAGGAGATTGGAATTCTTGTTCAGGATGGTCTCCGAATATTCAGATTTTTTGGCATGAGATATGTGATGATGACGTTCGTCCTATCATGTGTGTTTTATCAGAGTTACTTGGTTAAGTTTCCCTTCTTCCCCAACGAAGTTTTCCTCAGATTGCTGTTACGTCAGCGTTAAAAGATCCCATGGATTAAACCTTCAATTTTTTACCCGTGTTGACGGAGATTGTTACCCGTGTTGACGAAGATTGTTAACCTTGTTGACGGAGTTGTTACCTGTGTTGATAGAGTTATCACCCGTGTTGATGGAGTTGGTCCCGTGGAGTTGTTCGTCCAAGTCTTCGGATGCCAGATTCGCACTTTTATTTAGTGCTTCGCCTGTTTCCTCGGAAAAAGATGTCAAGGTCGCGCTTTACGTAGCGCCAATATCTGTTTTCAAAAAATTCCCTAGTGGAGTTTTCCCTCAGGGTTGCTGTCACGTCAGCATTTCAAAAAAGAAAAATTTTAGAGATTAGACATCTGAAGTCATTACTCGTCGTCAAGGTTAATGTCTGGCAGTTGACATTAGAGTTTCCCCGGCAGAGTTCTCCTCAGTTTGTTGTTACGACTTCATAATTTGACTTTGAAGTTCGCCAGCATGGGATGCTCCATAATTAGACTTTGGAGATGTTATCACTATTACAATGGCTTCATAATTAGACATTGAATTTGTTGTTAGAATTTCCTCGGAAGGAGTCTAGAGGGCTTCATGATTTGACTTTGGAGTTCGATAGAGTTTTCCTTGAATTGTTGTTACGTCAGCATTGCACGGCTTCATAATTAGACTTTGAAGTTCGTTACATCAGCGCTATAAGGCTTCATGATTTGACTTTGAAGTTGTTGCTGGCATTTTTAAAGGGAGATTTCAGCGATTAGACGGTTGAAATCATTACTTGTTGTCACTGCTTCATAATTAGACTTTGAATTTGTTAACAGCAGTGGATGGCTTCATAATTAGACATTGGAGTTGTTATCAGTTTATACGGCTTCATAATTTGACCTTGGATTTCGTCAGTGTTCAACGGCTTCATAATTAGACCTTGAAGTTGTTGTCAGAAATTCCTCGGAAAAGTTCAGCGGCTTCATAATTTGACTTTGAAGTTCGGCAGAATTTTCCTCGAGTAGCTGTTACGTCAGCATTGCAGACTTCATAATTTGACTTTGAAGTTCGGAAGGATTTTCCTCGAATAGCTGTTACGTCAGCATTGTAGACTTCATGATTTGACTTTGGTGATCAGCATAGTTTTCCTCGAGCGGCTGTTGCGTCAGCGTTACACAGCTTCATAATTAGACTTTGGAGTCGTCGTCAGCAATTCCCCAACAGAGTTTCCTCTAATTGCTGTTACGTCAGCATTACAGCAGCTTCATGATTAGAATTTGGAGTTTGTTGTCAAAAAGTTTCGTCAGCATCAAAAGGCTTCACAATTAGACTTTGGAATTCGTCAGTAGGGAATGGCTTCATAATTAGACTTTGGAGTTGTTGCCATATTTTCCCCGCAGAGTTGCTTGTTCAAGTCTTCGGAGGGATATCTCGCTTTTATTTAGCGTGTGCCCATTTCCAAGAAAATGGAAGGTCAGAGATATTGACAGTTCTCGCTTTTATTTAGCGTTTGCCCATTTCCGAGGAAATGGAAGGTTAGTGATATTGACATTGCTCGCTTTTATTTAGCGTTTGCCCATTTCCGAGGAAATGAAAGGTCAGTGATATTGACATTGCTCGCTTTTATTTAGCGTTTGCCCATTTCCGAGGAAATGGAAGGTCAGAGATATTGACAGTTCTCGCTTTTATTTAGTGTATGCCCATTTTCGAGGAAATGGAAGGTCAATGATGTTGACGAGATTCTCTTTTATGTAGAGTATGCATGTTTCTGCGGAAATGGAGGATCAAGGATATTAATGTCGTGCTTTACATAGTGCCCGCTTATCGTAGCGTTTTTCGTTGACTCAACACCTGTGGCATCACACAGGTGGGTGGTGTTGAAGTTTATATGGTTTTCTTTCCGCTAGTTCTCACTGACGATGTGGTTCTTCGGACAAGTTGTTCCTCTCGTCTATCTTTAGACGATGCGAGATTTGGATTGATTTTCCTCTCGTCTATCATTAGACGATGTGAGATTTGGATTGATTTTCCTCTCGTCTATCATTAGACGATGCGAGATTTGGATTGATTTTCCTCTCGTCTATCATTAGACGATGCGAGATTTGAATATAATGTTCCGCTCCTCTTTCATTAGACGATGCGAGATCAATATTGTTTTTCCTCCTGTCTACCATTAGACAGTGTGAGCCTTCGGGATGGTGCCTTTCCGTCTATCAGTAGACGATGTGAGTATGGATTTTGTTCTCCTTCGGGATGGTGTATTTCCGTCTTTCTTTAGACGATGTGAGTATTTCTCTTCCTGTCTATCATTAGACGACGTGAGAGGTTCAAGTGCATGTTGATCCAACCTTCGGGTTTGTTACCTGTGGCGTCACGCAGGTAACTGGTGCTGAAGTCTGTTTCTTTGTCAGATGATTGATCAGTTTGTTGCCGTGACAACTGGGTTCAGTTTTTTGGATATTTGTTCCCCAAGCAGTTTTCGCAGTTTAGTTCTGCAGGTTGGCAAATTTTCGGGTTTCTTTGGTATTCAACCATCTTCTACCTTTGAATGTTTGAAAGTCGTTCGCTTCTCAACCCTTCAGGTCCAAGCCGCTTGAATAGGGGTAGCTGTTGCACCCTAAAATTTGACCAACCAACTATCGCATTTGACTTATGTTTTGACTCATTTTGCATTTGCATCGGCATACCGCATACATTGTATTTTTGCAGTCAAATTGATTTTATCGGGATTACAACCCTCTCTTGGCATTGCAGGCATTTCAGGCCAGTTCGAATACGAGGATTTATTTTGCGAATTTGTGCTCGTCCCGGTGTTTTTAGCTCTCGCTGTTGTTTTTTTAGGACATTTCAGTGTCCGGTTTTTACCATTTATTCCACTGTGTTCGCGCACCTTTTTTTAATCGGTTTAATTGACCTTCCTTGCATTTTAGATTTTCTCTCTTAATTTCTAAAATTTTAAATAGATTTTAATTGTTTTTCTAGAAGTTTTAAATCGATTTTAATATATTTAATTGTTTTTTCTAGATTTTAAATAGATATTAAATAGATTTTTTTAAATAGTTTTTAGAATATTAAATAGGTTTTAAATAGATTTTAAATAAGTTTCTAGATTTAATTTCTTTTTTAGAAATTATAGATTTAATTCATTTTTTAGATATTAATGGAATTTGTTAGAAATTAATTGTTTTAATTCTTGTTTTGATATTAATTGAATTTTTTAGAAATTAATAGATTTAATTTTCTTTTTTTATATTTAATTGAGTTTTAGAATTTAATTAGATTGTAATCTTATTTTTAGATTTTAATTAGGAGTTAATATAGTTCAGATTTTAATCTATCTTTAATCAAGTTTAACTAGCTTTAATTAGCAGTTCTTAATTAAGAGTTCTTAATTTTCGTTTTAGGCTTCATTGAGTATTAATCTAGTCCTTAATCCAGTTAATTGCAATTTAGTTAAATCATCATTAGCCATTAATTGAGTCTGAGTGGATTACAGCCTTTTCTTCTTGTCTGATATGGGCCAGATGTCCACGTTTTTGGAGGCCCACGAATCCCAATTTGCGCCACATGTCACCATATAAGAAGTCCAAGCTTCACTCTCTCTCTCCGCCAACACACACCCTGCATGCTAGCCACATCACCCTCCACTCTGCATGCATGGCCACGCGTCTTAGCTTTACTCTCCCACCTCCACCTCACTATCCTCACGTGTCTCACACCTGTCCTTCACCGTCTCCCCTCACCAGCCGGCATGCAAACCGCCGGAGATGCTTGCCGGTAAAATCAAATGCGGCCAATAAATCTGTAACTGTCGCCGAAGTTCGCAACTGTCACCTGAAAAATCCATTCAACCTTCATCCAATTTCCAGAATGCTCATCAATACGTTCAAGAACATCCATGAATGATCATCGTTTCCCAGAAACCGATCCACAACATTCATCATCTTCTCCGATGTTCATCAGTTTTCTCCAGAAGCATTCACCCGTTTTCCACCGTGTTCATCGCGTTCCCCAGGCTTTCCATGAACATTCATCTTCCTCCTCCACGTTCATACCACTTTCATCGTGTTTTTCCAGAAACACATCATCCTCATGAAATCTTCCCCAGATTCAACAACCTTCATCACGTTTGCAACTTCTCCAAGAACATTCATTCATCAATCCTTCCAGATCCTCATCAACAATGTTCATCCCGTTCATCTTCATCCATCAGACCTTCAGAAATTCATCAAGATCCAAGAACCTGCCCCGTTTGTTCATCAGAATCATCAGAAAATCATCAACAATAGGTATCAATCTTCGAGGATTCTCCGGAAATCGCACCAGATCCTCATCAATCTTCACCCAGAAACCTTTCAAGATCTCTCTGGATCTTCATGCCGAAACCTTCTCCGCATCAACATCACGATCTGAGCCCACCGTCTTTGCACGAATCCAGAATCACGAACGAGCTTCTACCAACTTCCAGATTTCCCTCACAGCAACAAGATGTCGTTTATAACCTTTTCTTCGATCTACGGGTTTCATGATTCGTCAAACCTCACCGTCGCGATCCTCTGTCAATGCATGCAAGGAGTTTGAGAACTGAATAAATTTCTTCTTGAATTTGTTTTGGGATGTGATTGAGGAAGGAGGATAAAAGGTTGGGACGGAGATGGAGAAGTTAAGACGGAGTGGAAGGAGACGGTGAGAACGGCGGCGGCAAGATTGGAGGAGAGATACCCTAGGGTTTCTGAGGGAATTAGAAGTGAGGAAGATGGAGAGGGATCGTGGACCACTCCTTTGGGTTGGATGGGCTCAGGCCCAATTGTTTTGTTCACTCACCCTAGTCCAGTTCGCACACCCCCTTGTTCCCTTGTTTTTCTGGCTATTCTCATTTTGGGCTCAGCAAGCCCCAAGCCCAACTGGCATTATTCATGTGGCTCACACCCCTGATTTCCTGCGCGCACCCCCTATTTTTGTTTGTTTTTTTCTTGTTGTATTGTGGGTTGGGCCCCTGTTATGCTGTTGTACCCCCTTCCCTTACATTTTTTTTTCTTTTGTATTGGATGGTTGATTGTAATAATTGTAGTTTTTGTTTTTCTATTTTCTTTTAGGGACTATAGTCATAGTTTAGATATTATATTCTTAGCATATTTTCTAATATAGATTTTATATTTTTAGAATTTATATTCCTTTTTCTTTTAGGAAATTATAGGAGATTATAGAATATTATGCTTAGTATAGATTTGGCATTCTATTTTCTTTATAGCAAATTATAGAATATTGTGCATAGGATTTTATTCTATTTTTTGTATGCATTTCCTTATATTTCTTTAGATATTTTCTAGTAGAAATTAATTGTCGTATTTTAGGAGTAGCATATCATTTCCATTTGTTATTGGATTTCTCTCTTCATGTCTTTTCTATCCGATTTTATCTCCGACTTTATTTTTGGCTGGCCGTGTGACATGATTCAATTGGAGAATGATTTTCGATATCATTTCTCTATCTTGTCTTTGACACGGATATCAATACGCTACCTCTTAGAGTTTGATTTCTCGTATAAGTCGAACCACGACGGTCTAACGTTACATTGTTCTGGTTCGAGCGTCCTCATCAAGGATCCAGACAGGAGAAGATTGGAATGGAGCTTGCGCGCATGTCAGGAGCCAGCGGAGCCGCTTCGTTCGTTATCATCTTTCTTATTCAAGTCTTCGTGCAACCGTCGAGTGTTGTGAGCCGTAGCGTTAGATGCGTGGGAAAAGACAATCGAGCGGTCTCCCCTCGATCGTTTAGGGTGTTTAGTATATGTCCCTTGGGTGATATATGACGCACTCTCTCCTACGTATTAGGTTCTTGCGTGTGTGTCCCGAGTTCCTTCCCGTTTAGGCGTGTTAGGCCTGCTTCCTTTTTTGTTCTCACCCCGCACGATCGAAACCCCTTTTCTCTTGCATTCAGGCGATTGAGACCCCTTCTCTTGCCCCTGTGCAATCGAGACTTGCTTTCCTGTAGCGCCGAACTACGTTTGCTCTGATCTCTCGTACCAGACGAGAGTACGTAGGCATAGGATGCGATATCCTAGCGAGCTCCCTTTTACCTCTTCCCCCGTTTGCTGTAGTTGGCTGAACTACAGCTGCTCTGATTTCTCGTACCAGACGAGAATATGTAGGCATAGGATGCGATATCCTAGCGAGCACACTAACAACTAACTTCTCTGTTCTCTCGTTGCCGTGAGATCGAGACTTTCCCGCTAACGACTAATTTATCCCTTTCTCTTGCCCTAGCGCAATCGAGACCAGACCGTAGTTCTAGAACCCATAGGTCCCTGTACCTCTAAACCCGACATACTACGTCCGTTCTACTGCAAACAGGTAACGCCTAAGTCTCCATCGAGCGAGCAACATACACCTAAACTGCTAGAATGCATACGCTAGTATCGTCAATCCTTTCTCTCACCTCCGTGTGATCGAGAACACCCTGTCTAGCCGTAGTTTTCCCGAACTACGCAAGCTCTGATCTTTCACGCCGTGTGAAAGTACGTAGGCATGAGATGCGATATCTCGGCGAGCAATCTCCCCCCGTAGTTTCCTGAAATAAGTTGACTCTGACTTTCCCATTGCACAAGGGAATATGTAGGCATAGAGCGCTATGCTCTATCGAGTCAGTTTCTTTCCGTGTAGCTTTAGCAGCCGTAGATAGATTGTTTTTCACCCGTAGACAAACCAACAAGCATGGATCCTATCGAGTACGATGGACGTGAGGGGTGCTAATACCTTCCCCTTGTGTAACCGACTCCCGAACCCAGACAATGGTTGCGATGACCTTGTCTTATACCCTTTGCGTCAGGTTTTTTCCGATCATTTCCTTTCCCGTTATGAAGGATAAATAACGAAAGGTGGCGACTCTTCTGTTTTGCCGGCCTCGTTTTTCGCGGTAGCGACACATACCTGAGTTGAAGCTTTAAATTGGAGCAGTTAGGGCACGATCCTTGGCTTCAAATTATGCAGATACACTCTATGATTGATGCTGAAGATGCTTGGATCCTCAATTCGCCTTGAATCACTCTAGAATTAAAATCAAGATTTGCACTTGGAGCTTGAAAATTCAACTTGCACTCTCTGGTTCTAGCACGAAATCAGCACCAAACTTGATCAAAACTACTTTTTGAACTTATATAGAATGAGTTTGGGTGATTGGGAGGCCCAATGGAGGCCCAATCCAGGATATCCAAGTTTCCACTTTTCTTCAAAAACTCAATAATGGAAAACACGATTCTGAGCTCAAAACTTCTCCAAGAAGCTTCAATTACAATGCTTGTTAACTGTGGAGAGTGTTGGGATCAATTTGAGTCCTTAATTCCATCATAAGGCCAACCTTTGATGTGTTACTTATTTAAGAAGTAACAAGTTAAAACACCATGAATTATGCTTCAAAACAACTTTCCAATATTGCCAATGTGCTCAAAATGATTTTTCTGATTAAAATGAGCACTCATTTGGTCCTATTTGAACACACATGAATTAATTTGAGTTTTTCCACATAAATGCCTTTTAATTCCCCTTTTGTCAATTTCCTTCAAACTAAGTCTCACCCTAAGCCAAATCAATTCATCCTTGATACATGGTTGACCTAAAAACATCATTTTGAGCAAGTTTTGTGTTCGACAAAACTTTATTTGAAGCTTCCAAGATAGTGAAAATGATCTATAATGCCAAATGACCTATAATCTTACTTTCCCAATATACCCCTAACTTGTAAACCTCATAACTTGAGTTCTAAAAATAAGATGGAAGACTTCTAGTACAATTTGGAAAGCTAAGATCAAGACCTACAACTTTCATGTTGGCCAAAAGTTGAGGAGAAACACCCTTCTAGGTCAAACGTCTTTTGGAAGTTGGTTGACTTTTGCAGACAAATTTCACAATCATCTGATGACCTGTAACTTGTCTGGATCATAACTTGAGTTCTATAAATCCAATGGAGGACTTCTAGTACTCAAATTAAATATAAGAGCATGCTCTACAAGTTTCATGTTGGCCAAAAGTTGGGATGAAACTTGTATCTTGAGATAAGTGATCTTGAAGTTAGGCACTAAATAGGGGATTTTACCCTGAGAACCCTAGTTTAGCAACTCCTCACACTTTGAATTCTTCTTGGATTGATCTTGAAATATCACATCATGTATCTCAACACAACTTTCAATGATCACAAATACTTAGAATTGAGTCTTAATCCTCTTCAATTGCACAATTGACTCAAGGTTACCCAGATGAAAACCCTAATTATAACACCTTCAACTGTGGCTCTTCATACTTAGCACAATGACTTGACTGAGCTCTACCATGACCCTCAAGGAACTCCATGAGCTCTATCCACACTCTGTCCATGATCAAGGCTCCATAACCCACTGATGGCCTTCAATTAGTCCTCAGGTTAGGAGATGAACCCTATACAAGCAACCAAACTTCTCAAGAACACAACCCACTTCCTGATGACTTTGGTGACTTCTCAAGCTTGAGTAAAACCTCTAGATAGGCTCCTCTTGATATAAACCACACTTGATCCCCTGCTAAATGAGTAATGTTATGCTATGCAAATGCTAGACCCATGCAATGCTAATGCAATGAAACATAAACCAGGTAAGAAAAAAGTTAGGCAAATTTTGGGGTGCAACACCCTCTCTTTGGGATAAATAACGAACGATGGCGACTCTTCTGTCTAAAATTTCGATTTTCCTCTTTTTTCGCAGCGATGCGACAGCTGGCGACTCTGCTGAGGACTTTCCCATCGCCTATACGAGTCAGTCCTAGCGTTTGTTGCTTGTTTATGGGTTTGTATATTTATGTTTATTCTGTATTTTATTGCATTTTACTTTCCGAACTTTATTATTATCTATTATTGTTGTGTTGTTGGGTGGGTGTTACATTGAGAGATAATCCCAACACCCAGGCTTGAGGATATACATAACATTAGTGTGGAAAGTAGTGATGGACCTGTACGTTTGACGTGCATTAGTCCTCATGAAATTCGCGTTCAGACGAGATTTTCTTTGATGACTTCCTTTCCAGTCTGTTTCGGACAGTTGAGAGGATGTTGGATATGAAATTTTTTTACTCTGGAGACCGATCATTTGGGAGTCAGTTAAGTGAGGCCTCCTTGTTTGACCATGATGCCAAACCAAAAATTGTGAACGTATCATCATTTCTCGAGAGTCTGTGACATTGACGACCGCATAGGATGTTGAACCTATCAGAGATTAGGTCCATACCTATGAGTGGGAGGGTTATGCAGGAAACTTAACCTTCAACCAACCCGGTATTCTTGTATTCTCTTTAGAGCAGACTTACGAACTTCTTCAGTCAATAACGCAGTAGTTATTCAGAGCTTTGTGGGAGATTTGATCCTTTGTTTGTTGCATTTTTGCATTTTTGTATTGCATTTGCATCTCATTTTTGCATATCCATCCTCAGCCGGAAAAGAGAGCTTACCCATCTTTTGTCCAACCCGCAGCTGATTTCGTGACACTCGTATTGGACTTGAATTAGCTTCTGGAGGAATCATGAACTCAGGAGAACAGAATTTAGTTGTTACAAGGGTAGAGTTTGAATTAATGAAGAATCAGTTGGACCAGCTCATGGAAGCTATGACAGCTATTGTAGATGTTTTTTATTAGCTGTATTTTATGGCAAAACATTGATGGATGTATGAATGTTATGACTGATGTTATGACATACATAATGAGTATTCAGCAGGGTAAGTTTGAATAGCTAAGAGTCAAGTATGTTGGATGTCATGTTGAATGTTATGACATCAAGCGTATGACATCAGGGCGTGCAGGTTTTAGTTTCTGGTATTAGCTCAGGCTATACTTCAGGAAACATTTTAGGAAGCCTAGTTATCTCAGGCGACATATCTGGCATTGCTGAGGATAACATGGAATGCCCCTGACAAAAATGGACGTGCGCAGTTTCATGAAGAGAGGTTTATCGTGCTTAAACCTAATTTCTTCACTAAGGCCCAAGGACTGTATGCTGCCTATATATACAGAAGTAGCAATCCTATTTGAAGATAGTTCTTGACAAGGTTTTAGAGGACGTGTATTTATGAGTGAAGAATTATGTTCTTCACGTGTATTTGTGTGTCTTAGGAATACTTGTAAACCAAGAAATTATCTGTTGTATGATTGCATTAGTCTAGAGTTCTTAAGTTGTATGTTAAGTGTGTCACTCTAATCTTTTAAGTAAGTGTGTTGTGTCACTTGATCAAAGTTGTGAAGCAAGATCAAGGTGTGTTTGAAGTGTGTCTTCAATTTTATCTGTAACTTTAATTGGTTGATATCACTGCTGTAATTGAGGGGGAGTGAGTTGGTAACTCAGGTCTAGTGTTAGGCTGAAGTATCATTGGGTAAGTCTTAAGTGAAGAGTGCAAACTGGTTGTTTAACTCTGAATTAATTCTACTAATAGTGAATTTCCTCCCTAGCTTGGTAGCCCCCAGATGTAGGTGTGGTTTGCACTGAACTGGGTAAACAATTACTTGTGTTATTTACTATTCTCATTTACAGTTTGTCATTAAGTTTTGTAGTCTGTGTTATAGTGGATGTCATAACATCCGTGATAACATCTGTCGCTTCCGCGAAAATAAGGTGCCGGAAAAACATAAGAGTCGCCACCTTTCGTTATTTATCCCTCAGAGCGGGAAAGGAAACGATCAGAAAAACCTGACGAAAAGGTATAAGACAAGGTCATCGCAACCGTTGTCTGGGTTCGGGAGTCGGTTACGCAAGGGGAAGGTATTAGCACCCCTCACGTCCGTCGTACTCAACGGGATCCACGCTTGTTGTGTTTACTGGACGAGTTGGTTTATCTATCTACCTATCAAGGCTGGTCTGAAAAGAAAAGAAACTGACTCGGCAAAGCGTCGCACTTTATGCCTACGTATTCTCATCAGAGAATGAGAAATCAGAGTCAACGTAGTTCGGCTAACTACGGGTTATGGGGGAAGGCGGCTCGCCAATACGTCAGTATTGTGCCTACGTACTCTCAACAGGTATGAGAGATTAGAGCTTACGTAGTTCGGGATAATACGGATTACGGGGATTCAGATTCATCTGTTTTATCGAGTAGGGTTAAACAGCAGTTCCAGCAGTTAGGGACAAAGCTTGTTTGCGGTGGCGCTGAAGTTTAACGACACTCTTTTCTTCAGAAAAGCTTCCTTTGAATTATGGGCCCACGGGGCAAAAAGGTTTGACGTTTGTTTTCTGTCTTTTACGAAAGAAGTGTTTTTTATTGTGTTTGCAATTTCAATTGCACTAAAGACTATGACCTGAGCGTGAATGTGTCGCATGTCACCCAAAGGGTGCCATACTAAACATCCAGACTGTTGGCAAGAAACTCTCCAACAATCCTTTCTCAGATAGCTTAAGGCTCGTAACATACGAAAGAAATCATTCATGATTACTGTATCTTAAGCTGTTTTGAGATGAGAAGAGAACAGGCTTAACTACGGGGAGACTATCAAGTCCTACTGTTGTTATGCCAAGGATTCATCCTATAGTTGAGGTTTGAACAGGGAACTCTTAGAAGTTATCATGCATAGGTTTCAACCTAAAGTTCTATCATCACTTCCTTATCAAAGGAAGTGAGACTCCTAAGGGATCATGTCAATGATAAACAGAAACAGATAAAGCATCAGCTTAAACAGTAAACAGATAAACATTAAAATGCATGCAATGCAAGTGAGGGAGGAAATGTGTGTGGGGCCGCAGCCTCCACAAGCTCATCTCAACCTCAAGCCAGAATGAATAACAGCAATCATACTGAAGAAATAACATGCTATCAGGCAGAACATAAGAGACTGTAATCATACAGAAGAAAATAAAATGCTGTCAAGCAAAATAAACCACATGGGCAAGGGAGCTGGGCTCTACCGAATACCCGCAAGCAAAGCCATACAGTAACAATACAAGTAGAGGGAACAACTCAACCTCTAGTGCAATCATGCTCCTAGATTAAAGTCATTCTAATCATGGACTTATTCTAATGCATCAAGCAAGTCAAACAAGGCACATCAGCACAGAAAAGAAAACAGACAAGAAAGAAACAACAACTCCCTCTCCCTGTCAGCTCCAAGCTTCAGCTCTTCTAACAGTAATCCAGTCTTCAGGCTTCAACAGCTCTTCAGGGCTATCATCTTCCATGACAAATATCATTTTTCTTTTCCAGGTTTCAACCCATCAACATAAGTTTCAACTTAATCTTCTTCTTCCAGCCTCAGCTGTCCAGTCAATTCCACCTTCAGGCTTTGCTTCTCAGTCAATTCCACCCTCAGGCTTTGCTTCTAGCTACAAGTATCAACATGATTCCTTCAGGTTCTCCAAGCATCAATTCCAATATCAACTCACCTTTTTGTTCTTCAAGCCTCAGCTCTACACTCAATCTCAATTGAATCCTCTTCATAAGTATCAACTTAGTCTTCAAGCTTCAGCTCTCTTTGCTTTACCAGTCTCAACTTGGTCTTCTCTCCTCATCTACATGCTTCAGCTTCTCAGGGTAATCTTCAATCACATGGGACTGTCAACTTCACCCTTTAATCTTCTAAGCCTCAGCTCTTCCCTCAATCTTTATTGGATCTTCAAGTATCAACTTGTTCTTCAAGCCCTTCAAGCTTCAGCTACAATGGCAATGCTCAAGGAATCATCCTCTACCACACTCTTCAATGAAGTTCTCCTCTTTAAACTCAAGTCCAACATCTTTCAAGATACTCAAACCAGAAGACAATTGATTTAACAGGATGAGAGGAAATGATAAACAGCTTACTGACAACCAAAGGAAGCCTGTAAGGGTTCATCATTATAAGAGACTGGTTCCCTCAAAGTTCTACTTCCTAGATAAAGCCATTCATCCTTCCAAAGGAGGGATGTGAATATCTGAGAAGGACTTTTGGTCATTGGGAGGAATGGAGGCACATGATGCCTTCCATGTTTGTGAAAGAAATCATTCTAACTACAAGGCTCTCCCTATGTCCTATCTCCTAATCTTCATCAGACACCTTCAGGCACCAACAAATCCAAAGCTCCAAGCAACCTCAAGCAACTTCAAGCATCCTCCTCTTGTCTTCAACTTGTCTTCAATCTCAACCAAAGGCAAACCAAGCACAAACCCTAATCTAAGGGAACTAAATGAGTTAAACTAGTTGAATTAGTAAATTAGGGTCACCTAAAACCTAGTACTAAAGTTAGTCCTAACTAAAATACTAAAATAAATTTTAAAATCCTACAAAAATTACTATGGGAACCTAGGTCAATCATGACTCTATTCACATTAGTTTCAAAGATCAAATCACTAATTTGGACCTAGAACTAAATCCTACATTCTAAGGTATCAACCTAAAACCCTAAAAAGGAAGCATCTAAATATCAATCTAGAAAGCATACCTATTTTCATCACAAAAATGTGAGAAAATTACTATGGGATCATACATGTATAACCTAATCACACACAAAAAATTAGGCCAAGAATCATCACCATGAGATCACACAAAATTCTACAAAAATATGCATCAAACATAAACATTTTAATATCAATTAAAATACAAAATTCCAATTAAATTAGAAATTACATTAAATAAAAATATTTTTTCTCTAAAAAATAATAGACTCAATCATGAGTATTATGCAAAAAGAATGGGTTTGATTGGATTAATATTCAATTAGTTATGATTTTTACAAGAATCATGAATTAAATGGAAATTAAATGAAAATCCAAATAAAATAATGAAGCGCACGGTGCAAATAGAAATCATTCTCAGTTAAAAACATGGGTTGGGCTCGTTGGGGGGTGTGGATAACATTTAAATCATTAAGCCCAAACGCCTGAATAAATGAAACGCATCGTTTCATCAGAAATCCTTCACAACTCAGTTTTAAAACATGGCCCTTGGATCTACTCCCAGTCAATGGTCAAAACAAGATCCAATGGTGAGAACTTCATCTTCTCCATTTCAAACGCCTTAGCTTCGCGCCCAGCTCTGGCCACCACCGGTGGAGCTCCGATCGTCCCCTTCAACCCTAGTTCACCCTAGAGGCCTCCAATCCAAGAGGTCAAAACATGAAACTCATTCCAAATCTTGCCACGAATTCAACCATGCCCATAGTTTCTTCTGAAACCTCAAGAATCAACATTTCCCAATCTCAACCGAAAATGGTGATCTTCCTATTTTTTCTCTAATCCATCAATTAACCATCTGAAATCCATCCTAGGCCATTCTACAACTAATCTAGCACCCTAATTCAACCTAATTCTACCTAAATCATGCTATAGGAAGAAGGTTACCAACTTGGAAATTCTTGAATAACAGATGCACCAAATCTTCACTTCAAGCTCTCAAATCTTCTGTACACGATCACTGAACCTCCTCCTTGCTTTTGTATGCAAAAGATTCAATGGAAAGTGCTTCAATCTTGAAACACGATGCTGAGTTGCAGGTGCTGAAAACCACTTGCTCCCACACGATCTAGCCACCAATTCTTCTTGAAAATGATCTGAAATCACTCCTTGGCACTCATGGAAGGAGTATCAATCAAGAAAATGAATGGAAGTTGAGGAATTTGATGAAACCGATTTCAATTACAATCTATGAAAACTCAATCTCAAACTATGCTCAATCCTTCAATGATCACCAACCTCTGCCATGGATCCATTCTACTCAATATATAGATGAAGTTTGGATGATCTAGAACCCTCTAGATCCTTCCAATGAGATTTTCCACATCTCATGTCATGAGATTTTGAATCACTTATCATGACATGTACAACCCTTGCAAACAGCTTGGAATTCATCCCATTCACTCTTAATTTCTCCCCTAGTGAGATATTAGAGGTGTTTGGCTTGCAAAAACCCTTGCCCATGCCTTGATTTTGAGTTTTGCAAATGTTATTTAATATGCAAGTAAGTGCTTTTCAAAGCAAGTCCACAATTTAGACCTAAAATCAAAAATGTGGCTAAACCATTGTTTTTAAAATGTTTTCTAGAGTCAAAATGATATATTACATGCCATGGTTTGGATGTGTAGGTTGAAAATATCAATTTCCAACTTTGGTTTATTTAACTTATGCTCTTATTTTAGGTCATTTTTACAACTTTGAGCTACAAGCCTTTTCAACATCTCATGACCTCCTTAATAGCCTTAAAACATCATTTTAAGCAAGTTTGATGTTGAATATTTTTCCATTTGAAGCTTGGAAATAGGAGTTATGGCCTTATGCTTGAAATGACCTGTAATCTCCAAATGACCAAAATGCCCTTGACTTGTCAAAGCCATAACTTGAGTTCTACAAATCCTATCAAGGACTTATAGTACTCTCTAGAAAGATAAGAGGATAAGGAACAACATTCATGTTGACTAAGAGTTCATAGGAATCATCCTTATTGGGAAAACGTTTGATGCAAGTTGGGTGACTTTCAAGGCCCCAGATTCACATACCTCAAATGACCTATAACTTGTCAAAGTCATAACTTGAGTTCTATAAATCCTATAAAGGACTTCTAGTACTCAAATTAAAGATAAGAACAAGCTCTACAACATTCATGTTGGGGGCAAGATGAGATGACAATCACATCTTGAGCTAAACTTCCTTGAAGATAGGGGTCAAACTAGGGGATTTTACACTGTCAAGCCTTAGAAACCCTAGCTTGAAACTTCTCAAAATCTTCAATCATGATGAGTTGACCTTGGAATCATCCTTATAACATCTCAATGCATCAATCCATGATCACATGACTCTTGAATTAGGTCTCAACCTTGTTCAAATCATCAGTTGACCTAGGGTTGACCCGGTCAAACC
Organism: Lathyrus sativus; assembly: GCA_963859935.3. NCBI lineage: Eukaryota > Viridiplantae > Streptophyta > Magnoliopsida > Fabales > Fabaceae > Lathyrus > Lathyrus sativus. Next base: position 390,926,648 of record OZ012737.1, read on the forward strand.
CTAATTTCACCACCCATGGCTAGGTCCTCTTAAACTTGCACCATGACCTATCTAGGCTTCATGATGGCTCTCAAGACATCCCATAAGCTTTCTCAAGGCTTCAAGTCCACATTCTTGGCTTCAGAATCATCTGAGGTCTTCCCACAACTCTCAAGTCAGGAAGCTCACCACTTTGGTTTCAACCACTCTTTCTGAGGATCTTCTGACTCCTCTGACAAAGATATCAACCCTTGAACCCTTTTGGCTAGCTTCAAACTCTTGCCTAGCTCTTGATTGGTACTCATACCTCTTGATCTCCTGCACACATGTCAATGAAATGCAAATGATAATGCTAATGTGAATGAAATGAAACATAAGCTAGGAAAAGAAATGTTGGTCAAATTTTGGGGTGCAACAGCTGCCCCTATTCAAACGGCTTGAACCTGACTAGGTGAGAAGAGAACGACTCTCAACCAATCAAGGCACGAGGCAGTTGAATACCAATAAACCCTGAAATTTGCCAACTGCACAAGTACACGGCACTCTGATGGGAACAAATCTTCGAAAACTGAAATGTTAGCTGCCCGGCAACTAGCTGGGGAATTGGTCACACGGTAACCGGTGATACATGATCGATCATGCCGTCAGGAATCAGGATTCCTCGGGACCCCTCAGGTCAACAATCAAGTTAACCACGCCATCGGGCCTTCAAAGGGTACTTTCGGGCATCAGCCGGACTTCATCAGCAAGTCGGGAATAGCATTCTCGGTCAGTCATGAACCAATTGGGGATATCCAAACTTTTGTCACCGGGCACTCTGCATCAGCTGAGGGAACTGCTTCTTTAACACGGTTGGACTTCAATCATCAAGTCTTCAGGGGAAGTTTCAACTTCACTGTTTGGAAACCTGCCGGGGATGACGCATCTCCGCTGGGGATCCTGGAGGACTATCAAGTAATTCCACTTCGGGGATCCAGGAATCATTCCGGGTGAATCATCTCTGCTGAGGAAATCAAGAATCATCTTGAACAAATAACTTCACGGGGACTTCAAGACTCATCCTGTACCCATAACTCTGCTGGAGATTTCGGGAATCATCCCGAGCAAACACTCTGCCGGGGGCTCTAGGCATCAATGTGAGCGACCAACTCTGGCGACTGCACTGGGGATTTTAAGAATCATCTTAAGCAAACGACTTTGCTGGGGAGAATTCAAGAATCATCTCGAGCAACCGCCCTGCGGAGGAACACCTGCAAAACAAGAACGGTAACGACCTAGCTCATGTTTAGTATGCATACGCTTCGGTGGCAATGCTACGCGTTTATGGTAAATTCTATGCAACCATGCAAAATGCTACGATCCCGTCAGCAAAATAAATGCTGACGAGAGAATCCTCCTGTCAAGGAGAAAGAGACACTCTGGTGGAGAGGAGGAATCATCCTGCCGAGGAGAGGAAGTCGTGCCAATCCCAATAGGACTCCACATGGGGGAGAAAACTTCAATCAACTGCTGCAGGGGAATGAAGCTCTACGAGAACCCCGACCTGCTGAGGGAAGCGATGTCAACCGCAGAAATAAACTACAAAGCCTTCGCGGCAAAACCTCGTGGAGATAACGACTCCGGCGGGGAAATACAGCATCAGCTATTCAACACTCTACTGGGGGAAACCAATCATGGCCTGAACGGCCTCCAAGGACTCGGCTCTCTTGGGGATCTGCGAACTTGGCTGGAGAAGAAGGAATCATCCTGCTTACAGGGAAGAGTAAAACTCTACGGGGAATCTCAATTCTGCTGGGGACTTCAGTCTGGAACTATCAATTGCTGCACACTTCGGTATACGACTCAGCTGGGGATGAACACATGCTTCGGCGCCTGACTCAGTTGGGGAAATGACATTCCTTCAGGATGTATCTGGCTAGGGAGAGAATCTTCTCTGCCTGGGGAGACATATCAACGCTTACGATCTCCAGTTCAGAATCTGCGGGGAGAGACTGCTGAACTTTGCTGGAGAAGAAGGAATCATCCTGCTTGGGACGCGTACGACGTACTGTCTGGTACATGCTACACCTGCAACAACACAAACAAACAGACAAGATACCCTTCTCAAAGGGACCTATCAAGGTTATCATCTTGTGACAATGTTTAAGTAATTCATTGTTTCAACAATCAGTGGCCTAGGCCAGTAAGTTTATGTATGCGCATTTTGTCAAAAACATCGGCGTTCTTTTTCGCAAACAAAACAGATAAATGCTAAACAAACAAACAGAATTGCTGAATAGTATACATTTTATTGATAACGAACCCCTGAATGGGTAAAAATGTTTTACAACAGATGCAAGCTCCTGGAATGAGGAAGTCGCGCAAAAATAAAACATAAATATACATCAGTATATACAAATGTCGGCAACGAGGCGTAGATGAACACCATGAGTTGATCCCTCTATGACCCACTCAACTTCGACACTTCTCCGACGCTTCAGCTTCAGAAGAGATTGATTCAGATAAACGGCCCTCAGGTCTTCCAAACCACTAAACAATGAAAGTCCACACGCGGAACGCAGTCATTTGCTTTTCAAATCCCTAACTTTTGCGTGAACCGCCCTTTGCGGGTTTTCAGTTCACCGGGATACCCTTTTTTGCCAAAGTCGCCCATCCGGGTTTTCGACTTTGCGGGTGTACATTCTTTTCAATTTATATCCCTAATTTTTGCCCGAACCTTTTTCCTTTTTTATGGTTCGCCGGGATGCCCCATTTTTGCCTGGATATTCTTTTTACTGTCCAGCGGGTCACTTTCAAGCAAAGTATTTTTTAACTGCGTCCGCGTTCACCGGGGATGCAAAATCTTCACCATCCATCGTGGATAACAACAAAGATCCTCCCGAGAAGACCTTGCTGACGACGTACGGACCTTCGTAATTGGGAGTCCACTTGCCCCGGTGATCGGAGTGTGGAGGAAGAATCTTCTTCAGGACGAGATCACCCGTCTGAAAGTTTCTAGGACGCACCTTCTTATCATAAGCTTTCTTCATTCGACTTTGGTACAGGCGACCATGCACAATCGATGCTAACCTCTTCTTGTCCATCGGGCTGAGTTGGTTCAGTCGGTTCTCAATCCATTCTGCCTCACCTCACGTCAACCAAAACTCGCAAAGAAGGGATCTCCACTTCTAACGGCAGAACAGCTTCCATACCGTACACCAAGGAGAAAGGAGTTGCCCTGGTTGACGTACACACCGTTGTACGATAACCGTGCAATGCAAACGGCAGCATCTCGTGCCAATCTTTATAGGTCACAACCATCTTCTGAACAATCTTCTTTATGTTCTTATTGGCCGCTTCAACGGCGCCATTCATCTTCGGCCGGTAAGGAGATGAGTTGTGGTGTTCAATCTTGAAACTCTGGCACAGCTCCTCCATCATCTTGTTATTCAGATTCGAACCATTATCAGTAATGATCCGCTCGAGAATCCCGTAACGACAAATGATGTCCCTCTTTATGAATTTAGCCACCACCTGCTTGGTCACATTAGCATATGAGGCTGCCTCCACCCACTTGGTGAAGTAGTCGATAGCTACTAGAATGAAGCGATGACCGTTAGATGCAGTGGGCTCGATCTTGCCTATCATGTCGATGCCCCACATGGAGAACGGCCACGGGGAGGACATGACATTTAACGGGCACGGCGACGCATGAACTTTATCAGCATAAATCTGGCATTTATGACACCTCTTCGCGAATTTAAAGCAATCCGACTCCATCGTCAGCCAGTAATATCCTGCTCTCAGGATCTTTCTTGTTGTAATACCCAAATTTTTACCCCTAAGATCCCACATTTCATTTGCATTTTTGCATACACAAACAAGATCGTACTTTTTGGTTCTCCCATTCTTGTGTATTTCTTACTTGTTTTTTGTTGTTTATGTTTACTAACATCTAACCAAAATACCAAAAATATTTTTCAATTTGTTTGTTTCTTCTTCACTGTGTGTTTAAGGTTTTGTAGGGAGATTCATGGCAAAAGAATGACTTGGAATCGAGTGTGGCTATTCATGTGCAGTTAATGTCAAACTGTCAAGGGATTACTTCATTTGCAAGTATCTGTATCAGTGGTCTATTTTCTCAAGAGATGATTGTTCAAAGTCAAGTGGTCTTGTGAAGAATCATCAGTTTATCGAGCAGCGTTTTATGAAAAGTTTGTCCTAGTTTTAATCGAAGATTCAGAGTTTTGTCTGTACAAGTCAAGTTTGGTGGATGTTCAATCAAGATGTTTGTTTTGGGATGCAAGTCCAAAGTGTTCATTCAAGTGTGCAATTTCCAAGTGATTCTAAAGCATGTTTGGAGATTAATATTTGGGTTCATTATGACATCAATTTCTTAAGAATTTGTTTTATTCAAGAATTTGATTCAAGTTAAATTTGGAAGAGACATGCATATGGCTTACTTTGAATACAAGTTACTTGAAAATTTAAGGCATTCACCATCATCTAATATTGCCAGAGTTCAAAGTCCAATTACAAATGTCCATTAAAGCCAAGAATGTGATGATTGCTGCTTGCTGAGTTGGCATTTTGGGTTTCAAATATTAATGTTGCTCAATATCATGGTTGTGCAAAAGCAAGACTTCCATATCTCATGATAAGCTATTACTTTGGGCTGTTAACTGGAGACCCTGGCGAATTTATAGCGGACCTTTGCTCGGAAGTGGCCAAATATCTTGCAAGGTCCTCAACTCCATTTACTCTGTGGTTTTTTGAATCTTTCAGCATGGTCTGTTGTAGTTTCTCCAATTATCGTGCTCATCATTTGGGGATCCTGGTTGGTTGTAATATTGGACCGACACCTGATTGGTTTGGCTGTAATTATGGCTGGAACAACTCTCTTATTGGCATTTTATTCAATTATGATGTGGTGGAGAACCCAGTGGCAAAGTTCAAGCGCTGTTGCGATCCTGCTTCTTCTGGCTGTTGCTCTCCTTTGTGCATATGAGCTTTGTGCAGTATATGTTACAACGGGATCACGGGCATCTGACCGATATTCTCCTTCTGGTTTCTTTTTTGGAGTTTCAGCAATTGCTTTAGCAATCAACATGCTATTTATTTGCATAATGGTATTTAATGGAAATGGCCTAGATGTGGATGAATATGTGCGAAAGGCTTACAAATTTGCTTATTCTGAGGGTGTTGAGGTGGGTCCTATGGCATGTTTGCCCGAACCACCAGACCCAAATGAATTATATCCTCGGCAATCTAGAAGAGCTTCCCATCTTGTTCTTCTCTATCTTGGCTCATTATCTGTTCTGTTAGTTTACTCCATCTTGTATGGTCTAACGGCAAAGGAGGAAAATTGGCTGGGTGCAATCACATTTGTTGCTGTTATTATTCTTGACTGGAATATGGGAGCTTGCCTGTATGGTTTTCAACTCCTTAATAGTCGTGTTGCCATGTTGTTCATTGCTGGAACATCACGGGTGTTTCTTATTTGTTTTGGAGTACAATACTGGTATTTGGGACACTGTATCAGTTATGCTGTTATGACTTCTGTACTTTTAGGAGCTGCTGTTTCTCGCCATTTATCGGTTACAAATCCATTAGCTGCAAGGAGAGATGCCTTACAAAGCACTGTAGTTCGCCTGAGAGAAGGATTCCATAGAAAGGAGCATAACAATTCATCTAGCTTTTCTGAAGGCTGTGGCTCAAGTATGAAACGGAGCAGTAGTGTTGAAGCTGGAAATCTTGGTGTAATACCCCAAGTTTTACCCTTATATTTAGTCAGTCATTTCGCATATCATCTCATATGTACATTTGCTAACCACTAACAAGTTATGGAGGTGTTTTGTTTTGCAGATTTGGTTCCAGGGGTATTTTGGTCATTTTACGCAAATTCTGCTAATTCCTTCAAAACGGGCTGTTATTAAGTTCTGAGGCATTTATTTGCCACTTGGGTCAAGGTGCCGGTATGTTTTGTCAGAAATATGATTGGACTCGGGGCCGTGCTTTGTTTGATTTTGAAACATTTCTAAACAGTTTTGTTTCCTCTTAATAAGATGAAGTTGGGTTGAAAAGGAAGTGGATACTGTTAAGGTTATTTTGAGAAGTGATGTGATCAACGAGATTTTAATTTGAATTTGTTTGGATATAATCATATGACGGGATATCATTTATAAAAGGCAAAGGAGAAGTAAGTTTTAAATATTTTTGAACTTTGTGTTCATAAGTACTTATAAGTTACAACTCAAGAGGGAATTTAAATGGTTCTGAATTATTATTCATGGATACTTTGAATTTACAATTGAGAAAGTAAATATGAATATTTGTTGAATTTCATTTCATAAATATTTACAGTTTACAAATGGATAAGTGAATTTGAACTTGGTTTACAAGAGGATTCATTTACAATAAGTATCTATCCTAAATCCTAAAAATTCCTAAGTGTCTTCATGATGTCTTTAAGCTTCTCCGCAGAATCTCCAAATTCACCTGCACATCAAAACAGAACAAACAATATAGAAAAAATGTTAGAAGTTGTTTTTGACACTCTCAGAACAATGTCATCATCGAGTGCCGGGAGTGGCACAACCGAAGCTGCGTCCTACCCCCCGTTACCGATCCGCACCGTTGGCGTCAGATCAGGTAACACCTGTTCTTATCGTTACGGGACATCCGAGAGATAGAAGTAATAAAAGAAGTGGGACTGATTCGTTTTGCCGCGATTGGATTTCCAAACTGATACGAGAATAAGGCAACATAGGCAAGTTCAGACTCAGACCCGGATGCCGGCAGGTCTGAGTCGCTTTGGTTTCGAAATTTCCAACACCTGAAAAGCAACAAACGCATCAGTATCAGATTCAGAATTTGGAACTCAAAACCTAAACAATTCAAAAGCAGCATCAGTTCTGAACCATATAGGTGAGGTCATGAAAACCAAGTCCAAACATAACACCATCAAAACCATGTATCAGAAGGCAAATTCATGCGCAAAAAGCCATAAGAAAACATCCTATAAATCTGTCGTAACAGAAAGCCCCAACAGGATCCAAAAAAAAGGGTAACAACAGGTTCAAATAGAACAAGAAGAATGAAGTACCCAAACAAGCTGTATCAAGCTGCATCAAAATGTACCAAAGGTTGTCAGTTAGGGGCAGGCTTCAACCAATTCAGATGGCAAGTCACAAAAATGTGAAATAACTACACCAAGTTGCAGCACAAATCATAGCGCAGACAAGGGCTCAGTCAGAGCATCATTGCCCCAACAAACAAGTCACCGAAACGTGAAGGATCAAACCATACTCACGAGTGAAACCGAACCAGTTCAGAATGCAAACAGCGCAAAATCATAGCACGACTTGTACCAGCAAGGACAAGCAAACATAAACATCTCAGTTCATGAAATAAACAAGTGCACAAACACATGGCTCAGTTAATCAACATCATAGCCCAAATCATCATCAGCAATTCAATCAGAAGCAACAATATAATCAAAAGCCAGGATTGTAGTATCCTGTTCCAAACGGTTCAGACAAACGTCATCATTACCGCGTACTCTTCTCGGCGGCAAAGACCAAGGCAAAGCGTCCATCCTGAAAGAAGAAGAAGAAAAGTAGGTGTTAATAATCAAGTTGAATGAAAACAGATCGCAATATCCAATCAGGTTTGGTCCCAAAACAGATCAAAACAAAATCTCATCAGGAACCAAATCGGTATCCAAGTTCCCCAAAGGCAATCCGTTCCACATCTGAAAAATAAGCATATCAGAGAAACCCAATTAGATCCAATCAAGGAAACGAAGAAACTGGATATCCACAAATCAAGACAAAGCCATTCAGTTATCAAAATCAAACGAAAACCCGGGCAAATCCATATCCGAGAATAGGGAATCCTGAAAAAGGAAAATTCAGATCAGATAAGATCAAACATATCAGAAAAAACGAAGTCTAATCTCACCAAAATCCCAATCAAATCTTAAAAGAGGAAACAGAGTTCAATCGGTATCAGATTCATATCAGAAAGCATCCAATCGTAATCAAATCAAATCAAATCAGACAAAATCAAATCCAGGTAAAATCAAATCGCATGAAAGTGAAAGAATAACGCAAATCCATTACGGATTAAAGGCCCAAAAAGAGAAGTATAAAGGAACGATCTCACCTCAGAGAAGAGAGAGGAAGGATCGCAGAAACCCTAACGAAGAACACACAAATCGCAAACCCTAACGAACGAAAATCGCGAGGCTCAGAGGGACCGGCACCCTCATCATCGTCTCCGACGAACAAACATCATAGAACCACGAGCGAAGCACCAACGAAGGAAGATCACCTTCGCCGTTTAAACAGCGGGCAATCCACTCCAAGCCTCAGATCACCTCATCATCGGCCGTTCACCATAAATGTAAGCTATGAGATATCTCCCTCACAACATTCGTGTTTGATTTCAGGTTACTGAGGAGAATGAAGAGAATCGAGAGAGCCGCGAGAGAGAGATGGAGAAGAAAGTGAAACGGCGCCGCGAATGTTCTCTGGGGGAAACCCTAAAGAATTTGTTTCTTATGACTAACAACTGGGTTGGGTCCGGATGTGATGACCGGCCCAACCCCTTTATGTTTTATTGTTTTTTATTTTTTTATTTTGTTTTCTAAATTATGTTTTTAATTATTTTAAATTGTTTTATAATTTTAGAAAATTGTTTTAAAAACCTCTTTTTTGTGTAAATATTATAAATAAATAAAAATCTTTTATAATAAAATTAAAAAACCTCTTTTTAAAATAAAAATTAAAACCTTTTTTAAAAATATAAAACTAAAACTTTTGTAAATATAAAATTAATAAAAACTCTTTTTTTAAATGAAAATAAGGAAAAACTTTTCTTAAAAATATTCAAAAGTAAATTTTTTTTAAAACATTTTTAAATTAAACTTTTTTTCGCAAGCTAATATTAAATTTTTTTAATAAAACAATAATAAAATCTCAAATTTGCATATTCTTCCTTCATTGTCTCGCCGCCCCACTCTGCCCACTAACGTCGTTTGTTCATTTTGCAGCTCATTACTTATTTCGTCTTATCTTTCATTCAGAGTTCATTACTATATTGTAACTGCTTCTCATATGTAACCTCGCGAATCTAATAATCGCGCTTTAAATTTCTGTTTGTATGGCTTTAACTTCTGTCTTTATGTCCTGTTTGCATAACTCAATCTCTCACACCTTCATCAATTAGTCTGTCACACTACACACATCCGAAGGTTAGGTCTAGATTTTGGTCGCCGCGCCAATAGTCCTCAACTTCAAACCCTACACTTTTACAAACCCTAAATTTTCACAAGTGCCTCGCCGCAGGCAAAATTACAATTTTACCCCTAGCATTAGGTCAAAGAGCCGCCGCGCTCAGTTTAGGGTTTCCCGCCGTGGAATCCCTAATTTAACCCTAATTACAACTTAACATTTCAACGTAGAATTTGGAGTTTCTACACTCCACGTAAGCGTGTCCTTAAGATGCGTTTATTCCCCTTGAGACCTTGACCACAGTCAAGAAGTCTCTAACCTCCCTTTTGAGGGGAACTACGATTACTCTGATTCCACTCCCGTAAGGATACGTAGGCACAAGATGCGATGTCTTGCCGAGTAAACTTAGAATTAACCCCTTAGGTCTCTTTTCTCACTTTTAATCCTTTGTGCATATACCTTAAGCAAATGAATAAAGCAAATAATAAAGCAAATAGTAAACATTTGAACAAAAGGTTCCTGTAGAGTACTACAGAAGTTTAGGGTGCTAATACCTTCCCTAAATTTAACCAACCCCCGAACCCTAGATCTTTCCCCGCATTGTGTTTACGATGCAAAATAGGTTTTCCCTCTTTTGACCTTTTCCTTCGGATAAATCAAAGAGCGGTTGTGAATTGAATTATGATTCAAACTCATTAATAGTTTGTGATCCTATTTCCACCGCAACAGAAAATGGCGACTTCACTGGGGAATCTAAATTTTTGAGGGTTATCCCTATCTTGTTTATTTTTCTTTATATATTTGTTTCATTAATATTTTGCTCATTTGTATATGTTGTTCAGGGTACCTTCTCGAGATTTACTTTGTGGTGAGATAAGTCCTACACCCGGACTTGAGTGACATTATTATAGGATGGGGATATATTCGATGAGGCTTATAGGGAGTGAGTCCCGACCAAGCTGATTCGAGAATCACCGCTCAGTTGAGACCCTTTCGAAAATGGTTCGGTTGAACGAGTAATCGTGAAAACTTTTTCCATGGTCGATTGGAGTCTGTGATATTGAGGACCGTAGTACCTTAACACCACCTCGGCCTTATTTAGGACGTAGTGCGGGAGCTATGTGGGAGTAATCCTACAACGGCTGCTGATAACGCGAAATCATATCGTTTATTTGGCTTGATTTACATGCATTTATTTGTGACTATTGTTAATTTATCTTGATTTACGTTGTATTATACGGTTAATTTACTTTGTTTGCAGATTTTAGAGGATTTGGATTAAAGAAAGAAAAGAAGACGAAATGGAAGAAAAAGAGAGAAGAAAAATACAGAAAATAGCAGAAAACAGAATTTGTGACTGTCACGGTCGTCACGGCCATGTCACGACCGTCACAGCCTTCACGATTGTCACGGCCATGTCACGACCGTCATGCTTCTCACGCTTGTCACAGATCCCTCACAACCGTTATGCATCAAATAACAGAAGTTCGTTCAAGACAGAAGTGGGCCACGAGCACTTTCCTCCTTTTCTCCTACATTTTCTCCACTCACTGCCCACTACTGGAAGTTACTCCCACTCCCTCCATAATTCACCCATGATCTCTGGAAGTTGAAGAATGAATTATTTCCTATAAATAGGCCTTAGATTCAGAGTTTTAGGGGGAACCTTCGATGTATCGAAGTGCTGCCAAAATTCCCATTGAAGCCAATTTTACTTTCCTGCAGTATTTTCTATTTCTTTTCCTTTTATTTCATTTTTATCGCCCTATTTATTCCTGTAACTTTTAATTCTCGCCAAAGTAGAATCCTGCCGACATTGTGGAGGACTACTCAAGGATTCGAGATCAGTACGATTTACAGGTTTTTATCCATTGAATTATTATTTTATTTCTGTCAGTATGCATGTTTCATTATTTTGTTGTTTATGTTTATTTTCATTTACGTTAATTATCATGTCTAGCTAAATTAGTTTTATCGGTATGTAACTGAATTAGTAGGATAGGATTCGATAGTAACCGGCATCTTCCCCTTTTCTACAAACAACCTTTCTGGCCGTAGTTTTTAATCTAAATTCTAAATAAACCTTTGTCACGACAGTGAGAAGCTATTTACGGTGGTTTTGCCACGACAGTGGGAAACCATATTAAGGTACGAACCAACAAGCGACAGCTGCGGTTAGTCCAGATAGTAAAAACTAGGCATTGATTTTAGACACAGCGAAAGCGCTTTAAAAGAAATTAGAATCTATTTGTTTACAAAAAGTAGTTTTAACCCCGAATGGGACAGCGAAAGCGTACATTCGGCCCTTAGAATTATGACCCGAGTCAACAACCATCGTGAGACGAAGGTCTTTAAACGAGTAAGTTCTGCTGAAAAGTGTTTGCAATAGACAAAAAGGCACCGGTAACCTGCTGAATTCCCGATAGCTAAAGCGTTACATACCGATATTCCTTTACCGCATTTCTTTAAACCAAAAATCTTTATTTCCTTTGCATTTAATTTCATCCGCATTTAACTTTCCAAATTCCATTAGCCTTAGCTTTACGCCGTAGCAATAGATAACGGTAGATTGACATTGGTCTCTGTGGGTTCGACAATCTTTTATATTACTTCGATATTTCCGTGCACTTGCGGACGCATCAAGTTTTTGGCGCCGTTGCCGGGGACCAACAGTCAATATTGTGATTCCGTTGTTACATAGTATAGACTAAGACACTCTTATCTAAATCATTATGTATAACCCATATTTCCCTTATAATTACCACCCTCCATGTTATAACTACCACCCCCAATATTTCGAGGAACCACAAATTCCGCTTAAATCCGACCTCGAAATATTATTAGAAGATTTCAATACTACGCACTCTCACCCAAATTCCCTCTATGATGACGACTCCCAATGTTTTGAGGAAACGCAAGATTTTGATACATCCAACCTCGAACTACTACTAGAAGAATTCAATGAGACGTCTACTCACTCTAGGATAGAATTTATGATGGAGCGCTTTGTGGAAACACAAACTCTCCAAAACGAAGATTTTAGAAAACAACATCTCCAAATTAATGAAGACCTTAGGCAGATGAACGTTATTGTCGATTCCCTCGCAACTCACAGCGAGACTTTGGAGACTCAAACCTCCCTGCTTAGACAAACACCTCTAGGACCCTTCCCAGAAGGACATGTGAATGTTGTAACAACCATTAGTGAAAAACAAATAGAAGATCCTAGGGAGATTAATGATGAGCCTGAGGAGAGTTTTGGTGAGAAAAGCATACATATTGAGAAAAATCCACCGACACCAACCGAAAGGGAGGGTGTCGAAGAGGTAGAGAAGGAAGCACGTATCGTTGCTCCTCCTCCTTATACCCCACCTATTTCTTTCCCACAAAGGTTTGCAGAAGTTAAGGTAGAATCCCAATCCAAAACATATGTGGAGGTATTGAAAAATATACACACCAATGCACCTTTGTCTAAGGCCCTTCATAGAAAAAGAAAATTCGAGGACCGTGAAACTAGGGTCATTATTACTGTTAAAAGGGTACGATTAACTTTTGAGGTGGTGGATGAAATAACAAAGCCCAAATTTGAAAAGCTGATACGCAGAATAGATCCAGAACCACCACCACGCGTTCAAAACAAGAAACCACCCTACAGAAGAAAGAAACGAAAAGGTGAGGGATATGAGAGATGGCTTGATAAGTGGCCATGGAAACCGAAGACTATACAAAGTTCGATCGAGGAACAATTCTTGAAAGAACCGCCATGAGTACTTGCACTCCTTAGCCGTCGAGCTATCGACGCTAAACAAAGCGCTGTGTGGGAGGCAACCCACAAGGTCTTTATTTTAATTTGTTTGTTTAAATTTGCAGAAAACAAAGAAATGTATCGCTTGTTACTCCTTAGCTATATCTAAGAGAAAACTCTCTGGATGACGATCTGAGAAGATGAGCTATGCCCACGGACATTCCTACGAGTGTCGCTGCTGGTGGGAACGCTGATGATGAGTACTTCCTCTTGACGCGAGCAACATGATGAGCTGGTTCGAGAATTACACAAACAAAGTATCTCAAAATGCCCGCCACCGAAGTAGAAGTGATCAACAAAGACAAGGATAGCAAGAGCAGTAGCATTCATACAGGTTCTATCTTTCCTTTTCCACCTTTTACTGAAACATTGAGGACAATGTTTGGTTTAAGTGTGGGGGAGGAACTCTATCGCTTTCATTTTATTGCCTTTTAGTTTGATTTATTGTTTTTATCTATTTTTAATGCTATGTCAAAATCTTTACATGTGCTGTCGAGTCTTTATGAGTGGTTTTCGCCTGTTATTCAAACTTCCCCAAAATTTCAAAATTTCAAAATTTTAACCTCCAACAAAAACTTTTTGATTCATGACATGGTACTCTGAAAGTATATAGGCTGTTTAGGCTATGTTAGAAAAACTTGGGAAAGTTTTGATAAAATTGATATCGTCCTGACAACCTTAACCCCCTAAATATGCAAAATAAATTTGAGTACCCATTATGCCGAGACCTTAAAACTCCAGGTTCTTGTAGTAATCCCTAAGTAGTTTATTTAAGCAGTCAGCACCATCCTAAACACACTAAGTAAGAGACCGATGCAAATAAGTGTACGATCTCTAGGTTAAAATGAGAAACTAAGAAAGAAAAAAAAATTATGAAGAAAAAGACATGTTCCTTCTAAGTTAGGTGCTCCTCACCCGAGCACTTAGCCTAACGGTACAAACTCTTTAAGTTCAATTGATGCTCAAGCATATTTGCAGAAAAAATGAAATAATAATGAGATCGTAGTCACTAACAGGTCTACTTGCCATGAATGTGTACGGATAACGGGCTTAATGTGATTGCACTATAATGAAATGGGGTGAAAGAGAGCATGAGTTATAGGTTGAGTTATAATGGCATGATTCCGATTGGTTTGCATAAGTAGGGAGTTTTTGAAGTTGTGTCGTTATGATATCCTTGGTATTAATATTTAGTACCTATCGATCTAACATTAGCCTAGCAGCCACGTATGATTAGAGTTTCGTCGTGACTTTGTTTCGAACTATGCTTATTTCTTTTTACTGTGTTGGTCGATTGCTTGAGGACAAGCAATGGTTTAAGTGTGGGGATGTTTGATAACGCGAAATCATATCGTTTATTTGGCTTGATTTACATGCATTTATTTGTGACTATTGTTAATTTATCTTGATTTACGTTGTATTATACGGTTAATTTACTTTGTTTGCAGATTTTAGAGGATTTGGATTAAAGAAAGAAAAGAAGACGAAATGGAAGAAAAAGAGAGAAGAAAAATACAGAAAATAGCAGAAAACAGAATTTGTGACTGTCACGGTCGTCACGGCCATGTCACGACCGTCACAGCCTTCACGATCGTCACGGCCATGTCACGACCGTCATGCTTCTCACGCTTGTCACAGATCCCTCACAACCGTTATGCATCAAATAACAGAAGTTCGTTCAAGACAGAAGTGGGCCACGAGCACTTTCCTCCTTTTCTCCTACATTTTCTCCACTCACTGCCCACTACTGGAAGTTACTCCCACTCCCTCCATAATTCACCCATGATCTCTGGAAGTTGAAGAATGAATTATTTCCTATAAATAGGCCTTAGATTCAGAGTTTTAGGGGGAACCTTCGATGTATCGAAGTGCTGCCAAAATTCCCATTGAAGCCAATTTTACTTTCCTGCATTATTTTCTATTTCTTTTCCTTTTATTTCATTTTTATCGCCCTATTTATTCCTGTACCTTTTAATTCTCGCCAAAGTAGAATCCTGCCGACATTGTGGAGGACTACTCAAGGATTCGAGATCAGTACGATTTACAGGTTTTTATCCATTGAATTATTATTTTATTTCTGTCAGTATGCATGTTTCATTATTTTGTTGTTTATGTTTATTTTCATTTACGTTAATTATCATGTCTAGCTAAATTAGTTTTATCGGTATGTAACTGAATTAGTAGGATAGGATTCGATAGTAACCGGCATCTTCCCCTTTTCTACAAACAACCTTTCTGGCCGTAGTTTTTAATCTAAATTCTAAATAAACCTTTGTCACGACAGTGAGAAGCTATTTACGGTGGTTTTGCCACGACAGTGGGAAACCATATTAAGGTACGAACCAACAAGCGACAGCTGCGGTTAGTCCAGATAGTAAAAACTAGGCATTGATTTTAGACACAGCGAAAGCGCTTTAAAAGAAATTAGAATCTATTTGTTTACAAAAAGTAGTTTTAACCCCGAATGGGACAGCGAAAGCGTACATTCGGCCCTTAGAATTATGACCCGAGTCAACAACCATCGTGAGACGAAGGTCTTTAAACGAGTAAGTTCTGCTGAAAAGTGTTTGCAATAGACAAAAAGGCACCGGTAACCTGCTGAATTCCCGATAGCTAAAGCGTTACATACCGATATTCCTTTACCGCATTTCTTTAAACCAAAAATCTTTATTTCCTTTGCATTTAATTTCATCCGCATTTAACTTTCCAAATTCCATTAGCCTTAGCTTTACGCCGTAGCAATAGATAACGGTAGATTGACATTGGTCTCTGTGGGTTCGACAATCTTTTATATTACTTCGATATTTCCGTGCACTTGCGGACGCATCAAGTTTTTGGCGCCGTTGCCGGGGACCAACAGTCAATATTGTGATTCCGTTGTTACATAGTATAGACTAAGACACTCTTATCTAAATCATTATGTATAACCCATATTTCCCTTATAATTACCACCCTCCATGTTATAACTACCACCCCCAATATTTCGAGGAACCACAAATTCCGCTTAAATCCGACCTCGAAATATTATTAGAAGATTTCAATACTACGCACTCTCACCCAAATTCCCTCTATGATGACGACTCCCAATGTTTTGAGGAAACGCAAGATTTTGATACATCCAACCTCGAACTACTACTAGAAGAATTCAATGAGACGTCTACTCACTCTAGGATAGAATTTATGATGGAGCGCTTTGTGGAAACACAAACTCTCCAAAACGAAGATTTTAGAAAACAACATCTCCAAATTAATGAAGACCTTAGGCAGATGAACGTTATTGTCGATTCCCTCGCAACTCACAGCGAGACTTTGGAGACTCAAACCTCCCTGCTTAGACAAACACCTCTAGGACCCTTCCCAGAAGGACATGTGAATGTTGTAACAACCATTAGTGAAAAACAAATAGAAGATCCTAGGGAGATTAATGATGAGCCTGAGGAGAGTTTTGGTGAGAAAAGCATACATATTGAGAAAAATCCACCGACACCAACCGAAAGGGAGGGTGTCGAAGAGGTAGAGAAGGAAGCACGTATCGTTGCTCCTCCTCCTTATACCCCACCTATTTCTTTCACACAAAGGTTTGCAGAAGTTAAGGTAGAATCCCAATCCAAAACATATGTGGAGGTATTGAAAAATATACACACCAATGCACCTTTGTCTAAGGCCCTTCATAGAAAAAGAAAATTCGAGGACCGTGAAACTAGGGTCATTATTACTGTTAAAAGGGTACGATTAACTTTTGAGGTGGTGGATGAAATAACAAAGCCCAAATTTGAAAAGCTGATACGCAGAATAGATCCAGAACCACCACCACGCGTTCAAAACAAGAAACCACCCTACAGAAGAAAGAAACGAAAAGGTGAGGGATATGAGAGATGGCTTGATAAGTGGCCATGGAAACCGAAGACTATACAAAGTTCGATCGAGGAACAATTCTTGAAAGAACCGCCATGAGTACTTGCACTCCTTAGCCGTCGAGCTATCGACGCTAAACAAAGCGCTGTGTGGGAGGCAACCCACAAGGTCTTTATTTTAATTTGTTTGTTTAAATTTGCAGAAAACAAAGAAATGTATCGCTTGTTACTCCTTAGCTATATCTAAGCGAAAACTCTCTGGATGACGATCTGAGAAGATGAGCTATGCCCACGGACATTCCTACGAGTGTCGCTGCTGGTAGGAACGCTGATGATGAGTACTTCCTCTTGACGCGAGCAACATGATGAGCTGGTTCGAGAATTACACAAACAAAGTATCTCAAAATGCCCGCCACCGAAGTAGAAGTGATCAACAAAGACAAGGATAGCAAGAGCAGTAGCATTCATACAGGTTCTATCTTTCCTTTTCCACCTTTTACTGAAACATTGAGGACAATGTTTGGTTTAAGTGTGGGGGAGGAACTCTATCGCTTTCATTTTATTGCCTTTTAGTTTGATTTATTGTTTTTATCTATTTTTAATGCTATGTCAAAATCTTTACATGTGCTGTCGAGTCTTTATGAGTGGTTTTCGCCTGTTATTCAAACTTCCCCAAAATTTCAAAATTTCAAAATTTTAACCTCCAACAAAAACTTTTTGATTCATGACATGGTACTCTGAAAGTATATAGGCTGTTTAGGCTATGTTAGAAAAACTTGGGAAAGTTTTGATAAAATTGATATCGTCCTGACAACCTTAACCCCCTAAATATGCAAAATAAATTTGAGTACCCATTATGCCGAGACCTTAAAACTCCAGGTTCTTGTAGTAATCCCTAAGTAGTTTATTTAAGCAGTCAGCACCATCCTAAACACACTAAGTAAGAGACCGATGCAAATAAGTGTACGATCTCTAGGTTAAAATGAGAAACTAAGAAAGAAAAAAAAATTATGAAGAAAAAGACATGTTCCTTCTAAGTTAGGTGCTCCTCACCCGAGCACTTAGCCTAACGGTACAAACTCTTTAAGTTCAATTGATGCTCAAGCATATTTGCAGAAAAAATGAAATAATAATGAGATCGTAGTTACTAACAGGTCTACTTGCCATGAATGTGTACGGATAACGGGCTTAATGTGATTGCACTATAATGAAATGGGGTGAAAGAGAGCATGAGTTATAGGTTGAGTTATAATGGCATGATTCCGATTGGTTTGCATAAGTAGGGAGTTTTTGAAGTTGTGTCGTTATGATATCCTTGGTATTAATATTTAGTACCTATCGATCTAACATTAGCCTAGCAGCCACGTATGATTAGAGTTTCGTCGTGACTTTGTTTCGAACTATGCTTATTTCTTTTTACTGTGTTGGTCGATTGCTTGAGGACAAGCAATGGTTTAAGTGTGGGGATGTTTGATAACGCGAAATCATATCGTTTATTTGGCTTGATTTACATGCATTTATTTGTGACTATTGTTAATTTATCTTGATTTACGTTGTATTATACGGTTAATTTACTTTGTTTGCAGATTTTAGAGGATTTGGATTAAAGAAAGAAAAGAAGACGAAATGGAAGAAAAAGAGAGAAGAAAAATACAGAAAATAGCAGAAAACAGAATTTGTGACTGTCACGGTCGTCACGGCCATGTCACGACCGTCACAGCCTTCACGATCGTCACGGCCATGTCACGACCGTCATGCTTCTCACGCTTGTCACAGATCCCTCACAACCGTTATGCATCAAATAACAGAAGTTCGTTCAAGACAGAAGTGGGCCACGAGCACTTTCCTCCTTTTCTCCTACATTTTCTCCACTCACTGCCCACTACTGGAAGTTACTCCCACTCCCTCCATAATTCACCCATGATCTCTGGAAGTTGAAGAATGAATTATTTCCTATAAATAGGCCTTAGATTCAGAGTTTTAGGGGGAACCTTCGATGTATCGAAGTGCTGCCAAAATTCCCATTGAAGCCAATTTTACTTTCCTGCATTATTTTCTATTTCTTTTCCTTTTATTTCATTTTTATCGCCCTATTTATTCCTGTACCTTTTAATTCTCGCCAAAGTAGAATCCTGCCGACATTGTGGAGGACTACTCAAGGATTCGAGATCAGTACGATTTACAGGTTTTTATCCATTGAATTATTATTTTATTTCTGTCAGTATGCATGTTTCATTATTTTGTTGTTTATGTTTATTTTCATTTACGTTAATTATCATGTCTAGCTAAATTAGTTTTATCGGTATGTAACTGAATTAGTAGGATAGGATTCGATAGTAACCGGCATCTTCCCCTTTTCTACAAACAACCTTTCTGGCCGTAGTTTTTAATCTAAATTCTAAATAAACCTTTGTCACGACAGTGAGAAGCTATTTACGGTGGTTTTGCCACGACAGTGGGAAACCATATTAAGGTACGAACCAACAAGCGACAGCTGCGGTTAGTCCAGATAGTAAAAACTAGGCATTGATTTTAGACACAGCGAAAGCGCTTTAAAAGAAATTAGAATCTATTTGTTTACAAAAAGTAGTTTTAACCCCGAATGGGACAGCGAAAGCGTACATTCGGCCCTTAGAATTATGACCCGAGTCAACAACCATCGTGAGACGAAGGTCTTTAAACGAGTAAGTTCTGCTGAAAAGTGTTTGCAATAGACAAAAAGGCACCGGTAACCTGCTGAATTCCCGATAGCTAAAGCGTTACATACCGATATTCCTTTACCGCATTTCTTTAAACCAAAAATCTTTATTTCCTTTGCATTTAATTTCATCCGCATTTAACTTTCCAAATTCCATTAGCCTTAGCTTTACGCCGTAGCAATAGATAACGGTAGATTGACATTGGTCTCTGTGGGTTCGACAATCTTTTATATTACTTCGATATTTCCGTGCACTTGCGGACGCATCAAGTTTTTGCGATATTACACTCAAAAGAGGTTCTCTTGAGAATATTATTCACCCCCGAGTCAGTCGGAAGGTTGATAATATCCGAAAGATGGGCTGATGACTTTGGGCACTTTGTAGAACCTTGTTCGGCAGGTACAACTAACCTATAGTACACTCCTTTCGGGATGGGTAGACCTTGACTCCGGTCACGTTCCTTTAACCTAGGACTTTGTGTGTTTTCATGCATTGCATCCATAAAGCATCTCATTGCATTTCATGGAGTTCAAATATCATTTATGGAAATCGCGGGATACCATAAATAAGAAAATAAAATGAAAAAACAAGAAAAAGATTTCCTTGGTACCCCACGACATTCGTAAATGTTTGAATTCCATGAAATCTTCATTTGCATTCACATTTTAGCATCATATTTTTGCATTGCATGTGTCTCCCGGTTTCTCATACGCGGTTCTTTCACCTTCCAATTTTTGTCACCCTGAGTTCTCTGCATCAATACGACCCTTCAAAAGGATGGAAGATTAGAATCAAGAGATCAACCGTGTCAGCCATGAACTCGAAGATCTTCGAGGAAGTGTAGGGCAGATTTTGGAGATGCTACGAGCTCTTAGTGTGAAGGTGGAAGCTCAGTCTACTGTTGTTTCTGGGACTACTAATACCCTTATGGAATCTCAACCAGTTGTTACTGTCGAGAATGTACTTCCTCACGGTCTTCAATCCGGTTTGGTGCCTCCTAGTGCTCAACCAGTTCGACGAGCTACCCCTCCAAAGTGCAAAACTCCTAACTCCGACCATGGTAAAGGACCTGCACGTTCGAGGAACCGCAAAATGGCTACTCCCCAACCTTGGCAACATCAGCAGAGTTATGTTCAAGGTTATCCATATGTCCAACAACCCTATGTAGCTGCTGTTGCACCTCCTTTCAATCAGCAGTTTCCTACATACCAGCCTGTGCAGTCAGCTCCGGTATATCAAGCACCGATCCGTCAACAACCTTCCGGTTATCCGCCCATGCGAGTTCCTGTCAACGGTCAACGAGTGCCCGACGCTCCTGTTCATCAACAATCACAGGATCAGGTTCCTTACCTCCGTAAAAGTCAGTATAAGCCTTGTCCTCCAATTTCGATGGCTTTCACTGAGTTATACCTCCATTTGGTACGACAGGGTCTGATTACCACCCGTGCTTTGGGTCCTCCGCCTAATCCGTTACCTGCAGGTTACAACGCCACCGCTCATTGTTTATTTCATGAGGGTGCGCCCGACCATGATCTAGATATTTGCTATGCTCTTAAGAAAGTTGTCAGAAATTTGCTATAAGCGAAGAAGTTGTCTTTTAGCGATGCTCAGATGAAGATCGAGACTCCTCTCGGGGTCCCTCACTTGTCGAGTTCGAATTCTGCAAAGCATGCTACTCCTGTGGTAAATCAGCCGAATCCAGTAATTATTCACAGGCCTAGCTCGCTTCATTTCAGTAACCCTCAAGATGATGTGACCGGGATCAACAGAGAATCTGGGAAATTTATTTTGAAGCAACGACTGAAAACTGTTGAAGATGTGACCAGCGTAACTGGGGCAAGCTATGACGACTTACAGTGATCATAAACCAGACAGTCCTTTCCAGTGAGGCTCCGCCAAAGGAGACTGTTACTTTTGAGTGCAAGATTTCATAAACATTTAGAAGGATTTTTTTCGACATGTTCATTTGTTTATTTATATGTATTTCTCTTTGATTAAGCATATTTAGCATGCACGAACTTGTTTATCTTTGATTAATGCAACGCATATGTTTGTCTTGAATAAGTCCATTCGTTTCACTCATTCAAAATATATTTTTCATAAATCATAATGCCAACTTTACCCGATCTCTGGTTCTGATGAAGAATTGGGAGGAGGATGACGAACCTAAAACGTCAGATTTCTTGTCATATGCTTTCAATTGAAACCTGCTGATGATGTAAGGCATTGTTTCAAATCCCAAACACTGGAGATATAAGGATGTTAATCCCTCGTTAACCTCTTTGAGCCTTGAAGTAGGAGTTTTTCTTTCTTTTAAGAACCTTCATCCTAACCTGGGGCAGGGTAGGTTTCAGTTAAACCGATCGAGCACTTAGACTCTAAAAAAGGGAAGAGCAAACCCTCGAGAATTTATCCTTAGCATCTTAAGAAGTCCAATACAATGACTATCCCCCAGTTACCTAAGGAGTGGGGCAGTCACGAGCCTTTCAAAAGATTTACACGACTTGTGCATAAAAGAATATTCAAAAAAATAAGAGCCCGCTAAGTCAAAACCTATGAAGGAGACTTAGGCAAAACTGGGGCATCCCGCTGGACTCCAAAGTCAGATCAAAAGACGTTGTCCAGGCAAAAGTTAGGGAATAAGAACAATAAACCAGTAGTTTTTTTAGGATCCCTATAAAGAACAAAGTTGTGTGATCGAAACGCCATTAGAAATAGGTGAGTGACTGCCATGTCCAAAGCCTTGATAAGTTCTCAACCATAGCAAATGCGCTTGAGATATGAGCGTTCGTATCCGATTAACTGAATTAGGATTGGAGAACATCACGAAGAAGGGGTGGGTGCAAATATAACTTCGAGCCTTTATCCTTTTGTTTCTTAAACCGTGAACTGAGCCACGATACAACCTTTAAAAGACCTAATTGAAGTAGGACTTCGGTTGAAAGCATACTCGACAAGATCACGTTTCCTGACTCCTACGAGCTATGCTCAGAAAAAATTCATGTTGGCATTATAATTAAAACTTATATCCTGACTAGTGATTTCGGTCACAAGTTATTGCGATATCTTTTTCAAAACAAAAATTCAAGACAAATATATGTGTACATTGACAAGCTCAGGATAGGCATTTCAGGCATGACGACTTTGCTTGGTATCTTAGAGATTTACATAACCCGTGGAACTTGAAGATCCTGCTAAACAGGGGCAGGCAGTTTCCCAGTTCGCTTACCAACGCGAGTCTGACGTTCTTAAGGAGCTACTTCTCAAAGATTTCGTCGTAACACGATTAATTTGTGCCAGTTACGTCGAGACCTGACAAATCTCTCAAAGAGTTTGAAAACAGTGGGGCAACCAGACTCCGTGTTCTCTATAAAATCCTCTTGAGATGACCATACCTCACAACGCAAATATCCTGGGGCACCGGGTTTCTAAAAAAGAAGAAACAAATGCCGAATACTATAAGATCCTTCAAGATTAAAACCATGTGGTTCCACAACTTTCTTCATGCACCCGATGGATTCTACTCACGGCGGCCTTCATTCTCCAGTAAATCTCAGTGTTGCAACAGGCTCCTAAACTATTGCCTCATCACAGTCCCCAGCGAGACTATAAGCTGACAACTTTTTCTTGGGTAACTCGAAAGTGTCCCTCAGGTTTTCTTCTCCCCATGTGAAGACATGATACGGTGCACCCAAGCATATTACCTTCTCCCCAGAGAATTCAGAACTTTAAAACCAGATTTGGTTCTACCATTGATCCTTCTCATCCATGATTGACATATTGGTTGCAGAGAACGCAGGGTATCTTCGTCGAGATGTTTATTTCATCTCTCGTCCCGTCTCTAGTCTGTTTCGTCAGCATACGCAGGGGCATAAGCATCACATGCCTATTTCATATATTCATTTCACATACTCATTACATACTCATTTCATAACATCTTGCATACATAAACATTAACATACATAGACATTAACATACATTTTAACATATGCATCAACATATGCGTTAGCATTCACAGGTTCATTATGTTTCACCATCATTGGTTGATACCGCCGAGTAACTGGGTTCATCCATTCTCTCCAAATAGATTGTCATCCCTAAGCATAAAATACATAAGTGTTTCCAGTTTCCCCACAGAGCTTGATCCTCGTGGATGACGGTTACTTCAGCTATCTTTCCTCACTAGGATAAGATATCTACCCTTCGAGATCATTCCCTCGACGGAGTCTTGATTACCAGTCTTCTTTCTAGCTCGATCCTAAATTGAATCTCAGTATTGTCGGTCGTCGAGCCCAACCGGACGTGCATTTATTTTGCACCATCTAAAGATTTTCACCATACCATGACGGATACGCGACTGTTCTCGCCTGAGAAGGTTATCGCTGTACCCGGACGTGCATTTATTTTGCACTATCTTTCAACCACAATCCTTTACAGATACACGCCAGTTCACGCCTGGAAAACAATCCTACATCTTACGGCATCGGTATGCAACATTTCTCACCTAAGAAGCCGATCCTATCTTCGTTATGAATCGCAGCAAATGGCCATCTCCATGGAGCAGTTGGGCTTCCATTTACCTGTCGTCATGAAGTATAGGGGGTTTTGAACCAAATCGTATTCAGGAGAGCACGATCCTGAAGTACGGGGAGGTTTGAGCGGAATCATATTCAGGAGAGCACGATTCTGAAGTATGAAGAAGTTCATTTATCCTTTAGTAAAAGAAGAAACCAAATCGTATTCAGGAGAGCACGATCTTGAAGTATGGGGAGGTTTGAGCCGAATCATATTCAGGAGAGCACGATTCTGAAGTGTGAGGAAGTTCAGTTCATCCTTTTCATATTCAGGAGAGAACGATTCTGAAGTATGAAGAAATTTCAAGAGCCGAATCATATTCAGGAGAGCACGATTCTGAAGTATGAGGAAGTTCAGTTTACCCTATTCATATTCAGGAGAGCACGATTCTGAAGTATGAAGAATTTCATTTACAAGAAAGAGCCGAATCATATTCAGGAGAGCACGATTCTGAAGTATGAGGAAGTTCAATTCGCCCTTTTCATATTCAGGAGAGCACGATTCTGAATTTCATTTATCCGAAAGAGCCGAATCATAGTCAGGAGAGCACGATTCTGAAGTATGAGGAAGTTCAGTTTACCCTTTTCATGTTCAGGAGAGCACGATCTTGAAGCATGAAGAAGTTTATTTATCCTTCAGTAAGAGAAGAATCAGAATCGTATTCCAGGCGCCGACCTTCAATACGAGAAGATTTATTTATCAGATAAGCAGCAGCCTCTTTATTTGAGTGCTTATCCATTTTGGCACATAAGTCCCTTCCAACGATAAGTGACAATTCTCCCTCGAGAAGCTTATCGGGGCATTTCCTATAAAAGTCCATTTATTTTGGCATACAGCCGGTCTTTACCCTGTATATTTGTTACGGAGTTCCGAAAAGTCCGTTTGATCCTGTCACGAGGGATAGTTTACAGAAGCTTGGATGTTATTCTTTGCTCAATGCTCCAGCATTCTGTGATCGATCTTGCAATCGTACGTGATCCAGTTTTATTTTTAGATTCCCCAGTGGAGGCTGTCTCACAGGTGTCATCTCCATTTGAGAATCTCGTTCCCAAAATGACGATTGGTCGTGTTCGCACCAATTGACCATCATTTTAGAATCCCCCAGTGTTGTACTGTGTCTCAGCGCGTCGTTTTCCCCAGTGTGTTCTTCTCGTAGCGTCTGTCCCTGTGTCGTCATATTCGTCATAATTTTCGCATTCATCATTCCAGCATACGCATCATATCATCTGCATTAAGCTGTCTTCGCTTTGTCCAATAGCATTGCATATCGTCGCATATAAGGGAAAAATTTTCGGTTATCTATATTTAAATCTCTCCACCACGATTCCTCGAGTCTCTGTCACTCAAATCGTCCGGTGTAGCTATTTAAATAGGGGCAACTGTAATACCCCAAATTTTACCCTTATATTTAGTCAGTCATTTCGCATATCATCTCATATGTACATTTGCTAACCACTAACAAGTTATGGAGGTGTTTTGTTTTGCAGATTTGGTTCCAGGGGTATTTTGGTCATTTTACGCAAATTCTGCTAATTCCTTGAAAACGGGCTGTTATTAAGTTCTGAGGCATTTATTTGCCACTTGGGTCAAGGTGCCGGTATGTTTTGTAAGAAATATCATTGGACTCGGGGCCGTGCTTTATTTGATTTTGAAACATTTCTAAACAGTTTTGTTTCCTCTTAATAAGATGAAGTTGGGTTGAAAAGGAAGTGGATACTGTTAAGGTTATTTTGAGAAGTGATGTGATCAACGAGATTTTAATTTGAATTTGTTTGGATATAATCATATGACGGGATATCATTTATAAAAGGCAAAGGAGAAGTAAGTTTTAAATATTTTTGAACTTTGTGTTCATAAGTACTTATAAGTTACAACTCAAGAGGGAATTTAAATGGTCCCGAATTATTATTCATGGATACTTTGAATTTACAATTGAGAAAGTAAATATGAATATTTGTTGAATTTCATTTCATAAATATTTACAGTTTACAAATGGATAAGTGAATTTGAACTTGGTTTACAAGAGGATTCATTTACAATAAGTATCTATCCTAAATCCTAAAAATTCCTAAGTGTCTTCATGATGTCTTTAAGTTTCTCCGCAGAATCTCCAAATTCACCTGCACATCAAAACAGAACAAACAATATAGAAAAAATGTTAGAAGTTGTTTTTGACACTCTCAGAACAATGTCATCATCGAGTGCCGGGAGTGGCACAACCGAAGCTGCGTCCTACCCCCCGTTACCGATCCGCACCGTTGGCGTCAGATCAGGTAACACCTGTTCTTATCGTTACGGGACATCCGAGAGATAGAAGTAATAAAAGAAGTGGGACTGATTCGTTTTTCCGCGATTGGATTTCCAAACTGATACGAGAATAAAGCAACATAGGCAAGTTCGGACTCAGACCCGGATGCCGGCAGGTCTGAGTCGCTTTGGTTTCGAAATTTCCAACACCTGAAAAGCCACAAACGCATCAGTATCAGATTCAGAATTTGGAACTCAAAACCTAAACAATTCAAAAGCAGCATCAGTTCTGAACCATATAGGTGAGGTCATGAAAACCAAGTCCAAACATAACACCATCAAAACCATGTATCAGAAGGCAAATTCATGCGCAAAAAGCCATAAGAAAACATCCTATAAATCTGTCGTAACAGAAAGCCCCAACAGGATCCAAAAAAAAGGGTAACAGCAGGTTCAAATAGAACAAGAAGAATGAAGTACCCAAACAAGCTGTATCAAGCTGCATCAAAATGTACCAAAGGTTGTCAGTTAGGGGCAGGCTTCAACCAATTCAGATGGCAAGTCACAAAAATGTGAAATAACTACACCAAGTTGCAGCACAAATCATAGCGCAGACAAGGGCTCAGTCAGAGCACCATTGCCCCAACAAACAAGTCATCGAAACGTGAAGGATCAAACCATACTCACGAGTGAAACCGAACCAGTTCAGAATGCAAACAGCGCAAAATCATAGCACGACTTGTACCAGCAAGGACAAGCAAACATAAACATCTCAGTTCATGAAATAAACAAGTGCACAAACACATGGCTCAGTTAATCAACATCATAGCCCAAATCATCATCACCAATTCAATCAGAAGCAACAATATAATCAAAAGCCAGGATTGTAGTATCCTGTTCCAAACGGTTCAGACAAACGTCATCATTACCGCGTACTCTTCTCGGCGGCAAAGACCAAGGCAAAGCGTCCATCCTGAAAGAAGAAGAAGAAAAGTAGGTGTTAATAATCAAGTTGAATGAAAACAGATCGCAATATCCAATCAGGTTTGGTCCCAAAACAGATCAAAACAAAATCTCATCAGGAACCAAATCGGTATCCAAGTTCCCCAAAGGCAATCCGTTCCACATCTGAAAAATAAGCATATCAGAGAAACCCAATTAGATCCAATCAAGGAAACGAAGAAACTGGATATCCACAAATCAAGACAAAGCCATTCAGTTATCAAAATCAAACGAAAACCCGGGCAAATCCATATCCGAGAATAGGGAATCCTGAAAAAGGAAAATTCAGATCAGATAAGATCAAACATATCAGAAAAAACGAAGTCTAATCTCACCAAAATCCCAATCAAATCTTAAAAGAGGAAACAGAGTTCAATCGGTATCAGATTCATATCAGAAAGCATCCAATCGTAATCAAATCAAATCAAATCAGACAAAATCAAATCCAGGTAAAATCAAATCGCATGAAAGTGAAAGAATAACGCAAATCCATTACGGATTAAAGGCCCAAAAAGAGAAGTATAAAGGAACGATCTCACCTCAGAGAAGAGAGAGGAAGGATCGCAGAAACCCTAATGAAGAACACACAAATCGCAAACCCTAACGAACGAAAATCGCGAGGCTCAGAGGGACCGGCACCCTCATCATCGTCTCCGACGAACAAACATCATAGAACCACGAGCGAAGCACCAACGAAGGAAGATCGCCTTCGCCGTTTAAACAGCGGGCAATCCACTCCAAGCCTCAGATCACCTCATCATCGGCCGTTCACCATAAATGTAAGCTATGAGATATCTCCCTCACAACATTCGTGTTTGATTTCAGGTTACTGAGGAGAATGAAGAGAATCGAGAGAGCCGCGAGAGAGAGATGGAGAAGAAAGTGAAACGGCGCCGCGAATGTTCTCTGGGGGAAACCCTAAAGAATTTGTTTCTTATGACTAACAACTGGGTTGGGTCCGGATGTGATGACCGGCCCAACCCCTTTATGTTTTATTGTTTTTTATTTTTTTATTTTGTTTTCTAAATTATGTTTTTAATTATTTTAAATTGTTTTATAATTTTAGAAAATTGTTTTAAAAACCTCTTTTTTGTGTAAATATTATAAATAAATAAAAATCTTTTATAATAAAATTAAAAAACCTCTTTTTAAAATAAAAATTAAAACCTTTTTTAAAAATATAAAACTAAAACTTTTGTAAATATAAAATTAATAAAAACTCTTTTTTTAAATGAAAATAAGGAAAAACTTTTCTTAAAAATATTCAAAAGTAAATTTTTTTTTAAAACATTTTTAAATTAAACTTTTTTTCGCAAGCTAATATTAAATTTTTTTAATAAAACAATAATAAAATCTCAAATTTGCATATTCTTCCTTCATTGTCTCGCCGCCCCACTCTGCCCACTAACGTCGTTTGTTCATTTTTTCGTCTTATTTTTCATTCAGAGTTCATTACTATATTGTAACTGCTTCTCATATGTAACCTCGCGAATCTAATAATCGCGCTTTAAATTTCTGCCTTTAAATTTCTGTTTGTATGGCTTTAACTTCTGTCTTTATGTCCTGTTTGCATAACTCAATCTCTCACACGTTCATCAATTAGTCTGTCACACTACACACATCCGAAGGTTAGGTCTAGCTTTTGGTTGCCGCGCCAATAGTCCTCAACTTCAAACCCTACACTTTTACAAACCCTAAATTTTCACAAGTGCCTCGCCGCAGGCAAAATTACAATTTTACCCCTAGCATTAGGTCAAAGAGCCGCCGCGCTCAGTTTAGGGTTTCCCGCCGTGGAATCCCTAATTTAACCCTAATTACAACTTAACATTTCAACGTAGAATTTGGAGTTTCTACACTCCACGTAAGCGTGTCCTTAAGATGCGTTTATTCCCCTTGAGACCTTGACCACAGTCAAGAAGTCTCTAACCTCCCTTTTGAGGGGAACTACGATTACTCTGATTCCACTCCCGTAAGGATACGTAGGCACAAGATGCGATGTCTTGCCGAGTAAACTTAGAATTAACCCCTTAGGTCTCTTTTCTCACTTTTAATCCTTTGTGCATATACCTTAAGCAAATGAATAAAGCAAATAATAAAGCAAATAGTAAACATTTGAACAAAAGGTTCCTGTAGAGTACTACAGAAGTTTAGGGTGCTAATACCTTCCCTAAATTTAACCAACCCCCGAACCCTAGATCTTTCCCCGCATTGTGTTTACGATGCAAAATAGGTTTTCCCTCTTTTGACCTTTTCCTTCGGATAAATCAAAGAGCGGTTGTGAATTGAATTGCGATTCAAACTCATTAATAGTTTGTGATCCTATTTCCACCGCAACACTTGGAAATGTCATTGAAGCTAGTAGGGGTCTGGCTGCAGGTGATGGGAGCAATTGGAATAATGCCATGTCTCAAACTGCTAGTTTGCCGGACGGAGTCAATAGTGACAAAAGCATAGATAGTGGAAGATCAAGTATAGCGTTACACTTACACAGCAGCTCCTGTCGCTCAGCTGTTCATGAGCCTGAAGTTGGAATATCATCTGATGATAGAAACTTGAATCACAATAATTCTTTGGTTGTTTGCTCTAGTAGTGGGCTTGATAGTCAAAGGAATGACTCTAGTACATCTACCTCTGCAAATCAACAACCATTGGATTTGAATTTGGCTCTTGCATTCCATGAAAGGTTGAATGACCCTAGGATTGCTACTATGCTGAAAAGAAGGACAAGACAAGGTGATCATGAACTGAGTAGCTTATTACAGGATAAAGGCTTGGATCCAAAATTTGCTATGATGCTAAAAGATAAAAGTTTAGAGTTAGATCCAACTATCCTGGCATTATTGTAAAGAGGTAGCCTAGATGCAGATAGAGATCATCCTGAAAATACCGATAACACCAGTGTTGACAATGTTGCGCCTAATCAGATTTCATTATCTGAAGAACTGAGGCTACATGGGCTTGAAAAATGGCTTCAGTTATGCAGGCTTATATTGCATTACATTACGGGTACTCCAGAACGAGCGTGGGTTCTGTTTAGCTTTTATTTTTATACTGGAAACCATCACTGTTGGTGTATTTCGCCCAAAAACAATCAAAATTGTTAATGCGAACAACCAGCAAGACCGAGTATCTTCCTATACACACGGCATGTCGTCTAGGCTTACCAGCTATAATTCAATGCCTTATTGATTTTGGGCACTGAAATTAGTTGATAATGTTCGACAGCAGCTAGTGCGTATCATGGCTCGGTTTAACCTGAAATTATGCAGCACTGAATTCAATGGTCGTGATTATTACGGCAATGTTAAAAGGGCAATGATAGCAAGACATTCAAGAAAAGAGCATGTTTGGACCTACTGCTCATGGTATAAATAGAGTCAATGTGGAAAGATTGCAGCAAATGGATTACAGGCAAGGAATTGTATCAATGATTTTAATGGAAGACAAGAGCTACCAATTCTTCAAAGTTTACCTGCAGACGTAGGAATGCCGCATCTTGGTTTTAATGATTGCACATCAATTGCGGCGTGGAAGCTTCAATATTATCAATGGGAAATGGCGGCGTCAAGAAGCGGCAGAAAATAAAATTCTGCGGTAGCAGAAGCTTTGTTTTTATCCAGACTATTTTCACGTAACTGAGCCATATTTCCAAGCCATGTGAGCCATAAAGTTAATCCACGTCATGTTTAAATGAACTGCAAAGTAATAAAGGCAAAACGACGTCTTGAGCTACAAAGAGGGAAATTGCAAAAACGACATGAAAAAGCTTCTCCACCAGTCACGCATAACTTGTAGCAACCAAAACGCACAGAAAAATCCTAAAACGGCAACCATTTTTCACTCACTCCAATCTATAAATACCACTCATATCTCCTTCATTTCTTCAAGCTTTTCAAGCCAAAAAACCTCTGCTAATTTTCTTCTTCAATTTCTCACTACAAAACCTTTTGCTCACATTTTCTTCTCCTACTTTCTTCCATCAAATTAACTTCAATTAACCTCAAATAGAGACCAATTTCGAATCAGAATTCATTCAGAAGAAGAAGAGAAGCAAGAGGAAGTTTGGATTGATTTCTTACCTGAGACTTTAAAGGTAGTTCAATGGATCTTATTTTCTCGATTCGAGTTCGTTATTGCATATCTCCTTGAATTGTTTATACTGTTGTGAAGAGCTCTTGATTCCGATCATAACTGTGTTGGTTTCGCGTCCCGCCGCTCCCATTTATGAAAAACTCTGAAACATCCATGGCCGTGAACAGTGCCTCGCGTGAGAAGAAGATGATTCTGATTGTTTTCTCTTTCTCCTTTTCAATTGTCATTTTTTCAGTTTTTTATTTTTTCTTTTCTTTTTATTTCTCTTCAGAATTTAGCCGTGTGGACTTTTCCACATTTCTTTTTATTATTAAATTTGTATTTTAATTTCATTTTTGAAAAAGCTCTTAAAAAAAATTATTTGAAAATATTTTGATTAAGTGTTGGTTGTTTTGGATCTTGAATTTTGATAAGATTTCATCAATATCAATGGACTTTGGGTGTTGATTTTATCCACCAAGAGAGGTGATTGATATTGACGATAATTTAATCGATTCGAGATTCAAATTGTGGTTTCATTTCTTTTTCTTCTTCTTTTTTCTTTTGATCGAAGAAATCTATGGATAATAGATTGTTGATTATCAAGGTGGTTTAATCTTCATTATTTCAAATCTATGGATGAATAATCATTGAGATAATTCTCCTTACTTTGGAATAATGATAGATTACCTTTGATTAATTGACGAAAAATCTTGATTATGATGAGATCACTACCTTCTTTTCTTTTTGTGTGGCATGTTTTAGGAGAGTGATTTACATATCACTTCTCTAACATGTGTTAACACTAACATTATTATTGACCGGCCTCAGATAGTCGTGGTTTCTACATAAACCCGATTACGATTGCTTAACATAGCGCTAAAGTGT
The DNA here is from genome assembly GCA_963859935.3 of Lathyrus sativus. NCBI lineage: Eukaryota > Viridiplantae > Streptophyta > Magnoliopsida > Fabales > Fabaceae > Lathyrus > Lathyrus sativus. Next base: position 390,958,983 of record OZ012737.1, read on the forward strand.
CCCTTAATCGGAAAATGATCATTCGTGGCTCAAACTTACGTTTAAAAGTCCAAGTATGTATAGTTGCTTGTCTTAAGTCCAATACCTATGAAAATCATTGTTAGGAGGCTTTGATTCTATCAATCCTCTAATGAGTTTTCATTAACCTTAGTCTAAAGTGCAAGAATTAATCATCTTTGATCATATGTTCTAACCACTAATTACTAATTCACTAACATTATCTTTTGTTTAATTTTGTTTATATTCTCTTCTTACTCCTTATTTCTTACTTTTATGCTTCCATATTATCATTTCATATCATATCTTTGTTTATGTTTATGTCATTTCTCTTTTGTCCACTTGGACCATATCTTGTTCAAAACACTAATAAAGGATAAAAAATCTCTAAAAAACTTGGTGTTGTTAACTTTGTGGTTATGCTCTTGGACTACTCTTAGACCTTGGACTTCATGGACCTTTGGACTTAGAATTAGGACTCTTATTCCTATGCTTGGAGTATTGTGGATCTTAGCCTTTATTTGGCTCGCTCATTAGCTTATGCTTTAAATCTGATGGAATTCTTTTTTGCTTGCTATGGAGTGTGCTACAAGTTGGTTAGATCTTTCTTACCTCTAGCTCTTATTTTGGTTTCTAGGATAGTCACTTCATCTCCTCCCCTTCTTAAATTTTCAAAACTTTCTCCCTCTTTCAAAACCTTCTTGGTTTCAAACTTCAAAACCGTTTTCGCAATAAAACCTTGACTTTCGTCAAGTGATTTTTAAACTTTGTTTTTTTCTTAATAAAAGTCAATCAATGTTAATCATGCTTTGACCAATTTCAAAAGACATAAAGAATACAAAAACTCATCAACTCTTTTTGTGACTTTATGCACTTTTTCACTTTAAAACTTTTCATAAAGTTTAGACATGATTCATTTCTATAGTTGAGATGTAAATCTCCTATTCCCCATATTATTAAGACTTTGACATTTTCCACGTTGATGTTGAGTGATAGTCTTGTTGATAATCCAAGCAAATCCTCCATCTTTATGTGACGCAGATGTTGTCTTAATACTCGTGGGTGGATAGTCGCAGTTTTCTCCTTGAAATGACGACTTGTCTTTACATCTAAAATCAATCAAAACCAACAAATTTCTGTCGTTTGTACCACGAACTACGGGGTTTTGATCCCATATTGCACTTTGTGGGTACGTAGGCATGAGGCGATAAGTCTCTCCAAACACAAAAGTCTAAAAAAATAATTCTCTTCTCATCTCCCCAATCTCTTTTCAAACAAACCATTTTCAAACCAAAAAACGTAAATATTTCAAAGGGCTCCTATAGAGTACTATAGACGTTTTGGGTGCTAACACCTTCCCATTGCGTAACCAACCCCCTTACCCCGATCTCTGTCTCGTGTTCTTATTTTAGAACTCTTTGGTTTTGTTCGCTCTTTTTCCTTTCCTTTATTTGGATAAAATAAAAGTGCGGTGGCGACTCTTGTTTTTTGAGTTAAGTTAATTAAAAACTTACGCTCACGATTTTTACCGCTACAGAAAAGTGGCGATTCTGCTGGGGACTCCAACGGTTCCTAGTGGGTTTAGCCTACTTTGATTTATTTATTGTTTTTTTTGTTTGACTTGTTTATTATTGATTGTTCTGTTTTGGTGCCTGGTAATCTGTGTGGTGAGATAAGTCCTATACCCGGACTTGAGTGCACTTATGATAGGAGGGTGGTATAGTCTTGTTGGCTTACGTGGAGTAGTCCTTACTAAGCTGACTTGAGATCCCCCGCTCGGTGGAGGCCCCTTTGGAATTACTGATGTCTTACGAGTAGTCGTAATTGATATTACTTTTTCCGACTGGGAGCCTGAGAAGCTGAGGACCTTAGAACCCTTTAACCCATCTTGGCCTTATTAGGACGTGGTGTGGTGGCTGTTCAGGTGTAGACTTGAATTGGTCGTTACGCGATACCACACTCAGATGAGTTTCTCTTGAGAATATTGTTGGCCGACGAGTGGTCGTTTAAGCCGATAATATCCAAAAGATGGAATTATGATTCTGGGAACTTTTTAGAACCTTGTTCTACAGGTGATGATATAACCATAGTACATACCATTGTGGGTTGGTTGGTTCTTACCTTTGGCTCCATGCTCGTGCCGAACCTTTGAACCTGTGTGCTTTATATGTCTTGTTTGTGGGCGTTGCATCTTGCACTCATGCATTCATGAGCATTGTGTTTCAGCTGGTTTTTAAGGATCTCAGAGATTTTCTTTTGCAAACATCGCAGATATTGTTGATTATGGACATTGGAAGGAGAAACACTCAGAAGTACAGTTTTCGGGACCCTGATCTTACAGAGTTGAGAAAGCTAGTGTCCTTGGTAGATGATCGTTCAGGCTTCTTATCTCGTTATGGGAGACTTTTATTTGTTCTTTCTACCAACATTGAAGACGGAATTCTGAATACCCTTATGCAGTTCTATGATCCTATTTACCGATGCTTCACTTTTCCCGATTATCAGCTCATGCCGACCTTGGAAGAATATGCTTATTTGTTGGGTGTACCAGTTTCTGATAAAGTTCCATATACTGGTTTGGAGGAAGCTCTTAAGCCTCAAGAGATTGTTGTAGCTACCCATTTGACGAAGTCGGATATTGATGCAAATCTAAAGACTAAAGGAGGCCTCAAGGGTTTGACTGCTAAGTTCTTGATTGAGAAGGCCACTTTATTTGCTGATATTTGGTCGCACATTGGCGTTTGAGGCTATATTTGCTTTACTCATCTATGGACTAGTCTTGTTTCCTAATATTGATAACTTTGTGGACGTTAATGCTATTAGGATTTTCTTGATTAGGAACCCTGTTCCAAATTTGCTTGGTGACACTTATTTCTCCATCCATAGTAGGACTTCTAAGGGAAACGGTACCATTGTTTGCTGTCTACCTCTGCTGTATAATTGGTTCGTTTCACACTTACCTCAGACATCTGTTTTCAGGAAAAACAAGGATTTCTTAAGGTGGTCTCAAAGGATTATGTCTCTTACGCATGCTGATATCACTTGGTCTTCTTCGGTTTATGATAATGTCCAGATTATTGATAGTTGTGGAGAATTCACCAATGTTCCTCTTCTTGGAATACAAGGGGGAATTAACTACAACCCGAGTCTAGCTCGCCACCAGCTGGGTTATATGCTGAAGGATAGGCCTAAGAATATTTTATTAGAGGGTTTATTCTTTCAAGGAGGGGATGATTCTCTTGGTTTGAGAAGAAAAATGGCGCATGCCTGGACTAAGATTCACAGGTTGGATAGAGGGGAGCTTGGAAGACAAGTTTGCATTGCCTTGGAACCTTACACGCTTTGGGTGAAGAAGAGGGCTATGGAGCTTAAGATGCCTTACCCTATTGAGAAACCTCTGACTACTGTGATCTCCACGCCACTCCCTACGCCACTCCCTGTTTCTTCTGATGATGTGAAGACACTTCAAGATGCTTTGGCCAAGATGAAGGAAGAGAAAGAGATGTGGGAAAGTAAGTTTCAAGCTTCTGACAAAGAGAAGATGGAATTGCAAAAACAGATGAAGGAGAAAGATGACTTGATAGAGTTACTTGAGCGGCGCGCTGTGAAGAGGCATGCAGAGGATTTATTTTCCTCTACTACTCCATCATCACATCCTCCTACTTCTGGTGCTTGGAAGGGTATTGTGGATCAGCTTGTGCTAGAGAAGATCACCATGAAGCACAACTATGAGAAAGAGATTAAGAGACTCCAAAGGAAGTATCAGCTTGGATCGTCATCAGATGTTCCTTAGGACCTAGCTTTTTCTTATTTTGATATTATTGTATTTTGTACTTCCAAGTGTAACTCTTTCCAATATTCAATGAAATGAGATGTTTATCAGTATTTCAAAAAGTGTTACTTCTTTATGATGTTTGTAATTGCTTTATATCTTAAAGATCCTTGAAAACTGGTTGAAACACCTGCATTTTGCATTTGCATTCGCATCATCGTGCATTGTGTGTTGCCTTTTCCAGATGTCTTATTTGTTTCTTTTGGCCTTCCTTCAGTCAAGCTGTCACATCACTACAACACTCGGGCTAACTCTAAGAAAAAGATGGATCAGTTGCAACAAGAGAACCGCGAGCTCCGTAAAGAGGTATCAACTCTGAAAGATGGTTTGGAGAGACTGACTGCAGCAATGGAAGCTCTGGTGGCTGCTCAGAATCAGCCACCACTACCTCCTCCTTCTCCTGTCCAAAGAACTGTGATTTCTGAGATTGAATCAACGCCCATTTTTGTGGCCCCGATTAATACTTCTCAATATCAAATGCCTGTTGGTTTCCCTTGGGGCATGCCTACCAATTATGTGCCAGATGGATATCGACCTCCTATTCCCGAAGGTTCTAGAATCCCTGCTGTCATGGTTGTACCACCTCCTGTGGTTAATGTTGTTCCTAATGCTGAAGTTCCGGTTGTTCCTACTGTCATACCTGTGCCACCGCCTGTAACTCACGTTATGCCTTATACTGAAGAACAAATTTTCCATACTGCTCCGAGCGAGAGTTTAGATGTTATGGATCGAATAGATGACTTTCCAGATCAGTTTGCTGAAATGCAAAGAGAAATCAAGGCTTTAAGGGGAAAGGAGTTATTTGGAAAGAATGCTCATGAGTTTTGCCTTGTTCCAAATGTGAAGATTCCCGCCAAGTTCAAAGTTCCGGATTTTGAAAAATACAAAGGGAACACTTGTCCGCAAAGTCATTTGATCATGTATGCTAGAAAGATGTCTACCTATACTGACAACCATCAGTTGTTGATCCACTATTTTCAAGATAGTCTTACTGGTGTTGCGCTGAAGTGGTATATGGGACTCGATAGTACACAAATCAAGACATTCAACGATCTTTGTGAAGCTTTTGTTCGCCAGTATAAGTATAATCTCGATATGGCGCCAGACCGTGATCCGCTCCGCGCAATGTCTCAAAAAGAGAAAGAAACTTTTAAAGAATATGCGCAGAGATGGCGTGAAATTGCAGCTCAGATAAGCCCTCCGCTTGAAGAGAAAGAAATGACCAAGATTTTTCTGAAGACTCTGGGTTCATTTTACTATGAAAGGATGGTTGCGAGCGCCCCTAGTGATTTCACGGAAATGGTTAATATGGGGATGAGATTAGAGGAAGCTGTCCGTGAGGGACGTCTGATAAAAGAAGGAAATTCTGGAAGTACAAAAAAGCCTGGTGTTGGGTTCCCTAAGAAAAAAGAGGAAGAAACTAATGTTATATCTCAGAAAAGGTCTAGAAGACGCAGAGTTGTGAACAACAATGGTAGTCGTCGTCATCAACAAGTCCATCTGTTACGCCTGTTATCAGTAACACCCCTACCGCTCAAGCTACTGCAAGTTATCAACCACGTTTCCAAGAGAAGACAACTCAACAAGGTCGTACACAGAGGAAAACACAATTTGATCCCATTCCAATGACGTATACTGAGCTATTTCCGGCTTTCATAAAGAAGAATTTGGTTTAACCTCGTGATCCGCCGGCTGTTCCAACTGAAATTCCATGGTGGTATAAGCCAGATGCTCATTGCGCATTTCATCAAGGTGCCCCTGGACATGATATCGAAAATTGCTATCCTCTGAAGCATGAACTTGCAAAGCTCGTAAAAAGCGGTATTTTGTCTTTTGAAGATACCAACCCTAATGTGCAATCAAATCCGTTTCCTAAACATGGTAATGCAACTGTCAATATGGTATATGGTTGTCCTGGTACATACCGTATTTTCGATATTCGCTGGATTCGGAGATCGCTTGTTGAAATGCATGCTACTTTGAGTGAGTTCCATGATATTGAGCATGATTATGCCGCCTGTTGTATTTGTTCTGTGAACCCTCGAGGGTGTGTGATTGTAAAAAAGGACTTACAAAAGATGATGGACGAGAATTTGATTCAGGTTACTGCAAACAAAAATGAAGTGGAGAACGAGGTGAATGTCATAGTCCCACGTTTCAATATTCCTGAGCGAGTTGTAATTTCTTACAATAGTCAGAAATCTGCTGTGACGCCTTTGGTTATCCGTTTGCCTGGCCCGACGCCGTATGAATCCGATAAAGCTGTTCCCTACAAATACAATGCTACTATGTTGGAGGATGGAAAAGAGGTTCCCATTCCTTCTCTTCCCTCAGTTGTGACTATTGTTGATGTCGGACGTGTAACCAGAAGTGGTCGAGTATTTGATAATGTGCCTTCAAAGACAAGTGAAGATACTAAGCGTAAGCAAATTCAGTTGAAGACTTCTGTGGAGTCTGGTCAATCAAGTGATGTAAATCAGAAGTCAGATAATGATGAGGTATTGAAATTGATCAAGAAGAGTGAATATAATGTGGTGGATCAATTGTTGCATACACCATCAAAAATATCTGTTCTATCTCTGTTAATGAGCTCTGAGGCTCATCGTGAATCGTTGCAGAAAGTATTGGAACAAGCTTATGTAGATCATGATGTGACTATTAACCAGTTTGATAGCATTGTTGCCAATATCACTGCGTGTAACAATCTGAGTTTTTGTGATGAAGAGTTGACCGAACATGGAAGAAATCATTTGGCTCTCCATATTTCCATGAATTGCCAAGAAGACGCTTTATCCAATGTGCTGGTTGATACTGGGACATCGTTGAATGTGATGCCAAAATCTACTTTGTCCAGATTATCTTATCAAGGTACTCCTATGAGGTTCAGTGGGGTCATTGTGAAAGCCTTTGATGGATCGAGAAAAACTGTGATTGGTCCGTGTTTTTTCCAGATCACTTTTCAAGTCATGGATATTCGTCCTGCTTACAGTTGTCTTCTAGGACGCCCATGGATCCATGAAGCTGAAGCTGTTACTTCGACACTGCACCAAAAGTTAAAATTCGTGCAGAATGGTAAACTTGTCGTTGTTGGTGGAGAACAGGCTATGTTGGTAAGCAGTTTGTCGTCTTTTTCTTATATCGATGCAGAAGAGGATATTGGAACTCTGTTTCAGGCTCTTTCTATGGTTGATAAAGTTGTCAAGAAGGATGGGGTGTCCATGTCTTCTCTAAAAGATGCACAACATGTAGTGGATAATGGCCAAGCTCATGGATGGGGCCGAATCATTGAAGTTGCTGAGAAAAAAGATAGAGCTGGTTTGGGTTTTACATCTGGTTCAACCCGAAATGAGCTGAAGAGTATTCATGAAGTTTTTCGAAGTGCTGGGTTCATCCATTGCAAAGATCATTCTACAGCTGCAATTCTTGAAGATGACCAAGAGGAAGAAATGCCCAACTTTGTGACACGTGGATTGATATGCCAGAATTGGATCGCTGTTGATGTTCCTACTGTTGTTCATGTTTCAAAGTAATTTGTTTTTGTTTCTTTCAAAAATCCTTTCACTCTGCCCAAGGTGAAAGTGAATTTGTGAGGGCTTTGTTTCAACTTTTATCATCATCAATAAAATGTTCTTCTGTTTATCCATATGTTGTTTTCTTTTTTTTGCTTTACTTCTGAAAAATGGTAACATAAAAAACCGAAAAAAGTATAATAATGTTATAATCACTCTTATCTGCATAATATTTTCATTTTTTTTGTTCATATTCTAAAATCAAACATAAAATCATTGTGCAGATTGATTGTTAAACCCATTGGAAATAATGACCATATGCCCTCTCCCAACTTTGAGTTCCCTGTGTTTGAAGCGGAAGAGGAGGATATTGAAGAAATTCCTGATGAGATTTCTCGATTGCTTGAGCACGAGGAAAAGGCCATTCATCCTCATGAAGAGCCGGTGGAATTGGTTAATCTGGGTTCCGATGATGATAAGAAAGAAGTCAAGATTGGGGCACTGCTTCAGTCAGATGTTAAGAAGAGGATGGTAGAGCTTCTTAGAGAATATGTTGACGTGTTTGCTTGGTCCTATCAAGACATGCCTGGTCTTGATACTGGTATTGTGGAACACCATTTGCCATTAAAGCCTGAATGTTCACCCGTGAAGCAGAAATTGAGAAGAACTCATCCTGACATGGCCGTGAAGATTAAAGAAGAGGTTCAAAAGCAGATTGATGTTGGTTTTCTTGTGACCGTCGAATATCCTCAATGGGTGGCCAATATCGTGCATGTTCCAAAGAAAGACGGAAAAGTCCGAATGTGTGTTGACTATAGAGATTTGAATAAAGCAAGTCCAAAAGATGATTTTCCACTACCACACATTGATTTGTTGGTAGATAATACTGCTAAGTTCAATATCTTTTCATTTATGGATGGATTTTCCGGTTATAATCAAATAAAGATGGCACCTGAGGATATGGAAAAAACAACATTCATTACACCCTATGGAACGTTCTGTTACAGAGTGATGCCCTTCGGTTTAAAAAATGCTGGTGCAACGTACCAGAGAGCTATGACCACTCTGTTCCATGATATGATGCATAAAGAAATTGAGGTCTATGTGGATGATATGATTTGTAAGTCGAAGACTGAAGAAGATTATATTAAAAATTTATTGAAGTTGTTTCAACGTTTGAGAAAGTTTAAGCTCCATCTGAATCCTAATAAATGCACTTTTGGTGTTCGTTCTGGAAAATTGTTAGGCTTTATTGTCAGTCAGAAAGGCATTGAAGTTGATCCTGGTAAAGTTAAAGCTATCCAGGAGATGCCTGCACCCAAAACAGAAAAACAAGTAAGAGGATTCTTGGGACGTTTGAACTATATCTCTCGATTTATATCCAATATGACTGCCACATGTGCACCGATTTTCAAACCTCTCCGCAAAGATCAAGGTTGTGTCTGGACAGAAGATTGTCAGAAAGCTTTCGAAAGAATTAAAGAGTATCTGCTTGAACCTCCTATTTTGTCTCCTCCCGTAGAAGGAAGACCTTTGATCATGTATTTGACCGTGCTAGAAGAGTCTATGGGTTGTGTTCTGGGTCAACAAGATGAATCCGGGAGAAAAGAATTTGCCATTTATTATTTAAGCAAGAAATTCACTGATTGTGAGTCTCGGTACACGATGCTTGAAAAGACATGTTGTGCTCTAGCTTGGGCTGCCAAGCGCCTCCGTCAGTATATGTTGAATGGTACAACTTGGTTGATATCTAAAATGGATCCAATCAAGTATATCTTTGAAAAGCCTGCTCTAACTGGGAGGATTGCTCGTTGGCAAATGTTGTTATCAGAATATGATATCGAGTACCGAACTCAAAAGGCGATAAAAGGAAGTGTTTTGGCTGATCATTTGGCACACCAGCCAATTGATGATTATCAACCTATTCAGTTTGACTTTCCTGATGAGGATGTGATGTATCTAAAGGTTAAAGATTGTGAGGAACCATTACATGAAGAAGGACCTGAGCCTGGATCCCGTTGGGGTTTGATTTTTGATGGGGCTGTTAACGAATATGGCAGAGGTATTGGTGCAATTATTGTTACTCCTCATGGTTCTCATATTCCTTTCACTGCAAGGTTGGTTTTCACTTGCACAAATAATGCGGCTGAGTATGAAGCGTGTATTATGGGCTTGGAAGAAGCTATCGATTTAAGAATCAAGATTCTTGATGTGTATGGAGATTCAGCTTTAGTGATTAATCAGATTAAAGGGAGGTGGGAGACACGTCAACCTGATTTGATTCCTTATCGCGATTATGCAAGAAGGTTGTCAACTTTCTTCAATAAAGTTGAGTTTCACCATATACCAAGAGCAGAGAATCGAATGGCAGATGCGTTAGCGACTTTATCCTTCATGATTGTGGTAAATCATTGGAATGATGTGCCAAAGATCAGTGTGATGCGTCTTGATAGATCAGCTCATGTGTTTGTAGTTGAAGAGGTTGTTGATGATAAACCATGGTATTATGATATTAAATGCTTTCTTCAGAATCAAGAGTACCCACTTGAGGCATCCAAGAAGGATAAGAAAACTTTGAGAAGATTGGCTGGTAGTTTCTTCTTGAATGATGATGTGATGTATAAGAGAAATTATGACATGATCTTGCTCAGATGCATGGATAGACACGAAGCAGATATGTTGATGAAAGAAATCCATGAAGGATCCTTTGGAACCTATGCCAATGGACACGCGATGGCTAAGAAGATGTTAAGGGCAGGTTACTATTGGCTGACAATGGAATCTGACTGTTGTAAATATGTGAAAAAGTGCCATAATTGCCAGATTTATGCTGACAAGATTCATGTGCCTCCAACTCCTCTCAATGTTATCTCTTCTCCATGGCCTTTTTCAATGTGGGGCATTGATATGATTGGAATGATTGAGCCTAAAGCGTCGAACGGACACCGTTTCATATTGGTGGCTATTGACTATTTTACCAAATGGGTTGAAGCGGCATCATATGCAAATGTGACTAAGCAAGTAGTGGTCCGGTTTATCAAGAATCAAATCATTTGTCGGTATGGTGTTCCGAGCAAGATCATCACTGATAATGGGTCGAATTTAAATAACAAGATGATGAAGGAATTATGCGATGAGTTTAAGATTGAGCATCATAATTCTTCTCCTTATAGACCCAAGATGAATGGGGCTGTTGAAGCTGCTAATAAGAACATTAAGAAGATTATTCAAAAGATGGTTGTTACATACAAGGATTGGCATGATATGCTTCCTTTCGCTCTGCATGGGTATCGTACATCCGTTCGCACTTCAACAGGGGCAACCCCTTTTTCTCTTGTTTATGGCATGGAAGCAGTGCTCCCGATAGAGGTTGAAATCCCTTCTATGAGAGTTTTGATGGAAACTGAATTGTCTGAGGCTGAATGGTGTCAAAGTAGATACGACCAGTTGAATCTGATTGAAGAGAAAAGAATGACGACCTTGTGGCATGGCCAATTATATCAACAAAGAATGAAGAAAGCATTTGATAAGAAGGTTCGACCCCGTGTGTTCAGAGAAGGTGACCTCGTGCTCAAAAAGATCTCGACTTTTACTACTGATTCTAGGGGCAAGTGGACTCCTAATTATGAAGGCCCATATGTTGTTAAGAGAGCCTTCTCTGGTGGTGCATTAATTCTTACAACTATGGATGGAGAAGAGTTCACTCGTCCTGTGAATGCCGATGCAGTCAAGAAATACTTCACCTAAAAAATAAAAGAACAGCTCGCTAAGTTGAAAACCTGAAAGGGCGGCTTAGGCAAAAATGAGCGTCTCGGTGGATTGAAAACCCGAAAGGACGGTCCAGGCAAAAATTAGAGACAAAAACAGAAATAATCATCCCAGTAGATTGAAAACCCGAGAGGGCAATCTAGGAAAAAGTTAGGGATCATGGAAAGTAACTGCATCTGGTCAGTCTTGATCGTTTGAAGCAACATTTCCTATCAAAGGTTTTACTTCAAATATTCTCCGCTGAAGTCTCAAGCACAGTTGAAATTCAAAGTTGTTAGGGAGAATAATGGTCATTATATTCCAATGTAGAACTTTCCATTGTATTTACCATTTTTCAAACTTTGTAATGATCCATGGAGTTACGCCATTTGCGGACTACTATTCTATCAATAGAATTTGGGCCTTTGTCCCTTTGTTTGCAATTCTTATTTTGTTTCTGTTTACAGAATTTCATTTTATTTTTGATGATGATTTATGAAACAAATGTGAATAATTGATTTAAAATTTTGAAAATTATAAAAACATTTTTCTTTGATTTGTGAAAATAAAAGAAAGGATGTCAACAGTAATCCCAAGAATGGTAGAATCTTGAAGCGAAAAGCGTAAGTGTTCTCTTCAGCAAGGTTCTTTCTTGCCTCTCTGGTAGAATTTATTGGAAGCTCCCCAGTAGAGTTGTGTTGATGTTTCCCCATTTGAGCTATATTGAGGTCTCTTCAGTAGAGTTTGCTGATATTCCCTTAGCAAAGTTTTGTTTCTTTGGATAAACCAGACGAGTGTTGAACGGTTTTCCACAACAAAGTCTTGATTCAAATGATGAATATGTTTTATTCATTCAACCAGGTTATGATCGGACAGTTTAGAAATTTGAAGACCACTTCTCCTTGATGTTTTTGCCCAGGCGAAGATTTGTCTTTGATGATTCCTAGCAGAGGTTATGCATATTTGCTTTGGATTATTCCCCAAGTAGAGAACAATGTTGTTTACTTCTAAGAAATGTTGACATAGTAGTCACCTGTTGGGTTTTCCCTCACCTTGTGATTGGGTGTTGATTTAAAATCCCCCACAGTTTGACTTTTTGCTATGATGTTAACTTCTTATTCCCCTGGCAGGGTTGGAAGATTTGTGTTGTTATGTTTTCTCCAACAGTTTTTTTTCTCAAAGCGGAGTTCATATTGTTGTTCCCTTTTGTTGAATTATTGATGGTTGAAGATTGATCTTTGGGGTCTTTTCCCAAGCGGTATCTTTGTCTCTTCAACGAGATTTAAGCCTTGTAGTAGGATTTATTTTCCTTTGATGGCTCTTGTGCATCTCTTGCAGATTTTCTGTTGCTGATCCCCAGCACGATCTCCAATGATATCTCTAACTTGCGGAGATTAGCCGAGTATTTCAGTGGTGTTATGGTGTTTTGTTCACCCTCTGTTTGCCCTTTTTGTCTGATTTATCAGCATATTCATACTCATTGCATGCGCATTCATTTTGGTTGAGCATAGCAGGTCTTTGTTGCATTGTGCATCCTGCATTTTTTGTCGGTATTTCCCTTTTCCCGATGTTGTTATCTCGCAGAATGCGTGTGTCCTCTCTTCATTAGAGTGTCGACCCCTAAGCAGAAAATACCTATCATTTTTAATTCCCCACTGAGTTTATGCCTCGTGGAAGATGTTTTGTTTAGCTTTCCTCCCCAGTTTTTATCTAGATGGAATTGTTCCCCAGTTGAGTTGTTTCCTCATTGGGTCGAGTCTTGTTTGATCGTTTCTTTCCAGTTTGTTCCTGGATTGAACTTTGGTCTCTTGCAGCAGTTACTTTGGTTTTCCCTAGGATGTGAAACCTGGATGATGAAAAGGTAGTTTTGAGGATTTATTTTCCTCGGCAGAATCTGTTATTGATCCCCATCAGAAGATGAAGATTTGATTTCCCCAGTAGTGTTTTGATAACACTCTCTTGGCAATTACTTATGCAACTTTATGTGGAAGCCTCTTTATTTGAGCAGCTTGTGTAATCTCCAGAAATTTACCTTCTCAATAAATAACATTTCTCTGGCTCATCCTCAACAGAGAAGTTTTTATCTGACCAGCTTTTCTGTCAATTGGAATTTCTGTGGAATAACTCCCGATGAGAATTCTATTGCATGGTTCAACCTGCTCGTATCTCTTTTAAATATCCCCGACAGAGTTGTTAATATCTTTTTCCAACAAATGGTTGTCTCTTTATTTGAGAAGTTTGTTGTGTGTTTGGAGCTGCTCAGTAACAAGTAGCTGATGATATATCTCTTTCTCCTACCCAGTGACAGGTAGTCGAGTATGTTTTTCCTACCCAGTGTCAGGTAGTTGACCTTTATTTTCTTCTCCTACCCAGTGACAGGTAGTCGAGTTTGTCCTACCCAGTAACAGGTAGTTGACATGTTGTTTACCCTATCCAGTAACCGATAGTTGGTAACCCCTTTCATTCAAGTTTATTATTCTCGCTAAACTACTCAGTAACCGGTAGTTGGCGTTGCTTCTTTTCCTACCCAGTAACAGGTAGTTGATTATATCTCAATGAGTGGATTACTTTTTACCCAGTAACTGGTAATAAGTAATATATCTCTTTGTTTTCTACCCAGTAACTGGTAGTTGATTATATTTCAACGAGTGGATTACTTTTTACCCAGTAACTGGTAATAAGTAATACATTTCTTTGTTTTCTACCCAGTAACTGGTAGATAACAATTCTCTTGTGTTTTTTGCACTTATTTTCTACTCAGTAACCAGTAGAAAGTATTTTACCTATTCTCTTCGGTTTGAATATCTTCGCCCAGTAACTGGCAGTTGGTATCTCTTTCCCCGTTGAGTCGTTTCCTTTCTTTTATCGAAATAGGGTCTTGCTTTTTTTTTGTTTTCTCCTGTGGAGTCTCTTTCCTTCTTTTTCTCCAGTGTTTGTTTTACTCCTATGGCATTTTCTCCCCACGGTGGTCTTGTGTTTGCATACCATATCATTAGCATAATCATATCATTTGGTGGCCTCTTAGGGCCAAAAATTGGGTTTATTGTTATATTTAAGTCTCTTCTATATAGTCGAGACAAAGATGTCAATCTTCATATCTCCCTATAGAAGAATCTTAAATAGGGGCAGCTGTAATACCCAAATTTTTACCCCTAAGATCCCACATTTCATTTGCATTTTTGCATACACAAATAAGATCGTACTTTTTGGTTCTCCCATTCTTGTGTATTTCTTACTTGTTTTTTGTTGTTTATGTTTACTAACATCTAACCAAAATACCAAAAATATTTTTCAATTTGTTTGTTTCTTCTTCACTGTGTGTTTAAGGTTTTGTAGGGAGATTCATGGCAAAAGAATGACTTGGAATCGAGTGTGGCTATTCATGTGCAGTTAATGTCAAACTGTCAAGGGATTACTTCATTTGCAAGTATCTGTATCAGTGGTCTATTTTCTCAAGAGATGATTGTTCAAAGTCAAGTGGTCTTGTGAAGAATCATCAGTTTATCGAGCAGTGTTTTATGAAAAGTTTGTCCTAGTTTTAATCGAAGATTCAGAGTTTTGTCTGTACAAGTCAAGTTTGGTGGATGTTCAATCAAGATGTTTGTTTTGGGATGCAAGTCCAAAGTGTTCATTCAAGTGTGCAATTTCCAAGTGATTCTAAAGCATGTTTGGAGATTAATCTTTGGGTTCATTATGACATCAATTTCTTAAGAATTTATTTTATTCAAGAATTTGATTCAAGTTAAATTTGGAAGAGACATGCATATGGCTTACTTGGAATACAAGTTACTTGAAAATTTAAGGCATTCACCATCATCTAATATTGCCAAAGTTCAAAGTCCAATTACAAATGTCCATTAAAGCCAAGAATGTGATGATTGCTGCTTGCTGAGTTGGCATTTTGGGTTTCAAATGTTAATGTTGCTCAATATCATGGTTGTGCAAAAGCAAGACTTCCATATCTAATGATAAGCTATTACTTTGGGCTGTTAACTGGAGACCCTGGCAAATTTATAGCTGGATCTTTGCTCGGAAGTGGCCAAATATCTTGCAAGGTCCTCAACTCCATTTACTCTGGGGTTTTCTGAATCTTTCAGCATGGTCTGTTGTAGTTTCTCCAATTATCGTGCTCATCATTTGGGGATCCTGGTTGGTTGTAATATTGGACCGACACCTGATTGGTTTGGCTATAATTATGGCTGGAACAACTCTCTTATTGGCATTTTATTCAATTATGATGTGGTGGAGAACCCAGTGGCAAAGTTCAAGCGCTATTGCAATCCTGCTTCTTCTGGCTGTTGCTCTCCTTTGTGCATATGAGCTTTGTGCAGTATATGTTACAACGGGATCACGGGCATCTGACCGATATTCTCCTTCTGGTTTCTTTTTTGCAGTTTCAGCAATTGCTTTAGCAATCAACATGCTATTTATTTGCAGAATGGTATTTAATGGAAATGGCCTAGATGTGGATGAATATGTGCGAAAGGCTTACAAATTTGCTTATTCTGAGGGTGTTGAGGTGGGTCCTGTGGCATGTTTGCCCGAACCACCAGACCCAAATGAATTATATCCTCGGCAATCTAGAAGAGCTTCCCATCTTGTTCTTCTCTATCTTGGCTCATTATCTGTTCTGTTAGTTTACTCCATCTTGTATGGTCTAACGACAAAGGAGGAAAATTTGCTGGGTGCAATCACATCTGTTCCTGTTATTATTCTTGACTGGAATATGGGAGCTTGCCTGTATGGTTTTCAACTCCTTAATAGTCGTGTTGCCGTGTTGTTCATTGCTGGAACATCACGGGTGTTTCTTATTTGTTTTGGAGTACAATACTGGTATTTGGGACACTGTATCAGTTATGCTGTTATGGCTTCTGTACTTTTAGGAGCTGCTGTTTCTCGCCATTTATCGGTTACAAATCCATTAGCTGCAAGGAGAGATGCCTTACAAAGCACTATAGTTCGCCTGAGAGAAGGATTCCATAGAAAGGAGCATAACAATTCATCTAGCTTTTCTGAAGGTTGTGGCTCAAGTATGAAACAGAGCAGTAGTGTTGAAGCTGGCAATCTTGGAAATGTCATTGAAGCTAGCAGGGGTCTGGCTGCAGGTGATGGGAGCAATTGGAATAATGCCATGTCTCAAACTGCTAGTTTTCCGGACGGAGTCAATAGTGACAAAAGCATAGATAGTGGAAGATCAAGTATAGCGTTACACTTACACAGCAGCTCCTGTCGCTCAGCTGTTCATGAGCCTGAAGTTGGAATATCATCTGATGATAGAAACTTGAATCACAATAATTCTTTGGTTGTTTGCTCTAGTAGTGGGCTTGATAGTCAAAGGAATGACTCTAGTACATCTACCTCTGCAAATCAACAACCATTGGATTTGAATTTGGCTCTTGCATTCCAAGAAAGGTTGAATGACCCTAGGATTGCTACTATGCTGAAAAGAAGGACAAGACAAGGTGATCGTGAACTGAGTAGCTTACTACAGGATAAAGGCTTGGATCCAAATTTTGCTATGATGCTAAAATATAAAAGTTTAGAGTTAGATCCAACTATCCTGACACTATTGCAAAGAGGTAGCCTAGATGCAGATAGAGATCATCCTGAAAATACCGATAACACCAGTGTTGACAATGTTGCGCCTAATCAGATTTCATTATCTGAAGAACTGAGGCTACATGGGCTTGAAAAATGGCTTCAGTTATGCAGGCTTATATTGCATCACATTACGGGTACTCCAGAACGAGCGTGGGTTCTGTTTAGATTTTATTTTTATACTGGAAACCATCACTGTTGGTGTATTTCGCCCAAAAACAATCAAAATCGTTAATGCGAACAACCAGCAAGACCGAGTATCTTCCTATACACACGGCATGTCGTCTAGGCTTACCAGCTATAATTCAATGCCTTATTGATTTTGGGCACTGAAATTAGTTGATAATGTTCGACAGCAGCTAGTGCGTATCATGGCTCGGTTTAACCTGAAATTATGCAGCACTGAATTCAATGGTCGTGATTATTACGGCAATGTTAAAAGGGCAATGATAGCAGGACATTCAAGAAAAGAGCATGTTTGGACCTACTGCTCATGGTATAAATAGAGTCAATGTGGAAAGATTGCAGCAAATATTACAGGCAAGGAATTGTATCAATGATTTTAATGGAAGACAAGAGCTACCAATTCTTCAAAGTTTACCTGCAGACGTAGGAATGCCGCATCTTGGTTTTAATGATTGCACATCAATTGCAGCGTGGAAGCTTCAATATTATCAATGGGAAATGGCGGCGTCAAGAAGCGGCAAAAAATAGAATTCTGCGGTAGCAGAAGCTTTGTTTTTATCCAGACTATTTTCACGTAACTGAGCCATATTTCCAAGCCGTGTGAGCCATAAAGTTAATCCACGTCATGTTTAAATGAACTGCAAAGTAATAAAGGCAAAACGACGTCTTGAGCTACAAAGAGGGAAATTGCAAAAACGACATGAAAAAGCTTCTCCACCAGTCACGCATAACTTGTAGCAACCAAAACACACAGAAAAATCCTAAAACGGCAACCACTTTTCACTCACTCCAATCTATAAATACCACTCATATCTCCTTCATTTCTTCAAGCTTTTCAAGCCAAAAAACCTCTGCTAATTTTCTTCTTCAATTTCTCACTACAAAACCTTTTGCTCACATTTTCTTCTCCTACTTTCTTCCATCAAATTAACTTCAATTAACCTCAAATAGAGACCAATTTCGAATCAGAATTCATTCAGAAGAAGAAGAGAAGCAAGAGGAAGTTTGGATTGATTTCTTACCTGAGAATTTGAAGGTAGTTCAATGGATCTTATTTTCTCGATTCGAGTTCGTTATTGCATATCTCCTTGAATTGTTTATACTGTTGTGAAGAGCTCTTGATTCCGATCATAACCGTGTTGGCTTCGCGTCCCGCCGCTCCCATTTATGAAAAACTTTGAAACATCCCATGGCCGTGAACAGTGCCTCGCGTGAGAAGAAGATGATTCTGATTGTTTTCTCTTTCTCCTTTTCAATTGTCATTTTTTCATTTTTTTATTTTTTCTTTTCTTTTTATTTCTCTTCAGAATTTAGCCGTGTGGACTTTTCCACATTTCTTTTTATTATTAAATTTGTATTTTAATTTCATTTTTGAAAAAGCTCTTAAAAAAAATTATTTGAAAATATTTTGATTAAGTGTTGGTTGTTTTGGATCTTGAATTTTAATAAGATTTCATCAATATCAATGGACTTTGGGTGTTGATTTTATCCACCAAGAGAGGTGATTGATATTGACGATAATTTAATCAATTCGAGATTCAAATTGTGGTTTCATTTCTTTTTCTTCTTCTTTTTTCTTTTGATCGATGAAATCTATGGATCATAGATTGTTGATTATCAAGGTGGTTTAATCTTCATTATTTCAAATCTATGGACGAATAATCATTGAGATAATTCTCCTTACTTTGGAATAATGATAGATTACCTTTGATTAATTGACGAAAAATCTTGATTATGATGAGATCACTACCTTCTTTTCTTTTTGTGTGGCATGTTTTAGGAGAGTGATTTACATATCACTTCTCTAACATGTGTTAACACTAACATTATTATTGACCGTCCTCAGATAGTCGTGGTTTCTACATAAACCCGATTATGATTGCTTAACATAGCGCTAAAGTGTCCCTTAATCGGAAAATGATCATTCGTGGCTCAAACTTACGTTTAAAAGTCCAAGTATGTTTAGTTGCTTGTCTTAAGTCCAATACCTATGAAAATCATTGTTAGGAGGCTTTGATTCTATCAATCCTCTAATGAGTTTTCATTAACCTTGGTCTAAAGTGCAAGAATTAATCATCATTGATCATATGTTCTAACCACTAATTACTAATTCACTAACATTATCTTTTGTTTAATTTTGTTTATATTCTCTTCTTACTCCTTATTTCTTACTTTTATGCTTCCATATTATCATTTCATATCATATCTTTGTTTATGTTTATGTCATTTCTCTTTTGTCCACTTGGACCATATCTTGTTCAAAACACTAATAAAGGATAAAAAATCTCTAAAAAACTTGGTGTTGTTAACTTTGTGGTTATGCTCTTGGACTACTCTTAGACCTTGGACTTCATGGACCTTTGGACTTAGAATTAGGACTCTTATTCCTATGCTTGGAGTATTGTGGATCTTAGCCTTTATTTGGCTTGCTCATTAGCTTATGCTTTAAATCGGATGGAATTCTTTTTTGCTTGCTATGGAGTGTGCTACAAGTCGGTTAGATCTTTCTTACCTCTAGCTCTTATTTTGGTTTCTAGGATAGTCACTTCATCTCCTCCCCTTCTTAAATTTTCAAAACTTTCTCCCTCTTTCAAAACCTTCTTGGTTTCAAACTTCAAAACCGCTTTCGCAATAAAACCTTGACTTTCGTCAAGTGATTTTTAAACTTTGTTTTTTTCTTAATAAAAGTCAATCAATGTTAATCATGCTTTGACCAATTTCAAAAGACATAAAGAATACAAAAACTCATCAACTCTTTTTGTGCCTTTATGCACTTTTTCACTTTAAAACTTTTCATAAAGTTTAGACATGATTCATTTCTATAGTTGAGATGTAAATCTCCTATTCCCCATATTATTAAGACTTTGACATTTTCCACGTTGATGTTGAGTGATAGTCTTGTTGATAATCCAAGCAAATCCTCCATCTTTATGTGACGCAGATGTTGTCTTAATACTCGTGGGTGGATAGTCGCAGTTTTCTCCTTGAAATGATGACTTGTCTTTACATCTAAAATCAATCAAAACCAACAAATTTTTGTCGTTTGTACCACGAACTACGGGGTTTTGATCCCATATTGCACTTTGTGGGTACGTAGGCATGAGGCGATAAGTCTCTCCAAACACAAAAATCTAAAAAAATAATTCTCTTCTCATCTCCCCAATCTCTTTTCAAACAAACCATTTTCAAACCAAAAAACGTAAGTATTTCAAAGGGCTCCTATAGAGTACTATAGACGTTTTGGGTGCTAACACATTCTCATTGCGTAACCAACCCCCTTACCCTGATCTCTGTCTCGTGTTCTTATTTTAGAACTCTTTGGTTTTGTTCGCTCTTTTTCCTTTCCTTTATTTAGATAAAATAAAAGTGCGGTGGCGACTCTTGTTTTTTGATTTAAGTTAATTAATAACTTACGCTCACGATTTTTACCGCTACACTTGTCATAGCATGCCCGCCGGCGTGCGTACCAAATGTGCCTTCATGGACTTCTTCCATGAGCATACTCGCCTCTTTCTCATCTACACATCTGAGTAGCACGAGATCGTGGTTTCTTTTATACAAAACTCCATCAGGATTGAGATAAAAATTTCCAGACATCCTCCTCAGAGTCTTCTTATCCTGGGTTGACGCACCCGCAGGATACTCCTTAGTCATAAGGAAGGTATGGATGTCATGGAACCATGGCTTGCCGTCGGCGGCTTCCTCGATCGCAAAGACGAATGCAGGTCTATCAAGACGAGAAAGGACAATTCTTGGAGCTTCATTCCAAAAATTGACTTTATACATCGAAGCCAACGTAGCTAAGGCATCAGCCATCTGATTTTCTACTCTGGGCACATGATGGAGTTCCACTCGATCGAAGAACGGAAGCAGCCTTTTGGCATAATTCATGTACGACACCAAATTCAATTGACGAGTCTCCCAATCCCCTTTAATTTGGTTGATCACAAGCGCCGAGTCACCATATACATCTAGGTTTTTGATTCTCAAATCAATTGCTTCTTCTAGACCCATGATGCATGCTTCGTACTCCGCTTCGTTATTGGTGACCGAAAACGTCAATCTCGCAGTGAACGGGATGTGGGATCCATGGGGAGTCGTGATGATTGCCCCAATGCCACTTCCATAAGAATTAACCCCCCCGTCAAATATCAATTTCCACTGGGATTTCCTATCTGGCCCCTCGTCGGGCAACGGCTCATCGCAATCCTTCGCTTTGAGAAACATAATATCCTCATCAGGGAATTCAAATTTCATCGGCTGGTAATCTTCGATCAGCTTTTCGGCAAGGTAATCAGACAATACGCTTCCCTTGATGGCCTTCTGGGAAACGTACTGAATGTCATATTCCGTCAACACCATTTACCATCTGGCAATCCTGCCCGAAAGCGCTTGCTTCTTGAAGACGTACTTGATCGGATCCGTCTTCGAAATTAGCATGGTGGTGTGATTGAGCGTGTACTGTCGTAAATGTTTGGCAGCCCAGGCTAGTGCACAACAC
Source organism: Lathyrus sativus (assembly GCA_963859935.3). Lineage (NCBI taxonomy): Eukaryota > Viridiplantae > Streptophyta > Magnoliopsida > Fabales > Fabaceae > Lathyrus > Lathyrus sativus. The sequence continues at coordinate 390,980,353 of OZ012737.1, forward strand.
GTTTTCTCCAGCATCGAGTAACGAGATTCACAGTCAGTGAACTTTTTACTCAAGTAGTAAATGGCATGCTCCTTTCTTCCTGTCTCGTCGTGCTGACCGAGAACACACCCCATACTATTCTCAAGAACTGTCAAGAACATGATTAATGGTCGTCCAGCCACTGGGGGTATCAAGATTGGAGGTTCCTGAAGATACTGCTTTATCTTATCGAATGCCTTCTGGCAATCCTCGTTCCAGATAATCGCCTGATCTTTCTTTAAAAGCTTGAACATCGGTTCACATGTGGCCGTGAGCTGAGAAATAAACCTTGCAATGTAGTTTATTATGCCCAAGAAACCACGAACTTCTTTTTCTGTTTTTGGCACTGGCATTTCTTGTATCGCTTTAATCTTCGCAGGACCAACCTCGATGCCTCTTGCACTCACGATAAACCCCAGTAAATTTCCGGACCGTACTCCGAAAGTACACTTGTTAGGATTCAGCCTCAACCTGAACTTCCTAAGCCTCTCAAAAAGCTTCAGCAAATTGACCAGATGCCCCTCCTCCGTCTAGGACTTCGCAATCATGTCATCAACATAGACTTCAATCTCATGATGAATCATGTCATGAAACAAAGTTACCATTGCTCGTTGGTAAGTGGCCCCTGCGTTCTTCAGACCGAAAGGCATTACCTTGTAGCAAAATGTTCCCCAAGGCATGATAAACGTCGTTTTCTCCATGTCCTCCGGCGCCATCTTGATCTGGTTGTAGCCGGAGAAGCCATCCATGAACGAAAACACGGAGAACTGAGCTGTATTGTCGACCAACACATCAATATGAGGAAGCGGGAAATAATCTTTAGGGCTCGACCTATTCAAATCCCGATAATCAATGCACATGCGTACCTTACCGTCCTTCTTCGGTACAGGCACTATGTTGGCGACGCACGGAGGGTAAGTAGTGACCGCTAAGAAGCCAGCATCAAGATGTTTCTGCACTTCCTCTTTGATCTTAACGGCCATATCTGGTCTTGTCCTCCTAAGCTTCTGCTTAACAAGAGGACAATCTTCTCGCAACGGCAAGTGGTGGACCACGATGTCAGTATCAAGTCCGGGCATATCTTCGTATGACCAAGCAAAGACGTCACTATACTCTCTTAGTATCTCGACCAATCTCTGCTTGACATCACTCTGCAATGCAGCCCATATCCTGACGTTCCTGACGAGCTCTTCAGAACCCAAATTCACGATCTCAATCTCCTCTTCATGAGGCAGAATAACTTTCTCCTCTTGTTTCAACAAGCGGGCCAACTCTTCGGGAAGGTCTTTGTCTTCATCAATCTCTTCTTCGGCTTGATAGATCGGGCAATCGAAGTCGAAGTGAGCCGTAGAAGGTCCAGAGTCGATGTCATCTGCTATGTGGATCCTGCAATAACAAGGGTTAAGCTTAAAACAAGGATATGCAGGTTAGCACAAACCCCATTGCCATTTTATTGTTTTTCAAAACAAATATAAAACAGGAATAACAGAGATCACAATATTTGAATACGAAGAAAACGCCTTTGATTTATTTAACAAAATGCATGTACATAATCCAACAAGGCCCTGACAATAAAACCACTATGCCCCGGGTAGGACACAGGGTTGTACAATGATTGGAAAAAGTAAAGCATTACTCTTCACTTGTCATCGGGATGATATCCTTGACGGACCAGTTGGTAAGGCCCTCGCCCGGCTTGCTTGGCTGGATCCAAGAGTCGAGGTCACAATCGCTATCTCCGCTGTCTTCAGACACCGCGTTGATGCTTTCAAAAATCACCCCGCCACTGGTAAACTGGATCGGCCCTTTACCTCGAGACGCACTGCTAGAAGAAGAAGAAGCTTCAGCTCCAGGAGAATATCCCAACCCAAACTTATCTCGCTTGTTAGGTATCTCTAAAATTCGCCCCTAGCCTGGGGTAGATCCGGCTTGGACAACGGCCCGAGCTTCCTTGAATGAGGAGAGAGTCATCTCTGGCTTTTCGGTGACTACAGGAGCTATGTCCTTCACTTTGACAGTTTCGAACGCTTGGCATAGAGACTCGTGGATTTCCCCATCCATCTCAACATACTTGAAGGACGACAAATGGCTCACCATTATGTCTTCCTCGCCACACACGGTCACGATGCTACCTCCGACAGCGTACTTGAGTTTCTGGTGCAACGTGGAGGTCACGGCACCCGCAGCATGGATCCACGGCCGGCCCAAGAGACAGCTGTAGGTAGGCATGATGTCCATAATATAAAAGATTGCGTCGAATGTTTCCGGCCCGACTTGGATTGGCAGGGTCACCTCCCCGAAAACATTGCGTTTGGTTCCATCGAACGCCTTCACCACCAGATCACTGGGTGTGCAAATAACTCCACGAGTATCCAACTTCATTAATGCCTTCTTCGGAAGAACATTGAGTGACGAACCCGTGTCCACCAACACGTGCGACATAATCGTTCCCCTACACTATATCGAGATGTGCAGGGCGCTATTGTGGTTCCTCCCCTTCGGTGTCAGCTCTAGGTCAGTGAACCCTAACCCATTTCCAGCATTCACATGAGCTACGACCTCTTCCAGTTGCTTTACTGATATTTCCTGCGGTACATATGCGGCGTTCAACACCTTCAGCAGTGCATTGCGGTATGCTTCAGAACACAGCAACAAATTCAGGATGGAAATCTTCGAGGGTGTCTGATAGAGATGATCCACAATCTTGTAGTCACTCTTTTTAATCAACCTCATAAATTCCTCGGCATTTTTAACAAGTCTTTTTCTGCCCCACGCGGGATCTCTTCAACGACTTTACTTTTACCTTTATCAGTTGCATCAGCTCTGACCGCCTTGTCCACCACGACCTCAGGTGGTGCAAACACTCTTCCGCTGCGAGTAATACCACTGATTCCCGCAAGGTTCCCCACAGACGACCCAAACGGTTCTAGTTCCAGCTTCTGTCCATTGCAGTATACTTCAGCCCCATAATGCCATGGGATAGCATTAGTGCTTTCGAACGATATCGGCCCAGCTTTGGTGATGGTAATCGTAGGCGGCCTGGGTGCAGAAATAGTTATCGTCTGGCGAGGGATGGTGATGGTGGCAACCTCATCATCTTGCTTCAGCACTACCTCTTCCGATCCACATTCGGCCCTCCGGCTAAACTGTAAAATCCCTTCAGTCATCAGACTCTGAATCCCTTCTATCAACTGCTCACATCCATCAGGAGTTGTCGCACAGCCCATACACAGCTCTCCGCATCCTGGAAAGAAACCTCTTTTCATCAGCTTAGCTTTAACGAAGCTAAGTGGTGTCTTCAGATCTCTGACGTCAGTCAACAAATCCAAACTCTCGTCTTTGATAATGGCGTTCACTCCACCTCCCCTATGATTCGGCATAGGGTTCTTCGTGACGTTTGGCACATTATCTGAGAAGTTGATGATCTTAGCGTCCACCATGTCCTGCACCTTGTGCTTGAAGGCTTTGCAATTCTCTATTGTATGGCCTGGTGACCCTGAGTGAAACTCACAAGTTGCATTCGCGTCATAGCCTGGCGGAGGTGCCCCTGTCAAGGGAGCCAAAGTTCTCTTCTGGATCAACTGTAGCTGAAGCAAAGTCTGCAATAGTTGCGCGTACGACATGGGCGGTGTCTCGAGGTGACGGCTCGACAGAGGTGCCCTATTCTGATACTTTTTGTACCCTTGTTGATTCGACTGTTGTTGCTGCTGCTGCTGTTGTGGCTGTTGAACTGCCGGGATAGTTATGCTGGCCACCTGTTGGTGAGGGCCTCTACCCTTCCTTCGAGCGTTGGTCACGGCGCTCGTTTCTCCTTCCCGTCTTTTGCCACTATAAGGTTTCTTTCCTCCTCCTCCGACTGAGGACGAATCACCTTGAACTTTCCCGAGTTTGATCCCATTTTCGATGTGCTCACCCGTGATAATGAGATCTTAGAAAGTTCCAGACATACCGCTGACCAATTTCTCATAGTAAACCCCTGGGAGGGTGGCTACGAACATCTGCACAAGCTCACGTTCAACCATCGGCGGCTGAACCCTGGATGCCAGCTCACGCCACCGCTGGGCGTATTCCTTGAAACCTTCATTGTTCCTCTGCGACAGATTCTGTAGTTGGACTCGGTTCGGGGCCAAGTCGCTGTTGTATTGGTAGTGGTGCACAAATGCTTCAGCAAGGTCCTTCCACGTGCGCACACTGGTAGGCTCCAGACTCATGTACCATTCGAGGGATGGTCCGGACAGACTGTCTTGAAAGAAGTGCATCAGCAACTTCTCGTCCTCAGAATGAGCTGACATTTTCCTGTAATACGATCTCAGGTGGACGTGAGGGCAAGTGGTGCCCTTGTACTTTTCAAAGTCAAGTACCTTGAACTTGGGAGGCACCTTGAAATCAGCAATCAGTCCTAACATGGACATATCAACGCCCAGGGTATTCTGGTTCTCGATATTTCTCATCTTATCGTCGAGTGCCTTGAACCTTAGACGTGCTTCAGCAGTCAGCTCTCCTTCAGCACCTCTTTGAGAGAACACATCGTCTTGACGATCTTCTAACCACGGCTGAGGCCCAAACAGATTCCCGACACCGGCATTGTCGTTGCCCAGCCCAACATTGACATTAGCTTTCAGACTCCCATTACCGACGCCCGTCGTATTGCCATTGAGTCCCAAGTTAGCTATCACATTACCGTTGGCACTGCCATTTCCCCCGGTCACGGGAACGCCATTCTGTGGAGTTTCCACTAGTGGAGGAGTAGGAACAGTCCCTCCGTGGAGTACGCCGTTGCTATCGACCCTTGAAATCAGAGGCTGGACCAAGGTTCTGAGCTGATCCTGGCCATTGGCAACCGCTTGCATGAGCTCCATGAAGCGATCCATTCTTTCGCGGAGTTCCTGAACATCAGTTTGCACTTGCTCCATGATTCTGGTTTGATTTGCTCTGGTCTGATAGCGGTGAATAGGTCTCTGATCAATCCTGGAACAACCTGAAACAACCTGGCAATACAAAAGGGTTAGGAAAAACGACAAAGTGCTAGTTATGCAAATGCTTCATGCAATATGCAAGCGTGTGTCTGTGCGTTAGGGAGTTTTTCCCCGATCCTAGTGCCTGAGTGCCAGTGCTGATAATAAGAAGTCCGAGTCCAATCATGGAAATAACAATCTCATATATAAAGAAAGCCTATCAAGGCAGTACACGACATTAGTGAGTACAAGCAGAATCAATAGCATGACCTCGACCAACAAGCCTGGTGATGGTCAGCATACAACGATGATAAAAACAAAAGGAATACAAACAGTCAAGTACGGCCACGGACGCGAAACTCTTCTAACAACCCCTTCGTTTCTGGATGATCAGGCCGGGTGAGCAACCCTTCGACGAGCAACTCCCTCTGCACAATGGTGTACTCAAGACCTTCGACCGAATCTTCCCATGCTCCTTCACCGAAACAATCTTCTAACTTCCGTTTCTTGGATTCAAACGTCAGTTTGCGCTCCTTCAGGTTAGCAAGAGCCCTGTTGAGCTGGCCTTCGGTGGCGTATCTGCGAGCGGTTTCTTCATCAAACCTCTTCTCACTAGCCCTCACCTGGGCTTTCAGCTTGGAAATATGTTGCATCAGCTTATCCTCCCGCTCTTTCCTGGTGGCTAGGGAGGCCCTCCAGTGCTGGTTGAACTTGGATATCCTCCGATACGCTTCGTCCAAGTGCTGCTTCATCGTAGCCAGTACATCGTTGACGGCTTTGAAGTCTTGACCCATGCGCTCACGCTCAACTATCTGCTTAGTCAAATCTGTACCTAGCTGGTTCACCAGCTCTGTCTGCCTCTTGAAGGAATAAACGGCTCCGTTCAATCACTGGAGGGCTTTTTGGCTTGGCAGGAAGAAACGGCATCCCTATAGCATCGGCTCTGGCTCTGATCCACGTCACGTACGGAGCGTAGGCTTGACTATTTCTTCTCCCCAGCAATGGTTTTCCCCTCTTACTGACGCCATTCCAGGCGCGCTGAAGCTTAGATAACAGATCCCCCTCTAGAAGACCAGTGAGGTACAGAGATTCCTGCACCTCTTCATCCTTCGGCGGAGCTCTCAAAGGATACGCGAACTGTCGGACCAGCAAAGACGGATTATAGTTTATATAGCCTTTCCTGCCTATCAAAGGCACGTTTGGAAACCCGCTGTAGCTAAAGATAATCTCGGTACCCAACCTATCTCTGTCAAACCAGTCAATGTCCTCCGCCGATAGACTCATCAACCGCTCGGACCACTCAGTTGTGGTTGCAGACGAAACAAAGGGACCTCTCTTGGGCAGATGACTATCAAGCCATTTATAAAGCAGGGGCACACAGCATGAGACATTCTTGCCCCTTCTGTTCTCGTTTTTGTAGTGGACGGAATGGTAGACAGCTCCTACCAAGGTAGGGACTAGATTCCCTGAAGCAAAGATGCAAAAGGCGTCGAAGTCCACAAAGTCGGGCATATTGGGGAACAGAATGACACCATATATGCACAGAGCGAGGATGGCGTTGAACACGACCCAACATCCGTCTTTGGCGCACTGCTGAGCCTTTCCCACTAAGAACTACAAGGAGAAACCAGGAACCTTGTTCCAACTAGACAATACCAACTCGGAGGCATCCAGATGAAGTGACGGAGCTAGACTAGCCAGATCAGGCTCAGCATCCATATGAACAAAAGGCATCTGCCTCTTGATAGGCACACCTAACAAATCATCATATTCCTCTAACGTAGGTGCGAGAACAAAATCCTGGAAAGTAAAGCATCTCAACGGAGGATCGTAGAACTACAGCAGAGCGTGCAACCCATTCAACTCGAACGCAGAAGGTTTGCGAACCAAACTGAGCAATTTGCCGTACGACTTTCTGAACTCATCTCTCACAGAATCATCTGCTAAAGCGATCAAACCGGTCAGCTGAACCATATCAGGGGCAGGGAGCTTGTAAGCCACGGTCTTCCTTAGAGAACCCATAACAATACAGTAGGAGGCAAGAAATCCTGGATCGGGGGAAACGGTACCTGCAACACAGACACACGTTAATGAAATGCAAATGGGTATGCAAAGCAATGTAAAATGCAATCATGCAGCAGGAGATCAAGGCAACTGCGCTGTGGAGATTCTGTATCAACAAAACCATGATGCTGCTCTGTCAAGAAAAACCACTATATCTGATAAGAAGAAAATCCCGGTATCGAACCACAAATCTGCTCTGCCAAGAACACACACACATAGGACCATAAATCTGCTCTGTCAAGAACAAACATCTGATAATAAGGACTTCTGATACAGGACTATAAATCTGCTCTGTCAAGAACACACATCTGATGATAAGGACCTCTGATACAGGACCATAAATCTGCTCTGTCAAGAACACACATCTGATGATAAGGACCTCTGATACAGGACCAAAACTCTACTCTGTCAAGAACACACATCTGATGATGAGATCCTCAGACCCCAGTCATAAACCTGCTCTGTCAAGAACAAATCATACATCTGCTGATAAGATCTTCTGATCCCAATCATAAACCTGCTCTATCAAGAACAAATACTCATCTGAATATAAGGTCCTCTGATACAAGACCAAAGCTCCACTCTGTCAAGAACAATCATATGTCTGATGATGAGAACCTCTGGTATCAACAAAACTGATTCACTGTCAAGAAAACCAGGTAGTCTGAAGGTCAAAGTTTCCTGTAATAAACCCAACCCTGCTCACAGGTATGGACCTAAACTGACACAGGTTCGGCATCCTATGCGTTCATCAGCGTCACAGACATTCAAGAGGGGTAATACGATACCCAGAAGGTGTGGCATCACCAGCTCATGAAGCGGCCTCACTCGGCTGAATCACAAATGATCGGTCCCCAGAGTCGACAATCCTCCAAACCAACAACCCCCTCAACCCAAAGGGTTAAAAAAGAAGTCAACCGGGAGAACCTCGTCTGAGCGTGGATTTCATGAGACACTAGTGCCTGCCAAGCAAGCACGCACCCACTAATTTCCACAATTAATGCTATGTTCACTCAAGCCTGGGTCTGGCTTCTCACTCATCAGAATTCCCCTCCCACAACAGCACAGATAGTCATATCATACTGAAAATAAAGTGCGGGGAATAAAACGCGATAAATAAACACAACCCAACAAGTAATCATACAAGCGCTAGGATTGACTCTCGCAGGGGACGTCGGATCCCCAAACTGACTCGCATTCGGGACGTTGGATCCCTAGGAAACTATCAACTCCCCAGCAGAGTCGCCAGCTGTCGCTTCCGCGAAAATAAGGTGCCGGCAAAACAGAAGAGTCGCCAACTTTCGTTATTTATCCCTCAGAGTGGGAAAGGAAACGATCGGAAAAACCTGACGAAAAGGTATAAGACAAGGTCATCACAACCGTTGTCTGGGTTCGGGAGTCGGTTACGCAAGGGGAAGGTATTAGCACCCCTCACGTCCGTCGTACTCGACGGGATCCATGCTTGTTGTGTTTACTGGACGAGTTGGTTTATCTATCTACCTATCAAGGCTGGTCTAAAAAGAAAAGAAACTGACTCAGCAAAGCGTCGCACTTTATGCCTACGTATTCTCATCAGAGAATGAGAAATCAGAGTCAACGTAGTTCGGCTAACTACGGGTTATGGGGGAAGGCGGCTCGCCAATACGTCAGTATTGTGCCTACGTACTCTCAACAGGTATGAGAGATCAGAGCTTACGTAGTTCGGGATAATACGGATTACGGGGATTCAGATTCATCTGTTTTATCGAGTAGGGTTAAACAACAGTTCCAGCAGTTAGGGACAAAGCCTGTTTGCGGTGGCGCTGAAGTTTAACGACACTCTTTTCTTCAGAAAAGCTTCCTTTGAATTATGGGCCCACGGGGCAAAAAGGTTTGACGTTTGTTTTCTGTCTTTTACGAAAGAAGTGTTTTTTATTGTGTTTGCAATTTCAATCGCACTAAAGACTATGACCTGAGAGTGAATGCGTCGCATGTCACCCAAAGGGTGCCATACTAAACATCCAGACTGTTGGCAAGAAACTCTCCAACAATCCTTTCTCAGATAGCTTAAGGCTCGTAACGTACGAAAGAAATCATTCATGATTACTGTATCTTAAGCTGTTTTGAGATGAGAAGAGAACAGGCTCAACTACGGGGAGACTATCAAGTCCTACTGTTGTCATGCCAAGGATTCATCCTATAGTTGAGGTTTGAACAGGGAACTCCTAGAAGTTATCATGCATAGGTTTCAACCTAAAGTTCTATCATCACTTCCTTATCAAAGGAAGTGAGACTCCTAAGGGATCATGTCAATGATAAATAGAAACAGATAAAGCATCAGCTTAAACAGTAAACAGATAAACAGTAAAATGCATGCAATGCAAGTGAGAGAGGAAATGTGTGTGGGGCCGCAGCCTCCACAAGCTCATCTCAACCTCAAGCCAGAATGAATAATAGCAATCATGCTGAAGAAATAACATGTTATCAGGTAGAACATAAGAGACTGTAATCATACAGAAGAAAATAAAATGCTGTCAAGCAAAATAAACCACATGGGCAAGGGAGCTGGGCTCTACCGAATACCCGCAAGCAAAGCCATACAGTAACAATACAAGCAGAGGGAGCAACTCAACCTCTAGTGCAATCATGCTCCTAGATTAAAGTCAGTCTAATCATGGACTTATTCTAATGCATCAAGCAAGTCAAACAAGGCACATCAGCACAGAAAAGAAAACAGACAAGAAAGAAACAACAACTCCCTCTCCCTGTCAGCTCCAAGCTTCAGCTCTTCTAACAGTAATCCAGTCTTCAGGCTTCAACAGCTCTTCAGGGCTATCATCTTCCATGACAAATATCAATTTGCTTTTCCAGGTTTCAACCCATCAATATAAGTTTCAACTTAATCTTCTTCTTCAAGCCTCAGCTGTCCAGTCAATTCCACCTTCAGGCTTTGCTTCTCAGTCAATTCCACACTCAGGCTTTGCTTCTAACTACAAGTATCAACTTGATTCCTTCAGGTTCTCCAAGCATCAATGCCAATATCAACTCACCTTTTCGTTCTTCAAGCCTCAGCTCTACACTCAATCTCAATTGAATCCTCTTCATATGTATCAACTTAGTCTTCAAGCTTCAGCTCTCTTTGCTTTACCAGTCTCAACTTGGTCTTCTCTCCTCATCTACAGGCTTCAGCTTCTCAGGGTAATCTTCAATCACATGGGAGTGTCAACTTCACCCTTCAATCTTCTAAGCCTCAGCTCTTCCCTCAATCTTTATTGGATCTTCACGTATCAACTTGTTCTTCAAGCCCTTCAAGCTTCAGCTACAATGGCAATGCTCAAGGAATCATCCTCTACCACACTCTTCAATGAAGTTATCCTCTTTAAACTCAAGTCCAACATCTTTCAAGATACTCAAACCAGAAGACAATTGATTTAACAGGATGAGAGGAAATGATAAACAACTTACTGACAACCAAAGGAAGCCTGGAAGGATTCATCATTATAAGAGACTGGTTCCCTCAAAGTTCTACTTCCCAGATAAAGCCACTCATCGTTCCAAAGGAGGGATGTGATTATCTGAGAAGGACTTTTGGTCATTGGGAGGAATGGAGGCACAAGATGCCTTCCATGTTTGTGAAAGAAATCATTCTAACTACAAGGCTCTCCCTATGTCCTATCTCCTAATCTTCATCAGACACCTTCAGGCACCAACAAATCCAAAGCTCCAAGCAACCTCAAGCAACTTCAAGCATCCTCCTCTTGTCTTCAACTTGTCTTCAATCTCAACCAAAGGCAAACCAGACACAAACCCCAATCTAAGGGAACTAAATGAGTTAAACTAGTTGAATTAGTAAATTAGGGTCACCTAAAACCTAGTACTAAAGTTAGTCCTAACTAAAATATTAAAATCAATTGTAAAATCCTAAAAAAATTACTATGGGAACCTAGGTCAATCATGACTCTATTCACATTAGTTTCAAAGATCAAATCACCAATTTGGACCTAGAACTAAATCCTACATTCTAAGGTATCAACCTAAAACCCTAAAAAGGAAGCATCTAAATATAAATCTAGAAAGCATACCTATTTTCATCACAAAAATGTGAGAACATTACTATGGGATCATACATGTCTAACCTAATCACACACAAAAAATTAGGCCAAGAGTCATCACCATAAGATCACACAAAATTCTACAAAAATATGCATCAAACATAAACATTTTAATATCAATTAAAATACAAAATTCCAATTAAATCAGAAATTACATGAAATAAAAATATTTTTTCTCTAAACAATAATAGACTCAATCATGAGTATTATGCAAAAAGAATGGGTTTGATTGGAATAATATTCAATTAGTTATGATTTTTACAAGAATCATGAATTAAATGGAAATTAAATGAAAATCCAAATAAAATAATGAAGCGCACGGTGCAAATAGAAATCATTCTCAGTTAAAAACATGGGTTGGGCTCGCTGGGGGTGTGGATAACATTTAAATCATTAAGCCCAAACGCCCGAATAAATGAAACGCATCGTTTCATCAGAAATCCTTCACAACTCAGTTTTAAAACATGGCCCTTGGATATACTCTCAGTCAATGGTCAAAACAAGATCCAATGGTGAGAACTTCATCTTCTCCATTTCAAACGCCTGAGCTTCGCGCCCAGCTCCGGCCACCGCCGGTGGAGCTCCGATCGTCCCCTTCAACCCTAGTTCACCCTAGAGGCCTCCAATCCAAGAGGTCAAAACATGAAACTCATTCCAAATCTTGCCAAGAATTCAACCATGCCCATAGTTTCTTCTGAAACCTCAAGAATCAACATCTCCCAATCTCAACCGAAAATGGTGATCTTCCTATTTTGTCTCTAATCCATCAATTAACCATCTGAAATCCATCCTAGGCCATTCTACAACTAATCTAGCACCCTAATTCAACCTAATTCTACCTAAATCATGCTATAGGAAGAAGGTTACCGACCTGGAAATTCTTGAATAATAGATGCACCAAATCTTCACTTTAAGCTCTCAAATCTTCTGTACACGATCACTGAACCTCCTCCTTGCTTCTGTATGCAAAAGATTCAATGGAAAGTGCTTCAATCTTGAAACACGATGCTGAGTTGCAAGTGCTGAAAACCACTTGCTCCCACACGATCTAGCCACCAATTCTTCTTGAAAATGATCTGAAATCACTCCTTGGCACTCATGGAAGGAGTATCAATCAAGAAAATGAATGGAAGTTGAGGAATTTGATGAAACCGATTTCAATTGCAATCTGAAAACTCAATCTCAAACTATGCTCAATCCTTCAATGATCACCAACCTCTGCCATGGATCCATTCTACTCAATATATAGATGAATTTTGGATGATCTAGAACCCTCTAGATCCTTCCAATGAGATTTTCCACATCTCATGTCATGAGATTTTGAATCACTTATCATGACATGTACAACCCTTGCAAACAGCTTGGAATTCATCCCATTCACTCTTAATTTCTCCCCTAGTGAGATATTAGAGGTGTTTGGCTTGCAAAAACCCTTTCCCATGCCTTGATTTTGAGTTTTGCAAATGTTGCTTAATATGCAAGTAAGTGCTTTTCAAAGCAAGTCCACAATTTAGACCTCAAATCAAAAATGTGGCTAAACCATTGTTTTTAAAATGTTTTTTAGAGTCAAAATGATATATTACATGCCATGGTTTGGATGTGTAGGTTGAAAATATCAATTTCCAACTTTGGTTTATTTAACTTATGCTCTTATTTTAGGTCATTTTTACAACTTTGAGCTACAAGCCTTTTCAACCTCTCATGACCTCCTTAATAGCCTTAAAACATCATTTTAAGCAAGTTTGATGTTGAAGATTTTTCCATTTGAAGCTTGGAAATAGGAGTTATGGCCTTATGCTTGAAATGACCTGTAATCTCCAAATGACCAAAATGCCCTTGACTTGTCAAAGCCATAACTTGAGTTCTACAAATCCTATCAAGGACTTATAGTACTCTCTAGAAAGATACGAGGATAAGGAACAACATTCATGTTGACCAAGAGTTCATAGGAATCATCCTTCTTGGGCAAAAGTTTGATGCAAGTTGGGTGACTTTCAAGGCCCCAGATTCACATACCTCAGATGACCTGTAACTTGTCAAAGTCATAACTTGAGTTCTATAAATCCTATAAAGGACTTCTAGTACTCAAATTAAAGCTAAGAACAAGCTCTAAAACATTCACGTTGGGGGCAATATGATATGACAATCACATCTTGAGATAAACTGCCTTGAAGATAGGGGTCAAACTAGGGGATTTTACACTGTCAAGCCTTAGAAACCCTAGCTTGAAACTTCTCAAACTCTTCAATCATGATGAGTTGACCTTGGAATAATCCTTATAACATCTCAATTCATCAATACATGATCACATGGCTCTTGAATTAGGTCTCAACCTTGTTCAAATCATCAGTTGACCTAGGGTTGACCCGGGCAAACCCTAATTTCACCACCCATGGCTAGGTCCTCTTAAACTTGCACCATGACCTATCTAGGCTTCATGATGGCTCTCAAGACATCCCATAAGCTTTCTCAAGGCTTCAAGTCCACATTCTTGGCTTCAGAATCATCTGAGGTCTTCCCACAACTCTCAAGTCAGGAAGCTCACCACTTTGGTTTCAACCACTCTTTCTGAGGATCTTCTGACTCCTCTGACAAAGATATCAACCCTTGAACCCTTTTGGCTAGCTTCAAACTCTTGCATAGCTCTTGATTGGTACTCATACCTCTTGATCTCCTGCACACATGTCAATGAAATGCAAATAATAATGCTAATGTGAATGAAATGAAACATAAGCTAGGTAAAGAAATGTTGGTCAAATTTTGGGGTGCAACAACATCCACAGTTGGATACCTAGAATTTCAATTGGCATCAGAGCAGGCACCCTACCTGTTATTTTCTAGGTGAGATCTAGGGAAGATAAATTCTGGTACTATGGACAAGGATATAAGATTCACAAAAAGACCACCAATTCTGGATGGCTCAAATTATGACTACTGGAAACCTAGGATGATAGCCTTCTTGAAGTCTTTAGACAGCAAGGCATGGAGAGCTGCCAACTCAGGATGGGAACATCTAGTGAAGACTGATAAAGATGGAGTATATGTGTTAATACCTTAAGAGGAATGGAACAAAGAGCAAGAACCTTGGCTCTTGGAAATTCTAAGGCTTTGAATGCCTTATTTAATGGTATGGACAAGAACATTTTCAGACTAGTGCATCATTGTGAACTGGCCAAAGAGGTTTGGGATACTCTCAAAACAACTCATGAGGGAACCTCTAAAGTCAAGATGTCAAGATTACAAATGCTGACCACCAAGTTTGAAAATCTGAGAATGAAGGAGGATGAGACTATTCATGAATTCTACATGAATATTCTTGAGATTGCCAATACCTCAGGAGCTTTAGGATAAAATATGTCTGAAGAAAAGCTTGTGAGGAAGATTCTAAGATCTTTGCCTAAGAGGTTTGCCATGAAAATCACTCCTATTGAAGAAGCTCAGGATATAAGCAACATGAAAGTGGATGAACTCATTGGTTCTCTCCAAACTTTTGAGATGGGAATGTGTGATCAGGTTGAGAAGAAGAACAAAAGCATAGCCCTTGTCTTAAATACTGCAGATGACTCTAAGGAAGACAATGGTGAAAGTGAGGAGAATATGTCAGAAGCAATAGCCTTGCTTGGAAGATAATTTAACAAACTGATCAAAAGAATAGATCATAAGTCTAGACCTAATGACAAGAACACTTCTTCTAACATCAGCAGAAGAGGTAAAAATAAAGAAAGGCTCAGCCAAGGCAAAGGAGTTTAGTTTCATGAATGTGAAGGATATGGGCACATTAGAGCTGAATGTCCCACCTATCTCAAGAAGCAAAAGAATGGCCTAGCAGTTGTCGCTACCGCGAAAATAAGGTGCCGACAAAACAGAAGAGTCGCCACCTTTCGTTATTTATCCCACGGAAAGGGAAAGGAAACGATCGAAAAAACCTGACGAAAAGGTATAAGACAAGGTCATCGCAACCATGTCTGGGTTTGGGAGTCGGTTACGCAAAGGGAAGGTATTAGCACCCCTCACGCCCGTTGTACTCAACGGGATCCAGGCTTGTTGTGTTTATCTGACGGGTTTGTTTTACTATCTACCTATCAGGGCTGGTCTGAAAAGAAAAAGAAAATGACTTGGCAAAGCATTGTGCTTCGTGCCTACGTATTCTCGTCAGAGAACGAGAAATCAGAGTCAACGTAGTTCGGCTAACTACGGGTAAAAGGATGGGGGAAGATGGCTCGCCAATACGTCAGTATTGTGCCTACGTACTCTCAATAGATGTGAGAGATCATAGCTTACGTAGTTCGGGATACTACGGAACACGGGTAACCGGGGTGTTCTGGATCACACAGGGGTGAGAGAAAGGACTGACGATACTAGCGTACGCATTCTAGCAGTTAGGTGTATGCTGCTTGACCATTGGAGACTTAGGCGTTACCTGTTTGCGGTAGAACGGACGTAGTATGTCGGGGTTTAAAGGTATGGGAACCTACGGGACATAGAACTACGGTCTGGTCTCAATTGCGCTAGCGCAAGAGAAAGAGAAAATCAGTCGTCAGCGGGAAAGTCTCGATCGCACGACAATGAGAGAACATAGAAGTTAGTTGTTAGTGTGCTCGCTAGGATATTGCATCATATGCCTACATATTCTCGTCTGGTACGAGAAATCAGAGCAGTTGTAGTTCAACTAACTATAGGAAAGGGGGAAAAGGTAGCTCGCTAGGATTATCGCAATCCTATGCCTACGTACTCTCGTCTGGTACGAGAGATCAGAGCAAACATAGTTCGGTGCATGCGGAAAACAAGTCTCGATTGCACAGGGGCAAGATAAGGGATCTCAATCGCCAAGATGCGAGAGAAAAAGGGTTTTGGTCGCACGGGGGCGAGAACAAAGAGGAAGCAGGCCTAACACGCCTAAACGGGAAGGAACTCGGGACACACACGCAAGAACCTAAGGCGTAGGAGCGAATGCGTCGTATATCACCCAAAGGGTGCTACACTAAACACTCTAAACGATTGAGGGGAGACCGCTCAATTCTCATTTACTACGTATCTAACGCTATAGCTCACAACACTCGACGGTTGCATAAAGACTTGAATGAGAAAGCTGTTATCGAACAAAGCGGCTCCGTTGGCCTTTGACATTGTGCACGAGCTCCATTCCAATCTTCTCCTCTCTGGATCCTTGATGATGATGTTTCGAATCAGAACCAATATAATGCTAAACCGTCATGGTTCAATTTATAAGAGAAATCAAACTCTAAGAGGTAGCGTATTGATATCCGTGTCAAAGACAAGATAGAGAAATGATATTGAAAATCATTCTCCAATTGAATCATGTCACACGGCCAGCACAGAATAAATCAAAGTAAAATCGGATAGCAGAAGAGAAATAAGGAGAGAAATCCAATAACAAATGGAAATAATATTCTACTCCTAAAAATGGCGATAAACTCCTAATAGAAAACTCTAAAGAAATTACAAGTAAATTGCATATGTGAAAAATAGAATATAAATTCTATCTAAAACTCTATAATATTCTATAATTTCCTAAAAAGAAAATAATACCTAAAAAATAGAATATAAATTCTATGTGAAAAATATGTAATGATATTCTAAAGGAAAATAAGCTATAATTTCCTAAAAGAAAAATAGCAAAGAATTACTAAAATCTATTACAAAGCAATATCCAATACAAAAACAAAAATTAAAAGAAAATAAAGGGAAGGGGGTTACAGCAGCTAAACAGGGGGGAGGAATTTAGCCTGAAAAACAGTTGGGCTCAGCCCACAATACAACAGCAAAAAAAAAACAAGGGGAAACAGGAGGTGCGTTATAGAAACGGAGGGTGTAACATGGAAGCAGTCCACACGGTGGGCTTGTTAGTTCAGCCCATAATCAGAAGAAAAAAAAGCGAACAGGGGGTGTCCATGGAAAACGGGGAGTGTGAATCCGAAAAAAAATGAACGGGCCAAAGCCCAATAACCCACTCAAGAATCCCCTTTCGTCTTCCTCATTCTCTCTGGCCAAAAAACCCTAGAATATCTTCTTCCTCCATTTCCGCCGTCACCGATTCTCTTCCGCCACCTTCTCCGCTTCTCACAAAACCTCACCCATCTCGCTCGTCTCCTCCTTTCAGCTAAACAACACAAACCTGTCAAAAATCCCTAAACCTGAAGGAGTTATCTTAAATCTGGAGATTGTGAAGATGAGTTGATGCAACTTAGGGAACAAAGAAGTTTGTTGAAGATCCATTGCACTTTCAGGGTTGGATTCATGGAAGACGAAGATATGGTGATGGGAGGATCTTCGAAGGCGAGTTCAGATGAAGTTGCATGTGAAGATTTGATGACGGTGCTTGAAGCTTCTGGAAGTTTACGGACGAGGGACATTGATGGAGTTGGAATAAACTTGAGGTTGACGAAGATCTTGACTAGATCTTAAAAACGGTTATGAAAAGTCTTGAAGTTTCTGATTGCTCTTGAACAGACGGATGAACACTCATGAAGAATCTTGAAGTTTCTAACGAACGTGATGAAGAACATCGCGTTGATGAAGATCCGGATCTACTATTCATGGCGATGAAGGTGGTTAAAGATTCATGAATGTTCTTGAATATTTCTGGGGAAAGATCATGATGATGGCGATGAAATCTGGATGAACGAAGATGATTTTTGGAACGTGTTGCGATGAACAGACGAAGGTTTGAAGAAGTTTTCTGGAAAAATCTATTATGGTTGAATGTTGTTGAAGAAACTGGGAAAACGGATGAATCTCCGGAAAAATGTTGAATGAGCGTGATGAACAGTCAAAGCAATTCTGAAAAATCTTGATGAATATGGGAAAAGTGGTTTGAAGATTCAAAAGATCTTCATGAAGAAGATGAAGATCTGAGAAAAAGTTATGGTGTTGATGAAGATACGAAGAACACGGATGAATACGATTGCAGATTCTGGCGAGTGATGAGTTTTCCGGCGACGGTTACGGAGGTTCCAGCGAAGTGGGACGCGTGGCCAGGTGGGAGATGGATACGTGGCGAGCTACATGGCCGTGTGGGGACGTGAAAGTGTGACATGTGGCCAGCCATGCGGGTAGTGAGATGGAGTGAGTGGGGTCGGTGGAAGAGAGAGAAAAACTGAGGTGGAGGACTTTTATAGCGACATGTGGCATGGACCTGGGCTAATGGGCCTGCGAAAATGGACATGTGGACCCAAAATCTGATTCAATGGACTCCAATTAAATGACTAATTAATGGACTAAACATGATGATTAATACTAAATATTAATGCTAATAAAAGCTGCTTAACACTAATTAAGCCAGAACGAAAATCAAAGCCGAAAATTAGTGAAAAAAGACCACTTAAAATCCTAATTAAAAACTAATCCTAATTAAGACTAAATCATTAATCCTAATAAAAATCTAAAAAAAGAATTAAATCTAAAACATTATTTAAAATCTATTAAAAGATCTAATAACATTCTAAAAATATAAAATGACTCTAAACATTTATTTAAAATCTAATAATACTCCCTTAAACTCTAAAATATTCTATAAAAGGAAATATTCTAAAAAGAAATTAAATCTAGAATATTATTCAAAACTATTAATATCTAGAAATCTATTAAAACTATTAATATCTAGAAATCTAAAATATTCTCAAAAATAGAAAATTAAATCTAAAAACAATTTAAGTCTAATTTCTATGCAATATGGCTAATAATTCCACGAGAAGAAAAAAACAATGAACATCAAATAAATCGGCGAAAAAAAATGCGAGAACGCAACGAGATAACCGGTAAAAATACGGACACCGAAATATCCTCAAAAACAACAGCAAAAGCTGAAAACACCGGGAGGAGCACCACTCCCAAAATAAATCTTCGTACTTGAAATGGTTTGAACTGTCTGAAGCGCGAGAAGAGGGCTCTAATCCCGGCAGAAATCAATCTGACTAAAAAATGCAATGAATTCGATATGCAGATGCAAAATGCAAAATGAATCGAAACATAAGTCAAATTGCGAGAAACGGTTGGTCAAATTTTGGGGTGCAACAGCAGTCACTTGGTCTGATTGAGATTCTGAGAGGGGATCAGAAGAAGAATCTGCCAAACATGTCACTGTTCTGAAAAGTATTCATATCTGATGGTGACTCAAGTGAAGATAAGCTGACTTTTGATGAACTTGCAACTTCATATAAAAATTTATGCATCAGAAGTGCAGAAATATATCAACAAGGAGAGCAACAGAAGAAAAGCATAAGGGAATTAGAGGTTGAGAAAATTGAGCATCTGGAAACCATAGACTCTCTCAAAAGTGAGGTCAGCCTGTTGGAATCTAAACTAAATCAGATGTCAAAATCCATAAGGATGCTAAACTCTGGAACTGACACTCTAGAAAAAATTCTACAAAGTGGTCAGAAAGCAGGAAACATGGCTGGATTGGGATTTTTTGGTAAACAAGGAGCCTTCTTAGGGGACAAGAGGACAAAGCCTGAAAATCATAGGTCAAAACGGATGTCACGACCAATGTCACAACATCAGGGGAACAAAAGTAGGAACCTGACCAAGAATAAATTCCAAGGGTATAGGTGTTACTACTGTGGAAGACTTGGAAACATTAAACCTTTCTGCTTCAAGTTACATGGATTTCCTAGTCACCCTTATCAAGGCAAATCCAAACAGGGTATTCATGCCAAGAAACAGTATCAAGTTAGACCCAAAAATGATGCTCAGGTCAAGAAACAACAATGGGTTGTCAAGGAGGTTGCTCTAGTAGCTCATACCTCTCTTAGGATGCCAACCAAAGAAGACTGGTATTTTGACAGTGGTTGTTCTAGACATATAACTGGAATAGGGAACCTTTTGATGAACATCAAACCTCATTCCTCAAGCCATGTAACCTTTGGTGATGGAGCTAGAGGAGAAGTCATAGGAGCTGGAAAACTAGATTGTCCTAGTGTTCAAGAACTGGAGGATATCATGTTGGTTAAAGGACTGACTGTAAATCCTATCAGTATCAGTCAGCTCTGTGACCAAGGTCTCAATGTCAAATTTACTAAGGGTAAATGTGTTGTCACCAATGAAGAAGGTGAGGAAGTCATGAGGGGATCTAAAGCCAAGAATAACTGTTACCTGTGGGAGCCCAGAAGTAAACTCAATGTCTTGATCAAGGAAGAAAAGGAGGATCAATTATGGCTAGAGAAAGGCAGACATCTTCAAATGATAAAGAAGACCTTATCCAAGGAAGCAGTAAGAGGAACTTCAAAGCTAACTCCAGATGATAGAACAGGTTGTGTAAAATGTCAGGCTGGTAGGCAAGCCAAGAAAGGACATCCAAAGGATGGACATCATAGAAACCTAGACCTGTTATATTGGAATTTGATGGAGTCCATGAAAAGTGATCATAAAAGAAGCAATGTCACTCAGGATGTCATGACTTTGTACTGTGACATTAAGAGTAACATCAATATGAACTCAGTTCAGTCTAAAAGAATCAGACATAGGGATAACAAGCATCAATTTGGAAAGGTTCATGTGAAGCTTGGGGACACTGATCTACATAGTGCTGACATGGTTACAAGAGGTCTCAAGGCTACTCAATTTGAAAATTCACAAAGCAAGTTGAGGACCTGCCTTTATGAGAGATTATAGCAATTAATGATAACTGGGAATCGTATTTTGAAAATTAATCATCTGCTGATTGGTCAAAATATTGAGTTCCCTCTTCTTGTGCAATATTACCCCTCTAGCACATACGCACAAGACGCTTACTACATTTGGTGCCCATACAAACTCTTCATCTTCCATACCTCTTCTAACAAGCACAGAAAACCCTCTCTCTCGCGATCAAAGTCTCCAAAAATGTCTCAACATCCAAAATCAATCCCTTCCAAAAAGATGCCTACCATCTCTGACACAGATTCCGCTGCTAGAAATGATGCTAGCAACCCTAACGAGGCTCTTGAGGTAGCTTCCTTGAGAATGCTAATCCCAGAAGGACTGATGGTGAAGAAACCACGAACCTCACATGCAAGAAGACCTAAATAACTTGTCACAGGTCAGGCTCCTCATTCTTTTACCTCCATCCCTGATGAGGATACCAATGAGGAAGAAGCTAGGCAAATCCACACCATCATTGCTAACTTAGTAATCAGGGTTCTAATTGAGCCAAATGATGTGCCAAGAATATCCATTCCACCTAACACTGATGGTCTTTCTCCCCATTTGAATCAAGAAGCTGACGTCACTCACGATGTTGAAACCTTGGAAACAACCGCTCAAAAGGACAATGACAAGGGTCAAGCCTCTAAAAATAATGATGACCACATGCAAAGTGATAAAAATGATGCTATTGAGGTTCATAAGGACAATGCTGATGTAGTGAACCTTAATGAGTATTCAGACAATGATCTGATAGCCACAATCAACCCTAGCATAGTCAAAAGGCTCATGACTAGGAAAGGGAAGAAGGTTGTTTTGCAGAACACTCCTACAAAGAAAGTTGGGACAAAGAGAACTCAGGTTGGCCCTACCAAAGCTTGGAGCAAGGAAGTTCCAAAGAAGAGGAAGGTTGAAACTAGTACAGAATCAGACTCTGATGTTGCTTGTGATGTCATTGACATCCAACCAAAGAAGTAACCAACCACTAGAAAACTTGCTGCTAGTGTTCCTGATGTTCCTATTTGTCGCATCACTGTGACAAGGGGCCGGCAAGGACAAAAGAGTTGCACCGTTCGTTATTTATCCCAAAGTGGGAAAGGAAACAATTAGAGAAAACCTACGAAAAAAGGAAAAGACAGGGCATCGCAACCAAATGTTAGGTTCGGGATGTAAGAGCAAGATTTGTCTCTATAGGATTATCTCTATGTTTTGATGATAACAATTAAGTATTTGTGAAAGAACCATTTTATGTTCTAATGTTTTTTATGTGCAGGTCAATGTAATTAAATATATAAGATCAAACAAACAACATCAACGTGTGCAGCTAATACAATATGAGAGTTACTATGTGTGACGTATCATAAAACGCTTATGGGAGAAGCTAGTTTGCTTATGCATTTGATCACGATCAGAGAGATCCAAGGACGCTGGATATTGCAGTTACAATGCTCATGTGGATTCTGCTCTGAGAAGTGCATCTGATCTGAAAGCATTTAAAGCATATTGAAGAAGCAAGTATGACTCTGTATCTGATCACAGTCATAAAGATCCAAAGATGTTGTATATTGCAGTTGCAATGCTCTTGTGGATTCTTCTCTGAGAAGTGTATCTGATTTGGCAGCTATCAAAGCATCCGAGATATAGTCCTCTAAAGAACTACTCTGAAGACTCTGATGACTTGAAGTTCTGAAGGCTGAAGGCTCTGAAGACCAAGTGCAGAAAGACTCTGAAGACGTATTCTGAAGATCAAGACTCTGAAGATTCTGAAGACATGATTTCTAAAGAATTAGTCACGAAGATTCTCAAGACTGTTTCAGAGGAAAATTAGATCTTGGAATGCTGAAGACTGGATTCTGAAGTTGAAGATTGTGTCAAAAGAAGATTCACCCAGACAGAGGCGTATTACTCATCAGATAAGCTACTGCTATTAAATCTGATAAACATGTGCTTAAACAACTCTGATGCTGAAGCTTTCATACCAAAGTAGTTGTTGAACTACTCATCAGATGAATCATCAGGAGAATTAAGTCAATAAGACTACAGTCCAACGCTTGCAAACATTTCACTATAACAAAGACGTTGGTACTATTCATAAGTGTGGTTTCCAATGTTGAGATATTAAAGTTACAAGCAAAGGTCACTGTTCCAACACGTGAGTTTATTCTATCCGTTGGGATATAACCGTTGGAATTAGAGATGATATTTCTGCCCTTACAACGTCTCTCTTGGATGCACTATAAAAGAAGATGATTTGATTCATTCAAATGTTAGCCAGTCAAGGAGCTAGCTAGTGAACTCATTACAAAGCAAGCCAACTTGTTACAAAGCAATGATGCTGACGAGTGAAGTTAGCAACATAGTTGATTAACAAGAAAAGCTTTATGCTAAGAAGCCGCAGTGCTCATATAAGAAAGCTTTTAAGCAATATGGAAACTATTGTTCTAATAATCTCATAGAGATTTATCTTTAGATTAGTTTCTGAATTAGGAAGCAAGGAGATTTTGCTCAATACTTGCTATGTACTTAATTAGGAGTAATCTGCTTGATAAGAAGCACTCATGTAATCTCCGGAAACACAAATTTAACTTATAGTTAGTGGTTCCTCAAGTGATATTGTGAAGATCAGAATACTTGTGATGACAAGTGACAGTTGTCATTTGTGGTATCTAATAGGAGATCTTAATTGATCGGATTCTATTAGATGTCAATGAACGTTATATCCTAAGGGATCCCTGAACGTTTCATTGTCTATTTGCTAATCACTTGCAGTTAGCTTGTGCAATTGTAATCAGTTTGGCTATAGTGGATTAAGTCCTTCCTTAAGTAAGGTGAAATCACCTTGGAAGGGTGGACTGGATTAGCTTGAGAGTTGCTCAAGTGAACCAGGATATATCATGTGTTCTTTACTTGTGTTATGCTTTATTATTTATGCTTCCGCAATGCATCGTATAGAACTCTATAGAAAGCAACAAGTGAAGAAACCTAGAAAAAGTTTTAATAGAGTAAATACCCAATTCAACCCCCCCCCCCCCCCCCCCCGCCCCCTTTCTTGTGTATTTCTCACACCTTCAGTTGGTATCAGAGCTCCGGTCCTGTTATTGATGGATATCAAACACCTAACATTGTCAGAAAAAGATCCTAAAGTTGTGTGAAGAAAACTCTTGGGAATTTTTCACTTCTCTTACAATTTCAGTCTCATATCAGTTTTTGAGGATGATGAGTACTAAAATTGTAATCTATTGGGTTACCTTGAGCAAGTCACTGATTCAGTTAGAAGTTTGAATATTTTCTACAACAAATCTTCTCCATTTTATCCTAAAAGAAGATTGAAAAATCAGCTGACAAGATAGACTCATCAGATAAGAAGATATATCTGTTGAATGCTTATCTTTAAATACAATTGGATTTACAAGGTATTTTCTCAAAGATCAAATCATCCGAAAGTAAGAAATCTTGTTTGCTGAAGATTATTTCTCTGTGAGTATGAGATGTTTTCAAGAAACGGATTAGTCCACTCTTGACTTTTTCATGAAAAGCTCATTGGGAATTATCTTTAGTAAGTAAAGAAATATTGTTGGCTAATGAATTTGACTCATAGGAACTTCAGAATAAAGTCTGCAGAAAAGGGCTGGAACAGAGATAGTTCAAATTTTGAAGCAATGATCCTCCTGATTCAAGGCATCAGAATTTTGTTGTCCTTGAGAAGCTTCAAAGAAATCTGTAAATGTTTCGTGTAAAGAAGTTCACTAACTCATCATGGATATGATGTAAGATGAACTATGAGATTTTATTAGAAGTAGCATGGACAATTAAGTTCTGTTAACTTGAGATTTTATCTCGGTTGAACAAACTGTAATTGGTTAGATGTTATCAGACATTCTTTCTCAGAAGTTCATAATGATTGGATCCTGAAGTCAGGCTGTTCAGAAAGATACAATGACAGAAGTCATTTAATTTGTTTCTAAAAGGGATTTAAGTTACTGGTGTTGTTCATAATGAATAAGTCAGTTGACCTTCTTTTCAGAAGCAAATGTACTGTCAACTCTGGTTAGCTCAACATTGCAAGAACATAATTGTCATTTAGACTGTGTCATTTGATGCATCTGAGCTTGATGATAATTGTATCTAGACTGGATCTGCATTTGTTTTAATCAAACAAAATCAGAAGATAAAGCCTGATGGAAGTTAGATGTTCTAAATCATGAAGATCAGAATATTTATGCTCTGAAGATGTCTCTCAGAAATCAGATGGATGTTGTGTTTATGAAGATACTGCAGAATGCAATCAAAGGATATGAGATCAGCTCATAAGAGAAATTCAGAAGATCTTACTTCAGATGTTGTTACTGGCTCCTCTCACAAGAACAATATCCTTCCTCATATCTTCAAGGCTAGTCAGCAAGGTTTTTGACTACACAGAGACATATACTTCTGTGGCATGGTTAGAATTCATACTCTTGTTAAATTCCTTTGTTGCTCAGAATAACATCAATCTAATTCAGATGAATATTAAAAATACTTTTTTAAATGGTTTTATTAAAAAATAAGTATGTGTTCATCAACCTCTTGGTTTTAAAAATGAAAGATTTCCAGAACACGTTCTATAAGTTAAAGAAATCATTCTATAGCCTAAAACAAGCTCCTAGAGCATTGGTATGAAAGGCTGAGTAATTTTATTCTAGAAAATAATTTTATCAGAGGAAAAATTAATAACACTCTTCTTCATAAATCAATTAAGAAAGACATTTTAATCTGTCAGATTTATGTTGATGATATTTTTCTTTGGAACCAAATAAGCTAAGTGTATGCAGGCAGAAGCTGAAATAAGCACTCTGGGAAAAGAAAAGAAAACCTTGTCAAAGAAATCCCCTCTACTGAACTTGATTTTAAGTTGATGACTCTGAGCAAAGAGTGTAAAGATTCAGAAGCTTCAGAAGACTCAGAAGCAAGGCTACAGAAGTGAAGCCTCAGAAGCGAAGCTACAGAAGCAAAACTACAGAAGTTCTGAGGAAGCAAAGCTGTAGAAGATTCTGAATGTTTGATGAGATGCAACTCTTCAGAAAACTCTGAGCGCACTTATCTCAAATGTTGCAACTGCATAGGCTCTGAGGAACAAATTACGCATGGATATGAAACGCCAGGGTCAAAGTGATACTTTTGGTTAACGCATACATCAGAAGATCTGAAGATTACTCTGATAAGGGGAGAAATGGAACTTCATCAGAGGATCTGATGCAAGGAAACATTTTCATATTTGTCCACTCAATAGATGCTGGTCAAGATAAGTTGTGTTGCAACTTCATTGTCAGAAGAATCTATTATGGAAATCAATGAAATCTAGTCCATGAACCATTTCAGTACCAAACCCTCTGAAGAAACACTTCTGAGTTTGATGTAACTAATTGAGCTTACATCTGTTGATGAAGTGCTTCTGGGTAAAGACTGAACATCAAAGTAGAGAATCTCTCCAGAAGATAAAGTAGAAGTTTTGAAGCTTTCTGAAGGAAAATCAGAAAAGAATTTATATGGTGGAAAGAAGTATCTAACGTTCTAGTTCTTCAAAATCTAGTACAGATATTGAAGATAGAACAAACTTCAAAAAGAAATGAATGTAATCATGAAGAATGAAAGCATTCTATATAGTGGTCAGAATGATTACTCAGAACTGAATGCAATTAGTATCTATCATGATGCATATTGTTTCTGGAAGTCCTAATTGGTATCAAGTATTCTAAATTAAAGCATTGTTACTAAGATTCAAGTCATGATTGAATTGATAACAAGCTTGGAATCAGAAACCAAAGGCGGAGAAACCAAAGGTGGTTTAGCAGAAGTTATCACACCTTCAATTGGTACGAGAATTCTAGCAGAAGAAGTCACCCTCAGATGAACTGATACTGATTGATAAGAACAAGATTGTCATTCAAATCGATTCAAGAAATACGTCTTGGTTTTATGACAGTTTGTGATGATCAATTGCGTCTATTCAAAGAATAAACTCTTGATGTAAGAAGTCAACACGTTTCCTCTAACACATAAATATTTTTGAAGCTTATGCTTTTGCTGAAAAACTAGCGTTCATCTGGAAACAAGTCGTCTGGCAAATAAAGAGGCGTGATCATTTGTAAAGACAAAAAGATGGGAGATCAGGAAATAAAGACCAAAGGAAGAATCTGGAATTCATAACTATTGATCAAGATGAAACAACATCAGAGGAGATGTGTGTCTATTATCCATAAGAAAGAAAGTTGAAGAAGTCATTATAATTCAGATAAAGACAGTAGCAGAAAGAAGATTAATATGTCAGAGAGTATGTCAAATAAGCCCCTCATGCATTCAACGTACATTCTGGGAAAAAGAAAAGGTTAGTAAAAAGGTAGATCAGAAGCAGTACAAAGGTATGATTTTCTTTCTTCTGTATTTTGCTGTGTCTATGCCTAACATTCTTTTCAGAGAATATTTATATGCATGATTCCAATCAGATCCTAGAGAATCTCACTGAACAGTTGTTAAAAGAATTCTGAGGTATCTGAAAGGTACTACTAATGTGAGTCTGTGTTTCAGAAAATCAGATAAATATTACTTAGTAGGTTTTGCGATGTTGATTGTGCTAAAGACATAGTTGATTGCAAAAGTATCTCTAGGTAGCATTTTCTACTACAGAAGAAAAATATGCTACTGCTGCTAGTTACAGATTTAGATGCTCTTTTAAAGACCTGAGAAAATCTGAAGTCGTAGACCATCTGAAGATTTGGATTATCTGGAGACTGGATAAAAGAGTCGATAATAAGAAGTCTTGTCAAATCATTCTCATACTTCTGAAGTATTATATTTTGATGTTGAAAAAACAAAATGAAGAAAGATAAAAGTCAGAATGGAAAGCTCTCAGAAAAAGAATAACTCTGAAGATCTTAGAATCTCAAAGGAATATGAGCTCTCTGAAAAAGGAATGTTTTGACTCTGAAAGCTCCTTTCATCATCTGCATCTGTTTCGTTTAAAAAGAATATGGTTTCATCAATTACCACACCTTCTGTTGGTATCATCCTCTGGAGTTTGAGACTTTCTGGAACGTCCTTCAGAAGTGGTTAAACTTTGAATCTGGACGCTTTTCAGAGTCACTAGAAGCTCAAGTTCAACTGGTTAAGGAAAGAGAAGACAAGCTAGAAAGGATAAGAAACTTCAAACTTCTTTCTAGGCTGAACAAAGAGCTGCTGAAGAAGCGAGAATTCTAGCAGAGGAAAATTCAAGAAAAGAAACTGTCAGATAAGTTCAAAGAAGCAGAAGATGCTAAGAAGGCTAAGAAAGCAAGTTGTTGTAGTTGGTTCTTCTTCTGAAACTACTTTTGTACGTTGAGAACACGACGTTAGTGAGATTCAAGAAGATCAACAAGCTATGAAGGATATTAACAAATTGTCAGAGAAAGATTTGCTGAACAGAATCCTCTCACATTTTCAATTGGTATCACCTTAAATTGGCAAACTGAATCTTGTCAACAACTCTCTTCTGAGCAATTTTTCAACAAATTCTGGAAAAGATGTCTATCTATAAGAATCAGGTACTCAGGTTTTTAATCCTTGACCCTTCTATTTTACTTGTTTTAATATTCTGATATAATAGAGGGAGAAATAGTATATAATTTTTAAATCGTGTTTTTAATGAAAAACTCACCTTTTTGATGATGTCAAAAAGGGGGAGAAATAGAATATGAATTTGATATAAGCTGAAGAAATAGAATATAATCTGATATAACCTAAAGAGAATGCAAAACATCAACTCTGATATAAATTGTGTTTATTACTAACTGTATGTGTGATGTTTTACCGAGGAACTCTGAACAAGTTCACTAGGAATTCTAAAGACAGGTCAAATGAATGAACTTTGAGTTCAAATGAACTAGTTGTTCATTTAATAGAAGTTATACACTTCGTGAACATAGATTCAGAATCAGATGGACCCAATACTGTTCAAAGGATGAAATTTAAAGTCATCTGGAATCCTAATGTTCAGAAGATGTAGATTATTTGTGATTATGATAATCAGAACATAAGAATCAAAAATCTTCATAGAAGCAAGAATTGGTTTCAGACTCATAATCAAAAATTAGTATCAGATTCAGTATTAAACTAATTGGTATCAGACTCAGAATCAATGAGCTTCAAGAGACCAAGAATTAAGACTGTATCAAGCTCAGAAGATCCAAATATCTGACCTATTGTAGCCAGGGGGAGTTCACCCAGAAAGGTTCACAAGTCAGGATAGTTGATTTTCACCCAGTCTGAAACGATGGGGGAGTTCACTCAGAAAGATGTTATGATAAACAGAAGCAAATGCATTAGAAGGCTCTGAGGGTATATAGCTCTGATACGATGTTTACAAGTTCTAAAGATATGAAGATGGAAGTTCTGCTGAACTAGTCCAGATGCTGAAGACTTATGCTCTCTGATATCATAGTGAAGTATTCCTTCTCTTCTATTCATTTTTTTTTATTAAATATTTCTTTTTTGTGAGTCTTAGGATCAGAGAAAGTCTCTGAACAAGCATAAAAGTTTTTTAAGGTTAACACATTCAGGGGGAGTTGTTGCTTGGAACTCCAAATATGTTATGCTTGGTGATTACCCTGTATAAAATGTTCTATCAAAATACATGTTTTTGTCATCATCAAAAATGGGGAGATTGTAAGAGCAAGATTTGTCTCTACAGAATTATCTCTATGTTTTGATGATAACAATTAAGTATTTGTGAAAGAACCATTTTATGTTCTAATGTTTGTTATGTGCAGATCATGATAATTAAATATATATATATATATATATATATATATATATATATATATATATATATATATATATATATATATATATATATATATATATATATATATATATATATATATATATATATATATATATATATATATATATATATATATATATATATATATATATATATATATATATATATATATATATATATATATATATATATATATATATATATATATATATATATATATATATATATATATATATATAAGATCAAACAAACAACATCAACGTGTGCAGCTAATACAATATGAGAGTTACTATGTGTGACGTATCATAAAGCGCTTATGGGAGAAGTTAGTTTCACGATCAGAGAGATCCAAGGACACTGAATATTGCAGTTGCAATGCTCATGTGGATTCTGCTCTGAGAAGTGCATCTGATTTGAAAGCATTTAAAGCATATTGAAGAAGCAAGTATGACTCTGTATCTGATCACAATCAGAAAGATCCAAAGATGTTGTATATTGCAGTTGCAATGCTCTTGTGGATTCTGCTCTGAGAAATGTATCTAATCTGGAAGCTATCAAAGCATCTGAGATATAGTCCTCTAAAGAACTACTCTGAAGACTCTGATGACTTGAAGTTCTGAAGGATGAAGGCTCTAAAGACCAAGTGCAGAAAGACTCTGAAGAGGTGTTCTGAAGATCAAGACTCTGAAGATTCTGAAGACATGATTTCTGAAGAATCAGTCACAAAGATTCTCAAGACTGTTTTAGAGGAAAATTAGATCTTGGAATGCTGAAGACTGGATTCTGAAGTTGAAGATTGTGTCAAAAGAAGATTCACCCACACAGAGGCGTATTACTCATCAGATAAGCTACTGCTATTAAATTTGATAAACATGTACTTAAACAACTCTGATGCTGAAGCTTTCATACCAAAGTAGTTTTTGAACTACTCATCAGATGAATCATCAGAAAAATCAAGTCAAGAAGACTACAGTACAACACATGCAAACATTTCACTATATCAAAGACGTTGGTACTATTCATAAGCGTGGTTTCCAATGTTGAGATATTAAAGTTACAATCAAAGGTCAATGTTCCAACATGTGAGCTTATTCTGTCCGTTGGGATATAACCGTTGGAATTAGAGATGACATTTCTGCCCTCAGAACGTCTCTCTTGGATGCACTATAAAAGAAGATGATTTGATTCATTCAAATGTTATCCAGTCAACGAGTTAGCTAGTGAGCTCATTACAAAGCAAGCCAACTTGTTACAAAGCAATGATGCTGACGAGTGAAGTTAGTAACATAGTTGATTAATAAGAAAAACTTTATGCTAAGAAGCCGTAGTGCTCATATAAGAAAGCTTTTAAGCAATATGGAAACTACTGTTCTAATAATCTCATAGAGATTTATCTTTAGATTAGTTTCTGTATTAGGAAGCAAGGAGTTGTTGCTCAATACTTGCTATGTACTTAATTAGGAGTAATCTGCTTGATAAGAAGCACTCATGTAATCTCCGGCAACACAAATTCAACTTAGAATTAGTGGTTCCTCAAGTGATCTTGTGAAGATCAGACTACTTGAGATGACAAGTGACAGTTGTCATTTGTGGTATCTAATAGGAGATCTTAATTGACCGGATTCTATTAGATGTCAATGAACGTTATATCCTAATGGATCCCTGAACGTGTCAATGTTTATTTGTTAGTCACCTGCAGTTAGCTTGTGAAACTGTAATCATTTGGTTATAGTGGATTAAGTCCTTCCTTAAGTAAGGTGAAATCACCTTGTAAGGGTGTACTGGATTAGCTTGAGAGTTGCTCAAGTGAACCAGGATATATCATGTGTTCTTTACTTGTGTTATGCTTTATTATTTATGCTTCTGCAATGCATCGTATAAAACTCTATAGAAAGCAACAAGTGAAGAAACCCAGAAAAAGTTTTAATAGAGTAAATACCCAATTCACACCCCCCCTTTCTTGTGTATTTCTCACACCTTCACGGGAGTCGGTTACGCAAGGGGAAGGTTTGAGCACCCCTCACGTCCATCGTACTCGACAGGATCCATGCTTGTTATCTATCTAAAAGGGTGTTAATCTATCTAAGCTACTGGCCACAGGGACAAAAGAAAAGAAAATAGACTCGATAGAGCATCGCCGCTCTATGCCTACGTACTCCCTCGTGCAATGGGAAAGTCAAAGTCAACGTAGTTCAGAAAACTACGGGTGAAGTTGGGGAATGTTGCTCGCCAAGACATCGTCGTCTTATGCCTACGTATCCTCGTCTGGTACGAGAAATCAGAGCAAACGTAGTTCGGGCTGACACGACCACAGATTGGTTCTTTAGCTGAGTAGGGTTAAACCTTAGTTCTAGAAGTTAGGTGTATTGCTGCTCGACCATTGGAGACTTAGGCGTTACCTGTTTGCGATAGAACCAAGAGTTAACAACCCTCTTTTTATGAAAATGGTTTTCAATTAATCCCGAAGGATAAAAAAGTTTGATTTTTGTTTTTGAGTCTTTTATGAAGAAGTGAATTGAATTGTGTTTGTAATTCATGTTGCACTAAAGACTATGACCTAGGAGCGAATAGTCGCATATTGTCCAAAGGACATACGCTAAACACTCTAGACATTTGAGAGGAGGCCCCCCAAACATCATTTCCCAGGTACTTAAGGCTCGTAGCGTACAACACTTATTATCCTTTATTAGATGTTTTGAAGAAGTTTTGAGATGAGAAGAGAGGACACAAGTCTAAGGGGAAACTAACTCAACCCTAATGTTATCATGCATTGTGCTTCTATGATTGAGATTAAGAGGGGAAAATCTACCCTAATGTTAGCATGCTTGGATTGAACACTTAATGTCTCTCCTACTCCCATAGGGACTAGGAATCCTAAGGGATCATGGCAAAGGAACCAAGAAGGCACAAGATAAATCAATCACAAGTGAAAAGTGTAACGCCCGTTCTTTTTAAATTGAATTATGTATGAGTTGTTGGTGTGCCTTTATGTGTGAGGGTGCCTGAGAGCGTTGGTGGGTGTCCTTAAAGTATAGGAAATCATTTAATAAATTATTGAGTTTAATAATAATATAATATAATTAATAATGATGATAATGTAATAACTAGTAGTAATATTATTTTTATTATTATTATTATTATTATTATTATTATTATTATTATTATTATTATTATTATTATTATTATTTGGAATATTAGTAATTGGAATGAGAGAGGGGAGTTATTAGAGAAGTTGTGGGAGAAAGAGGATTATCACGATAAACTGTTCAGAAAACCAAAATTTAGGAAAAAGGTGGAGGAGAAGAGGAAAAAGGAACGTGGCTGTTGAGAGAAATTGAGAGCAGAGAATCGTCCATCAGGGAATTGGAAGATAGTTGCAGAAAAGTCGCCGGAGAGCAGAACCAGAACCTGAAGCTTGGAATTGGCCTCTATTCTAAGGTAAAGGTAGGGTTCAATTCTATAACTGTGGGTATGATCGATTTCATGTAGGGAATTGAATCATAGGGTTAATGTTTCCTAAGGTCGATAAATATTAAGGGTTAATGTTCCCGTAGTAATGTTCTCGTAGTAATGTTCCCGTAGTAATGTTCCCGGAGTAATGTTTTCATAGTGATGTTCCCTTAGTAATGTTCCTGTAGTGATGTTCCCGGAGTAATGTTCCCGTAGTAATATTCTCGTAGTGATGTTCCTATAGTGATGTTCCCGTAGTGATGTTCCCGTAGTAATGTTCCCGTAGTAAATGTTCCCGTAGGTTGAGAAATATTAAGGGTTAATGTTTGTCTACGCCTGAATTAGTGTTTATGTCATTAGTTATATGTAGTAATGTTGGGAGTCGGCGCCGACGCACGCTAAGTTCCCATTTGTTGAGAAAAGGTTGTTATTATGCTCTTACTTGATCGAATTCAGGTAGGGAATCGAATCATAGATATAGTTCTCGTTAATCAATAAATGTTAGGGACGAGGTTTGTCTGTGTAGGAATGAAGGTGTTATATCGTTAGTGTTGTACGATGTTGTATGGTTGCCCTTAATGGGGCAAGATTAGTTGCCCCGTAGTTAACAAACCTTTTCAGGAACTATAATTATTTCTGTGAGTAAAAGTTGTAATGTTGTTCTTACGATAAGTGTTGAATTCTTAATTGTCGAAAGTATATTGTTACTGTTCCCTTACATGAACAGATTGAGATGATGAATACTTGATGTCCATGAAGTTGTTATGTTATTGTTGAGAAAATGTTATTATAATATTCTCAATTGATGATGTTGATAAGTTGTAGTTATATGATGATGGGTATGTCTCAGTTATGGACCAATTGGTTGTATGCTTAAATGCCTTGTTGAATTAGTTGTTATGGTTATGTTGTAGACCATAATGGTACCACATGAATATGCACAGCTGAGTTGCATAGTTGAGTCGCATTTGTTGAAGTGCATAGTGGAGTTGTGTCGTTATGCATTTGCGAGTAATTGATGAGTTACTGAATTTTAATGATAATGGTTGTGGATATGAATACCGAATTGTTGCGGTTTAATTATTGATAGTATTTTGCGAACTACTGGAATTATAATGCTGTGGTAATATTCTGACATGACTTTTATCATGCCTTGTGTTATGTTGTTGATATCTCACCCCTTTACGTTGTATATTACCTCCATTGGTGGTAATTTGCAGGTAATCAGGAATAGAGTATAGCTTTCCGTTTAAGGTTGTTGGTCGCTCTGATACGTAGCACTCTTGGGGGGATGAACGATTGATGTTATTGCTTTTATTTAATTTCCTTGTTGCTGAATTTTATCAAGTACTTTTCATTAAATTTGTAGCTGCTGTTAAGTGCCAAATGTTGGTTGGATGCACTATACCGATGAATTAGTAGTGCTGATTTTTATGGTTGAAACTCGTTGTTCATGTTGAATTGATGCAAGATAATTACTTGCTGAATTTTAATGGAGTTTTGTTGCAAGTTTCATGGTCTTTCTTTAATCATGCTAAATGTTGGAAATATTTTATATTCCGCTGCAAATTAATAAGATGCATTGTAATCGAGATGTTAATCAAGTTATTGTTGTATGTTCATCCAAGCTTCTGTGCTATGTATCATCACTAAATGCATGTTGTCTAATTAAGTTGTGAAATGTATGTTTCTGTAAGTTGAAATTGTAACGCCCAGAATTTGCTGATGTGACGTTCGTCATAACTTCCTCACGATCGTCGTGACCGCCACGGTCGTGGCAGCCCTTACGACCGTCATGTTTACAAAATTTGTTGCACTATGATTCTGTTTTCCTTAATTATCCGTCGGGTTAGATTGGGGTGTTACATTAGTGGTATCAGAGCTGGTCGGTCTGTCCGGCCAAGTTGTCTAATGTTGTTTGTTCCCTTGTATGCGACATGTGTGTGAGAACACTGTCGGTACGTGTTTTGTTGCCTAACCTCGTCTGCAGAAGTGGGAATGATTCAAGTGGGTGGGGGGGGGGGGGAATTTGTGCTTCTCCAGGATGCTGCATGTGTGGAATTGTAGCTCAGTGTCTAGTTGAACGCTCTTATAGTTCGGTAAAGATGGTTTATACCCCATCATGATTTTCGGCTGTCTATTGACAAATTGAGGAACTGATCACCCTTAATCTCTTGTTGATAGTAGTTGGGATTGTGTTAGATGGGATAGACGTGTCTTGCAAGCTTAGATGGCGTGAGTAACGAATTGTCTTGAGTTAAGCTAAGTGTTTAAGAATTGTTTTGATGAGTCGGTATAGGATGATGCCGAGATGTTTAATTTTGATGGAAACTGTGAGTGTTGATGAAAGTGGAGAAGTTGGTGGTTTACCAGTTAATTGTGATTGCCCGGAAACTTTCCTGGCGAGATAGTGATATACAACCAAGAAGTGAAGTGGAGTTGTGATCGACTTAGTTGCAGAAACTAATTCGATATCGAGAGCTCCATATTATATGTCTGTTTGGATGGTCAAGGAATTAAACTGATTAAGCAGTGTTGAGACTCGTGTCTGGTGTGTGTGCTAAGGCAACAGAGTGTGAGACCGAGTATATTAAGAGTGGACAGTGACTTCTGATGATTATTAAAGAAAGTAAGATGTGGAATGCGATATTGGTATAATTAGACCTTTAAATATTCCAAGAGTTGAAGATCTGTCGAATGACTTTCTAAGTGTGCAATTGATGTCGTACGGCGAATTCCGAGATCACAGTTTTTTTACGGAATCGATTTTTTTACGGATGAAAGTTGGAATAGATTACGCAGTTGTGTCGGGTAATGTTAGGTCGTGATCGAGTATACTTGTTTTATCGAATTTGATTGATTTTTGTAATTTTTTTGGCATTTTTGGAGAATTGAGGATTTAAGATTCGGATTGAAATCGAAAGTCGTAGATTTCACGTTTGATGGTTCTAAATCACGAATATATGTTTGGTATGAATGAGTATGTGGTTGTTTTGAAGAAAATAATTGAATCGGTTGAATTTTCGGGCGAAAATGCTCAAACCTGTAGCAGTCTTTATGCCGAAAAATTCTGTTTTAAAAAAACTTAGAAAATTCATAACTCTTGAACCGTATGTCAGTTTTGACCACCGTTCGAAGCGTTGGAAAGCTA
The DNA here is from genome assembly GCA_963859935.3 of Lathyrus sativus. Lineage (NCBI taxonomy): Eukaryota > Viridiplantae > Streptophyta > Magnoliopsida > Fabales > Fabaceae > Lathyrus > Lathyrus sativus. The sequence continues at coordinate 391,016,518 of OZ012737.1, forward strand.
ACAAGATGCTGTTTCTAGGAAAATTGTTTTGAGGCCTGTACCTGGTTCAATTATAGCATAAAATTGAAAACCTATTGTGTTTTGATTTTTGCCGAACCCGACAGGACCATTTGTTGTGTTTTGTGATGCTTTGTTGATATGCTTGGGAGATATGTTAAGTGAAACTTCAGCGAGTTTTGGTTATGCTTTAAGGCAACTTGAAGTACATAAGAGGAATCACCTGACAAGTGATTTAGACTTGGTTGTTATTGTGGTTGTACCGGAGTTGGGGGCTTCAATTAGTTAGTGTGAGATTTGAAATGTTGGTGATCTCAAGAGCTTGAGGTATTTGCTTGATTTGGAGGAGTTGAATATGAGGCAGAGAAAATAATTGGGACTCCTGAAGGATTATGGTTTTGGATTGAATTACCGTCCGGGTGAAGCGAACGTGGTAGCTTATGCATTGATTTGGAAATCTTTGCATATACCGATGATGATGGTGAAAAGAGTTAAAACTGATTGAGCAATTTTGTGATATGAGTTTGGTGTGTGAAAAGACTTCTTATGGAGTTAAGCTTAGTATGTTGGACCTTACTAGTGGTATTCTTGATGAGGTCCAAGAAGGTCATAAATCTGAATTGAGATGCCAGATTGGTTGAATTTGATGAATTAAAGTCGAAGGGCTGATTTTCGGAGTAATGGAAATGGTATCATGAGATGTCGTGATAGAGTTTGTGTTCTAGATATTATTAAGTGGAATAAGAGTATTGAGGTAGATGGAGTATACATCCCGATGCTATGAAGATGTAACCAGATTTGAGGAAATTATTTTGAGGGCCATAGTTGAAGAGATAAGTGGTTGAGTTTGTTTATGCTGATTAGACTTGTTGGAAGTCGAAGAATAAACATCAGAGACCGTTGGGTCCGATGCAACCGTTGAATATTCCAGAGTGGAGATCGGATAGTATTCCCATGGATTTTGTGTTGGGTCTTCCGGAGAATTTGAGGGATATGATTTCACTTGGGTGATTTTGGATAGAATGACTAAATTGGCTCTTTTCCTAACAAGGAAGATTAATCATTATATGTTGAAGCTAGCTGAGATTGTGCAAGAGACGACTGAAAAGATCCAAAGGATCCAAGAAAGACGTGTTTTGAGAGTTACGATAGTAATTGGTGTTGGTCGAGTTTGAGGTCTCGGAAGCACACTGTGTTTTATTGATCTGTACCAGAATGGCGCAGCGGAAGCGTGGGAAAAATAGCAGGTTAGACTGTTTTACCGCTGTGACTCATGAGAATTTACATGATGTGGCATGTTCCTAAGTTGAAGGAGTACATTGATTCGGATGGATGGTGTACAAGTGAAAGGTAATTTGACTGTTGAGGCGTTAATAGTTCAGGTGGATGAACGAGAAGCAACTTCGAGGTGAAGAAATTGCTTTGGTGAAAGTGGTATGGTTAGGAGCTGTGTGATTGAGTTAATTTCGAGGACGAAATTCTTTTAAGTTTGGGGGAGTTGTAACGCCCGTTCTTTTTAAATTGAATTATGTATGAGTTGTTGGTATGCCTTTATGTGTGAGGATGCCTGAGAGCGTTGGTGGGTGTCCTTAAAGTATAGGAAATAATTTAATAAATTATTAAGTTTAATAATAATATAATATAATTAATAGTGATGATAATGTAATAACTAGTAGTAATATTATTATTATTATTATTATTATTATTTGGAATATTAGTGGATGGAATGAGAGAGGGGAGTTATTAGAGAAGTTGTGGAAGAAAGAGGATTATCACGATAAACTGTTCAGAAAACCAAAATTTAGGAAAAAGGTGGAGGAGAAGAGGAAAAAGGAACGTGGCTGTTGAGAGAAATTGAGAGCAGATAATCGCCAATCAGGGAATTGGAAGATAGTTGCAGAAAAGTCGCCGGAGAGCAGAACCAGAACCTGAAGCTTGGAATTGGCCTCTATTCTAAGGTAAGGGCGGGGTTCAATTCTATAATTGTGGGTATGATCGATTTCATGTAGGGAATTGAATCATAGGGTTAATGTTCCCGTAGTAACGTTCCCGTAGTAATGTTCCCGTAGTAATGTTCCTGGAGTAATGTTCCTGTAGTGATGTTCTCGTAGTAATGTTCCCGTAGTGATGTTCCCAGAGTAATGTTCCCGTAGTAATGTTCCCGTAGTGATGCTCCCGTAGTGATGTTCCCGTAGTGATGTTCCCGTAGTAATGTTCCCGTAGTGATGTTCCCGTAGTGATGTTCCTGTAGTAATGTTCCCGTAGTAAATGTTCCCGTAGGTTGAGAAATATTAAGGGTTAATGTTTGTCTACGCCTGAATTAGTGATTATGTCATTAGTTCTATGTAGTAATGTTGGAAATCGGCGCCTACGCGCGCTAAGTTCCCATTTGTTGAGAAAAGGTTGTTATTATGCTCTTACTTGATCGAATTCAGGTAGGGAATCGAATCATAGATATAGTTCCCGTTAATCAATAAATGTTAGGGACGAGGTTTGTCTGTGTAGGAATGAAGGTGTTATATCGTTAGTGTTGTACGATGTTGTATGGTTGCCCTTAATGGGGCAAGATTAGTTGCCCTGTAGTTAACGAACCTTTTCAGGAACTATAATTAATTCAGTGAGTAAAAGTTGTAATGTTGTTCTTACGATAATGTGTTGAATTCTTAATTGTCGAAAGTATATTGTTACTGTTCCCTTACATGAACAGATTGAGATGATGAATACTTGATGTCCATGAAGTTGTTATGTTATTAATGAGAAAATGTTATTATAATATTCTCAATTGACTATGTTGATAAGTTGTAGTTATATGATGATGGGTATGCCTCTGTTATGGACCAATTGGTTGTAGGCTTAAATGCCTTGTTGAATTAGTTGTTATGGTTATGTTGTAGACCATAATAGTTGCATTTCATGGCATATCATCTTGGTTGGCCTGTATTGGCGATTGGATGGCCTGTATTGGCGGCCCTTAGTGGCAAATTGTTGGCCTGTATTGGCGGCCTTTAACGGCAAATAAATTGGTTGTGGAGTGTTGGCTCCAAAATGGTACCACATGCATATGCACAGCTGAGTTGCATAGTTGAGTCGCATTTGTTGAAGTGCATAGTGGAGTTGTGTCGTTATGCATTTGCGAGTAATTGATGAGTTGCTGAATTTTAATGATAATGGTTGTGGATATGAATACCGAATTGTTGCGGTTTAATTATTGATAGTATTTTGCGAACTACTGGAATTATAATTGATCGCGACTTTCTATGTCTAATACACCTAACTGCAAGTGCACAGTCTATCGCGTAGTAATAATAGATATCGATCCCACTAGGACTCGTAATCAAACTAGTGTTCTCGGGAGTTACTATGTTTAGCTAGGTAGAATATGTTTAAGGGAATAAGATTGTCACAAAAAGGGAACTAAGAATACTATTTAAATTATAATTGATTAAATCGATACGTAGTAATTGTATTCTTCAGGGATTTGATAAGTTACTGGTGTATGAAATAATTTTCAAAGTTTATTTAAGCAGAAAATGGAGATTTGAAGACTCTCGCCTCCCGATGGTTATTGACGCTAATCATAATCCTAAGGGCCAAACGTATACTTTCGTATTCCGTTCGGGGTTAAAATTATCTTTTGAAAATCTCTAAGTTCTAATTCATTTTAAAGTGCTTTCGCTGTTATTAAAACAAATTCCTAGTGTTTACTATCTGACCTTACCGCAGCTTTCGCTTGTTGGTTCGTATCTTAATTATTTCCCACTTTCGTGGCAAAACTACTTTTAAATAAGTTCTCGCTTTCGCGACGAAGTTTATTCAGTGAATCAATTTTAAACACTCAGACCATAGGTTACTTTTGTGAAAAGAAAGTTTTCAACCAATTGTTATCAAATCCCATTCGAATTATTACTACATATCGATTACCTAAGTTTAGCTAGACATGGATTTGGGAAAGATAAAATATAAATAAGAATAATAAATAATAATTTGCATTATAATAAAACTGAAGTCGATCAAAATGAAAACCTGTAAATATGCCAATTGGCCTTTGGGCAGATCCTCCACAGATGTTGGCAGGATTCTGGTCTTTAGTGCCAATTTGATCGTACAGTACAATAGAAATTACAGAAGAGCGGAAATGGGAATGAGGAAAGGTAAAGAGAAACAAATGAGAATAAAACTGGAAAATAATGCTCTGGAAAGTAAATTCGGCAGCACTTCGTGGTATGAATGCAGCTCCTTTTCTGAAGTCCCTTGCTTCCCTTTTTATAGAAGTGGAATCCCAACGGTTATCTCTGAAGATGATGGACCTTAAGGCAGATAATTTAGGGAGTAGTGGTCCACTCTGTGGGAATTGGAACTGTTTCTTTGACGTGTAATCTGAGTGGGGCGTTTTTGCCTGCATGACGGTCATCACAAGGTGTGACGGTCGTCACTCGTGTGACGGTCGTCATGGATCTGTGACGGTCATCACATCAGCAAAAACAGCTTGTTGCACTTTTCATTGCGTTTTCACTCCTTTTTCGTCCATATTTGATCCGAGATTGCTTCTTTTCTTCATGCTGCCTTGTTTAGACGTGATCGTTGAATACCTGCAAAACATCAGACATACACGGAAATAACCCGAAATCGGATCGAAAACGGTTAGACTTTAGTTGAATTATGCATGAAAATATCTATATGATTTCGTGTTATCAAACTCCCCTAAGCTTGAATCTTTGCTTGTCCTCAAGTAAAACATGGAAAAGTCGGCAAGCACGAGGCAGCTTCTTCGTTCGCAGAGTTTGGAAAACCCGGGATTCTTGGTAGGAACAAGACGAGTATCATGACGACACTGGACTACAAGTCTTTGGAGGTCTCCTTTTTATGCAAATCGGTCTCAGTCATGCTGCTGTAGCTTGGTGTCAAGGTTCTCGCGGCAAGTTCACCCTATTTGTTCTAGCACAATCACATTAAGCCCGTTGTCCGCACACTTTCATGGCAAGTCGACCTGTTAGTGAATATGATCTCATTTCTGTTTTTGATCTTCTTCATTGATCATAATTTTATGTCATTGATTTTCAATGAGTTTTTCGTGCCGTTGAGCTAAATGCTCGGGTGAGGAGCACCTAACTTAGAAGGAAACGTATCTTATATTCTTGGGCTTTTTATCTCTCTTTTCATGATTTTTCATCTTTTTGGAGATCATACACTTATTTGCATCGGTCGCTCGCTTAGAAGTGTTTTTAGGATGGTGCTGACTGCTAGTATAAACTACTTGGGGTTGAGTTTGCGCAGACACTTGAGACTTTGGTACACGTAGGTGGTGAAACCGACTCGCATAAACTAGAGATCTAAGGTGTCTGAATGATACTGGTTTTGTTAGAACTGTCGTTTCCTCGGAGTTTCAAAACTTGTTTTGAACTCAGGTGCATTCTCGTGATGCTTTTGCTTTTGAGGAACAAATGAAAGTTTTTGTTTACGTTGAATAATGTGGGGATTGTTTGCGTAACGTGAAAAATATATAGACGAGCTTTATTTGCTAGAAAATAGAAAGTGTTAAAATAGAAATTACGAAAATTCAAAGTGCAGTGAAATGGAAATAAAGGAAATTCAGAGTACAGTGGAATGGAAATAAGGCTCCGCTCCCATACTATCTCGATCAGTGTCCTCACTAATTCTTGAAGCATGCGAGAGGGAGATACAACTGAAAATGGAAATACAAATAACTGAAATATAGTAAACAATGAAGGAAAAAAAATGAAAATCTAGTCACGGCCTCTGTCACGTCCGTGCTGGCGTCCTCTGGCTCTGGCAAGGGCTACTCTGTCTTCATAGCTCATCGCACCGGTGTGGTAGACGGTGTCTCGGAGTCCTTCGACCTGCAAGGTCAGATTCGCTAGGCTCTCAGTGATCGTAGCTTGGTCGGTGTGAAGTTGTTGCATTTGAGTCCGGTGCCAAGCTTCGAACTGGTCAGCTCACTGATTCTGCTGCTGCAGCATCGTGAGTATTTGTGCCTGCTGGTCTAGGGAGCGACGGAGGTCCTCTTCCGTGTAGTCTGGCACGGGATGATGGCGGCGGCGGCGAGAAGATGTACCTACGCGAGGAGGAGGCTGCGATGCCTCTGGCTGCTCGGACCTGTCCAACTCAGCTTGGATTTCATCGTCGGAACCGTGAGTGTGGTCCTGAGTGGGAACAGCGGCAGCAGGAGGGGCAGTGAGGTCGAACAACCAGTTGGTACGGTCCTCTGGATGGATGCGGGTGCGGGACGGAAGGATGATGCTTCGGACGGTCTTGCCACGCACAACCGGATGGTATTTTCCGTCAGCTCGGGAGCGGATGAGATGAGAGGCTCTGCAGTGGTCGGTGTCAAGGAACACCGAGGGGATGGAATGGAGGTGCTGGAGGCGGTCGCCAAGGTTCAGCCCAAGTGCAATAGCCGTGACAATCCCGCCAAAGTAGAATGGCTTCGAGCCACGGTTGCAGTTGGCCTGAATATGGGCCAGCAGAAACGGGGCAGCGTTGACAGGTTCATTGTTGAAGACGCAATGAAGAAAGAAGAGCTCTTTGGAGTTCACTTTGTGGTTGCTGTCTCTGGCGAAGATAGTGTTACTCAACGCTCTGTGAAAGTACCTGATGGTTGGGTTATGGATATGAGTGGCGTGCAGGGAGTCCCAACCATCGGCATTGAGGCCGGTCAACTGATACCACAGCGCGAAGGCTTCGTGCTGGAACTGATCGGTGATGCGGCGATGAGCGTTGTCGCCGCGAGGTAGCTGTAGGATGCTGACAATCTGATTTTGATTCACCTGATAGTTGACGCCAAACATCCGGAAGCATGCGGCACCTGTGTGCTGGTTAAGTTCGCCGCTGCTTGTGACGTAACTGAACGAACTCAAGAACTCAAGAGTGAGTTGTTCGTATGTTGGCTGTGGGTTGGTGTAGAGGTTCCAGATGCCTGCTCTTTGAAGCATCCAGGTTACACCTTCAAGGAGTTCGAGCTCCGTAAGCGATGGAAGGTGCGGATAATGAGTCGGCTGGAGCGACCTCTGATGAAATGCAATGTAGTTTGCGTGTTGTCTTTCGCCCAAGTCTCCTTCACTGAAGGTAATGTTGCTGACATCTGGGGTTTCTGCATTCCGTGCCATTGTTGGAAGATGGAGAGGTTTCTGAGGTTTGGGGTTTTTCTGCAGAGAGGGAAAAATGACAGAACGGTGGTTTGGAGGTTGAATTTGGAGTTGAAGTTTATAGTTCAAGGTGGGGAGGACGAAAATTCGTAGTGGGGTAGGAGTTGGGATGATTGAAAGTGATAATGGGGGGAGTGGAAGAGAACACGAACCCTGTTTTATCAGATATCAGTTTCTGACTGCGTGACGGTCGTCACATATGTGTGACGGTCGTCACCCGCGTGACGCTCGTCATGTGGCTGTGACGGTCGTCACAGCAGCAAAATCTGCAGAACGCAGAATTTTGCTCTGAGGGCGTACTCGTAGTGACTTTACGTCTTAGTATTGATACGGTGATGTAATATAACAGCCGACAAACAACAAATAATGCGAAAACAGAATAAAAACTAGAATTGAAATAACATAGATTTGAAACAATTGTATGTAGTACATAAAGAAAACTAATAATACGAAAAATCCAAATGATTAAATGAAACTAAACTAGACTAAACTAAACTGAAACTAATGCTAAGAAGTAATAACTAATCTTTTCGTGCCTTCAACTCATCGAATTTCTGTGAATAGTAGTCGAGTTGGTCGCAGACTAGATCCATGAAGCCTACCAGTTCGCTGTGCATGCCTGCGATATCAGCTTTTACATTAGTCAGAGCTTTATCAACGTCGTCCAATCTGAGTAACACGGCATCCATTTTGTCGGTGGTCTCCTCAGGGATAGGCTCAGGATAAGTATTATAGTGTGGAGGAGTCGTAGGGTCTACTTCAGTTTCAGATGCAGCGTCCTCATAGTACATATAGTCGTGTGCCTCAGAGATGTGGTCACTGTCATACATATAGTTCTGTTGTGTTGACTGTGGTGAAGGAGGTCCCATAGGTTCATCCAATTCGTAGAGCCAGTTATCCTTGTTGTGGATGCTTGTCATCAGATGATCAGGCAGTGTGAATAGCTGTACTGGTTTTTCGTTAATAAGGTACTCATACGGTCCAGGTCCCATAGTTCCTAAAATGCGCCTGTTAAAGCATAATTGTATGTTCATGGGTCAGATGGTGCCAAAACGAGTGCTGGCATTTAAGTGGAATCTAAGGCCAAGCTCGTGGGCAATCATTGTTACTAGGCCTCCTATGAGGATAGGTGTCTGAGGTTCCAGCGTGAGGCGTTTGAAAGATCTCATCATGAAAGGCACTGCATTTACTGTCCGTCCCTGAGAAGCACAGAACATGATGAATAACTCCTCCTTAGATACTGCAGTAATATTTTCTTCTTTTCCAAACAAGGTGTGGGCTAGTATCTTATGGAAGTATCTGAAGGCTGGGTTATGAATGTCATCATTGTACATTATGTCTGGTTCAGGGTGATAGTCGCCTGTGATTTTACCCCAGAATTGATTGAGTTGCAAATCAATATCGTCATCTTCTGCACTGATGAACACATGCGGTCCGCTAGGGAATCCTAGGAGGTTAGCTAGTGACATCCGGCTATGGGTTTGGTCCATTCCAAACAATCAGAAGGTAATCAACTCTGTGTTGGATCCAAAGCCATAGTTGGGTGTGTATCTGAAAGAACTAAGGAATTCATAGGTAAGATCCTTGTAGGTAGCGAAACGTGTTTTTAGAGCAGTGTTCTCCCAACCAAGTTGATTGAACAGGTATTGAATGCTATCTGTGATCCCTAGTTTATCCATAGTAGCCTTATCATAATACAGCGTTAAGGCGAATTCTCTTTCGGTCAGTGCTGCAAATCTTGCCTTTTGAGCGAGTCCTCGGAAGTGAACCTTTGTGAAGTCGTATTCGGCCATACTCGCAAGTAATTCGGAGAAAAGAAAAGGAATGTTTTGAAGACTTTAAAAATCCTGAAAAGTTTGAAACAAGAAATTGAAGTCAGGATTTTTAGAAACGAAAAGGAGTAGAAACAAAAGTCAAAAGAGAAAATAAAATAAGAATAAAAGTACGAAAGTGAACGAAAGTAGAAAGTAGTAGTAATTTTAGAATTTTTGTTGGATTTTTCAAAGTAGAATTTTAAGGAAAAATGAAATGCAATAACGAGGGAAAGTTGGGTTGCCTCCCAGTAAGCGCTGTTTTTAACGTCTAAAGCCTGACGATAGCTTGGTGAGAAGCTATTCGGGTGTCTGAGCTGGAAGCTCAAGCAATGTTATATTGCTTACTTGAGGACTGTAGTCGTTCTTATTGTAATGTTTTAGACGTTGCCCGTTTACGATAAATGGTGCATTTGTCTTATCGGTAATTTCAACAGCTCCACTCTGAAGTACTTTAGTCACTTCATAGGGTCCAGACCACCTGGATTTTAGTTTACCTGGGAAGAGTTTTAATCGTGAATTAAAGAGCAATACGATGTCTCCCACACTGAATTGTTTCCTGATTGAGCGTTTATCATGCCACCTTTTAGTTCGTTCTTTGTAGATACGGGCATTTTCGTAAGCGTCTAATCGAAGTTCTTCCAACTCGTGTAAGTTCAAGATTCGCTTTTCTCCTGCCTCGGTGTAGTTGAAGTTGAGTGTCTTAATGGCCCAAAAGGCCTTATGCTCTAACTCTACAGGGAGATGGCAGGATTTACCGTAAACTAATTTATAGGGGGTAGTACCTATTGGTGTCTTAAATGCGGTCCTATAAGCCCATAAAGCCTCCTGTAGCTTTGATGACCAATCTTTTCTTGAGGTAGCGACGGTCTTTTCCAAGATCTGTTTTATTTCTCTGTTCGAGACCTCTACTTGTCCGCTAGTTTGCGGATGATAAGGCGTAGCTACTCGGTGTCGGACTCCATATCTAGAGAGAAGTTTATCGAATATTCGTGATATGAAGTGAGATCCTCCGTCACTAATGACGAGTCTCTATACACCGAATCTAGGAAAGATTGTGTTTTTGAAGAGTTTGATTACTACTCGTGTGTCGTTTGTTGGAGCAGCCATGGCTTCTATCCATTTAGACACGTAATCGACAGCGACGAGTATGTAGTTATTACCAAAAGAGGGTGGGAATGGTCCCATGAAATCTATTCCCCAGACGTCGAAGATTTCTACCTCTAAGATTCCTTTCTGAGGCATTTCATCGCGTCGTGAGATGTTTCCAGTTCGTTGGCATCTATCACACTTTTGCACAGCGATGTGAACGTCTTTCCAGAGATTAGGCCAGAATAAGCCGGCTTGGAGAATCTTAGCGCACGTCTTGGATGTACTAGCATGACCACCGTATGGTGCTGAGTAGCATTGGGAAATAATATTTTCTATTTCTTCTTCTGGGACACAGCAACGATATATGTTGTCGGCCCCTCTCTTGAAGAGTAGAGGTTCGTCCCAATAATAGTGTTTCAGATCGTGGAAGAATTTCTTCTTTTGCTGATAAGTAAGATCTGCTGGAAGCACGCCCGCAGCGAGGTAATTAACGATGTCAGCATACCAAGGTAACGTGACTTGGGCATAGACGGCTTCTACGGCTTTTTCGAATTCTGGATCTTCCGAGATTAAATTGGGTGTGTCACTTTCTAATTTGGCTATCAGACGTTCGTACGGGAAATCGTCATTTATCGGTACTGGTTCTTGTTTGATGCCTTCTATTCGGGATAAGTGATCCGCTACAACGTTCTCGGTTCCTTTCTTATCTTTGATTTCTAAGTCAAACTCTTGTAATAACAAGATCCATCTCAATAGTCTTGGTTTGGCATCCTTTTTGCTTATTAGGTACCTTATGGCAGCGTGGTCTGTGTATATGATAATTTTTGCTCCCACTAAGTAAGAACGAAATTTGTCAAGCGCAAATATAACTGCTAGAAGTTCCTTTTCTGTGGTAGCGTAGTTCATTTGGGCAGGATCTAAGGTTCTACTGGCATAGTAGATAGCATGGAGTTTCTTGTCCTTCCTTTGTCCTAGAACTGCGCCTACAGCGTAATCACTCGCGTCGCACATGATTTCGAACGGTAGTCTTCAATCGGGTGGTTGCATGATTGGTGCGGTGATAAGGGCTGATTTCAATGTTTCGAATGCTTTTAAACAGTCGTCGTCGAAGACGAACTCAGCATCTTTCATCAACAGGCCGGTAAGAGGTTTTGTGATTTTCGAAAAATCTTTTATAAATCTTTTGTAGAAACCGGCATGTCCTAGAAAACTCCGTATTTCTCGTACGGATTTTGGAGGTTGGAGATCTTTTATAATCTCTATTTTAGCTTTGTCTACCTCAATCCCTCTATCTGATATGACATGTCCTAGAACTATTCCTTGTCGGACCATAAAATGGCATTTCTCCCAATTTAGGACGAGGTTTACTTTTACGCAACGTTCCAGTACCATTTCTAAGTTTTGTAGGCATCCTTCGAAACTTTGTCCACATACCGAGAAATCGTCCATAAACACTTCCATAATGTCGTCTATGAAATCTGCAAAGATTGCCATCATGCATCTTTGGAAGGTTGCTGGAGCGTTACAGAGTCCGAACGACATTCGGCGGTAAGCAAAAGTACCATAAGGACAGGTGAATGTAGTCTTTTCTTGGTCATCAGGATGGATGGGAATTTGGAAGAATCCTGAGTAACCATCTAGATAGCAGAAATATGAATGTTTAGCTAGTCTTTCCAACATTTGGTCTATGAAGGGTAGCGGGAAGTGATCTTTGCGCGTAGCCTTGTTAAGCTTTCTATAGTCAATGCACATCCTGCTTCCAGTCACGACTCTTTTTGTTATTGATTCGCCTTTTTCGTTTTTAACTACTGTGACTCCTCCTTTCTTTGGTACGACGTGAACTGGGCTAACCCATTCACTATCGGAGATCGGATAGATGATTCCTGCATCTAGCAATTTCTTTACTTCATCTCTGACTACCGTGCTCAGGATGGGGTTCTGTCTTCTCTGATGCTCTCGAGAGGTTTTAGAGTCTTCCTCTATTGTAATTCGATGCATACAGATTGAAGGGCTTATACCTTTTAGATCGCTTATGTTATAGCCTAACGCGGTGGGGTACTTCTTTAGGACTTCTAATAACTTTTCGGTTTCTGGTTGTCCTAAGTCGGCGTTGACTATCACTGGTCTTTTTAGTTCATCGTCTAGAAATTCATATCTGAGGTTTTTGGGTAGTGTTTTGAGTTCTAAAGATGGGTTCTTTGGACCTGGCATATGGTTTGGGGTCAGTGCTAAGCTTTCGCTTAGGTTGTCGTCTTTGTACGGTTTACGCCATTTATCGTCTTCAGAAATATCTGGTATTTGAATCTTTATTATTTCTGAATACGTGGTCTCTTCATTTTCAAGTTCTCTTATGCATTCGTCAATTTCGTCTACCAAATAGCAGGTGTCGTCTATTGCTGGTGCTTGTAAAAACTTGGTGAGAATGAACTCTATCTTTTCTTCTCCTACTTCGAATGTTAGCCTTCCCTTCTTCACGTCTATAATCGCTCCGGCTGTAGCTAGGAATGGTCTTCCTAGGATAATTGGGGTTACAGTATCTTCCTTGATGTCCATGATTATGAAGTCGGTTGGTATGTAGAATTGTCCTATGCGTACTGGAACATTTTCCAGTATTCCGACTGGGTATTTCACTGATCTGTCAGCTAATTGTACGGACATTTTGGTTGGTCTGAGGTCTCCCATATTCAGATTTTTGCATATAGATAAGGGCATAACACTGATACTGGCTCCTAAATCGCATAGAGCTTTGTCTATTACGAACTTTCCTATGACGCAGGGTATGGAGAAACTACCTGGGTCTTTTAATTTAGGAGGCATGCGGTTTTGAATAATAGCGCTACACTCTGCAGTAAGTGTAACTGTTTCATTATCCTCGATCTTTCTCTTATTCGACAGGATTTCTTTGAGAAATTTAGCGTATGACGGCATTTGAGTTATCGCTTCTGTAAAAGGAATAGTAATATTCAGCTGTTTAAGGAGCTCTACAAATTTCTTAAACTGTCCTGAAGTTTTGGAGTTTATTAGTCTTTGCGGATAAGGGATAGGTGGTTTATATGGCGCTAGAGGTGCTTGAGTTTTTTCACTTGCGGTATCCTCCTTCTCGTTGTCCTCCTTCTTCTCTAACTCGGATTCCTTTTCTGCTTGTTCAGTTGGTTTTTGTTGCATGGCTGAGTTTTCGGTCCTCGGATCGATCGGTTCGTCCAATTCTTTTCCACTTCTTAGTATTACAGCATTTGCTTGGCCTTTTGGATTCTGTTCGGGTTGTCCAGGAAATGTGCCAGCAGGTGCGGCAGCAGAGGCTTGTTGTTGAGCCACTTGTGATATCTGTGTTTCTAACATTTTGTTGTGGGTGGCTAAAGCGTCTACTTTTCTTGTCAACTGTTTAATTTGCTCGCTAGTGTGTATGTTTTGATTCAGGAATTCTTTGTTTGTTTGAGCTTGAGTTGCTATGAACTTTTCCATCATCAATTCGAGGTTCGATTTCCTAGGTGCATTCTGAGCAGCTGGTTTCTGATATCCTGGCGGAGCAGTAGGCATTTGCAATGCATTTTCGCTTTTGTAAGAAAAGTTTGGATGATTTCGCCAACTTGGGTTGTAGGTGTTTGCGTAGGGATTTCCTTGAGCATAATTTACCTAGTCTGGTGGGATTCCGGCTAGCAATGGGCATTCGGGTGCATTATGAGTGGTGCTTCCGCATAACTCGCAATTTGGAGTTACTGCAGCGACAGTTGCAGTGGGGTTAACGGTCAGACTATCGATTTTTTGTGTTAGAGCATCTACTTTAGCATTGAACTTTTCAAGGCTGCTGATTTCGTACATCCCACCTTTCGCTGTGGTTTTCTCAGTTGGAGTGCGTTCACCTCCCCATTGGCAATGGTTTTGTGACATGTTTTCTATTAATTGATAGGCTTCATCATATGGCTTATCCATAAGTGCACCGCCCGCGGCATCGTCTATTGTCAATCTAGTATTGTATAGAAGCCCATTATAGAAAGTATGGATTGTCACCCAGTCTTCTAGACCGTGGTGAGGACATGTTCTCATCATATCCTTGAATCGTTCCCATGCTTCGTAAAGAGATTCAGTATCTTTTTGTTGAAATCCGTTGATTTGAGCTCTAAGCATAGCAGTTTTGCTTGGCGGAAAATATCTCGCTAAGAAGACGTTCTTCAATTGCTCCCACGTCGTAACGGAGTTGGATGGTAACGATTGTAACCATGTTCATGCTCTGTCTCTAAGAGAGAATGGGAAAAGACGAAGTCTTATCGCGTCTGGAGTTACTCCATTTGCTTTCACTGTGTCTACGTATTGTACAAACTTTGTTAGATGTTCGTTCGGATCCTCAGTTGCGTTTCCTGAGAATTGGTTTTGTTGTACAGCCGACAGCAATGATGGTTTCAGCTCAAAATCGTTTCGGGTAATAGCTGGGGCAGCAATGCTACTTCTAGGCTCCATCTGAGATGGTGTAGCGTATGCCTTCAGCGGTTTGTTTGGAGGTCCTTCAGCCATCTCTGGTTCTTCTTCTTCTGATTCGGGAATGGGAGTGAGAGGTTCGGGAGTGTTATGTTTGAGCTGTTTGAGTTGGTACTCAATGATTCTACTTCTTAGATGTAAGAAGCGTTCTAGTTCCGCGACTGAAGGTTTTACGATATCGCTTTGCGGGAGATTTCTTGGCATACAATGGACAAAACTAGTAAAGGAAAAATGAAAATTGTTAACCTAGTCTATACGGCGTAACAGAAGGTTACACTATTGACTAAACGGGTCCCCGGCAACGGCGCCAAAAACTTGATCGCGACTTTCTATGTCTAATACAACTAACTGCAAGTGCACAGTCTATCGCATAGTAATAATAGATATCAATCCCACAGGGACTCGTAATCAAACTAGTGTTCTCGGGAGTTACTATGTTTAGCTAGGTAGAATATGTTTAAGGGAATAAGATTGTCACTAAAAGGGAACTAAGAATACTATTTAAATTATAATTGATTAAATCGATACGTAGTAATTGTGTTCTTCAGGGATTTGATAAGTTACTGGTGTATGAAATAATTTTCAAAGTTTATTTAAGCAGAAAATGGAGATTTGAAGACTCTCGCCTCACGATGGTTATTGACGCTAATCATAATCCTAAGGGCCAAACGTATACTTTCGTATTCCGTTCGGGGTTAAAATTATTTTTTGGAAATCTCTAAGTTCTAATTCATTTTAAAGTGCTTTCGCTGTTATTAAAACAAATGCCTAGTGTTTACTATCTGACCTTACCGCAGCTTTCGCTTGTTGGTTCGTATCTTAATTATTTTCCACTTTCGTGGCAAAACTACTTTTAAATAAGTTCTCGCTTTCGCGACGAAGTTTATTCAGTGAATCAATTTTAAACACTCAGACCATAGGTTACTTTTGTGAAAAGAAAGTTTTCAACCAATTGTTATCAAATCCCATTCGAATTATTACTACATATCGATTACCTATGTTTAGCTAGACATGGATTTGGGAAAGATAAAATATAAATAAGAATAATAAATAATAATTTGCATTATAATAAAACTGAAGTCGATCAAAATGAAAACCTGTAAATATGCCAATTGGCCTTTGGGAAGATCCTCCACATATGTTGGTAGGATTCTGGTCTTTAGTGCCAATTTGATCGTACAGTACAATAGAAATTACAGAAGAGCGGAAATGGGAATGAAGAAAGGTAAAGAGAAACAAATGAGAATAAAACTGGAAAATAATGCTCTGGAAAGTAAATTCGGCAGCACTTCGTGGTATGAATGCAGCTCCTTTTCTGAAGTCCCCTGCTTCCCTTTTTATACAAGTGGAATCCCAACGGTTATCTCTGAAGATGATGGACCTTGAGGCAGATAATTTAGGGAGTAGTGGTCCACTCTGTGGGAATTGGAACTGTTTCTTTGACGTGTAATCTGAGTGGGGTGTTTTTGCCTACATGACGGTCGTCACAAGGTGTGACGGTCGTCACCCGTGTGACGGTCGTCATGGATCTGTGACGGTCGTCACATCAGCAAAAACAGCTTGCTGCGCTTTTCATTGCGTTTTCACTCCTTTTTCGTCCATATTTCATCCGAGATTGCTTCTTTTCTTCATGTTGCCTTGTTTAGACGTGATCGTTGAATACCTGCAAAACATCAGACAAATACACGGAAATAACCCGAAATCGGATCGAAAACGGTTAGACTTTAGTTGAATTATGCATGAAAATATCTATATAATTTCGTGTTATCAATAATGCTGTGGTAATATTCTGACATGACTTTTATCATGCCTTATGTTATGTTGTTGATATCTCACTCCTTTACGTTGTATATTACCTCCATTGGTGGTAATTTGCAGGTAATCAGGAATAGAGTGTAGCTTTCCGTTTAAGGTTGTTGGTCGCTCTGATACGTAGCACTCTTGGGGGGATGAACGATTGATGTTATTGCTTTTATTTAATTTCCTTGTTGCTGAATTTTATCAAGTACTTTTCATTAAATTTGTGGCTGCTGTTAAGTGCCAAATGTTGGTTAGATGCACTATACCGATGAATTAGTAGTGCTGATTTTTATAGTTGAAACTCGTTCATGTTGAATTGATGCAAGATAATTACTTGCTGAGTTTTAATGGAGTTTTGTTGCAAGTTTCATGGTCTTGCTTTTATCATGCTAAATGTTGGAAACATTTTATATTCCGCTGCAAATTAATAAGATGCATTGTAATTGAGATGTTAATCAAGTTATTGTTGTATGTTCATCCAAGCTTATGTGCTATGTATCATCACTAAATGCATGTTGTCTAATTAAGTTGTGAAATGTATGTTTCTGTAAGTTGAAATTTTAACGCCCAGAATTTGCTGATGTGACGTTCATCATAATTTCCTCACGATCGTCATGACCACCACGGTCGTGGCAGCCCTTACGACCGTCATGTTTACAAAATTTGTTGCACTCTGATTCTGTTTTCCTTAATTATCCGTCGGGTTAGATTTGGGTGTTACAAAAAGGAAAAGAAGGATGTAAACATGAAATGCAACACAATGAAAAGAGGGAGGAAAAAGTGTGGGGAAGCAACCACCACAAGCACATCTCAACCTCTTGAATGCAAGCAAAGAGATGCAAAACAAAACAAAATGCAAGCAAAAAGATGAACACTCATCACTTTGAACTACAACTACAAAAGTATGCATTCAAGTGGGAATCAAACACGCGTGTCGAAGAAATCATGATTAAACAATCAAGAACAACAACACAATATCCAAAACATCTCACTCAAATGCATCATATCGATTAACACATATGGTTAACCGATTAACCAGTTGAAAATGTTTGAAAATTTGAAAATTCGCACTGGTTAATCGATTAACCAGTTTGCACTGCAACTGGTTAACCGATTAACACTGTACTAGAGGCAGAAAACAGCAGCTCAAAAGCACTTTTCAACAATTAATCACTTCTCCAATAATCCAGATGATCACATAATCAATTGTGCATAAAATTAACACCAGAAAATAATGATCCAACAGCATGTAAACACATTCAAACAGCAAGATCACAAATCACATGGATCAAAACTCCACCAAATTAATCAAATATGAAGATCAACATGATGATTATGTAAATAAGCTCAAAAATAGAATCGGATCTAGAATTTCCAACCTACAAAGCGGAGATTTGCTTTCGTGAATGTTGATTCACTTGAAATGAGTAGATCCAAGCAAGAAATCAGGAATCCCTTCAAGATCCAAGTGAGTTCTTGTAGTAGAAATGAAGACCCACCAAAATTAAGCTAAAATAATCCAAATAAGCTCCTCTATACCAACTTCAAAATTCAGATCCACAATAGCACGAAAATTGGATGGAGAATTGGAGATGATAAGGATGAAGGATGAAGGTTTTAGCTCTAGAATTCAATGATTCCAATGGAGAATCAAAGAATTCAAGGTGAGAACTCTAATGGAGGTTTTGGAGTGAAAAAGTTGAGAGCAAACTTCAAGAGTGAATGAATTCTGAAAATGAAAATGGAATTATGAGGATTAATGTGTGTGAGGTTTGGAGCAACCCGAAGGCCGGATCAAACCGAAGTTGAGAATCTCTGCTAACCAGCAGGCATTCGCTAAATAAAAGCGAGCATCAAACCCGAAGGCCGGATCAACCCGAAGTTGAGATCAGTGAATCTAACGACAATTCACAAGAGAACTCTGTTAGGTACAAAGAAACTTAACCAAGCTACTCTGTTGGGAAGCACATGATTAGATGACCACATCTATCAGAAGATTCTGCCGAGGTCTGGATACCTGTACGGGCAAAATAAATCAACCATCTGTTGGAAATACACCTAAAAATAACAAGGTAACAACCTGGCTTATGTTTCGCATGCATATGTTTGAATATGGTGTAATGCTCCATAAGAAATGAAAATGCTACGCGTTTCTGAGGATGCTATGCATGAATGTAGAGTGCAACGGAAACGACTTAGAAAAATAAATGCTGAAGAGACAGCAAACTCCGCTGGGGAGAGGCGGAACATGACAATTACGATTGGACTTAAATTGGGAAAACAAGCCCTGGATGGCCTTCTGGAAAAGAAATTTCCTGCGTAACTTCGTTCTGACAAGAACGAGAAGCCACTCTGCTAGGGATCAAATCAAAACCTGCTGAGGATAACGCCCTGAACGGCCTTCCAGAATACAACTCTTCTGGGGAACAAACAATCTGACCGGGGAAAGACAACCAACTGCTGGAATTGAATCCAACCTATCGGGAAATCAACGACTTTGCAGTGGATAAAAATCAACCACTGAGTTTAACTTCGCTTCACCGAGGAAATCATCCCTGAATGGCCTCCTAGAACACTGAAGTCTTTCTAAGGTACAACACACGCATCTGGAAGCAACTCCGCTCTACTGAAGATCAAAGAATCCAACCTACCGAGGATTACTTAGCTGGGGATAACCAAACAAGATTTATTGAGGAACTATCCCAAACTCTCTCTGCTGAGGATAGAGAATAGCAATCAACCCTAATCTGCAGGGAAGAAATAACTACTCTACTGACTTCTCTAGGGAATTAAGCAAGAGGGAAAACAACCTTGACCTCTGCTTGGGAACAGAATCACCATATTAAGCTCTAAGTAGATACAAAATCACAAATCTGGACTCTGTGGGGAAAACAAAATTCTAACCTTACTCCGCTGCTGGGAAAAGTTCCAAACATGCTTGGTGGAGAGAAATCTAGTCTCGACTTGGTGGGAAGTAAGTGTATACCTACAATTTGCTGGGGATACGGGCACCTACCTGACCTGCATGGGGTATATCAATCTCGACCCTCTGGGATGACTTACTCCGCCGAATAAGCCAATCTTGAACTGTCGAGGAATGAGTGCATACAGACATTCTGCTGGAGATACGTGTACACGCTCAACCGCACCCTCAATTGGTAGAAACAGACCCTTGCCCGGGAAAATGAGTCTCAACTATGCGTCTTCTTTCTGTGGGGATGGTGATCCCACCAGGGATAGACCTCTGGAAATTTGCCCCAAGGGTAACAACCCTGCACATGAACAAACAACAAGATAACCTACACAAAGGGAGCTATCTCGGTTATCATCCGTGACATTGTTCAAATAAATCAAAGTTTTAATGATTATGGGTAAAGCCTGCAAGTTTATGTATGCAACATTCTATCAAAACATCGGGTGTTTTTTCGCAAACAAAACAGTTAAGGCTAAAGCAAGAACAACAATTCACTGAATAGTATATGCTTTATTGACAAATGGCATGTAAATAGGCAGATTTTACAGCAGATGCAACCTCTGAAAAGAGGAAGCTGCGCAAAAGTTTACAGAAATACACAGAAATATACAAAATGTCGGCAATGTGGCACAGACAAACACTATGTATTAATCCCCAAATGACTCGCCTGACTTTGATGCTTCTCTGATGCTTCGTCCTCTGCAGAGATTGATTCGGATAAACGGCCCTCAGGTCCTCCCTCAATTCACTATACTCTGACGATCAATACGCAGATCGCAGTCATTTGCTTTTCAAATCCATATCTTTTGCCTGAATCGCCCTTTCGGGTTTTCAATTCACCGGGATACCCATTTTTTCCAAAGTCGCCTTTCTAGGTTTTCGACTTTGCGGGTTTACATTTTTCTTTTTATCCCTAATTTTTGCCCAAACCCATTCTTTTTATGGTTCGCCGGGATGCCCCATTTTTTCCTAGATATTCTTTTTCTCTCCAGCGGGTCTCTTTAAGCAAAGTATTTTTTAACTGCGTCTACGTTCACAGGGGATGTGAAATCTTCACCATCCATGGTTGACAACAGCAAGGCTCCTCCGGAGAAGACCTTTCACACGACATATGGCCCTTCGTAGTTGGGAGTCCATTTGCCCCTGTGATCTATTTGTGGAGGGAGAATCTTCTTCAATACTAACTCGCTTGTTTGAAAGCTTCGAGGGCGCACCTTCTTATCAAAAGCTTTCTTCATCCGGCTCTAATACGACCGACCATATGCAATGGATGCTAACCTCTTCTCATCCATCAGGTTGAGCTGATTTAATCTGTTTCTCACCCATTCTGCCTCATTGATCTTGACGTCGACTAGAACTCTCAAAGAAGGAATCTCGACTTCTAACAATAGGACAACCTCCATCCCATACACTAGCGAGAAAGGAGTTGCCCCAATTGAGGTACGTAGTGAAGTACGATATCCATGCAAAGCAAAGGGCAACATCTTATGCCAATCCTTATAGGTTACAACCATATTTTGCACTATCTTCTTAATATTCTTGTTGGCCGCTTCAACAGCTCCGTTCATCTTCAGACGATAGGGAGATGAGTTGTGATGCTCAATTTTGAAACTCTGGCACAGTTCCTTCATCATCTTGTTATTCAAGTTCGAACCATTATCAGTAATGATTCTTTCGGGCACTCCGTAACGACAGATAATGTCCTTCTTGATAAACCGGGCTACAACTTTCTTGGTAATGTTAGCATATGAAGTTGCTTCAACCGACTTGGTGAAATAATCAATAGCTACAAAGATAAAGCTATGTCCATTGGATGCGGTTGCCTCAATCTTGCCTATCATATCAATGCCCCACATGGAAAAGGGCCAAGGCAATGCCATGACGATCAGAGGACTCGGCGGCACATGAATCTTATCAGCATAAATCTGGCATTTATGGCACTTCTTCGCATACCTGAAGCAATCGGATTCCATAGTTTACCAATAATACTCTGCCCACAATAGCTTTTGAGACATGGCATGCCCACTGGTGTGCGTGCCAAAGGCACCTTCGTGGACCTCTTCCATAAGCAGACTTGCTTCTTTCTCGTCCACGCATCTCAACAGTACCAAGTCAAAATTCCTCCGGTAGAGTACACCATCTTGGTGCAGGTAAAAATTTCCAGCCAACCTCCTCAAGGTCTTCTTATCCCAGGCCGAAACCCCAAGCAGATACTCCTGATTCTTGAGAAAATTATTGATGTCATAATACCATGGCTTACCGTCAGGAGCTTCCTCTATTGCAAATACGAATGCCGGCCTATCGAGGCACGAGATGACAATTCATGAAGCATCATTCCAAAAATTCACCTTATACATTGAGGATAAAGTAGCCAAGGCATCCGCCATCTGATTCTCTGCTCTTGGCATATGGCGAAGTTCTACCCTGTCAAAGAAGGGTAACAATCTCCTGGCATAATTCATATACGGAATCAAATTAGGCTGGCGAGTCTCCCACTCTCCTTTGATCTGATTAACAACTAGCGCTGAATCTCCATATACATCTAGATTCTTGATCCTCAGATCAATGACTTCTTCCAACCACATAATGCACGCTTCGTATTCGGCTTCATTGTTGGTGCAGGGAAATGTCAACCTGGCAGTGAATGGTATATGGGAACCATGGGGAGTCGTGATGATTTCCCCAATTCCGCTACCGTAGGAATTGACAGCACCGTCAAATATCATCTGCCATTGGGAACCCTTCTCCGGACCTTCATCGGGTAATGGCTCATCGCAATCCTTCATTTTCAAAAACATGATGTCTTCATTCGAAAATTCAAACCTCATCAGTTGGTAATCATCAATCGGCTGTTCAGCAAGATATTCCGACAGAACATTCCCCTTGATAGCCTTCTGGGAGATGTATTGAATATCGTATTCTGTCAGGACCATCTGCCACCTGGAAATCCTTCCCGAAAGTGCTTGTTTTTCAACGACGTACTTAATCAGATCCATCTTTGAAATCAACATGTTTGTATGATTTAGCATATATTGTGTTAGGCGTTTGGCAGCCCAAGCGAGTGCGCAACACGTTTTTTCCAACATTGAGTACCTGGACTCACAATCTGTGAACTTCTTACTCGAGTAGTATATGGCATGCTCTTTTCTTCCAGTCTCGTCAAGTTGACCGAGAATACAACCCATGCTATTCTCAAGAACCGTTAGATACATTATCAATGGTCTTCCAGCTACTGGAGGTATCTGTATCGGAGGTTCCTAAAAATACTCTTTTATTTTATCAAATGCCCTTTGGCAATTTTTGTTCCAGACGACCGCCTGATCTTTCTTCAACAATTTGAACATGGGTATGCACGTGGCTGTGAGATGAGATATGAACCTAGCAATGTAGTTCAATCTACCCAGGAAACCATGAACCTCTTTCTCTATTTTCGGCGCTGGCATTTCATGAATTGCTTTAACTTTGCAGGATCGACCTCGATTCCTTTTTCACTGACAATGAACCACAATAACTTTCCTGACCGTACACCAAAAGTGCACTTGTTCAGATTCAACCTCAATCTGAATTTCCTTAACCTCTCAAACAGCTTCAAAAGGTTTACCAAATTTTCTTCCTCCGTCTGTGACTTTGCAATCATGTCATCAACATAGACTTCAATCTCATGATGAATCATATCATGAAATAGTGTCCCCATTGCCCGCTGATAGGTTGCCCCTGCGTTTTTCAACCCAAAAGACATTACCTTATAACAGAAAGTCCCCCACGGCGTAACAAAAGTTGTTTTCTCCATATCCTCCGGCGCCATTTTAATCTGATTATATCCGGAAAAACCATCCATGAAGGAAAATACGGAATACTGAGTAGTATTATCAACCAATACGTCAATATGGGGGAATGGGAAATCATCCTTTGGGCTCGCTTTATTCAAGTATCTATAATCAACACACATCCTTACCTTACCATCTTTTTTTGGTACAGGTACGATGTTAGCGACCCATGGAGGGTAAGTTGTCACGGCGAGAAATCCTGCATCCAACTGCTTCTGGACCTCTTCTTTGATTTTTACCGCCATATCTGGTCTAGTCCTTCTAAGCTTCTGCTTAACAGGAAGACACTCTTCACGCAAAGGCAAGCGATGAACCATAATATTTGTGTCAAGACCGGGCATATCTTCGTATGACCAAGCAAAGATATCATTATACTCTCGGAGCATTTCAACCAATCTTTTCTTGACAACACTCTACAATGCTGCCCATATCCTGACTTCTCTTCTGGCTTCCTCAGTACCTAAGTTGATGATCTCAATTTCCTCCTGATGAGGCAGAATGACTTTCTCTTCCTGTTTCAGTAGCCTGACGAGCTCTTCAGGTAGGTCTTCATCTTCATCAATCTCTTCTTCGGCTTGAAATATCGGATTATCAAAGTCAAAGCGATTCATAGACGGTTCTGGAGCGTTGTCATCTGCAATGTGAAACCTGCAATGATGATGATTTAATGCTTAAAATGATATGCAAACAAGCACCAACCACATTGCCATTTATTGTTAAAAATAAAAACAGGAAAGACAGAGATCACAATATGCAGAAAAACGCCCTTTGATTAATTGATAAAACGATTGTTCCAACATAAAATATTAGGCCCTGCATACAAAGACCACTATGCTCCGGGTAGAGCATAGGGCTACAGATAATCAAGAAAACAAATTATTACTCTTCTTTCGACACTTGGATGACTTGTTTGACAGCCCAGTTGTTTAGGCTCTGTCCAGGAGTACACGGTCGAATCCATGAATCCATTTCGTAGTCACCATCCCCTTCTTCATCTGATACAACATTAATCTGCTAAAAGATCACCCCACCGCTAGTGAATTAGACGGGTCCCTTATAGTGCGGCGCGCTCTGCGAGGAGGGAGATGGGTTGTATGTTAATTCGAATTTGTCTTTCTTGTTAGGGATGTTAAGAACTTGGCCCCAACCATGAGATGCCCCAGCTTTCACCACTACCTGTGCTTCTTTAAAAGATGACATGGCAACCTCAGGTACTTTGCTCACAGCTGGTGCTTTATCCTTAATCTGCACAGTCTCGAAAGCCTGACATAAAGTCTCATGGATTTCACCGTCAACCTCGACGTATTTGAATGAAGACAAATGACTTATCATAATATCTTCTTCCCCACAAACAGTAACAACACTGCCACCCACCATATATTTCAACTTCTGGTGTAGTATTGACGTTACGGCGCCTGCCGAATGGATCCATGGTCGTCCCAACAGACAGCTATAAGCTGGCTGAATATCCATGATATAAAACACAGTGTCGAACACTTCAGGACCGACCTGGATTGGCAAAGTCAATTCCTCAAACACGGACCTTCTAGTGTCGTCAAAAGCTCGTACCACTAAGTCACTTGGGGTGCACATTATACCTCGAGTGTCCAGCTTCATCAGCGCTTTCTTGGGAAGTACATTCAGTGATGACCCAATGTCCACTAACACGTGCGACATTACAGACCCTCTGCATTCGATAGAGATATGCAGCGCCAGATTATGATTCCTTCCTTTAGACGTCAAATCCAGATCAGTAAAGCTCAGCCTGTTACCAGCATTAACATGTGCCATCACACCCTCCAGTTGATTCACAGATATTTCTTGTGGTACATATGTTGTATTCAAGATTCTTAACAGCAGCAAGGACAGAATGGAGATCTTTGACGAAGATTGGTGTAAATGATCTACGATCTTGTAGTCACTCTTCCTAATCAAGCGCATGAACTCTTCTGCCTCCTTCAATAAGGACTCCTTCTCACCAGCCTGGGAACTCTCTTCAACCACCACTTTACCTTTACCTTTATCATATTTTCCAGCACTCACCTCAAGAGGTTAAAATACTCTTCCACTCCGGGTTATTCTACCAGCCCCCACCAGATTGTCGACAGAATCCAACAGTGAACCCTTCAGTTCCTGCTTCTGCCCATTACAGTAGACTTCGGCTCCGTAATTCCAAGGAATTGCCTTAGTGCTCTCATATGGTACGGGTTCAGCTTTAGTAATAATGATGGTTGGCGGCCTTGGAGGCGCATAAATAGTAATAGTCTTGTATAGAACCGAAATTGTCGCAACTTCATTCTTTTCTTCATCAACTATTTTCTCATATTTCTTCTCTGACACTCTGTCGAATTGTAGAGTACCATCATTCATCAGCTTTTGAACATGACTCTTCAACTTCTCGCATCCCTCAGGATGGATCAAACACTCTGCACAAGCTCTGTCACAACCCGGAAATACCCATCCACTCAACAATTTGTCCTTTACAAAACTCAACGGAGTCTTCAAATCTTCAACATCAGCTACCAAGTTCAAACCCTCATCCTCAATAATGGCACTAACCCCAGCTGCCCCATGATTAGAATGGGATTCTGCATGACATTGGGCGCATCGTGAGAGAAATTAATGGCTTTTCTGTCTATAAGATCTTGCACCTTATGCTTAAATGGTTTACAATTTTCGATATTGTGTCCGGGAGCACCAGAATGGAAATCACATCTAGCATTAGCATCATATCCGGGTGGTGGTGCACCAGTCAAAGGAGCCAGAGTCCTTTTCTGAATCAATTGTAATTGTATCAAGTGTTGAAGCAACTGCGAGTATGGAATTGGCGGTGCATCAAACTGCCTGCTTACTGCCCTGCCCCGATCCTGAAATCTGCGAGGAGCATAATTTTGTTGTTGCTGTTGTTGTGCTGCAGGAATGGTAATGCTAGCAACCTGAGGTTGCTGTTGACAGTACTGTTGAGATCAACGTTTATTTCTATTTCTTCCCCGAGAACTAGATACTACATTGGTTTCCCCTTCTCTTCTTTTATTGCCAAAACTTTTCTTAACTCCTCCAGCTGAGGATACTTCACCGGCCTGAATTTTACCCAATTTGATTTTGTTCTCAACTCTTTCTCCTGTAATAATTAGGTCTGAAAAACTCCCTGACATGTTACCAATTAACTTCTCGTAATACACCCCCGGTAACGTGGCAACAAACATGTCTATCAACTCTCTCTCCACCATAGGCGGTTGCACTCTAGCGGCCAATTCACGCCATCTCTGGGCGTACTCTTTGAAGCATTCATTATTCCTCTGAGATAAATTCTGTAGCTGGACCCTGTTCGGTGCTAGATCACTGTTGTATTGGTAATGCTTGACAAACGCCTCAGCTAAATCCCTCCAGCTTCGGATATTAATTGGCTCCAGCCCCATGTACCATTCCAGGGAGGGACCAGAAAGACTGTCCTGGAAAAAGTGCATAAGCAGCTTCTCATCGTCAGAATAGGCAGACATCTTGCAGTAGAAGGAACGAAGATGAACCCTTGGACAGGTTGTCCCCTTATACTTATCAAAGTCTGGGACTTTGAACTTCATAGTGTTGCACCCTAAAATTTTCTCAACCTATTTCACTTGGTTTATGTTTCAATTGCATTGTCATTTGCATAATAAGTCATGTACATAGTCTAATCATTTGCATAGCATAGCATAACAAGTCATCTAACAGGGGACCAAGTGCCATTCTTATCAGAATAAGGCCCATCAAGGGGTTTTATTCAGGTTCAATACCATCCAAGTAATCAAGAAATGAGTTGAAGCTTTGAAAAGTCTGAGGGTCAACCAGTGGATTTCTCCCCTAATCTTGGTAAGTTGAAGATCATCAATGGGAGTATGAGCTATGACTGAGGGTATGGAAGGAGAATAGAGATCATGGAAGACCTAGAGGGTCATTTTGAAAATGAGACAAGTCATTGATACAAGTACAAGAGCCAGAGTTGAAGTACAGTCAACTAGGGTTTCACTTGGGTCAACCCTAGGTCAAATGAGTGATTGAAGAGCATCAAGGCCTACTTGGAGGATGTGGAATTAATGATTTGATATGTGGATATATGTGTGGTGTTGTGCCCAGGAGAAATCAAAGAGAATCAAGAAGAGGAGGAGTTACTAAATTAGGGTTTCAGTGTAAAAAACCCTAATTTAGGCCTAACGACCAAGCCAGATAAGTCAAAATGCAAGTTTCAAATGAATTCTTGGTCAACATAAAATTTGTAGAGCTTCTCAATATATTTAATTTGAGTACTAGAAGTCTTCAAGAAGATTTGTAGAACTCAAGTTATGGTTCTTGCAAGTTATGGGTCATCAGAGGACACTGAAATTTATCTGTGAAAGTCACTTGACTTCCAAGCAACTTTTGCCCATCAAGGAATTTTCAAATGGATTCTTTGCCAACATGAGAGTTTGAAATGGCTTACTTCATAAAATCATAGAAATGGCCTAAAATGAAGGTGAAAGTTAAATGAATCAAGGTTGGAAATTAGGGTTTTTGATCTACACATCCAAACCAAGCCATATGACATACCAATTTGATTGTAAAATGCATTTTAAGAACATTGACATTGCCACAATTTTGAATTGAGGGTTATTTCATGGACTTGCTTTGTAAATTGGTTACTTGAATCCTAAGTCACATATGCAAAACCACATTTCCAAGCAAATGCAAGGCTTCTTTCCATCCATACACCTCCAATATCTCATTTGGAGAGAATTTAAACTCAGAACCAAGTGAATTGCAAGCCAAAAACATGAGATGGTATGTGCATAGCATAAGAAGAGATTGTCATGACATGAGAAGTTGAATTTCTCATTGGATCAATCTAGAAGATTCTAGAGTCTTCATTCACACTCTATATATGCATATGAAGTGATCCAAAGCAAGAGTTGGTGAGAATTGAAGGAGAGAAGAGAGATTGAGATTGAAATTTTCCTGTTGCAATTCAGAATCGGTTACAAGCTTTTACACCATTTCAATCCAAGATTTTTATTTCTATAGCTTCCATTGATACTAGTGAGTGTTTCCAGATCAAGTTCCAAGCAAATTGGTGGAGAAATCATGTTCTTGCTCTTAGATTTCCTCACCTGCAACTCATAATCGGTTTCCATAATCCAAGCATCTTCAACCAATTCTTTTGCATACAGAAGCAAGATTGTGACTCATTGAAGGTGTATGGAAGTTCTCAAAGCTTGATTTGAAGATTTCATACCTCTGTTCATCTCAAATTTGCAGGTATGTAAACTTCACTCCATGACATGATTTAGGTAATTTCAATCAGTTTTGAATAGTTAGATTCAACGTAGATGATTAGTAGGAGTTTTCTGGTAGCTTTAGGGTTGATTTAGAGACAATTAGTGGTGTGATGCAATTTCTGTTCATGCTTGTATCTTGTCGTTCTTGGTGTTATAGTCATAGTTTGATGGTTAGAAATGATCAGTGAAGCATGGTGAAGAGTTTAGGCTATCCAATTTCAAGTTTGGTGAGTTTTGATCATGGACCAAATTCTGAAGTTTGATTCGTGTTTTGAGTTAGGTTGTGTTTCAATGCTTGTGATTACCATGGTTAGATTCAGTGTAAAATTTCAAGCAGGTTAGGGTTTTTAATTTTGATTTTTGATGGAGATTTGGTGGAATCCGATTGGGAAGAAGATGAAGTTGCAAGCTCTGCATCCATGGCTTTTCCCTCCAGGCAATTCAAAAGGTTGAAGACGACTTTGCCACCATTCGATTAGAACAAGACCTTTGACCAGAAAGAGATCCAATGGCCACGATTTGTTTTCATTTGTGAAGGAATTCAGAGTTACCAAAACGCGCCGTTTCATTTAATATTTGGCATTGGGCTTAAGTGATAAACTGTTATCCGCACCCCTTTCCCAGGCCCAGTCAAGAAATGCACTAATATTCATTGCTTCCTGCACCGTGGATTTTTCATTTTCAAGTTAATTTTCTGAATGATCTTGGGCCTTATGCGCGTTGCTATCCCCACCCCCTCTCTGGGCCCAGTTGGTTTTTGCATTGATTCTGATTGCTATTTGCCACGCATGTTTTACATTTTTCCATATTTTCTTTTATTTCCACATTTATTCTAAGTTCTTTAAAAAAATCATAACTAATTGGAAAATTAATATTTTTGATTGAGAGTTTTTTTTCCATTTTAATCAAGACATCAAGAAAATTATAAAAGAATAAAAAATGTCATTTCATGCATTTTTCTATTTTTGGTTTATTTTTACTTTTAATAGCTTTTATCTCATTTTCATTTGATACATGTTATTTGCTGAATTTAGTATGATCATTTCACTTTGATTTTTGATGCCATTCTTTTTTTTTAGAGGTGTGAAGCAAGTGTGCTAGAATTAGGGTTTCAACTTGACATAGGTGCATTCAACACATAGTTTTTGGGTTTTTAGTTTGTTCTAGGCCTTGGGGTTTATGTGGGGTATAGGGTACATAGCTAGGGTCCCTTAGAAATAAATCTAGGATTTTATGATGAATATTTCGATTTTATTTTATTTTTGCAAATTGGTTGATATTGGTGTGTTCCCTCTTGGGATATTGGATTGTTTGTTGGGTTCTGGGCCTTTTCTTTGGGTGTTGAGGCTTGTGCTTGGCTTGTGGAGCTAGTGAAGACTTTGAGGATGATTGAAGACAAATAATGATGCTTGGAGCTTGAAGTTGCTTGTGCTTGAAGATTGCTTTTGAAGATTTAGGAGATAGGAGATATAGGGAGAGCTCTAGAGTAGACTGATTTCTTCTGTCAAACATAGAGAGCTTCTTGTGCCCCTATTCCATCCTATGATACAAGGTCCCCTAAAAGAGTTCCATCTCTCCTTAGGAGGGATGTAGAGAATGCTTTGATTGGGTAGAACCTTGAGGATACCTTTCACTTGCTGTGTTAAGATTTTAATGATTTCCCTGGGTTATCATTAAGCATCTTAACATCCCAACCTCATATGTTAGTTGATTCTCTCCTGTGAGTGTCTGCATTGAAGATGAAGTTCATTGATGACTGGATAAGAGGAAGCTTGTGCCTGTCAAAGCTGGATATATGTTGAAGACTATGGTTATATTGGTGTTTGAAGATGTCTACTGGTTGGATTCAGTGCTTGCTAAAGTTGAAGATTATTGGAAGATAAGAGCTTGAATATCATTGGAAAGTGAAGATGGGATCTTGCTTGAAGTTTTCACTATCAACCTTTTGTTGTTTATCAACTGTAGCTGCCAGAGCTGGTGCTGTTTGAACTGCTTGCTGTAGGAGCTAGTGTGGCTGTCTGAGCTGGTGTTGTGTAGGGTTTTCTTTGTTGTATTGTTGATTGCCCCTTAGGTTTGAAGTGAAGCTATTTCACTTTGCCTATTGTGTACTGCTGCATCTCATGCATTTTACTGCTTTACTGTATATATGTTGTTTCTTTTCCGTTTATCCCTTAGGATCTCTGATTTCCTCCGTGCAGGAGGGAATTATGACAGACATTAGGTTGTAATCCATGCATGATAACATTAGGGTAGTTTTGATTCCCCTTTCAAACCCTAGGTTTTTAGACTTCTTTCTCTTCTATCTCAGAACAACTCAAAACACAGTAATAAGGATAATCAATGTCGTACGCTACGAGCCTTGAGCTATTTGAGAAAGGTTGCTGGAGGGTCACTCTTCAGTAACCTGATTGCTTAGTGTGTTACCCTTAGGGTGACGTACGACGTAGTCACCCTCAAATCATAGTCTCTAGTGCGTCAGAGATTGCTAACATCATAAAAGACAGTTCTTGCGTAAAAGACTGAAAACAAACATCAAAGTGTCATTTTTGTCCGCTTGGACTCTTAATCAGAAAAACCCCTTTCATAAGGAGATAAAAACATTTAGACAAGCTTGTGTCTTCCGTAGCCCGAACTACGTTTGCTCTGATCTTTCATGCTGTATGAAAGTACGTAGGCATAGGATGTGATATCCTAGCGAGCAACCTTCCCCTCCTTTCCCGTAGGTAGGCGAACTACGTTGACTCTGATTTCTCGTTCCAGGCGGGAATACGTAGGCATAAAGTGCGATACTTTGTCGAGTCATGTTATTTTCTTTTAACCCAGACCTGTAGAGTAGATAGAATAACAATCCGTACTAGAAAACAAGCATGGATCCCGTCGAGTACGACGGACGTGAGGGGTGCTAATACCTTCCCCTTGCGTAACCGACTCCCGAATCCAGGATTTGGTTGCGATGACCATTCCTTTCCCGTCTTTGCGTGAGGTTTACTCTGAGCGTTTCCTTTCCCTCCGTTGGGATAAATAACGCACGGTGGCGACTCTTCTGTTTAGCCGGCGCCAATTTTCGCAGTAGCGACACATAGGAACCTTCAAATCTGGAATCAGCCCCAAATTTGCCATATCCAACCCCATAGAATTCTGATTTTCCAAGCTTTGCATCTTCTCCTCAAGCAACTTAAACCTCTTGTCTGTGTCAGATGGCAGACCAGCACCAACATCCCTCATAGAAAACACATCCTCTTGATCATCTTCCTCCCACTGGGGGCAGTATTCCCATGCAAAGCACACGTAAGTCCGGGAATATGAACTCCTGTCTGATTTCCTCCGCCCGAAGGGATAACCACCGTAGGACCAGTATTAGCATGTGGCGTACCACCATTATTACGAGGAGGAACGACAGTAGTCCCACCGTGAAGCACACCACTCCCGTCAACCCTAGCAATTAACGGTTGCACCAAAGTCCTCAGCTATTCTTGTCCATTTGCAACACCTTGCATCATGTCCATGAACTGGGCCATCCTATCACGGAATTCCTACATCTCAACTTGAATCTGATCCATAATTTTGTGTTGATTTCCCTGAGTGGCGTAACAATGAGTCGTCTGGTTGTCAATCCTGGAACAAACTACAAAACCACAGAGATAAGGTTAACGGTTCCGGAGCACCTGCGATGCAAAATGCAAAATGATGCAGTATGCAAACATGTAAATATGCATTAGGGAAATTTTCCCCTCGATTCTAGTTTCGCGAGAACAGCAAGACAATGGAAAGCCAACAGATAAGCATAGCAAACTCCTCATAAATAAGATGAGAGCGCAACACTGAATACAACGGAATCAAAATGACCTCATCCAACAGATCTGGTGATGGTCAAGCTACATCATAACAACAAACTACAAAAAGAGAAACATCAGATACGATAGCGGGCCTAAAAATCCTCCAACAACTCCTTCGTATCTGAATGATCTAGCCTATCTACCAACCCCTGAGTGAGCAACTCTCTCTGGCCGATGATGCTCTGCAAGCTCTAAACATAATCCTCCCAAGCGCCTTCACCAAATGCTTCCTCAAGCCTAGATCTCTTCACATCTGCTCTTGCCTTATAGTGTTCCAAGGTTGCAAGAGCTTCATTTAGTTTACAGTTTCTTTCACGCCGGATTGAGGATTCAGCTACAATCTTCTCATCTCTCACCTGGATCTGAGCCTTCAACTTAGCAATCTGTTGCCACAGTCCATCTTCCCGCTCCTTGTTGTTTGTTAAGATGGCATTCTATTGTGCATTGAACTTTGAGATCTCCACATATGTTCTGTCCAGCTCTTTCTTCTTGGAACTAAGAACATTACTAACTCTCTTCAGATCTAAGCCCACACGCTCTCGAGTGCGAATCTCTGCAGTTAGCTCTCTACCTAGCTTGTTCACCAGCTCTGTTTGCTTCTTAGATGAAAAAGTGGCTTCGCACTTCTCGCTTCTGAGCTGAATAATCTCTTTTCCCAATTCCTCGTTTGCCTTGCGCAACTCCTCTTTCTTGGACCATAGCTGATTATATTTCTGAATATCAACAGTAGTCGGCTCCTCAATCATCACAGGATATAAAGTCTCACAAGGTGGAAAGGGCATCAACAACCTCTCAGCTCTCTCCTGAATCCAAGTCACATAAGGATCATAAGCTCTACTGTTGCTCTTACCCAAAGAAACTTTCCCCTTTCGATGATTCTTGCTCCAAGATTTCTCAACTCTAGTCAGGATCTCGTCTTCAAGCAAACCAGTGAAATACAGGGATTCCTGTATTTCCTCTTCCTTCGGAGGTTCCCTCAGAGCATACCGAAACTGCCTCACTGCAAGAGCTAGATTATAGTTAATACCACCCCTTCTTCCAATTAACGGAACATTGGGAAAATCCCCATAGCTAAAAATAATATCCATGCCCAAGAGATTGCGGTCAAACCATACCATGTTCTCCGATCTTAAACCCATAAGCCTTTCTGGCCACCTAACAGTGCTTGCAAGGTCAACAAAAGGTCCACTCTTTTGCAGATGCGAGATAAACCATCTGTACAGCAGCGGAGCACAACAGGAAACATTCTTGCCTCGCCTGTTTTCATTATTATAGTGAATCGAATTCTAAATGTCTCCTAAGAGAGTTGGCACAGGGTTCTTAGAGGCAAAGATATAGCAAGCATCTAACTCAACAAAATCAGGCATATTAGGGAACAAAACTATCCCGTGGACGCACAAGGCTAGAATGGCGTTGAAGACCAACCAACATCGGTCTTTAGTGCATTGCTGAGCTTTACCCACCAAGAATGGAAGTAGAAAACCAAGAGTCCCAACTTTCTGTACCAGATTACATTCCAATTCAGAGATGTCAAGATGCAGAGCACCAGCCAACTTGGTTAATTCAGGTTCTTTTTCAGAATGCACGAAAGGCGCTTCTCCCACCATAGGAATTCCTACCAATTGAACAAACTCCTCCGAGGTCGGAAGCAAAACATGGTCCGGGAACAAAAAGCAGCACAACTGAGGATCATAGAATTGTAGCAGTGCATATAGGCCATCTAATTCAAACTTGGAAGCCTTACAGACGAAACTCAGGATCTTCCCATGTTCTCTCCTAAAATCCTCCATCACGCCACGGTCAGCCACGAAGATTAGCTTAAGTAAAGACCCTATCTCAGGAGTCGGGAACTTATATACCACATTTTTCTTCAGATCGGGCTCCATAATGACAGCGGATTAGATGACTAGAATTAAGGAGAAAATATACACCTGCAACATAAATACATGTCAATGTTAATATGCAAATGCAACAGGGGATCAAGATTGATGTGCTGCTGACTGAGATGAAACAGCGCTTCGCCCTGGTGAGAGAATACCACAACACTGATATATGGACCCACTGTATCAAGGATCAAAAGTTCACTCTGACGAGAAAACCGGGTAGGTTAAAGGTCAAAGTTTCCTGCATAACCCTCCCCACTCACAGGTATGAACTTATCTCTGATAAGGTCTGGCATCCTATGCGGTCGTCAGCGTCACAGACTTTCGAGAAACAATGATACGTTCACCATTTTTGGTTTGGCATCATAGTCTAACAAAGCGGCCTCACTTAGCTGACTCCCAAATGATCGGTCTCCAGAGTCGACAGTTTCCTGATCCAACACCCCCTCTTGACTAATGTACAGGATAGGATGTCTTCACAGAAAACCTTGTCTAAATGAGAATTTCGTGGGGACTAATGCATGCTAAAACATACAGGTCCATCACTACTTTTCTCCCTAATGCTATGTGTACACTCAAGCCTGGGTTTTGGCTTATCTCTCAGTGGAACATTCCCACCCAACAGCACAGCAATAATGATATATAACAATGCTGGAAAGTAAAATGAAAATGCAATAACGTACAAATGCAACACATATACACACCCCAAGATAAACACTCAAGCGCTAGGATTGACTCGCATACAGGATGGGAAAAGGTCCCCAGTAAAGTCGCCAGTTGTCGCATCACTGTGAAGAGGGGCCGGCAAGGACAGAAGAGTCGCCACCGTTCGTTATTTATCCCAAAGAGGGAAAGGAAAAGATCAGAGAAAA
The DNA here is from genome assembly GCA_963859935.3 of Lathyrus sativus. Lineage (NCBI taxonomy): Eukaryota > Viridiplantae > Streptophyta > Magnoliopsida > Fabales > Fabaceae > Lathyrus > Lathyrus sativus. The sequence goes on from OZ012737.1 coordinate 391,051,534, forward strand.
CCTACGAAAAAGGGAAAAGACAGGTCATCGCAACCAAATCTTGGGTTCAGGAGTCGGTTACGCAAGGGGAAGGTATGAGCACCCCTCACGTCCTTCGTACTCGACAGGATCCATGCTTGTTATGTAAGAACACAGATTGTTTCTTAGTAATATCTCTATGTTTTGATTATAACACTTATGAATTTTGTATTCAAGAATTATATACTCAAAATTTGTTCTAGACTGTTTTCTACAGGTACTAAAGAAAATATTCTTAAAGAGCAAATTTGGATCTGAACAATGATATTATGAAAGGCTTCAAAGGTTCAAGAGCATCTTAAATGAAGATCTCAACGCTGCCTCCAGAAGAATCTGAGTGTTGTCTACTGAAGATTCTGAAGCAGAAGCCTCTAAAGAATAGAAGACTCTGAGAGTTCAGAAGCTTAGTCATCAGAAGACTCTGAAGATACTGCGCTGCATAGTATTGAGAATCTGATATAGAAGACTCTGCTCTGACAGAACTACACGCTCAAGCACACAAGCTGCATATACTCTGATTCAGCATAATCTGAAGAACATCCCAAGACTCTGAAGATCCATAAGATCTCTACTCTGGAGATTCTGAAGATCCAGACTCTGATGTTGATAGCTGAACTTACTTAGTGAAGAAGATTTGAATATGTTCGTTGGCATGTCTCAACAGCTTTTTCCTCTTTTATGTTAGACACAAGATCACAGACAAAAAGGTTGTATCTGTGCATTCCATTCTAAGGAAAGTTTCTGCAACGTGAAGACAAAAGGCACCAGGCTTTTTCAACACAGCCTCCAACGTAAAGACAAAAGGCTCCAGGCTTTTTCAGCACAGCCTCCAACGTTGAGAAGACTTCATGGATCTAAGTGCCTATATAAAGAAGTCCACTCCATCTTCTTCAGAGACGAACGACTTGCAAAAATCACTTATCAAAAGCAAATCTCTCAAAAGCTCTTATATTCTATTTGTTGTAACATTGTTCTTAAACTTAAGAGAAATATCACAGTTGTGATAATAGCTTCTTAGAAGCATTCTTACTCTTGTAATAGTTTTACATTGATTGTAAAAGGTTTCCTTAAGAGGATCCAGTTGGGATCAGTAGCTCTTGAGAAGACTAAGAACAGTTGTTCTTAGGTGTTACTATTGTAATCTGTTTGATTAAATAGTGGATTAAGTCCTTGACTGAGAAAGGCAAATCACTCTTGAGAGGGTGGACTGGAGTAGTTGAGTTCAACGAACCAGGATAAAAATAACTGTGTTTGAATCTTTGATTATTTGTCATACTTATTCAACCCCCCCCCCCTTCTAAGTATTTTTCTCACCTTCAGTTGGCATCAGAGCTCCGGTTCTGCGTGTGCTACCACTTAACCGTGTCAGTAAAGATCCAGTGAGAAAAGTTACTTTGTTAAACATCTGTTTGCCATTATGGGTGACACATCTACATCCAACTGTAACAAATATGAAGGGGAACGAATCAGCACAAAGCCTCCCATGTTTGATGGAGAAAATTTTGATTACTGGAAGGACAGGATAGAAAGTTTCTTCCTGGGGTATGATGCTGATTTGTGGGACTTGGTTATCGATGGCTATGAACATCCTACAAATGAGGATGGCAAGAAAGTTGACAGAAAATCAATGACAGAAGTCCAGAAGAAGGATTTCAAAAATCATCATAAGGCTAGGACAATATTGCTTAATGCAATCTCTCATACTGAGTATGAAAAGATTACTAATAGAGAAATAGCTCATGGAATGTTTGAGTCACTTAAAATGACTCATGAAGGAAATTCTCAAGTGAAGGAGACCAAGGCTCTGGCGCTTATACAGAAGTATGAGGCGTTCAAAATGGAAGAATCTGAAAATATAGAAACTATGTTTTCTAGATTTCAGATCCTTACAGCTCGTCTAAAGGTTCTGGACAAGGGATACTCCACATCAGATCATGTAAAGAAAATCATCAGAAGTCTACCTACCAGATGGAGACCAATGGTGACTGCCTTGAAGATGGCTAAAGATCTGAACAAGATCTCTTTAGAAGAACTCATCAGCTCACTGAGGAGCCATGAAATTGAGCTTGAGGAAGATGAACCTCAGAAGAAAGAAGAAGGTAAATTTGTTGCTTTAAAATCTAATAAATCTGCTAAAGCTTTGCAGGTTATTGAAGAAAGCTCTGAAGGATCTTCTTCTGAAGAAGAAGATGAATTATCAATGCTGTCCAGAAGGATCAACAAGCTCTGGAAGCACAAGGGAAAGAAGTTCAACAACTTCAGAAAATCTGATCATAGAAAGGAATCTTCTGGGCACAGAAGATCTGGCAAGAAAGAAGTTGTATGCTATGAGTGCAAAGAACCTGGGCATTATAAGAATGATTGCCCCAAACTTCAAAGAGAAAAACCTAAGAAGAAGGTTGACAAAAAGAAGAAGGTTTTGATGGCAACATGGGATGACTCAGATGATTCTGAATCATCTTCTGAATCAGAAGAAGAATGTGCTAATGTTGCACTGATGGCCAACACAGAAGATCAAGAGGAAGGAACCTCAGGATATGAATCAGATTCTGAATCTGATGACGACGCTGAAGAGGTAATGGCTAAACTTACCAAAGAAGAACTTATAAAAGTTTTAACAGAAGTTCTTAAAAGTTATAACAATATCAAACTCAAATACAAGAAGCTGAAAAGCAATCTTGAATTTGAGATTGATCTTCTGAAGACAGAACTTGTTGAGCAAAAAGAAATTAATCTGAAAATCAAAAATGACTTTGAAATAACTCAACAAGAATCTGAATCTGAGACTAAGTCATGTGAAAACATTTTAGAAAAATATGACTCTAGCTTTCAGAGATTCCTTACTAAGAGCATAGACAGAAGCAAGATGGCTTCTATGATCTATGGTGTTAGTGGGAACAACAGAAGAGGTATTGGATATGAATCTTCATCTGGAAGTAATCCAAAATCTGTTGACAAACGTTTCATCAAGAAGACACCTCTGTATTCTCAATTTAAATTTGGTCACTTGAATGATATTAAACACACAAGCTCTGAGAAGAATACTTATGTGTTTAAACCCAAGGCAAGTCAGAATAAACATTATGTTGAAAAACAGAAGTTTAGACAAACCTACAAACCAACTAACCCCAAAGGACCCAAGAAGATCTGGGTACCTAAAAACAAAATAATTCCTGTTGCAGATGTTCTTAGCAGCAAGATCCGGATGCCGGTCGTGGTACCTGGACTCTGGATGCTCACGACACATGACAGGAGAAAGGTCTATGTTCCAAAGCCTGGAACTTAGATCTGGAGGTGACGTGAAGTTTGGAGGGAACCAGAAAGGCAAGATCATTGGATCTGGCACTATTGGAAATGGTAAACTTCCCTCTATAACTAATGTCTTACTTGTTGAAGGCTTAAAGCATAACTTATTGTCCATAAGTCAATTAAGTGAAAATGGTTATGATATTACCTTTAATCAAAAATGTTGTAAAGCTATATGTCAAAAGGATGGCTCTATCCTATTTAGTGGTAAGAGGAAAAACAACATTTATAAAATTAATCTTTCAGAACTTAAAGTTCAAAATGTTAAATGCCTCTTGTCTGTTAATGAAGAGCAATGGGTCTGGCACAGAAGATTGGGCCATATTAATATGAGACGAATATCTCAGATTAATAAACTTAATCTTGTTAGAGGACTCCCTAATCTGAACTTCACTTCAGATGCTCTTTGTGAAGCATGCCAAAAGGGGAAGTTTTCAAAAACATCTTTTAAATCAAAAAATGTTGTTTCTACTTCCAAACCACTAGAACTACTTCATATTGATCTGTTTGGACCAGTGAAAACTGCATCCATCAGAGGCAAGAAGTGTGGATTAGTCATTGTTGATGACTATAGTAGATGGACATGGGTAAAGTTCTTAAAACACAAGGACGAGTCACATTCTGTGTTCTTTGACTTCTGCAAGCAAGTCCAGATTGAAAAAGATTTCAAAATTATAAAAGTCAGAAGTGATCATGGAGGTGAATTTGAAAATAAATATTTTGAAAAATATTTTTCTGAAAATGGCATTGCTCATGATTTTTCCTGTCCTAGAACTCCACAACAAAATGGGGTTGTAGAGAGGAAAAACAGGACTCTACAAGAAATGGCCAGAACCATGATCAATGAGACAAATCTGGCAAAACACTTTTGGGCAGAAGCAATCAACACAGCGTGTTATATTCAGAACAGAGTGTCTGTAGGACCTCTTCTGAAAAAGACTCCATATGAACTATGGAAGAACAGAAAGCCTAACATTTCATATTTTCATCCTTCTGGATGTACTTGTTATATACTTAACACTAAAGAAAATCTTAACAAGTTTGATTCCAAAGCACAGAAGTGTTTCATGCTTGGTTATTCTGAACGCTCTAAAGGCTACAGAGTATTCAATACTGAAACACAGATTGTGGAAGAATCTATTCATGTAAGATTTGATGATAAGCTTGGCTCTGAAAAGCCAAAGCAGTTTGAGAATTCTGCAGATAGAGAAGTGATTCTCACAGACTCTGAAGGATCAGAGGCAGAAAAGGCTAAAGAAAAGGAATCTAAAGCAACTCCAGATGCTATTCACCTATCTTCTCAATTGGATAACTTACACATATATGAAAGATCAAATGTTAGAGGATCTTCTTCCAGAATCAAGGCATCTCACCCAGAAGATGTGATTATTGGAAAGAAAGATGATCCAATCAGGAGAAGATCCTATCTCAGATCATCTGAATCTTCATTGTTTGGCTTAGTGTCAATAATTAAACCAACATCTGTGGATGAGGCTCTGAAAGATAATGAATGGATTATTGCCATGCAAGAAGAGCTAAATCAATTCACCAGAAATGAAGTTTGGGATCTGGTTCCTAGACCTAAAGGATTCAATGTTATTGGAACAAAATGGGTCTTCAGGAATAAGTTAAATGAAAAGGGAGAAGTTTAAAGGAAAAAGGCAAGGCTGGTTGCTCAAGGATACAGTCAACAAAAAGGTATTGATTACACTGAGACATATGCTCCAGTGGCAAGGTTAGAATCTATACGTCTTCTTATTTCATTTGCTGCACAGAATAACATCACTCTGTATCAGATGGATGTTAAAAGTGCCTTTCTTAATGGTATTATAGAAGAGGAAGTATATGTCCACCAACCTCCTGGTTTTGAAAGTGAAAACTTTCCAGATCATGTTTTTAAACTAAAGAAATCTCTTTATGGATTAAAACAAGCTCCCAGAGCTTGGTATGAGAGGTTGAGCAATTTCCTTCTGAAGAAAAATTTTATCAGAGGAAAAGTGGATACAACTTTATTCTGTAAAACTGTTAAGAAAGATTTGTTGATTTGTCAAATTTATGTAGATGATATTATTTTTGGATCAACAAATATTATGCTTGGAAAGGAGTTTGCTAAATGTATGCAGGAAGAGTTTGAAATGAGCATGATGGGAGAATTGAGATTCTTTTTGGGAATCCAAGTCAACCAGACTCCAGAGTGCACCTACATACATCAAACCAAATATGTTAAAGAGCTTCTGAAGAAGTTCAACATGGTTGATAGTAAAATGGAAAAGACTCCAATGCACCCTACAAGCACTCTAGGTAAGGAAGAGGTAAGTAAGAAGGTAGATCAGAAACTCTACAGAGGTATGATAGGATCTCTTCTATACTTGACTGCTTCTAGACCAGATATTCTGTTTAGTGTCTGCTTATGTGCAAGATTCCAATCAGATCCTAGAGAATCACGCTTAACAGCTGTTAAGAGGATTCTAAGGTATCTGAAAGGTACTACTAACATGGGTCTGTGTTACAGAAGATCTGATGAATTTTCATTAGTTGGATTCTGTGATGCTGATTATGCTGGAGACAGAGTTCAACGTAAAAGCACTTCTGGAGGCTGTCAGTTTCTTGGAAGTCATCTGATCTCATGGTACAGCAAGAAGCAACCCACTATTGCACTATCAACTACAGAGGCAGAATACATTGTTGTTGCTGGATGTTGTACGCAGATGCTCTGGATGAAGAGTCAATTAGAAGATTATCAGATCTATGAGAGTAATCTTTCTATCTTCTGTGATAATACTTCTGCTATATGTTTGTCAAAAAATCCAATCTTGCATTCTAAGGCTAAACATATAGAAATTAAACATCACTTCATCAGAGACTATGTTCAGAAGGGTGTAATCAATCTAGCCTTTGTTGATACAGATCATCAATGGGCTGATATTTTCACAAAACCCCTTGCTGAAGATAGATTTAAGTTCATTCTAAAAAATATTTGTATGGATTTTTGTCCAGAGTAATATTTATCAGAGGCAACTTCTCAGATGCAAAATGTTTAATGATCTGAAGTATTTCATCTGACTATTTGTTCATTTATCTTTATTTAATTTATTTGTGTGAAACTCTGAACTAACAAACTCAGAAGATCTGAAAGTTGGAAACGTTTCATTTCTTGAGAGACATCAGATGCACATACAAAGCAAACACGTGTCACTCAGTATCTGAAACGATGGAGTGCTCAACTGAATTGACGTTTGAGGTATTGCTTTGAAAATCTCATTTTTTCTTGGTTTTCCCCCCCAGCTGTCATAATTTTAATGTGAAATGATTACTTTCATTAAATGCTGTACAAACGTGCGTATGTGTCTTTTGTTGTGCCCAATGCTTGTTTTTTGGTTCTCTATAAATACCACCTATCACACTATTTTCACACTTTTCACATTCACTACACTCATGCGTTTCTGTTCTCTCTTCAACCACTACCAAAACCCTAAACCCAAATCAAGATCTTCTTCTTCATCAATGGCTTCTACATCAAGTACTGCTGAAAAATCCAACAAGACTATAATGTACAAGAAACCAGAACGCACCCTATTTACTCTAGTAGCAGATCTTGATGTTTTGTGTGAAAGCTTCGTTGATCTTGAATCATTAAAGGAAAATGGGTTTGACCTAACACCTGCCATTAAAGCTCAAGGCTGGGAAAAATACTTTGAGAGATTGATGGGTCCTGTGTATCCAACTCTTGTAAAGGAATTCTGGATTCACGCTAGCGTTGGTCATAAGTTTATTCACTCATCTGTTCTTGGGATGGAGATAGTAATTACTGAGAAACTGATCAAGCAACTGTTCAGTTATACTGAATCTGATGGAGTTTCAAACCTTGCTTCTTCACGTATTGATATGGCCAAGGTTTATGAAGAAATCACTGTAGCTGGAACACCAACAAGTAAGGTTAAAGATCTGAAACCCATCTATAGGATCTGGGCAAAGATATTTATGAGTACATTTTTCCACAGAAAGTCATCCAACTCACCAGACTATGTGAGTTCAGAACATCTGTATTTCATGTACTGCATCAGCCAGAATGTTAAGGTGGATCTGCCCTATCTGATCTTCAGTCATCTTCTGACTCATGTCAAAGAAACTAGAGAAGAGGTCAGAGCTAAAGCTGGAAAAGTTAGAACTTGGATACCTCTGGGAAGACTGATTTCAAACATCCTTGTTGAAAACAAGCTGGTAAAGCATCTGACAGATGCAAAGATAACAGAATATTTGTCTTACATCATTGGATCTGAGATAAATGGACTCAATCTGAAAAGGATGAAAATCATTTCAGAATTGAATGGAAAACTAAGGAAGATAAACTCTGAGGAGGTCCAAGGCAGAAGAATACCCTTGGAAGACTTTCCAATGTTCAGTGCAGATGAACCAAAGGAATTTGTCTGGATTTACATTGCAGAATGTCTAAAGGAAGGAATTCCTCTACCTGCTAATCTTGTTCAGAAACCAGGAGAAGAAATGCCCAATCTGATGAAGGAAAGGTGTAGTAAGAGGAAAGCTGAAAAAGGATCGGTTCAGAAGAAAAGGAAAGTATCTGAAGTTTCAAGGAAGAAGAAGAAAGGAGGAAAGAAAGCCAGAATCAGCTCTAGAGATGCCACTCTGGAAGAGGTCAGAAACACTATTCATCAGGTATTAACATCTGATCCTACACCTGTTGTTCATTCACCCCTTTCATCACCGCAACTCTCTCCAAACCTTAGACAAAGAACTTCAACACCCAAACAATCTACAAATCCTTTATCTGAACCATCCTTCTTATCTGAACCCACATCAGCCCATCATTCCTCCATTTTCGTCAACTCCATTACCTTCACCAACCTTAAAACTTCACCTCCGTTTCTCCAACCTTCAAGTTTTCAACCCAGAAAACCCAGGTCTTCATCTTCTTCGAAACAACAACCCAACTTCATCTTCTTACTGAAAACCACAAACAATCCTCTTCTTCTCAAAACAACTCTTAATCACCATTTTCGATTTCCCTTGTTCTCAATCTTCTTCAACAAAACAAGAAACCCATCCGCCTCATACAACAGTCGTGAGTCCTTACACCACCACCGTCATCATCTTTTCAACATCTCTATCATCAACAATCCCCCACTTCCTTCGAATTCCTTCTCCAACATCTCCAAATCACGATCATCTTCAACACAACCAAAACGAACAACTATTCATCCCTTCATTTCCACTTCTCCCAAAAAACCAACCCACCTCCATTGTTCTTCAATCACCACCATCGAACCACACGAACCTTCATAACCTCTATCTTCCCTTCTAAACCCAGGCCCAAACCCCCATCTTCATATCAACTCAAGCTTCAAACTTCATCATCTTCCAGAACGTGATAACCCAGAGGAAACCCATTAAACCAAACCTATTTCGAATCTGCTCTAACCCATCCTCTGAACCATCATCCTACATTAGAACCAACATCAAATGGGTTTCATAAAACCAAGCACAAGCCAGAAACAAAAAAGTACGGAGAGAGAGAGAGAGAGAGAGAGAGAGAGAGAGAGAGAGAGAGAGAGAGAGAGAGAGAGAGAGAGAGAGAGAGAGAGAGAGAGAGAGAGAGAGAGAGAGAGAGAGAGAGAGAGAGAGAGAGAGAAGTGATGAACTGATATTGGAGAGGGAGAGGATTTTTTTGTTTTGCCTTTTTTTTAATTTTTGTTGATGTTGTTGTTTCGGGCCGAGTCCGTTTTTCATTACATTCTCACCCCGTTTCCCTTTTCTATACCCCCTATTTTTGTATTATTTTTCAAAGATTCTTGACATTTTATTATGTATTATATATTAGTTTATTTAGTTAATATAATATTTTTCTTAACAATTTTAGATTATATTTTATATTTAGTTTTTGAAATTTGTAATATATTATTTTTCTTAGTTTTATATTCAAAAAAGAAACTCTTTAATATTTTCTTTAAGTTTTAGAATCTATATATTTTTTAGAGTTAGATTTTATTTTGTATTTATCATTGAGCATTTTATCCCACTTTTGCTTTTTGGTCAATGAGAGACCTCTATTGTTTTTCTGTTAAATTATTGATGAGAAACGATAGATCCGAGACCATTTTCTCTCTTCTTTTTCATCTTCGACTTTATTTCATTTGTCGCATTTTGGTCGATGACAACACTTCCGTAATTCGTTACCAATCAAATTATTGACGAATAATGTTGGATCCGATACCACCTTCTTTCTCTCCTCATTTCTTCTTCTTTTCAATTTTATTTTGACTTTCTTTGATTGATGAAGTCTTGTATTCGTACGCGTCAGACTTATCAGAGTTGATAACCTTCCCAATTTCAAATCTATGGAAGATGACCATTTGGGTCATTTTCTTTACTTTGGGATCGCAATAGGCTACCTTCAATTAATCGACATTATGTTTGCGATTAAGACGAGATCCCACTATTTTTGGTCTGTACGACCTTCTATAGTTTGACTTCCCTTATAAGTCGAGCTACGACGGTTTAGTGTCATATTGGTCCCGATTTCGATTCACTTACTCTTTCGAACCCTATTTCGAAACATCATCACCAAGGATCAAAGAGGAGATTAGAAGCTTGGAAATGAAGCTTGCACGCAATTTCAAGGGTCAACGGAACCACTTCGTTCGGTAACTTTCCTTACTTCAATCTTTTAATCAACTGTGATGAGTGTTGTGAGTTTTAAGCGTTAGATACGTAGGAAATTATGAGTGGGGACCCTCTTCTCTCTCGTCTAGAGTGTTTAGCGTATACCCTTTGGGCAATATGCTACGCACTCGCTCCTACATCTTAGGATTTAGCGTGTGCATCATGATTCGGTTCCCTTCCGTTTAGGTGTTATAGGCCTAGGACCCCTTTCTCTTGCCGCAGTGCGATCGAGATCTTTTTTTCTCTCGCATTCGTGCGATTGAGACCCGGTTATCCGTAGTTAGCCGAACTACGGTTGCTCTGATTTCTCATACCAGATGAGAATACGTAGGCATAAGATTGCGATAATCCTAGCGAGAACTTTTTCCTTTTTCCCACATTTAGGCTTCCATACCTTTTAACCCTAGGACATGCTATGTCCGTTTTACCACAAACAGGTAACGCCTAAGTCTCCAATGGTCGAGCATCAATACACCTAACTGCTAGAATGTGTGCGCTAGCATCGTCTACCCGAACCTTTTCTCTCGCCCCCCGTGTGATTGAAAATACCCCGTTTTCCCGTAGTTAGCCCAAACTACGTTTGCTCTGATTTCTAATACCAGATGAGGATACGTAGGCACAAGACAGTGATGTCTTGGCGAGCAACCTTCCTCGTAGTTTTCCGAACTACGTTGACTCTGACTTTTCCATTGCACGAGGGAATACGTAGGCATAGGGCGGCGATGTCCTATCGAGTCTGTTCTTTCTGTTCACCCCCGTTTAGTAGTAGCATTAGATAGCTTTCACCCATAAATTTAAACTACAAGCATGGATCCCGTTGAGTACAACGGACGTGAGGGGTGCTCATACCTTCCCCTTACGTAACCAACTCCCGAACCCAAGATTTGGTTGCGATGACCTGTCTTTTCCCTTTTCTGTAGGTTTTTTCTGATCGTTTCCTTTCCCTCTCTTTGGGATAAATAACGAGCGGTGGCAACTCTTCTGTCTTTGCCAGGCCCTTTTCGCAGCGATGCGACAGATAGGAACACAAGTTTCTTCCATATAACTACTAAGATTCAATGTACCAAAAGTGTCATTTCTTATCTCAAAAACAGGGACAACATATTTTTTGTTCCCTCTGAGATGGCTAGTCATGCTATTAACTATTTTACTAACATTGTTTGTGTTACCGATTTTGCTAACTGTAATAACCTAATTTTTACCCCTAAGATCCCACATGCCATTTACATCCTGCATCACAAATAAGATCACAAGCTTTGGTTCCCTTATCCTCCTCTGTAAGTTTGCTTTTGAAGGAGATCACCAAGTACCTGTGTATTTCTTATTTTTATTTGATTGTTTATGTTTACTATCTTCTTATTCAAAATCCAACAATATGTTTGTTTTCCCTTTACTAACTATTCAGGGAGAAGTTTGGATCAAGAACACCAAATACAAGTTCCTCAGCTCAAATGAAATTCATCTGAACAAAGTAAACATTGATCTACAAACAATTCAAAGCCATTTGATCAAGAGTTTCCCAAGATTCGATTATTTATTACTCAAGAGACTCTAAGGTTCATGTGTTTATTTATATGCCTTCTTTGACAAGTCAAAAGGATCGAGCTAGAACTAGGATAGCACAGCAAAAAATCCATTTTTCTTATTTCTCTATTGTGTTAATCGATTAACACGTGCTTTTTTGGCTAAAAATCAAATTTTCAAAGTCTGCAGCATTTTGGCACCAATTTTCAAATGTGACATCATGTGGAATATTCTAGAACATGCAAAATCATCACAAAAATAATTCCCCTGCATAATCACAATTATTTCCATCATACACCCTCATTTAATCACCACTTGATCTTTGATTTTGCTTTTAATCTAACTTCTAAGCCTAGATTAAATTCGAAACCAAATTGCAAACCACCAAAATTCCCAAGCCTAAATTCTAAAATAGAGCCCTCATTTCATTTATTCTTCAAGCTTTTGATAGCCAAATTGAACTTGTCAAAATTCTTCCTCGTTCTCAATTTTCTTCATCTACCCAAATTCACCAAAACTCTTTCTTCCATTAAAAGTTAGTAAGCTTTTCATTGAAGCTTACTAATCTTTAAGCTAAACTCCATCAAAACACTTCTTCAACATCAAATTATGTAGATCAAAGCTTTGGAGTGTGATTCTCGAAGTTTATTTGAAGCATTTTCATATTTGGAAGTGGTAAACTCTTGTTCCACCATTGTTGTGCTTAACTTTCATCTTCCACAATGTGTTCTCTTGTTGATCTTTGTTGATTAATTATTTGAGCAACATTTTGTGATCCCATTGGCGTTATTTTCTATTAATTTAATGGAATTTTCATGCTCAATTGCATTCATGATCATGAGTTGTTTGAAGAAATGATTGAATCATGAAATGCTATTTTTTTTCAAATTTTGTTGTTGTCATAACAATGTTAATCGATTAACCATATAGTCTTAATCGATTAACACGCGACGACATGTTGTTTTTGGCTTATTTTAGGACTGTTTTTGTTTATTTTCTTCCTTCTTCCATATCCTTTTGTTTGCTTTGAATTGTGGTGTTCGTTGATCAAATTTCTCTTCAAATTCCATGGACTTTAGGTGTTTAATCAAGTTGGATAAACATTCATTAGTTCAAATCTATCTATAAGTGAATCACTTGATTCATTTTAGGTGCATTGAATTAGTGATAGGTTTAGTAATTTAATCCACCAAGAAGAGTGATGGAACTTTAAGATGGAATGATTCAAATATTGTAATTCAATTTGGCTTCCCTTCGCCTCTTCTTCTTTTTTTGCTTTTGGCCAATGAAAATCTTACATATCATAGAACTTTTCTTCTAAGTTCTTGATCAAGATGAGACTGCTATCTCTTTTCTTTTAGTGTGGCAAGTATTAGGAGAATGACCTACATGTCATTTCTCTAACTTGTGTTAACACAAACATTGTTATTGGTCGACCTCAGATAGTTGTGGCTTCTACATAAGTATGATTACAATTTCTTAACATAGCATTAAATTGTCCCTAAATCGGAATCGAGTTGTTTTTGTAAGTGAGTTATCAGTCTCCTATTCGCCATAGTGCAATGTGAGATAGATTGTTTCTTTATCGTTAAAGGAGTTAGTTGGCATACTCGTCGTTTTTATCCGAGTTGGAACCCTTTATTTAATGATGTATGGATTCATGCTCTCATGCTTATGGTTTATTAGTAGAGTATTCTCCGAAAAATGACCAAATACTCTTCATCGTGAACATTAACATACTAACTATAATTGCACTAACTTTACTTTATGCCATTTAATTTTTTGCTCTTTACTTTCTTGTCATTTATTTGTATGCCTTTACATTTTGCATTTCATATTATCTTCATCTTATTTTTCTCTTTGTCCATTTGGACCTTTTTATTTGTGCTTTTTGCTCTTATTTTCTTTGTCCACTTGGACCATACTTCTCTTAAGACACTAATAAATACTTAAACACTAAAAGACTTGGCTCTTAAATCCAGACTATTATGACCTTATTCTTGAACTTTGAACTTTGGACTTAGTTCTAGGATCCTTGACCTTTTCTCTTAGAGATTTGAGACCTTGGACTTTTGTATTACTTTTGTCTATTTGGTTGGAAATTTTCTGTGTGCAGGTGTCGATACTTTGACTTTGTGAAAATCATCTGATACAAGACTCTCCTAATTAGCTTTAACCCTTGACAGGGTCTTTCTTTGACTTTTCTATGGCTTAATTTGGGATTTTCTCTGATGCTTTATTTTATTTGGTTATCATGCTTGTGGTTTACATCCAAAAGGCAGAGGGCTTATGTTGACTTCTTGTCATGTGTTTGCTCCTTGTGTGGTTATATCTTCCCATCTCTAGTTTTTATTTTGTGTTTTAGGGTAGTCACTTCTTCTCCTCCCCTTCTTCAATTTTCAAAAACTTCTCTCTTTTTCAAAACATTCTTGTTTTCAAAATCAAACCTCTTTCACGAAAAACCTTGACTTTTAGCAAGTGATTTTCAAACTTTTCTTTCTTTAATAAATGTCAATCAATGTTAATCATACTTTGACTAATTCCAAAAAGACTTAAAAAATACAAAAACTCATTCAAACTTTTTGTGCCTTTGTGCTTCATTTAAAACTTTTCAAAAAATTTAGACACGAGTCATTTCATAGTTGATATGTAATTCTCCTATTCCCCGTAGTATTTAAGATGTTGATATTTTTCACTTAGACGTTGAGTGATAGACTTGTTGATCTTTATCCAAGCAAAATCCTCCATCTTAAGATGATGCAAATGTTGTTTTCTTATACTTGTGGGCCACTAGTCGTAGTTTTCTCTTTAAAATGACGACTTATCTTGACATTTAAAATCAATCAAAACAAATCCATTTTTGTTATTTGTACCACGAACTACGAGGTTTTGATCCTATATTTCACTTTCTGGGTACGTATGCATGAGGCTCAAGAAGTCTCTCCAAACACAAAAATCTAAGAAAATACTACTATTCTCATCTCCCTAATCGCATTTCAAACAAACCTTTTGAACCAAAAAGCGCAAATATTTCAAAGGGCTCCTATAGAGTATTATAAACATTTTAGGTGCTAACACCTTCCCTTAGCGTAACCAACCCCTTACCCTATCTTTGTTCATTTGTTCTTGTTTTAGAACTTGTGTAGGTTTTATTCGATCTTTCTCATTTCCTTTTGGATAAAATAAAAGTGTGATTGCGACTCTTGCATTTTGAGTTAAGTTAATCAATAGCTTACACTCATAAATTTTCCCGCTACACTTGTAACACCCAAAATTTATTGGAATATTTATTTAATTTATTTAAATATAAATATTCATATTTTTGGTGATTTTCAGTGGTTGGTGTGAATATTGAGAATTATGGATTTTGAGTTACTTATTTAAATAATAGTATATAATATGAATATATTGGTATTATTATTAATTTAAACAAATATAAGTGAATTGAGGGCAAAATGGACTTTTGAGGAGGAGTTAGTGAGGGTGAACTTGGAAAGCTCATTTTAAGGCCCAAAGTTAGGTTTAACAAAAAGGAATTTTGAGGAAATTAGGATTCATTCTTGTTAGACCGTGAAAAGACAAGAAATAGAGACCAGAGCTATGAGGGAAGAGGATTGAGGCAAGGTTTCATGAGGTTTCCAAGAACTCAAAGGAGAAAGGTTTGAAATTGGCAAATTAAAGTATGGGGAGTATTACCTTCATTGTTTTCAATATATGATTCAATGTATTTAAAGTCAATTGAAGGATTTAGAAGGTTTTTGAGTTAGAGGAAATTCGACCTTCGTGGCCAAATTTGTTTTTGAGGTTGTTTAAGTATGGGGAGTATTACCTTCATTGTTTTCAATATATAATTCAATGTATTTAAAACCGATTTAAGGATTTACGAGGTTTTTGAGTTTGAGGAAGTTAGGCCTTTGTGGCCAAATCTGTTTTTGAAGTTGTTTAAGTATGGGGAGTATTACCTTCATTGTTTTCAATATATGATTCAATGTATTTAAAGTCGATTTAAGGATTTGGGAGGTTTTTGAGTTTGAGGAAATTAGGTCTTCGTGACCAAATCTGTTTTTGAGGTTGTTTAAGTATGGGGAGTATTTCTTTCATTGTTTTCAATATATGATTCAATGTATTTAAAGCCGATTTAAGGATTTAAGAGTTTTTGAGTTTGAGGAAATTAGGCCTTCGTGGCCAAATCTATTTTTGAGGTTGTTTAAGTATGGGGAGTATTACCTTCATTGTTTTCAATATGTGATTCAATGTATTTAAAGTCGATTTAAGGGTTTAGGGATTTTGAGTATTGAATTGTTGTTGCCATTCTGGTGAGTTTAATGAGTTTGAGGGATTTGAACTGATGGTCTGATAGGTTTGAGGATGATTCGGGAGTAAGGGAAATTAGGCCTTCGTGGCCAAAATCTGTTGTTGAGGTTTTAACCGTATAGGGTAATTGATTATGAGAACTCTAATGAATGTGGGAAAATTGTATGGATTTTATAGGAATTGGAGACGTAAATATGATATGGGATTGGCCTAATAAGTCGTAGATTTTGTGCCTTTATCGTCGTAATACCTTAGGAATGATTTATGAATGTTTTGGGGCATTGAGGAAGGAAATCGTAGGGACTTTTGGGTTGGTTTTGGTGCTGGTACATAACAGCGTTTTGCTGTAATCGGGAGTTCGCACAGCGAATGATCTTTCACACAGCGAACACTCGCCTCAGACTCGCACGACAAATTGTCCAGCGAACGTAACAGAATTTCGCGAATTATGTTTTTGTGCAGTGTTGTCTTGATGCTTTGATGTTGTGATTTTCTGGATGAATTACCTTGAGTATGACTGTGATTCATATGTGACTAATACATGATTGTATGATGATTCCTATGAGTAATGATGATGAGTTATGATGTTGATTCCATGATTTTTTGATGATTATATGATGACATGATTATTATGATGATTTTGATGAATGATGATGCACCTAATGAGTTTATTATGAGGATGATATTGGCGTGTGCATCATGCATTCATATGCATTCCGTACTTCGGTCTAATTTTTTATTCTTATGGCTTCAGTCCCATTGTGCGGATATGAAGTATTTTGTTGTGCTCCGGTTCTTGTATAGAATCAATCCTATTGATGGGGATCTATGGAGGGTTGATGCCCCAGTGTTCATCAAACTTTGATGAATTGGTACCACATGCATGAGTCTTGTTGCATTTGCATTTATGTGACAATTTGGTGTAATTTATGATATTATGGCTTTTTGATGTTTCCTTGATGATTATGATGATGTTGAATACGAAAATAATGCTAATTTATATATTGATTCCTATATTGATTATTATGAATCGTTTTACTCACCCTGCATGTTTGAATGTTACCTCCACGTGGGTAACGTGCAGATGACTAGGTTTAGTCGTGAATGTCGTCGAGGACTTTTTGGATTTTTTGACATTTTGGTTGACTTAGAGGGTCTTGCTATGATAGTGTAACATCGGGTTGGGGTCTTTGAGTTAAACCATGTGTCACAACTGCGAAAAACAACTGACGGAAAATAGAAGAGTCGCCACCTTTCGTTATTTATCCCAAAGAGAGGGAAAGGAAACGATCGGAAAAACCTGACGAAAAGGAAAAAACGAGGTCATCGTAACCAAGTCCTGGGTTCGGGAGTCGGTTACGCAAGGGGAAGTTATTAGCACCCCTCACGTCCGTCGTACTCGACAGGATCCACGCTTGTTTGCTATCTAAAAGGGTTGTTTATCTATCTACGCTACAGGCTTCAGGATAAAAAGAAAAGAAGAAAGAGACTTGGCATAGCGTCGCTGCTCCGTGCCTACGTATTCCCTTGTGCAATGGGAAAGTCGGAGTCAACGTAGTTCGGCTAACTACGAAAAAGAGGGGGAAAGGTTGCTTGCCGAGATATCGCCATCTCGTGCCTACGTACTTTCATCTGGTATGAAAGATCAGAGCGAACGTAGTTCGGGCGGATACGAAACCACAAGCTGATTAAGTGTTTTATCCGAGTAGGGTTAAACATCCGTTCCAGCAGTTAGGGACTAAGCCTGTTTGTGGTAGAACCGAAGTTTAACAAAAATCTTTTCTGAAAAAGAAATTTCTGATTAATCCCGAAGGAAAAAGGTTTGAATTTGTTTTGTGTTTTTTATCGGAGGAAGAAGTGTTTTGAATTTGAGTGTTTATAATGTATGCTGTACTAAAGTCTAGAACCTAGGATCGAATGTGTCGCATATCGTCCTAAGGACGTATACTAAACACTCTAGGTAATTGAGGAGAAGCCCCTCAATCACCATTTCCCGAGTATAAGGCTCACGGCACAATATCCATTATCTTTATTAAGTGTATTAAGATGGTATGAAGATGAGAAGAGAAGACGCACGGAAGGTCTAAGGGAAACTCGGCCCTAACGTTGTCATGCAAAGTGATCCTAGAGTTTGGATGAAAGGGGAAACATCTACCCTAAGGTTAGCATACTTGGATTGAACGCCTAATGTCTCTCCTACTCCCATCCTAAACGAAAGGACTAGGAATCCTATGGGGATCATAGCAAGAAAGCACAAGAAGAACAAAGGAAGAATCAATCACAAGTAGAGAAAATGAAAACACGAAAATGCACAATTAGAATGGTGGGAGGGAGGAAAAATGTGTGGGAAAGCAGCCGCCACAAGCACATCTCGACCTCAACAGTGATGCAAGAATGATGCAAACATGTGGAGAAAAGAGAGAAATGCAAGCAATTAAACATGCAAACGAATGATCGATTCGAACCACGTACACGAGCAATGCAAATGGAAAATGATCATACATATCAACAACATCATGATTAATCAACCACAAATAATGGCAAACAGCCAAAACAATTCAATTCTAATGCATCACACTGATCTATGATGATTCGAATTGAATCGGTATGCGAACATGCAAAGAAAACAGCAAACATGGCATTCTGCTGCAGTGTTAATCGGTTAACACATTATGTTAATCGGTTAACCTGTGTAAAACAAGTGAAAATCTGGAAATTTGTAGGTGTTAATCGGTTAACACCAGGCGTTAACCGGTTAACACCTTGAAACCTTTGAAAATTTTGAATATTTGAATTGGTTAACCGGTTAACCATATACGTTAGCCGGTTAACACTATACCAGAAGTGAAAAACAGTAGCAGAAAAAGCACTTAATGCACATAATCACTTAATCAAGTGATCCAACATATCAGCTTATCAAATAAGCACGAAATTACACCTGCAAACAGAAAACCAATAGACATGCAAAAATGTTTATACAGCACAACTGCAGTTCACACGGATCGGAATTCACAAACATTCAATCGAATATGAAAATCATCATGGAAATGCAAATAAGCTATAAAACAGTTATGGGTCTAGAATCTCCAACCTTCGAAGCGGAGATTTGCTCTGGTTAGTTTTGATCAACTGAATTTGAGTAGTTCAAACAATAGAAACCCGGAAAACTTCGAGATCCAAGCCAATAGTGGTTGTACGAACGAAGATTCACCAAATTCGAGTCGAAATGCTTCGAATAATCACTTCCAACTCAAGCTCCAAAGTCAGATATCAATTTGCACGAAAATTAATGATGAAAATTGATCCAAGGATGAGGATGGATGAAGGTCTATGCTCAAGAATCCATTGACTTCAATGCAAAATCAATGAATCCTAATGAAAAAAGAGCTTTGAGTGAGTTTTGGAAATGGAGGGAATTGAGAGAATTTGAGAGAACTTGATCAATTCTGAAAAATGAATGTGAGAAATGAAAATTGGCTCCTTTTGGTTTGGAGTAGATCACTTAAATACCATCTAGGTTTGGATCCAAAAGGTGGGGTTTGGACTTTGGATTGGAAAGTTGGTTTGGAGCTAGGCATGGGAATTTGGGGGGAAAATTGAAATAACCAACTTTCAAGAACATTCTAGATCCTTCTTTTTGGTAAAAATGAGTTTCAATGTGATCAAAATTGGACCCCAAGTGCAAATGGCTTGCAAAATCACGTACAGGGCAAAATCTGCTATGGTTAACCGGTTAACCATATGTGTTAACCGGTTGACACTTTTAAAATTTGAAATCTTAGCTGATTCTCCAATGGTTAATCGGTTAACCATATGTGTTAACCGATTAACACCTTCAAAAATTTGAATTTGGCGCCTTTTGGGGGGAAACCTGCCCGTTTTCCTGTTTCTTGCCATTTTGAGCTCTGCTAAGCTTTTGAAACTTGCTCTTGAGTACTGTGACTGTGATAATGTTGGATATAGACTGAATATTGTCTCCTGATCTGAGCATAACCTACAAAATGTAAATCGGCCGCTCGACCGCTGGGCACAATAACTGTCGTTTCTTTTGATTGTTGTCCAGTTGCTTGCACGGGAATGAAACCGAAGCCATGGGAACCTTAATCCCCTGCCTCGAGAACCAATGCTATGCAAAATGCTGATGCGATATGAAATGCAAAAATGAAACATAAGCCAAGCACGAGAATCGGTCGGTCAAATTTTAGGGTGCAACAGCTGCCCCTATTCAAACGGCTTGGACCCGACTGGGTGAGAAGCGAACGACTTCCAACCAATCAGGGTATAAGACGATTGAATACCAACGAACCCAGAAATTTTTCAACCGCAGAAATAAACTGCAAACTCTGCTTGGGGACAAAAAAAACTCCGGAAAGAACCAATAACGATGATTGCGCGGCAACCAGCTAAATGATTGGCACTCAATAAGAACGTCAGACATTGCCGTCAGGCATTCATATTTAATTGACGCCATCTCTAACCTTGCCATCAGGCTCCTGTTAAATAAAACAGGTAACAACTCCATGAGTTGGATTACCGAAGAAACGCACAGTATCTGACATTGTCGCCATGCACTCGTGGAGGATAAAACTTTCTGACCTTGCCGTCAGATAACCATCAGGTAGATCACTAGGCATTGCCGCCAAACTCTTACAGGAGATAACCGATTCTGACACCACCGTCAGGCATACATAGACATGATGAACACCTGATATCAACGCCAGACCAACCCCAAAGCTAATAGAATACCCGACATTACCGCCTGGATGCTATGAAGCTGACAATGATCCGACATTGCCGTCAGAAACTTGCAAGAGACACTGAAATCATTGGACCTGAAGATAAGGGGATCTGACATTGCCGCCAGGTCCTCGCCAAATAAAAGCGAGTACGAACCCCAAACCGGATAGGTAAGAAACCGATAAACACCTAACATTTCCATCAGGCCTTCATAGGATTAACAACCATCTGACATCACCGCCATATATCCGTAAAGTCGATAAGCGCCTGACATTGCCGCCACGCTACTTGCTGAAGATAATGAGGGTCTGACATTGCCGCCGAATAAATCAAAAAGTAGGCAGAATGCCCGACATTGTCGTCATAACACCACCATACTAAAGCACATTTGACATTGCCGCCAGGCTAAACAGAACCTCTAACATTGCCGCTAGAACCGAACTACCCAACATCGTCACTGGAACAACTGATACACCTAACATTGCCGCTAGAAACAAGGCATCCAACATTGTCGCTAGGAAACCAACAAACATCTGACATAGTCGCAAGAAAAACCGAAATGTCTAACATCGCTGCCAGAAAGAAACAAACATCTGACATAGTCGCCAGAAGACTGAAACATCTAACATTGCCGCTAGAAACAAGGCATCCAACATTGCCGCTGGGAAACCAACAAACATCTGACATAGCCGCCAGAAGAACCGAAACATCTAACATTGCCGCTAGGAACAAACAAGCATCTGACATAGCCGCTAGAAACACCGAAACATCTAACATTGCCGCTAGAAACAAACAAGCATCTGACATAGCTGTCAGAAACAAGGCTGAGAAAACGCTTGACATTTCCGTCAACAACCATGAAAACATTTACCATTTGTCCTCGCTGTCAGAAAAACCCAAACACCTGACCTTGTCGTCAGAATAACCGAGACATCTAACCTTTCCGCTAGAAAACCGAAACGTCTAACATTGCCGCTAGATGAGCATAGAGATCCATTAGCGTCTAACATTGTCGTCAGAAAAACACGAATGTCTAACATTGTCGTTAGATGGTCCTGGACTGAAGGAATGTTTGACATGGCTGCCAAACAAGTACAGCATTTGACGTAGCCATCAGAAGAACGTAATACCTGACATTGCCGCCAGAACCGCTAAAGCATCTACAACCGTCTATAAACCTCTGACCTTGCCGCCAGACAACCGAGAAATATCTGACATTGCCGTCAGCACACCCCAAAGATCCGACATTGTCGCCAAAACACTGCAGAGACCGATACGCCTGACCTTGCCGTCAGATATCCGCTAAATAAAAGCGGACAATCGAACATGAAAGCTAAATCCATGCGAAGTTGAAACCATCCGAGGATAATGATCGCGAGGAAACTTCGCTGGGGAACAAGTAAACCTACTTTGGGAGTGCAAGGAAACTTAACCAGGCCACTCTGCTGAGGGACAAAGAGGAACTTAAACAAGCAAATTTGTTAAGGGAAATATGACGAGATACACACATCTATCATGAACCTCCTGCCGAACTCCGAACACCTGCTCGGACTTGGGAAACAGACTATCACCAATCGAAATCCGGTGACGCCACTGGGAATAACATGATCTGAGGGCGAAATAAATGCATCAAGTCTATCAAGACTGAAGACCAACACGGGTGAAGACAACGGCCACCTGCTGGAAATACACCTGAAATAAGGAGGTAACCACCTAGCTTATGTCTCAAAATGCATATGTTTGAAAATGGCGTAATGCTCCATACGAAATGGAAATGCTACGTATTTGAGGATGCTATGCACGATGCAAAATGCAAAGGGATCGCTCCAGCAAAATAAATGCTGGAGAGACGAGGCCAACTCCGCTGGGGAAACAACCGACCCAGCAGGGGGTAGCCTGCACGCCAATAACAATTGGACTTAGGCTGAGGATGCGAAACCTGAATGGCTAACTCAGCTGGGGAAAGAAGCAACCCTGCCGGGAAGAGCTCGCACGTGCTGAACCGCTACGGGGATAGATCATGCAACTGTCTCGTGGAAGGAACTTGATCTTGACCCGCTGGGGGAAGTAAGCATATACCTGCAACCTGCGGGGATTGATTGTGAACCGACCAACTGCCGGGGACAACGGGTACATACTTGACTGTTCTTGTTATCTTGTACATAACGCTATCGGGGGTAGATATGCCAACTCCAACTGCTGAGGAGTGCACTCTGGTTGGGGAGGATCTATCTCTGCTTGGGGAGACAAGCCAGTGCCCACAGTCCAATGTTCAGCCTCTGTGGGAAACACAATTGAATCTGCTAAGGAGACTCCACTTCTACTTGGTGGACGAAAATCCGATCTTGACTTGTTGGGAAGTGGACTCAATACTCTGCATATGCCTTTACTGAGGATTTGATGATCATACATTTCTGACAGATGCCCCATGGGTTATGACCTTGCAAAATGATCTCTGTGACATTTTATTATGAGCAGAAAAGTTTGCCATGAAACGAACGCAAGATGGCTTGCCCCAGAACCTATAACAACTTTTGATAAACTCTGCAGATATAGAGAGGAATGATTCCTTCGCTTTCAACTTTTGCCCCAGCCTGTGGGCTCTTTGTAACATCCTCTCGAAGGGAAACCTAAGATTGTTGTATTCTGGCGGTTTGACATGAATGGTCTCAACATTTTGAACCTCACAGCGGTGCTTCAAGTTAATTCTTCGGGATAAGGATAACTTCAATGCTCTCGGGGTGGCCTGCTCCATCCTTGTCATGACTTTGCCCCTCATCGGCATATTTGTGGAGCAGTACCCTTGGCTGCGAGAGATTTATCAAATCTCGACCTGATTGCCTCTGATTACTGATTTTTGGATGGATGACTCCCATGTCGTGATCATTTAATATAGCTTTCCCCAATTCGACGGAGTATTCAGGCATTCTCACTTTATCCTAATCAAACTTTCCACTGTGGAAACTCTCCTGCTGTCAAGCGCTTACTCGTAAGTAAAACACATTGTTCTGCATAAAAGATATATTAAATGCAATGCATATGACAGTTTTGAAATCCAATTATGTTCACTGGACAAAAATTTTGTGACATAAAATGTATGAATCATTTATCAACATGTCAACATTAATACAACGCGGTAAGGGAATCCTTTCTAGGAGTCAGTTTCGATGTGATCTTTACCGAAGTATGCTTTCGGAAAAAAACCTGCTTCAATTAGGACTTTTTCAGGTTGTAACTTGGTCAGGTTCATGGTTTAAGAAAGAAAAGGATAAAAGGCTCAAAGTTTACTTTAACCCACCCATTCTCCTTGATGTTCTCCAATCCTACGTTCAGCTAGTTCGACCTTAGCGTTTACCTTTCAAAGGTTGAATGACAAGAATGACAGTTCGGGAAATCACACATTTTCGGAGTGACAGTTACTCGCTTTTCGTCTTTGGTGCCTGGAGTCACACAATTTGCTTTTCGAGGATTTTTCTTTTGTAATCCTTTTCGTTTTCCATTTTTTCGTTTTCCCCTGATTTTGGCCTGGACTAACTCTTTTGAGTTTCTTTTTCGATTTTGAAGTCCAGCGGGGTGCCCTCATTTTTGCCTAAGTCACTTGTTTGCAAGATTCGACTTAGCGGGTTTTTCTTCTGATTTTTTTCTCTCTTTTTTCTTTTTTTTTGTTTGGAACAAATCGTGCGACACCGGCTCATCTGACTTGTTTGAAAAGAGATTGTGAATATTTCACTCCTTGTCGGCAAGGTTTAACCACTGTGGTTCTTAGGCACGACCTATAGAGGTGTGATTTATCCTCGAACGGGAACACTCCTATTACAATTTGGATGCTCAGTCAAAATTAGCTGACACCTACCCCGCCCCAGGTTAAGATTTAGGGTTTTTCGTTTTCAGAAAGAAACTCCTACTACTAGGCTCAAAGGGGTCGACAAGGGATTATCATCCTTATATCTTCGGTGTTTAGGAATTTGAAACAATGCACGTACATCATCAACAGGTTTTATTTCAAAAGCATACAATCGGAAGCTTGCGCGTCTTTAAACTTCGCCATCTTCCCCGGACTCCGCTTAAACAAGCATATGACATCTGTAAAAAGAAATTAGTGAACAAGAATGGATTAAATCAAAACATGCATATTCATTTCATTAATATCAATCAAAAACAACAAGTTTTACAAACGAAATTTGCAATTAAGCAGGAAGAAATCACAAATATAAAGGAAATGACATGATAAAAATGCAGATTGCCAGCTTCTCGGAACTGGGCTTCTTATATCTTGACTACTGGCTAGGGAGATGCAACCCTTGAAGTCTTCACACTCAAACAGATGAGTGATTGACGTGTATGACCAGCTTTCCTTTCGAAAAGGAAATGTACCTCTTGTCCATCAACTGCTGCACTTTCACTTGAAAGGCTTCGCAATCTTTAATCGAGTGCCCCAAGGATCCCCCATAATATCCACATCGAGCACTTGGATCATACCCGGGAGGGTACGACTCTAGCAACGGCTTGAGGGTCTTGGGCTCCACTAAAGAGTTCCGAATCAAATGTGTCAACAAATGACTGTACGGCACAGGCACTGGACGGAGAGGAACATTCCTTCTTTTCAGATTGTTATGAGGCCTATTCTGATTCTGGCGACGGTAATCTTGCTGCTGAGGAGCATGAGGTGGTTGGTACCGGGTTGACTGCAGAACAGCATTGGTTTCTTTCTCCTTCCCGACATGAGGCTTCTTTGCAGCTTTAGAAGAATCAAAAGTACTTTGGAACTTTCCCATTTTGATACCTCTTTCGACTCTTTCACCTACTGCTACCAAATCTGAAAAAGTGGCTGACACACAACCTACCAGCTTCTCATAATACAAACCAGGCAGTGCAGCTATGAACACGTCCATCATTTCTCTCTCCGCCATGGGAGGTTTCACTCTCGCTGCTAAGTCTCGCCACCTCTGGGCATACTCCCTGAAGCTCTCAGTATTCTTCTGCGACAGACCTTGCAATTGTGACCTATCGGGTGCCAGATCATGGTTGTACTGATTAAGTCGCTCATGTTTGGGCTCTTTCATTCTCAAACTTGTCCTAGGCAAAGCCAGCTGTTGCGGGCAGGGGGATTGAGAAATCAAGGATCACAGTATGTAGTTCTGGCCTGATGCAGCTTAAGGGGAGAGAGCAGGAGTATCTACCTCTTTCGTAATACATAGACCAACACCTCTTGGTATGCTTACGCCGCCCGGCGTGAACTCAATCGCCTATGAGTCAATCAAATCCTGGATATGGTACTTAAAAGCTTTACAATCCTCAATATTATGCCCTGGTGCTCCATAATGGAAACCACTCTAGGCACTTGCATTATAGCCTGGTGGTGGGTGTTGCACCCCTAATTTTGACCCCTTAGATCTTCATCATCATTTTAGGGTCATATTCATTTGATTATCTAACCTTAACCTATTTCAAGTTTGTCTTTGTTAAGATACAGGTGAATTAGGGTTCCGTACAGCCGAGAATCGAGGTTTTAAGGGTTAATCAGTCAATGTATTGGATTGATTCTCCATGAAATAAGTCTCCACATCATCAAATATACTCCATTAGGTCAAGTATGAATCCAATTTGAGGTTGTCACCCAAGGATCAAGAACAGTGCAGTTCAGGATACCCGATTAGGGTTATCGATCAGGAAAAGTCAATTGTAGTTTGACTTTTGACTTAAAGAGTGTTACAATGGTGGGATCATAGTCCATAAAGTTCATATGGCTTAGTGAAGTCTACGCAAGAAGTTTCAAGGCCTCAAAAGATCCGGAACATCAATAGTCGACTCGGTAGTCATCGATCGATCGTTCGGTTGACCAAAAAGTCAACTCTTCAATCATAAGGAATTTGACCTCAAAGTATGATTTAAAAATGTTACTAGTAACATATTACACCTATCCATGAAGTTTCATGATCATTGGATCAAGGATTGAGGAGTAATCGATAAATTGGGAAATTAGGGTTTTGAAAGGGGCAAGACCATAACTCCCTAACCACACATCCAATTGAGTTGGTTCAAGGCTCATTGGAAAGCTCTTGACAAGTCTTACAAAAGTCCCACAGTGGTCCATAAGCAGAAAATGCATAGATTTAGAGTTATGGCCAAAGTCATTACAAGAGGGAAAAAATACTTAGAAAAATTCTAAGTTATTGGCCTTTTTAGGCTGTTTTTAGCCAACTTTGAGTGGATGTTTGACCTAGTTTCACTTGGAATCTGAAGATCATAAAAACATGAAAGTTGTAGAGCTTCATGAGGGCTTTCCAAAATGTACTAGAACTCCTCCATAGCCCTTATGAGTTGAGAGTTATGAATTCAGCAAGTTGAGGTCTCAACACTTGAGTTCACCATTTCACATTTTTCACAAAGTCACTTTTCAACCACTTGAACTATTCTCAGCCATTTGATCATGTTTCTATCTGATAATTAGAGATTATGATGAGTAGAAGTGCATAAAATGAAGGGATTTGGTAGCTTTTGCAAGTGGTAGGCAAGTTGCAATATTTTAATCAAAGAAATCAAAGAGGAAAGAGAAACTTTTCATGGAAATCTTGCAGCAGCAGTCTCTCCTACTCTCTAGCTTCACTTTAGTCACTTCCATTTCTTCCTTACCACTTGATTTATGCCTTGCATTGAGCCAAGGGCTTAAGTGTGCAGCTATCCATGATCTTGAATAAGATTTCATCACAAAATCTCCCTCCAAAAGCCAAAATGCAAATCTACCCCAAACCATTCCTTGCCTATAAATAGAGGTTTCCTCTATGTTGAAACACACACCAGAGCACTCTAAATCTCAAGAGAAAACCAAGCTCTCTCATCTTGCCTTGCTTTACTTGTAAGTGAAGAAGCAAAGTTTCCAAAACCATCAAAAAACTGTCTAGCATAAATCACACACCAGCACCCTCTCCAACCATTTAAACACTCTAAAAACCATTCACACAATCTCTAAATCACATTTAGAAGGTGTTCCAACCATTAACTTAGCCAAAAATACCATTATTCAAAAAGTCAACCTTCCACGCACCATATTTTGACTTTTATGCAAGTTTCACACCAAGTCACTACCTAAATCATTTTCCATCATTGTAACACTTGGAACACCTCATATTCATGTTATACTAGCTGTTTAAAGTCTCAAACAACAGCTGTAAGTGAATTCACTCAAACTGTCCACAAGATTTGCTTTGTTTCTTCAAGAAGAAGCAACATTCATTAGCTTGCTCAAAGGAAGGAACTCTTGTTCTTGCAGCTAGCATAGTGTGGGAAGACAACAAGAGGTATGTCATTTAAACTTATTCATTAATATGCATCATGTATTGATTGGTTTTTTGTCAAATGGTTTACACATTGGCATATTGAAATGGCTTGTTAACTATGCTGTCAAAATTTGTGTGAGGTTTGACTTGGCCAATACCATGTGCATTTGATGTTAGGCTGTCATTAGGATAAGGTGTGTACGTTGTTACTTTTGTGAAAGTATGTTGTTAAAATACATGGTCAGTTTAGGCTTGACATTGTTATGTGGATTTTATATTCATTAACACCAAAACTGTTTTGGAATTTAAAAACTGTCAACATGAAGAGATCTAGGTTAGATGCTCTGATTTCTCTTCGAACTATTATAAGGCTTTGGTGTTTAATTTGTTTGGCATTGTAATGATCAAGTTGTCACTTTCATTTGTGAATTTTAAACCTTGTGCTTGAAAAGATCTATGTGATTTATTACTGTCGTTAGAGCATTAGAAGGGCTGTTGTTTAGACTGTTTGGTATTGTTATGCCAAGAATGTTACATTTATGCTGTAAAATGCCTACTGCCACAAGGCTTGCAAGTTTGTCCGTGTGGATAGAGTTAAACATTGTCATGGTAAGATTCATAATTGTTTTATCAAGGTTTGTTTTTAAGTCTAAAACTGTCAACTCATGGTGGTTTGCTTTAAGTATATTTGTTTGAGAATACAATCATTCTTGACTTGGCATGGTAATGTCAAGATTTGTGGTGTTGTTCATTTCTAAGTCAGTTTCCATGTTTGACCAATTGAGTTGTGACTGTTAACTGAGTTTAGTATTGGTTCATGCTAAGTTCATGAGGCTGTTACCATGTTTCTGTTGAAATTCATGATAGGTTGAATCTTCAAGCCTTGTTTTCATACTGAGTCTATTGTTCATATCTACTGTTGGAGTTGGTGTTAGGACTGTAACGCATGAGTTTCTAACTCTTCATTCCCGTTAGACTTGACATTGTAATGTCAAACTCATAATTCTGTTTAGGCCTAGATTTGGTTGGTTCAATTCCTAGTCATGCTTGTGGTTTATGTTACTTAGTGCATACCTAAGTTAATCTAGCATTTTAATAAGTATGCATAGGACTGTCATTGGGATCTTGCACTAGGGTTGCTGTTTGGTTTGTTGGTTTCATCAAGTTTGATTGCATTTAGGATGCTTACTGTCATAGAGTGTGTGAACTTGCATTTGTGAACAATTTGGACTAATGGTTATTGGTTATAGGCATTGTCATGTTAGGGTCCACAGATGTTGTCAATGACTATCTTTGAGGTCTAAGTTTGTCAGCTCATTATACCTGATTGTTGTCAAGTTTAATTATTAAAGTTTGGTCATGCTGTGGTTTTCAGTTGAAGGGCTTGGAACCGAGGTTAGTGATGAATTTGTGTTGATGATTCTGTTAACAAAACACTCTTGTGTGACTTGCTCTTACCTTATTTTTAACCTGCTATTGAAGCTATGATAGTTGGAATTCATCAATGTATATTGTTTAAAACACCAAAGAATTCTGTCAACATTTTGTTTTGAAGTTTGTCAACATCTAATACCATACAGTTTCTTTTTCTTTAAATCATTGCAAGGTGTGTATGGAATTTATGATCAGTTGCAGTTTTAGATTGATAAGCATTGCATTGCCATTGAGACTTTTGTTTTAACATTGACCATATGTCAAGCTTATTTTTAAAACCATGTCACTAACTTGCATTTGACAGTTATTTCATGATTCATGGTAAATCTAAGTTCTTTATTTAGATCTAATCCATGAGTGATGCATTTTAAACATGAACAAGCTTTCACTGATACCTATTTGCATCTGTTTTAGTCATGGGAATTCAAAATGCATTTTCAAAACCTCATTTGCATTTCCTATCATGTTTTACTATGTGTACATTATTTTGAAAAATAGGTGGTACCATCATGTTCCTTATCAAAAAACAAGCAAGTTAGAATCAAATTTCATTAAATTTGATAATGTTTTGGTTAAGTTTGAGTTGAAACCGTTTTTGGTTGCTTGCCTTGAACTTACCTTAAGACTGGCCCAGAATGTTTAACTTTAAGGTTTATGTATTATTAGGGGTGGCATAATACATGGATGTATCGTCACCCCAGTGGTTATGCCTGCGCTTCAATTTCCTAGTCGTCCTGAGTTCGATCCCTGGTGGGACAACTCTTTTGGTTATTTTCAAATTTTTCTCGTATCTTGATATTTTATTCATCTTGTCCATAAACTTGCACGCATGCACTTTGGTTGGTGTGGTAGGGATTTTCACCTATAACCCACAAGGCACGAGTTCAACCCTTGGTGTGGGTTTTCCCTCTTTTTTTACTACTAATTTCTTTAATTTTTTCTTCAAATTTAAAATTAATATAACTTTGTCATTTCTTATCATTTTCAAGTGATTCTTTTTGCAAGTGTCTCTTAATTTTGCCTATTTTTAGGTGGTAATCAAAGAACTCAAGAACTTGCATTTTAAAAATATTTTATGCCATGAAAAAGCCTTGCATTGTTTAGGATTTTCACCTTCTTACTTGTCATCTCTCTTTGCCAACTTTATTTTCATTCTCTTTTTGAGTTTTATTTTAAAGCTATGAACTTTGGCTTGTTAGCATCTTTGTGTATTTGAGTTTGACTTAAGCTCCGTACTTGTAAGCATTTATGATTGATTCATTTCTTAGAAACTTGAAAGTTTTCCCCTATGAAGTATTGAACTTCTCTCTCCTTGTTGTGACTTTATTTGCGTAGGTATGATGCCTGTAAATATGCATGTCATCTTGTAAGCCCTAAGGAAACCTCATCTTTGTTAAGATGCATCTTTGTTAAGATCCCCTTCCATCTTTGAGATATGTGTATGGTTATAACCTCCTTATGTTTAAGTCTTGTAAGAACTTCCCCCTTGCTTGATATTGTAATATATTGATACTTGCTTTGGTTGTGACCATCTATCTTAATTGAAATCATTAATATTGTAATATCTTGATACTTGCTTTGGTTGTGACCATCTATCTTGATTGAAATCATTAATATTGTAATATCTTAATACTTGTTTTGGTCATAACCATTCATCCTGATTCAAATACTTGCTTATTGTAATATGCTTGCTTATTCTCGGTTGTAACCATATCCCTTATATTCATTATGATTGAATGATTATCGCTTTGTTGAGTTTATTTCCCCCAAGTGATGGAACTCTTTAGTTCTCGTCCAAGTTGCCTTGTCTTTTCCCTTCCAAAGGAAAGTCTCTCTATTGACCCTTGGGTCATAGATAGCTCATTAAATCATAGGTTTGGATAGAACCTTCTCCCCCTTTTTGGTATGGATATAACCAATAAGATTTAAACTCATAGGTCTGGATAGAACCTTCTCCCCCTTTTTGGTTTGGATAGAACCTTCTGTGAGCACAAGAAGAACAAAGGAAGAATCAATCACAAGTAGAGAAAATGCAAACACGAAAATGCACAATTAGAATGGTGGGAGGGAGGAAAAATGTGTGGGGCAGCAGCCGCCACAAGCGCGTCCCGACCTCAACAGCGATGCAAGAATGATGCAAACATGTGGAGAAAAGCGAGAAATGTAAGCAATTAAACATGCAAACGAATGATTGATTCAAACCACGTACACGAGCAATGCAAATGGAAAATGATCATACATATCAACAACATCATGATTAATCAACCACAAATAGTGGCAAACAGCCAAAATAATTCAATTCTAATGCATCACACTGATCTATGATGATTCGAATTGAATCGGTATGCGAACATACAAACAAAACAGCAAACATGGCATTCTGGTGCAGTGTTAATCGGTTAACACATGTTGTTAATTGGTTAACCTGTGTAAAACAAGTGAAAATTTGGAAATTCGTAGGTGTTAATCGGTTAACACCAGGCGTTAACCGGTTAACACCCTGAAACCTTTGAAAATTTTGAATATTTGAATTGGTTAACCGGTTAACACTATACCAGAAGTGAAAAACAGCAGCAGAAAAAGCACTTAATGCACATAATCACCTAATCAAGTGATCCAATAGATCAGCTTATCAAATAAGCACGAAATTACACCTACAAATAGAAAACCAATAGACATGCAAACATGTCTATACAGCACAACCGCAATTCACACGGATCGGAATTCACAAACATTCAATCGAATATGAAAATCATCATGGAAATGCAAATAAGCTCAAAAACAGTTATGGATCTAGAATCTCCAACCTTCGAAGCGGAGATTTGCTCCGGTTAGTGTTGATCAACTGAATTTGAGTAGTTCAAACAATAGAAACCCGGAAAACTTCGAGATCCAAGCCAATAGTGGTTGTACGAACAAAGATTCACCAAATTCGAGTCAAAACGCTTCGAATAATCACTTCCAACTCAAGCTCCAAAATCAGATCTCAATTTGCATGAAAATTGATAATGAAAATTGATCCAAGGATGAGGATGGATGAAGGTTTATGCTCAAGAATCCATTGAATTCAATGCAAAATCAATGAATCCTAATGAAAAAAGAGCTTTGAGTGAGTTTTGGAAATGGAGGGAATTGAGAGAATTTGAGAGAACTTGATCAACTCTGAAAAATGAATGTGAGAAATGAAAATTGGCTCCTTTTGGTTTAGAGTACATCACTTAAATACCATCTAGGTTTGGATCCCAGAGGTGGGGTTTGGACTTTGGATTGGAAAGTTTGTTTGGAGCTAGGCATAGGAATTTGAAGGGAAAATTGAAATAATCAACTTTCAAGAACATTCTAGATCCTTCTTTTTGGTAAAAATGAGTTTCAATGTGATCAAAATTGGACCCCAAGTGCAAATGGCTTGCAAAATCACGTACAGGGCAAAATCTGCTATGGTTAACCGGTTAACCATATGTGTTAACTGGTTAACACTGTTAAAATTTGAAATCTAAGTTGATTCTCCAATGGTTAATCGGTTAACCATATGTGTTAACCGATTAACACCTTCAAAATTTTGAATTTGGCGCCTTTTGGGGGGAAACTTGCCCGTTTGCCTGTTTCTCGCCATTTTGAGCTCTGCTAAGCTTTTGACACTTGCTCTTGAGTACTGTGACTGTGATAATGCTGGATATAGACTGAATGTTGTCTCCTGATCTGAGCATAACCTGCAATATGAAAATCGGTCGCTCGACCGCTGGGCACAATAACTGCCGTTTCTTCTAATTGTTGTCCAGTTGCTTGCACGGGAATGAAACCGAAGCCATGGGAACCTTGATCCCCTGCCTCGAGATCCAATGTTATGTAAAATGCTGATGCGATATGAAATGCAAAAATAAAACATAAGCCAAGCACGAGAATCGGTCGGTCAAATTTTGGGGTGCAACACCATGTTTTATTTATTTTTGTTATTTTGATTATGTTGTTGTGCAAGGAAAACTTTGGATTTGCCTTTTTGAGTTCTGCTGCCATTTGAGCATGTTTTGAGTAATTTCAGGAAAACCCGTTGTTTACGGAGCATTGACTTTGATTTGAATTATTGAGAATTATACGCCCTTTGAGGTGATTTTTATTATGTTTAAAATATTACTCTAATAAATGTGAACGATTTACCATTATATTTTTGGGATAGAAAATGGTGTTACATCAGTGGTATCCGAGCAGGTCGGTCCGTCCGGCCAATTTGTATAATGTTATTTGTTCCCTAGTATGTGACATATGTGTGAAAACACTGTTGGTACACGTTTGTTTTCTAACCTTTGTCTGCAAAAGTGGGAATGAAACAAATGGGGGAGAAGCTTGTGCTTCTCCAGGATGCTTCAAGTGTGGAGTGGTGGCTCAATATGTCAATGAACGCTCTTATAGTTTGGTAAAGATGGTTTATGCCCCATCATTATTTTCGGCTGTCTATTGACAAATTGAGGAACTGATCACCCTTAATCTCTTGTTGATAGTAGAAGGATTTATGTTGGATGGGATAAACGTGTCTTGCAAGCTTAGATGGTGTGTGTAGTGAATTGTTTTGAGTTAAGCTAAGTGCTTACAGATTGTTTTGGTGAGTCGGTGCAGGATGGTGCTGAAATATATTTTGATGGAAACTTTGAGTGTTAATAAAGTGGGGAAGTTGGTGGTGTTCCAATTATTTGTTATTATCCAGAAGTTTTTCCTGATGAGATAAGTGATTTACCGCCGAAACGTGAAATGGAGTTTACGATCGACCTAGTTCCTAGAACTAGTTTGGTAGCAATGGCTCCATATCGTATGTCCACACCAGAATCAAAGAAGTTGAAGAATCAACTTGAAGATCTTCTTGAGGAGAGGTTCTTTTGTCCGAGTGTGTCACTGTGGGGTGCACCAATTTTGTTAGTTAAGAAAAAAGAAGGTTCTGTGAGGCTTTGTGT
The DNA here is from genome assembly GCA_963859935.3 of Lathyrus sativus. NCBI lineage: Eukaryota > Viridiplantae > Streptophyta > Magnoliopsida > Fabales > Fabaceae > Lathyrus > Lathyrus sativus. The sequence continues at coordinate 391,085,765 of OZ012737.1, forward strand.
GGATTATAGACAATTGAACAAGGTGACTATCAAGAATAAGTGTCCACTTCCAAGGATTGATGATTTGATGGATCAGTTGGTTGTTGTAAGTGTGTTCAGTAAGATAGATTTGAGATCTGGATATCATCAGATTCGTGTGAAGGTTGAAGATATTCAAAATACTGCTTTTAAAACAAGGTATGGACATTATGAGTATTTCGTGATGCCATTTGGTGTGACTAATGCAGCATGTGTATTTATGGACTATATGAACAGGATTTTCCATCCTTATTTGGACAAGTTTGTGGTTGTATTCATTGATGATATTTTGAGATATTTGAAGAGTAAAAAGGGTCATGTTGAGCATCTGAAAATTGTGTTATCAGCGTTGAAAGAGAAGCAGTTGTATGCAAAACTTTCTAAGTGTGATTTTTGGTTAAAAGAAGTGAGGTTCCTTGGCCATGTGATCTCAAGTAGAGCTATTTCAGTTGATCTATCGAAGGTTGAAGTTGTATCGCAATGGGAAGCTCCAAAATCTGTTTTTGATATTAGAAGTTTTCTTGGGTTGGCAGATTATTATCGAAAATTTATTGAAGGATTTTCCAAGTTATCTTTTTCGTTGACGCAGTGGACTAGGAAGGTTCAAGTTTTTGTTTTAGATGTAAAGTGTGAAGAAAGTTTCAAGAGCTTTTGAGAAGGCTGACAGCAGCTCATGTTTTAATTTTGTCGAATCCAGCAGAACCATTTATTGTATATTGTGATGCTTCATTAATGGGATTGGGAGGTGTGTTAATGTAACATCATCAAGTTTTAGCTTATACTTCAAGGCAACGTAAAGTGCATGAGAGGAATTATCCGATGCATGACTTAAAGTTGGTCGCTGTTGTATTTGTGTTAAAGCTTTGGAGGCATTATTTGTTTGGTTCGAGATTTGAGGTGTTTAGTGATCATAAGAGTTTGAAGTATCTCTTCAATCAGAAAGAATTGAATGCAAGGCAAAGGATATGGTAGGAACTTATGAAAGACTGTGATTTTGGTTTGAATTACCATCCGGGTAAAGCAAACGTGGCAGCTAATGCATTGATTTAGAAATCTTTACATATGTCGATGATGATGGTAAGAGAGTTGGAAATGATTGAGCAATTTCGAGATATGAGTTTGGTTTGTGAAGATATTTCTTATGGAGTTAAGCTTGGTATGTTGAAGCTTACTAGTGGTATTATTGATGAGATTCGAGAAGGTCGGAAACCTGATTTTAGTTTGGTAGATCGATTGACTTTAATCAATCAAGGTTGAAGTGGTGATTTTCGAATTAATAAAAATGGTATCATGAGATGTCGTGATAGATTTTGTGTTTCAAATATTCTTGAGTTAAAAAAAAAGAGTATTCTTGAGGAAGGGCATCATAGTGGATTGAGTATTCATCTGGATGCTACTAAGATGTATCAAGATTTAAGGAAAGTATTTTGGTGGCCAAGTAGGAAGAAAGAAATTGCAGAGTTTGTGTATTCTTGTTGACTTGTCAGAAGTCGAAAATCGAACATCAGAGAAACCGTCGAGTTTGATGCAACTATTATCTATTCCTGAGTGGAAATGGGATATCATACCAAGGGATTTTGTGTCTGGTTTACTTAGAACACCGACTAATTGTGAAGCTATTTGGTTATTGTTGATAGATTGACCAAATCAGCTCATTTTATACCGATGAGGATCAATTATTCATTACAGAAGCTAGCCGAATTATATTGATGAGATTATGAAACTACATGGTATTCCTTTAAGTATTGTATCGGATAGAGATTCGAGATTTACATCGAGATTCTGGAAGAGTTTGCAAGACGCTTTGGGTACCAAGTTGAGATTGAGTTATGTCTATCATCCACAAACGGATGGACAGACAGAGAGAACTATACAGTCTTTAGAGGATTTGTTGAGGGCTTGTGTGCTAGAACAAAGAGGGGTTTGGGATAGCTACTTGTCGTTGATTGAGTTTACCTACAACAACAGTTACCATTCTAGTATTGGAATGGCACCGTACGAGGCATTGTATGGTAGGAGATGTAGGACTCCTTTGTGTTGGTATGAGTCAGGCGAGAGTGTTATGCTTAGACCTGAGATTGTTCACCAGACGACTGAAAAGATCAAGAGGATCCAAGAAAAGATGAAAGTTTTGCAAAGTCTTTAGAAGAGTTACCATGACAAGAGGAGGAAAGCACTTGAGTTTCAAGAGGGAGATCACGTATTTTTGAGAGTTACACTGGTAACTAGTGTTGGCTGAGCTTTGAAGTCTCGAAATCTCACACCGTATTTTGTTGGTCCGAATCAGATTTCACAGAAGGTGGGAGGAGTAGCATACCAGATTTCTTTATCGTTGTCGCTTGCGAATTTGCATGATGTGTTTCATGTGTCTCAGTTGAGGAAGTACATTTCAAAGCCGTCACATGTGATTTAGATGGATGATGTACAAGTGAAAGATAATTTGACTGTTGAGACATTGCCAGTATGAATTGATGAACGAGAAGTGAAGCAACTACGAGGTAAAGAGATTTTCTTAGTAAAGGTAGTTTGGGGAGGAACAGCTGGAGGGAGCATGACTTAGGAGTGTGAGGATCAGATGAGAGAGTCATATCCGACTCTGTTTCCTTGAGGTAATTTTCGAAGGCGAAAACTATTTTAAGTGGGGGAGAGTTGTAACACCTCAAATTTATTGGAATATTTATTTAATTTATTTAAATATGAATATTCATATTTTTGGTGATTTTCGGTGGTTGGTGTGAATATTGAGAATTATGGATTTTGAGTTATTTATTTAAATAAAAGTATATAATATGAATATATTGGTATTATTATTAATTTAAATAAATATAAGTGAATTGAGGGCAAAGTGGACTTTTGAGGAAGAGTTAATGAGGGTGAAATTGGAAAGCCCATTTTAAGGCCCAAAGTTAGGTTTAACAAAAAGGAATTTTGAGGGAATTAGGATTCTTTCTTGTTAGATTATGAAAAGAGAAGAAATAGATACCAGAGCTCTGAGGGAAGAAGATAGAGGCAAGGTTTCGTGAGGTTTCCAAGAACTCAAAGGAGAAAGGTTTGGAATAGGCAAATTAAGGTATGGGGAGTATTGCCTTCATTGTTTTCAATATATGACTCAATGTATTTAAATTCGATTTAAGGATTTAAGAGGTTTTTGAGTTTGAGGAAATTAGGCCTTCGTGGCCAAATCTGTTTTTGAGGTTGTTTAAGTACGGGGAGTATTACCTTCATTGTTTTCAATATATGATTCAATGTATTTAAAGCCGATCTAAGGATTTAAGAGGTTTTTGAGTTTGAGGAATTAGGCCTTCGTGGCCAAATCTGTTTTTGAGGTTGTTTAAGTATGGGGAGTATTACCTTCATTATTTTTAATATATGATTCAATGTATTTAAAGTCGATTTAAGGATTTAGGAGGTTTTTGAGTTTGAGGAAATTAGGCCTTCGTGGCCAAACCTATTTTTGAGGTTGTTTAAGTATGGGGAGTATTACCTTCATTATTTTCAATATGTGATTCAATGTATTTAAAGTCGATTTAAGGTTTTAGGGATTTTGAGTATTGAATTGTTGTTGCCTTTCTGGTGAGTTTAATGAGTTTGAGGGATTTGAACTGATGGTCTGATAGGTTTGAGGCTGATTTGGGAGTAAGGGAAGTTAGGCATTCGTGGCCAAAATCTGTTGTTGAGGTTTTAACCGTATTGGGTAATTGATTATGAGAACTCTAATGAATGTGGGAAAATTGTAAGGATTTTATGGGATTTGGAGGCGTAAATATGATATGGGATTGGCCTAATAAGTCGTAGATTTTGTGCCTTTATCGCTGTAATACCTTAGAAATGATTTAAGGATGTTTTGGGGCATTGGGGAAGGAAATCGTAGGGACTTTTGGACTGGTTTTGGTGCTAGTGCATAAAAGTGTTTTGCTGTAATCGCGAGTTTGCACAGCGAATGATCCTTCGCATGGCGAACACTCGCCCCAGACTCGCACGACGAACTATCCAGCGAATGTAGCAGAGTTTCGCGAATTGTGTTCTTGTGCAATGTTGTCTTGATGCTTTGATGATGTGATTTTCTGGATGAATTACCTTGAGTATGAATGTGATTCACATGTGACTAATACATGATTATATGTTGATTCCTATAAGTAATGATGATGAGTTATGATGTTGATTCCATGAGTTTTTGATGATTATATGATGACATGATTATTATGATGATTTTGACGAATGATGATGCGCCTAATGATTTTATTATGAGGATGATATTGACGTGTGCATCATGCATTCATATGCATTCCGGACTTCGGTCTAGTGTTTGATTCTTATGGCTCCAGTCCCATTGTGCGGATGTGAAGTATTTTGTTGTGCTCCGGTTCTTGTGTAGAATCGATCCTATTGATGGGGATCTATGGAAGGTTGATGGACCAATGTCCATCGAACTTTGATGAATTGTTACCACATGCATGAGTCTTGTTGTATTTGCATTCATGTGACTATTTGGTGTAATTTATGATATTATGGCCTTTTGATGTTTCCTTGATGATTATGATGATGTTGAATACGAAAATAATGCTATTTTATATATTGATTCCTATATTGATTATTATGAATCGTTTTACTCACCCTGTCTGTTTGAATGTTACCTCCACGTGGGTAACGTGCAGATGACCAGGTTTAGTCGTGAATGTCGTCGAGGACTTTTTAGAGTTTTTGACATTTTGGTTGACTTAGAGGGTCTTGCTATGATAGTGTAATATCGGGTTGGGGTCTTTGAGTTAAATCATGTTTTATTGATTTTTTTTTATTTTGATTATGTTGTTGTGCAAGGAAAACTTTGGATTTGCCTTTTTGAGTTCCGCTGCCATTTGAGCAATTTTTGAGTAATTTTAGGAAAACCCGTTGTTTACGGAGCATTGACTTTGATTTGAATTATGGAGAAATGTACAACCTTTGAGGTGATTTTTATTATATTTAAAATATTACTCTGATAAATGTGAACGATTTGCCATTATATTTTTGGGGTAGAAAAGGGTGTTACAACACTAACTATATTAGCCTCATTGAGGAGGTGATTCCAAACTTAGTAGACTCTAATTTGAACTAAATTCTCACCATGCTTCCATTTAAGAAAGAGATCACTAAAGCCATTTTTAACCGTAACAAACTCGACGCTTCTGGCCCTGACGATTTTGGGGGGTTCTTTTTCCATACTTATTGGGATATCATTGAAAATGATGTCTATAATGCTATTCACCAATTTTTCAAGACAAGTTGGGTCCTTCCTAATTACAATTCCAACTCCATCATCCTTATCCTGAAATCTTAAGAGTCGGAGTCTATAGAGCATTATAGACCCATTTCCTTAGTCAAATTCAAGTTCAAGATTATCACTAAAATTCTTGCTGATTGTTTGGCTCCTATCATGCCATCTTTGGTGTCTAGAGAGCAACATGGTTTCATTCAAGGGAGAAATATTAAAGACTGTATTTGCTTAGTTTCTAAAGCGGTGAATATATTGGACGTGAACTCTCATTCTGGAAACCTTGCCATGAAAGTGGATTTATCTAAGGCTTTTGACACTCCTAGTTGGAATTTTCTCCTCAATGTGCTAAAAAAATTGGTTTTTCTAATACTTTTTGCCTTTGGATCAAATCAATTTTGTGCTCTGCTTCTCTTTCTGTTGTTTTTAGTGGTGTTTCTAATTGTTATTTTAGTTGTTCTAGAGGGTTTAGACAAGGAGAACCCTTGTCCCCTATTCTTTTTTGCCTTGCCAAGGAGGTCTTTAGCAAAGGTATCTCTAAGCTAGCTTCTGATAGGAAGTTGGACCTTTTGATGGCTCCTGAGACTGTTTATTTTCCTTTTCATGTTTTATACACTAAAGACATTATTGTTTTATGTACATGAAAGTCTTATAACATTCAAGCCTTAACCAAGATATTTTTTTATTATTCTATTGCCTCTAGTCAGGTTTTTAGCACATCTAAGTCTTCTATTTTTCGGGCTCCATGTCTGATAGAAGATTTGATACAATTTTCAGGATGACAGGTTTCTCCATAGGATCCTTTCCTTTAACTTATCTTAGTCTCCTGATCTTTAAAGGCAGAGTCAAATCTTGTCATCTTCAACCCCTTGTGGACAAGATTATCTCCAGGTTGTCTGATTGGAAAGGGTCTTTATTATCTATGGCAGGCGGGTTATGCTTGTGAAATTGTTTATTCAGAGCATGCTTACTCACTTTATTTATATTTATCCTTGGCTTGTTTCCTTCATTAAAAGAATTGAAAAAGTATCTCGAAATTTTTATTTGGGGTGGGGGTGTTTCTAAAAGGAAGCTTGTGGTGGCTTGGAAGAAAGTGTGTACTCCCACCACAAATGGGGGTCCTGGTTTGAGATCTTTGGTTACCTTGAATGAAGCTACTAATCTAAAGCTTGGTTGGGATATGCTGAATATCAATTAATCCTGAGCTGTCATTTTGAAATCTAGAACTCAAAGATCTTTCGGTATCATTATACATCATATTTTCTCTCTCGTTTGGCAAGCCATTAAGTCTAAATTTTAGCTCCTCATCAATCATTGTTCGTAGGTTTTGGGAAATGGTAAACTCATTCAATTTTGGAACGATTCATGGTGTGACTCTCCTTTGATCTTGGAGACTAGCAAGTAGACTCTTGTTTCTCAAGGAATCAACTTATATTCAAAAGTATCTGATTTTATTCTGGATGGTAATTTGAGTCTTCCTCCTTCTTGGAATTTTCCTTTTCTCAACAATAGATTACCTACTTTGCTTGCCTCGGAGGTTCAGGAAGTTGATATTTTCATTTGGTCCAATTATACTTTCGGGTCTCTTACCTCAAGGAATGCTTATTTTCTCAAGCCCTCCCTTACTCTTAATATGCATTGGGCTAATGAGGTTTGGTGTAAGGACATTCCCCTTTCTAAATCTCTTTTGGTTTGGAAGTTGATTCACCAAAAGCTTCCTATGACGATTACTCAAGGCTCGCGGATGCAACTTTGCTTCGATTTGTTGCCTTTGTATATCCAATGAAGAATCCATTTAACACTTGTTCTTTGATTGTGCTTTTGCCAAAAGCTTGTGGAATTGGTTTGGGTGGTTAACCTCTCTACTTGGTCTTTTGATTTGGAAGACCTGCTTTTTTTTACCCATAGTCGATCTCAGCTTTGTTCTCTGGTGTTAAAGGCTATTGTCGTGAACCTTTTGTAAAATATTAGGATGGCTAAAAACTTGGCTATCTTCAAGCTTGTGACTCATTTGCTGTCTAATAGTTTGGTGACCATTATGGCGCAAATTTCTACTACTAGTAACCATTCTAAGCTCACATCTTATTCTTCTATGCGTGATCTTCTGTAGTTGAAAGCTCTTAGAGTCTCTTCCGCGCCACCTCGTGCTCCTGTTATACCAGAGGTTATTTGGAAGCCTCCCCTATTAGATTGTATCAAGTGTAATTATGATGTAGCTTTCAACTATTATAATTTGAGATCCGATGGATAGGGTATTTTTAGGGAACACAATGGAGATTTCATCTTGGCATTCTCTGAAAATTTCAACTGCTCCTCTTCCTTACATACTAAAATTTTGGCAGTTATTACTGCTATCGAGATTGCTAAACAACATGGTTGGTCTAAGCTTCGGTTAAATACTAATTCTCTTTTGATTGTCCAGGTTGTCACCAATAGTCTGATTGTCCCTTGACAATTTAGGAAAAAATGGAAAACTTGTTTGAATTATACCTTTTAATCCATATTTATCGAGAGCGAAATAGTTGTGCAGATTATTTTGCTAATACAGACCTCACATCTAATTCTTTTGGAGATTAGGAATGACTTTGTTAAAAATATGTTCGGTTTGCCATTTTTTAGATTTACTTCTTTTCGACTGAGTTTTGGTCTAGTCTCCAATTTTTGGTGTAGCTCATTTATTATATATTTTATGACCTTTATTAGTATATATATATATATATATATATATATATATATATATATATATATATATATATATATATATATATATATATATATATATATATATATATATATATATATATATATATATATATATATATATATATATATATATATATATATATATATATATATATATATATATATATATATATATATATATATATATATATATATATATATATATATATATATATATATATATATATATATATATATATATATATATATATATATATATATATATATATATATATATATATATATATATATATATATATATATATATATATATATATATATATATATATATATATATATAATTTTAATAAATTATATTAGCACACATTTTTAATTTACTTTAAAAACAAGAACAGCCAAATCACACAAAACAATTAAAAAACGTGAAATACTAAATGCAAATAAGATTTAAAAAAAATGTTAAGCATAAATAAAATATAATTGGAAACTCAATTTTTAAAAATATTGAAATTAAATCTATAACTATTGTCATAAAATTCATTATTGTATTATTTTAAACAGATTATTTTAATTAAATAAATATAAAACCTTTAAATAAATACTTAAATATCTTAGGTGTTAATAGTAGGGTTTTAGGGTTTAATGGTGATGCATTGACAGTGTAAAGAATATATTATTTTGCTATATCATACAAATAATTTAAAATTTAAGTGTGACTTGACGAGATGCATCGTCCTTATTGGTTGACAGTATAAAATTAATTTACATTATTTGTGTATCACCCCTTTTCTCTTAATGATATATATATATATATATATATATATATATATATATATATATATATATATATATATATATATATATATATATATATATATATATATATATATATATATATATATATATATATATATATATATATATATATATATATATATATATATATATATATATATATATATATATATATATATATATATATATATATATATATATATATATATATATATATATATATATATATATATATATATATATATATATATATATATATATACACCAAAGTTTGTATTTAGCGGAAGCATGATCGGATAGTTTGTATAAAAGGGAAGTATAGAAAGTGAATGGTAGAGACAATATTATAAGAAGCTTCAAACTTGTTATTCAAAGGTGCGTCTTACAAAGTAAACTGAAATCCCTTTATATAGGGAAGAAAAGACTTACTATTTAAGCTGGTAACCACTACTTACAATAGCCGGTAAACTAAAACACAACTTGTATAATTATTGTTGGGTACTCTTTGGGCCCCATCGACACAACAATTAACAAGAAACCAAAAAAATTTAACAAAAGAAAGAAAATGCATGCCTAGTGTTGCGGTGAAATTTGGATGTCAAGCTATTGATTAACTTGAATCTTAATTCATTTACAACCGGTCTTTGATTTATCCGAAGGAAAGGTTAAAGAAAGGAAAAACCTAAAAGGGAGAGATCTAAGGTTCGGGGGTTGGTTAAATTTAGGGAAGGTATTAGCACCCTAAACTTCCGTAGTACTCTACGGGAACCTTTTGTTTATTTTTTTTGTATTTATTTCATTAATTATTTTGCTTTAGGGTATATACAAAGGATTGAAAATTAAAAAAGACCTAGGGGTTAATTCTAAGTTTACTCGACAAGACATCGCATCTTGTGCCTACATATCCTTACGGGAATGGAATCAGAGTAACTGTAGTTCCCCTCAAAAGGGAGGTTAGAAACGTCTTGACTGTGGCCAAGGTTTGTTCAGAGACTCCAATCTCTATGTTAAAAAAATGTTAATTAAAATTAAAATAGAGTTAAATTAGGGATTCCACGGCGGAAAACCTTAAAACAGAGTACGGCGACTCTTTTGGCCTAACACTAGGATAAAAGCAATTTTGCCCACGGCGGGACACCTAGGCTAAACAGGGTTTGATCCATTAAAGGGGTAAGGCTATTGACTCGGCGGCCAAAAGGCTGGATCTAATCCTTCGGAAGGATAAAACTGTAAAAAAATGTGAAAATATGACAAATCATTATATGGAGGAATAATTAAGGTACAGAAATAAGAAAAGTAATAAAGGCAGAGGGTATGAAGAAACAAAGAAACATTTCTGAAAACATGAAGAATATGAAAATATGTAATGACACTTAGAATGAAGTGAGGGAGGAAAATAGTGTGGGGCTGTGGCCACCACAAGCACATCTCAACCTCGAGCATGCACATGAAATGCCAAAAGAAAAAAGGTAATAAAAGGGTGCATAAAATGACACGACAAACATCAAACATAGGAGTTCCTTACGAAAAGGTTTTAATTTTTTAATATTTTAATTATAAAAAAAAGGTTTTAATTTTTTAATAAAAAATATTTAAGTTTAAATTATAAAAAAAAATTAAGTTTAAATTATAAAAAAAAAAGTTTTTGGAGAAAAGTCTTTTCATTTTTTTTTAAAACAAAAAAAAGGCTTTTCATCCCAAAAAAATGCTTTTCAGTTTTTTTGGGAAAAGACTTTTCAGTTTTTTTGGGAAAAGGCTTTTTGGGAACAAAAAGGTTTTTTTTTTCTTCGGAACAAAAAGGCTTTTCAGTTTTTAAAAAAAGGGTCTTACTAAAAAAAAGGTTTTAATAATAAATAAAAAAAAGATTTTGATTTTAAAAAAAGGTTTTGTTAAAAAAGGGTTTTGATATTAAAATCTACCGACCTAAAGACACATGGAGATTAACATGGCAAAATATGCACATAAACATGAAAAAGCAAAAGGTTTAGTAATTTAACGGACCTAAACACATTAACATGGCAAAATATGCACATAAACATGAAAAGGCAAAAGGTTTAGTAATTTAACATACGAAGCGGAGGTTTGCTTCGGTAAATGTGAAAAAGGTTTGAATAAGGGAACACTGGAGAGCTCCAATCCTTCTGACGAGTTGTGGGAACGACCGCCTTTCTTCTCTGGGGATCTCCTTTGTTTCTCTCTTTCTCTCTCCTCTTTTTTGAAGAAAAACCTTCTGACCCCTTTTTTTTTTCAACAAGGCAACACATGTATATATAGGGAACAAATTAGGGTTAACACCAAATTGTCAATAATGTCCCTAAAGCCCATTTTAAAGTCCAAACTAAATAATTAGTTAAGAAAAAATAAAATTTAAATAATTTAAAATATCCAAAAAATCATAAAATAAAAAAATATTGAAAAAAATAATATTTTAAAAAATGATTTAATTAAAATACGAAAATAATAATTAAATAATAATAAAAAACTATTTTTGTTATTTTTTAATGAGAGATAGAAACATTTAGAGTAAAAATAATAAAAAACAAAAAGTGACTAAGGTGAGATTCGAACTCTCAACCTCTCTCACTCACAACTCCTTACACATGTCTTCTTGCCAATTGTGCCATTTTCACTTTTTAGAAAAAAAATACATGCCATATGATATTTACCTGCAAAAAGTCAAACGACTACACAAATTTGTTAGTAATTGATTAAATGCAATGAAATGCGACGACAAATCTTAGGGCAAAATTTGGGGTATTACAGTTGCCCCTATTTAAATAACTTCACCGGGTGATTCGAGCAACGGAGACTCGAGAAATCGTGGTGGAGGAATTTAAATACAGATAACCGAAAATTTTGCCTTTAGACGCAGTGCTATGCAATGATATGGACAAAACAAAACGAACTATAATGCTAAATATAATATGAATCTGATATGATGCGTATGATGAAAATGACAAATGCACGAATACAAACGAAACAACGTCACAGGGGACGACCCACCGAGGAATTGCACTAGGGAAGAAGACATGTCATATCTGGAAGAACGTCGGGTAGACATGACACAGAATTGTTGATAGGTGCCAAGTAAATTAGAAATTGTCCGCAAGGTAAGACGCGGGTAAAACACGAGCTCAGGAGAAAAACGCAAATGGGGATAAAACACCCATGATGCCAAGTAAATAAATTTTGCCCACAAGGTAAGACACGAGTAAAACACGACCTCAGGGAGAAAAGAAAGCAAATGGGGGTAAAACACCATGATGTTAGGTAAACCCAGGAATATCTGGTAAACGGGGAATAAAACACCCGGGATAAAGGTACATGGGGGATAAAACACCCAAGGATAGAAGGTAAGTGGGGAGTAAAGCACCCAAGATAGACATGTAAATGGGGAGTAAAACACCCAGGATAGAAATGTAAATGGGGAGTAAAGCGCCCAAGATAAAAATGTAAATGGGGAGTAAAGCACCCAAGATAAAAATGTAAATGGGGAGTAAAGCACCCAAGATAAAAACGTAAATAGGGAGTAAAGCACCCAAGATAAAAACGTAAATGGGGAGTAAAGCACCCAAGATAGAAATGTAAATGGGGAGTAAAGCACCCAAGCTAGAAATGTAAATGGGGAGTAAAGCACCCAAGATAGAAATGTAAATGGGGAGTAAAGCACCCAAGATAGAAATGTAAATGGGGAGTAAAGCACCCAAACTAGAAATGTAAATGGGGAGTAAAGCACCCAAGATATAGAGGTAAATGGGGAATAAAGCACCCAAGATAGAAATGTAAATGGGGAGTAAAGCACCCAAGATAGAGAGGTAAATGGGGAATAAAGCACCCAAGATAGAAATGTAAATGGGGAGTAAAGCACCCAAGATAAAAATGTAAATGGGGAGTAAAGCACCCAAGATAGAGAGGTAAATGGGGAATAAAGCACCCAAGATAGAAATGTAAATGGGGAGTAAAGCACCCAAGATAGAAATGTAAATGGGGAATAAAGCACCCAAGATGTGCACATGTATAGGAACTATGCTATGACACATGATCAAACGCAAATGCAGACGTCGACGACAAGACTCGACTCTTTCTGTGAGATGACAAAACTGGAGGACTGATTCCTCAACACGGAGATCACTGTCATTCTGTTAAACTGTATTAAGTTGATAGTCACTGTAGGAATGATGAATAACTGCTTGGGGATTATGCAAGTAAACTGCCCCAGGTCAAATGAACTGATAATTGCTTCAGCTGTCTAATTCATGGAATCGACTGTTTTGCTGTATCCTCGGAGGGCTTGCCCCAGTCTGAGTCTTGAACAATTCTCTGGATAAACCAAATCTGAGAAGATATTTCCTTGAACAAATCTTGAACTGATTCTTTGACAGGATGTAAAAGGAACTTGCCCCCGATAAGATCACTTGACCAAGTTTCTCATTGTTTGAAAATTCCTTAGAGGAAAGCCAGTTTGCAAACAAAAATATTCCTACAAACATGGTAATGCAAAGTTCATGCGACTTTTGAAATCAAAATTATTTTTGAAAGATGGAAAATACATGAGTCGTTAGTCAGAACACAACGGTTCAAGACGCTCAAAGTTTAAAATAAAAGTGTATTGCCAAAATAAATGATTCGCAAGGATCTTTTGGAGTCAGGTTACGCAACCTTGCTGTAGTATACTTTCAAAATAACCTTGCTTCAATTAGGTCTTTTGAGGGTTGTAATGTGGCCTGGTTCACGGTTTATGAAACAAAAGATAAAGGCTCAAAATTTATTTGTACCCACCCAATCTACGTGATGATCTTCAGTCCTATGCTCAGTTAACTCATACTATGCATTCAGGTTCCCATAAGTTAGGGATTTCATTGATCGTAGCAATGATGACTCAGAAGTCAAAGGGACCTATGAAAAGGCAGCCACTACTCCCCTATAACATTTGATTGTTTTGACATTGAGGATTTTCAAGATAAGGATTTAAAAATCTCTTTGTATCATCCCTAAATTTTGCCTGAACTGTTTATTTTAGAGTTTACAGTCAGCGGGATGCCCCAGTTTTGCCTAAGTCTCCTTCATAGGTTTTGACTTAGCGGGCTTCTTTTGCTTTTTTTATATTATTTTTTTTTGTGTGAAGGAAAGTGACTGTTTGATTTTAATGATTACGGTGAACCATCATCGACCTTTTGATTAGAAAACATCTTCGACACTTGTTTGACGTGTGCGAAGGAAAATTTGTTAATGAAAGGTGTATCGTATGAACACACAACCAAGTTAACTGAGAACTACCCATCCCAAGGTTAAAATTGTGGGTTTTTTGTAACGAAATAAATTCCAACTTCTAGGCTTGAAGGGGGTAACGAGGGATTAACTTCCTTATTTCTCTAGTGTTTGGGAATTGAAACAATGCCTTACATCGTCAACAAGGTTTGATTGAAAGCATACTGACAGCAATTATGGGTATAACGTTTTCATCATCCTCCCTCCGATCTTAGCATATCAAAATTTTGGACAAGAAGTAAACATTTGAAAAATAAAGCATAAAGATGCAAATAAATGGACGGAAATGAATTGAATCAAAAGTCGCAATGCTTATTTCATTAATGAAAGTACAAACATAATTGAAAGCAAACAACTTAAACAAAATAAGGAAAATGCAAACAACGAGAAAAAAAAAGGCCCAATGACAAAGCTTCAATTCTGACGTGTTGGAAAGGGATCTGTCTGGACGCTCGGACGACTATCCGTAAAATCAAGTATTCCGGCTCTAATCAGTTCACGCACCCTAGCTTTCAATGCAAAACAATGCTCCAAGTCGTGGCCTAAGGCACCCTCATGAAAAGCACACTTTAGATCAGCCCTAAATCCAACTGGAGGATTAAGAGGAGGTGGTAAAGCCTTTATAGTGATCAGCCCTTGTCGAACTAAGTCAGGATACAGCTCTGTGTAAGTCATGAGAATAGGATCAAAGTGACTCATGTTCCGTTTCTGGTCTGATATCTGTGTCGAGGAATCAGCTTGACGACTCAAAGGTACACTAGAAGACGATAGGACCAAGAAGGAGAAACTGGGGGATAAATGCAATGCAAAAATGTGATGCTAATGCCATGCAATGGTCTCAAGAATTTCAACGGTCGATTGCAAACATTCCCTTTTAGGAAAGCGAGAAAAGCTGTTAGACTTTAAAATGTAGGACTTCTTGAATTTGCAAAGGACTTTTGAATTCCTTGAAACTAGAAATGATATGATGCTTTATGGATGCAAAGCACAAACGCACATAAGCAAACAAAGGTCCTAATTTTAGAGGAACAATGAATGGAGTCAAGGTCTACCCTTCCCAAAGTGGTGTGTACTATAGGTTGATTATACCTGCAGAACAAGGGTTCTAAATCAGTGCCCAAAGTCATCAGTCCATCTTTCGGATATTATCGACTTCCCGACTGACTCGAGGGTCGATAATATTCTCAAGAGAACCTCGTTCGAGTGTAGTATCGCGTAGCAACCATTGTAGGACTACTCCCACATAGTTCCCACACTACGTCCTATATAAGGTCAAGATGGTGTAAAGGTACTACGGTTCCCAGTATCACAGACTCCAACCGATAACGGTAAAAGTTTTCACGACTACACTCGATCAACCGAACCATTTTCGAAAGTGTCTCAACTGAGCGGTGATTCTCGATTTAGCTTAGTCGGGACTCACTCCCTATAAGCCTCGTCGAATATATCGCCATCCTATAATAATGTCACTCAAGTCCGGGTGTAGGACTTATCTCACAACACAGTAATTCCCAAGCAAGGTACCCCTGAACAATATATATACAAATGAGCAAAAATATTAATGAAACAAATATATAATGAAAAATAAACAAAATGGGGATAACCCTCAAAAGTTAGGACTCCCCAGTGAAGTCGCCATTTTCTGTTGCGGTGAAATTTGGATGTCAAGCTATTGATTAACTTGAATCTTAATTCATTTACAACCGGTCTTTGATTTATCCGAAGGAAAGGTTAAAGAAAGGAAAAACCTAAAAGGGAGAGATCTAAGGTTCGGGGGTTGGTTAAATTTAGGGAAGGTATTAGCACCCTAAACTTCCGTAGTACTCTACGGGAACCTTTTGTTTATTTTTTTTTATTTATTTCATTAATTATTTTGCTTTAGGGTATATACAAAGGATTGAAAATTAAAAAAGACCTAGGGGTTAATTCTAAGTTTACTCGACAAGACATCGCATCTTGTGCCTACATATCCTTACGGGAATGGAATCAGAGTAACTGTAGTTCCCCTCAAAAGGGAGGTTAGAAACGTCTTGACTGTGGCCAAGGTTTGTTCAGAGACTCCAATCTCTATGTTAAAAAAATGTTAAGTAAAATTAAAATAGGGTTAAATTAGGGATTCCACGGCGGAAAACCTTAAAACAGAGTACGGCGACTCTTTTGGCCTAACACTAGGATAAAAGCAATTTTGCCCACGGCGGGACACCTAGGCTAAACAGGGTTTGATCCATTAAAGGGGTAAGGCTATTGACTCGGCGGCCAAAAGGCTGGACCTAATCCTTCGGAAGGATAAAACTGTAAAAAATGTGAAAATATGACAAATCATTATATGGAGGAATAATTAAGGTACAGAAATAAGAAAAGTAATAAAGGCAGAGGGTATGAAGAAACAAAGAAACATTTCTGAAAACATGAAGAATATGAAAATATGTAATGACACTTAGAATGAAGTGAGGGAGGAAAATAGTGTGGGGTTGTGGCCACCACAAGCACATCTCAACCTCGAGCATGCACATGAAATGCCAAAAGAAAAAAGGTAATAAAAGGGTGCATAAAATGACACGACAAACATCAAACATAGGAGTTCCTTACGAAAAGGTTTTAATTTTTTAATATTTTAATTATAAAAAAAAGGTTTTAATTTTTTAATAAAAAATATTTAAGTTAAAATTATAAAAAAAATTAAGTTTAAATTATAAAAAAAAAGTTTTTGGAGAAAAGTCTTTTCATTTTTTTTAAAACAAAAAAAAGGCTTTTCATCCCAAAAAAATGCTTTTCAGTTTTTTTGGGAAAAGGCTTTTCAGTTTTTTTGGGAAAAGGCTTTTTGGGAACAAAAAGGTTTTTTTTTTCTTCGGAACAAAAAGGCTTTTCAGTTTTTAAAAAAAGGGTCTTACTAAAAAAAAGGTTTTAATAATAAAGAAAAAAAGGATTTTGATTTTAAAAAAAGGTTTTGTTAAAAAAGGGTTTTGATATTAAAATCTACCGACCTAAACACACATGGAGATTAACATGGCAAAATATGCACATAAACATGAAAAAGCAAAAGGTTTAGTAATTTAACGGACCTAAACACATTAACATGGCAAAATATGCACATAAACATGAAAAGGCAAAAGGTTTAGTAATTTAACATACGAAGCGGAGGTTTGCTTCGGTAAATGTGAAAAAGGTTTGAATAAGGGAACACTGGAGAGCTCCAATCCTTCTGACGAGTTGTGGGAACGACCGCCTTTCTTCTCTGGGGATCTCCTTTGTTTCTCTCTTTCTCTCTCCTCTTTTTTGAAGAAAAACCTTCTGACCCCTTTTTTTTTTTTCAACAAGGCAACACATGTATATATAGGGAACAAATTAGGGTTAACACCAAATTGTCAATAATGTCCCTAAAGCCCATTTTAAAGCCCAAACTAAATAATTAGTTAAGAAAAAATAAAATTTAAATAATTTAAAATATCCAAAAAATCATAAAATAAAAAAATATTGAAAAAAATAATATTTTAAAAAATGATTTAATTAAAATACGAAAATAATAATTAAATAATAATAAAAAACTATTTTTGTTATTTTTTAATGAGAGATAGAAACATTTAGAGTAAAAATAATAAAAAACAAAAAGTGACTAAGGTGAGATTCGAACTCTCAACCTCTCACACTCACAACTCCTTACACATGTCTTCTTGCCAATTGTGCCATTTTTACGTTTTAGAAAAAAAATACATGCCATATGATATTTACCTGCAAAAAGTCAAACGACTACACAAATTTGTTAGTAATTGATTAAATGCAATGAAATGCGACGACAAATCTTAGGGCAAAATTTGGGGTATTACACCTAGAAATTCTAAAGACAAGATAAGATTCTTATTCCCTTGTCTTTTACAAAAGAAAGAAAATGCATGCAATTATGCCTAGAAGTTTTAAAGACAAGATAAGATTCTCTTATCTTTTGTTTTTGTAAAGATTCTTCTTCTATTATTTCTTGTCCTCTAGCCTTTGTCCATTGATTCTTATTCCATTGATTCTAGACAAGATAATAATTTAATTCTTTGCTTTTCCTTTTACGTTCATACATTGAATCATTGCATTCCAGAAAACTTCTGCAGTAGCTTCATCTGCTTGACCTTCTCCTGCTAAACCATCAAATTTATAGGAATCCATTGATGCCATGGAAGAGCTTGTCTTCATAGATGAATCCTCATCTTTTGATGCTTTTGTTGGAAAATTATAGAAGAATTAGTTCTTCATATGATCCAAAATTCTAACCATGATTTCATCTTCTGATTCATTGGGGTATTTTCTCTGGAAGAAGTTCTTCATGTTTTCCATAGACATTTTTGGGAGCTTTGCTCCTTGACCTTATTATTCTGGTCTCTAACTATAGCTTCTTGAATTAATTATATTTTATTCTATACATCCTCTGAACTCATCTTGTTCCACCATTTATAAAAGAAATTTCTTTCTAAAATGGGAATGTTGAATTTATTTTTTGATATGGTGATTGACCATCTACATATCCATGGAATCTGAAATTTAGTAAAGAACAGGAATGGACATTGTCCAGTGATCAAATTATCAGATAAAATTTTTACAATAAGTGGACTATTATCACACCATGGATTGTATAAGTTAAGAATTTCTTTAGGAAGAATCTCCAAAGATGGACCAAATTTAGCCCACCATTCATAAAAGAAATTTGGTATGGGTTTATTAACCATCTCTTGATTAATAGAGAAAAACCAAGAATGCTTGTTCTTGGGATTTTGGTAATAAAAAGCTTGAGTGAAAGCTTGGACATAGTCCCAATAATTAAAGTAAATATACTTTCCTTCTGCAATTCTTAATACCTTTTCAGCATTTGGGTTGAGAACTCATTCTCTTGGTAACAAACTTTTGTTAATGTGACATTTACTGAAGTTTATAAAACTTTCAGGATTATTGTTTTGGTAATGGTGAGTAATTGTTATCGATTCAGTAACAGTCAGGAGAATTTCTAGGTTGAGCCTAGATTTTCCATGAAGACCTGGATATCCTCTTGATTCGAGGTATATATTTTTGATAGACCAACCATAATTTAGATTTATCTTCATATCTTCATCATCAATATACATGATTTTTTCAGTTACTGGATTTTCAAAATAATCCATTTGTTCTTGAGGTGGGTTATTAACCGCAACTTCCTCAGGCTAAAAACTTTAGATACCTTGTGATTGGTTGATACGCAAAGTTAAATCTAAGGTATCATCACCTGGACTTACCAAATCTAAGGTATCATCACCTGGACTTACCAAATTTTTTTCTAAAAACATTTTGATATCTTTGATTTGGGAGAAATCCTTCTATCCCTTCGGGTTGATAGTTAAACAATTTGTTGTTTGCTTAGATGACTTTTAATTGGTTGTTGTTTCACTTAACATTATATTATGAGTCCAAGTTATCTATTTAGATTTAACTTTGCGTATCAACCAATCACAACATTCTTAGCATGCTGCTTTATGGATTCTGATGATGATAATCATCAAAATAATTTAATAAAAAATGAAGAATTAGTTGAGTATGCAAAAAATATGGATAAACTCAACAGATGGGTTATACCCTTCGTTCCTTCTAATCAAATTTATAGATTTGGTAAGATAGATGTTTTTTCTCGCTTTGTTGTTAAAACTTTAGAGCAAACGATTCAATTTTCTAAAGAAACTCAGACAATAAAACTGTTAACTAAAAAAGATTTAAAACCTTTTAAAAATTATAATTTTATCCATATTAGATTAGTTCAAATTGCTTTAAAACCTTTAACATTATTAGGTTTAAATTCTAGCATAATGGCTTATGTTAGAGATGGTAGATGTAAAGATTTCAAACAATCTTTAGCTGCTATGGTTGAGACAAGTTTGTGTCATGGACCAGTTTACTTTGATGTCTCACCTAACTTAAATCTATCTTTATCTGATAAAAATTTATTAGATGCTATGCAATTAACAGTTCATACTAATGGTTACAATTTTAAACGTGGAAGTGAAATCATAGCAATATGCTATAGAATCTACTATAAGGTTCTTACTACGCTTAATCCTAAAGCAAAGCATTTATCATTTCCTGGAACAACTACTTTGGTTCAAACAAATTTATTAACATCCAATGTTGCAACCAATAGGTTAATAAAGTGGGATGAAATAAACTTCCCAGAGACATGATCTCTCCCCCAGGAAATAGATCCTGAACCTATCCTTAATAGGGATATAGACCAAATTATTCAGACTACTGAAGGAGATTTGGAAATAAACTTCACTTCAAAAAGAATAACTAGAATACCCAGGTCTCTATCTGCTAGGCACTCAGTTAATGAATTTTACACAGCTCCTAGCCAATTACCTAGACCTTCTACTTCTCAAATAAGAGAAGAAATAGAGGTCGTTGAGAATATAAGACTAAGCGAAAATAGAGTTCCCCATGGAATTTATCAAAAACCTCATACTCCAAGAGTAGAATCACCTACTCAGTCAGATATGGATTTCCATTTATAATGATAGATTACTCCCCTGGTAGTAAGATGAGACAACTCGTCAATGATGAGTTTCAACATGAGAGATAGTCTCAATTAAGAAATTGTTTTTTTTTAAATTTTCAAAACCTGAATTAGCCCAATTTAAAGATAAGTATTACACTCAAATGAACCTTGAGCAGGATTTCGTTCCTTTTGTTAAATGGTTTGTTAATTATTTCATAAATAAAAAGCAAGAAGAAATTCTTGTGTTACAAAGACCTTGGGAAAACATTAGAGGAGAAGTAACGGAATCTCCTTTTCCCCCTGAACAAACAATAAGTTTGAGTCAAAATACTGAAGCTACCCCTTGCCTTAGTCTTCAGCTACAAAAGGTTGAACAAAGTCAAGTTACCCTTAAGGAATTAAACTCAGTCATCAGGTTTCAAAATTATACCAATGCTTACCTTGTTTGCTTAGGAGAACAATTTATCTCCATGGAAAAAGATCTCTTATCCATAAAAGATCTTTTAGAAAAACAAATAGAGCGTCAAGATATCATTATTGACCACATAAATAAATCTAAAGACCAAATATCCACATCCACTATTTTGGATGTTCCTATAGTGCAACCTCCTGTTTTCATAGAAGGATTTAAAATGGAAACCAATGGAGAAGAATTTGTTCGTATTTTAGAACAAAAATTAAAAGGACTTAATATCACTGTCATGTCCCATGAAGATTATTCTGAGGATAATAATGATGACCATATTGACCAGCTTTCTGATATGTTTGCTAATTTAGACATTAGTAACCTTGATATTAATAATACTAATAGTATTAATAATACTAATAGTATAAACCCTGTTTATTCTCCAAGACCTATAGAAAAGTATTATTACAAGCGTCCCTCACCGCAAGATTTGTTTTTTGAGGAATCAGAACCTTTCCAGAATTCTTATTCAGGAAAAGCCATTTATGAATGGAATGTTGATGGTCTTAATGACAAACAAATTATAGATACAATCCATAGGATGATCATGTACTCTACTGTTTGCAAGCAACATGGAAATTCTGATAGCTCAATAGCGTCCTTTATAACAACAGGATTTGTTGGCCAACTTAGAGGCTGGTGGGATCATTATCTCACTGAATCTCAAAAATTAGATATTCTTAATCACAAAAAAATCATTAAGAATGAACCAAGAACTAATACGAGCACTATTGTGGCTACGACCACCACAGGAGAAGAAGATGCAGTGTATACACTGTGTCTTTCCATCTTACAACATTTTGTAGGAACCAATGTCCCCATTGGAGAAAAAATCCAGACACTTCTCCAAAACCTTAGGTGTCCTTCTCTTACCCACTTTAGATGGTATAAGGATACTTTTCCTTCAAGAGTTTATCAATTAAACAATCCCAATTCTTTGCACTGGAAAGCAAAATTTATTGATGGATTACCCCATTTCTTTTCTGAAAAGGTTAGACAATCTTTAAGACAAAAAAATGACGGAATAAATATAAATTATTCTGACCTTACTTATGGTCAAATAATTAGTACTTATGTTAATGAAGGAATAACTTTATGTAATGACATAAAGCTTAGAAATCAACTTAAAAAGCAAAATCTTTCTGAGAAACACCAACTTGGTGAATTTTACGAACAATTTGCTTTTGATCTTGGAAAATCTCCAGATAATAAAAAGAAAAAAGGAAAAATTTTCTGCAATAAACCTTATAGGGATAAGTCAAAAAATTCTTATAAAAATTCTTATAAGAATAAGAAAAGGGGTCACTATAATAAGGGTAGACCTAAAGAAAAATCTTTTGACCCTAAAGGTAAAAGAAAAGCCAAAAAGCTTGACATAACATGTCATAAATGTGGCAAACCTGGCCATTATGCCAACCAATGCTGGACTAAAAAAGCTCTTAATAAGATAGAAGATGAACAATTACGTTCTCAATTAGAAAAAGTTCTACTTCTCAAATCCGATTCTGAAGATTACTCTTCTGAAGAAGATATTAATATGATTTATGAATCTTCTTCTTATTACTCGTTTGAATCTTCTAACAATAATAATTGTCAATGTAATCAATTAGATTACTGGAAATCAATAGTGGATATGAATGGGTTAAATGTTTTAACCTCAGAACAGGATGAAGGTATAAAGGCTATAGAGTCCATTTCTGACAAAAATTTTAAAAGAAAAATGCTTGAGGTTCTAATCCAAGAAAACTCTAAAAGAGAATCTCCTATTATTACAGAAGCACCTTACCAATTAAGTGAGGTTTTGTCTAGATTTAGACAGTCTAACATTCGTGAAACTCCTGTTTCTATTATGGATTTAAATAGAGAAATAAATCTCTTAAAAAATGAGATAGCTCAAATTAAAAAATAAAATTATGGTTTATCTCAAAGGCTCACTTTCTTAGAGTCCAATAATTCAAAAATTAAACAAATAGCTTCCACTAGTAATCCTTCACCTAGTGATAGATTCCTTTCTCTCATTGATAGAGTAACTTCTTGTCACTTGCGCGAAAATAAGGTGCCGGCATGACAGAAGAGTCGCCACCTTTCGTTATTTATCCCTCAGAGCGGGAAAGGAAACGATCGGAAAAACCTGACGAAAAAGGGTAAGACAAGGTCGTCGCAACCATTGTCTGGGTTCGGGAGTCGGTTACGCAAGGGGAAGGTATTAGCACCCCTCACGTCCGTCGTACTCGACGGGATCCTCGCTTGTGTGTTTACTTGGACGGGTTGGTTATAATCTATCTACCTATCAAGGCTGGCTGAAAAAGAAAAGAAAAATGACTCGGCAAAGCATCGCGCTTTATGCCTACGTATTCTCATCAGAGAATGAGAAATCAGAGTCAACGTAGTTCGCCTAACTATGGGTGAAGGATTACGGGGAATGGGTGGGGGTTGCTCGCTAGGACGTCGCATCCTATGCCTACGTACTTTCATCTGGTATGAAAGATCAGAGCAAACGTAGTTCGGGAAACTACGGGTTATCTCCTAAAAGAAGTGTTTTTTATTATGTTTGCGATCTCGACCGCACTAGAGACTATGACCTGAGAGTGAATGCGTCGCATGTCACCCAAAGGGTACCATACTAAACATCCAGACTGCGAGAAAGAAACTCTCCCACCATCCTTTCTCAGATAGCTTAAGGCTCGTAGCGTACGAAAGAAATCATTCATGATTACTGTGTCTTAAACTGCTTTGAGATGAGAAGAGAACAGGCCCAACTAGGAGGGAGACTATCAAGTCCTACTGTTATCATGCCATGGATTCATCCTATGGTTGAGGCTTGAACAGGGAACTCCTAGATGTTGTCATGCATAGGTTTCAACCTAAAAGTCTATTATCAAATCCTCATCAGAGGAAAGGAGAGCCCTAGGGGATCATGTCAATGATACACCAAAACAGACAAAAGCATCAGCTTTAACAGTAAAATGCATGCAATGCAAGTGAGGGAGGAAATGTGTGTGGGGCTTCAGCCTCCACAAGCTCATCTCAACCTCAAGCCAGTCATGAAATAACAGTAATCATACTGAAAGTAAACAACATGCTATCAAGCAATGAACAGATAAAAGAAATGAAGTGCCGTCAGGCAAACAAAACACACATGCTAGAGAAAGAATCATCCACTCTCTAATCCTAATCCTAATTCAGAATCCTGAATCAAATCTAAGCAAAGCCCTAAAGCAAAACCTAACCAAGAAAGCAATCCCAGTCTTCAAGCTTCAGAACAAGCTTACCAAAGAAGGGGAGCTAAGTAAGCAGGCCCATAGTGTCTTCCTCAGGAAAGCACTAGGAGGTGTATACTCAGGAGTCATACCCTATGTGGCTCAACCACTGTGATCAGTTTACATTCCTCCTCAGGAGAAATTAAACTCACAAGCAGGCTCCAACATCACTGGATATTTAGGAAATCCTATCCGAACTAGTGGAACTAAGTGAACAGACCCATAGGACCTTCCTCAGGAAAGTACTAGGAGGCTACTACTTAGGAGTTGTATCCTATGTGGCTCAACAACTGTGATCAGTTTACATTCCTCCTCAGGAGAAATTAAACTCACAAGTTGTCTCCAACATCATTGGATACTTGAGAAATCCTAGATAAACTAAGGGAACTAAGTGAATAGACCCATAGGACCTTCCTCAGGAAAGTACTAGGAGGCTTCCACTTAGGAGTTGTATCCTATGTGGCTCAACAACTGTGATCAGTTTACATTCCTCCTCAGGAGAAATTAAACTCACAAGTTGGCTCCAACATCATTGGATACTTAAGAAAGGGGTGAGAAGAGAGAATGAAAGTCATTCATAGTGCCTTCCTCAGGAAAGTACCATGAACTTCCTTCAAACTTCAGGATCTCAAACCTCACAGACAGGGAACAAGCCAAGTTCTGGGTCTCTGGGTCTTGATCTACAATCTTCTCTTCCATCATGCTCTCCAACAAGCTCTTCAAGACAACACAAGCCCCACAACAAATTCCCCAAAATAAACCCCAGAGATGAACAGATAACCACAGAATAGACAAAATCATCAGCTAACTTCAGAAAATACCTAAAAATACTAAAACAAGAGGGAAAAATCTATCAATTATTCACAAGGGTCTACAACATCTACCCATATCATCCACATATGCCCCTACCCAAAACCAAAACAAAACTCTCAAAAGAAAATGAATTTCCTTACCTATGCATAACATAAACCCTAATTAAGCACCCTAAGGCTAACCTAACTAAACTAATCAAATTTTAATCTAAAAATCAAGAATTAAATCCTATGGGGAACTATGATTCAATATCTAATTACACAAAAAAGAATGAATTAAAAATCCTAAGGGAAAGCCCTAAAAGAAATTCTACAAAATCATGTACAAAATTAATCCTATTTTAAAAGCTATTTAAAAGAAAAATCTATTAAAAATATGAAAAGAAAATAAAATGGAAATTTTATTTATTTATAATTTTCTAGACAAATTCATGAACACGTGAAAAAAACAAGCATTGAAAAATATTCAATTTTCTATTTTTTATGAATTTTTAAAGTGCAAGAAATATAAAAGGAATTAAAAATAAAAGAATGAAAATAAAGGGGAGGGGGGTGAAAACAGCAAGACACGCTAGTTTGTTATTAGATGGGCTGGATCAGGGGGGGTGCGGATAGAAGAGGATACATTAAGCCCAGACGCTGCGTTTAATGAAACGCAACGTTTCAATTCCAGATTTCCCTCTCAATTCTTTTAAATCACAGCCCTCGGATGAGATGATTTAGTCAAATCCTGGGACTAATCCAACGGCATCTGGCCATCGTCCCCAAATAATTCTAGGGTTTTCAGGAAACCCTTCCTCCATGCACAGACTTTCCATCTCCTATATCTCCCTCGATACTTGATGAATTCCAAACATTCCAAAACCAAAATCACACTACTAAATCCCAGGAATCCAACCATGCTCGTAGTTTCCATTGAATCCTCTTAAAATGCGCAAACAGAAGGGATGAAGACTAGGGTTTCACTTATTTCTACTGAGATCAATCATGGGGAAACTAAAATCTAATGGTATAATTCTCTTCTACACGTTATGTTAACTACAACAAACTATAGCACGTGCATTAACACTCCTAATCCAGCATTTTCTTGGTCTTGAAAGATTTGTCACCCTGCCATGAAACTTCATGGAATGCCCTCTACTTCTCAGAATTTGATCACCTATCCTAGCTTAACAATCCTACACCTAGAATCTAAGCTATCTATGCATAATTAAAGAGGTATGAATGCATTTACCAACCTGTCAAGAAGTGATGGTAGAATGATGTAGGGCACGATTCAATGCTTGCTTCTTCTTCCAGATGATCCTCCAATGGTGGAAATGATTCTGTTTGCACTGGTTTTGGAGGAGAAAGCTTGTAGTGGAAGAAATCGTGTGTTGCTTGATCTTGAAGGAAGCTCTTCAATGGCAATGTCTCTCTCACTATCTCCACTGATTTCTCTCTCCTTGACCAACCTCATACTCATCATGATTCACTCTTCTTATAATGATCAATAGAAGCTCCTGGATCCTTCTAGAATGAGCTAGAAAAGTCTTGATTTTCTCATGTGATGATAAGTTGAAAATCCCATGTATCATGCCTTATGCCTTGTAATTTTGTGCCAAAATACCTTTACATGAGATATTGAGAAGATATGTGTGAAAAACAAGCTTACCCTTGGCTTATGTTGAGTTTTGCAAGGGTGCCTTAATATGCAAGTTTCAATATTACAAAGCATGTCCCATTTTAAAGCCTCAAATGAAAATTCTATTTAAACCAATGTTCTCAAAATTATGTTTCCAATCAAAATAATATATTGGATGACCTATTTTGGATTCCTAGATCTTCCAAACCAATTTCCAACTTCAACTTTTTAAACTTATAAGCCATTTTTAGTTCAAATTTACCAAACTTTGGAGATCCTTGCTACAAGCTTTTCCAACAATTCATGACATTATTTCTAGACTTAAAATCCCATTTTTAACAACTTTCATGTTTTGAGTTTTTCCATTTGAGGCTTGGAAATAGGAGATATGGCATTTGCTTAAAATGACCTATAACTGACAAATGACCAAAATACCCCTGTCTTGTTCAAACCATAAGTTGAGTTCTACAAATCCTATCAAGGACTTATACCACTCAAATTAAAGCTAAGAAGATGCCCTTAAACATTCATGTTGCCCAAGAGATCATAGGAATCATCCTACTAGGGCAAAAGTTGTCTGCAAGTTGGGTGACCTTCAAGGACCCAGATTCACACACCTCAGTTGACCTGTAATTTGTCAAAACCATAACTCGAGCTCTGCAACTCCTATCAAGGACTTCCACCACTCAAATTAAAGCTAAGAACAAGCTCTACAACATTCATGTTGTGGGGAAGATGAGATATCAATCACATCTAGAGCTAAAATTGCCTGGAAAATAGGGATCAAATTAGGGTTTTTTCACTGCCAATCCTCAGAAACCCTGACTTGAAACTTCTCAAACTCCTCAATCATGATGAGTTGGTCTAGGAATCATATTTATAACATCTCCATACATCATTCCATGATCTCATGGCCCTTGGATTGGGTCTCAACCTTCTCCAAATCTTCAGTTATCCTAGGGTTGACCCAGTCAAAACCCTAATTCTACCATTCATGGTTGAATCTTCTGAATTCTTGCATAATGACCTCTCTGGGCTTCATGATGGCTATCAAGACATCTCATACACTTTCTCAAAGCATCAAGTTCATTCTCGAAGTCTCAGAATCATCTGAGGAGCACCCACAACTCTCAAGCTATGAAGCACACAACCTTGGTTTCAACCCACTCCTCTGAGGATCTCTTGAACTTTCTGATGAAGGTATCAACTTTCAAACACTCAATGAATAAATAATTGTTGGTCAAATTTTGGGGTGCAACAGCTGCCCCTATTCAAACGGCTTGAACCTGACTGGGTGAGAAGCGAACGGCTCTCAACCAATCAAGGTGTGAGACGATTGAATACCGGTAAACCCGAAAATTTGCCAACTGCACGAGCACACGATACTCTGCGGGGAACAAACCTTCGAATACTGCAATACTAGCTGCACGGCAACTAGCTGGAGAAATATCGATCTGACATTGCCGTCAGTTATCCATGTTAACTTCCTCTGATATTGCCTTCAGACAACCACAACATTTGGAGACACTCGACATCGTCGTCGTACAAACATCATCTCTGATGGGGATTTAAAGAGTCTGACCTCGCCGTCAAACAAACATTCAACCTCGCCGTCAAACAAACATCCAACCTCGCCGCCGGACAAATGATGATCTGACCTCGCCGTCAAATCCAAACGTTCAACCTCGCCGTCGAACAAACATCCAACCTCGCCGCCGGACAAATGATGATCTGACCTCGCCGTCAAATCCAAACGTTCAACCTCGCCGTCGAACAAACATCCAACCTCGCCGCCGGACAAATGATGATTTGACCTCGCCGTCAAATCCAAACGTTCAACCTCGCCGTCGAACAAACATCCAACCTCGCCGCCGGACAAATGATGATCTGACCTCGCCGTCAAATCCAAATGTTCAACCTCGTCGTCGAACAAACATCCAACCTCGCCGCCGGAAAAATGATGATCTGACCTCGCCGTCAAATCCAAACGTTCAACCTCGCCGTCGAACAAACATCCAACCTCGCCGCCGGACAAATGATGATCTGACCTCGCCGTCAAATCCAAACGTTCAACCTCGCCGTCGAACAAACATCCAACCTCGCCGCCGGACAAAATACAATCCTGAACAACTCTGACCTGGGGTTCACCCCTGGTAAATGGAACAAAAGGTACACTTACGTATCTGAAACTACTCCGCTGGGAATGAGAGACTTAACCGAGCACACTCTGATCTAGGGTTCACCCTCAGAACCATAACGAACATCGGAATACTGCTGCACACTGCCCGCCGTAGAACTTCAACATTAAAGATATATGAAACCCTGGCCCCTGGCCATTTCCAGCTTCAGCTAGAAAAATCTTCAAGTATTTCTGAAGATAGATGGAACCCTGGCCCCTGGCCACTCCAGATCCGCTGGAGAATCTTCAAGTTCTTCTGAAGAAAGATGAAACCCTGCCCGTCAGCTATTCCAGCTTCAGCTAGAAAAAACATCCTTGGCCTTCAAGGGTGTAAACTTTTGCCCGTCGGCAACTCTGCAGGAGGCATCTTCGACTTCAGTCTAAAGAAATGGTCCTTGGCCTTCAAGGATACATGGATTTGCCTTCAGGCAACTTCACCTCTGCTATAGAGCATCTGTGACTTCAGTCAGGGATATATTTCGGCCTTCAGTCCGAAAAACGAATCCTAGGTCATTCATGACCTTGGGGATAACCTTGCCCTTAGGCACCTTCGCTTCAGCTTAGGAAATCTGTGACTTCAGTCAAAGAAATGGTATCCTGAGCCATTCATGACTCTACGGGGATTCAAACACTTTGCCTTCAGGCAAAACTCCGCTTCATCTGGAGAAACATCTTCGACTTCGGTCAGAAGAAAAACTATCCACTTGATCGCGATCAATCATCACCTCAGGGCCACTGACTTGGTCTTCAGGCCAACACGGATCATCTTGTTACATCTACAAACTTTGGAACCTTGTCTTCAGCCACACGTTGATTCATCAACAAGGACATCTGAGCTCACGGGAACCTTTGATACCGCCTTCAGGCGTTTACGAAATCCATCTTCAGATTAGACATCGTTGTTGGAGCAAACATCTCACGCTGCTAAGGACTTCAAGAATCATCTTGAACAAACAGCTCCGTCGGGCACCTTCAAGAATCATCCTGAACCGATAACCATTCTGGAGACTTTATTCTGCGGGGTATTCCAGGAATCCTCCTGGGCAACTCTTGCTGGGAACGCTACTGGGGAGCTCAAGAATCATCTTGAGCAAACCAATCGGGAACCTGCGTTGAAGTCTTAAGAATCATCTTAAGCAAACGGCTCTGCTGAGGAATTCGAGAGTCATCTCGAACTGAAGACTTCGCTGGGGATCTCAAAAATCATCTTGAGCGAGCGACTGCGGGGATTATACCGGGGTCATAAGAATCATCTTAAGAAAACAACCTCGTTGGAGAGAATATCAGGAATCGTCCTGAGCAACTGGTCTCTTGGTTGAACGCCTGTAAAACAAGAATGATAGTAACCTAGATCATGCTTATGATGCATATGCTTCTGCGCTATGCCCCACATGGTGGGAATGATATGCGTTTATGCTAAATGCCATTCAATCATGCACAATGCTATGCAACGTTAAATGCTATGCAGCGTTAAATGCTATGCAGTGTTAAATGCTATGCAGTCATGCACAATGATGCGATCCCGTCCGCAAAATAAATGCTGGGGGGAGGAAACCCTTTTGTCAAGGAGACAAGAACTACTCCGGTAGAGGAATCATCCTGCTGAGGAGAACGTGGACACGCTGGTATTAATTGGCCTCCGTCTGGGGAATTGATCTTCCGTTGACTGCTGCAGGGAAAGCAACCTCAGTTGATCTGCTGCGGGGGGACAAAGCTCTACGAGAACTTGGACCTGCTGATATCCATCGCGAGAATGAACTGCGCGGCCGTCTCAGCTACTCTTCTGGGGAGGATAACTCTGTGGGGAAACAACTTCAGCTGCTCAACATTCCACTGGTGAAAAACCAATCATGATCTGATCACCTTCCAAGGATTCGGCTCTCTTGGACATCTGCAAACTCGGCTAGGGAAGGAGAAATCATTCTGCTTCGCTGCAGAGAGTGCGACTCTGGGGAAATACAGCATCAGCTGCCCCACGCTCTGCTAGGGAAACCACTCACGGTCTCAACTGCTTCCAAGGATTCTGCTTTTCCGCGGACTCAGCCGGGGGGAGAAATCATTCTACTTCACTGGAGAGCACGACTCTGGTGCGGAATCTCAATTCCGCTGGGGAAGAAAGAATCATCTAACTTCGGGGGAGAATACAACTCTGCAGAGGAATACAACATCAGTTATTCCGACACTCCACTGGGGAAGAGGGAATCATCCAACTTCAGGAGAGAGCATAACTCTGGTGGGGAATCTTAATTCCGCTGGAGACTTTACTGGGGAAACGCGAGCTTCGGCACCCGAACACTTCTATGAAATCTGCACTTGTGACCCGGTGCTGGGGAAAGACGACATCATTCTTCGGTGCTTGGCTCAGCTGATGAGGTGACATTCCTTCAGGATGCGTCT